>OU015639.1:2500000-5000000 GCA_907165235.1 Zeuzera pyrina
TCTGGATGCTTGGTGCTCCGTCCTCTTTAACTACCCCATTGGGGATACAGCGTGAAGATATGTATGAATGTGTACATATTTTTTGGGTAAATACATAACACACGTACATTGTATTGTAATATGAAACCCTCGGTGGTTTTTCTTTAACGATCGTAATTTGTCTTTATTTCAAGATCCACGCGGACGAAATCGCAGGCAGAAAGCTAGCCACAATATAAAATCGTTTCAAACACTTCACAGTGACACCACATTCATAAGCTCCACATTTAAATATCTGTCACACCCGGTCTCCGTACAAATAAGCATTAAAATAAAGATTCCTGATTATTCATAAAGGGCTCTTTTAAAGCGGATTTCACACCCAGAAGGGTTTGGAAGGGGCATCCTTTTTACAAGCTTTTGCGCGCTACTCGATGTGAACAAAAGGTTGTGTCTGTGTGTTTGTGTCTATTCATATGCCTACCCATATGTTTGTAAACACACAATTGACATACCATTTTGAAGTACCCATATACGTCTCAAATGCTCTTTGAAACCGGGTTCAATCCCCGGTTAGGTCAATTTAGGAAACGAACTTTTCTTAATTGGCTTGGAGTCTGGGTGTTACTGGGAACTCCCTCAGAGTTCGTTGTGTGGTACCCATAATACAAGCTTACTGCTTAGTTGGGAGTCACACAATCTGTGTAATTGTCTAGAGCGTTATTATTATTACTAGACTTAAATGAAAGTGAACTGTAATTTTGATGGCTTATAATAGAAGATATAATAATAAACGCAATAATTAATTAAAATATAAATTACACTGTGCGCGTGAGATCGTCTCGAAGTTTTGTATGAAGTCACCAATAGCTCGAGCCCCCACGTCTTTCGCTTCTCGTCGTAGTCTGGCACGCTTATTACGTAACTTGCAGTTAGCATGCGGCAGCCAATATCGCGCGATATCTGCTGTCAAAACGAGAATTTGTTTAATGTAATTTGTATAGTGGCGTTAAATCTACCGCGAAAGGTGCATTTTACGGTCATAGAATAATAGACACGCGATCGTCATACATGATACCAATTTTTTATTACAATTAGGCAGTCACTGGTCGCGCAATGATCGCGTGGCTCGCGGTCTGCAAATTTTTAGGTAATAACCCTGCCGAATTGTTCTAAGGATTCGCGAGTCGCGACACCGTCAGCTAATACTCTGACTATTTGTGAACCGGGTATTCGACTTAAATTTTTTATAGTTGCAAATAGCATTTCTACCGTTATTTTTACCACTTAAAGTATTTTCAAATGCATGCCAGTGCTTTATCTCGCAGTCCAGCCTGAAAGGCATTCAAAATTTATTTGCCTCGAGTAAGTCGTTTATCCGTAGTAAGTGAATAACTAAGTCGGTAATTATCATTGTCGGATTAATCCTGTGAAATATTTCGGTTAGATTTCTTCAAACAAAACAGGAATTTACAATAATATTTACGGAGGAGTTTGTATTTAATCAAAACGATTTAAACGCGGCCGTCGTATTAATTCTGACATAAAATAACACTTGTAATGGATATTCGGCTGTTAAAATAATTTCTGTTGTCTTCAATTTTAATGCTAAGTTTATATCGGACATTTTAGAAAGTATTTAGGTATCGATAAAGTAAATAGGCAAAGATATATAAATGTTTAACTGTATCGACCTTCTTGTCGAGATTTTTCTACTCTTAGAGAGGACGCACACTGGTGACATGTGTCACTGTAAAAAAAAATTACCCTACTATTTACTATGAAAACAAACGAAACTGCGCTCACTGCGTGACGTGACAGTGACGCGACAAAAAGTTCCGCTGGCCCGCGACGTCACGGTGGCATTTTGTCACTTTTGTGTCACCTTCAGTTCTACAGTATATAAGAGCGCGCTCACAGGTTACTATTTGTCACCGAACATTGCCAGTCGATTACTCGACGCTGAAATGGAAGCACGTATGACGGCGAACTTTCGATAGAAGACTTACAAAATCGTCCAGTATTATAATACTAGACGACTTTGTAACTCTTACTGGATGAAGGGAATACTTGGGAAATAATTTATTATGGTATACCATAATAAATTTTGGTATACCATAATAAATGATTTCCAGAGTATTCTAATGCAAATCGTAAAAAGAAACAATGGGAATATAACTATTGAATATGAAGTTATTCCTGTCTCACCATAATCACAGGAGTTAATAGATTTGACAGCTCATCGAAGATTTCTAACATGGAAGATTTTAGATATTTTATAATGCAACGCGAAAGTTCGAAAGTTTATTTCATCGAAGGTTGTCTGGAAAGCTGACTGGATATTATCGTAACTCAATAAACAGTGTGTAGAATTGTCCTTTTTGTAATTTTTAACTGAATATAGGATGAACCCAGCACCGTCTATTTTTTTTTAAGATTTCTGCGCCGCGACTCTAGTGCGTAAACAAGTGCTTCGTCCACGGAAGCTACCGCGAAATAAAGTTGTCACCTATATTGTCGCGGCAGTGACCGCGGGCTATGTGCGCAGTAAGGTGACGAGACGAAATGTCGCGTTACAAGAAGTCACTGTTTTGCGCCCAGCCTTACAATGCAGGGCTTAATGCCTGATTTACATTGGTCAAGGACAGTGGCGAATAGCGAGTGCATATATTGTGGCGAGTGGCGAACGCCTGGACAGTGACTGTTTATAGTACAGCTAGTCAAGTGGCATTACTCCGTCGAAATGGACGAGGAACGTCGAAAAATATGTGCAATTTCGCGCAGAATTATTTTCATTACAATAGAGCAATTAGTAGAGAAAGTGTTATCTTCTTCTCTTATACATAAAAATGAATGTTTACCATATAGACGTCATTTTGTTTACAATATCTCGTAAAGTAGCACACGCGGACCGTTCTGTTGCCGATTACTTATACAGAGTACTAAATTTGACCGTTTACACTACGCCAAGTGACGAGTCAAGAACCGTGCGTGGGAAAAACGCGCGCGCGAAGTGCGTCGTATAGGCAAAATATAGAATGGAATTCTATTTGGATCCACTTGCAAGGCAGCTTGCAAGCCAAATTGACTCGCTACTGTCCGATGGGTTTACACCACTTTACTTACGTACTATACTTATTTACTTCGGTAAACACTTGACCAATGTAAATCGGGCATAAGCGCCAAATTTTGGAGTGACCGTAACTATTGCTTTTTGCATTCAAAATCAGTTCCAGAGAACTGTAATCCGGGCATCTTCAGAGCTAGAGTGAACATATTTTTGCTAGATCGACGTGCTTCATCTTCGGCCACAATGCCGCTTAGCAATAAGTGAGTTAGTGGAGTAAAGCAGATCTATGTTCCGTAAAAAAAAATCAACAGTTTATAAGCTTTTTGAAACTCTAATCCCCTTATTCATGGAAAGAATAGAATGGATGTGGAATCGAAATTATTGAGAAAGCTGTTGAGCTACCTCGGCAACCGGAGAGTAGTCGTTCGTTAAATCCGGGATGAGATAGCTTGAGAAACTATAATGTCCGAGTAATCTGTTCATGGCCAGCTGCATACCGTTTTTCGAATTCACAACTAATTTGGTTTTCGCAACACAGAATCCCGATACACCAGTATGAGCGCACTAAACATCACTCACTAAAATAATGTTTATGGCTCATTAGAACACCATGTAGTAGAATAATTCACTAAACAGACTTTACTAAAACAACTTGTTTAGAATCTCTCTAAGCAGCATTTTCGAATTTACGGAAATACCACGTCCAGTGATTTACTAAACCATGATATTTGTGGGCGTCAAAAAGTGTCCAGTGGTCAGGATTTAGTTTCCGAGATAGACGCAGTTTTGTGAAGTTGGGTGAAAAAATGGCATTTCACGATTTTAATTGATTATTAATAAATGTTCATATAGTAAATGACTTTATATGATGTTTCTAAATAGAAACAAACAAACAAACAGTGTTTTTTTTTTTCAATCAAACTTTAAAAATGATTTTTCTCAAAACAAGCTTTTTCAGAGTTTCAACTTTAAATGTCTGATAAAAAAAATATGCCAATTTTTGAATATTTTTTAATCCTTGTTATTAATTGACTATTTTAAATTCCGAATCTAGTCTTAACTCAATATTCCACTACTGGACCCTTTTTTGCTTGGATGCCCACATTTAACTATAATTTGCTTTATTAAGAGTTCTTAAATTATCACTGATTTAATTATTGATGTTGACTATATTTAAATAATGACCGTTCGCGGATACAGCTAAAGATATACTAATTCTTTATTGCACTAGAGACTAGACTATTCTATTTCACAGCACATGGCAGCAGTTAAAATTTAATTATTTCTACCTCCATTATACTGTACATGATTGTTTGGTTGCTACTTGACATCAACTTTACAAAGGCTAAATTCAGAATAATACGTAGGCAACCTATTTTTCCCCACGCGTGTTTATTGAAATGTTACAAAATTGCAACAGATGGCTTGATATGATTAAGAAGCTGTGAAGAAGTAAAGCTAGCACTAGTTCCATATAAAATGTACATACATATTATCTTCATTGTTTTCTCAACGGAGGAATCAAAAAGGAGCGCCAAGCATTGCGATCCTTACATATTTCTTTCGCCTTCTCGAATCTCATTATTCTCTTCACGCATTTTCGGCTAGGTATGCGTATGCTTTTGACATTTCCATCAGCTAACACTCTGGTTATTTGATGTTCATAAGTCTGCCTTGGTCTTCCTTGGATTCTTTTACCACTCGCTTTCGCTCTGTAGATTTTCTTCGTCAGTCTTTCATTACTTACTCTTACTCTGTATCCTAATCATCGAAGCATCCCTTTTTCATTTTTACAATAACAATGTTGTGCTACGATGTCATATTGCGTATCTCTTCATTGCTTATTTTGTCATATCAAGGTGAGACAGAGACACCGCACATATTTCTAAGAAATCCACTTTCTTCAGCATTTATCTTACTTTCGCCTGATTTCGAGCATATCCAGGCCTCACTACTATACTACGAAATGGACACCAACACCGCATTGTGGGTGGCCATTTTGGAGTTAGATATATTCACACTGCCTACTAATGCGGACACAGCACCATTTACTTTCTTGCCAGCTGCTACTAGCTATAGAATGTAATAAAACGTAGGAATTTAAGGAGTTTGCCATTTTATTTTCCTACAAAATCCTCTTTATCCGAATCTGTCCGTATGTTTTTTTTTGTATGTTTGTTACTTCATAACTGCGTCATTTATAAACCAGAAAGAAGTTAATTGCAGACCTGCCCTAGACATTTATTTAGGTCAAGATCACTCAAAAGGGAGAAATAAAATATTTAAAAAAATATATAAACCGCCTTAAAAAAAATACACTGAAAAGTACAAAATAACTATCCTTTACTAATCAAAACTCTAGTACAATTTAAACTTAACTTTATAAATACGATACACATATCTCTATAATTAAATTTGACAGTTGTTGAAGTCGGCGCCAATTCAATGTACAACAACAGAAAGTCTATTAGTTTGGTAGGCTTTGCACCGACTTCAGTAACTGTCAAATTTAACTATATAGATATGTGTATCGTATTTATAAAGTTAAGTTTAAATTGTACTTGAGTTTCGATCAGTAAAGGATAGTTATTTTGTACTTTTTTTACTACGAGTACTCTCTCAAAATACTCGAAAAATAGTGTAAAGTTTAAAATTATTTCGGGCTTTGATTCTCTTCAGCTAAGAGACAGAATTCTGTCTCATGATATTACCCTTAAGTCGAGTCTATAAGCGTGGCATACTCGTCCGCATTCCTTATTTTATTACACCTCGGTACAAGTATTAAAATTTTAGCGAATTAACTCTATGCTCTGGACACTATCGGCTGGTTGTGTGATGGTCATAGTACAAGCCCAGTACTTTGTTTGGAGTCACACAACGGGCAAGGAAACTCAGCGCCACTGTCTGGTGCTAACTATTACGTTAAATATAAAAATCAACAACTTTACGATTTTTATTAAGAAAAGGATAGTTGCGCTTATGTAAGTTTTGTTACGAAAAAAAAACCGGCCAAGTGTGAAACGTACTTGCGTATCGAGGGTTCCGTATCACCTGACAATGTATTTGTATTGTGTATTTATCAATAAAACATAACTTAAGGTATAAGTTAAAGTTACATACATACGTTAAATATTAACGTATGTATGTAGATTTTTGTTATTTGTTAATAAAATGTTCTTAGTAATTAAAGAAGATATGTATGTACATATGTATGTATATCAGTTGAATTCAAAACAAACTTAACTTCGCAATAGAAACACATTCTCCCATACTCACCTGTATATGTAACTTTGTAATGGCAAATTACTACAAATAATTGTTTTTCCCTTTCTTTTCCCTTTAATTTCGCTATAAAACATTGCTTCTTGCCAATTTCATAATTCTTGGTCGACAGGAAGTACCCTATAGGTTTTGATTCCCTTGAGAATGTCAAAATATGCGGCATAAACGGCCCTATCTTTTGATTGAATTGACTTAGAAGTTTGACTTGTTCACAGCTCTTGAGAAAAAGAGTCTTAACAGATAGACAAACAGACAGACGGACGGACAATGAAGTGATCCTACAAGAGTTCCTTTTTTCAATTGAGGTACGGACCTTTAAAAATGGAAATGGTGATGAGAATTATAATGGTAAACTTTGAACTTAGAGATCATTCTAGGTCATGTGGATAAGAGATCTTCTAGTCAGTCTGACACCTTCCGCCATGTTTGCGATATTTAAAAGTGCAAGCATTTAAGGTAGACCCCATCGATATTATGTCTACTAATTATTACGAATTATCTAAGATTCCACGTTATTTAATTTACTAACATTGGCTGATTGATCTTCATAAGTTGACCTTGGTTTTTCTTGGCTTCTGCCACCACATACTTTCGCTCTGTAGATTTTATTTGTCAGTCTTTCGTCACTCATTCTTTCCATGTGGTCGATCCATCTAAGGATTACTTTCATTATATTTGTGATTGGTTAATTCAGCAAAATGGTTTTTACAATAATTAAGTTCGTTCAAAGTGCCAGACTCTGATTAAAGGGTCTTATTAGAAAAACATTCCAAAGCAAATAAATACGTTTAATGTCGATGCAATGCTCAAGTTAGATTAGCTCTCCAAGTACGTAAAAGCGTGAAACTGCTGCGCTATTTTTCGCATCCGTTTTGAGCAAACAACACTATGAACTGTCTCAAATATTTAATTTATCAACCCTACTGTTTTTTACTATTTCTAAATATTTATTTCTCATACTTTTTTAACGTTAATGTTCCTGATATTTACACCAATTTTTATTGTGTGTGTCCAAACTTAGCACTGGAATGGGTGACACAAAGAAACTAGCGAAGCAAGCAGTAACACTCAGATTCCAATATAAATTTGAAAATTTAGTTTCTGAATTCACTTGGCCGGAAATCGAGCACGGAAACCTCGGCTTGGAAAGCCAAGCATTAATATCTAAAATTGTATAATTCAAGCTGTTATGTTACAACTGGAATATAAATGTAAGTATTATTTGATTGCTGCCAACACAGAATATTACTTTTTGTATGTACAATAGATAGTAATCTCGTTATATGGAAGCCACGTATAATGTGATTATGGTTGTGTCTCACTAACAATTTTAATCTAATCGTAATTACTTTAATGCTGAAACTCTAATAAGAAAGTTTTTACTCTAATGGATATTAAATACCGGGCACATACCTCCGCCACCAATAAATCCTAGTATCAATGCACTAGCTCGCCGGTCCACTGTAATAAAAAATTCAACTAGTGTAAGTTACTGCAGAACGATTTGCGTAGGATATTTTTAAAATAGTGAATTTGGAAAATTAATTGTGATGATCTATGAGAACTCTTATTATACATACACACATATCTTCACGCTGTATCTCTAACGGGATAGTCAGTAGTAGTTGTCAACGTTTATTATATTTTCCTAATAACCTTTCAATACGGTTTTATTTTTCCATTTTAAATTGATTACAGGAAAATTTCGAATACTTCGAGTATAAAATGTTTGCCTCTTTAAATCTTTGACAAGAATATTTTCAAATGTTGACTAGGGAAAAATATCTGAATTAAAAAATGTATGTAAATTATAAAGTTTAAGTTTTCACTTCGTATAGAAAATCACATTGACAGACGGATAAACGGACGAACGCGTGGCGTTCCATTTTCAAATACAGAACCTTGACTGATCCAAAGCGGAACGGAATCTCCACAATAATGGCTGTCGCTTGTGACTTACAACATGCTGAAATAAAAGCTGGTATGCGTCCCAACGTGGTACGTCTTCAACGACCATTCTTAATATTCCACCCTCCACTGTCTATATTCAACGGGTTGTTGCACTTGGGGTCATTGGTTCCATTCCGGGGTCAGATAATAATTTTATTTGCACTAATATTTCTAGACTTCATGGTTATAGGCAATTTCAAAAATAAGTATTACTGGCTTCAATGGGCAGTTAAGCGTTCTTATTTTTATTATCATTTTGCTTGGAAGTATGTCTGTCCTGTAATACAATTCCATCTTTTTCCCAATAAAGTAGACACAGCGGTCATTCATACCAAAATTTTGATTGACTATTTCCGAATTATTCAATACCGTGTTAAATTGTATTACTATTAAGTAGGTACTATTGTTAATAATTTATGTCAAGCTTTATATATCTACATACGTATATTGTTTTGATATATTTATGTGTTTGTAATATTAAGTAATCTGTGTCGAAACACAGATAACTTAATATTACAACCTGGGGCCCTGGAGTCCTGAAGCCCATCACTGGTTTCTGATATTTGTGACTAGTCGAGGCTTCGGGAGACCGTCGGGCTGGCAGCTTCGTCCGCTAACGATTCATTTTGTCGATTCAAAGAGGTAATGCTGCCAGTCTGATGGGCACCCTAAGCATTGACAGCTGTCTAAGCGTCAACTTTGAGGAAGTTTATTATTTAAGATAATGTTTAGTTTTAAGTTTGTACATATTAACGTAAAGATATGTACATATGTACTCGCTTGATGGATTGCAATGGATTTTCATGAGAAACAATATTCTATACTAAATATTGTAAAGAGAGAGAGTGGAAGCGGAAAAGTTTGTTTATATGTGGAGGGTAATCTCCTAAACGACTACTCCTATTTGAAAAATTCTGTCACCATGTGAAAGGTACATTATTTCAGATGGACACAGGTCTACCTGTGTCCATCTGAAATAACGTATCTTTACCTTATGTACCTTACTATATATTATGTACTCGATCAGCGCGAAGTCAAGTCGTCATTTGAAAACTGCGATTGTATTGGTACATTTCGACAGCGTCTGACAAAATACCACCGTCACGCCCTTGACTGTTTCACGTGCTGAGCTAGAGTCCTTTCGCTAAAAAAATTTTTATTAAATAAAATTAAACCGCCTTCAAAAAAACACTGAAAAGTATAAAATAACTATCCTTTACTAATCAAAACTCAAGTACAATTACAATAACTTTATAAATACGAAACACATACCTATACAATTAAATTTGACAGTTAGTGAAGTCGGTGCCAAGCCTACCAAACTAAAGACTTTCTGTTGTTGCACATTGATTTGGCACCGACTTCAATAACTGTCAAATTTAATTATATAGTATGTGTTTCGTATTTATAAAGTTATTTTGATTGTACTTGAGTTTTGATTAGTAAAGGATAGTTATTTTATACTTTTCAGTGTTTTTTTGAAGGCGGTTTAATTTTTTTTAATAAATTTTTTTTATTTCTCCCTTTTGAGGGATCTTGACCTAAATAAATGTCTAGGGCAGGTCTGCAATTAACTTCATTCTAATTCCGGAGCGCAACGATATACAAGAGAATCGTCAATATAAATAAACGTTATAACCAGGTCTTGTTATCTAGTGTATCTTCGAAGTCCAAGCTCCAATATCGGTGAAATTTAAATTAGACCACCTCTGAAGTATTACCTACCAAATGAAAAAAGAATTTTCGAAATCGGTTCATAAATGACGTAGTTATGAGGTAACAAACATACAAAAAAAAAACAACATACAGACGTATTGAGAACCTCCTCCTTTTTTTTTGAAGTCGGTTAAAAACGAGGATCTTTTTGTCTTTGAAATCAAGTTTATTAACACACATTCCGATTAGGAACAATGGAAGTATGCAAAGCATAGTTCCGTTTCGTTCAATACAAGTTGATACAAGTTTTTCGCTGCGCTGGGGTGTGTGGCCTTCAAAGTGGAGGTCTTTGTATCGTGTGCTCGAATTTTGACAAAGCCATGAGTTCTTCAATGTTAATTTATAGACGAGGTTTTTATTGTTGTTGGTACATACATATACAGATACGCTGTATCTCTAACGGATTGTTGGTATTGTTTTAAAAATAGTAAAGTTTACTGCTACGTCGAAATTCGAAGTGAAATTAATAATGAATGAAATTAATTAATCGAATTCTGTAGACAATCTATAAAAAGTTGCGCTTCTGTCTGGTGTCCCGCGATGCATCACGCTTTGATTAAATTTTTTAATCTTATTCCTATCGTCTACGAATTTTCAATTTTTATGATTTTAATACTGATTTATATGTTATATGTGTGATGCTTAAATAAATAAAATTTTTACTCAATTGAAACACATCTCCATTCTCGATGGTTCATCGGAGAATAAATCGATTATTGACTAGATTTTGAGTAGGTATCCACCTATATTTTTCGATTGATAATAATTCTGCTCGTCACTGCCTTCATGCATCTTCACTGTACTATGGCAGCGCGTACCTCACGTGCTACTGTCCTCAAAGTCTCATGAAGTTTGCAATCGATAACCATAATTCACTTACTCACAACTTCGAAGTTATCCTTAAATACCCTGTACGGTAGGTAGAGAATACTTATTGTTTTTCGGGCTGTTACCAGACTCCTGCCTTGTCTATCAGGATATAGCAATAGCCGGAACCCAGATGAAACGTGATTTCCAAAGCGCTGAGATGTTCGACATGGTTTCTTCATAAATCATCCATCTCTGTAAGTGGCTCGCACTTAGACTAGGTAAATAAAAAGAGAAGACGTAAAGCTGCGAACATTTTAAGGTTTTGTGTTTCAAGCTGCTTTTTTTAATTTATTAAAAAAATGAGTTTATTTGTATGAAGTATGAATCGTGATTTCATCTTGCTTTTTATTTTTCGAAGACTTGTTTTTGCACCCTTTAACCCTTCGATCACAAATAAAGAACTAGATTCACAATCTCCTATAAAATTTAAACAAATTATTGTCCGATATGACGTATATATTTTTAATATGTGTAGTATTATCGGCAATATTGTGTTAATCTAAAGTAGACCTTACTGTCAAACCATAAGGTTACAAACGCTCGTAAACGATTCTTGCATGACATCGAAACGAAGTTTGTTAAATACAATATTTAAAATGCAATCTTACGCCTCGTGCATAAAGTCTAATTCAAATAATCTACTTGCGTTGCTATTTATGTCATTTTGATTTGTTACGTGAAAGTGACAAGGATAAGACATATGTATGTTGTCAGGCAAGATTTAAAAATACGATTACGAATTTAATAAAAAAGAGCTATGTAACGTTATTACTATAATGAAATAATAACACGTAAATAATATTATTTATTTATTAACCGAAAATAAGAACTCTCGTCTTTTTTTAGCGTTCTAGATGTGTTATTTTTGCAATTTTTGAAGGAGCATATGTTCGCTGTGAGCGTTTTCGAATACTATCAAAACAGAAGTGCACATTCGCACATCATGGTTCGGACATTTTTGGAGCGTTGATTGTGTATCTAGTTTTTTATTTGTGATCGACCTTTAACCATACAATTCGGCGTTTTCGCGCTAAAATAACGTAGTTCACTATTACATCACGCTCCTATAACGAACTAGCTGAAACAAACAATGCGAGGCACAGTTTGGTTGGCTGTGTGTGCGTCTTCCTTTGTATGTACGTGGCGAGCCATAGTTTTGCCCAATCTCACTGTGTTGTTCGCGGTGGCGATGTGCTACTTTTTTATTTGGTCTGAGTGCGAACGTAGCTATTATACTTTATCTCAATTATCGTAAACTAAAACAGTACTGCGATACTAGTGTCTCCTTTCCTTTTTAGGCTACCTTACCTCAAAGAGAAAACAGAACCATTATAAAGACCACTCGAACGTCCATTAAACCGTCGCACTGTCATATGATGTGATTTACTCATATTACAACGTAGAAACTTGAAAGGGGTAGTAAACCATCATAATAGCCCCCTGTTTTAGTTAACGTGCAAACGCATACATAAATATGCTGTATCTCTGTAGGGTAGTCGCAAAGGATTTTGATCTTTCGTGTTCTACTTCTTGGACATCTGCTAGCGTTCACTTTCGTTATGCAGATTTTCTTCACCACTCATTTTTTTCTACGTTTCAGAACCGTCTAAGCATTCCTTTTTTAATTTTTACAATAACACTTTTATCCAATCTTACCATACTGCGTATCTCTTCATTTCTCATTTTTACACGCTTCACCTGTATGTATGTATGTATGTAACGGAATCTTTCAGTGTAATTTTTACCAATTTCCAGAAGTCTGATCAGCTTGAAAATTTGCACAGGGGTCAATGACTGATGACAATACAATTACAATTATTTTATAACTTTGTTCCAATGGCCTGACTAGAATCATCAGGATAAAAAGAAATAAAAAAAATTTATGGTAAGATTATGGTACCATAGACGTCGCTACGGAACGTTTCTACATGCATTTTGAAATTATTACATTATTAAGTCAAACGTATTATTTTGAAATAATTTGAATTTTGCGGAAAAAATTATTTTATAACTTTGTTCTAATGTCCTGACTAGAATCCTCAGGATAATAAGAAGCTAAAAATTTAATTAAAATTAATGGTACGATTATGGTACCATAGATGTCGCTACGGAACGTTTCTACATGCATTTTGAAATTATTACATTATTCAGTCAAACGTTTTACAATGGACCTCACTAAGTATTTTTGAAATAATTTGAAATTTGCGGAAAAAATTATTTTGAAATGATTTGAATTTTGCGGAAAAAATTATAGTGTAAAAAAACTAAAAAAACACGCTTTAATGGCAAACCAAACTAAAAAGTAGAAAATAATTTTTAAGTATCAAGAGCTTGTGTTACAGCAATAGAAAATTGCAGCAATCAATTACGACTAATTAATTTGGAATAAGATTAAAATAAAAATTAAATTATTAATAACGTAATTCAATTATAGTAAAAAAAGCGTGGGGTGCAATTTACTATATTATCAAATTATAATTTTTTATTTTCTACTTTTTAGTTTGGTTTGCCGTTAAAGTGTGTTTTTTTAGTTTTTTTTTGCGGTACAGATGACACCGCATTACCACCGAGAGATTAAATTACCACCGCATCTTAGTTTCACTCAATATCGGGCGTGTCCAGGCTTCATTACTATACAGTTTTGACACCAACATCACGTTATAAATGACATAGCTTTTGTATTTTAATTGATTGCGAACTGACGCTACATGTGGGAAGTTTGCTAAAAATAATCGTTTCACGTTACACCGATAAAGAGCGCGAACAGAATACTATAAAATTCAATAAGTCCACATTTTGGAGTATTCATGTAAGAATGGAAGAAATGACGCGTATAAAGTATGGATATAATTTTAAAGACTTAAGTTACTTATTGAATTCCTTCTACATACGACCATACAAGAGGGACGACCTGTCAGCCCTTTTATTACTTAGACACATCTTTAACTCAATAAACTCAATTATTAAGTGTTTCGTTACACGTAACACAATTACCCCGTTTTTGGGGGTAATTACCAGGAATTCGGGGTAATTTCCCGGGGGTTGCCCATTCCAGGGTACGCCAATTAGAGTCGGGTCCGATCCACGTAAATGGGATTAACTTGAGACTTAGATTTAATTGGACTTACATTACCTTTACTAATCTCGTATTGGATTCTTAAACTTCCTGTAATGATTGTTCTTTTAGATTATAAAAATATTTTAGCTTCCGCACCTGAATAGGAAAAACGGTATCTTTAAAATTCATGCGTTCGTCTGTTTGTCCGTCTATAACAGTTGCACTAGTTAACGTTTTAAAATATTTACGTCGGAGAATTTAAGATAGCAAAAACTGAGGGCTCAAATGCGAGCTTAAAGGGGTCCCTATCTCCAAAAATACTAAACCTACAGTTTTAAAATTCCGTTTTAAAATTCAAGTAGATCAATAGTGATAACCAATAATTAATCTAAAATAAGTTTCTGCGACCATATATGTCCCATAAAACTTGCGCGAGGTAGCTCACAAAAACATGATATAACGGTTACTTTGGCTTATTTTAAAAACTATAATTCATTTTAAAAAATCCAACTAGCATATCTTGGAGCTTTAAAAAATCCAACAAACCTATTCTCACACATCGGTATTTGAATAAGTTAATGTTAAAAAAAACGTAATTGATTACATATCTATATTTTTTTACCATTTTGTAAGTAATATCTATCGTACAGAACTAGACTGAACAATGCAACTGTACACTACATACTGTTCAATTTTGCGCAACAGCTGTGTCATCTATGAAAAAAATAATAAAAAAACTTGTGCGGTCGATCAGTCAATTTTTCAAAACTTCATAGCAATAATGAGACAATAAAACTCACGTATGATTTAAAACAAAAAACAAAAACCCAGCGCCGCGCAACGCGCTGTCTCGCCTCGCGTAACGTTTGTTCCTTACGTGACAATTTCTACCAACTCAAACCTCCCGCAAGCCGCGTTAAAGAACTTCGTTCTAAAAAGCATTTCATTGATTATATTTGTGATAAGATGTTAGAACACAGTAGTTATTATAATAATAATAATGCGCCAGTCAATACACACCAATCTTTGCTATGAAAACCAGTCGACGACTATTGAGGGCGTCTCCTAGTACACCCAGACCCGAGACAATCTAAAAAAGTTCGTTTCTTAAATTGAACCGACCGGGAACCGAACCTGGAACCTTCCACGCTTAGGAGCAACGTATAAACCACTGAGCCATCGAGGTCGTCATATTGTGCTCGCCATATGCTCACAGCGTGTGTGGTATGTAATGTGTGGGTAGATGTAAAATAAAATATTACGTTAATGAAAGTTTGTACATAAATTATTTAATTATTCTAATACGTACATTTTATATTATCTATGTGTAACATGTTATTGAGTACTGAAATGGGACATAGATATTTAGAACAGAAATATGGTGTAAATATTGTATGCACGTATGTAGTGTAATAAGTGATAAGTATGTTATAGGATCTACAAAGAATAGAAATACAAAATGGATACAAATGAAGTGTCAATACTTAAAATTTATACGCAAATTACTTTACGTAACATTAATTTATTTTTGTAACAATAATTTAAAAATAAAAATTCGTTTCATACTCTTAATAGAAATTGCTATTACTATAACGTACGAAGCTCTCAAGAACGAACAAAAACAGAGCACGGCTAGTATACTGTAGTATACTAGTATACTTATTATACTGTAGTATACTAACGACGTATTTTATGCAACACAAATAAATTAACAACTCTACATCCCCTAAAACCAATAAGAATTACCTGCGCTCAAAGCGATTCCCCCAAAATGAAGGCAAAGGTGCTTTTGGTTTCCCATGAATTAATGTTCATTCGAGACCTGAGTCAGATTTATTGAGACATTCGAGCGGCTCATTCTACGGCGCGATTTAAGATCGTTTTGTATTAACCTGCTCAGTTGCTTATAGCTAAAAAGACCTGGTGTATTTAGTAGATACATCTGACACTGATGAATTATGTGTACCGAATTTAATATTCGTTTTTGAAGTAACCACTTCTTTTGACGCGGACAATTTTTGGATGAGTGAAATCCTATGAGTTCGCGTCACCGACATTTACAACTTAATGTACGGTAGCGAGACCTGGATATGCTCGAAATCGACTGAAAGTATAATAAATGCAGTAGAAATGCGATCTCTTAAGAATATGTGCGGTGTCGGTCTTGCGGACAAAATAAGCAATGTAGAGATACTAAGTATGACAGAATTGCACGACAGTGCTATCGTCAAAATGAAGAAAGGAATGGTTAGATGGTTCGGACACATATGTAGAATGAGTGACGAAAGAGCGATGAATAAAATCTACGGAGCGAAAATGAGTGGTAGAAGAAGTCAAGGAATACCAAGGCTGACTTACGAAGCTCAAATAGCCAGAGTGTTAGCTGACGGAAATGTCAAAGCACTCACATATCTAGGCGAACATATGTGAGGAGAATGATGAGATTTGAGGAAGCGAAAGAAGTACTTAAGGACCGCGATGCTTGGTGTTCCGTCGTTTCTGACTACCCCGTTAGGGATACAGCGTGAAATTAAGATTATGAAAAAGAAAAACGAACTCTTATGAGACCACTAAACTTCCAACCGCCTGTTTATCTGACTGTCCATCTGTTTGTCTACTATCCGGCTGTCTATCCACTATAGAATGATTCGATATTGAATTTCAGTCAACGGTCAGCGATCAAAACGAATCACGCGAAAACAAAAAAAATTAACGAAAGTTATAACTATCAACTCTCTACGATTTACTTTACAAACTTATCTGTGAATTTATAAATCAAAGCGGTTATTTCTGTCTGTCTGTTTGTGTGTTTATTTCTTTTGAACTACGCAATAGATTTTAATGCGGTTTTTACTGTCATTTAGAGATTTTTTCCCTAAGACTCTTTTATAGATATATTATATTAATAGGTATATTATGTTAGGACGTCGTCGGGGTTGCTAGTCATTTTATAAGCAGAAGCCAAGGAAGATTAATGAAGATCGAATAGCCAGTGTTAGCTGACGCATATGTCAAAAGCACTTGTGTATCTAGGCGAAATATATTATTGGCGAAAAATTGAATAAAATATATTATTTTCAATTGAATATGAGAAAGACAGTGGGTATGTACAAACATTGTTATTGTTAGAACATAATCCAGTATAATCTTATTAATTTTGTTTCAGGTAAGCTCTAAATTAAATGGCGGATTTGGCAGCTGTTAAATAACGCTGAAGGTAACGAAGTTACAAAATAATGAGTTAATGTCAAACCGAAGAATGTGTCCCCTGTATAACGAGTACAGTCTGCAAAGCGATGGGATCGGCCTTTAGGAAATTAAATCTCTTCCGAGCTTCCCGGATTTTACATTTTAATATGGCTGCGTATTACATCGAAGGGTTGCGTTTTGTGTTTCTATTTCAAATATTTCAGTGCTATTGGAAAGAATTTCCTTGACGCCGCATGTTAGAGGCGAATTGAGCAACGTGTGGCGGGATCAGCGCACCGCACAGAGCTAGATTCGGTATCTCTATACATTTTTACTTGACATACACACCACAGATTTGAAACAGCTCAGAGCTCACAAAACAGACAAAACTCACAGCTCGAAACACAGTGATTTTTCTGTTATACACGAGTGCGTGTATACGTGTGAGTATCGAGATTCGATCAGACGAGCAGTGCGCGTGGCCGGCTGTATTATACAGAAGAAAACTTCGTTTCTGACGGCGGTCGCCCGACCACACACGTTTTTTTATTTGTTTCATAATTTGTGGTATTACCACTTAAGTTTCGCTGATTCTAATGTAAAATGTTAAATTTTGTATCAGAAATTTTATATAGAAATTTACCAGAAAAGATATATGTGGTATGCCCTGCATAAGCGAATAGAACATCATTCTTTTCACACATTTTCGCTGAAGTATGTGAATGCTTTTAACATTTCTATCAACTAACGCTTTGTCTATTTGATCTTAATAAGCCCACTTTTATCTTTCTTCCCTTCTATGTAAACGTATAAGAATATTAGTGTTACTTTTAATCACTCTAAATAGAAATTATTCGCGTTTTTTACTTAACATATACAACACAGACTTGAAACAGCTCTCAGCTCACAAAAGAGACAAAACTCACAGCTCGAAACTCATTCAGTCAATCTGTCAGGAATTATTATTTGTTGGCAACATTTTAAAATTCTTTAGCGACAGTCTCTACTTTGCGCGGTTGTTTCACCACAAACAATGTGTTTGACATTGGCAGTATGAACGTAAACAATTAATATTTAATTTAATTTAATATGTATGTAACATATATTCCATATAAATTTTAGCTTTCCGCACTGCTTCTCTATATAAACTTTAAAGCGATGCATTAATAAACAATAATTTAATCTAAAATAGACCTTCTGTATTATGTAAACGTGCGCGCGCTAGTTTACCAAATATGAGAAAAAACAGTTATTTTCGTTTATTTTAAAAACTATAATTAATTTAAAAAAATCAAACTGTCATATTATGGAATATGTTTAAAGTAAACTATACAGAACATTTTGAAATATAAATCGGTCCCATTGCTCCGAAATGTAAATCTCTGTTTTAAAAGTCATCACAACTGTCAAAATGAAGTTAATGAAATGAACAATCAGGATGCCGATTATCACTGTCATACGTTTTGTAAGTCACTTAGAAAAATTGAGATCCCTGGCGACAAAATTTCCAATCCATCGCCTTAACTATGCCAAATCATCTGTCCGCGCAAAACGCTTAAAAAGTGGTATGAAGTTTTCTCTTCTCGTATTAATATACACCTACCTAGATTACAAGTCGGTGTAAACGGAGGCCGCGTTTAATGTATTTTCGCGAACGACGGACGCGATCGCGACCGGCTCTCGTTTTAAATGACGTGGGAAAAATTATTATTTTTTCTATCTCTTACTCTTTCACTCTCCTTGTGCCTCTCACTCTAAAAATACACTTTACCGTCGTAATATTTATTAGCAAATAAAACGTTAAGGTTTCATGTATCCTGAAACTTTTAGAATTGTATGTAAAGCGATTCATTCTCTAACGCAAATTAGTCCAATTCATTTTTGAATCCGCGTTAAGATTATCAATTGTGAAGTTGTATTCTATAAACCTGACAGAGATACTAGCGCCGCTTCGATGAGTGTGGCTGTGAGTCGTACTATCGTGCAATGAATTTTTTGATGTTTCGCTAAATATTATAATCTAATCTAAATAAAGTCTTATTTAACGTAATTATCTCACAGAAGAAGTTAAAATACACAGAGGAAATATCGATTGAGATGTTTACTGTCAAAGCTATCCACGACAGACTCGCATACAAGATCACTTCGCTTCGCTCTTACTATGTTTGGTTTAGAGAATACCGTTTGAAGGCCAAGTGAGTTCGTATGCGAAGTGGGGTAAACTGTCGACCGAGTCTCGTTCGGGTGATTCGAGTTTTTACAGAATTGCATGGCAGTAGTTTTCGAAATATTTCTAAATTCGTTAACTGAGGAAGCGTGCTCGTCGCGACCCCTGCCAGCCCTTTTCAGGGCTGCAATTCCTCTTCTGTGCAAGCCATGCGGGACAGTGCAAATATGAATGCTAGGGCGTCCCCCGAAAGCGACGTACACCGGTTTGTCCCCGCTGATGTGAGCAGAGTGCAGTTCGGCGTTGGGGACCGCCATCCAACATGCTGTGCACCTAGCGGCGGGAAGTGGAGGGAGGAGTGCAGAATAGCTGCGTGGAATGTGAGAGGTGGGATTGAAGAGAAGATGAATGAAGTGATTGATATTTTGGAAAAAAGAAGATTGAATGTGTTATGTTTAAGTGAAACCAAGCGAAAGGGCAGTGAACTTGTCGACTTGCCCGGAGGGGGCATCGCTTTGTGGTCAGGTCTACCACAAGAAGAAAGGGGATGCCAGGGGGTAGGCGTTTTACTGTCCTCTCGTTTGGTAAACTGTGTAACTGAGTATAAGTGTGTAAACCCGAGCTTGCTCTGGGTGCGTCTCAAGACAGGGTTGACGAGGTTATTTGTTTTAGTGGTGTATGCCTCGGTGTCCTCTGTCGGCTTGGGCGAGCTAGAGCAGTTTTGGGAGAATGTTAGGGAAGTTCTAGAGACGGTTGAGGAGAATGAGAGAATTATAGTGTGTGGAGACATGAATGGATGGGTTGGGACAGCTCGAACAGGATTTGAGTCTGTCCTAGGCAAGTATGGAGATAAGAGAGTGAATGATGCTGGTAGGATTGTGTTAGGACTGTGTATGGAAAAGGATCTTTTTGTTGCTAATACCTTATTTAAGCACAAAAGGCTTCATCAGTACACGTGGGAACGGAAGGATGAAAGACGTATGATTGATTTATTCCTAGTGGACAGCCGGCTCAAAAAGCAGGAATGAATATGAAAGGGTATTATCCGGTAAGCTTGACGATAGGTTGAAAGTGATGAGCGAGGATATTTAAGAATGTTGGCAAAACCTTAGGGATAGCATGATCGAGGCTGCGAAAGAAGTGTGTGGAATGAATAAGATTGGTAATGGTAAAAAGCGTGATGTGTGGTAGGATGATGAGGTGAAAGTGTCTGTGCATAAGAAGAAGAAAGCATGGCGGGACTACCTTGCTACTAAAAATGACTGTGGTATGAAAAATTTGATGAAAGACAGATATAAGCTGCAGAAAGCAGAAACGAAAGCAGTAGTGAAAGAGAAAGCGTGGAAGGTGTAGGGTGTTAGACAAAAACAAGATGTCGGACAACTTCGAGGAAAATTCCAAATTATTTTGGAAAGAAGTACGTAAGTACCGAAGTGGTCCGGCACCTTGCAAAATGAATAAAGTGCGTTCGAAAGAAAACAACCTTCTTACAAATAAAAAAGACGTTCTGCAGCGATGGAGTGAATACTATGGAGAACTGTATGAGAGTGGCGACTCCGTCTCTGATACTGAGAGCGATTCTAATGAATTGCCACACTCGGGCCAGGGACTGGAGGATGCCATTAGTATGAAAGAGATTGAGAAAGTGATAAGAAGTTTGAAATGTGGAAAGGCTGCGGGAAATGATGAGGTGACTGCTGAGATGATCAAGTATGGTGGTCTTGGGGTCTGGGATGCCTTCTGTGCACTCTGCAACCTTTGCTGGCAGAAAGGGGAGGTTCCAGAGGACTGATGCACGGCAGTCATAGTACCTATATATAAAGGGAAAGGTTCCTATCTAGACTGTGCGTGCTATAGGGCCATCAGCTTGGTCAGCTTAGCGAGTAAAGTCTATACTAAGGTATTGACTGAACGTATGAAAAGCGTTTCAGAAAGATATTTGTGGGAGGCGCTAGGTGGTTTCAGGAACGGTAGGGGTTGTATGGATCAGATTTTCTCGCTTCGCGTTATCGTGGGAAGATTTCTAGCTATAGGCCAGAAAGTTTTCTGCGCTTTCGTGGATCTAGAAAAAGCATTCGATAGAGTAGTGCGGAAGAAATTGTAGAGTCTTCTGCCTGAACATGGCGTGGAGGGCTCCTTACTGCAGGCTGTGAGGTCATTATATCGTGGCCACAGAGCCTATGTAAGGATAGACGGTGACATGTAGCCCTGGTTTGAAGTCTGTTCTGATGTCAGACAGGGCTGTGTGATGTCTGCCTGGCTGTTCGTGCTGTATTTGGACAGTTGCCTCCAGAGATTGAAAGGTAATATGAGTAGTATGGGATGTGATAACACAGTGGTAAACTGCCTATTGTACGCTGACGATGCTGTGCTAATAGCACAATCAGAAGCAGAGTTGCAGACATTAGTCACGTGTATGAAAGAAGATTGTGAAGTAAAAGGATTGAAAATGAATGTGAACAAAACTAAGGTTCCGGTGTTTGAAAGAGAAGCGGTACAAACGAAATGTGTGATTTGTGTAAATGGAATATGTCTAGAACAGGTGAATGAAATGGTGTATCTGGGGAGTGCGTTTTCGAGGGATGAAAGATGTGAGTTGGATGTGGAGAGTCGGTTAGCAGCGGGCAATAAAGTGAACGGTGCTCTGTCCGCATTAGTGGGTAGTATGAATATATCTAACACTGCTAAAATGGCCATTCACAATGCGGTGTTGGTGTCAACTTTGTTGTACGGTAGTGAGGCCTGGATATGCCCGAAATCGAGTGAAAGGATGATAAATGTTGTGGAGATGTGGTCTCTCAGAAATATGTGCGGTGTCACGCTTGCGGACAGGATAAGCAATGATGAGATACGCAGTATGACAGGGTTGCACAACAGTGTTATTGTAAAAATTAAGAAAGGAATGCTTAGATGGTTCGGGCACTTGGAAAGAATGAGTGATGAAAGACTGACGAAAAAATCTACAGAGCAAAAGTGAGTGGTAGCAGAAGCAAAAGAAGACCAAGGCTGACTTATGAAGATCAAATAGCCAGTGTTAGTAGACGGAAATGTCAAAAGCCCTCGCCAAATTTCAAAATCACCCGTATACCTACGCAAAAATGTGTGAGGA
The DNA here is from genome assembly GCA_907165235.1 of Zeuzera pyrina. Classification (NCBI taxonomy): domain Eukaryota; kingdom Metazoa; phylum Arthropoda; class Insecta; order Lepidoptera; family Cossidae; genus Zeuzera; species Zeuzera pyrina. The sequence goes on from OU015639.1 coordinate 2,522,391, forward strand.
GAATGATGAGATTTGAGGAGGCGAAGGAAGTATTGCGCTCCGTGAAGCTTCGCGCTCCGTCCTCTCCAACTGCCTTGTTAAAGATAGAGCGTAAAGATATCTATGTGTAACGGACTGTATCAGGAATAATGGAAGAAAAGTCAAGAGAACTAGACACGATCGATTTATTCCGTAACTACTATCAAAAGAATGCATAACGAAAGCGGAATAAAAGATGACGAGTATTTTAAATTATATTCTAAATAAAAAATAATAATAAAAAATTTAAAATAATATAATGAAAAGGTGCATCTTGCACATGATATAAAAAAAGGTGCAATTTGTCCAGTATATATATATTGAAAGTTGTCATGAATTCGATTAATGATTTTGAAGAAAGCAGTTTCTGCATTCTAATATTACGATTCTAGTTATTATTAAATGAAAAAACGCGATTTTTAAGTTTTTTGCATTTTTCTCCATGTATAAGGCAAAACTCGATATTTCACAGCACATCAATCAAAAGATAATTTTGTCACCTACAACTTTTCAATTTTACTTTTTTGGATACAAGCTTAACTTTTTGTTTCATTAGCGAAAAACCGTTTTTGAACTTTTGCGAATTTTGCAGGTTAGGTTCGCAATCGAAAATCCAGGAAAAAAAACGGTATCTTTCTTAGAATTTTTTGTTCTATATGATCATATTTTTGTTTTCCTGCCCTCAATTATCTAGAGTATTTCCGTAGATTGATTGGACTATGACACGTTGTACATAAACGCAAATACATCTGTTAAGACGCACATCAACATGAAGCAATAGTAAAGGAATAAGGTCACAAAAGAAAGAAACACGTAGACCTTTCAACAAAAAAACCTTCGGAGTAAATTAAAATCGAAAAATAACAAGGGTTCGCGGTAGCCTTCCACCCATTTCCTTGCAGGTCGGATAATTTAATAACGCCGCCATCCGCCCTCTGATAAGGGCTATCGATTTGCAATATTTACCCCCAAAACGGTGTAAGAGGGTAGCTTAGACTAGGTAATATATGAGGTAGAAGCGGCAACGCCCTAGGGCTTACAGAACTAAATTATTGGCATATTTTGCGATAAAACTCACTATAATACTACAAATTACGTATTGATTTATATGTTTCGAGGCTTATTCTAGCCGTTCATAACGGAATATTTTTATTACATAACAGAATATTGAATAACAGTTTTAAAACATATTTTGTCATGGTATTTGTTTAAAAGCCATCGTACAAAGTATCGCAAATTTGGCCAAGGGCGTGTCGGTCATATATGTACATATATTAAAGCAGTAGAAACCGTGCCTGTAAATTGAATAAATTTATTAAAATATGAGCGTGCGTACGATAAAAAAAGTAACAGAACATAAAAAAGCATTCATTTAATTTTTCGTCTCTCTGTCTGTACGTACACGCTAATCTCCGAAACTACTGAACGGATTTCTTGCGATTAAGCTCAGCTTGGAGCAGCATGTAGGCTTTGTTTCATTGAATTCGGATGACAGCAAAAAAAGCTATTGTAGGCTATAATTTTAAATTCGCCGCTCGTTTGTTACAGGGTGCGTAATAAAATCGACATTCACGCGGACGAAGTCGTGGGCACCAGCTTGTGTACATTAAATTGGAACTAGTGGTCGCCCAGTGGTTGCAATTCAACCGTAAATGTGAAAAAAACACGTTTTTCCTTTGGTGTGAACTCCGCAGACTCGAAACTGCGCACAAATTTTATCTGTCTCAGTTTTATCTGTCTCCAACCACAGACCTGTTACTAATAGATATGGCGTTGACGTGACCACTATAGTCTTTTCTCGCTTTAACATCAGTCGTTGCAACCTAAAATACTGCATTCTACCATTACGCCCAAAAGAGTATCTATACTAACATCATGAAGAGAATTTTTTTTATTGTTTATTTGTATTGTTTTAATGTTTATTTGTAATGGATGAACTGAAAAACTGCTCAACTGATTTCAAAAATTCTTTCACCTATATAAAACTACATTATCAACTAGTAACCTGGTCTATATTTTATTTATAAAAAAAAATGTAGCCGTGCGAAGACGGCGCGGGTCGCTAGTCTGACATATTTTACAAAAAAAATTATTAATCTTTTACTTGTAAAGTTCAAAAGTAATTTAAGAACTTAAAAGTACTAATAATCAAAAATTTCTTTGGTTCTTATGTCTGTCAAATGCAATATAACGGTCTTAAAACATTGAGCATACCTATAGAAACGAAATATGTGTATTCCTATCCCTTTCTATTATAGGCTTAAGCCGTATATTTCTTTCTCTAGATTTGCGATTATACTTTACATCCCATTGTCATCTCAGTAGGTGTAAAGATGACGGAATAAATCGATTCTGCTTGTGACATACAAACAGGTGTACCGAAACTTTAACAACGAAATTAACGACTATTAGATAGCTTTCATTTTTCAGAGTAGTCCTTCAGGGGAGGGTACAAATACTTTTTCATTCCATCTATTCGAAAAACAATGATTGGTTCTTCGATAAATATAACCAAAATCGGTCTTTTCTATTAAAGACTTTCACAGATAGCAGACATTAATTTGAATAAGGAACACGACAGGTTAAATGAAAATATTGTAAAAGAAATGTTATTGGCTGATGTTTACCTAGATGGCGAGCCAGAAAAAAAAAGAAATTAATAATTTAAAAATATAAAATTTCTTTCTAATTTACATTTTTCTTATAGGAGCTCCTTGAAAAAATTGATTATAAACCTGTCTTGTTGACATAATTTTTATTTTTATTTATTTTAATTTTCCTTTTACATTTTTAGTCAGGTTTTTTGATTTTTTAATTAAATACTTTGTCCATTTTAGTGTTTTTTTAAGTCGCTTTTTACGATCGGGCTTTTTGTTTTTTTTTTTATTATTTATTCACTGATGCCTAAGTTGCATTTTCAAATCTTATTTTTATATCTCCAAGGTACATACAGACACGGCTCTGATACTGTTTAATAGTAATATTATCATATGTAGGAATCTAAATATGATATATTTTTAGATGTTTAATTTCTCTAATATTTCTATGTCAAACTCTCGTAATATTTATTCAACAAAGAACAATAACTATAACAATATTTCAGAATTATCGCACCGCGGCACGTCTACTGAATTCATAATCTATGTTCCCCATTATGTGGGAATGCACACTCTTTATAAGCGGGAGCTTTTGACCCGTTTTCTCGTCTTGTGTTTTAGTGTTATGTACAGAATAATAATAAGGTACGGTGCACTAACAAAACGTCGAAAAAATTGAAAGTAATTGCAAAAACGAAGCGAAAAGAAATTACTGAAAAGTATTGGAAATTGAATTGTGCTAAAGAATACTTATTAGTACTGTATGGTCAATTTCTATTTTGGTGACATACATACATATCCTCACGCTGTATCCCTAACAGAATTGTTAGAGAGGATTGCCTCCTTAAATCTCATCATTCTCCTCACACACTTTTGCAGAGATATGCAAGTACCTTTGACATTTCTGTTAGCTAACATTGAGGCTATCTGATCTCTATAAGTCAGCCTTGGTCTTCCTTAGCTTCTTCTACCAGCTACCGTACTCACGTTTGCTCTGTATATTTCCTTCATCAATTGTTCATCACTCATTTTTTATATGTACCCCAAGCCCCAACCAGTTAAGTATTCCTTTTTTCATTTTTGCAATAAAAATGTCATCAATCTATCATATTGCGTATCTCTACATTGCTTTGCATTGCGAGGGCGACACTGTACATATTTCTGAAAATGTTATTCTTACCATTTGATTAATTCCTAAAATCTTTATGCTATTTTTCGCTCAAACGTTTAAAAAACACATGAAATGGATTTCCGCAAACTAACGCCTGAGTCTATACAATAGCTGCTACCAGTCTCTCCACATATGGGGTATGGGTACACTTTCTTTCGCTTACATTTACTTACACTTTCCATAATCCATTCTAAATAGCTCAGTAAAAATGCGAATTGAAAAAATTTATAATTCGTAACACATTTCTATTTAAAACAGTTAATTATATTATGTGTAATTATAAAATACTATATTTACAAACCTTATATTATGTCGGTGCAAATAATAAACTCGTTCACTCATTTTACTACACTAAGGCAAAGGCGCCTTTCGTTTTGGAAGGAACGCGCGCTAACGGAACGTCGGGGTCGACGCTGGCAGTGCGTGAGATTATGACATCCGGTTTCATTTTTTCCGATGGATCGTTTGCTATTATTAACTTTTCTGTTACCTATATAATTGTTGTTACTAAGAGTGTTCTGTCGTTCGCACATTAACTTTGTCACAACGTGGTATTTTATTTAGCAGTTCGCATCCTGTAGGTACCTATTTCTCATAGCTGAGTTATAACAGCACGAATCGCTCTGTCTTTTCCGACATATAGGTATATTCTATTATAATACTTTTGAATCATCTTTTCGGCATCATTACCTTCGAAATTATTAGATTCCAACGTCCTGCTACTGTTATCAAACAAATTATCTAATTAGCGCTTTTCTATTAACCACATGCTTATACAACACTATTTGCAGTTTTTCCGTTGTAAACCGTGCCGGAAATGGTTACGGCGGCCGTTTCCGGTGCGACGGGAAGCTCGCGTGTCTGCGATAATGGCGACATCCGGGCCCCGCCGCAAATCATTAATGGACGGATTGTTTGTTGTATTATTGTCCTATCAGATTTTGTTACTTTGTTATATAGATAAAGTCAACAAGTTGTATAAATATTTTAATATGTTTTGTATACCGAGTGTCCCAAAAGAACGGAAATAAATTTTACCTTATTGCTATCTATATCTGTCGATTCAATAGTTATGATGAATTGATGAATTTTATTGATGAACTATCTGTTATCGGCCACGCGTTGCTGTGGCACGCGTTGAACAAACCAACATATACATTCAGTCAAGAAAGTATCGGGAATGAATGATTTGTTTATGGTTCCAAATTCAATTTTTAGTTTTTTTGTTGTTGTTAGATTGGCACAACTGTTTTCCATTTTGGCGAGTTTGAGTTGCATCTGTTATTTAGATTAAATACAGTGCTGTTTTTAGTTATATCATTCAAGTATAGGTATATTGCGAATTTCATAATGGACAAAAACATCGAACAAAGAGTTTGTGTTAAATTTTGCATCGCCAATGGAATTTCGTGTTCGGAGTTACTGAAAATGTTACAGAAGGCTTACGGTGAATCGACTTTATCAAAAACACTTGGTTATGAGTGGTACAAAGCGTTCAAAAGCGGTCGAGATGTGATGGAAGATTTGCCTCGCTCTGGTAGGCCATCAACGTTTGCAACTGAAGTTAACATCGCAAAAGTGAAGGAAATAGTGACTGAAAATCCTCATTCATCTTTGAGAGAGATAGCTGCCGAACTTTCTGTGTCTCACGAGTCGATCCGTACCATTTTAAATAATCACTTGGGTATGAAACATGTTGCCGCTCGGCTAGTCCCAAAAGACCTGAATTTTCTCCAAAAACTCAATCACATAAGAGTCGCTGAGGACATGCTAGAACGAGTCAATTCCGAATCAACATGCGGGTTATGCGGCGTTTAAGAGAGCAAATTCGACGAAAAAGGTCAGATTTGTGGAAAGAAAATTCTTGGATTTTGCACCACGATAATGCGCCTTCGCACAAGGCCATCATTGTGAACGAATTTTTGACCAAAAACTCAACAAATACCATCGAGCAACCACCTTATTCACCAGATATGGCTCCAGCCGACTTCTTTCTTTTTCCTAAACTCAAATTACCACTTCGTGTCACCCGTTTTCATTCGGTAGAAGACATAAAGGAGAATTCGCGGCGAGCACTGAACTCAATTCCGGAAAAAGCGTTTAAAAAATGTTTTGATGATTGGATTATTCGTTGGCGTAAGTGTATCGTTTCTGAAGGAGCATACTTTGAAAGTGATAAAATAAATTAGGTTGAATAACTAACATTTCGTGTATTATTGATCTTTTCCCGGTACTTTCTTGACAGTAGTATTATTAAAATATTAATGCCCTATTTAGCTTAGTCAAATTAGCTTTTTACCTTTTAGCTTACTTTAAGTATAAGGCATATTTTTTATTGTGCCTTAACATTTTAACGACAACAGACTAAAAATGTGATGCTGTGTGCTAACTCGTCGGTGCAGTGGTAAAGTGCGTTCCAAGTCAAGGGTCTCAGGTTCATATCCATCGAAATCAGGAAACTCGTCAAAACTAATTATCGCAGAAACGATACTTGTTTGTTTATATTGTTAATTGGATCGAATCTGACCAATTAGTGTAATCGTCTAGGATATTTATTTCTTATTTTATTTACGTATAACTTTTTTATGGGATAAATACGTACAATATCTTGTAATAGGATTGATTTCTTCTAGTATTTTGGATTTGAATCTAGTTTTACCTGAAATAACCAAGTTTTTGTCGTCGTAACTAAATATTTGTATTGTAAAGACCTTGCCGAATTGGAAACTTTGCTCCGGGCACAGAAATAAACTATACGCTAAAAGCAGCGGGACATAACTGGCTGTATTAAGGCGAGGAGTGGGAGGGGATTTTTAATTTTGTCGTCCCTCCACCTTTCTTTGAATACGAATAAAATTATAATTTGGATGTAACGTCGGTAATATTCAAATTAGCATTTATTTGTATTAACAGACAAGAATTTCAGACTACATTTGCAACAACTTGTTGACAATTACTTTTATTTGACGCAGTGAATTAATTAATTTTTAAACGACTTCAAAAAAAGGAGGATGTTCTATGTACGATTGCATGTATTTTTTTAACGTATGTTCACCAATGACTTCATCAACTTTGGATCGATTTGGAAAATCCTTTTTTTGCTTGAAAGCTGCACTTCCGAGATTTGAAATTTGGCTGGTATTTGAGCTTGGACTTCGAAGATACGTACATACATATTTTCACGCTGTATCCCTAACGGGTAGTTAGAGAGGACGAAGCACCAAGCGTCACGTTCCTTACATACTTTTTTCGCTTCCTCAAATCTCATTATTCTCCTCACACATTTCGTCTAGGTATGCGAGTGCTTTTGACATTTCCGTCGGCTAACACTCTTCAAAGATACACCAAATAATCATTAGTAATTATAAACTTTATTCATGTTGATGAGTTTTTGTACATCATTCCGTTCCATAATTAGAAAAGAAGTTAGTTTTAGACCCACCCTAGATATTAATTTAGGTCAAGGTCACAAAAGGGTAGTAATAATAGTATATAAGAGTAGTAATAATAATAATAAGTAATAAAGAACTTTTTAGAAAAAATTTAAACCGACTTCAAAAAGACAGAAAAGTACAAACTATTCTTTACAAAACAAAACACATGTACAAAAATAACTTTATACATACGATACAAATACCTTCATCTATTAAGTCGGTTATATTTTTTTCTTAAAAAGTTTTTTGTTTTTAATTTCCGAGCAAAACAAGTTTAATTTTTTTTAATATTTATTAATTATTAGGTTCTCGTATCTCAAAAACAACCATAAGACCATTGATGGATTCCTCCGTATGTTTTAGACTTCTAGTCGATTTAATCGGAAACTAAAAGCTAAGATTTCACTTTTTATATTAATATCTGTAGTTGGGCTGCTACTTATACCTTACTCCGAGCAACTCATAGAGTTAGTACCTGGGTGATCTAGCTTTTCTCGGCGTTTTTTAGGTTTGATTGTATACAGGGTTATTTCGAAAGCATGGGTAAATACGTAAGGGTATAACAGTACCCATGACAACGGTAAACTCGCGTTTTACAACTTCGCCAAAAGTCAATAGTTCTTGTGTAAAACCTCAAAGTTTAAATAAAAATAAAGGTGAGGCAACCCTAATATCAGCGTTTTCCCGTCGCTAGCAAACATTTGGAATACGGAGCATAATGATAGGGTTGTACATTTTTTTTTGGTAAAACAAAATAACGTATCCCGTAATTATTACATCTGCAATATATCAATCAACAGAGACACGTTGGAATTCTGGTGTATTTATACCCCATTTCACAATAACCTTGTATAAAAAAAAAATTTCGATCACACTGCAGGATTTGACGCGCGCATTTAGCGTAGTAGAGCTAGGCTTAGCCACTGTGCTATTGAGAAGGTAAAGCCTATTATTAAATTACTAATCACTATTCGTGGACAGGTTTTAATCTGTAAAAACACAGAGACAACGAATTTACCTAGAATTAAGACCTAGATGGATCGGATTTTCGCCACCGTGAACTCTTATCACCGAAATCGTTGGAGCTGTTTTTGAGACAGCGATTACAACTAGTATATATACAAATATTGCTCGTAATAATGACATAGGATTTGTGTTCACTTAGAACGTTCTGTTATAGAGCCAATAAATAAACTGATGAGGTCAGGCCAAACTATTTATTCCATTCCACATAAGTTTTACACAACTAAAGATGTTTTTTTTTTCTTTCTTTATGGCATGACGCACAGTTTAGCGCATCTGCCAATGTTACGTATTAATAAGTAGAATCACACGTAAATTTGTTTATTCTTATCGTAAAACTCTTCCAGTAAAGTGATTGTAGGCTTAATTATAAAGGACTTCTTGGAAGAGCGCGAGAACTTTAGCTACACATGTTTATTTAGACCTATTCCATTCTTTTCACTTGTACAGAACTTTAAAACACAATATACATACTATCACTTTTGTACTTTAAAACTCCCAAAAAATGTAAAAAATTGAAAATCTAAACAAAATATCAACCTCACCTCCCGTTCCCGCCAAAAAGTCCAACAAAATGTTGACCAATGTGCGACTGGCGAACCGCGCGTTCACGATTCTTCATTTTACATACTTAAATGCAATTCAACATTTTAGCATCGCTACAAGCTCTTCATATCAAATGGTCTCTAAGAAAAAACCTATGAGAAGCAGATTGACAGAGAGACCAGTGCTTCTACCACGAATTTACGCAATCGATACTCGATAGTGATGACTGCGTCAAAGTTTTGTTGGCAATTCTTAATTCTTTGTAGTTTTTTTCCCCATCTGTTATTCGCTTCGGTACGAGGCGCTCGCTATTTGATACGAGCTTGCTGCATTCATTTTTTTTTAGGATACATACTCTTAGGGATGTACTCGGGTTCATTTGACAATAATTCTTTGTAGTTACCGCTAGGGGCGCTGCTCAATTCTCCATATTTTATAATTTTTTATGCTATCGATAGTATTAACTCATGGTTGAGCCACAGGTGATATTTACTACAGTTGTTTCTTTGAGCTGTTGACAATTAGTCTCAGAGAAAAATGTCTGTGATTATCAAATGGCGGTTATTTGATGAGTGCTCCATTTTCAGAATTCCAAAGTTAAAAAGGAAAAAAAACAGTATCCTTATAGGATTACTTCGTTGCCCGTGTCCGTCTCTCTGATCAGTCAAGATCCTTAATCAAAAGTAGGGGTAGAGGTATCCAGTTGAAAATACCGAACACTGAGCTTTATGGTCCTTCAGAGACGCAAAAAAATTCAAACTTTTAAGTCAATGCAATCAAAGATACGGCCATCTGTGTATTTAAACAAAAACCTATAGGATATTTTCCGTTGACCAAGAATAATTAGATTTGGCAAGAAGTTAGATCTCACAGAACAATAAAAGGAATCAGTCCAAAATTCGCGAATTTGAATTTGGATTTAAATTTCGGTTGATTTTTTGCAAAAATTTATAAGGTGGCTGTAGTATGTTCATCTTGATTGCGATTTTTTTTTATGAAAATAATAAAATAGTCGGGTGATTTTATAAATTTTTTTTGTTGGTTATTAGCGATAGCAATAATAACCAACATATTTGCTATGTTAATAAATTTGGATTGCTATCACTAATAAAATAAAATGTTGATGATATGTCACATTGGTCACGTTCCGTAATGGAAATATGGTTTTTATCTAGAAACAATTAAATGTCTTAATTGGATCTTACTGTTAAGGAAAACATTTTAACGAAAGTTGTAAAGTTTCGAAGGGGCAATGAATAAGTGACCTTCGATGTATCCTTGCCCTTGAATTTCAAAGTTATTCAAGGTCAAATCATTTCTTTGAAATGGGAATGCATGTTTATGATTTTTTTATTGCCCTTACAAAACCTTGTAAGTTTCGTCTGAAACTTTTTCGAAATAATGGGATCCTATTAAGGTATTTCATTGTCCCAAGATTAAATACTTATATAAATATAAAGCATGTATATACTGTTACTTGCCTCCCTTACAGTCTGCTTAGTCCAACTCTGGCTCGTGTAAGTTGCCAGCTATGTGTTCTGCATCTCAGTCCGCGGTTTTAATATGGAGATCGTTAACCTCTACGGAACCCGGTTCCAGGTTTGGACTGAATAAAGTTTGTTTGAAAATTTCGTGGCTTCGTTGGAATATATTAAATAGGACAGTTTCGAGTTGATACACGATCCTTGATTTAATGTGTTTAAGGACTGCTGTTTGCCGCAATTAATTATTTAGATTTCATAAATCCAGTGGAAATAAAATGAATATGGTATGCAATCTCTCAGAAATATATGTAGTGTGGTGATATAGCATATGTTTCTAAAAGATCGCAATCTTTGCAATCACAATACGCATTAAAGAGATACGTAGAGTAACATGGTTGGATGAAAGTTTAATTGTAAAAATAAAGAAAGGTATGCTTACATGGCACATAATGGTATGGGTATGCAGACAGAATGAGTGATCAAAAAAAATAATAGAGCGTAAGAGCAGAAGCCGAAGAAGACAACGGCTTACGAAGATGAAATAGCCAGAGTTAGCTGACAGAAATATCATAATCACTCGTAAATCTGAGTGTGTGAAGAGCTGAAGAGAATGATGCGATTAGAGGAGGTGAAACTGTGCGAACACTTGGCGCTTTATGTTCTTTGCCTACACCGGTATGAATGCAACGTCAACATATATATGTATAAATAGAACTAATTTCATGGCGATCTAGGAGAGACATTATTGAAACTGATTACCTTTCCACTAGATATTGGATAAACGATTATTTATTAGAAGATTATTTATTTTAAGTATTTTTGAAGAAACTTTTCTATGCTATGAATAATCAACCTGATACTTGCGCTTTAGCTCGTGTAAATCCGTGGTTAATATTGCAAGTGATGTCACGGTGTAATTATTCCTTGATGCTCTCTTCAGCCCGAACGGGTCTTGAAGTCTGAAGTTGACTGACCCGTTAGTACATTAATTAAGGCATCTGTCATACTAATTGTCCTAAGTTTGACTCTCGACCAGGTAAATTTTGGTAACCAACTTTACCGTATCACCTTTCAGTGCCAGATTTGCAATTCTGTTTACGTATTTTTTCGAAATCACATTGAAATACTTGCAAAACATAATTCTACGCCTCCTTCTAGGGCTGACATATTTCTCGAACACAGTTTTTGCTGTTTCCCTTGCGTATCGACATTGTATTTAATTAATTTATAATATATTTTTATTTATTTTCTACACAAAGTTCTCTTACGACTTCTCTAAGCTCGAGCTCTTCTTACATCGATACTGAAAAACTGGCCAAAGTTAACCAAAATACACACGTCCAGTTATACTGGTACACATGTTATATATTACACAGACATACTCATTCCCACATCCACATAAATCCACACATTTTCTAAAATATTCTAGCTTTCCTTTATTGTTTAATGTAGGTAGTACCGGGCCGACCGAGCTTTACTCGGTGTCTTATAAGAAAAAACAAAAAAAGTCTGACCACATTGTAGGATTCGAACCCGCGCACTGCGGCGTGATAGAGCTACACAGCCACTGTGCTATTGAGAAGGCAAACTCTGTTGCGAAATTAAAAAAAGTTTAGAAGCTTAGTGTTTAGAAGCTTTCAGTGGGTGAAAGACAGAGAAAACTATTTTTCCTAGAATTGCTAGAACCTAGCTAGATCGATTTTTCACCCTCCTCAACCCCTATATTGTAAACTTCACCGAAATCACTAGAACCGTTTTCGAGAAAGCGATATCAAATATATATATATATATATAAAATAATACAATAATCGACAGGCTGGCTGTCCATTAAATTAAAAGGAAAAAGTTATTTAATGTAAACTCAACTATCTAAATCGAAGATGCATCACAATAAATAAGATTTGGTTGCAGTAATACAGGTACACGGGCGCTAATTTATACATATATATGTATATCTAAAATAAAATTGAAGTGTCTGTCTGTAATTTTTAGGCTATTTATTTATATATCTGTAAATTAGGCTAGTTATTTGCACGCAACCGAAACCCAAAAACGCTTTTTTAAGTTATACAAATATTGCTCTTTTAATATAATAGTGGATATTTTATTCGGAGGAACGAGTTGATACGCGCAACACAGTTTATACTTGTGTGTTTTTGTTTGTTTCTTGTAATATGTCATATAATAATAATAATAATACTCCAGACAATTACACAGATTGTGTGACCCCAAACTAAGCAGTAAGCTTGTACTATGGGTACCACACAACGAACTCTAGGGGAGTTCCCAGTGACACCTAGACTCCAAGCCAATTTAGAAAAGTTCGTTTTCTACATCGACCTGACCGGGGATCGAACCCGGGACCCTAGCTTGGAACGCAGATGCATATGCCACTGCGCGAACGGACCAGTCAAACAATCGAAAATAAAAAAATGAAAATAAATAAAACATAAAAATGTTTTTATAAGCAACACGTGTTTTGTTACACAATAAAAAGACTACCCAAAAGCTATCCAATACTGAGCGAATTAATGTACTAACAGTATCATTTAAATTTCGAAGTTATTGTAATAGACACGTGCTTCGCTTCCTGAAGAAATTTTAAAGCTCAGACTTAGAACTTTTGATTTTACTGATGATACTTTGGGCAAAAGATAGCTAAGAGTCTATACAAAAGATTTTAGATCTCCATCTGAAATAATTTGAGATAGGTCGGTGTCCAGTGTTTTGAACAGGCTTAATAGCTTATTTAGCTTTTTAAGTAGTTTACTTTTCAAAGTTTTATATATTTCTAAGTATAAAGGAATATCTTTGTTACGAAATTTGAGAGGGAAAGAGAGGGGTGTACAATCTGCTTCAGCACAGCAACCTAACCTTTTAATAATCGAACGATTTTTACGTTTCATTACCTACATTTTTAAAACATTCGTTTGAATACAAAATTAAATGTAGACAATTTTAATAACTTTAATAAGAATTTTCGTCATAGGTAATAACGAACTTCACGTGCTTTAGAGATTTTCTTAGGCTCATTGTCCACTGAAGTGTAAGAGAGAGTATTTAATTTTGTATAAGGTATCAAGTTTTTACCAGTAAAACTATAGTGTAATATATAGCGTATCGTTCACTTACAACGACCTTATTTTCTCGAAATTATTATATTCTGAAAACATCGCCAGTGTTTAAATCAACACTGTCATTTTTCTTAATAATTACATAGTCACCAATAATATTACGCTGAACATGTACAAACCTGTAATATGGATTCATACAGCAGTCTGCGAGCAAATGTTCAATTTTCTGTTTTGTTGTATTGAACTCGAACAGCTCAAACACGAACTTCGACTCGGGTTCGATCCTTATCTGCCTGTCTGTCTGTACGTATGTCGCAACAAATTAGGCTATCGTCTGTCATAATAAACTAAAATTTAGCACTAAAACAGAAATTAATAATCTATTCTGGTATTTTTTTTGGTATAAAAAGTAGCATAGAAGATTATCTGATAAGTTCTTTAGTTACCAATGAAAATTATGGTCAAAATCGGTTTAGCCATACGGATAGACAAAATTTACATTAATTTAATTTTTAATTTACGTGTTCGGGTTTCGGTTACGTACAAATAACTAGCCTTTATTTCGAAATCACAGACAGACGCTTCGATTTTATTTATGTGTTATACATACATGTGTATAAATTAGTGGTTGTGTAAAGACCTGTACTACTGCAACCAAATCTTATTTATTGTGATGCATCTTCGATTAAGATAGTAGAGTTTGTATATAACCCACCCATTTTTCCTTTTAATTAAATGGACAGTAAGCCTATCGTCACAGTTTCATTCTGCCTCCTGTCGATTGTTCCGTCCGCCATATTGTATTATTATATATTACCGACATCTGTGACCCGACGAAAATCGCTGCCTCGTGTTACGTTCGGGCGTATTTCAAATTAAATGGTAACAAGATGAAATTCTTTTTGAAGTCAATTTTGTAAGAATATTGGACGATTATTATACGAATTTGAGTCTCGTGATAGGAGGCATAATTTGCACATATATTGTCATAAAATTGGAGAACATATTTCCATTCCAATGAAGAAATCACTTCAAATTGTAATATAAGGATCGATTATTCGCTGTAATATCGAAGTGGAAACGTAATTCAATTACTTAAATGTAGGCACAATTTATTCATTTAGATACATATTCGAAATGAATGATACGTCTTTGAATTGAATTTTGAAAATTACTAGTGGTCTCATACTGGTGTTTGAGATAAAAAAAAAAACAAAGTATTTGCAAACTAAAAATTGCAATCCCGCAGTGTATTGAATTTATTAGAGGTTCGTGGGGTTCGTTCGTTCGTGGGGTTTCTGCGGAATCGCAGAAACCCCACGGAATTCCACTTATGATTTTAAAATTACATGAAAATCAATAAACGACGAAGTTGAGATATTATTTAAACTAAAGTAAGATATTCTCACACAGCATTGCTATTTTGAGCATCTCATCTCACTTATACAGTACATACTCTAACGCATACACTAACAGCTCGAGGTCGGTCAGCTTACTAGCACCGATTCGGTGGTGACCGAGTCCGATCTCTGGTATATCCTGAGGATGCTTCGTTGAGAGGCAAAACACGTGTCGATTGGTGGTTTTTGGAGTTTGACCGGAAAGTAGCTAAATATTTTAGTAATTCATCACATGAAATGAATTTCCGCAAAGTAACACCTGAGTCTATAAAATATCTTAAAGAAGTAAGTTTGTAAGGCCTAATAATGAAACCTATTTCTTTTGTTTTTCTGTGCAAGATATGATCCAACAACGTAGCGTTAACTAGGAATTAGTACCACGGTCATATATTACATAATACCTTAGAAGTTTCCACATTTACTAAAGTTTTGCCCTGGCTGGCAACATAGTTTTGACGCTTTAACTTTGCGTGAAAAACGTTTAAAAAAGGATTAAGTCTCACATTACCGTCTAACAAAAATCTACTTAAATGGTTGGCGTTAAAGATCAATTTTCCCTAAAGATATTCCAAAAAGAGTCTCTTATGAACAAATTAGGTTTTTACAAGCAGCGACTTAAGAAGAAAGTTTTGCGAAAAAACGGGCTTTTACACCACGGGACATCGCGATTTCGGAGGCAACTTTTTATAGCACCTATCTTATCTAATGAGTTATTACCGACGAAGTAGGGCAAAGGCAAATTGCTTGTTGTGCTTCTAAATACAGTTATGTTCCAGGAAGTTTTAAGATTATGATCTCGATTTTTATAAACTTCAAGTAGCTTTTGTTGTAAATTATAGATAGATAAGTTGGTGCCCGCGATTTCGTCTGCGTGATAATCGGCTATATTACGTGCGGTGAACTTAAACTTATTTCACTGTTATTCGATTTGAATGAAACACAACCTAAAAGTTGCTCCAAGCTAAGATTAATCTACCTTTAAAAACCGCAAGATAATCTGTTCTGTAGTTTTAGAGATTAGCGTACAGACAGACAGACAAAAATTTTAAAAATACTTTTTTGTTTCTGTTACTCTTTTTTTTATGGCCCACACTCATTTTTTGATAAATCACATGTCTATATTCAATGCACAGACACGGTTTCTACCGTTTTATTATATGTATTATATTACTACTTGTGAAATACGCTATATTACATTACTATTTGTGAAAACTTTTATTGACTGTTGTTTCTTAAGTCACCTCTTCGTTCTGTACTGTTATATCGAGTCGCAAGTTTTCCCTGTAACTAAATAAATAAATAGAATAATAAATTCCAAGTACAGTACACAGTACAGGAAATGGAGTACAAGCAAACAAGATACATAATATGTTAGCTGTTGTCGATATTCGCCATTATTGTTATAATCATAATCATTAACGGATTGCAACACTGTTATTGTAAGGGTGTTGCTGCTTAAGTAATAATTCACTCCTGATTATGCGTAACTTATTATGAAAAAATAAGTTATATATATTCCCATCCACCCACTTTAGAAGAACGAAAGGCTTACATTATAAACAACAAAAAAGGAAAGAAAAGAAAGAACGGGCAAAAGAATACAAATGGTCCTGATGTGTGCTGTGACCAGGAAGAGCTCAGCGTCACGTTGTAGACTGGCTACAACACTGATATTCTGTTAGCACCCAAAAGTTGACACATGCGATCTCCATTAACCAGAACGCTCATACACCTAAATAAATAATGATTTTAACAAATGTATATAATAAATAAAAGTAATTTATAATACATACATACATATCCTCGCGCTGTATCCCTGACGTGGTAGCCAAAAGGGACAGAGCAGCACCGAGTATCACAATCTTTAAATCCTTAATCCTTCACAAACGGACGGAACCTTTAGCTATGTGTTATCTACGATAGAATTAGATAGTAAGTTAGATACCTATAGCAATGAAACACCCCAAACTTTATTCAATCATCTATTAATAATTAATTAATTTGTATTCAAACAATTCGTGCTACAGTTGTAAAGGGAAAAATCAAAAGAGAGAGGTGGAGCGCTCGAGTTTTGGCTTACATAATCTCGCAGCGGTAGTAGGGAACAAGCCCTTGGTCGTTCTTCTCGATGACGTCACGAATACAGTCGCGCTTTGCTAGAACGCGCCAGTGTTCTCTTTTAGTTTATTCGTCGGTGTTGCTAACATACGGTACCCTAATAATCGGTCAAGTGTCGAGTTCTACTTATGTACCTCAGTGCGCACTCGCTATACATCAATTGGAGTTACGAAACTCTCTAGTTCCGTAAATTTAGATAGTGTTCTGTACTTAATTTCTGGAGATAAAACACAATTTTGTAATATTTTGTATTCCCTGAAATATTAAAAATTTCAGTTTTCTTCATACCACTGGGAAAATAAGCGAGCATACGTCCGTCAGAAAGTGAACTGCGTGGCCCATTGACATTGTCAACTTCAAGATTCAAGGGTAAGATGCACTTCATATTGCAAATGCGTTGACAACCCTGAGGACTAAAATATTGCGCATCTTGTACCAGAAATTCCATCGGACGCCTTACCCTTCACAACGGAACACAAAAGTGGAAGCACTGCTGTTTGAGGGGATGATTAGTGAGTAAGATGGTGGTAGTGACAGAACGGACCCCGTACAAGATCCTACTATCCGCAATAGATCCAATAGTTTTGGAGATGAGATCCAATAGTTTGGAGGTGCATGAGAAGCGATTAAATCAATGTCGACTAACCAGTCTCTCCTTCTTTAATCCTCCTATGAATATTTCTAAACGTGAACTAGTACAAACCATCGCTCATTTCCTCTATTACCGAGGTGCGCTGGAAAAAATACCTCAAAGAGATAAACATTGCCTTTTCTCATTGCTATTTTGACTACTGTTTCTGTGTATTTTTATGTGCAAATATAAATAAAAATAAAATAAAACATGACCTTGACGAGATTTTTGTTTTCTTTCTTTATGGCATGGCGCACAGTTTAGCACATTTGCCAATGTCACGTATTAATAAGTATCAAGTAAATTAGTTTTTTCTTATCGTAAAATTCCTCCAGTAAAGTATAGTAGGCTTTGCTGAAGTTTTATAGGACTTCTTGGAAGATCACGAGAACTTCAGCTACACATGTTTATTTGGACCTACTCCATTCTTTAAAACACAATATACTATCACTTTTGTACTTTAAAACTTCCAAAAATGTAAAAAATTGAAAATTCAAATAAAATGACAACCTCACCTCCCGTTCCCGCCAAAAAGTCGTTAACGAGATTCATCGCTATTACGTAAATAAAATCGACAGTAATATGGGTTTCATT
The DNA here is from genome assembly GCA_907165235.1 of Zeuzera pyrina. Classification (NCBI taxonomy): domain Eukaryota; kingdom Metazoa; phylum Arthropoda; class Insecta; order Lepidoptera; family Cossidae; genus Zeuzera; species Zeuzera pyrina. The sequence goes on from OU015639.1 coordinate 2,540,481, forward strand.
TTTATTTGAATTCAAAGTCAAATAATTTATTCGACTGAATATATCTCATATTTTTATTTCGTCAAGTAGCATTTTTCAAGATATTTAAGGAACCTTAGAAATTCAATTTATTTAATTCAAGTGCGCTTGAACTTTTGTTTAAGTAAAAGGAGAATTATACTTCGCCCCAAATAATCCGCTCCCACTTTAATACGTGTCAGTATAAAAATTTATCGCCGGAAACGAATTGGCGTTGATAAAATCTACACTTTTGCAAAAGCTATATACGTAACGTTGGCTAAAATTGAATACATATTATTATATCATTGACTTCCTTGGATTATACCTAAATGTAAAAGTTGGTATTAGAGCTGTACTACAAATGTGAGATCAATACAATAAAGCATCAGAAACCGTGTATTTGCATATTGAATGAATTTATTAAAAAATGAGTGTGGGTGATAAAAATAAAGTAAAGTAAAACAACTTTTTTTTTAAATTTTTGTCTGGCTGTCTGTATGGTCACGCTAATCGCCGAAACTACTGAACGTATTTTACTGCGGTTTTCACAAGTAAGTTAAGTTCAACTTGGAGCAATATTTAGGTTTTATTTCATTGAAATCGGATGACAGAGAAATTAGTTATAGTAATTTAAACATAATTTTAAATCCGCTGCTCGCCTGTTACACGTTCAAGGACATAACAGGGGTGTGTAATAAAACCGACTTTCACGCGGACGAAGTCGCGGGCATCTGATAGTGATTAATAATTTATTTTTTTACAAATTGATGTTTGTGCGAGAATACAGTTCAATGTCGCACTGTCTCGTCACTCTTCGTCTACTGTCACTTGTAAACGTTCTATTAACCACTTGTGAACGAGTGGTTAATAAAACGATGACGATTGGACGTCGCGTGGTCGACGTGTGGACACCACATGGTTATTGAATTGTCCAGAATTTGTTACTAAATATTACTTCAACAACTGGATTCTGCGCGGTCCACTCGCGGCCGACGCCTTGTAAGTTGTCGGTGCTCTGTCACCGTGTGGTTTACTCGCATAGTTGACATCCGCATAGGATTGTTAGCGTATCATCTCGCAATCGTATGCCTCACTCGCGAACTGCGAGGAAGCCGTTCTCATGACAATAAAGAGGCCATTACAGAACGATACTCAAGTCCCTGCTTGAGAATAGTTAGAAAGAAATATCACTATTCATCTCATATAGCGCCATCCCTTTCCAACTGTGCTCGATGAGAGATTCACACTTGAATTCACGCTAAATTTAAAGTATAAAAGTCATGTGGGTCATTTTTGGGCAACTGTGTTCGTTTTTATAATAAAATCCCTCAAGAAATTATTCAATTAACGGAAAAGCAATTTAAACTTGTTATTAAACGCACACTGATTGGAAAAGCATACTACAAAGTTAGCGATTTCATTGAAGAAAAAACAATAATCTGGAAATAATCTTCTCTGCACACGGATTTACTGGCGTTATGAATATTGTATTTTAAATAACTATTGTAGAATGATGTTGAAAAAATGATACCTGACTCAGTTTCTTGTCGGTTCTTCTCAGTGTTCGGGTTTTCTTTCGAACCGAACTAAAATAGATTTGACGTTCAAAAATACCTTGCGATTGGGTTTACCTGAATAAATCGATTTGACTGACTTTGAATATCGTTCTGAAATACGGGCCATAGTTGGCACTGATGTGTGCTGTGACCAGGAAGAGCTCAGCGTCACGTTGTAGACTGACTACAACACTGATATTCTGTTAGCACCCAAAAGTTGACACATGCGATCTCCATTAACCAGAACGCTCATACACCTAAATAAATAATGATTTTAACAAATGTATATAATAAATGAAAGTAATTTGTCATTGCTATTTTGACTACTGTTTCTGTGTATTTTTATGTGCAAATATAAATAAAAATAAAATAAAACATGACCTTAACGAGATTTTTCTTTTCTTCTTTCGTTCGTTCGTTTCGTTCGTTTCGTTCAAAAATACCTTGCGATTGGGTTTACCTGAATAAATCGATTTGACTGACTTTGAATATCGTTCTGAAATACGGGCCATAGTTGATAAGTAAGCGCGTATGTAAAATCCATCTAACTAATTTTACCACTTGAGAAAAGGCGGTGCTGGTGCAGAATTCGTTACAATACACGACACTGTATAGACTCAGGTGTTACTCTGCGGAAATCCATTTCATGTGATGAATTACTAAAATCTTTAGCTATTTTCTGCTCAAACTCCAAAAACCACCAATCGACACGTGTTTCGCCTCTCAACGAAGTATCCTCAGAATATACCAGAGATCGGACTTGGTCAGCTAACCAGCACCGTTTTTAGGAATAAAAATCAGGAATAAAAACACATTGCTCAAGTGCCCCGCAGTTGCATATACTAATACATTTATGTTTCTTACTTAGAAATTGTGATAAAAGTTTCAAGTATTAACTGCCTCAATTGATTATAAACCTTATCCCTTAAACATAAACTTTAATAACGTTTGCAATATATTTATATTTAAGACCTTCCGTCATCAGAGAAAAGGTAAAAGCAAAAAATTTAAAATGAGATGCATTTAACGGCACTTACTAAAAGATGAAAAGAGATGGAGTATTGTAGAAATGTTTCGAGGTTAAATTTCTCGACTTCAACTATCTCTTTAGAGTGCGGACTCTTGCTTCCATACTGCAATTGGAAATAAGTCAGAAATACACCTATATATCATCTATATATAGCAATGTTATATACACAAATATATAACATTGCTATATATAGATATACCAACAACAAAAGATGGAAAAAAAATGAGGATTCTAGAGCGTAGAGATGTTTCGAAATTAAATTTCTCGACTTTAACTATTTCTTTAGAGTGCGGGGCTTCTGTTTCAATACTGCGCCATGTATAAACCGGACCCCGATCTGGCGCTTCGCCGGCAGATCGTGGTAATCTTTTTAAACAATTTGCGAGAATAATTTAATTTGTGTGTTAACTTGAACTTGAAGCGGCGTAAGTATGCGACTCTCTCTGAGAGTTTCATATTTACGCCCTTTGCAGTCGAAACTTTGGGTCCCTGGGGCCCCGAAGCCCATCGACTGGTTTCTGATATTTGTAAGAGACTGGTCGAGGCTTCGGGAGACCGCCGGGCTGGCAGCTTCTTCCGCCAACGAATCAGTTTGGCTATTCAAAGAGGCAATGCTGCCAGTCTGCTGGGTACCTTGAGCAATGACAGCTTTCTAAGCGGCAACTTTGAGGAAGTTTATTATTTAAGATAATGTGTAGTTTTAAGTTTGTAAATATTAACATATGTATGTACTTTTTATTTGTGTGTTTATATGTAATGCATGTTTAATTACCTTTTAAAAGGTTAAAATATTATAAAGTCGCCTTTTAGAATCCATGTTTTGAGCGGTTTCTTTTTTACAAATTTAATGTAATCTAACATCAACGAATTTTCTATAATTGATTTAATAAAGTTAATTTTGTGGCACATTGTGGAATCTTACAACATATACCCATTTTACACAGCGAAATGGATCACTAGGAAATCTACAAAAAACATATAAAAAAAGTTCTACTCCATTCCTTTAAAACAGCCATTCCCAAAGTGGGCGATAACGCCCCCTTGTGGGCGCTGCAGGCCTAAAGGGGGGCGGTAAGAGACCCAGAAAAAAAATGGGGGCGTTGTGTAGAGGCCTGGGGGGTGATTTGTAATTTCATTTAGCTAGGAGGCATCTTAGACAACGACTGCATGAGCTCTCGACTCAGTAGACAAAATAAGTTTGGGAACCAGTGCTTTAAAAGAATGTTGGATACAATAATTGGCGCGTTGTTTCAAACATTGGTCAAACAAGCAAAATAGGTAATTCATTTTTATTTCATATTTAGTTTAATCATCTAGTTTCAAAAACTATTATCCATTTCTCACTATTAAAAAACGCCTTTATCAGCATTAGTATTAATGTTACGTAACACTCGTCATAAATTGTAGGTTGTTGGATACAAGTTCGCGACCTTGGGTCCTCTGGCAAAAAGCCAGGTCTAGAATAGTGGCAATAAACATTATTTATTGAAACTTTAGGTATAATTTTTCAAACTCGTCGATGCTATAGTGACATAAAATAATAGAAAGTTTGATAATAGGACTAGTTGATGCACGCGATTGCGTCCGCGTGGATTTAATTTTTAGGTATAGTGGATAAAATGACAAATACTCTTGTGATATTGACATGTTTGTCTGTCCGTCCATATGTCAGTCAAAGTGAAAGTCAAATAAATTTATTCAAGTAAACCCTATAGTAAGATATTTTTGAACGTCAAATCTACTTTATTCGGTTCGAAAAGAAAACCTGGACACTGTGAAGAACCGACAAGAAACTCAGTCAGGTATAATTTTTTCAACATCATTCCACAATAGTTATTCAAAATACAATATCCATAAAACCAGTAAAAGTGCAGAGAGGATTATTTCCAGACTATTGTTTTTTCTTAAATGAAATTGCTATATTTGTAGTATGCTTTTCCAATCAGTGTGCGTTTAATAACAAGTTTAAATCAATTTTCTACGAATTAAGTAATTTTTTGAGCAATTTAATTATGAAAACGAACAAGTTGCCCAAAAACGAACCACTATTTTCTCCGTCAGTAGATTTTCTCCGTTATCTTAACATCTACTAAGTTGCTGCTGTTTGGTAGGTATAAAGACATTAATCGGTGACACATAATAAAAAATGAGAAACAAAAAATTAAACAGTATGTATTTTGAACCTAGTTATTTTTAAACTTCGTATTGGTTGGCAGATGTATACCCTCAAAAATTGATGTCTCATACAATTGAGTTATGGTCAAAATTTGTATAGTCTATAGTCGAGTATTCGAAAAGATTTGAAAATATGTTTATATCAGTTTGGTTGGGAATTTGACACGCGGTACTCGTATTGCGAAGCAGATGCTATAACCTCAAAAATCTACTCGGACCAAGTACTACGATGGACGAAGTATTTGTTCTTGTTCTAAGAGCGTCCCCTTAAATTATCCTTTTTTGTTGACCGAGTTTCTAGAGTTTTACTAATGTGCGTGACTAGGGAAGGTCACAGTACAACGATTCACAACTGGACATGACATATTTTCATTTTTTCCAATACTAGTAGCCAAAAACACTTAAGATTTACGAGTATTTTGCAGATAATTGTTTCATGACCGACTGATAAGCCGACATGAATTACACTGACAGTGCGAGGTTGCCAAACTTACTATAGCTAACTGTTTCACTCGTGGTTATGCTCAATGAGATAGAAAGAGACTCGAAAATTCATTTGACACACGGTAGTAAGAACGGCAACTTATTATGGGTTCGTTTATAATGTTTCTTGGTCCGAGGTGTTCTATAACAATTAGACCCGGCTGCCAAAATTTTCAACGTTTTTAAAAAATTTTGCTGACGCGGGCACACGTGTAATCAAAGTGAAATTTAAATATATATTTCTTCATAAATTTTTCTATCGATTGCCTAAAACCATAACGCGATTTATGTATTTTTGTACGGTACTTTTGTTTCTGCAATGTAATGCAATTTTGAGAGATTTTTAAGTATTTCTCCTAAATTACTTGAGTAAGTTACATTAAATTGCGGCTAACAGGAAGACAATACATTTTACTAAATACTGGCTAAAGGATATTTTATTATATGAAGTAATATGGCAGTTATAACGATTGCACGACAGTGTTATTGTAAAAATGAAGAAAGGAATGCTAAGATGGTTTGGGCACATGGAAAGAATGAGCGAAGAAAGACTGACGAAGAAAATCTCTAGAGAAAAGATGAGTGGTAAAAGAAGCCAAGGAAGACCAAGGCTGACTTATGAAGATCAAATAGCCAGAATGTTAGCCGACGGAAATGTCAAAAACACTCGCATACCTAGGCGAAAATGTGTGAAGCGAATGATGCGATTTGAGGAAGCGAAAGAAGTATGTAAGGACCGGGATGCTTGGCGCTCCGTCCTCTCTGACTACCCCGTTGGGAATACGGCGTGCAGATATGCATGTATGTCGTTATAACGATATACTCGTATGTCACGTTTGGGTGGCGGAGTGTGAAGGTGAAGCCTAAGCAAGAAACTTTTTATTGTGAGTTTGCTCTTAAGGTCTAAAATCTTCTCTATTCTAGTATTCGAAAAGGTTTGGAAATGTATTTATTTTAGTTTGGTTAGGAATTACATACGTGGTTCTCTGATTGGGAGGCAGATGTTATAACCTCTATACTAACAGGCCAATCGAAGTTTTATGAGTCACGTCCGAAGTTTAGTGACTCGTATTGAAACCCCATTACTGTTCTACACATACGCAACTCACGACCATACGTTCCGCAGGGACTACTGATGTATTTAGTCGAGACATCTGGCGTACATTCACTCAAGAAACGACTTTCTGGCAGGTAGAACTATTTATACGGCGTAAATTTAAAATCGCTTGACACATTTAAAACCGCAAGTTCTTTCACGATGTATAACAATTGTTTTCTCTCGTCTTCGTCGGCGCGTATCACTAAATAAATTGAAATACAAATTGATACAAACGAATTACGAGAAATGATTAGAAATACGTGAGTTGGTGATGTCGTTTCAAAAAATTAATTATAAACTTTTAAGCTTTAGCGTTGCATTATAAAATGTTTCGCATTCAGTTAAACGCGTGGACACTGTGAGTGTTGTGTAGGTATCCCGAAAACTATTTACAAATATCGGGGATAGATGACAAAACGTCTACCTCAGATACGGAGTGCAACTTGCTGCGACAGTTTGCTTGAGACCACGGCCGATGCAAGTCGAAATTTTAAACCAAAATGAAAAGGTAATCACGTTAAATTTCACGTTTTAGATACATTTTAAAAAGATAATTAGTTGTATTTTTTTTGTACGCCTTACAAGTACGAGACAATGACGTTGCGGCTCCGGCAGGTTATTACCTAAAAATTTGCAGACAGTGACAGTCACGCGATCACTGCGCGAACGGTGGCTAATTGAATGTCATTTAATTTGTTTGAAATATATTTACCTCTAAACACTGCTGCGGTTACCGTGCTCTAATTGGTTGACTATACACAAGACCTAAACAAGCGTATGAATAGACGACGTAATAAAGGTTGCACCGAAGAAAGCGAGATGCATGGATACACGTCATCGAGCACGTCAATTTAAAGTCCAGTTTAACTTGACTCGTGATAAAATGTATGTCAATTTTGAAAATAGTACATGTACTGTTACTTACTTATATGAATTGAGATTTTGTCTGTTTTAAATCAAGCAGGATCGCCACAAAATAAGAATAATAATAATAGTAGCTTGATTTTTGTTTGCTTTTGTCACACGACCAAATAGAACAGGAAGCCATTACGTAAGTATTTAAATATCTTTCGGAATATACGGAGATGTACACACGGGTCCAGTATTGGTTATGTATTGTTTTAATACGAGCGAGAGTTGATATTTGTTAGTGACAAAATACTGAGCAGTGGTGAGTAGGATGGTCCGATATTTCGGCTCTATAGATTGAGTGCTCGATGGCATAGATGGACAATCGGTGCCCCCTTTCCGTTCGGCCACGACATCAATGGCCCCTTTAGAGTGATAGCTCATTAGAGCCACCCGGCATCCGACCAGCACTGCCTCGTCGTTCGGCGCCTACGGGCGGACGCCGCATCGTCAAACAGTGAACGTCAGGTGGTCCATGGGTGGACATCGCATTGTCAACCAATGAACATCGCGTGATTTACGAGTGGACATCGAGTGGTTTGCGTAGACGAGTAGTCTGTCAGTTCTTTATTCGTTTTGAAAGCAAAATGAGACGACTGACACCTTCGAAAGAACGGCTGGGTTGAAGGTGGAGAGAGCGATGTGCCGCTGGCACATCGTCATCGCGTCGGGCAATGCGCGTTCACTCGGAACTCGCGCGTCGGATACCCGTCGTCAATGCATAGCAAGCGTGCGAGCAGCGGGTAGTCACCGAATCACTCGCCGTGGTCACTCGCCGTGGTCACTCGCCGTTCGTGTTTAGACTGCTTGCGAGGGAGGTGGTCCGGTTACATCGCGGAGTTTATAAGAGCGCAAATCCATAGTAGTCTAATACAAAGAATACTAACAGCAAGAGGTGCGGCGGTACTGGTCAGGTGTCGGCTGGCTTCAGGCGGGTTTTTCCCTGCCTTATTCTTTGGTCTGAGTTACAAGGCTGACATACATACATACCCAGACAAGCGTGAAAACAATAACCCTGTTTTTGGTCGAGTAATTTTAAAATACAAACATAGGGTATTTTATTCACTATTTTAAAAATTCGCACACAGCGAATTTTTAAATAGCGATGCGAAAATTCGGTACAGTTGAAATAACTTAGAACTTTGTAGAAACATGTCGAATATGTAACAAACGGTCGGCTTGGAACAATTAGAGGCCCGCTTAAAATACAACTCCCGCGTTTAACGTTTGTCGTATGTTATAGGAGGTAGCGGAAATCATGACGATTTGTTTAACGACTAGTTAATATTTTGCTACTTTTTAGATAAATCTGTTATCCGATGTGATAACTCTTAAATGTTATCAGCCAACAACAGTTTTGATTAATAACTGTTCAAAATACTCCGAAAGTAGCACGTCGTACAATAGTCTAAATAGTTTTTCAATACAAATTCATTAGATTTTATTTAAGCAGTTACATATAAAAGTATTAAATTTTACCGTTGACCGATAGTTGTGTATATTATCCGCAGTGTATTCTACATTTCATGTGTATTTTTTTCATTAATTATATTATGTTTTTTATTTTGTGTTACATACACATACATACATATCTTCACGCTGTATCCCCAAGGCAGTTGGAGAGGACGAAGCGCCAAGCGTCGGGGTCCTTACATCTTTCGCTTCCTCATATTTCATCATTCTAATCAGAATGACGAATATATCTACAAAATATCTTTATATTGTAAATGCAACAGTCTGTATGTCTGTTCGTTATGTTTACGCGATTAAACTGTTGACCGACTTTAATGAAATTGGAAATGAAGACAAACTAAATTTCTTTAAATTCCTGTGGACCAAGTTACGTGCAGCAGTCAGTTTTAAATATTTCCTTTAATCGCGGACTTCGTTTTTTGCGTAATTTTTTCTTTTCCCCAACAATTTTTTTGAAATACGTGCTCAATTATGAATTCGTTAGATTCTTTACACAAACTTTTAGAATTTTTAACGCATGTTTATTTTTTTTTCATACTAACTTTAACGCGTCTATAATCCTATGAAGTTAAATTTGCAAAAAACAGGGTAACAACATTAAAAATGCACAAAGATCCCTGCTTCTAAATGGAGTAGTTTTTGCTGTGCATTGATACATCAATCAGTGAATCGGCTGTTTCTTTTACATAAACTGCAGAAGAAAATTAAAGTCAAAGTCAAATCAATTTCTTCAAGACCCAAATACATGGTGCTTTTAAACGTCAAATCTACTTAAGTTCAATTCGAAAAGAAAATTCGCATGTAAAAATTTGTATAGAAAATTTAAACTTCGAAATTAGTATAGGAGATTTGATTAGATTTATCTGGGCCCCTGGAAAGGTAAAAGGGTAAAAGAGCATTAAAAATAGTTGCTTTATCTTTTTCATTTTAATTAATAATATTGACTAAGAATTTTGTTTCAGTATACAATAAAAAAACGACGGTTTCCTGTTTTGACTTGTACCACAGAAAACCTTCTTCCGAACAAGACCCAACTAGTTGCTACGCAGTACACTTAATATGTACAAACTGCAGTTTATCTAAACAAGTTTAAACAGTTTGCTTGCAATTAGGTTCTATTTAATATATCTTGAGCTCACATTAAATTAATTATCCGTTTACAAATACTATTTTAAACCACGAAGGAAAGATGTTATGAATATGACATCCTGTCACAGCTAATCTTTTCCGTCTGTATGCGTTTGTCTATGACATCGTAACTCTTCGACGGTTGAACTGATTTCCATGTCGCTTCCGTAATTAAATAGGGAAAAATGGAAATTATTATAGTTTCGTTTGTTTGACTGTCCGTATTCTATAAACATCTTATGCGGCGGGTCAGACCAGCTCTTGGGGCGGTGACGTACCGACGTGGTGACGTGGCGACGTGGCGACGCGTCACCATGCACTTGTACTGAGTTTGTATACCTACAGCGTATGCGGTGTTGTTAATCACTTCGGAACACGTTACCTGTGTTTTTAAAATAAATAATATTTTTTTTTAATTTGTATGTATGTTTAAAAATTAACGTACATACCTACGTTTAATTTTTTCTTTAAAAAATCTGTTTATTTTGTTTTTGATTATGCCATAACATATCTTCACGCTGTATCCCTAACGGTGTAGTCAGAGAGGACGGAGCGCCATATTTTTTGATTATGCCATATTTATTTCCTTTAATCCGTCCTCTCTGACTATCCCATTAGGGATACAGCGTGAAGATATGTATTTCATTTAATAAACCACCCTTTCATGCATATTTTCTATACAAAATAGTTTCGATGTTCATTATCTGCGCGACGGCTCGTATTTTTAAGTTAATATGAATTTATTACAATTATTTACTTTGCCTGAAATTGCTATTTGTTTTGTTCAAAGCTACAGTACGGTTAATAAGAATGTTTCCCAGCTATATTTGGTAATTTTGGGCAACTGAGAAATCAAAACAGATTCTACTAGTACTAACATGTCCAAAAGAGATTCACTTCAAGGAATATCCTTCAAGAAATATGAGGAGAAACTGATCGACTGACTACTCAGTAGCATTATTTTCTTTTATACCTCAAAGACAGCAAACGAGCATATAAACCGAATGATTTTAAGTGGTCACCATATCCTATGGACATATGCAATACCATCACTTGCAAGTTGCCAATCCTATAAAAACATTCTTGTGCCCTTTTTTAGGAACCCCATGCTGTTTTGGGAAAACCTCGACAAGGAGCTCATTCCACGACCTCAATGTTCGAGGGAGCAATGTTCGAGGGTCTCCCTCGAACATTGAGGTTCGATGTTCAAAGTTCGACGGCGAAAGATCCTTTAAAACAGTACTGTGGATATTGTATCAGCGCACAGCTCAAATCACTAAGTCTAGAAACTTGAAATTTTTATCAGAAGTTTGTTACGTAATGTAGAGAAATATTAAGTAATGATTCTTGAAATTCTATTCCCAGGAAGTTGAAAAACGGTGTCATAATATAAAAATTTAAAAATGTGTCTAAAGACTCAAAACTTTTCACACAAGATTTCACAACAATTATGATAAAAAGCCATTTTCCAAAACAGCAACTTTGACACCTCGAAGTTGCCCGCGAATACTCGTGGCAAGAACCAAGACCTAGTTATTATAACATGTAAGAGAAATTACCCAGAAATAGAAGATCAGTTTTTTCGGAATCATTAACCAAATCAATTTCCACTACTTTGAGTATATTTTTTAACAATTCTCTTAAAATAAAATCGCGCGATCGCACTAGTTGATGTAAATTAAATCAAACGACTACTAGAAAAGTGTATCTAGTGCTGGCGTTATGTATTAGCGCGCTATCTCCGAGTATCCATAAATTAATGTCTTATTTAAACAGGATTAATAATTTACGAAAGTTTAACTTCATGAAGAATTACATTTTATTATTTCTTACTTGCAAAAACTTATAATATTATACAGGATGTATGAACTTTCTGTTTAATTTTGTTATACACAATAAAAACTTCGTTCTTCAAAGATATCGACGTGGGTGGAAAAGTAGAATATTATAGAGTTATAATGAAAATACATTTTTTATAACTGCCATTTAAAAATAACAACTGTCAAATTACGAATAAATTAACGCGCTGTAGCAACACTCACAAACGACGGCGTTGACATCTATGATCTTGATTGTAACACTTAATCACGAATATTAACACTTACGATAATTATATTTACAAGAAGTGAATTATATTTACAAAAAGTTATGTTATATTTATAAAAAGTTATGAAAACTCCATAATATTCTTCAATCTCTATTTAAACACTAAAGCATGACGTGAACGTTGTTATGTTAACGCGTTACGCATAGTCTCAAGTTACCCTGACGTTTAATAATGGTATAAGAAGCATAAGAGTTTCCAATAATTATTTATTAACAAAAGATAATTGAATAAAAGTTCATAATAAATGAATGAGCCGTTATATCAAAGTACAAAGAGTTGCCTATTATGAATAAATTCTTTTTCTAACATTGTTGCTTCGTGAATTATGAAAATCACCCTGTATAATGAGCTCTAATGGTTATTGATGGATTTTGGTAGTCGAAGCTTTCAAAAGAACATTGTTTAGGGTCTCATTGTTGGTGAGTGCAATGAACTTTATGATAAAATACTGTGAACTCCGAGTAATCCAGGAAACCGCTTTTCCATGCTTCCGTAAAACGAGAATTGACAATTTACAAAGAATAGTATTGATGTAAGTACTAAGATGTATGGTTTGTACGCTTATCAATATCTTCGCACTTTCTTTCAAACCTAAAATAAATACACAAATAATTTAGTAAACTTAGTAAATAATTTGTTTAGACTTCGGTGTTACTTCGCGGAAATCCATTTCATGTGATGAATTCCTAAAATCTTTAGTTATTTTCCGCTCAAATTCCAAAAACCACCAATCGACGTGTTTCGCCTCTCAACGAAGCATCCTCAGGATATTCCAGAGATCAGACTCGACCAGCTAACTAGCACTGCTAGGGCCAAGTCATTCGTTGATTCGGTAGGTATTCTGAAAATTATTTACAAATATCGGGACCAGATGACAAAACTTCTACAGTTTGCTTGAGACCACGGCCGATGCAACTCTGTCGAAACGTCAAGCCAAAATAAAAGGTTAATTCGCGTTAATTTCCCGTTTTAGATATTTTGCATGAAAATCACTAAGAGATCGTTTTAAAGAAATAGATGTACTCACCTTCCGTCCATAAACATCTTTGAAATTGTTACGTATATATACGAGCAAAAATATAGATCTGTTTGAAATTGGTGGTATGGAAACCCGAGGTCGTGATAAATTGGTTATTCCAAAATTTCAATTACATAAGTCGAATGTTCCTTTTTGGGTAACTGCATTCGTTTTTATAATAAAGTTCCTCAAAAAGTCACTCAATTAAGAGCAAATAGTTTTAGATTAGTTATAAAACGTACTTTGATTAGACAATCATGCTGTAAAATAAACAATTTCGTTGAAGATAAAACAATAGCCTGAAAATGATCTTTTCTGCACATTAATTTACTGGTTTTCTGAATATATTATTTTAATAAACCTTTTGTAAAATGATGTTGAAAAAATGATACCTGACCGAGTTTCTTGTCGGTTCTTCTCAGTGTTCAGGTTTCCTCTTTGTACGGAAGTAAAGTGACGTTAAAAAATACCTCGTAATTGGGTTTACTTGAATAAATTAATTTGAATATGATTTTGACTTCATAACACAGTTAGGTACGCTTATACTTTCAGCTAACTTACGTCCAGTTACCAGAAAGGCCACGAAAGTTAATGCCTCATTAAAAATCATGCTATCTATGTTATTTATTACTTACATTGTTAAAAAGCGACATAATGACCTATAGCGAGGCATTAACTATAATGGACTTTCTTACAATTAGGCTTTAAAATAATAACACTTAGAAAATGAACAAACAAGTGCACAAGACTGAAGTAATTTACTAAGACACGAGAGAGAGAGAGAAGAGCATTTCCCTCAAATAGAATAGAGATAAACGCTCTGTGCTGGGAAAGATGTTATAACTAGTGATGTGCCGGATACCCGAAACCGTATCCGCGGATATCCGAGTTACTTTTTCGGCGGATCTTTTACGGATCTTTTACCTTATTAATTTTTAATACATAGATGTTTGCTCCGATACCATTAAACAGTAAGTTAGATACTTATAGCAATGGAACACCCCAAACTTTACTTAAATTATCGATTAATCGATCAATATTAATATTCAATATCAATAAATAATTAATTAATTTGTATTCGAACACTTCGTGCTGCAGTCGTGAAGGTAAAAACGGGCAACAAGCCGTCAGTCGTTCTTTTCTATGACGTCACGAACACAGTCGCGTTCTTCTAGAGGGCGCCAGTGTTCCCCTTTATGTTTATTCGTCGGTGTTGCTAACTTAGATTAAATTCTATATAAGTCGAAACATGTCTTGTCACGCAAAGCGTCAAGTGGCGTAAACTATCGTTTCTGCGTCACGCGCACCGACACCGATCTAGTAAGAAAGTTAAGATCCGTATCCGTATCCGCGGATCTTGACACCAAGTATCCGTATTCGGATCCGTAAGCGGATATATATTTTAACGATCCGGCACATCACTAGTTATAACACATTAGAAAAACATAAAAAAATTCTAATATTACATTCCACAAATCGGTATTATATTTTATTCAATACGCTGTTTACAAATGTATAACTTTGCTTGGTATTGCTTGTTAGTAAATATTCCTTCTAAGCGTTATTATCCTAAGGTGCTGCTGTTGCGTACATGTAGGAGAAACAGAGGCGCCATCTATTGGAGGCACAGAACTGGGAACTACAAATTATATTTTATTAACATCGGCATTTGTTGATAGTTTAGCATGACGAGACCGACAACACTCTAATGAAACGTCGTTCTTTGGTGAAAGCTCGGGCCAACTATTACACACATCACACTTAAGAAGTACTAACGAAAAATATTTGTTTTGTTCAAAGTCATAGTCTGTCAAATGCAAAAAACATTGAACATACCGATAGAAAAGACATATGTATATGCATCCCTTTCTATACATGCTAATAATAATGCACGAAGTCAAAAAGAAAAATACAGTTAAAAAGTATAATTTAGGCAGCTTTATTTTTTTTTCTTATCATTAAAGCAATCTCTTCCAGGCAACCTTAAGGTAAAGAAGAAAAAGTACTATACACAAAACCTGCTGGGTGGTGCACAATTAGAATTATTAATTTATCTATACTGCTATATAAATCTCTAGCGTCTGTCTGTAATTACAATTTTACTGTCAAATTTTGATAGATAGTCGTTTTATGAGTAACTGAATTCAATTTCATAATTTTAAAAATTTTTGTCTGTCTGTCTAAATGTCCTTTTATAACTGAGGATCGGTTTGACCGATCTTTATGAAATACAGTACCTAGTAAGAACATGTGATTGCGCTCATGAAACGCTACATACGTTTTAGAAAATCTACCCCTAAAGAGGTGAAAAGGGGGATGAAACTTTGTATGGGAATTGGTAAACCGCTGAACCGATTATGATGAAATTTGGCAGGGAGATAGTTTGACATTAGACGGACATGACATTTTATCAAAAATCTACCTCTAGGTGAAAATAGGGATAAAACTTTGTATGGAAAACGATAAATCTTGATAATGACAAAAATTTGGTGCGGTGATAAGACCTTTTTTATCAAAACTACAAAGGCTACTTTTTTTATCAAAAATCTGTGAAAAGGGGGACGGGAGGGACTCATAGCGAGCTAAAGTTATTTAGTCATTCTTAAAAAAAACAAACAATGCTTAAGATATTTTTGCCTGAAATGTGGAAAATTTGAAACAGGTTTATATTTTGTTTAGATTTTTAATTATTTATAAGAATATTACGGTTTCATAATGACAGCACATTATTATTAGTTCTGTGCAAGTGTGGAAGTAAAATATTCATATGCGAATAAAGTTTTCGCGAGCTTCTAGGAAGTCCTTTTTAAATTCAGCAAAGTTTATTTTTATTTATAACAAGCCGATTCCTACGACTTTGTCCACGTACGTTTTTTATTTTTAAAATAGCCTATGTCCTTCCTCAGGATTGAAGCTATCTCTACTAAATTTAATTGCAATCAAATGAATGGTATGGCAGCCCATAAAATACGAACATACAAACAAACGATTAATCGAAACAAACATTGATTTTTATATATTATTAGATAATAACAGTAAGCTATGTTTTTCTATTTGTTTATCGTCTTAATTACTTAAAAGGATATTAGATAATCATTTGCATAATATAAATCTGTGCTGGGCGCCGTAACTTTCATAAACAGGAATTATTATGAAATCGAAACAGACTTCAAAAAACAGTAAAATAGTCCCTTGGACAACTGTTAACGCTTTGTTTCCTGGACCACCACTGAAGTACTCACATCCATACTATAATATTATAAATGCGAGTCTAATAAACCCAATATGGCGGATGTTCCATTATAGAAAATAACTTTTTGGTCGACACCAGCAATATGGGTATCAAATAAAATGGAATACGCAGGGGAAGCTTTCTGTATATGTGATGTTATAATAAATCCAATATGGCGGATGTTCCATAATAGACAATAATTTTTTGTTCAACATCAACAATATGGGTATCAAATGAAATGAAATACGCAGGGGAAGGTTTCTGTATATGTGGCCTCATCATAAATCCAATATAGCGGATGTTCCATTGTAGGAAATAACTTTTTTGTTTAACACCAACAATATGGGTATCAAATGAAATGGGATACACAGGAATAGGTTTTTGTATATGTGACGTCATCATAAATCCAATGTGGCGGCTGTTCCATTATAGGAAATAACTTTTTGTTAAATTCCGACAACATAGGTATCAAATGAATTGGGATACACAGGAGGTTACTGTACATTTGACGTCATCATGAATTCAATATGGTCGATGCACCGCGATAGAGGGTAACTTTTTTCAAGACTTCTTCTAATAATATAGGTATCTCGCGTAACCTTAGTAACCAGGAGAAGTTACGGAAAAATTTTCTACGCGGATGAAGTCGCGGGTACAGCTAGTATATTTATAAATTTTAAAGAATGCTTATACAAAATTAGTTTTCGCTCGATTAAGTTCGTATGAATTGCGGAAAAAATGTCGTATACCGCACTAAGGTCAATCTTATACAGAGTTCAATCGCACTTTAGTCCTTGAGCGACAGCCGATCCGTCACTGACTTAGGATATGCAAAACCGAGACAACGGAAATATCTTTTTCTAAAGTAATTCGATTGAGATCGAACTGGGGGTCGTGACAGGTTATTCCTAGAAAATTGGAAAATCAAATAAGTGGATCTTTTTAGATAACGACATTACATTAGTTTTTATACTCAAATTCTCAAGAAATCAAATTTTGCTTCGTTTCCTCGGATCTATTTCCTTTTTTTTGAGGACGTGTTTGGTGTTATCACTATTTCGTTATGGTCGTTTTTATTACTTTTTTTATGTGGCTATGCAGGTCCTCCCAGACTTCTATCACTGCGACCAACATTGATCTATTGTGATCGCCACTAAGTTACAAAACACCATTAAGTCCCACTGCAGTCAAAAACTGCAGCATATTCCTTGTAGTGATATGTTGAACCTCCTCTCCGAACTCAGAAAATACTGGCCGAGCCAGGATCGATAAGCGCGTATCAGTGGTCCGCAGTCATACAAAATGTGCATAGGCATTACACCTGTGGGTAGTACCGGCACATTCTCGTGTCATAGAACCCCATGTTAGACGTGCTTAAATAAGCACAAATGCCCTGTTAGTGCTCTAACCAAGATACGCAAGTTGCCCTGGCTCATTGTGACACTATGGCATAGTATACTCATGCATGTATTACTGATAATGGCTATACCACCTCAGTTGTGCTTCGGAGGGTTTGACAATTGGGCGGATGTTAGGATCAGGATTAGCAAGCAAGATGGAAATAGTGATCTCGACGGACTCTTCACAAGGTTTTACCATCGACAAATGTCTACTTAGTTTAACAAAATTGAGATGTATTACTCCTCAAAAGAGGACGTCATTCCATTAATTGTAATAGAATGTTACTTGGGAAGTATCCTCTATACTCCCACTCTCGGTGATAATTTACTGAACAAAAATAAAACATTGAAGCTGTATTCAACATCAGCCGCGTAATTATATACCCCAGTGCTGTAATACGTGTATAACGGGTGCTCTGGGCCCCGAAGGCCGTAAGTCGTGTCGAGGCTTACCTTTCAAATGGCCGCCCAGAGAGCGATTTGACTTTACGCGCCTTTTGCCCAACTTTTTGTGAGATTAGGGTTCTAGTTGCAGATTGAATTGATGCAATGTTGCAGATTTAATTTCATATAAAAATTTTCATGTACTTAATTAACTTAAGAACATGTCCGGACTCACCATCACTGAGCTGGAATCATTAGAACTATAACTATGAAATCTAGACAATAGGTTTTTGTAATGAGTTAAGCATTAAGCATCCACTAAGAAATTTAATTCCACCACTGTGCGAATTACAAACTTACGGCCATATTACTTTTCGAAATTCTCAGTAATCTGTCGGTAACTTCGTTCAAAAACGTACTACGCGTCTTTTTTGTTGTTTAAATTTCTGTATGTATATAGGGTACATGTTTGTTTACAAAAGTATTTTTTTTTCCTTTTATAATTATAATAAATACATTAGTTATTCAAAAACTTATATTTCGTTATAATAATTCTTTATTTAGTAGTTGCTTCAATAGAACAAATCAACCTAACAATTTAGTTAAAATTTTATTTCGGTACTTATAATATTAACCGTTTAACAGTATTCGCACCGCTTTGCAGCTGAAAGAAATCTCTTAAGGAGATAAGCTCGACTTTGTACACAATCTCAAAATCATATTAAATGTAACTTTTGTAATCTTTAAGTGTATAATATATTACCACGAATGTCCGAAGCGCAACGCATATTAAACCATCACAGCGGACTTTAAATATTCGATTGAGAATAAGGCACTTATATATCCACATTAGAACCTTGAGTCTCCGTGCCGAAAACATCACTCTTCATTCTAGAAAATCTATAGGTTCTTTTGGTGGATCATGCTTAACTTGAATGACCTTAGAAAACACCACAGAACCACCACACTATACATAGTATAAAACAAAGTCGTTTCCCGCCGTGTGTCCCTCTGTACGCTAGATCTTTTAAACTACGCAACACATTTTAATGCGGGTTTCACCAATAGATAGAGCGATTCAAGAGGAAGGTTTATACGTACAGTTTAATATTGTTTTGTGTTAATTTGTTGAAATAAGACGATAATAGTTCAGGATGTCGGAAAAAATCTAGCCGACTGAGAGCTTTCATCAAAAAAGTCTTATTCCAAAACAATGTATGATGGAATTGTTCCTCTTTATTAGGACTAAAAAAAAGTCAGAGATGGCATATGTCTATATTATACGGATAGCCTTCTATAACCATTTTAATGTTTAAAAAAATTGATGCAAATTATGTGGAGTTTGGATAGTTATTTAGACGGATACGAGGAATTAGTGCATTGCACCTATGCGAAGTCGGAGCGGGTCGCTAGTCTGTCTATAAAAATTTAATACTTTATTCAATTTCTATAATAAATTTAGAACTTTATTACTGATTTGACCAGTCACAATTCTTATAGAAACGGGGAACAATGCTAGGTCATTTTCATGTGTCGACTGTCTTGAACCCGGAACCCGGCAGTCAATTGTCTCGCATTGTTGTCGAACATTGATTTATTCGCCTTACATACTGCCAGGCGAGACAGCAAACAAAATAACTGAAGCGTATATAAAGATGGAAATGGAGAGACTACGTATTGATATTCGTTTAATAAAATGCTTTGCACACTGTTCCACATTGTCTACTTCTGTGCCATTTATTGGATAAACTGTAATTTATTTTCAGGTAGTTATTAATCTATAACGAAAAAGTAGTCTCGTAAATTGGACACAGAAACAATGAGTGATGGAAGATTCACGAAGAAAATCTACAGAGCGAAAGTGAGTGGTAGCAGAAGCCAAGGAAGACCAAGGTTGAAGATAAAATAGCCAGAGTGTTAGCTGAGAGAAATGTCAAAAGCACTTGCATATCTCTACGTAAACGTGTAACAGGAATGATGAGGGTTGAGGAGGCGAAAGAAGAAGTTCTCTCCAACTGCCCTGTTAGGGATACAGCGTGAGAGTACGTACTATGTATGTATCAGTGTAATATAGCTATAGCCATATATCAAATTTTGCCACTAGAAAGAAACAGAGATTGCGAGCTAGGTTGCAAGCTAATGCGTGAGAGCGAGACGATTGATTACTCTGATTTTTGCTCCAATTATACCTTAAGAGTCCGTTAGTGTCGATTGACCCACGCAATGATTGCTCGCGACTAGGGGTCAAAAATTTGTTTTATTCCTCTACTGTTTTCGTTTCACAAGTAATTCGCTAAAATTTTTAAGCTATTTGATATGATATGAAGTTGATATTTATTGTTCATTCTTGACTGAGCATTTTATTAAGCCAAGCCGGGTTTTGGGCTTGTATGAAGGTACCGCCACTTGTATGTATGTAATAAGTCAGACGCCGTCGTCTGCACTTCTATTTTTCCGTGACCGATTTGCGTAAGGTTTTTTTTGTTTTACATTTGTATAACGTAAGATAAATGATCTTTGCTATGTTGTACTATACTGAAAATATATTCAGCCATACCAAAAAATTTCAGCTTCTCATCCCAATTACAGTTTAGCTAATTAACTAATCGAGACTGATCTCTGGGATATCCTGAGGATGCACGTGTCGAATAATAAATTTGAGGTTTTGACCCAAAGATAACTAAAAACTATAATAATTCATCGCATTAAATATAAAGGTGCTTTGCAGAAATGTACCTGAATCTGTGTAATACAGCATACATATCAAGTTGGATGAAATAAATGGGTAGCGTCTCTGTGATGACAGACTTCTATATTTAATCAGGCTTTATATCAGCCATTCCCAAAGTGGGCGATAACGCCCCCTTGTGGGCGCTGCAGGCCTAAAGGGGGGCGGTAAGAGACTCAGAAAAAAAATGGGGGCGTTGTGTAGAGGCCTGGGCGGTACCGGATACAGATACCTGAACCCCTAAAAGAAACTGTGTAAAGTGAGGCTTTTATACCCAGCAAAAATCCTGCGGTGATCACCCGCGGTGCGTTGTATATTTTATCTCCTACGGAACTCACGCAACCCTTCCTAAGGTGACGCAGTGATGAACAATAATTTAATCTAAAATAAACCTTCTGCGCCACCCAAACGTGCGGGCGCTAGCTTACGAAAAATACGAAAAAACAGTTATTATCGTTTATTTTAAAAACTATAACTCATTTTAAAATATCCAACTGACATTTTGAAGAGTGTGTTCGGATTAATCTACGCAGAAAACGTAGAGGCATAAATTGGTGTCATTACTCCGAAAAATGTAAATCTCTCTTTTAAAAGAGGTTTCTTTGGTTTTTTTTTCTGTTACAAAAGGTAACCAATCGTGTAACGCAACTGGCAAAATGAAGTCAATGAAATGAAGGATTAGGTTACCAAATATATCACTTTCATACGTTTGTAATTATGTAAAAAAATTGAGATCCCTACCATAAAAATTTCCAATTCGTCGCCTTAAGGTCGCTCCGCTTTCAGTACCTAATAAAATAAAAGATAACACAGTATAGATAAAACTATATCCAATAAGGCAGGATTTTTTTTGTTTTTAATTGCTTTTATCTGATATCGCTGTCTTATACAGGGGTGATCGGAAAAGTGTATAACAGAAAAAACAAGCTCTGCACAAAACGCTAGTGTGTCAGATATTCGAAGAATGCGACGCCCTCCCGCTCCCTTCGAACCAAATTAATTCGGCGCGACCCAGAGTCGATAGGCGCTGTAAAAAGTATTCTTTCTTTTTCTTTATCTCTCAGGGCTATTCGGGTAGCGTCTTCAATATCATTTGCTGCGGAAATTAATTATTTCAACTATTATTATTAGTACAAGTATACCTAGGCGAAAACGTGTAAGCAAAATGATGAGATTTGAAGAAACGAAAGAACTAAAGATCACGACGCGCTCTGTCCCCTCTGTCTACTCCATTACGGATACAGCGTGAATATATATATGTATGTATGTATTATTATTAATTTTTTTTTGGTAGTCAATACACCATTCATCTGGTCTCAAACTATTATCTGTGCTTTGAGAACCAGACTACTACATAGGGGCATCTCCCAGTACACCCAGACCCAGAACAATCTAAGAAAAGTTCATTTCTTAAATTCCCGACCGGGAATAAACACAACGCCTAAAGCACTGCACCATTGAGGACGTCAAACAAAGAATACTAACAGAGTTAGGTTTTCTGTAAGTGAAAAAACCTCCTAAGAGCGTACCTATCGAATATGCATAAACCAGGCGTGGTCGCAATCTAGGACTTCATTTGAGCAAATGTAAAATTATTACACAAAGAACAAATAAACTATGAGAAATTAAATAGAATCTTGTCGATGAGACGTGTACGATTTTGTGCAAATTAATTTATTAAAAGTATTTAAATGCAAAATACAAATTGCTTAAGTTCGATCAAAATACTTTCTTCAAATAAAATACTTATTTCACTGATTTCAACACTAGTTTTGTTCGATGTTCATCTTTCATGTTCCATCTATGTTCATTCACCACATTTCATTTTATTCCACCAAACAGAAATAGACCTGAAAGTGTTCCAGGTCTATTTTAGTATTGGCATTATTGGCATTTTTGTTGACAACATTTAGGATGGGTTCGTTCTTAAATAAAGTAATTCTGAATTTAAGAATAAAAAATAAGAAATATGAATCAAAAAATTAACACAACCATTTTGCTTTTTACAAATACTAAATATTTATGTAGATTATTTCAAATAAAATACAGAATACATTTTGAAAATAAAGTATTTCAAATGCAAAATAAACATTATTATTTTGCATTTTGAATTTACATTTTAAATGGATGTATTTCAAATGCATCACATTTCTAGTCCTGATTTTAAATTACCCATTGACGTCTCTACTTGAGCTTGTTTTGTCAATGTCACTAATTTAATGTCAGTAAACTAATGTCAGTAATTTAATGTTCTGACACTTCAAGACACTATCCTCTAACTTTGCACTATAATTATAATTTTCACTATTTTGTACTTATGTATTACTATACTATCTTGAAGAAATATAACAAATTTTGTTCTCTCGAACCGTCCTGAACTCATTACATGTATTTTGCTCTTTCATACAATGTACATAAACTATCGACGCGCCCCGGCTTCGCACGGGTAAAATTTTTTTGAAAATTATAAGCCCAAGTTACTCGCTAATAATAAAGCTTTCCACAGGTGAAAGAATTTTTGAAATTAGTTTAGTAGTTTTTGAGTTTATCCATTACAAGTAAACAATAAAAATTTTTCTCTTCAAAATATTAAGTTTAGATTTAGATAACAGTTTAATATGTTTCGGGTCCACCTACTATTAAGTTAAATAACGATAATTTTGAATTAGTCCGTTGAAAAGTTACATTTGGAGTTGCAAATGTCAGAGCACGCAATTTTATTTTTTGGATGTCAAGAGGGTGTTAGTGTAAAGTTAAATCCATGTTTGTGGGGTCGCAACCCTTGTCCCGCGGCCGCCATCTTGTAAAAAAGGCTGCGAATGGTTCTTATGCTATATCGGGCAAACTATTCGTCGCACACAAAATTTGTAAAAACATTTTTTATTGTAGATTAAATTCTCTACAACTTTGGTTCCGTAACTTTTAGTCGTAGAACCAAAAATAACAAAGTTATTAACGAAAATAGATAAAAATTAGGGAACAAATTTTCTTTGTTGAGAATGAGTAAAACACGTAGAATTAAACAAACAAATGTCACTCGTAAGAAACCGTGCCCAATAACTGATGGTCGGGATATGACTGGCTTGACTGGGCTTGACATTCGGCTTACACACTCGATAACGGCACTTTCCCATTCCACCCCGCTACCCCGTTCCGCCCCGCTTTCCCCAAAATTTGAATTATTTTTTTGATATGGCAAACATTTTTGAACAATACTCGAGCTTATATTTCTGTTGACGTCAGTATTGTAATTCATACAACGCATAAGCCCAAGCGCTAAAAGACATCTAAAACATCAATTACTCTATAAAACTCTTACATTTTTTTGTCATCCTAAATTCTTTGGTTGACTGACCCGTTGACGCGGTGACAGAGCATCTGTTTTCCAAGCTGTGGACCCAGGTTCGATCACCAGTCAGATCAATTTGGGAAACGAACTTTCTAAAATGACTTGACGCTAGTACAAGTCCAGTCTAGTTTAGGGTGACACAATCTGTATAATTGTCTGAAATATTACTATTATTCTACCAATTGATATATTTGTTTAATGATAAAAGTTGCCATTGGAAATAAAATCTGTAGATTAACATAGGTTTAATTTGAGATTTTGAAATTTGAAAGAAATACTTATCGAAGGAAAAGTTGCCATGTTCCTTAGACAAAGATTACGCAAAAAGACAGTAAATTTCGAAACACAGTTACAACTTTTGTCAATTAGAGCGATATTACACTCAAGTTGATATAATTTGGACCGTTAGCCGACTAATCGAGGTACGATACCCAGCTAATCACTTTCCGATAACTTGCACGGAGTGTAATTTGTTTAATTCGTATTATATTGTCTGATAATGTCAATTCACTGATTATACTGTTGTAGCATCATGCTTGTTTCTCGTGGACATTAAATAATTTGACTAGCGGCTTGTCCCGACTTCGCCCGAATTGAATACATAATACGTAGCCTATGTCCGTCTGGAATAATGTACCTATTAAATAACGAATAAATTATTCCAATAGGTGCAGCAGCAGGTTACCCTCCACATATAACCAAACTAACGAAATCCGCTCTCTCTTTTTGTAATATTAATAAAGATATTGCTCGTTTACAGTAATACATACTGCTAAAAGTAATATTGTTACATTCCATTGTTAATTATCCTGAAATGTCAATAAATATCAGGTGACATTTTAATTTTTAAAAACTGATGACGATTTCGCAGCGACATCTGTCGTGATAGTTACAAATCAAAGAATACATTATTTCTATTGGCTGATGAAGTTAACTGTGTTTTTAGTGTGTGTTAAACTGCGAAGGCAATTACGAATACTGTGAAATAGACTAGATAACTGCTCCTAAGTAGTTTCAGTAACCAACAAGCTTATTACCTAACTTGCAGTCAACATTCGACAGCCATATATCGCGCGATATCTGTTGTCAAAACGAGAATTTATATAATATGATATAGACATAGTGGCGCTAAATCTACCGCGAAAAGTGCATTTTATCGTTATCGCGCAATAGACACGCAATCATCATACCAATTTTTATTACAATAATCAATCACATTTTTTCGTTCACCAATCATAATTTGCGGGCAAGTTCTTAATGTGCGAAAACGAATACGAATTTTCCCATAGTTAAGACGTAAACCCCTATTGTAAATGTCATTGAAATCGTTAAGCCGTTACAAATTTTCAATACAACTTTAAAAAAAACAACTTCAAATTCGTTGACAGAAATTAATTTATTCGATTGTAAATTTCAATAGTGAGAACAAAGTGGAGACGAGCTAAAGAGATATAACGTTACATATCTGTGGCATCACAAAGTCGCAGTGACGTTGCGCTACGGTTAGAGTGAAACTAGAAACGGAAGTTATCCCCGAACTGTTCCCAATACTTAAATTTAAAAGCGAACAATATACAATTTTTTATTGTATTTCCAATATTTTTTGGCAGTTTTGTTCATGATTACATAACCTATCTTTTAATTAGCGTCCGGCCGCTGCGAGAATGCGTTCTGACGTCTGTCAGTTGGTCATGACTAATGATGAGCAAAAAGTAACACTGTTATATTATTTCTTCAACTGACCTAAGAAAAGAGTAACATAAGTTTCAATACTTGTTTGTCTGGCTTCTAATTTCTGAATGTAACTAATGTAGTGTAGCGAGAGTAAAATTCAGAACTATTTAATAATAAAAATCAACAATAAAAATATCTTAAAAAATATTTGTGACTGACAAAGGAACAAGTTTAATCAGATTCCGATTCGCTTGAGAAGGTGGTCTTCATCATCATTGCCTACATGTATATAATATTCTTATCAATTAAAATGTCAATTTATTAGTGCATTACATTATTATCAAATTACTAGAAAGAGAAACGTATTATTTTATAGTACAACGATAGATAACGTTACAATTGTCTGTTATTTCACATACAACAACAACAGTTCACATAAACTTGTAACAGCGCAGTATGGATTTAAAAAAATAATGTTTTCTAATTTATTTAACATCAAATTTAGCACAAAATTGTAACATTTATTGTCAGTTGACATAATGATGTAGTAGGCAAATAAACAATAAAAATATTTTTATCGTAAATTCAACGCCATTTCAAAATTACGTCGTCCATTCGATCGCGACCTCTCAGCGGCCGGACTTGTTATTATTTTAATAAGTGCAATTGATGTAGGCTGTTGATAGTTCATTGTGATCACTTGTCATGAAAAGTTTGATGGATCGGGCACGTAAAAAGAAAGGGAATCAAATATCAAATAGTGCAATTTAATTTAAAAAACTTAAAAAAAAATACTGAAAAATACAAATTAACTGTTCTTTACTAATCAAGCCTAAATCATTATTAATCATTTGTAGTTTGGTAGGCTTAGAACCTAAGCCTACCAAACTATTAGACTTTCTGTCGTTGCACATTGATTTGGCATAGACTTCAATAACTTTAGTGTTGACTTAAATAATTCTCTGGTAGGTTTACAACTAACTTCTTTTCTAGCTCTAGAACGGAATGACATACAAGAGAATCGAAATAAACATTACGAGTATAGTGAAATTTAAATGGAGCTACACTGCTGCTATATTGAACCCAACGGAAAAAGCATAAATAAAATTAATTGAAATCGGTTCATAAACTCAGAAGTTATGCTCGAACATACATAATAAATACGTAATATACATAAAGACGAATTGAGAACCTCCTTCTTTTTTGAAGTTGGTTAATAACTCGGGATAGAGCTTGACATCAATACTTAAGCTAAAAATAAAATAAATAGAGAACTATAAACGTATGGGACTTATAATAAACATATAGATAATTCAAAATCTTATGATGATGACGTCACAATAGTGTTGTCCAACTGTAAATCGATTATCAACCTTCTCGATATGAAATACATATTTGGAATACCGACACGGCCGCGGCGCTCTTTATTATTCTCAGTGCGTTCATATCTTCCACTTATTCCGAGTATATGCCAAATTTCAGTGTCGAATGAAGCATAAAATTGTTTCAGACGAATCTTTGTATATATACGTTTTGTAGGCTTACGCATGAAGCCGTTGTATGCAAGAGAAGGAGTGAAAATTAATAATAATTGTTCATGTCTACACATATTATTGTGTATTATAGATAAACATTTTGTTTAGGCAAGCTTGTATTCGATTTGTGATTTCTTTCTAGACATCTATCAGTTAAAACTCACCTCATATTTTTCCCAGAAACTTCAAGCATGGTTTTAAAAATCCTGAACTATTTAAAATTTTAAGTTTATTACTTCGAGGACAATAGCGTGGTGGAAAGTCAAATAATTTTGAACGTCTCCACAAGTTAGAAAATATCCTTTACTAAAAAGTACCCGTAAGAAACTCAGTCAAGTATAATCTATTCAACATTATTTTGCACTATATATGCAATATTCAGAAATCTTGTAAATCCATGTGCGGAGAAAATTATTTCCATACTCTAGTTTTGTCTTTTCAACTTCTTTTACATTTATACTGCAGCAAAGATTAGGTACTTGGTTTTGTTCAGCTGAATCAAGTTCGGTTTAAATGTTTTAGCTTGCATCCTCGCCGAACATTCTTACACAACTGCTTATACTGTAGCTATATATTATCTTGCGTGTAGTGCGTTAGAGGAAATGCCGATTGTTACCAGTGTATGATTCTCTAACGTAAATTAGTCGAATTCACTTCTGAATCCGCGGTGAGATTGTGAACTGTGCACTAGCATTCTCTAAATGGTATTTATTATTCGGTACGAGAGTAACTAAATGATAAATATTGACATTTTAATTTTATTATTTTTCTGTTTATTCTTATTTAAAATTTGTTATTTTTCTGATTTTTTTTTTTATAAATTTTGCATGCCAGTAATGGTAAATGTGTAAGGAACCAATGTGCCTATATGTATGTTACCATATTAAAGCTTCGTGAAACTACGCGTGTTACGCAAATAAATATTAGAATTTGATTTTGGAATTTAAAGTCGACAGACACTAGCGCCGCCTCAATGAGTGCGGCGGCGAGTCGTACTATCGTAAATGATTTTTTAGACGTTTCGCTAAATATAATAATCTAATCTAAATAAATTTAAATGAAACAAATTTTATTTAACGTAATTACGAGTATCTAAGAAGTTAAAGTATACTATGGCAAAATATCGACTGAGAATTTTACTTTTAAAGCAATTTCTCGCAAATTCGCATCCAAGGTCACTTCACTTCGTTCTTGGTATGTTTAGTTTAGAGAATTACATTTGAAGGCCAAGTGAGTTCGAATGCAAAGTGAGGTGAATTATCGAGCGAGTCTCGCTTAGGCGATTCGAGTTTTTACAGAATTGCATGGCAGAACGGGATTACACATCGCATTTCTCCCGTTATTTGTATTTTTTTAGCTGTATTTCGCCAAAATTTAAACATATCAGTTCGTAGTTCGCTTATACTTTTAATAATAATTAAGTATCAATCAGAAACTATAAACATATCTAATAGTTACCAAGTGCACTCGTTGCATGTTTGCTGACCGAATCTTCTCTGCCGAATGGTTTGTTGAGATGCAAAATTCGTCGTGTCCATTATTGGGTTTGTATTTTGGCGGAACACAGCTAAAAATATATTTATATAAATGAATTATAGATATAAACAAATATATATAAATATAAATGAATGATAAGCAGTACGCAGTATGACAGTGTTATCGTAAAAATGAGGAGTGATGAAAGACTGACAAAGAAAATCAACAGAGCGAAAGTGAGTGGTAGCGGAAGCCAAGAAAGACGAAGGCTGACTTACGAAGATCAGATAGCCAGAGTGTTAGCTGGTAATGTCAAATGCATCTACATACTTAGGCGAAAATGTGTGAGAAGAATGATGAGATTCGAAGAAGCGAACGAAGTAAGGACAGTGACGCTTGAGGCTCTGTTCTCTTTGACTACTCCATTAGAGATACAGTGTAAGTAATTGAATTATGAATAAAAGAAATGTGATGTTTCAAAAAAGTTATTTCTTATGATGTCGAAAAAATGATATCTTAACAAATACATCTCAGGATGTTAATAAATCATTTTGAATTTGGTTTAACATACAGTCAGACAAATACATAGATAATGGCGTATTATATGCCTCTGAAAGCACTCGCATACCTAGGCGAAAATGTGTGAGGAGAATGATGAGATTTGAAGAAGCGAAAGAGGTGTGCAAGGACCGCGACTCCTGGCGCTCCGTCCTCTCTGACTACCCCGTTGGGGATACAGGGTGAAGATATGTTATGTTATGTTATATACCTCTTTTCCATCGAGGTTAAAAAATAATGTTCGTCAGATCCCTTTCTCAATTTCATTTATCTGCCCAAACGAGACCACCCATATTTTTCCAATTGGAAAACAACAAAGTAAACCCGTAAAAATACAAGATAATAATATTTCAATAAAGGCCGTAATGCACAGGATAACAGACCTCGTCCGTCTGTCCCCGGATGAATCAACACGGCCAACCGGAAACGATAGAGATTTACAATATCCTTCCGTTGCCGCTTGATTTCACATTACGTAATAAGGTTTTACAACTATTGTGTGTGTTAAACTAGCTGGTTGGAACAGCTGCGAAAGGAATTTTGGGTAAGTAAATCGATCGAAACACAAGCGATGCCTCTTATTCTATTTACTTTGACGTGTCTCAATAATATGTACACACAGCATGAAGGAAATGGTTACATATTAGACTTTGAACTTTTGAAAACGGAATGAACCTAACGAAAGAAAGGGATGTCATTATTCTGTGATAGCCGTCTGTGCGTGTCACAAGTCATTTAATGTCAGCTGTCATTTAATAGGTACTTTCGCGAGCATAGGTCCAAGCATGACACTTCTATTTCGATTCTGCTATATATACCGTAAAATAGTGTAACCATTTCCCTGACGCTGTGTCTATTAGTGGTTACCAGTGGTGAAATTCTACCGTAAATATAAACATTTTCCTTCAACATGCATTTCACAGACTCGAAACAGCTCAAAGCTCACAAATCACACAAAGTTTTCACCCCTTGAAACTCATTCGGACAATCTGTCAGTAATTTATTGGCAAGATTTTAAAATTATTCGGCGATAATCTCTACTCTGCTAGACCCACAGGTTTGACCATAAATAATGACATTCACGCACATTTTACGTTCATTAAGCTTATCGCTGATTTAACTGTTAACTTTGACTACACCAAGACGATGAAAATTGGCAGATAAAGCTAAAGATGAACAATTCTGATTGCACTAGATTTCTATTTAGCAGCACACGGCGGTTAGAATTAAATTATCTCTGACTATCTCCATTTTACGACATTGTACTCGACCATTTGACAGCTATTTGACAACTATTTCAGAGACTAAAGTCAGACTCTCACCTTATAATCCTGATTACTACTTACGCAACCTATTTTCTCCCCACTTTTGTCATCGAAATGTTACAGATAGATATTTAGATATATATATATTTCTTAAGGCATTGGTAACAAGACTATCAGCCTAATGACGTAAGTTCTGGAGAAATATTAACTGTCCTTAACACTCCTCCAGTATAGTGATAGTAGGCTTTACTGAAGTTAAAAAGGACTTCTTGGAAGAACGCGAAAACTTCAGCTACACATGTTTATTTAGGTCTCCTACATTGTTTTCACTTACACAGAACTGTAAAACACAATATACTATCACTGTTGTACTTTAAAACTAAAAATATAAAAAATAGGAAATCTAAATATAATGACAACCTCACTTCTCCCGTTCCTGCCAAAAAGTCCTCGAAATGTTACAAAATTATCACAGATGGCTAATTGATGTGACAAAAAGTGTTCTGAAGCTAATATGTATATTTGAATGAAATTTTTTTACGTCTTTGTAATACTAAGTATTTTATCCTTCAAGACTTAAGCTCAGGATGAGCCGTCACTTCTGTTTTACAGTTACTGTCGTAAAGCCAGCCTTAGTTACCTAAGGTTAGTTTTACGACACTAACTACAAGTTAACGATCAGTTAACAACTTTGCAAAGCGGTTTGTTTTACACCGGCTAGATTTATTAGTCACCCATAAATCTAATTTTAGTATAATGTGCTATAAGCAAGTATGTAACTTCGATATACCACCTCATCATTCTTTTAAATATTTTCGTCGTTGTATATGAGTGCATACAAATGCACTCACATACCAAATGTGCACTCATATACCAAAAGAATATCAATATTCTTTGCTAATAAATTCCCACTCCTACGCACCCCTAAGATAGCGTCATCCTACATGTTACATATTATGTGTTATGTAGTTGTGATAACCGCGAGGAGTATTACGGAATGTTAAGTAACAAAAAGAGGCAAATAGATGTGAATAAAAGGCGGAGAGCGTGGCAGACGGTGAAGCTGAAATATGGATGGCCGTCTTAATTAGAAATATAATAAAATGAGAACGTTATGTTAGATGCCCCATATCTCTCGCCTATCGTGAGACGACTAAGAGACGATGTTTGGGGTTGCGGCTGATCAGAGCCGGAAACTCCGCTTGTTCGATCAGAATCAATACAACTTGACGCTATTGTAGCATCGCAAGGGTACCGACGGAGCTTTGTTCCTCGAGATATGCAAAAGGACTTCAGTACATTTTTATGGGGCATCTAGCCCCATATCTCTCGCCTATCGTGAGAGAGACGATGTTTGTGGTTGCGGCTGATCAGAGCCGGAAACTCCGCTTGTTCGATCAGAATCAATACAACTTGACGCTATTGTAGCATCGCAAGGGTGCCGACGGAGCTTTGTTCCTCGAGATATGTAAAGGGACTCCAGTACATTTTTATGGGGCATCTAGCCCCATGTCTCTCGCCTATCGTGAGAAAGACGATGTTTGGGGTTGCGGCTGATCAGAGCCGGAAACTCCGCTTGTTCGATCAGAATCAATACAACTTGACGCTATTGTAGCATCGCAAGGGTGCCGACGGAGCTTTGTTACTCGAGATATGCAAAAGGACTCCAGTACATTTTTATGGGGCATCTAGCCCCATATCTCTCGCCTATCGTGAGAGAGACGATGTTTGTGGTTGCGGCTGATCAGAGCCGGAAACTCCGCTTGTTCGATCAGAATCAATACAACTTGACGCTATTGTAGCATCGCAAGGGTGCCGACGGAGCTTTGTTCCTCGAGATATGCAAAGGGACTCCAGTACATTTTTATGGGGCATCTAGCTGTCTCTCGCCTATCGTGAGAGAGATGATGTTTGGGGTTGCGGCTGATCAGAGCCGGAAACTCCGCTTGTTCGATCAGAATCAATACAACTTGACGCTATTGTAGCATCGCAAGGGTGCCGACGGAGCTTTTTTCCTCGAGATATGCAAAGGGACTCCAGTACATTTTGTAGGAAATCGCGGAGTCCTTCAACAAGCGCTGATAGCGGCCACCGCAGAAGATTTTATGGGAAAAATCCCATATCATCACCTTCGAAGAACTGAATACCTTTTAAAGATGTTACCAAGAACTTATCATCAATTCTTCTAAGTCTCATACACATCCGTGCATCCCTCTCGCTCATGTACAGAACATAATGGAAGGTAAAAGACGGCATTATCATTCATCATATTTTGGGCATGCGTAAGATGTGTTAAGAACATAGTATATTTCAATGTGAACAGAAGGTCGGACATAAGCTAATAATCTGGAAATTGTTAATAACCTATCCTAAATTGTACAGGCTGTGTGGGAAGGAAAATCAAAAAGTAATACGGTTTCACTTGTCCCCTGACTATTGTAATTATATCAATTTGCTTCCGATTGGATACTAAAGTTGGGAAATGTACAGGATGAATTCGAAATCGTTCGACAAATTGAAATTAATAGATTCTCTCGCATTATACCTACATTAATATTCTACAATATTTAACATAAATCAAATTAACTGGGATATTACCTGGGTGAAAAGGATCCTTACAGACGTCTCGAGATGGTTCGCTGCCAATAATTTACTAGTGAATGCACAAAAAACGAAAGGTATTAAATTTTCCCTTTCTAATGTACCCAGAATCCATGATTAAATAAAACTGGGTGGGAAACAATTAGAATGAGTGACGTCAGCCAGTTTTCTTGGTTTAATGTAGATAACAAGTAACAGTGGGCGGACCATATCGGGGCATTGACTAATAAGCTCGATTCCGCGATATATGCCATTAGACGCATTAGGCAATTGACGGATGTGGATACGACTAGGTTGGTGTACTTTGCATATTTTCATAGTCTAATGTAATATGGCTTTATGCTGTGGGGATCAGCGGTGCATATTAACTCCATTTTTATTTTACAAAAGAGAGTGATACGTGGCATCTACATTATGAATGCACGAGATTCACTAAGAGATCGTTTTGAAGACATTGATGAACTTGCCGTCCTTATATATCTTTGAAATTATTATGTATACGAGAAAAAATATAGATCTGTTTATAAAGAAAGGCGATATTGGTGGTATGGAAACCCGAGGTCGTGATAAATTGGTTATTCCAAAATTTAAATTACATAAGTCAAATGTTTCATTTTTGGGTAACTGCATTCGTTTTTATAATAAAGTTCTTCAAGAAGTCACTCAACAGAAAATAGATTTAGATTAGTTATAAAACGTACATTTCGTTGAAGATAAAACAATAGCCTGGAAATGATCTTCTCTACATCTGCATTTACTGGCTCTCTGAATATTGTATTTTAATAAACCTTTTGTAAAATGACGTTGAAAAAATAATAACTGAGTTTCTTGTCAATTCTTCTGTGTCTAGGTTTTATCTTTGAACCGTACTAAAGTAGATTTGACGTTCATAAATACCTTGTAATTGGGTTTTGAATAAATTGATTTGACTTTGACTTTGACCATAAGAAACGTTTCAAAAACACGGCATCCAATGCGAACATTTTTGCATTGACCTATTTCAATATCTTTTTGTCGTCATAGTGCCTGTTAGTTCTCCGCTGTTGTCCGCCATAGCGATGGTCGGCCATTACGGACAGTGCGATAGCGCAACTGCGACTTCGGACCAAGAAAGAAGAAAGCGTAATGCTAATGTATTGAGTACCTACAAGCTACAACGTGAGGCGACATACGCACTATTTCTCATACAAAAATTCCTGGCATTTG
Organism: Zeuzera pyrina; assembly: GCA_907165235.1. NCBI lineage: Eukaryota > Metazoa > Arthropoda > Insecta > Lepidoptera > Cossidae > Zeuzera > Zeuzera pyrina. The sequence continues at coordinate 2,574,867 of OU015639.1, forward strand.
TTGCGGGAGGAGAGGTACTACCACAAGTAAATGGGAGCACTCAAATGCAATGATGAGTTGAGTTGAGTCTACGCTTACGCACACAAACAATTCGACACATTCCCTCAATTGAACAGATAAATTTTATCTGTGATACGTTAAGGTTTAAAATTAAATACTACGACGAAATTTTTTCTTTCTTTTGCAATTTAATTTTAATTTTATTTGTAACACGTTAAGGTCTGTAATTAAATGTTAGCAAAAAATATAGTCTCGCTAGGGAGTGCGTTTACATCGTATTTTGTACAATTCGGCAAATAAAAACGGTAAAGTACGAATTTTGTTCAATTTAAGGTTCATTGCTGTATGACAAATATTACGATACGACTTTCTAGAATGATGAACAAGTTAATGCAACATATTCGAATGAATCGAAATACGTTATGACGAGATCATTAAATCGTAATTTCATAAAGAATTATACGAACTCTAGAATGAGGGGCTCTATGCGTTTGCCTGTTTACCTGGGGGAGCGCCTTAAGTGTGATACTTAACATAATATTATTGTAAATTCTATTTGATAAAGTGTTTATGTTAATTGAGTATTTTTTCTTTGCGCATATTGTTTTTTGAGTTTATAGCTGCAGTAGTATGTCGAATTTACTGTCAAAGTGGTGTCTCATAACTTTTCGAACATCGCAGTCATAATGTAATTTTTCTGTAATTTCTTTAAATTTATGTTCATTTTAGCTAATTGCTACATTTCGTGTTCACGGTAGCTGTTATTTGATCAATTAATAATTGTATTCCTCTACAAATTACTTTCTACTGTACCTACATGGTACGAGGTGACATTACTGAAGGTTTACTACTAGTCTAAGATCCGACTGAGGTTGACCTTCTCTCATCAAGTTTCTTAATAAAATAAACTTTTATACAATGTAATGTACAATTAAACAAAACGTACCAGTTGCCACGTAGGGTGGTATTATATTGCATACGATATTTATTTTATTAGGAGACTCGATGAGGGAAGGTCAACCTCAGTTGGATCTTGTACTATACGGTGTTACCGATCGACGCCGAAAATATCGCGAAAACTCACGAGCAAAGTTTTATTTTAGTTCCAAAATTCTAGTCTATAATATAATAATGCGTCAGACAATATACAACGATCATCTGGTCTCAAACTAGGGCATTCCCTGGGCTATGAGAACCAGACAACGACAACTAGGGGCGCCTCCTAGTACACCTAGACCCGAGACAATCTAGAAAAGTTCGTTTCCTAAATCGACCCAATCAGGAATCGAAGCCAGAACCTTCGGCGCTTAGGTGCAACGTCTGAACCACTGTGCAATCTAGGTTATATGTTAGCGGTTTATGAGTACCTGGAAGTATAGGCCCGATTAATTCTTGATATTACAAAGGCAAGAGGAAGACTGCCTGCAATTCTTTGTTACTTAATTTAATGTAAATATCCACACAGTTTTAAAGAAGTGATATCACAAGTTAATTTCACGTCCCTTTTTTTAAGTTAGTGTATTCTATCCTTTGTGGATAATTTAGATTCACATCCATAAAATTGCATAATGCATTGCAATTGAGTTACTTTCGTAATTTGGATTTTTTATTTTTATAGAATGACCACACCGATTTGTAATGCAGTAACGACACAAATTAATTTCACTCCCATACTAATATTCAGTCCATTAAGAATTATTATCAAATTTTATCATAAACTTTTGTTTATATAATTTAATATTTATAACATATTTTTAAATAATGTTCGATATTTAACTTGTAATATAAATGCAACTGGCAAAGCCTAAAAACTATGGAACGTTGCCCCATCCACAAATTTGTATGCCCCGTATTAATATTTATTTTATTGTATTTGTATTTATTTATTGTATTGTATAAGAGCACTTTGGAATAGTGTAGTAACCAAAGCAAAATAGCTAATGAATCTAAAGATATAACAAAAAAAAATCAAAAGTGCCTACCGAAAAATAGAACGCGAATTGCGACATTTTCCAAAACGACTACAGAAGTCATTGCAAGTTGAATACAGCCACAAGTAATCGTATAGACAAACGAAACACCCAAAAACCAAGACTAATTCATAGAATATTAGTAATTAATGCCACAGAACAGATATTTTCGAAAAATATGATTAATGCATAATGGGTTTAGACCAGCCATTCCCAAAGTGGGCGATAACGCCCCCTTGTGGGCGCTGCAGGCCTAAAGGGGGGCGGTAAGAGACCCAGAAAAAAATGGGGGCGTTGTGTAGAGGCCTGGGGGGTGATTTGTAATTTCATTTAGCTAGGAGGCATCTTAGACAACGACTGCATGAGCTCTCGACTCAGTAGACAAAATAAGTTTGGGTACCAGTGGTTCAGACAGTAAAAAAGGATCTGTTTGAATTTTAAAATTATTTTTTCTTGAGTCATGTACATTACAGACAGAATTATTTAAATACATACATTTATAAAACAATTTTGTTATAAATTTGAAAATGATAAAAATAAAACACTAGGTATTTTCATGTAAAATATTTTTTATTGTGTAGGATTATTGGGATATTAGACTCTCTGCTAAAACTTCTGATTCGTTTTAGAAAATACGTATATTATATCTTATATACCAACCAAATAAACGTAAACAAATGTTTAATAGGCACTGCATGACATTGACGTTTTGTAACATAACTTTTTATATTCTTTGACCAAATATTGTTATGTTCTCTGTCGCACTTGGTAACTGGGGTATTACTTATCGCATTTAATTTTTTTATGATTTAATATTTTACTGATATTTTAGATTTTGGAAAAAATAGTGACACAAATGAATTAAATAAGTATATTTACGCATGATACGTGATTCCTGAACCTTTGGAAGTCTTGCTAGTATAGTTTCTGCTAGATCTAATAACACAGGACGGCATTTTAATATTAATATTAGGAACGCACATACGAGTGGACACTGTAACGTTGTTACATGAATGAGCTCCAGGTTGGCTAATTAGCAAAGTTTTGGTGTGCCAGTTTTCGAACGCAATAACTCATCTACTTCTTTTGTAAATATAACATCATTGCCCAGAAACACAGCAGGGGTGGTCATTTATGTAAAATCTAATGAAATCACTAGAAAAACAAGTTCACACATCCACTTCCACAATCAAATACGTACGTAGATACCATCTATGTATGTCTGATGAAACTTCATAAAAATCCGAAATGTCAAAAATGACGTTAGGTGTCATAAAGTCATAATTCATATGTCAAATCCGGACAACGTGGTTGATTTGCTACCTTCCTGTCAGTAGTTTCATTTACCAAAGAAATAATCTCATTTTTAGAGGTTTAGAGTAATAGTTTAGAAAATCTAGCGCTATTAAATTCTAGGATACAGTCATTTTTATCATAAATCTACATATAACGTAACATAAAGAATAAAAATGTCAATGCTTACAGCCTTATTCAGCCATAATGAACGTCCAGTTACTAAAATATTTTTTATTTTGATCACTGCTTGCGCTAGCTTAAAGAAGTTATAAACCACACAGAAAAACATAAGAAATCGAAATATATTTTTGAAATAGCATGGTTACTCTGGGATCAGTGGTAGCAAATTTGGGTATTGTCATTTCAAATTGCAATCCAATAAGCATGTAAAAATCTTGCAAAAATGTACCCGCACAATCCTATTTATTCTTTGTGTGAATATATTATTATTATACTTTGTGTTAATTCAAACTCTAAATGAGGTTCTGAATGTACAATGACGATATAATTGTAACAATTTCCAATGGTACTGCTTTGAGACATGTGTTCAACAAAGTTTAGTGCGATGCGAGCTTTATAAGCCGTAAGTTCTTAGTACGACAGGAGCGATGAGAGTGCCGATAGTAACTTGATATATCCTCCTGTCATTGGATGGGATTGGCATAGTTTGGATGACAGAATTATCAGTTCATAAATGTTTATTAGTCATATCTAGTATTTGTAAACGTACTGGTGTGGGAGGAAAAAGTAAAATAAAGAACGTGCATATGCATTTGCTTTCCAAGCTAGGGTCCCGGGTTCGATCCCCGGTCAGGTCAATTTGAGAAACGAACCTTTCTAAATTGGCTTGGAATCTGGGTGTTACTCGGAACTCCCTCAGAGTTCGTTGTGTGGTACCCATAGTACAAGCTTACTGATTAGTTTAGGGTCACACAATCTGTGTAATTGGCTGGAGTATTTTAAAAAAAAATTAATGAGTGGGATTTGCGGTTGGTAGGATCTTTTACGGGGTTCATACGGATCGTTACCACCATCCCAAACTGCAGTGTTTGCGGTATTGTGTTATGATGTGTACGACAGCCGGCGTTCTGACACAGAAGGCACAACATCGTAGTTCCCAGGGTTGCCAACACAGTTCCAATCTGAAGTGCTTTATCAGTTTTAACATTGAAAATGTTCAGTAAACGTTTTGAAAATGTTAGATGGTTACGGCAAGACTGTCTATGAATTATTGGTGCGCTGAGGAAATTATGCAGCCTTTTTTCAAAGCCTGTTAGCGCAGTGGCAATCTGTCTTCCAAGCCAATGATCCCGGGTTCAATCCCCGGTCAGGTCAATTTAGGAAATGAACTTTCCTAAATTGGCTCTGAGTGTTACTGGAAGCTCTCCCAGTTCGTTGATACCAATAATTTCATCACACAAATTGTCTGGAGTATTATTATTAATTATAACTCTCTGTTTTCTATTTACTTATCCATTCACATATGTACTCTTAAAGGCAAGGCTGAGTGATCGGTGCACATTCCGCTCACTAAATTGGGGAGCAGACAAAGATAATAAACTTGGTTTTATCTATTAATGCAACGTGAGAAAAAAGAGAAAACTCGATACATTATGCTCTAGCACAGGGGCAAACAATCAGTTCCGTTGGTTCGTTTTTTAAATTATAACACTGTTTTTTTTTCTTTCTTCATGGCATGGCACACAGATTGGCGCATTTGCCAATGTCACGTATTGTAATAGTATAAGAGTAGAATCGTTATCTTACACATTAAAACTTCTCCAGTAAAGTAATAGTAGACTTTACTGAAGTTTTACAGGACTTATTGGAAGAGCGCGAAAACTTCAGCCAAACATGTTTATTTAGACCTACTCCATTATTTTAACTTACACAGAACTTTAAAACACAATATACTGTCACTGTTGTACTTTAAAACTCCCAAAAATGTAAAAAACAGAAAATCTAAATAAAATGACAACCTTACTTCTCCCGTTTCCGCAAAAAGTCCTGTAAGAACTGTTGTGGTCCGTTTGGTAGATGATGAGAAGCAACCAAGATTTGATAACATCAAATATTGGTTCGATCTTGGTTCTCGGTATCATCGCTCATCGGATAACCAAGATTACTACGTCAATTTTATTTTGATATTCTTAGATCTTACGGTCGACACAAAATACGTTGGCGGTCCGGTTCCGGACCGCGGTCGACCCTTGCTCTAGCACATCTCAGTCCACTAACTATCAATGATGTCCACTCATCATCAATCATTATCATTATGTAGCTCGTTTACCTTCACCCTATAATAAAAAACAGGTTCTACATTTTGAGGGTAACTAGTCGCGATGTATGGTACATCCAGCTACATAGACCTATATCCAGGTTCCATAATATGGTGATATATGACAGTGCCATAATGAGTTGCTGCTCTTGTCGTCTTGTGTTAAACGACTTTTCGTTGCTCTCTTTCTATCTCATTGATCGTAGCCCGGAGAAAAACAGTTAGCTATAGTCAATATGGCCACCTCATAATGCCGGTGTAATTCGTGTCAGCTCATGACCGACTTTACGTACAAAATATTGCACTACTTAATTAATTATTTGCAATATACTCGTAAATATAAAATTAAAAATACAACATTAAAAAAAAAGTATCATGTTCGCTGTTCAGTTCTACCGTGACCCTGCCCTAGTCACGCACATTATGAAAAGTCTAGAAATTAGGCCAATAAAAAACGGACACGCTCTTAGAGCAAAAGATCTGTCCATTTGAATTCTTTGTCTCAGGATCCGATCACGGGTATGGCAGGTCGTTAACTCGCTATGAGGCGATCAGTGTCACTGCAAAATACATTCGTGTCACCTGTCACATTTACTTTCATATACCTTACTTTAATCCTGCCGGACGAACAACTCATACCCAAGGTATACGTTGGGGTTATTAGCTAAAAATTGCAGATAGCGACAGCCACGCGATCACCACGCGACCGGTGACTAATTGAAATAAAATAATTGGCATAATGTATGACGTTTGAAAAACACATACCTAGACGTAAATGTGTGAGGAAAATGATGAGATTTGAGGAAGCGAAAAAAATATGTAAGGACGAAGCTTGGCGCTGCGTCCTGAAAATTTGTATGTATGTAAGACGTTTGCTTGTCTGAATAAAATGCATTTTTCCCCGGTAAATTTAGGACCATTATACAAATTATATTACGCAAATTCTCGTCTTGATAGCAGATATCGCGCGATATTTGGTTGTCGCATGCTGTCTGCAAGTTAGGTAATAAGCATGTGGGTCTGATTTACAATTAGATGCACATCAAGTTTTCACTTCTTACAGTTATGTGCTAACCATATAGTTGAATTGAGACTCTATTTTTAGTGCTATGTTTCATTCAATAGACGTAAGTACGTAACATGTGAAGACGGAGGCGTAAATTATATAGAGAAACAAAACATAAACCCTATTTCGTTAGTCATGTACTAATCCTGGAGTATAAACTAGAATTAACAATCGCAGTACCCACATGAAGTTCTAAGTTTGATCTGTCGAGTTGTCAAGCTATGAGTTGTAGCGATTTACGTAATAACTAGCAGCCGCCCTAATTTTGCTCAGGTATATTGGCTAATGTATTTCATTATTAATTTTTATTAAATACATACATACACACATTCATATCCTCACACTGTATCCCTAACGGGGTAGTTAGAGAGGACGGAGCGCCAAGTATCACGGTCTTTACATACTTCTCTCGCCTCTTCAATTATCTATATTCTCCTTACACACTGTCGCATGGATTTGCGAGTGCTCTTGACATTTACGTCAGCTAACACTCTGGCTATTCGATCTGCATAAGTCGGCCTTTGGTCTTTCTTGGCTTCTGCTAGCACTTACTTTCACTTCGTAGATTTTTTTGGTCAATCTCATAACTCATTCTTTCTTTGTACTCGAAACCTCTAAGTATTCCTTTCTTCATTTTTATAATAATACTGTTACTTTTACGGTAACATTGTCTTTATTGTTACGTTACGACAGTCTTCTACAGGATACATTTCGGAGAGTGTGCATTGGAGTTGCATGATTTGTTTACGCCATCCCCTTTTTATCACCGGACAAGCAGACATGGGCAGGGTTTCGATCCCTATATTGTAGATATACCACCCACTCGCACTAAGCGTTTTGCCTCAACATTTTTAATACGCACGGCTAAGGAGTGGAACGCCCTGCCGGCGTCTGTGTACCCCGACGAGTATAACCTGAATGTTTTTAAGGCCAGAGTGAATAGGCACTTACTAGATCCATAGTCAAAAATGTGTAGAAAAGAAGGCCGACTCTCGCCTCATGCGTAACGGAATTGTCTACTCTCCGGCCGGACACGTAGGGCTGTTGCGTTGGGTATGAGATGCGGAGAGCATCTCGTTTAGTTATACATTTAGTATTTAATAATAAAAAACAATGCACACGTATAAATTTTTCGTGTTAGTTAAATTTCTTTTTTTTTTCATTTCATTTCTTATAGTTATGTTGAAGAATGATAATTGCGCATTGGAATAACTAAGATTATTTATTTAAGCATCTAAGGATATTATAATAGATTCGCTTATACGATTTAGAGATTTTTGTAATTGTGACCATGTGAGGAACGAATTAAAGACAAATGGAAGCGGTCGTTTGCGTCGCGGGTGACCCTGACTGGCGTTAGAATAATTACCCATATTCGCCCGAAATATTGCCGTGGTGTGCGTGCCACGGTGCGTACGTATTAGCGCGCACGCATACATACCGCGCACGCCAGCTTACTATGGAGACACCCTACTGTTATGTTTATACTGTGTCATAGTCGATTTATTTCATCGCCTTTATACACTCTTTGTTAGCTTTCATTGGTAACTAGAAAGGAGAAACGAATCATTAATAGGTAGTGGTTACGTCAACCCGTTATTTTAGCTATTACCTTGTTCAAAATTGTAATAACTGGATTTTTCTCGGCTGTGTACGCACTAATTGTATATCCTCTGTGTTCTATAACTTATACCACACTTTAAGACTAACCTCGCCTCGGGATGTTAACTAAAACGTGTGTAGAACACTTAAACGCACTTAGATACATTCAACATTACTATACACAACTTCGTAAACTTTGTAAATGAAATCGTTATCTCTTTTTAAGCCCCGACCGAATATTGTATAAATAGTTATGTATGTAAGAATTAATTTGAAAATTTCGTTACAAATACGTCCTGTTTACATATTTTTATCTGCCTTTAAAATAAGGAGTAGGTAGTCTATGTTCATTTGTATGTATTTTGTTTGTTATTATGTACATTCATAACTTCTTTGTATAAGAATCAATTTCAATTATTCCTTTTCTGTTGGTTTCAGTATAGCTTCTAGAAGATCTTATTTAGATTTCTCTGATATTGGAGCTTGAAATAATCCTAACATAAGGGTTTATTTATATTGATGATTCTTTTATCATTCTGTGGAACAGATTGGCTAGATAACTATTTCTCAATGACATAGTTAAAAGATAGTTTTAGTAATAATTATATTATAACCACATAATATATAGTGATTATAAACAAAAGTGTGAAAACATATTCTATATACAATTAAAACACAAAAGTTATTTGTTTTTAAACCTTAAAAGTGGGACACAGTGGGAATAAGTTCCGTCTCTGTGTCTCCTAGCGTTATACAATATCGGTGCGACTTTGTGACGACACAAATATGTAACGCTATCTTCCTCTAGCTCATCCCAATTCTGTTCCTACTAATAATAATAATAATAAAGCCTTCTACTCGGACTTAAATTTAATAGCATATTTGTTGTTTGCTCGCTTTTTGTATGTCCATTTGCCAATCGGCAAAGACCTCCTCCAACCTTGTCCATTCCAATCTATCTCTGGCCACTCTAGTCCATGTTATTCCTGCAATCTGTTTAATATCATCATCCCACCGTTTTTGTGGTCTGCCTCTCTGTCTTTTTCCTTCTCTCGGATATCATTGTGTTACTATTTTATTCCATTTGTTTCACTGGTATATCCTGGACTCTGATCTTTTGCCTGATGCTACTGTTTATTTGTTTTGTTTTTTGTTAAAGCCCATGTTTGACATCCGTACACTATTATTGGTAAAATACAAGTTTTAAAAAGTTTATTTTTTGTTATTATATGATAGTTTTGCTTTTCATCGCTTCTTTTAGACCCAGTATCTCTTCCAGCTGTTTGCGATTCTTCTCTCAATTCATTTATTTATGATGTCTTTTGGTGCCATTAATTGTCCTAAGTATATGTATTCTTCGACATAACCGATTTCAAATTGTTTACTTGTATGTTGCTTTTTTTACCGTTAGTCATTATTTCTCTTCCCTTTAAGTTTAAACAATAATTTAATCTAAAATAGATACCTTCTGCTCTATGCAAACGTGCGCGCTCTAGCTTACGAAAAATAGGAAAAAGTAGTTATTTTCGTTTATTTTAAAAACTTTATTAAATTTTTAAAAATCCAACTGGTATTTTGAAGAATACACTTAGATTAAGCTAAGCAGAAAATTAAGAAACATAAATCGGTCCCGTTACTCCGAAAAATGTAAATCTCAGTTTTAAAAGAGGTTTCATTGATATTTTGTTTTGTGTTACAGAAGTTAATCAATCGCGTATCGTAACTGTCAAAATAAAGTCAATGAAATGAAAAATCAGGTTATTAAATATCATTTTCATACGTTTTGTAGTCACTTAGAAAAATTGAGATTTCTGCTGTTAAATGCGGCGTCTTAAATTTTTAATTTTTTTTATCGAAAGTTTATAAAAAGTAGAATTTTATTCTTGTCTTTTATATACTGGCAACCCGTTTCATTTTTATTAGAAACATTTATACAATTCTCATTTAAAAAGTGGTGTTTCGCTGATGTAAAATGTCTGTCTCATAACATAACATAACTTCACGCTGTATCCCCAACGGGGTAGTCAGAGAGGACGGAGCGCCAGGAGTCGCGGTCCTTACACACCTCTTTCGCTTCCTCAAATCTCATCATTCTCCTCACACATTTTCGCCTAGGTATGCGAGTGCTTTTGACATTTCCGTCTGCTAACACTCTGGCTATTTGATCTTCATAAGTCAGCCTTGGTCTTCCTTGGCTTCTTTTACCACTCACTTTCGCTCTGTATATTTTCTTCGTCAGTCTTTCATCACTCATTCTTTCCATGTGCCCGAACCATCTAAGCATTCCTTTCTTCATTTTTACAATAACACTGTTGTGCAACCCTGTCATACTGCGTATCTCATTATTGCTTATCCTGTCCGCAAGCGTGACACCGCACATATTTCTGAGAGACCGCATCTCCACAGCATTTATCATACTTTCACTCGATTTCGGGCATATCCAGGCCTCACTGCCGTACAACAAAGTTGGCACCAACACCGCATTGTGGATGGCCATTTTAGCAGTGTTAGATATATTCACACTACCCACTAATGCGGACAGAGCACCGTTCACTTTATTGCCAGCTGCTACCCGTCTCTCCACATCCAACTCACATCTTCCATCCCTCGAAAACGCACTCCCCAGGTACACAATTTCATTCACCTGTTCTAGACATTTTCCATTTACACTAATCACACATTTCGTTTGTTCCGCTTCTCTTTCAAACACCAGAACCTTAGTTTTGTTATGTCTGTCTCCTTATCATTAAGTCCCTAACACCACAGTGAAGTGACAGTAAGCGGCTTTACTGGAGTAAGAAAAGACTTCTTAGAAAAACGTGATAAGTTCAGTTGCACATTTTGTATAAGTACCCAGACTTTACAATTCTTAACATTTGCACAGAAATTCAACGCTTAACACTCGTGTACCTACCTCAAAACTCTCTAAAACGCAAAAAGCAGAAAATATACATTAAATTTCAACTTCACTTCTCCCTTTCTTGACAAAAAGTCAACATACATACCTATCTTCACGCTGTATCCTTAACGGGGTAGTCAGAGAGGACAGACAGCCAAGCTACACGATCCTTACATACTTCTTTCGTTTCTTCAAATCTCATCAATCTTCTCACACATTTCCGTCAGCTTACACTGGCTATTTGATCACATAAAGAGTTAAGTAAAATATTATCTGACAATTACAAATATATTTGAATTTAAAGGATGGAGATTCATCTCCATTTCAATTTTTGTAGTACAATTGAGTGTAGTTAAAATTTCAAAAATAATATAACTATTTGTTTTAACTAGCAATTCTTATTTTTATTCTTTATTAAAGAGAATTTTTGAAACACGGATTAGCGACGGATAATATCCTTAAAAGAATTATTTGGCCTCTCATAAAAGTAATTTATGTTCGAAAACGGGCGAAACCAAAGAAGTTGGTGTATGCAATAACTCAGGCTCTACAAACTTCTGCCCAAAAAATATATCTTTTAGACTTCTCTAAAATAATTCACGGCAAGAGAAAGTTGTGCGCTCATCTCGTAAAATGAATAAAACTTTTGTAAGTTCATAAAATGATACGTTAAATGCCTTTACAAACAAACAACTTTCGAAGTCTTCCAAATATTTTTTGCTCTCGAGCGACAGTGGAATGAAGTGCTTATTTTAACCAGAAAGTTTGACTGTCATTTTATTAAAAACTAGCTGTGCCTTAGAGATTACTCATTATTCTATTATGATTATTATGAAAGGACACTAATAGTAAAAAGATTTACTCCGCGTTGAGTACTTTAAAAGTGAAAATGTCGGGGTCATTATTTTAAAGCTTTTAATTGTTAGTTTCAAAAGTAAGTTTTGTTGTCTTTGGTATAACCAATCGAGATACTTTTCCCCGCCGGAAGACAAGACAAAATGCGTGGATTTGGCGCGTTGCGTGGTATTTCATGTTCCTTTCTAATCGCGGTGTTGTCGTAAAAGTAAAGTGAGTAAAGTCCAATGTCGTGATTTTAGTGAACTGTGTTAAAAAGTGGATTTAATTCTATGCTTGTATTTTCAACCGACTTCCAAAAAAGGAGGAGGTTCTCAATTCGGTTGTATGTTTTTTTTTATGTTTATTACCTCATAAGTTATGAGGTTTTGTCATATGCCTGTCGTATGAGTCATAACTCCGTCATTTATGAACCGATTTGGAAAATTCTGTCAAAATAACTGTCAAATTTAATCATATGGGTATTTGTATCGTATTTTTATAGTTATTTTTGTACTTAAGTTTCGATCCGTAAGGGATAGTTATTTCATACTTTCAGTGTTCTTTTTTGAAGTCGGTTTAATTTTTTTATAAAAGTTTTGGTTAATTGTAGTTAATATAAGGATTGTGAATCAAATAAAACGTTATTAATTATGTAAAGTGTTCAATTGACGTAATATTTATACGTACGTTTAAAAAAAAGAAGTACAGCGCGTAATTTGAAAAACAAAATGTGACGAATTCTTGCAATCTTTCCCCGAAATTAATGTACCTTTAAATTAAATACCTTTTTAATTTACCCCGTAATTAAATACCTTTTTAATTTACCCCGTAATTAAATACCTTTTTAATTTACCCCGAAATTAAATACCTTTCTCCCGAAATTGCAAGACCACTAATGCTTTCATTCGGTGTTAGTTGGCTGACCGAGTCTGATCTCTGAAATATCCTGAGTATATTTAATTCAGTAGCAAAACACGTTTCGAGTAGTGGTCATGGAATTGAACCGGAATGGAACATGGACCGGAAAATAGCTAAAGATTGTAAGAATTCATCACATGAAATGGAATTCCGCAAAGTAACACCTAAGTCTATACAAAATACAAAAAAAAATACCAGTAACAGAACCTCGCAAGTCTCGGACCAAAGATCAAAATGTACTGAGAATTTGCTCTAAAAGCGTGTCCTTATAGTGTCCTTTTTTTATTGACCAAGTTTCTAGACTTGTACTCTTTCCTTAAACGCCAGCAACGCACCAGGGATTCCCCGGATGTTGCGGATATCCTTGGGCGGCGGTGATCACTTTTCATCAGATGACTCGCTTGCTCGTTTTCCCCATCCAGCATAAAAAGAATTAATGTGCGTGACTAGTCACAGTACAATAATACAGTTGAACATGATATATTTGTAATATAAACTTTTAAACTTTCGCGTTGCATTATAAAATATCTAAAATGCTTGAGTTTGCTTGAGACCACGGCCGATGCAACTCGGTAGAAACGTCAAACCAAAAACTCAAGTACAATTAAAATAACTTTATAAATACGATACACATACCTATATAATTAAATTTGACAGTTATTGAAGTCTAATTTTTTATTTCTCACTTTTGAGTGATCTTAAACTAAATAAATATCTAGAGCAGGTCTGCAATTAACTTCTTTCTAATTCCGAAACGCAACGATATACAAGAGAATCATCAATGTAAATAAAGGTTATAACCAGGTCGCGTTATTTAGTGTATCTTCGAAGTCCAAGCTCCAATATCGGTGAAATTTAAATGGGACCATCTCTGAAGTATTATCTACCAAACGAAAAAAGAATTTTCGAAATCGGTTCATAAATGACAGAGTTATTAGGTAACAAACATACAAAAAAAAAACAACAACATACAGACGAATTGAGAACCTCCTTTTTTTGAAGTCGGTTAAAAATAAAAAGGTAATCGCGCTAAATTTCCCGTTTTAGATATGATATTTTTTTTATTTTCATGAATACTAGTTGGCAAGACACGATTTACGCGTATTTTGCTAATAATACTTCATGACCGACTCATTAGTTGACACGAACTACACTGCCAGTGCGAGGTTACTTATAGCATACTTACTTACTTATAGCTAACTGTTTTACTCGTGGTTACGCTCAATGAGATAGAAAGAGACAGGACAATTCGTTTAACGACTATAAGGGCGGTACCTTATTAGGCTCCGTCCATGTTTCTTGATCCGCGCCGCAAGTGAATTATTTGTATTGTAAAGTCAAATAAATTGAAAATGACTTGTTTGAGTAATAAATATAGTGTTAAAGGAAGAGCTCTATTTATCTCAATAAAAGTAAAAGAGATGGACTATAAATAGAAAGGGATGTGGAATCAATGAAGTATTGACAGATGTCATTTAGACGTTCACTCGGAAGGCGAGGCGCCTCTAACGATGGTCGACGCGAGAGCGTTTCACTTTTGCTCCAGACACCGAACGAAGAACACCTTCTCTCGACTGTTAATTCGTGATTGTTTTCTGTTCTTAAGAGTTATTAGATCGTCCTTTTAGTGATTTCTAGTTACTAGCAAAATGAATCTCTAAATCGATATTAGAAGTTGGGATAATCATCCCGTGTATATTTTTTTAATAAATCCTACTTATGATTATTTTTATTTTTTTTTATTATTTTCAATAATTATTTTAAAAAATTACCCCATTTATAATAAAAACAGTATACAGTACGGAAAGGGTATTAGCTATCATATAAAGGAAGTTAAATATTTTAGTCAAATCAGTAACTTTAAACTAAAAAAATCAGATTATGTTAACTAAAAATCTAATTAAATATTTCTAAAAATAGTATCTTTTATTATAAAATACTTTAATTCTAACAAATTTTGAATAATTGTATAACGAAGCAATATAACGTCACTGTCACCGGGTCTGCCTAGCTGACATCACATCCTGCCTGTCACAGCTGTTGTCGCCAAGGCGTGGGAGAAGTGACGTCAGCAAGTCTATATAAGCGTGCCAAGATCCAAGATCTGGATCATTCTACATCATTCTGCGGGTTTAGCTGTTGATTGTTCGTCGTCGGCTATTCGTGACAACGTGTTATAGTTTGTAGTTTGCTATTAATTATTGAGAAATTAAATGTGAAAGTGACTATGCGAGTGTGTGTTCTTAATTTGCGTAACAATTGATAAATTCGCAATAACAGTTGGAAAATGATCACAGTTTTGCAAAACACACAAGATGGCGCTCTGACGCGCTAGAAAAAAAATGGGTGATACGGAAGGTAGATATAAAAGTGGATGCATTTGGTTGATCGCGGCGTTTTTCGGGCTGAGACATTAAGAGTGATACCGTGTGTATTGTGTTGGAAGCACATAAAGGAGAAATTACTACAAGAAATTTTTCCTTTATTTGCTTCCAACACAATACACACGGTAACAACTGCAGGTACAATACCTGCAGTTGTTATTTTCGCTAGTCCTACAGTATGTCAGTGAATTCACCTACTTGTTAAATAATTCTAACAATGGCGGTCATATGCGCGTGGTTTTCGTTGCAATTCGTGCATGTAATATACACATCTAAAATGTTAGATTCTTCCTTAGAAACATTTAAAAATCGAACGAAAAGACAAATACAATGGAGCAACAAATCACTAACATACTAAGGCTACATTTTTATTTAAAAATAAAATATAACAATGTAAACTTGTCTTCCTTACCTCGTAACTTTCCTAGCACTTCAAGGAGCACTTTATAACTAAAAGTTATGTTCAGGAATTTCTTAAGTTTTATGAACGAATTACGGTCGAAACGTAATGAAAGAATACATTATGAATTAGAAGATGGATAACAATTTTACAAATTAATATCATTCAACTGAAGTAATGTTTATTTTAGCTAAAAAATCCTGAAGGTTACTGAAGGTACGTCATCAACTTTACGAATATTTTCCAAGAAGGACTACTAGTTGGAACAAATTTTCTATAATAGTAACAGATACATGTCGACTCTTAGATATTACACTACCCGGGGCACGATTTCCTTTCCCTCAAAGTTGGTCAAGATGTGAGTGCAACTTGAGTACAGTAGGTTGTACGCGATATTTATAGTAAGTACAATAAATTAAACCTAATTATTAAGATGTTTAAGACCTAACACTTTCATCACATTTGTTTTATAAAATAGGGCGTCATATACGTGAAATTTTTCAATTCGTGAAGGTTGAATGAACTTAACTTCTATAGCATTTTAAAGGGTCAATTATAAAGTGATAAAAATTTTATTAAAAACAATTGACAGTTACTGAATTCGGTGCCAAGCCTACCAAACGAAATAGGCTTTCTGTTGTTGTACATTGATTTGGCACCAACTTCAATAACTGTCACATTTAATTATATAGGTATGTGTTTCGTATTTATAAAGTTATTTTAATGGTACTTGAGTTTCGATTAGTAAAGGGTATTTATTTTGTACTTTTCAGGGTTTTTTTCAAGGCGGTTTAATTTTTTTTCATAAAAATTTGATATTTCTCCCTTTTGAGTGATCTTGACCTAAATAAATATCTAGGGCAGGTCTGCAATTAACTTCTTTCAATTCCGAAACGTAACGATATACAAGAAAAACATCAATATAAATAAAGGTTATAACCAGGTTGCGTTATTTGATGTATCTTTTCACCTACCAAACAAAAAAAGAATTTTCAAAATCGGTTCATAAATGACGGAGTTATGAGTTAACAAACATACAAAAAAAACAACACAGAGTCGAATTGAGAACCTCCTCCTTTTTGAAGTTTAAAATTATAAGACATTTTTCGATAGATGGAGTTTTGACAATTTAATGTTAATAATAAGAGTATCAATAGATAGACATTGCAACTGCTTACTTTAAATTTATTTATTGATATTTTTTTATATTGGGTCCTTACATATGAAATTGGCGTTTTGTACGGGAGGAATATAAAGTCAATTTTTTTTTTGTAAAATATGTTTAATTAATCAAAGTATGCCCCGTTGTTATCTATGCACTTTTGCCATCTCATAGGTAGTTCATTGATCCCTTTACTAAATAAACCATGGGGGCGAGAATCAATAAACTCTTTGAAGGCGGTTTGGACTGCCGCATCGGAGTTGAATTTTTTTCCTTGTAAGAAGTTGTCCAAATTCCGGAAAAAATGGTAATCTGTTGGAGCAAGGTCCGGGGAGTACGGTGGATGTCGCAGACATTCCAATTGTAGCTCATCTAACTTAGTGGTTGTTTGTTGTGCAGTGTGTGGTCTTGCGTTGTCGTGAAGCAGCAGTGGCCTAGAGCGATTGACCAATCTCGGTTGTTTAGCAGCTAGTTCTTCCTTCATGGTTTGCAGTTGCTGACAATAGATATCTGCCGTAATCGTTTGGCCAGATTTTAGAAACCTGTAGTGAACGACACCGGCGCTAGTCCACCAAACACTCACAAGTAACTTTTTCTGAGTCAATTTTCGTTTAGGGCAGGATTTGGCTGGGTCTCCAGAGTTCAGCCATTCCGACGAGCGCTTCCGATTATCGTACAGTATCCACTTTTCATCACAAGTAATGATTCGATTTAAAATCCCTTCATTATTGTGTCGGTTGAGCAAAGTAACACAGCAGTCGCGCGTGTTTGCAAGTTCGATTCACTCAATTCATGAGGTACCCGTCGTTCAAGTTTTTTTACTTTCCCGATTTGCTTCAAGTGGATTAATACAGTTTTGTCACTTACCCCAAAGCCTGCAGCTATCTCTGAAGTGTTTTGTGATGGATCCGCTTCCACAATAGCCTCTAATTCTTCATTTTCCACTTTGGTCTCCGGCCGTCCATGGGGTTGGTTCTGAAGGTCGAAATTTCCAGAACGAAAACGTTGAAACCAAAAACGTACCGTGCTTTCTTTTGCGACACCAGCGCTGTACACATCATTAATCCTTCGAGCTGTTTCTGCAGCACTGGTGCCACGGTAGAACTCGTACTCGTAATTATACCGATATTTCATGTTTTCCATTGTGCGGTAATAAGCGACGCCAAAGAAAAAAATAATGAGGAAAAAACAAATGAATGACTATTTTCAAAACTCAAATGTACCAGCTAAATGAATTTATAAATTTGAATTTGGAATTCTTAACCAAAGAGGAGATATATCAGATCAAAGTGGTCAGTACGACAAAACGCTAATTTCATATGTAAGGACCCAATATTATTGACGTTATTGACATGTAACCATTTGTCGACATTAATTTTCATATTTGTTTACTTTTTTTAATTTGGAACGATGGTGCGATATTAAGTAGAACACAGTATTTTTTCATTGTGACAGTTTTCGTGTTATTGGCTTTATCAATTGTAGATGATTTTGTTTTTATTTTTCCCTCTGTTTGCTCTTGGCAGATTGCAGAGGACTGTTTTTTTTGTATTTGTATTTGATATCTTTCTATTTCTACAACCTGTAATCACAGACAAATAAAGTTGAATTTAATTGAATTGAATAAATTCAACATCCTTTAATTTTTAAAAAGGGAGAGGGAAAGTCAATTAAGATTGAACATAGTTTTTTGTCACGTGACCAAATTCTTAATGTATGAGTAAGGAAGGCAGACTACTCAAGACTGAATACATCCACTAAAGCCTTACTCTGAAATCTCTTACAGAACGCAACCAGAGCCACTCTTGCGCTACGTCGGAGCAACTTCTTCCCCATCATACCCTCGCAATGCTACGACAGCATCACAAGCACTGTCAGCTGTGATCTTCCTCGTGGTCGAGATCACGATCAGAGCCCCGCTAAGATCAGCCGCGACACCGAAAGCCCCGTTAGTCATCTGTTACGTCAGGCGGGAAACTTTGAACACCCAATTCGACCCTTTTTTATTTTTCTTAGAAAAATTTGAAAACGTTAATAGGTAGACATATATATAGATTAAGAAGACATATTGTTATACCGTTCAAATTACCTTATATGGTTTCTAAAAATGTAGATAGTTATAGACGGACAGACAGACGCACGATTGACCTTAAAATGAACGTAACAGTTGTTTGTCTCATAAGTATGAGTCATGTATAAATAGTGTAATGTGGAAAAAAATCTGCCTTCTAAGGTAAAGGTGCTGGCTTCGATTGCCAGTCAGGCACCTAATTGTGTAACTTGTAATGATTGAATAAAATATTAGAAGACCGAACTATTTCATCAAGCAGCCGTAATTTATAACGGACGCTCTGGTAAGTGAACTAACTTTGCAAAACTAATTGCTCAACGAACTACGAAAGACCTACGCTGTGACAGTCTTTATTTTTGGCCCATCAATTTAAGACTTCCTTATTGTTTCTTGAAAATGAACGATGTACACCACAAACCATCATTGGACAATAATTTATGAAGACTGGAACAAAGCATCGTCATTAGCGATACAATAGTAAGCCGCAGTTTCTGGGGTAAATTACAAGTTTAATTATCAGGAGTAAATAAAGACTGCAATGAATAGACATCCTATACAACACCGTTACGCGAAAGAACCGTTTACTTTAGTTCGTAAAACCGAATGCGATCACCTCGATAGATAATAGGGCAGCAGCCATATCGAACGTAACTATGTGCTTCAAGGCACTATAAGGAAGTTCTAGCTGTCGCTAAATCATGATACTCGTTATATTATAGTTATAAGCAACAAGGTCTTTAAAGTGTTAAAATATAAATACTAATTCGTTTGAATCCGTCCCTGTGTTCTAATTTAAAGGGCTGTACCTTTATGACAAGCACTCGCATACTTAGGCGAAAATATATGAGGAGAATGATGAGATTTGAGGAAGCGAAAAAAGTATGTAAGGACCGCTACGCTTGGCGCTCCGGCCTCTCTGACTACCTCGTTAGGGATTCGGCGTGAAGATATGTATATATGTATCTTTATAATGGTAATGGGTAGCCTGCTGAAATTTTCACATAATATATGTTACTGTAATAGATATGTTTACGAATAATAAAATAAACCGACAAAGTTTATGTTATTAAACCTAAAAACTTATGTTTAAGGTAATTGTAGAAACGTAAAACATACAGTCTACAAACTTGGTGCAAACTCTAATGTACGATAGAAACTAACCAAATATGCGTCTCGAACTGAATAAAAGAAATCACATTTTTTTGCTAAATAGATAACACAAATATCTAATAACATGGAACTCTCAGTGGGCGAGTTCAACTCGCACTTGACCGATTTTTTGAATTGATTGCACCGATCGTGGACATGTTATATATTAGGTTATTTATAATATTGTAATATGCGTGCTCGTTAGGTTTGGCACTGACTTCAGTAACTCTATCTTAGTGACAGGTATTTATATCGTACTTATAAAGTTATGTTTTTATACTTTAATATAAGTATTAGTTAAGTATAATTATTTTGCACTTCAGTGTTTTATACACTTTATACAGTCGGTTTCTACACTTAACTCTAACAAAAATGTTTAAAAGCTTATATTTTTCTAAAGCTCCTAATAAATAACTTTCACAAACGGATCCCAGACCCTGACCCTGAATCGAAAAACTTTGTTCACTTACTTCCAATATTTTTGTATAAGCTATCCAACGACACCCCACACACGGAATAGACGAATAAAAAAAATCATCACAAAATGTGGGTGGTACAAAAAAAAGCTTTTTTTTTAAGATTTAGTTTTACAGATTTGTCGGCGTGATTAGTATATAATATATATATAATTATGCCAAATTACAGCTTTTAAATACCAATACTTTCTGAGTTAAGCCGCGAACACGGCGAATCTATAAGGATTCATTGTTGACTACGGAACTCTCATTCAATTTATGAATTTTGTTTATAAATTCTTATTAAGCATATCTCTTTCACTTCCTCAAATCTCATACCGTAAATAGCTTTATGATAAATGCAATACAGGCAGTCCTCGTTTTTACGTCATGTTAGGTACCAGTAATTACGTACGTAAGACGAAACGACGTAAAAGGAGTCATATTTTTTCATACATTTATATGTAAAAAAATTAGTTTGGTTCTTGTAAGTGAAAAAGTAAATATAGAAATTAAAAATATCATTAACTTTTATTTATTAAGAAAATGACACGTTTAAGAAATATAATGCGCGTATACATACACACAGAAATATGAAAATTATGTTTTTTTGCAAAAGAGTCTTCTAAACGCATTTGTTTTGCGTCTTTCTTTCTATTTTCGTAAATTTCTCTATGACATTTATAGGCGATAGAAATGTTATTATTAACTTCAAAACTCCTTACAAAGTTGGTATCATTTGCTTCAAATATTTGCGTTGCAGCGTGGATGTGATTGAAAGGTCCGATTAGTTTTTTTGAAGTTGATTGTGTAATTGCGATGCCAGTCAACCGTCCAATTGTGACGTAAAGCGAATAATAGAGACGTTAAAATGAATAGTGTCAAAATGTTGACTGACTTGAAATGAATCGCCGTAAAATGAGGACTGCCTGTACTTATATCCATACCACGCTGTATCCCTAACGGGGTAGTCAGAGAGGTAAGAACGCCAAGTATCGCGGTCCTTACATACTTCTTTCGCCTCCTCAACCCTCATCATTCTTCTTACACACACGCCTACGTTTGCGAGTGCTTCTATCAGATATTTGATTTGAGCCTTGGTCTTTCTTGGCTTCTGCTACCACTTTCCCTTTGTAAATTTTTCATCAATCTTATTTCATATTTTCTTCACTTATATATGAAATTAATATTTATACATACATACATATCTTCACGTTGTATCCCTAACGGGGTAGTCGGAGAGGACGGAGCGCCAAGCGTCGCGATCCTTACATACTTCTTTCGCTTCCTGGATTCTCATCATTCTCCTCACACATTTTCGCCTAGGTTTGCGAGTGCTTTTGATATTTCTGTCGGCTAACACTAGCTATTTGATCTTCATAAGTCAGCCTTGTTCTTCCTTGGCTTCTTTTACCACTCACTTTCGCTCTGAAGATTTTCTTCGTCAGTCTTTCATCACTCATTCTTTCCATTTATATGAATATTTATGTAACTACATTATTTGAGAAATATTTGTCAGAAACACAGGGACAGTAGTGAAAAGAATAATTGGTCGATTACGTATTTATATAACTCAACAAGATGTATCACCAAGAAATTGATACGTTCACAAAGTTTCTGTGTTCATAGTTAGTGATAAAAGAAGCCAAGAAAGACAAAAGCTGACTTACGAAGATCAAATAGCCAGTGTTAGCAGACGGAAATGTCAAAAGCACTTGCATACCTAGGCGAAAATGTGTGCGGAGAATGATGAGATTTTAAGAAGCGAAAGAAGTATGTAAAGACTGCAAAGCTTGGCGTTCTGTCTCTCTGACTACCCTGTTAGAGATACAGCATAAGGATATGTATGTATGTTTCTGTGAAAATTTTTATGTCAGACGGTCAGAGGAATGGATCAGTGAACGATTTCATTAGGTTTTTCTTTTAAAGCATGAAACTCTAACAGAAAATAAAAATATAATATTATTATACTACAGTAAATACATATATCTGCTTCGTAAAAATTCTTCACAGTACACGATTTTATTACCCAAACTGGAGTCCGACGCAGTCACCTATCAGAATGGGGTGTAATGTGTTGAAAGGCTACAAAAATTAGCCTCTTCTGTATTCCGCGCGAGTTGATACTGAGAGGGTCACACTTGCCCTCTGGGGACGATGGACGCTACTTGACTTAATGTCGGTTTGAGTAGGACAGTGCACTGGTTCGAGTGACCCGAATTTTTTTGTTATAATAAATATTCCTTGTTACATCGACTTCTATAATATTTAACAACTTAATTAATATCTGTGTATAAGCTTTTTAAGCATGAGGCTCGAATCATTATTTAAAAGTTTTTTTTTTTAAATTTTATGATTTTTTTTTCCTGGAAGTTATTTTAAAAAAAATTACTTAAGAAACTGGGCGCAAAATATTGTTTTCTGTTTTTCATTTCCAGTGTAAAGATGACGGAAATAATTTGCTGTGACATACGGACAGACAAATATGAATATTTTGGTTAAGAAACCCAAAAAATAACATTAAATGCCGTTTAATTGAAGTTAAATTTTTACTCATTAAATTATTTATTTATATATTTATTCATTGTAAAATTTATTATCAAATTGTATAAAACACTTATAATTATGCCATTGTTTATTGCTATTAAAAAAAAAGGAAAACTTCACTACTATTCACTAGCGCCACCGACTCGCCTGTCTAAATACATCTTAAAGGCTCCATGTTCCAGGTAGCGTCACCGATTTGTTACAAATACGTGACGGTCATTCAACGAGTGGCGAGAATGTGCGTCTATTATAGCGCACGTGTAAGCGACCTCGCGAAGCAAAGGTAGCAGGTTCAATACCTCATACTATATCATACGTTCACACTTCTCAGATTTTGAAAGAAACCTAACATCTATCGCAATTGACTATTTGTAACAGACATATCTTTACGCTACGTGCTTAAAGGGATTCAACATCTAGACCAGTGTTTCTTAAAATTTTTTTTTGCGAGGGACCATTTTACCGATTTTTTGACTTGCAATATTTAGCCACTAACTGTGATAATTAATTATAATAGGGTTGATTCTTAAGGTTAACGAAGGTTCATGAGGCTCTTTTATAAATAAAGCACATTCCTAAGTACAAAGTTCTCCTAAGTACAAAATTAAAAAAGTAGTATGTGTTCTTTTCCGGATCTTAATCTATTTCCATTCCTTTCATTCATTTTCCATTCTAAATCAAAATCGGTCAAGCCATCTATTAGGAGAACCTTTAAATCACGATTACTTTTTTTGTTGTCATACGATTTCAATTAAACAAAACCTAAATATTGCTCCAAGCTAAGCATAATCTACTTGTGAAAACCGCAAGAAAATCCGCTCAGTAGCTTCGAAGATTAGCGTGTACATACAGACAGACCGACAAAATTTTTTGAAAATGCTTTGCTATGTTTTGTTACTCTTTTTTTTATCGCCCACAGTCATTTTTTGATAAAAATATTCAATGTACAGACACTGCTCTATTGCTTTATTATATGTAATATAAAAATTTAACTTTAATTACATTTAGTGTAATTTTTGAGACTGTTTACTGTTTACTGAGTGCTAAAATCTTGGTTCAGTTCTGCTCAAACCCAAATGCATATAAGCATCCATGCAAACAATTTTTACGTTCATTGATAAACATTATTCTGCAAAAAAAAATTCAGTTTAAAACAGAATTCAAAATAACACATAGCCATTTCTTCAAATAAATTGCTTTTTGGCTCTAGAAAATTTAATTTTTGTCTTGCAGTTACTGTCATGTTGCATTTTAATTACTTCTTCAATTTCACGAGTACCCCAGAAATTTAATGAAAAGGTTGCGGATGAGTTCCCTACGTTATACACGTTTTCGTAAGTGGAAGATTTGTAATAACAACCTCAGAGATCACTGTGGATGCTTTCAGGAGCCATTAGTGGTCCGCGGACCAATGGTTAAGAACCACTGCTCTCTAGAGGATCACGCCAATTTTGTGATCTACATTTAATATGTATGCTTGATGCAACGAATTGTGGGAATACAAGTGACAATCAGAGTTCTAAATAACTTAGAACAGTCTGTTACAATGTCTAACTTCCATCGCATTTAAAGTGAACTTCAACTTAAAGTATGGTATAGATTCAAGTTTTAAAGCAATTTTCCACTAAACGGATAGTCGCGGGTACCTGACCTCGCGCTAGTGATGGGCACAAGTAATTATAAAAACAATTATACAAAATGTTTTACAATTACATTTTACAATTATAATTTTAATTGTAATATTTTGCCCAATCCTGCCGCGCGCCATTCTATTTCTATTTATTCCTTCGATCACAAATATATAACAAGATAAACAATCAGCGTTCCAAAAACGTCCGAACCAAATGTGCGCTGAAATGAGAATTTTAGCGCACTTAGTGTTAGTAGTAATTTGTGAACACTAAAGGAAACATGACAAAGTGCTCCTTCAAAAATTGTAAAAATGACACGTCTAGAACGTTAAAAAAAGATGGAGTTTCTTATTTTCGGTAAGTAATTAGGATTATTTTATTTACGTGTTCATTATTTCGTTATAATAATAACGTTATATAGCTCTTTTTTATTAAATTCGTAATAATACAATAATATTCTTACATTGCATCTGAATATGTCATTGCCTGACAAGCAACATCTTATTCCTTGTCCAACATTATAATTTCTATGTGTCTTATCCTTGTCATTTTCATCTAATAAATCATAATGACATAAATAGCGAAACAAATAAATTACGTGAATTACACTTTAAGCATGAAGCGTAAGATTGAATTTTAAATATATGTTTGTTAAAAACGTCGTTCCAATGCCATGGGAGAATCTTTTACAAGCTTTTACAACCTTTATATGCATTGACAGTAAAGTTTACTTTAAATTAACACAATATTGAGATAATACTATACGACATTAGAAATGTATATGTCAATTCAGATAATAATTTGTTCTAATTTTATAAAGGATTGTGAATCTAATTATATATTTGTGATCGAAGATTTATTTACATAAATGGTATATCATACCATACTCATTGACGCGCCCGCAACTGGGAAATCGTCGCGACTGCTACAGAATGCACGCCTTGAATAGTCGCGCGCGACTGACGTCTACATGTAATTACTGATAATATCCAAAATCTATAATTTCGTTTTTTTTTATAACAAGTAGTCATATCACTTTTTAAACGTCTATTTTGATAATGAGCTGTTTGTTTGTAGAATAGGCACTGCCGTGGGCGACCAATCGCGGTCGCAGTTCTTCTAAAATTAGTCGCTTTAGAGGGAAATAGCTTTCGCTTTACAGAAATTTATCTCAAGTGATCAATTTACATACATATATATCTTTACGCTGTATCCCTAACGGCGTAGTCAAAGAAGACGGAGCGCCAAATTCCAGTCCTTACAAACTGCTTTTCACCTCATCCAATCTCATCATTCTCCTCACGTATTTTCGCTTTGGTCTTCCTTAGCTTCTACTACCACTTACCTGTACTATGTATATTCTTCGTCAGTCTTTCATCACTCGTTCTTTCCACGTTTTTTCTTTATAATCAATTTAGATATACATTTTTAATTGTGTTCCTCACCAAGTTTTAAGTTTGTTGATTTACATGTGTTTTATTACTCAATGAGGCATCCTCAGGAATTTCTATAAGAACTTATCTATTACTACCCAGAACCGAATTCTATCTTATAATACACATACGTAATACATATCTTTTACGACGACCTCCGTGGCGCAATGGCTTAGCGCGTCGGAAAGTAAATGGGGGTTGCGGGTTCGATTCCCGTCTCGAGTCTGGGTGTTTATGTATAATATGTATTTATTTACAAAAGAAAAGTATAGAAGTAGTATATCAGTTGTCTAGTACCCATAACAAGCGCTGTGCTGCTTACTTTGAGACTAGATGGCGCTGTGTGAAATGTCTGAACATATTATTATTATTATATTAAAATGAATGTTTCTTTGTATATTTGTCCTCTACGCGTTTCTAAACCATTCATCCGATTGTGATGAAACTTCGGTGAGGTATTCTGCGTACGGGCGCGAAGGTTTCTGAATTAATTAATTTAGCAAACAAACGACTCGCGAACGAAGTCACGGGCAATAGCTAGTAATCTATATGGGTAAAAATGGTATGTTGTTCATTGCTAAGCGTAAAATTTGAGAACGTCTGGACCGATTTGGCTAATTTTTTTATGCGTTCGTAATAGACCGAGTAAGGTTTTTCTGGAAAAAAATTGGAAAAATTGACTCAAAAACTGTAAATTTCGAAAACAACTGAAAGTGCTCTTCGTATAGGAAATTTTATAAACTCAAAACTATGACTTATAAATATTAATATAATACCTACTGAGCTGTAGTAACGCATGGTCTGGCTGAAAAAATACTTTAGTCGGTTTTACAAAAGTTTTATTAAATTCGTGGGTTAATTTAATAATGGAATAAGTACACGGAAATTGTTGATTTCACTAAACTTAAAATGTTGAAATATTTACAAAACTGTTTCGTATAATTAACAAATTAAATATTTTTTAGGCCAAGGTCACTCAAAAGGAAGTAATATAAAAAAAATAATAAAAAAATTATACCGACTTCAAAAAAAAACACTGAACAGTACGAAATAACTATCCTTTATTAATCAAGAGTTAACTACAAAAATAACTTTATAAATACGATACAAATACCTATGTAATTAAATTTGACAGTTATTGAAGTCGGTGCCAAATCTTACTTTACTTAAGTTTTATTAGTAAAGGATAGTTATTTCGTACTTGTCAGTGTTTTTTTTGAAGTTGGTTTATTTTTTTTTTTATTATGTTAGAACGTGTAACTTAATTTTTTTTTATTTTGTTACTTTAGTGAACTTTGGTTGATTTTACGAAACGACAGATCAATCCTCAGAATTTAATTACAGGTAAATTATTTCAGTGCAGCTAGATAATAAAAAATGATACATAATCAAATACATTTTTATGTATACTTTTTCCGATTTTGAACACGGTATAGAACTGAATTATTTTACTCAAAAAGATTAAAGAAGGAATGAAAGGAAGATATTTGATAGACCCATGAATACTCAGGTACAAAGCATAATTTTCCGTTCAATTTAAATCTGAGTCTCGAGATATATAGCACGAATACGTAAGAAAAATGTGTGTAGACAAATATGTATATTTGTATGAAACACACGCACAGCAGTTCTGGAACTGTGCCAGTTACTTACATCAAGCGGACATGGATTGCCAAATATGTGAAATGAATACGTTCCGTAAACATCAAACGAGCAGCGCTTTTTTAAACTTACTTTGCATAGGCCTCTAAAACAGAGATGTGGTTTTTAATATTAAATATCACAGACTTTATGTTGAGGGTACAATCTGTACTTCTATACTAATATTATAGAGAGAGCGGGTTTTGTGAGTTCGTTTATTATATGGTGGGTACTGGAGAGAACCACTATGCACTTTGAATAATTTTTTCACTATCTAAAGGTGCATTATTCCAGATGGACGTAGGCTATATTATGCATTCAACCCGGACGAAGTCGGTACAGACCGCTGGTGACATATATACTTCTTCTTCCTCTATCCGTTTGTCTGTCCGTATTTCGCAGCCATTTTAATCAGAGACTATCGACACTGAGACAGAGGCTGGCAGTAGATGAAATTTGGAAACTAAGTGTAATTAATAATAAAATGAAATTGGGACTAGCAATAAGAGTACATACGTAGTAACGTATGTAAGGGATGAAAAAATATTCCAGTGCACACAACCGTGTGGGGTATCTTTAGATAGGTAAAAATGATAGGGGTTCAACGTCACTTTTTTATTTAAATCTTAAATCAATATTTGCTCAGACATGCGTTTCTAAAATCGTAAAAAGTGAATTAAAAATATCGAAAAACCTACTGTAAATACTATAAAAGGAACTGAGATGTAAAAATTATATCAATAAGATGGTTTTTAATAAAATTTTCCAAGGAGTACCTAGTAAAATCTACATATGCTTTAAATAATTGCGTGGTCCGGCTGAACCTGGAAAGCTGAGCCGTTGGCCGGTTTTTAATAAAACCCGGGTGAGGCAAACAGTCGTGCATAAAAGCCATGTTCCAATTCCATATTATATTAGGGTGAACCATGGTATTATTTACTTTTAAAAGCGAATTTTATATCATGTCAATTTTAGAGTTAACATGATATAAAAGTTGCTTTTAAAAATAGGAGTTAAATTCGCGCACAGAGGAGGACAGAAGTTCGTACAATATTTACAAGACGGACATTCATTAGGATAACTCTCAGATAGCCTAACTTCACAGTATAATAAGTTTTTGAAGTTGCTGTATTGCCTTCAATTGAGCGACTGTATGAAGTATAATCTAAATCAAATCTAAACTAATATTATAAAAAGGTAAAGCTTGTAAGTTTAGATGTAGATGTCAATCTCTGAAACTACTCATCAGATTTCAAACATTCCTTCACCCATATTTAGAATGGACCTTCAAAGTGAACATAGGTTATATATTACTTCATTAAATTCCACGTGGGCGAAGTCGAGGGTTACAGCTAGTTTACAGATAAAGGTAGTTCAGCTTTCAACTACTAAGATGCCGCAACCATTTTTCGACAAAAGGTATAGTTAAAGAATTGTCGGAGATAGGCGGGCGGAACCTTAAAAATATAATAATCATAAGAAGTTTTTTTTCTTTCATAATGACATGGCGCACAGATGAGCGCATTTGGCAATGTCGTGTATTGTATTTATTAATCGTTATCGTAAAACTCCTCCAGTAAAGTGATACCTAGTAGACTTTACTGAAGTTTTATAGGATTTCTTGGAAGTGCGCGAGAACTTCAGCTGCACATGTTTATTTAAGCCTATTCCATTCTTTTCACTTACACAGAACTTTAAAACACAATATACTAGCACTTTTGCACTTCAAAACTTCCAAAAATGTAAAAAATAGATAATCTAAATAAAATGATAACCTCACTTCTCCCGTTCCCGCCAAAAAGTCCCATGCACCTATTCGTCTGTCAGTATTAAGTTCATGTAACATATTATACAGTAAATACAGGGCCGGATTTAGGGGAGGGCAACCGGGGCGACAGCCCCGGGGCCTCCACAAAAGAGGGGCCCCCACAATAGAGACTTCGGAATAAAAAATCTTTCACTAGTAAACATCTTTTCCTTTGATATTTTTTTTCGCTGTTTTACTTTTACCTACAGTACTTTGTACAAACATGATTATATTGTTCTCAAATATTAACAGAAATCGTTGACCTATATTTGTCCACTCCAATCAGGCAATCAGTAAAATATGAAAATCCCAAATGGCCCTATAAGCACTTGCAATTTACTACCCATCTTGAGGAAGTATTCCAATGGCTGAGTGGGGTGATACTTGCCCGCAACTTCGGAGGTTGGGTATTCGATTTCGTGTCTCGACTATTTTTTTTTCAAGTTGTATATATATATATATATATATACTTGTTAAATACTAAAAGAATCTACTTGGTTTCACGATAAATTATTTATTGAAAAACTCGACTGAAAAAGTTGGTTATTTTATTTGGAAAATAATTTGGTGCCTGGGGGCCTCCACATCTTTGTTGCCCCGAGGCCTCCAGACCTCTAAATCCGGCCCTGAGTAAATAAGAGACCCTGTAAAAGGGGCATATGAGTATCTCAATGACATTATCCGATAAGGTAAGTAAATTTTGTTATTCTTGAAAATAAAATGTTATCGTAATTTAAAATACACATTTTTAGTATCCATTTGCCCGAAAATTTAGCAAATTTTTAAAATACGACAACGCCATCGTCATTGGCGGTGCGCACCTGTATTGCCTATGTCGTTTCCTCATTTCATTAAATTTTATTTCATTTTATTCGGGATATTTTTTTAGTTATTAAGTATTATTGCTTGAAAACCTTTATACAAACCCAAAAGCCTGAGATACCTTACTAAAATACTCAGTGAAGTATAAAATAATATATTAAAAACTAGTTTCAAACTGTATATCGGTTTTAATATTTTGAAATTCGCATCGAAACAAAACTGAGTGCACGTAACCATGGCAACGAACAGGTGACTAACACGTGACGGCCGTTCAAGTTCGACACTCGCGACCTTTCAAGGCGCAATCAGTGTATTGCGTCACTATGTATCAGCCGTCTCGCTCTCACGCGTTGGCTTGTAATGTGGCTTGCAACCTTTCTTTCTCTCTAATGGGCAAAACTCGATAAAGCTATAACTTGTTTACTGGGGCTTATATAGCAATTAGTTCGAAGCGAAAAGCCCGGCTTTCATACGGAACTTTGTACAGATTAAGAGATACGATACGAATTTGAATACAATTCCACGTGATTCAACGTCATTGTTTTTACCTAATATTTATTTGTTTGAGCTGGTGGACGAGTGATAAGTATTTTTTTTATTTCTATCATAAGTGATAAAATTAGTGTTTAAATAGTGTTAAAAATAATTAAAAAGTGATATTTTGTAAAAAAAAATCCAATAAGTTGTTCATTGTGAGGACTTAAAGCCTATACAAGTTTTAATCGGCATTGAAAATGTAAAATCTTTGAACTTTCCATAGAAAAAACAACTAATTGTTTCGTTATACTTATAACGTACGTCTGATTTGTGTAATACTCCACTAGTAAATTGCATAAAAAACAATAAATCGGTGTACGAAACTATTTAACTCATGATAGTGTTTCTCTGATTAGTAATTCGCATAAAAGACAATTTTATCAGTTTACGAAACTGATTGGATTTTCGCTTGTTCTCTCATCAAGTGCTGTATATTTTATTCAAACGACGAAAATATTTAGAACTGTTCTGGTTATGACGATTAAAAAGTTATATTGGCGCCATAAAAGACACATGATTTTACAAAAACACAGTAATTTGGATAAACAACGGATTGAGATACATTAATATGTTAAGAACTGAAAAACTATTTACGCCTGTACATTTTTAATAGCAAAATATTACAGAAATTGTTTTGTTGAAAGATAACACGGGGAGCGATCTCTTTCCTCTTGTCCACCGGTTGTGCCAATGTCATGATTAATTAGTAATCTGTAATATTTTAGCCTTCCCTTTACTTGTACAAAAACAATGAAGAACATGTACATTCTATCAAGAAAGTATCGGGAATGGATGATTTGTTTATGGTTCCAAATTCAATTTTTTGTTTTTTTTGTTGTTGTTAGATTGGCACAACTGTTTTCCATTTTGGCGCCGAGTTTGAGATACGTCTATTATTTGGATTAAATTTAGATTAAATACAGTGCTGTTTTTAGTAATATCATTCTTGTGTACATTGCGAATTTCATAATGGACAAAAACATCGAACAAAGAGTTTGTCTTAAATTTTGCATCGCCAATGGAATTTCGTGTTCGGAGTCACTGAAAATGTTACAGAAGGGTTACGTAGAATCGACTTTATCGAAAACACGTGCTTATGAGTGATACAAAGCGTTCAAAAGCGGTCGAGATGTGATGGAAGATGTGCCTCGCTCTGGTAGGCCATCAACGTCTACAACTGAAGTTAACATCGCAAAAGTGAAGGAAATAGTGACTGAAAATCCTCATTCAAGTTTGAGAGAGAGCCGCCGAACTTTCTGTGTCTCACGAGTCGATCCGTACCATTTTAAATAATCACTTGGGTATGAAACATGTTGCCGCTCGGCTAGTCCCAAAAGACCTGAATTTTCTCCGAAAACTCAATCGCATAAGAGTCGCTGAGGGCATGCTAGAACGAGTCACTTCCGATTCAACATTCATGAAACGCATTGTTACTGGTGACGAGACGTGGGTTTACGAATTTGACGTGCAAACTAGTCAACAAGCTTCGGAGTGGCGCATTCCAACTGAACCGAAACCGAAAAAACCCCGCCAAAGTCGATCAAAAGTCAAAGTCATGTTGACTGTTTTCTTTAACTATCGCGGTGTTGTGCACTCGGAATTCTTGCCGGAAGGTCAAACGGTAAATAAAGAATATTATTTGGGTGTTATGCGGCGTTTAAGAGAGCAAATTCGACAAAAAAGGTCAGATTTGTGGAAAGAAAATTCTTGGATTTTGCACCACGATAATGCGCCTTCGGACAAGGCCATCATTGTGAACGAATTTTTGACCAAAAACTCAACAAATACCATCGAGCAACCACCTTATTCACCAGATATGGCTCCAGCCGATTTCTTTCTTTTTCCTAAACTCAAATTACCATTTCGTGGCACCCGCTTTCATTCGGTAGAAGACATAAAGAAGAATTCGCGGCGAGCACTGAACTCAATTCCGGAAAAAGCGTTTAAAAATATTTTGATGATTGAATTATTCGTTGGCATAAGTGTATCGTTTCTGAAAGAGCATACTTTGAAGGTGATAAAATAAATTTGGATGAATAACTAACATTTCGTGTATTATTGATCTTTTCCCGGTACTTTCTTGACAGAGTGTATGTCGGGCTTACTCTATCCTGAAGCCTACTAGGCACACCACTGCTAATAATATACCTAGTAATACCTTCATGGATCGGACAGGGTTTTATACATACTGTATAATAAATTTAGACATTAATTCAAAATTCCAATTGAAACCACAAGATACTAGTTAAAACATGAATTCATATGAGAATTAGAGTGGAGGCAAGCGAGGTACTCAAACACGACTCCACTATTGCTCGCTTTCCTTATATCCGAAACTGTTGAACCTGGAATTTTAAACATAACACTTTCATTGAAATTTCCAAGAACACTATAACATAAGTCCTTCAAACCTAAGATATATCTTATTGATTCTATGAAACCTACCTTATAAATATCCAGAAACTAATTTCACTTCACAAAACACATACTTGTACGTTCTAGATCAAATATTTTTTTCATAATTCTACGCTCTATAGACAACAAAAAATTTAGTCTTTATTTATAGGTAGGTAAGATTTCTCTCCCTTTTTCTTCTCTTTTATATACTGGCAACTTGTTTCATATTTAATAGAAACATTTCTACCTTCTCATGTAAAAAGTAAATGTGTCTGTAACGGAAAATGATAATATTCCTATTACTTAGTCCCTAACACTCTCCAGTAAAACTATAGTAGGCCTTACTGGAGGTACAAGGGACTTCTTTGAAAAACCAACGATATCTATGTAAAAGCGCATTTAAACCTTCCAATTTGTTGGAACAACTTTCTTAGGGATGGCGATCTGAGATCGATTAATGGAAGAATCGATCATTCGATCTCGAGCAGTGAATAGATTCAGTGAATAGACGACAGACACTCAAAAATCGTTCTACGGGTTTTTTTAAATTTTGCATGGGATAGATAAAAGTTAGACTATTCAAAAAAGCGCTAAATCTGGCTCCGAGAGCGTTAAGGTGACGGCAGTGTTTGATGTATGTATAATTTATTAAAAATTCCACGCTAGCTCATTATTTTATAGTTGCGTTTTTGCCAATACAAATATAATGGAAACTCCATTTTTGGGTGTCCGCCATCAATTCACTAAATCGATTCTCTACTCGAGATCGATCGATCAATTTTTCTATTAATCGATCTCAGATCGCCATACCTAGGAAAGTTGTTCCAACAAATTGGAGGGTGTAATAAGCGCTTAAGTACTAGATAGTACTAGATTGAGTGTTCAATACCCTACACACCTTCCAGAATTTTATCGCACAATGTACTTATATCTTTAAACTCCCAAAAACACAAAAATACAATAAACAATAAAATATAATTACAATGCTAACCTCAATTTTTCTCTTCCCGCCAAAACGTCCATTTTTTTTCTGTAAGATCAGCATGAATTATCTTCTTAATAACCTTAGTGACCAGTATTATTTAGTATTACATATTTTGTATTTATTTTAAACAAATATCATGTCATGAATTCCTGAAATAAGTATTCTTTCGTCCTTTATTCGTCTTGGAAAATTATTCAGACAATTTCTCAAATCATATTCAACGTTGACTACCCCTGAACGATTTTTGGTGAAAATACCAATGATCGGTACAAGGCCTGATTTTTGCTTTGATGTTAACAAAAATATACTTAAAAAGATCAGATACATTCCAAGACGCTTGAATTCTACACATTGTCATTTCTCCTTTGATCCTTTTAGGACGAAATTAGAAAAATCATTCATCTAAGAAATAATGTAGGTACCTACTTTGTGTAATTCGTATTAATTTATACGGCATTAACTTGCTGATTAATTTAACAGACTAGTGAATTTGTACGCGTGCGTGGTTATCCGAAGTGTTCCTTTGTTTTACGTCGTTGTTATTTACTTCTGAAAGAACAAAATTATATCGAGGTCAGGCTCGGATTCAGGAGTAGGTTTCTAAAATGAATAAAAAAAATAAATGTTTGCAGTCGAGGAACCTTCGTCAGGTACGAAGTTCCATAGCTGCAGTTTCCATTTCTCAAAACTTAATTGTAATATTGACACAATAAAACTTATGTATGTATTAAAATAAAATAAAAAACATTGTTTTAACAAAATTTTCTCGTGTTATGTGGTTGTACAGGCTGCAGCGCACGCCACTCGTCTGCTCGAATCTCATTACTCGCACGCCGTGTGCGTGTGAGTATCGAGACTCGAGCACACTCGTATATAATAGACAGAGACAGAAAGATCACTATGAAATCTGATCACTGTAAATGTAGCTGACGAACTTAGGACCGCGCGGCGCGCGGGTCACGCTCCACGTGGTTCAATTTACTAGCGTGTGAGCCAGAGAGAGAGAGTCGTTGAGAGTAGATGGAGGGAGCATAACGCTTTTTCGTTATGTGATAAAACAATGAAGGAAAATTAGTATTAGCATTCCGTAACAAAATCGAAAAAGATGCTTATCGAATTGCATCGGTGTCTGTTTGTTACAGATTTATTTCTATCTGACACTGAACAATATTAAATTACTTGTGGCACAAACACAGACTGAACTTCGAAAGTTGAATTTTGATTTAGACGATCAGCTAAGGGCTGTAAAGTATCAAACCCCTTAGCCTGGGCTAGAGAATACAGCTATGTTACACTCCGTAGAAGCCCGGAGCACGACAGCGCGCATTGTTCACGCTGTCGTGCTATCGTGACACTGTAATAGTGTAGGAGGTGCTCTTTT
The DNA here is from genome assembly GCA_907165235.1 of Zeuzera pyrina. Taxonomy (NCBI): domain Eukaryota; kingdom Metazoa; phylum Arthropoda; class Insecta; order Lepidoptera; family Cossidae; genus Zeuzera; species Zeuzera pyrina. Next base: position 2,610,535 of record OU015639.1, read on the forward strand.
GCTGTTAACAAAAAAAGAACTTCTTAATAATAGGAGAGGGGCTTCGTTACGTTCTGTATAGTACGAATACCGCACTGGTTCCAGTGGGTAAAAAGCCTACATAACCCAGACTTAGGACTTTTTGGCGGGAACGGGAAAAGTGAGGTTGTCATTTTATTTAGATTCTCTATTTTTTACATTTTTAGGAGTTTTAAAGTACAATACTATTGTAATAATAATATATTGTGTTTAAAGTTCTGTGTAAGTGACAAGAATGGAGGAGATCTAAATAAACATGTGTAGCTGAAGTTTTCGCGCTCTTCCATGAAGTCCTTTATAACTTCAGTAAAGCCTACTATCACTTTACTGGAGGAGGTTTACGATAAGAAAGAACTAATTTACTTGTGATTCTACTTATTCTGTGTCTGTATACTAGTTTGTGTTAATGCGTGACATTGGAAATACGCTAATCATCTACTGAATTGTTTTCTCGCTTTACTTGACGTTGGCAATGTACTTATGTACGGTGCCATTTAAAAATTAAAAAAACTAAAAATTAAAACCCAGACTTACAAGGGACTGGATACTTGGGTGTAGATTAGGGTTACTGTACTGTATACTGTTGAAGAAATATATAGTACGCAAAAATAAGTTGGATGGATTAATCTTTATTTTGCAACACCAAAACAAATAGTAAACAAATTCGTTTCGAACCAACGCGGCTCTGTTTTGAAATGTGCTTTTAATCTACATATAATGCGGTGAAGCGTATTTGACTTTTATTGTAGACAAAAAATTGTTAAAAATGCAAGAAGTACAAAAAAAATTTTTTTACAAAGGTTATTTCGAAAGGATTGGTGAATACGGAAGGGTATAACAGTACCCATGACAACGGAAAACTTGCGTTTTACAACTTCGCCAAAAGTCAATAGTTCTAGTGTAAAATCTCAAAATTTAAACAAAAATAAAGGTGAGGCAACCCTAATATCAGCGTTTTCCCGTCCCTAGCAAACATTTGGAATACAGAGCGTAATGATAGGGTTGTACATTTTTTTCCATTCAGTGAATATCTTTTTTGTATGGAAAACAAAATAAATGTATTCCATAATTATTACAGCTGTAATACATCAATCAACAGCACGTCGGAATTCCGGCGGATTTATACCTCCTTTCACAATAACCTTGTATAGTTAACAAAAATATAGTCACGTTAGTAATAAATACTAATATTTTTTACTCTTTCCATAAAATATTATATTTTTCTAAAGCGTACAATATTTTTTTATAGCTTATTCTGAAAAATACTATAATCAGTAGAGGAAATGTTGGCAACCCTAGCGTAGGTATCTTCAACAAAAAAGGGCTACAATAAAACGTTTGGAGAGAAAGACCGGCGGAGTTATAACCTAAAAATTTGCAGATAGCGACAGCCACGCAATTATTGCGCGACGGGCGACTAATTGTAATAAAAAATTGGTATCATGTATGACGACTGCGTATCTATTATTCTATGACCGTACAATGCACTTTTCGCGGTAGATTTAGCGCCACCATACAAATCACTTTACACAAATTCTCGTTTTGACAGCAGATATCGCGCGATATTGGCTGTCGCATGCTGGCTGCAAGTTACGTAATAAGCGTGCGGGTATCGAAGCTAAGGCCTTTAGCTTGGAGCTTGCACTACAATCACGTTAACGAGCCAGTCAAAGTCACTGATATTTTACTACATACGTACACACAGACCTTGATATCTTCAGGCTGTATCAAAGGGGTAGTCAGAGAGGAAGGAGCACCCAGCGTGGCGGTCTTTACATATTTCTTTGGCCTCTTCGAATCTCATCATTCACTTCACGCCTTTTCACCTAGGTATACTGGTGATTTTGACATTTCCGTCAGCTAACATTCTGGCTATTTGATCCTCGCAAGTTAGCCTTGGTCGTCCTTGGCTTCCGCGACCACTCACTTTTGTTCTGTAGATTTTCTTCGTCAGTCTTTCATCACTCATTCTTTCCATTTATATGAATATTTATGTAACTACATTATTTGAGAACAATATATGTTTTTACTAATTAATGTAATTTTTATAGCCATTTCAATTTAATTTCACATAATAATTCGCAAGGCTACAATGCATCTGAATCAACATAAAACACACGTGCATACCATTTTTCAACTCCCTCATAAGCAGTCTTCAATAGTCTCCCTACGTTGCATAAATCAGTGGTTTTATGATAGTAGATAATATCGGAAAGTTTTCCACCACTTACCTAAGCAGGGTGTGCACAAATATGACCCCTAATGACCTATGTATAAGTCTTCTAATAGCTTAAATGCAGCCACATGGTGCAGACGTGAGTCACTGATGGAGTCTATAGGTAAAAATTTATGGTTCTGTAAGAGATTCTTTTTTGTAAGGTGATGCGTCCATAAGTATATTATGCACGTGTTAAGTTATAAGTTATTACGTCGTTGCACAATTATCTGTACATATCAATAATACGTGTAATGTATATGTTCAAAATCTTAAACACCCTTTATATTTTTATATATTTTTATTTATTTTTATATATGAGGGTAATTTTAATTTTCTTGTCATTTTTAAATGTAAAAATTACTAAAATTCAGATGAGGGCAACTGTCAACGATGTGTTCGGCTTGTGATTCATAGTATGACAATATAAAATTCGAGTGTACTCTTCCAAATCATTAAACCTTACATAAACAAAGTCGAACCAAGTTTTATTTAATTCTGGTGTGAGGAACCAAAGACCTGGTGCAATATACAGTCCACATACAAAATTTTACATGTAGACTGTATATTGCACCGTTGACAGTTGCCCTCATATGAATTTTAGTAATTTTTACATTTAAAAATGACAAAAAAATTAGAATTACCCTCATATATACATACTCAACATTTGACAATAATAAAAAATATAAACAGTATAAATATGAATAAGGTAGTTGACTGTTTTTAAATATCGCAATAATCAAGGAATCATTCATTTCATAGGTGACAATGATAAATTAAAAATCATTACGCGTCAACGAGCTCTGTGCATCCATACGCCAATGTATATAAGTTCGTTCATCATGAAACGTGATGACGCTAAACATAAAGGAGATTTGACAAAAAAAAAACAGAGAAAAAAAAAGCATTACATATAATAATAACATAAAACGAACTTTAAATATTTGTTTGGAAATTGTATTATTTGTTTTATCTATATGGTATGTCCGATCATTTAGGAGATAAGAAGTATCAAGTTGAGTTCCGTACCTCAAAAGAAAAAAGGAACCCTTAAAGGTTCACTTCGTTGTCCGTCTTTCTGTCTGTCGGTCAAGACACTTTTTCTCAGGAATGAGTAGAGAGTATTAAGTATGTCCAATCATTTCGGAGATAAGGGAGGTATCAATTTGAGTTTGAGTACCTTATTTACTTCTCATTCTACCTCTCCTCTTCCTTTTTTTAAGGTTCCGTACTTCAAAGGAAAAAAAGAAACCCTAAAAGATCACTTCGTTGTCCGTCTTTCTATCTGTCGGTCAAGAGACTTTTTCTCAGGTCTGTGTAGAGGGTATTAAGTATGTCCAATCATTTCGGAGATAAGGGAGGTATCAAGATGAGTTTGAGTATCTTATTTACCTCTCATTCTACCTCTCCTCTTCCTTTTTTTAGGGTTCCGTACCTCAAAGGAAAAAAGAAACCCTTAAAGGATTACTTCGTTGTCCGTCTTTCTGTTTGTCGGTCAAGAGACTTTTTCTCAGGACTGTGTAGAGGGTATTAAGTATGTCCAATCATTTCGGAGATAAGGGAGGTATCAAGTTGAGTTTGAGTACCTTATTTACCTCTCATTCTACCTCTCCTCTTCCTTTTTTTAGGGTTCCGTACCTCAAAGGAAAAAAGAAACCCTTAAAGGATCACTTCGTTGTCCGTCTTTCTGTTTGTCAGTCAAGAGACTTTTTCTCAGGATTGTGTAGAGGTATTAAGTTGAAATTAATATCAAATACTCAGGTCTGCGATTCCTTGGAGCTGTGAAAAAATCAAACTTCTAAGTTAACGCAATCAAATGATACGGCCGTTTATGCCGCATATTTCGACCCTCGCAAGGGAATCAAAGCCTATAGGGTACTTACCATTGACATAGAAACGTGAAATTTGGCAAGAAGCAATGTTTTACAGCACAAATAAAGGGGTAAAATTCGAAAACCGTAAATTTGTAGTTATTTGCCATTACAAACTTACATTTCCAGTTGGCGAGTATGGGATAACGTATAACTGCAAAGTTAAGTTTCTTTTTGAATTCAACTTATCTTTTAGCAGTAAATAGACAATACAAACACATTATAAGGTGATACGGAACCCTCGTTGCGCGCATACGACTCACAGTTGGCCGGTTTTTTTTTATAAAACGTCTCGCGGATCCGCTGCGAGATTGTTCTTATTAAAATAAGTTGTAACTTTTGCTCTTTTTTTCTGTATATATCTTTTTTTATTTGTTGTTGGGTGCAGTAAATTATTAAAGTAAAAAACACAGCTCCTACTCAAGTTAATTATTGTAAAAACGAATAAAGAAATCCATGAATTCTTTGGGCACATAGAAAGAATGAGTGATGAAAGATCGACGAATAAAATGTACAGAGCGAAAAAAGCGGCATCAAAAACCTTGAAAGACCAAGGCCGAATTATGTTATCAAATGACCAGAGTCTTAGCTGACGGAAATGTCATAAGCACTCGTAGCTCTCGGCTGAAATATGTGAGGTCTCAGGGGGGTGAAAATGATGAGATGAGTAAGCAGTGTTTAAAAACCACGGTGCTAGACGTACCCCGTTAGGGACACAAAGAAATAATATCGACTGCAAATATTTGACTGAATTTCAACAATAGCTTAGATTTCTAAGTGAGTAGTGAAGAAAATTAATCCTGTCGCGTTTTAAATTGAAATACTTTGATCTCACTCGAACGTAATTATTTCTGAATTAATAATAAGTAATTTGATGAAATGCCTGCTAAATTTACGCCGTACTAAATATTATAAGAGATTTTGGGATTTCAAGTGAAAAAACAAATTAGTGAAATGCGAGTTTGGATCGCGCAATAAAATATTTATAAATGGTGTTGTAAAATTGATTGGAGATTTAGAATATCTATGCTCTCATTTCATTTTTTATCTAAACTTAGAGAAATTGCAAATTCTATTTCGTAGATTAGGGAAAAGGATAATGACGATCACATTGAGTTTGAATACCAAAGGTCTGTCATTAATTGAATATCTCAGTTAGCAATTTTGACTAGAGCCAGACGTGCACTAAGTTTGACATACAATTGTATAACTTGAGACCAGTTTAAATTAGACTTCCTAATGCAACAGATACTACATTTGTCGTGCTAATATAACGTGACCGTTAAATGTTATGCACACACACATATACCTATATGAATAAGTATCTACATACATACAGATATATATATAAAAAAGGAAAAAAGCAGATAATTTACAACTATTTGAAGTTATTAACAAAGATTTTTTTCTTCGGAATTCTTATCATCCGAACAGCAAACATATTATATAATGATTTACATCATAATATAACCTCTCAAGGCTACAGTTTAACGAAAATGTTACATGAACAAGTCATACAGGCAAATAATGTAAGTTCAGAAATAGGCCGTTTCGATTTGCCGCCGTCTTCATTCCTATCTTCATTGATCTAAGCGAATCATCATTGAATCTAAAACAAAGGACGTTTAAATTTAAATGTATTCGCAGTGAGATCTTGGCTCTAAGGCATCTTTCGCCGTAGATATCGTAAGAACAAAAGGGTTGGCCTTATTTTGAAACTGATAAAAACGGAGATAGCATCTTTTGTCAGTGAGCCGTCTTTGTGAGTCGTTGATTGAAATACTTTTGTTCATTTTGCTTGTTGAACGTTTTTTTAAATGTTGCCGTTCTGCTTTCGGTCTTTGAGGTTGCCATTAAAAATAAATTCGGGGAAAACAGGCAAGGTTCAGACGTCAAAAAATGTGTTTATACTCTGCATTTCCTTATACAAAACATTTTTTATAAACATTATTATTTCCAGAACACGACTTAATTATTTTATAAAAAATTTTGTCTTTTTCTTGTCTGTAAAGAATCTAAAACAAATAAATACATTTATAGGTACCTATTTTATTTTCTGAATATGATAGGTACTCTAAACTAACATACATATTAAATATATAATTGAAAAAATGAGCATTTTATTACATACAAGCTTTTATTATTACAAGCTTTTATTTAACTTGTGACATGAATGTTCGTTTAGTTCAAATGTCGCAAACCTTTGAATGATTTCCTCTTTTGCATCAGTTATCATGACAATACACTAAAATGATGGATATAACTTGATGAAATTAAATGAAATTTATATACAAATTTACTCCTTATTTCATAACGACTTGCAGCAGACTTGTGATAGAAAAGCAGTTACAAAAGCAAAATTTAGGGTGTATGAATACCAAAAAAAACTTTACAAAAATAAAACACACACTATATAAGTCACACATATTATGAACATACAACATATAAATAAATTATACATATACTGGACTACATTTAAAATTATATACCAAATACACATTACACTATAAAAAAAATTTTTTTTTTAATTTATTTATTTCTACAACTTTTATACAATCTTTACAGGTTCTAGCCTAATACGATAGTGTAAGTATTACGTTACAAAAATAAATTAAAATTATGTATAACATATTACATATAGTGCCATCTTTGTGAATTCACTCAGAGGACAAACAAATAAGTCGATGTCTTCAGCTAACCTATTAAGAGTACGTAGAGCTCTGGTCAACGGCGCTTTGCTGAGCAAATTGGTTCGCCCTGTTGAAACTACCAGCAGCCGCGGCCGACGACGACGCCACACGTACCTGTCGGGGACGCATAGACCAATCACTCCCAATAGTTCGATATTACTAACCTTGCCTCTAATAACCTCCAGTATATAGGATATGAGATGAACCTCCCTCCGTACTCGTAGCTCGTTGTACCGTACCATACCTAGCACAAATAAAGTAGGATACATCAAAAGGTAGAAAGGATATACCCCGTAGTTCCTCATGTATAAATATCTAGTGAACTTATTCTGTATGCGCTCCAGCATGAGACTATATTTAGTTTCATGTGGGGCCCAGATGCCTGCGTTACATTCTACATGACTTCTAACCGACGCGTTGTATGAAGCGCTTATAGCCTTAATATTAGCGAAACCATTGGCCATACGAGGTATAAATCCCAGCTTTCTTACAGATACTAGTAATATGGTCTTGAAACCTAAGCTCAGATGTAAACTTTACGCCCAAGTTTTTTACTTCCGTTACCCTCTTGAGCGGCGTCTCATCTATCGTATAATCACACCGTACGGGATTTCGTACCCGGGAGAAAGTGATCGTCATACATTTGGAACGGTTAAAGAAAAGTCTGTTCCGTTTACTCCATGACAGAACCCTATTGATATCACCTTGCAATTGCTCACAGTCAACGGTGCTTGTAATAGATTTAAATAATTTTAAATCGTCAGCGAACAGCAAGCAGTTCGAGTCCTTGATCACCACTGGCAAGTCATTTATCATAGGGTTGCTACCTTAACTTACACCCGACATGACATCATATAACTCCGATCGGTATCCCGCATACTCGACGTGCTGCTGTCTACCTCTCATATAACTGGCAAAAAACCTTAACAGATGAGGTGCCAAACCTATGCTTGCTAACTTCCTAAGCAGTATATTGTTACCGACAACATCGAACCTATATAAGCCTAGTTACATAACTGATTAGATTCCTGGTGGTACTACAGCCCGGTCAGAACCTGTGCTGTGCTTCTGATAGTTGTGCTTTTACTTGCTCAAATATAACTTTTTGCATGGCAGATTCAAAATATCTAAAAAAACGCGAAATTAACGCGATTACCTTTTATTATGGCTTGACGTTTCGACCAAGTTGAATCAACACCTACTAATAATAATAATAATAGGTGTTGGGTGAATCGGCCGTGGTTTCAAGCGAACTGTTTGTTAGAGACCACGCACGAGCACAGTTTGCTTGAGATCACGGCCGATTCAACCAACATCTACTATTACTGATGATTACTATTAATAATGATTAATAGTAAGTGTTGATTCAACTTGGTCGAAATGTTAAGCCAAAATAATAGGTAATCGCGTTAATTTCGCGTTTTTTAGATATTTTATAATGCAACGTGAAAGTTTAAAAGTTCACATTATACTATACTTACAACAACTATATGTATTAATAATGTGTTATGTTCGTTTTTGTCTGTTTTATCTGTGTCCATCTGTCTGGTTATATTATATTATGTCCTGTACCTATTTGTCAGTAACGAGTGACAGCTAGTTAGCTCCATGGAATAATTTTTGTACTAAGTAAACTATGCTTGCAATTGCTCAAAAAAACGAGAACTTCGTAACGAAACCTTTTCCGAAACCAATTAAATTATATATTTTATTTCTAATTAAATATAGTGTCTTTGTAAATTCTATTCAATAAAGTATTTAAATGAGTACTTTTCCTTCTTGCACGTTTTTGTCTGAGTTTAAGAACTGCAGCAGAAGTGTCGACTTTTTTTTGAATTCTAAGGCAAATCAAAGGTTCTCGCTTGAAGAAAGTGAATGATATAATTGATAGATCTTTCGAGCTGGTATAAGACTAACTATGGTCAAAAAGTAGCTCATGAAACGTGATTTCTTTCAACTTGGCCTTAAATATCTTCTTAAAAACTATTTTTAAACCGTTATTCGAATGAGTAAATGGGCAGTTCCATTTCCCTCCATTCGTAAATAACATTAGAAAAGAAGGTACCTACTTAGAATCCTCATAAAATGTGCTTATAAATTTTTATAAGGGCCAAATTGAAAGCAACTCAATAAACGTTACTTTTAAAAAATTAAAAACCGGCTCACGTAGATGGGCGTACGATAAAATCGGCATTTCCCCGTCAACGCCTGACAGAGGGTATTTGCATAAACCAATATCCGATGAGGTTTGTGAATATCCTGATGGGTTACCACGAGTCCCGCGTTTTATCACGATGAAAAATGCATTAGTAATCACTTAAAGTTCGATAACAAAAGTAACTGTATACATTTTTTTTTAATAAAATTTATTTATGATTCACGTTGTATTAAATACGGTAATAGAAAAAAAAGAAATGCTTATTACACGAACGAGGTTATTATAATAAGCATTTAGGCGACGAGCAAGCAACTGTCAAATCCTGCTTTGTGATCTGTTAGCCTAAATAAGTTACTTATTGCTTATTAATACTTCTTATTGTAAAGCTTATTAAAAGGAAAGGGAAATAGCTGATTTTGTATGGGATCCGTACCCAACAAAAAAAAAATTCGCTATGGCCGATAAATGAAGGAAATTGTTATCTTTATCGAGTATTTCAATTCGTGCTAAGACGGCGTACTAGAAGTCAATTGGAGAATAATAATATTCATATTTATTATAAGATGAAAAATTTTCCCTTGTGTACTATGCGTTTTAATTAAGCTTGCTAACAGGAAATTTTCTAACCTCTGGTCGACTTTTACGACTTGAGTAGAAAAGTAAGCAACTGTCACATTATATGTTTCTCATCCTAGACAAGCTTAGACGGAATAATAAAATGTATTGTTCATATTATTTATTTATTTAAATATTTATTGGACACTCTTTATTCACATACAGAAAGTTAAGAATGCAGTGAAAGAGAAAGAAATGAGATCTGTTTGAAATATGTGCGGTGTGACCCTTGTGGACAAAATGAACAATGAAGAGATACGCAGTATGACAGGGTTGCACGACAATATTATTGTAAAAATGAAGAAATGAATGCTTAGATGGTTCGGGCACATGGAATGAGTGATGAAAGACTGACGAGGAAAACCTACAGAGCGAAAGCGAGTGGTAAAAGAAGCCACGGAAGGCCAAGGCTGAATTATGAATATCAAATAGTCAGAGTGGTAACTGACGGAAATATGAAAAGTACTCGCATACTTAGTTGAAAATGTGTAAGGAGATTTGAAAAAGCGAAAGATGTAAGAACCGCAACGCTTGGACTCCGTCCTCTCTGACTACCCCGTTAAGGATACAGCGTGAATATATGTATGTATGTATCTTAAAATCGTAAGTTATTAAAACAACATTACTTTTATTATCTATAAATATAAATGATTTGGAAATAAATACCTTTTCTTAGGCTTATGTGGTTATTTGCACGTAACCAAAACCTAAACACTTTTTTTAATTTTTGTCTGCCTGTCTGTTTGTCCGGTCTAATCTACGAAACGGCTGAATAGATTTTGACAGGATGCTTAATAACAGGTAGAAAACTTTTCAGAAAATGTTCTGGGTTACCTTTTATACTTAAAAAATACCAAATTCGACACGGATGAAGCCGCGAGGCGCAGCTAGTTCAGTAATAATCAAAAACGAAATAAAACACTTATGTGATAACACACATATCCGTCTGCTTATCCTTGTGTCACAATTTATTTCCTTTGAAACCATGCGATATTAACACGGCAGAGTACATTATATGTATATAGAGAAATAGAGGTATCAGTTGAAATTCTCAATCTAGTGCCATCTAGCAAAAGTAAACTAAAACTATCAAGTATTAGACAACGAAAATACGTAAAAATTGTATTTTAGTACTTCATGATAAACAAATAATAATAATATAAAATTAAATAACTCAATTACAAAATCCAATCTAACATTAACCTGTTTGAACCTGGTTTGAGTTTGATTACATATATTTTCAAAATTGATCAAATTGATCAAAATTGGTAATACATATGTATTTTACATACAGTACAAAAAGGCAGAAACGAATGCAACTACCTCTAAGATAAAGGACGAAAAAGTTCAATACTTGACATAAGACTAGTGCTGACATCTAACTAAGATTGACTACACTACTACGAAGCCCAAAAACCCATTTCCATATAAAAAAAAAATTTGTTTATATGGAAATGACCATCTCTCTATATCTTTTGAAGTAATTAATACTCATTTCCCTTATTTGTTAAAATATTAGATCAAAAATTTTGATTTGAATTTTGTTATATAACACTTTCCATGAAATTTAGGGCAAATGAAGGTCTTATAAGAATCAATTTTACACACTAAAACAAGGATTACACCGATTTTTTCTGTTTCAGGTAATGATGACAGTAGAAGTCGATACAATATGAACAGCGTTCGAGTTACAATGGTAACGTCTCCATATTATATCGGAATAAGATATTCGCTTAGATTCACCCTTGATTTGCGTCTACGCTAGTCTTGTAAATAGTATTGTAAGTAATAACCGTTATTTAGAGAATCATAAAAAGTTTTACATCATATTTACTTCAACTATAGTACGTTACGCTACGAATATCTATATACATATAATATGAAGTTATAAGTTCGTAGAATTGGACATGTCATAATGTAACCCTGCGTTTCGTGAAACCGTTTCATGAAATTTAGTGTTCTTAAATATGTTACCGACCAAACTCGATTTTAGGTCAAACTAGTTTTGCCTAGGTGAAACCTATGCTCTTCCTATAAGCAAAAGGATAAATCGGTAGAGCTTAGGCCAAACTAGGTCGTTCTAAGCCTGATAAGAGACCAGTTATGCCTACGTTGAACTGGTATGGACTAATCTGAACTAATTTTGTCTAGTCTGGAATTGCTCTTCTCTTCGCTTGCATTTACTGGCTTTTTGAATATTGTATTATAATAAACCTTTTGTAAAATGGTGTTGAAAATATTATACCTGACTAAGTTTTTTATCGGTTCTTCTCAGTGTCTAGATTTCCTCTTTGAACATAACTAAAGTAGATTTGACGTTCAAGAATACATTTTAATTAAGTTTACATGAATAAATTGATTTGACTTTGTCTAGTCGAAATGATTAAAGGATCAACCCCAGATGGGGTTTCTCGCCGCTCTGCACGCTCTTCATCATTCTTCCCTCACCCTGCTCGCTGATTTGAACGGTCATTTTATGTCGATTTGTAAGCGAACTTAATTGTTGGATGTGGTTTAATATAAGTTTTGCTTATCACAATGCATTATGAAGTGCTATACTTTATTATGAATAAGCTTGCGCCTAGATGACAAACCGATCAAGAACAGTGAAAAGAAAAGTTGTTAACAGTTCCATAAACGAATATAAATTAAGTATAATTGGTTCAGAATTGACTGAACTAAATATCTTAGTGTGCATTCACACTAAAACTAACTAAACTGGTTTGTTTTATCGGACAGTTTGTTCTAGGCTATACCGGTTTATTCCATTGCATGCAGGAAGAACTGGTTTGATTAGGCTAAACTAGTTTGTCCTAAAATGGGGTTTGGTTGGCAACATTATACACATTATGTACATACGTGGGTACGTTCATGCGTATTAAAAGCGATTTAAACATCTGAGAAATAATGGAAAATATTTAATGCGTCGTTATCGAGTTATGTCTAAATGGCTGCCTCAAAAAGGACTACGAATGCCGCAACAGATAATAATCATAAACAAATCAAACAGAGTCAGACTCCCACTAATCCTTTGGACTTGGGAAAACATGTTTACATTTCTGTGATCGTGATGGATTACTCCTCCTCCGACCCACCCACCTGACAGCCCTCTGTATACCGCGAAATAAAGCTACCTACTGGATGTGGCATAGATCACTTTAATAGAACTCCCTGCGGAGACCATTATACTCGTAGCTTGATGGAATCGAAAGTAATGCGAAGAATAGTAACAAGCGTATAAATGTACAGAAAATGTTGTTTCTCCTTTTATAAAATTTGTTATTAGTATAACGTCTGCAGAAAATGATATCTTTTATTAATAATCTTTTTAATATGTAATATGTAGGGCTTGATGTATGTAGCACCTAAGATTTATAAACTGAAATAGCGATGACAAATTCTCTTGTCTTAATAGTCTTAAAATAAATTATAGCTCAGCGTGTATTAACTATTTACGTAATCAGGACAAGCTTTTTTAAAATCTCATGAATTCCTTAAATCTTTAGCTATTTTCCGCTCGAACTCCAAAAACCACCAATCGACAGAAGTTTCGCCTCTCAATAAAGCTCATGATCTCAATGATGACGTATTTTGTTGATTCGGTGCTGGTTAGCTGACCATGTGCATGTGCAATCCTGTCAAACTGGGTATGACAGCATTTCACGATACGTTTAAGCAGTATACACACAATATAATACTTTAAAACACATTACATATATTAAAAATTAATAATATTATAAAGAGAGAGAGACCGGATTTTGTTAGTTCGTGTATATGTGAAGGGTAATTTCAGGAGTCACTAATGGCGTGCATTCCATAGAGACCAATAAACATTGTCTACCCTGACAATAGAATAATTAAATAAAGTCAAAAAAATACATCGCAACCAAAAATATGATTTCGAAATTCCCGCACTCGCCTTATTTTCATCCAAACGCGACAAGAAAGTGTCACTGCAACCGTTCGCTCGAGAGACAACACATTCAAAACTTTTTTAAAACAGTGTTTTATATAATTACACGCGTGCATTGGCTGTGAATGTTTACTTAGCTCAAAATACGCATACAAGTTAATAAAGAGACGAAGTCTCTAGCCTAAAACAGCACCGGAAAAAGAAATATATTGTCAACGGTTTGAATCTTATTAGTTATATATTTAACCTATTCAAAAAAATTACATACATACATTAACTTCAATAAAAATATTAACATGTTTGTTAAATGTTATAATTTTTTTCGAATTAACAATACGAACGATCTTATTTGTTGTTATATTTTTTTCTTATTTTAGCGCCCTCTGAAAGTTTTCTAATGACGTTCTCTTTCCTTTGCTATGGAATTTTTAATAGATACGTTTAAAACAACAGATGGCGCTTACCGGCATTCAATTTTGAACAAATTATATTGAATTTTTCTTTGTTGTTGTAGCTTTAAAAGATAGTAAGTAGCAAAATTGCTACCTTCGAAATCATTTTTAAAGTAGTTACAGTTAATAAAAATGTAAAATTAAATCACATTAACATTATTTATTATATAATTACACGACAAGTGGCGATTTTGTCTGGACTATTGAAAATGTCTATGCACGTCACTGGGAATCACTGCACTCATTTGAATAATTCTTTCACCATTTGAAAGAATCCACATGCATATAGGCTGTAAATTATGTATTGAACTCAGGCGAACTAGGGACCGGCCGCTAGTCACTTATAATAGTTGTGAAGAAAATTATCTAAAAATACTGGTCACTTCTAGTTAAGAATCCGTGTTTATATCTTCGTAACTCTCGCAAAACGTCACTAGGGATCGCACGAGGCTTTGATAAATGCGCGTTTGCCATTTTATTTCATTTTTTTATCAAATTGGTTATTTATTCGTGTCGGATCGCTTCTATTTTGCAGCTTGGCTTATCTGCTCGTTTAATGACCAGACTATATTACTTATATGGGGTATAACAAAAGAATATGAAATTTGTAAATTACAATAGCAATCATACACATCTTAACGTTAAGACAAACAATAATAAAGCTTGTAGAATGAATAAAGTGCGTACGAAAGAAAACCACCTGCTAACATACGAAAAAGATATTCTGTAGCGATGGAGTGAATAGTATGGAGTACTGAGGACTGTATGAGAGTGGCGACTCCGTCTCTGATACTGAGACCGATTCTTATGAATTACAAAGGAAGTTAAGTCAAGGAAGACCAAGGCTGACTTATAAAGATTAAATAGTCAGAGTCTTAGCCGATGGAAATGTCAAAAGCACTCGCATACCTAGACGAAAATGTGTGAGGAGAATGACGAGATTTGAGGAAGCGAAAGAAGTATGTAAGAACCGCGACGCTTGGATCTTTTCTGACTACCGCTTTGGGTATGCAGCGTGAAGATATATATGTGAACGTTAATATTTGCAAACTTAAAACTAAGTATTATTTTAAATAACAGACTTCCTCAAAGTTGCCGCTTAGAAATCTGTTATTGCTTAGAACGTCCAGCAAACTGGCAGCATTACCTCTTCGAATAACCAAATCGATTTGTTGGCGTGAGAAACTGTTAGCTCGACTGTCTCCCGCAGCCTCGACCAATCGCTTACAAATATCGGAAACCAGTCGATGAACTTCGGAACTCCAGGGGCTCAAATTTCAAAGAGTCGCATACTTAGGCATGCTAAACTGGAAATCGGCGGAACATGGGAATTGTCAAGTGTCCCTGCATAATTTTTACAATATTTACTGGTAGATTGGAGCAACAACAAAGTAGCTGGCGAAGAAACTTTATTTCCGTGGGTTTTAAAAAATCCTTTCTCAAGATTTAAGCTATTTTCATATCCATCGAATCCAGTTCAGCGGTTTAGCAGTAATAGTCAAATTATTATAAAGCTAAGATTATATCTTGATTTATTTACTCAAAAAAAAAGGTTTTTGTAATGAAAGAATTCATAAATACAATTGTCGTAAAATCAGTCTTATTTTTCTTCTAAATTATTAAACCGATTTAAATAAGCTATTTGTAGACACAAGGAGACAAAGCGCTAACACAAACCAGAACAACCTGGACTGCATGTTATATGTATAATTATTTCACAGAACAATAACTACTACTACTACTACTACTAGACTAATATATTCTACAAAGAAAAAGCACATTCTCAAAATGGACATCGAAGAAATAACATGTCTTTATTTTTTATCAAAAAGAAAACGAAAACATAGATTTTGTATTTATTCAGTAATGACATGTAGATGTCGACTCGTGCGCGACTATTAGAACCGCGTGTACTTCTGCAGTCGCGTCGACTTCCAAGTCGTGGCCCCGATTGGTTTACGACCTATTTGAATAAATAGGAATTGCACACGGCCAGTCACCCTCGTATATGTATAGTAAAATAGCTCTTAGGAGGGATAGAGTACTAGACAGCAACCTTACCTGAAAGCTCGAACTACAGGCAGTCCTCGACTTACGTCGTTTCGATTTACGTCGTTTCAAGTTACGTCGAACAATGTTTTGACACTATTCCTCAAGCATACGTCATTTGTTTCAATTTCCGGCATAGGAGAATTCACTTGTCTTGTTGAAATTTTTGAAGAAAATGATCTTAATTTTGAGAGAAGTTTCAACGTTAATAACAAAATTTATGCAGCCTATCAGTGTTACCAAGATCTGTATGATAGCAAGAAGAAAGAAGCGAAGCAATCTAGAATTGATAGCTTCTTTAAGCTAAAAGTTTAATTTATTATTTTTCATTACATATTTTGATTACATATTAAAGTTTTATAATTATTATTAAAATTAATAACACACAAATACCAAAAATAACTAGCAATTTCATAAGTGCATGTATAATTATTTTAAGAACTTACTTTTGATAATAAAGTATGTATATCCTTTGTTATAAATTTGTTATAATTTTTTTTTTAATTTCGAGTCCGTGTGGATCCTAACCCTTGAGTTTTACATGTAAACATATGAAAAAATATGTTTTGACTTACGTCGTTTCGATTTACGTCGCGTATTTCGAGAACCTAACATGCCGTAAGTACGAGGACTGCCTGTAATATCAAACTGCGACCTAATCCACCATAAACCTCAACTAGATGGCGCCACTGACTTTCCAAAAAATGTAACAATTATGCCATTAATTTCACCTTAAACGCGAAATAGATGGAGCCATTGTCTCTACAAAAAATGTAAAAATTATAATATTTTTGCGTTTCAATTCTTTATGATTTTATAAATAAAATTTTCTGATTTATGTCTTCATTTTCATCCGAAACGTTATAAAATATTTAAATAGTTTGTATAACAAATGTAACCAACATCGAACCTAACAAATACCTACAAGAAAAGTACAAAAAGTCTACCGAAATATCGTCCATCATTCCAGTCAATTTAAAAACAAAACTTTTTGGAACTTCTTCATTGTATCGCTTTTTTCTCGAATATCATTTGGGAAGCTCCGTAAAGTACAAGAGAGCCACTTAGCAAGAGAACAAAACTTAATTACCAATGAAATGGCAGTTCATAGCAACTTTCGCAAATGAACAAGTTCAGAGCGACGCCAACATACTTTTTTCATTTAGAAATTTTCGGCTTCTCTTACCATTTTTAGAATTTTTTATGAAAAACTAACTAACCTGTATCCAGTGGTAGTGCGCTTCCAAACCGAGGTTTCCAAGTTCAAACTTTCATTGAGATTTTTTCTCAGATTTCTTTATAATTTCTAGCAATGATCAGGGAAAACTGGCCTTTAGTACGGTGTCAGTGCATTTTCCACTTCTGACCCTCTGTTTCTTGGTTCGATTTCCGTACAAGTCATTTTAGGAGACTACTGCCTTAAATCGTCTTGGAGTCTTATAGTTTGTTCTATTTTTTTCAGATTTTTCAATCTTTTTTTAATCTATAATTGGCACTACCTCTTTATAAATAAGAGCAGCGCAATATCATGTCATAACTAACCATAACTCTAACCTTGACTCTATTCTTTCAAATAATATTCTGTCCATTGCACAATGGACAGAAATTCCATTTAGTTGATTTTGAGGAACTTTGAGTACAAATTTGAAAAACAGACAAAAATTCTAAAAATGTTTGTTTTGTTCAAAGAGATTTAAAGGGTGTGGTATATTTGAATGTCTTTGATTTTGTAGTTATACTGTGATAAAAGGACAGTTCAATATACGGACGAACGCATGAGTCTGTTTTTGTTTAGGTTACAGGACCCAAAAAATAGTTTTCTATCGTACGATATATTATAATTAGTTCCTGAAACACGCCGGACAACCGTGATGGATAGTGTACTGTTTTACTGTTGTTTTTTCACCGTAATGTTCCTGGGCAATGTTTTAAAATTGCGACAGGCTGACAGCTTTTACTGATAACAATTTTACGTAAAAACATAACGAAAAATGGAAACATGAACGCAGACGGGTTTTTTCATAGGCCGAATAACTATTCCCAAAATTGGTATATTTTATACAATGTATTAAAATAATTTATAAACTTTGTATACGATTGTGAAAAACAGTTTTAAATTCATTATGAAAAATAGATTTTTTAAACTAAAGTAGCGGGAACAGAATGAGAATAAGCAAGAGGGAGACAGCGTTACATAATATCATAAACTTAGTATGTAATCTTTTATGATAGTGGCACGAGTAGGAAAGGAACAGCAAACGAGACGCTATAATAACCCTTTTTAGATGACAGGTCGTCACAAGTCGTCACGCTGTGGAGAATGCTGTTGACTTATTTTATTATTTTATGTTATTCCTGTTTTATTTCGAAGAAGTACTGTATTTTTCAATAATGGTTACGTGTTGTGTATGTAATTGTGATATAACATATCACAATAATCAAGGCAATTCATTCATTTCATAAATGACATTGATAAATTAAAAATCGTCACGCATCAACGAATTCTATGTTCGTCTATACGCCAGTATATACTAAGTTTATGTATAATATAGCTATGACGTCACAAATTCGCAATGACATTGCTCAGCGTTAGGAGTGACAGAGACGGAATCCTCCTCGCTCCTCCTCGCGCCCTCGCCCACTTCTTTAATTTAAAAGCGATTAACTCTTTTATTTTTCACTAGAGACCTGCCCCGGCTTCTCCTAGGTGGGATGTTGAATGTTTGCAACACACCAAATTGTTTTTATTGAGATTTTCATATGAAAATACCGTCCAAATTTCCGATTTTCTAGTGGATGTTCCAAAAATTTTCTTTCATACAAACCTTGTCCTGAAAATTACGAACCGACAATAAAGTAATCAGCCAAATCGGTTGAGCCGTTGTCACGTGATGTCATACATTTGACAATTGCTTTTTATTTATGTAGGTTGTATTCCTATTCCTAATACTAATATTTTCTTTAAACTGTTTTTTTCATGATTACTAAATCCATCTTCTAATTAATTCGTTAATAAATAGACACAACCTATTTCAAATTTTGTGCACGTACTGAAAAATTATGGAAGTTTGATACGGGATGACAATCCCCTTGCGGCTTTTGAGAAAAAACCGGCTAAGGGTTTGTCGGGCATGCATTAACTTATGGTTTCGTGACGACTTCGGGCAAAGTACTTTGAATTTAATAAATAATATTTTTTTAAATGGTTAACGCCAAAATGACCATCTGCAATGCGTTGTTCATACCAAAATTATACGACAGCGAGACTTAGATATGCCTAGAATCTGATGGAAATGCGATCTTTTATTAATATATGTGGTGATACCCTCATGATCTAAACAAGCTAGGAAGAGCTATGCAAAATGGTAAGGTTGGAGATAGTTGGAGATAGAATAGTTGAAGATAGTTGACATTGTTAAAATGCAGAAAGGAATGCTTAGATGTTCCGGCCACATACAAAAAATGTGTGGTGAAATATTGAGAGAAGCAAAAGCAGAAGCGAAAGAAGACCAAGGCTGACATACGAAGATCAAATAGCCAGAGTTCAAGTTTTCTTCATTTTTACAATAACACTGTCGTCCAATCTTGTCAGATTGCTTCTCTTCTCATTTCTCTACATTATTTATCTTGTCCGTGTGGGTGTTACCCATATTTCTAAGAGATCGCATTTCTTTTGCTGCAGCTTATTTTCACTCAATTTTTGGCATATCCGTTTATGAAAAAATTTTCTAAACTTGACATCTGAAATTTTATAAGACCTGGACTTTCTTTATATTTTTTTTGCAAGGTTTAGGTAAAGCTTTGTATTACCTGAAATTTTCTGAATTCTAGATCCAGTAATATCGGAGATAAGGGTGTGAGAAAGGTCAACTGGAATTCGTGTACCTAATTTTTCCTTCCTGTGATTCTCCTTTGAATATTTTAAAACATTAAAGTGTTTTATGTTGTGAATTATCACGATGTATCGCTATGCTCTTTAAGTTTGTATGTCATGCTGTTCCTGAGAATATGAGAATATCTAATGTGATACACGCACAGTGGGGCAAGTCGGACAGACAAACGACCGCTTGAGTCGTATTATAAGGGTATATAATGTTTCCATTTAAGATACTAAACCCCGAAAAGAAAAAATAGCATTAGTGATAGTGGGAATGTACAATATAGAAACGTTTCTGTCAAATGTTTTATTTTGGTACACAAAAAAAAAGTTTTTTGGAAAAAAATTGAAACGACTTTGGATGAAAAGTACATAATAATTATTATTCTGTACCAATTAAATCTCGAGTACAAAAATGTCTTCGTAAGTATACGGAACCAATAAATAAATAATTAAATTAGACAGTCACAAAAGTATTGATTAGTTTGTACTTTTTTAATGTTTTTAGTTTGAATGCGGTTTCATTTTGTTTGCTAAAAATGTATTTATTTTTCCATTTAGAGTGGCCTTGTTCTAAATAAATGTCTAGGGTAAGTCTACAATGAAATTTTTCTATTTCTAGAATGGAATATTCAAGGTTATCAAAATGTATGATCAAAATATATAAACATATTTCAACAATATTTCATTTGTTCAAGAAGTACTCCGTAATGACACCTTAATCAAATTTCTATGAGATCACTTTAGGCATAATATATCCTTTCGAATAAGAAAAGAATCAATAAAATCGGTGCACAAATGGCAGAGAAATCGATGGACTTAGTACATAAAAAAACGTGACGAATTCGGAATATCCTTCTTTTTTGGAGTCGGTTAAAAACACACGAAATATGTGTGCGTGTATGTTTATCCTCGTAAAGCTATAGAGGATGGTTTGTTAAACTTATAAAGTGATAGACGGTTTTCGTGACAGCTCAAGTATTTTTTCATAATATTTTTTTAACACTTCACACGAAGCTTTCTTTGCGATAAAATATTTTTCACTTTCAGCCACGGGTCGATGAACGGATGAATAGTTTTTTTTTATTTTTGTATCATTTCTCGCTCTCAGACCCGCTCTTACCCTGATAGTGAGTCGATGGTTGACGTGATCCCTGAAGTTAACCTTCAGCTAGTCACGTGCCACAAAAACATATTATCGGACACAATATGTTTGTAATATTTATTAGATCTCCCGTGAATAAATGGCCAAAAATTCATAAAAAAGTGTTTTGAATGATAAATTAAATGACCTCGTGTCTGTACACCGGAAATTTTTAACGAAATATTGCACGAGATATTTTAAAACCAAAATTAGAAGCCAAAACAGTAGTTTTTAGAATTTGTATAAAGTTTAGATAAAAACTTGAAAAAGCACTATTTTCACTTCTATTATTTGATAACGTTATTACCACAATCAGGTCAAACCGGTCAAGAAACGTCACGATGTTACTTATTCATTTCTATAAAACTGTACCTTTCTGCGATACGTTAATAAACTATAATTGTAATTAGCTTTGTTAAGATCATTATTTGGACTACTGTGAAAGTTTAAAAACATTAAAAGTTTTTCACACTGTTTTTTCAACCTAAATATTTTAATTTAAATGTGGTTAAGTATTATTGGGCGAACGAAGCGAACATTACTACTCGGCAACCAGTACATTTGTGTTACATATAATGAAAAAACTATGACATCTCTAGATTTGGAATTTGACATACTTAGTAATTTATAGATTTTTATAAGTTACTACCTGATACCCGTGACTTTGTTCGCGTTTTTTATTTTTAAAACAGCCTATGTCTTTCCTCAGGATTCAAGCTATCTCCATACCAAATTTCATCGCAATCGAATGAACGGTATAAAATACGAACAAACAAACAAACATTGACTTTTATATATTAGAAGATTTATAAAACGTACATTGATTAGACAATCATACTATAAAATAAACGATTTCGTTGAAGACAAAACAATAGTCTGGAAATGTTCTTCTCTGCACATGCATTTACTGGCTTTCTGAATATTGTATGTTAATATATCTTTTGTAAAATGACGTGGAAAAAATGATACCTGACTTTCTTGTCGGCTCTTCTCAGTGTCCAGGTTTTCCTTTCGAACCGAACTAAACTAAAAGTAGATTTGACGCTCAAAAATACGTAACCTTGAATAAATTGATTTGACTTTGACTTCGAAGGTCATATCTAAATATTGTGATATCTATCATGATTTTTGTAAATTGTAAACAAATAATAGCTCACGAGCCTTCACAAAACTGTGCTTTGCTAGTTTATCTATGTGTCACTGATGTATAACTTAGTATGGCCTTAAAACAGTTAAACAATCCATTTGGTTCATCGTCATATTATAGTTTCAAATGTATATAGTCAGCATTGGGGTACATTCAGCATCCCTATTTACGTTTCATGTCATTCATTCTGCTCACTTCATTAATCTTGGGCGCGCGCAATTGGACTGGACGGCTTTATGCAATATAGTATACACAGGTTGTACATGTGGACGTCTTTATTGCATGATTCATTGATTCATTCATTCAATGTATTTTCGATTGGAAAAACTTACGTTTTGAATTACATATTTGCCATAAATATCAAATATTATTAAAAGATTTAAATATGAGTGTTAATGCATATTAACACTCATATTTAAATCTAACTTGTAAAATACCATAGACTTTTTGGCGGGAACGGGAGAAGTGAGGTTGCCATTTTATTTAGATTTTCTACATTTTTGGGAGTTTTAAAGTACAAATATGATAGTATATTGTGTTTTAAAGTTCTAGTATAAGTGAAAAGAATGAAGTAGGTCTAAATAAACATGTAGGTTCTCGCGCTCATCCAAAAAGTCCTTTACAACTTCAGTAAAGCCTACTATCACTTTACTGAGGAATTTTACGATGAAAAGAATAAACGAAAACTTCGAACATGCTTTATGTTAATACGTAATATTACGCTTAACGCTACGTGACATTACGCTTACGCTTGACATAATGCGCTTGCACCGATTTTTAAGGCCGATTTAAGGAGCTGACATCTCGCTTACTCCAACTATTAAATAGTTGGTGCAAGCGAAATGTCAAACTTTAAATTAAGTTTAAATAATTGTTGCAAGCCACCCTTAAACAAGAGTTAAATAATACAAGTGTAATATAGGACTTTTTGGCGGGAACGGGAGAAGTGAGGTTGCCATTTTATTTAAATTTTCTATTTTTTACATTTTTGGCAGTTTTAAAGTACAAAAGTGATAGTATATTGTGTTCTAAAGTTCTGTGTAAGTGAAAAGAACAGAGTACATTTAAATAAACATGTGTAGCTGAAGTTATCGCGCTCTTTCAAGAAGTACTATAAAACTTCAGTAAAGTCTACTATCACTTTACTGGAGGAGTTTTACGATAACGTAATAATATATTACAAATACATACGTTTTTGTAATAACGTAATAATGTAAGTAATTATTACAATACGTGACATTGGCAAATGTGCCAATCTATGCGCCATGCCATGAAGAGAAAAAAAAAGAAGTGTAATATACTGTTTATAATATATATGGATCTCTTAGAAATATGTACGGTGTCAGATAAGCAATGAAGAGATATGCAGTAAGACAGAGTTGCACGACAGTGTTTTTGTAAAAAGAAGAAAGGAATGCTTTGATGGTTCGGGCACATTGAAAGATTGAATGATGAAAGACTGACGAAAAAAATATACAGAGCAAAAGTGAGTAGTAGCAGAAGATAAGGACGACCAAGGCTAACTTACGAAGATCCAGAGTGTTAGCTGACGGAAATGTCAAAAGCACTCATATACCTAGGCGAAAATATGAATGGAGAATGAAGAGATTCGAGGGGGCGAAAGAAATATGTAAGGACCGCAATGCTTGACGCTCCGCTCTCTGCGACTATCCCGTTAGGAATACAGTGTGGAGGTATGTAGATATGTATGTATAACATATTATAATTCCTGTGGAGCAAAGGGAACTATGGTTATAAAGCCGATGTTTTCGGTAATTTTCAGTTCACAAAATCACTTCTCTGAAGTAATTCATCTTTTCTTATCACTAAGTCTGTCTGCTAAATCCTTAACACAAATAAAATGCTAGTAGGATTTACTGAAGTTAAATGGGGCTTCTTGAAAGAACGAACAATTTCAATTATTTATATAGATTTGTCAATTTCAATTCTACCAAATTTGTCCCATTTGTTTGTCCCTTTAAAAATTAAAACAATAAAATAATATATTCAATAGAAGAATTCCTCTGTGGAAATATCTTAATAAAAGTAAATACAAGAATCATAGTAAGGAATCCTATAAAAATACTACATATCATACGCGATCAAGTTGCAGTTGTCTATTCAGTTCGGGACCCCAGATATCGCCGATTAGTAATAACATTAATAAGGTGTTTTTTTTATAAAACTTCAATTTGTACATTTTAGAATAATACATATTTAATCTATTTAAATTTTCTTTTTTAAAATTTAATTATTATCGCTAGACGACAGTATGCGCAAATATATTGGTTTATTTTTAATCGCATGTAAAAAGCAGTTCCAATATATGTTTTTTTACTTAACACATAAGCTTTTTTATAATTAAAAGGCAATTCTATGTTGATAAAATTGCTCCAATAAGTATTCAACTTGCGTTCTCATTTCCCGTATTATTAAATTATTGGGTAATGGATCAATCAAAACCAATCGTATGTAAATTATCTAATGATTATGAACGTAAAAATGTATATTTGTAAAATCAATAATTTTATAAATTACTTTTGATTACATAAAAAGCTAAATAGAATATGCTGGAACATTGTTCGGATAGAGTTAGTGTTCGATTAGGCGCGGATCGGATAAGTTGCATTTTTATTTATCTTCGTTCCTATCGTCCACTCATTTACATTTGCATATTTTTATATTCTGCAGATGTTAATTGCATTAATCTAGCAGAAGACATTGCATCCCGTGTATATTATTACCCTTACATGCTTTTTTTGGATTGAACGGAACATCTGCTCTAAGAGCGAGTCCTTACTGTGTCCTTTTTTTGATCGAGTTTCTAGATTTACGAGTGAACATGATTTACGAGTATTTTACCAATTTTTTTTTTTTAATTTATTTGCACAAAAAAAGTACACAGAAACAGTAGTCAAAAAAGTAACAATGACAAAACGTAATGCTTATCTCTTTAAGAGATTTCTCCCAGCACACCTCGGTGATAGAAAAAATTAACGAGGGTAGGATGTGCTTAAAAATAAATACAAAATTTTACATAATACATACGTAAACATACACATACAGGTACATAACAAATATAATATAATACATGCATAACTATTATATTATGCACACATAATTACTAATACTAACGCACACATAAGTATAGATAATACATATTATTATAAAAAAATAATTATGCAAATGACAAAAGTGTTCTTTTAAGAGCTTTTTGAGAGATGTTTGTGTTTGACAATTTCTTATATATGTAGGAAGTGAATTCCATAGACTGACAGCTTTACAACAGAAAGAATCATCATATGCAGCAGTATTATGGATAGGTGATTTTAGAAGTGTACAAGTGTTGCTTCTAAGGTTGTGATAATTATTTCAGTAATGTACGTCAGTCAAGAGCTGAAACGAATTACTGCAACAGTGCGAGGTTGTTATACTTACTATCTACTATATAGCTAACTCTTTCACTCGTGGCTACGCTCAATGAGATAAAAAGAGACACAAAAATTAGTTATAAAAAAGAAAGAGAAAATTAGACATACGGTGGTAAGAGTGGCAACTTATTAAGGCTCCGTCAATTACATTTCTTGCCATGGCTCGAGTTTTAAAAACCGATACTCATAATATTACTTCAGTACGTCATGAATTATATTTTATATATGAATGACTAAAGAGATATACGGAATGATCATATGCAGAAAGTTTCGGATTGTCTTGATTTGGATCGGTTCGCTCCATATTGCTTTGAGAATTTCCCCTCAATTGAAATTATCAATGCGCAGACGCTACCATATGTTATTCATTTTACTATCAGTTTTTCATACTTTCCTACCAGTAGGTGACCGAACACAACATTGCTTAGTCTTAGTGAACGCATCATACACCGAAGCACCAATACGTTTCAGGTGCCTAGTTAGAATTCTGTAGCCAAAATCCCAAAACTATCACTCATTTAGAAGACGACCCTACATAACATTGCTTAGCCTCAGTAACCGCATCACACACTATGTTTCAAGTGTTTAGTCAGAATTCTGAAGCCAAAATCCCAAAACCATAACTGATCTAAAAGACCACCCTACATAACAGTGCTTAGCCTCAGTAACCGCATCACATACTATGTTTCAAGTGTTTAGTTAGAATTCTGAGGCCAAAATCCCAAAACCATCGCTCATCTAGTTGATGACCATACACCTCATTACTTAACCTGTGACAGCATCATGCACTATGTTTCAAGTGTCTAGTCAGAATTCTGAAGCCAAAATCCCAAAACCATAACTGATCTAAAAGACCACCCTACATAACAGTGCTTAGCCTCAGTAACCGCATCACATGTTTCAAGTGTTTAGTTAGAATTCTGAGGCTAAAATCCCAAAACCATAACTCATCTAGAAGACCACCCTACATAACAGTGCTTAGCCTCAGTAATCGCATCTCATACTATGTTTCAAGTGTTTAGTTAGAATTCTGTAGTCAAAATCCCAAAACCATCGCTCATCTAGTTGATGACCATACACAACATTACTTAACCTGTGACAGCATCATGCACTATGTTTCAAGTGTCTAGTCAGAATTCTGAGGCCAAAATCCCAAAACCATAACTCATCTAGAAGACCACCCTACATAACAGTGCTTAGCCTCAGTAATCGCATCTCATACTATGTTTCAAGTGTTTAGTTAGAATTCTGTAGTCAAAATCCCAAAACCATCGCTCATCTAGTTGATGACCATACACAACATTACTTAACCTGTGACAGCATCATGCACTATGTTTCAAGTGTCTAGTCAGAATTCTGAAGCCAAAATCCCAAAACCATAACTGATCTAAAAGACCACCCTACATAACAGTGCTTAGCCTCAGTAACCGCATCACATACTATGTTTCAAGTGTTTAGTTAGAATTCTGAGGCCAAAATCCCAAAACCATAGAACACCTAGAAGAACACCCTACATAACAGTGCTTAGCCTCAGTAACCGCATCACACACTATGTTTCAAGTGTTTAGTCAGAATTCTGAAGCCAAAATCCCAAAACCATAACTGATCTAGAAGACCACCCTACATAACATTGCTTAGCCTCAGTAACCGCATCACATACTATGTTTGAAGTGTTTAGTTAGAATTCTGTAGCCAAAATCCCAAAACCATCGCTCATCTAGTTGATGACCATACACAACATTACTTAGCCTGTGACAGCATCATGCACTATGTTTCAAGTGTTTAGTTAGAACTCTGTAGCCAAAATCCCAAAACCATCGCTCATCTAGTAGATGATCATACACAACATTACTTAGCCTGTGACAGCATCATGCACTATGTTTCAAGTGTCTAGTCAGAATTCTGTAGCCAAAATGCCAAAACTATCACTCATCTAGTAGATGACCATATTGCTTTGCTTTATGACATATGACATTGCTTTAGCCTCAGTAACCGCATCATATACCGAAAGACCACTACGTTTCAAGTGCCTCATCATAATTTTGTAGCCAAAATGACAAAGCCGTCACCCATCTAGTAGGTGGCCGTACACAACATAGCTTAGACTCGGTTATTTCATCATACATCGAAGCACAACTACGCCACAAGTGTTTTAGAAGTCTATATAAGAAAGTGTGTTAGAATTCTATAACTAAAACTCCTAAAATAAATTGTATCCTAAGGACTGTCACAAATTATTAATTAGACCAGTAGGCACGTATATATATATATTTTTTTAATTTAGTATCAAAACTGAAATGTGTATAAAATTAAATCAGGGAAATTTCGCATTTTTTACTATTTTTTTTAATTAGCGCAATTTATATAATTATATTATGTAATTAAAACTTTTAAAATTATTATATAATTAAAATTCGACATTGCCCGACATTACTACTAAACGCTAAGTACACCACGGCCTTTTACTTTTTTAGATTTTCAATTACTAATGCGTTTACATCTGCGCCACATGATATTAAGAAAAATACATTCGATTATAGAAAAGGCATATTATGGAAAGATAAGAAACGTAGGTTTACAACCGTGGTAAATAACTTTAGTGCAATAAATTCACTCAAGTGAAATTGGGTCTTACATAAACCCGATTTATGTGCATAAAAATAATCCGCTGTTTCGTTCAAGTTACTCTAAGGAAAATTATTGACTTAGAAACTTGATAGTCAATTGCTCTGTATCAGACACATATTTATATAGACTAGTAATGCAGCACTGAGAAATTGCTTACTTGTTTTGTGGCCAATTGGCAGCAACTCATCATACAACTCATTTAAACTCATTTTCTAACTTGATCAAAATGGCTATCTACAAAGCAACGATGGTTCCGACATCGTTGTACTGTCGTGAGACCTGGATATGTCCGAAATCGAGTGAAAGTAAGATAAATGCAGTAGAAATGTTAGCTCTCAGAAATATGTGTTACGTCAATCTTGTGGAAAAATAAGTGAAGAAGAAAATAGTATGACAGGGTTGCATGACAGCGCCATTGTAAAACTGACGAAAATAATGCTTAGATGGTTGGGACAAACGTCCCAACCGTCTTTCTAAATAGAAAGAGTGAGTGATAAAAGACTATCTAAGAAAATCTACAGAGCGAAAGTGAGTTATGTAAAGGAA
Source organism: Zeuzera pyrina (assembly GCA_907165235.1). Lineage (NCBI taxonomy): Eukaryota > Metazoa > Arthropoda > Insecta > Lepidoptera > Cossidae > Zeuzera > Zeuzera pyrina. The sequence goes on from OU015639.1 coordinate 2,639,289, forward strand.
GTACTTTTAACGTTTTGGATAGGCTTTATGACTTTTTCCTTGTAATTTTCAACAGGATTTGCTGTGAAGTTATGTACATGCATTTATGAATATAATAGTTTTTTATTTTATTTACAGTTTTACTATATTTGCTCTGATATCAATTCAATAAAATGTCAAAAGTACTGGACAAACGCAATATTTTTTCCTCTTATGGACGCTTGTAACAAATAATGTTCTCAAAAAGCAATTACATTGCGATACAATGAAACTTAAAATAAATTTCAAACATGCTCTCTCTCGAATACAATCATCCGTCATGTGCTTGAGCATTAATTTCTAGGATGAGTGGAACACCGTTTTTGCGTACAGACGCCCTGCAGCCTCGTCTCACACTACTCCTGTATGGTACAAGTTAAAGGCTACATAAAACATTCTGAGTAAACAAGGTATAAGCAATAAATTGGCGCAACTACTAGTAGGTTACAATGAAATTTATGCATATCTTTTCAAATTCAGAAAGATATTTATATAAATATTACTGTTTATGATTGTATTGATGACATATCCAAAGTATGACGAGGTTAGAATAGGTTGTGAAGCTAGTATAGGAGCCACAATAGATGAAGAACCGCTTATTCAGCTGATGGTAATTGGGGTATTCTGACAATTTGCGATGTTATTTATCACATCAGCGACAACTTCTATTTTAAAATTTTTTAGAATCTCGCGGTTGGTATCCATTATAAGAATAAAATGAACGGCTTCTTACCGCGATAAAAAATATTTTTGAGTTTTCCGATGTCCATTTTACTACTTCATACTTCGTTAACTTAGCAATTTTAAGTGTGCCTAGGTATGCGGGTGTTTTTGACATTACCGTCAGATAACAGTCTGGCTATTTGATACGCCCACTATGATAGTCCAAAACCCCAATGACACCCTTATCTCATAATTCACAATTATTGTAACGAAGTTTTGTTCCCGCTACCTTCTGTGAATTACATCGTCAGCTTCTGGGGCACCGCTAAAATTAATTACATTTCTGATGGAGAGGTAATTAGTAATTAGGTATTTTGCTGGCTATGGGCTAGAAACGGAGTTTTGCTGAATTACTGGACTAGCGGGAGGGGCGGTAGCTGTTAATAACCACTATAGTCTTTTGAGTGATCGTGCCATCTCTATGGATTGTATTTATCCGGTTAACTCTATGGGATACTTTAATTGAATTAATCAATAGTAACGTCATACCAAAGTGTACGTTCTTAAAAAATGTGTATCGATAATCCGAGTATTAGCTGATGGTACATGAAGGAGTATCAATTATATATTATGTCGGCCCAGCGTGAATTAGTGCAGGTTTATATGTATTTCACAGTTGATTAGACAATCATACTTATAGTCCAGCCGCTGAGAGAATGCGTTCTTCTTGTCACATTAGAAGCCATCACTGAAAAAATTTAATTGAATTGATGCGTTCTTGCGTCTGTCAGTTGGTCATGACTAGTGATGGGCCAAAAGTAACACTGTTACATTACTTCTTCAACCGACCCAAAAAAAGCGTAGCATAAGTTTCAATACTTGTTTGTCTGGCTTCTAATTTCTGAATGTAACTAACGCAAAGAAAATAAAAATGCGAGAGTAATATTCAGAAATATTACAAAAAATCAACAAAAAATCAAATTTAACACAAATATAAATATAGCTAGCATATTCCACTACTTGCCTATGGACATTTGATTTGGGCGCAGTTTTATAATATTATGAAATATATTAATGTACTTATTAATTCATTATCTATCATCAAAGTCAAAGTCAAATCAATTTATTCAAGTAAACCCAATCACAAGGTATTTTTGAACGCCAAGTCTACTTTAGTTCGGTTCAAAGAGAAGAGAAAAGAAAACCTGGACACTGAGAAGAACCGACAAGAAACTCAGTCAGATATAATTTTTTCAACATCATTTTACAAAAGGTTTATTAAAATACAATATTGAGAGAGCCAGTAAATGCATGTGCAGAGAAAATCATTTCCAGACTATTGTTTTATCTTCAACGAAATTGTTTATTTTATAGTATGATTGTCTAATCAATGTACGTTGTATAACTAATCTAAATATATTTTCTGTTAATTGAGTGACTTCTTGAGGAACTTTATTATAAAAACGAGCGCAGTTACCCAAAAATGAAACATTTGACTTATGTAATTTAAATTTTGGAACAACTAATTTATCACGACCTCGGGTTTTCATACCACCAATATCGCCTTTTTTTGCAAATCGATCTATATTTTTCCTCGTATACATAATAATTCAAAGATGTATAAGGACGGCAAGGTCAGTACATCAATGTCTTTAAAACGATCTCTTAGTGATTCTTGTGCATTCATACTGTAAATAGCACGTATCGCTCTTTTTTGTAAAATAAAAATCGAGTTAATATGCGCCACTGATCCCAGTACATCGTTGTATAATTTATAGTATAACGACAAAAAACGTTACACTTGCCTGTTATTTTTGGCACATCCCTACAAAAATAAATAGTTCACATAACCTTGTAACATAAAAATATTATTTTCTTATTAATTTTACATTAATTTTATAGCTTTTAATAATACGCTAGTTGGGCAAATAAACAAAAAAAATATTTTTATTGTAAATTTAACGCCATTTCACAGTTAAATCGCGTGCGTCGTCCATTCGATCACAACCTGTCAGGAACGCGGCCGGACTGTAATATATTTACGCATTTCTGCATTTCTGACTGGCTGGCTGGTACGGTGATAAGGTATTTGCTTTCCAAATCGAGGCACCAGTTTCAAATGTCAGTTTTTATTTAATTAGTAACCACCCGCCCCGGCTTTACCCGGGTGGGATGTTGAATGTTTGCAAAACACCAAAATGGTTTTTATTGACATTTTCATTCAAAAATACCATCCAAATTTACGACTCCTCCGGTTGATTTTCCCAAATTTTCTTTAAACGAACTTTGTTCTGGCAATTACCAACACAACAAAAAAAATCAGTCGAATCGGTAGAGCTGTTTTAAAGCAAGACGCCGTCACACATGTGGCAATTGATTTTTATTTATATGTATATTTTTTTTTTGTGGAAGAGGGGGCAAACAGACGTGCAAGTCACCTGATGGGAAGTGATCACGGCTGCCCATGGACACTCGCGACGTCCGGTGAAGCACGGGTGCGTTGCCGGTCTTTAGGGAAAGTAGGAAAAGGGGGGAGGGGGCAGATGGGCAATCGACACTCTCACTTACCAAACGAAACACAACAGCAATAGATGCTGTTATTTCACGCCGATATTCTGTGAGAGGGTGGTATTTCACCGGGCGAGCCGACCCAATTCGTGCTGCAATGCAGCATTGCTCTATGTTATTATGACATTATAATACGTTCATTTAAGCAATTTAGACAATTTTGTATTGGTTACGATGTGAAGAACGAATTAAAAACAAACAGAGGCAGTCGCATGCTTGCATCGCATGCGTCCCCGACTCGCGCTACAATAAACATCCATATTCGCCCAAAATATTGCCGTTGTGTGCGTGCCACGACGCATGCATATTAGCGCGTACACATACAAACTGCGCACGCTAGATTTCTATGAAGACATCTTACTGTTATTCTTATACTGCAAGTGAAAATACAACACCTAATTAAAAATAACATGAACAAAAATACGAAACAATGTTTTATACAATGAATAATAAGAATGTTTCACTTATATTCTTGTAGTGGGAACAAAGTAGTGATAAGTTCCGTCTTTGTCACTCCTAGCGCCGAGCAATGACAGAGCAATGACACTGCATGCATGTTCATGACACCACAGTTCTGTAATTCCATCTCCCTCTAGCTTGTTCGCGCTCTTTCACACCCATTACTAGAGTCTTGAACCCAGTAACTCATTTTCTCATAGAGTACTTTTTTTTAATGTTAAACATTTTGAATTATACTATACTCGCGAAAAGAATGATGAGATTTGAGGAAGCGAAAGAAGTATGTAAGGACTGCGAAGCTTGGCGCCGTCTTCTCTGACTACCCCGTTAGGGATACAGCGTGAAGATAATATGTTATGTTATGTGTTTATGTAATTTTGAATTATTTTACTGCTATGTATAGGAATATACCAGTATTAAGAATAACCAAGTAGTATCGTCTGGAATATTTATTAAAATGTATCACCTAATACATTTCTATTCTATTCATCGCAGGGTTTTCGCAGAGTTCATCATAAATAAACGTGTGATCAAACTTCTAAAATATATTCTTGAGAGAAGCTTTATCAAATTTCAATATAAATGTAGTATTTGTCAGTGAACTGTGTTGGCCAAAGTGCATTCCCCGTCGCTTTGTATTCATAGTAGGTTAGGACACCGCAACGAGCTTACTATGTTATAGTGTGGGGAAGGAATATCACACAATATTATATCGATATTATCTGCTATAGTCTACTATGTTACCCAGAAAAAAAATAATAAGAAAAATCAATAAAAAAATGTTGGGATGATTATTTTTATTACATTTATCTGACTGGCCCGTTGGCGCAGTGGCATATGCATCTGCTTTCCAAGCTAGGGTCCCGGGTTCGATCCCCCGGTCAGCTCAATTTAGGAAATGAACTTTTCTAAATTGGCTTGGAGTCTGGGTGTTACTGGGAATTCCCCCAGAGTTCGTTGTGTGGTACCCATAGTACAAGCTTACTGCTTAGTTTCAGGTCACACAATCTGTGTAATTGTCTGGAGTATTATTACTATTTATTACTGAAAATGATAATAAATAAACATTACCCTCTTTTGGGGCAATCGGTTAACAATGATCATATATAATATGTCGCAACGTTAACATAATTACAATTTACTAATCACCACAAAATATGTATATCTATAATATACACATCGTAACTTCATAAGTAATGTCGCTGATGAAAAATCACAATGATTTGAACAAAATATTTTTCACAATGACAATTATTCACCTATACTTTTGTAATTATTATGAACTCATAAAGTATAAATAAAGTTTATGGAAAAAAAACAAGATTTTCATATTATATTTGCTACTTCTTGCAAATTTTACCTTAAATTTAATATTTTACGTAATGTTATCGTTAGTTTTTCGCGTTAGGTATATTATAGCTTATAATTTCCGCAATATATTAAAACTGAGAAATGTTATTTAAATATCATAAATTTCACTTTTTCATGGGAATAAAATTTGTTAAATTATATTTCTCCAATACTTCGCTTTTCTTTTTATTAAAATGTAAAAGCGTCGTAGAATTTTTGTAACTAGCACATTGTACTTACAATGTAATTAAGAACAGGATATTCGAAATGTCACATTGTGAGTTACAATTACGCTTCGACGATAAAAAGTCAGCACTCATGCTGTAGCTATAAACTCAGAAAAAAACATGCGCAAATAATACGTACTCAGTCAAACACTTTGTAATAATAATAATACTCCAGACAATTACACAAATTATGTGACCGCAAGTTGAGCAGTAAGCTCGTACTATGGGTACCGTTTGCTTTTGAAGTTCTCGTTCATTTAAGAAATTAAAGATGTTTCCACGTAGTGTTTATATTATGTTACTGGTGCATACAAACCTTAACGTTAATATTTACAAACTTAGAACTAAACTATCTTAAATGATAGACATCCTCGAAGTTACCGCTTAGAAAGCTGTCATTGCTTAGGGTGCCCAGCAGACTTGCAGCATTACCTCTTTGAATAGTCAAATCGATTCGTTAGCGGAAGGAGCTGCCAGCCCAACGGTCTCCCGAAGACCAGTCTCTTACAAATACCAGAAACCATTCGATGGGCTTCGGGGCCTCAGGCTCCCAAAGTTTAAGGGTCCCTGAGCAATTTGTCATTGTTTAGGGTGCCCAGCAGACTTGCAGCGTTACCTCTTTGAATAGTCAAATCGATTCGTTAGCGGAAGGTGCTGCCAGCCCAATGGTCTCCCGAAGACCAGTCTCTTACAAATACCAGAAACCATTCAATGGGCTTCGAGGCCTCAGGGTCCCAAAGTTTAAGGGTCCCTGAGCAATTTCTCATTGCTCAGGGTGCCCAGCAGACTGGCAGTATTGCCTCTTTGAATAGCCAAACTGATTTGTTTGCGGAAGGAGCTGCCAGCCCAACGGTCTCCCGAAGACCAGCCTCTTATCGAATGGTTTCTTACCAGAAACCATTCGATGGGCTTCGGGGCCCCAAGGTTTATATATGTTTTGGAAATATGAGCTCAGTACTATTTTTTATTTATAATACGCCAGACGACACACATCTCTCAAACTATAGGGCATTCCCTGCGCTATGAGAACCAGACGATGACCACTAGGGCTACTAGACTACTAGACTCTAAAATCACTACTAGACTATCTCCTAGTACACTCGGACCAGAGATAATCTAGAAAAGTTCGTTTCCTAAATCGACTCCAATTTATTATATGTAATTTATTATATACAATACAATAGACCTAAATTTATTAAATTGATTAATTGACTATTGAACTTAATGATTTATCAATTATATTTTTATTAAGTTTATCATATACTCCAAATTAAAAAAAAATTTTGAAAAACATTATTCTTCGTCCAAATGTTAAAGGCTCACATTTTGCTTTACAAATTTCAACCCCACTTCTTCACCTTTGACTCACCCTCTCGACTCGTTCATTATCTTGGAATACCTTGTCTTAAGCACTCATCTGAGAGTTGCGATTGGGTAAAAGAAAAGCAGGCAACCGATAAAACGTTGTTATATAAATGGGACAACCCGTTTATATAAAACTCATTCCATTTCCAACATAAACATTGCATTAAAATTAAATGAGAAAATTCTTAGACACGGCTCGTTACCATGAAGCGACGCCATTTGCAATAGACTTTATCTTTTCAAGAATGTAAATTGCTCCGTAATGGTCGGATTAAATCGTTTCCGCTTACAGAATTAATAACTGAGCGTTACAATAAGCACGATGGTGAATAACTTTAACGCGTAACGTTTATAGCTAGAAACAAATACGCTATCTACATATACAGGGCGTCCCGTAATCGGAGAATTAGGGCTCTACCAGACAGCTGCGATATAATGTGGATAATATCCACAGGTGTTATTGTGATATTTGTTCTTAGTATATTTTGTATGAGGACACGCGATCTTACACACTGCGGCGATAATAACTACACGATTGAAGTAGGACGCTTACGTTCTTGCATCCTGTGATAGTCTTTTCTTAGTAGATTTTGTATTAGGACGCATATGATCATACACACACTCAGTACCACAGCAGGACGACAATTGAGTTCTACAGATAAGCACACAATGCTCACAAAATGCTATTAGATATTGTATTGTAGCAGTTACGTTTCTGCGCGAGAGTCTTAAGATGGAAGACGAAGCACAGACGTTGAGAATATCAGACTACAACAACGCAGCTGTGTGGCAAGGACGCAGGACGCAATAACGCATGCGATATTATCTACCGTTATATCGCAGCTGTGTGGTAGTGATCTCATCGTTTTTGGGGAGATAGCGGTCTTTTCCTGCTCTTTTCAGAGCGCACAGGTGCAGAGGAATCCTTTATTCGAAGGCATTTTCTAGATCACAATTGCTGTCCTTAAGGCATCTTCTTCGCGGCTCCTATATACCATAAATATAAGTTTACCGTTTTCGATTCTGTGGACTGTGGGCCATGAGGATGCAAGATCTTACGCATGGAAGTTTGAATAGATTCTGGTGGTCTCGCACACCATGCAGTAAAGGCGGGGTCACTGATAGGACGGTGCAGTCGAACATCTAAAGGTGATACCTTAACAAAATATCGTTTTTAATTTGAAAGTTGAATTGAATTGAGTTCTTTTTAATTCTTTGAAAATTGCTGACAAGTGTCGATTTTTCTGGCACTGCAAATTGCTTTCATTTATCTATTCTTATGTTTAATTGGATACTGTCAAATAGTTACTCTAATTGAAATATTACTAAGTTTCTCAAAACAACTAAGTTCCATAAAAAGGTCATTCTTTCAAAGTTTTCATAATGACTATTGTATTATTAAAAAGGTAATTCTCAGCTATAACCCCTAGCACGAAGATTTCAGCCCGTATACCTCATAATCTATACACGTATATAAAATTCCGTCGTGCGCGTGTTCATTTTTCCTTCTAAGCCTATTTTGATGAATTTTTTATTGTACTTATGGGGTCACCTGGATAGTTCTTAGTTGGTCACGGTAGGTGGCACTGTTGTCCAGAATTTTCTTTAATTTTCGTAGTAAACTCTCGGGCAACAGCTAATAGATACATACATATCTTCACGCTGTATCCCTAACTTGGCGCTACGTCCTCTAACTACCCCGTCAGAGAGGACGGAGCACCAAGCTTTGCGATAATTCTTTCGCCTCTTAGTATTTTCTTTTTCATTTACATTTCTTAAGGCATTGGTAACGAGATCATCAGCCTAATAACGTAATTTCTGGAGAAACATTAACTGTCCCTAACACTCCTCCAGTAAAGTGATAGTAGGCTTCACTGAAGTTAAAAAGGACTTCTTGGAAGAGCGCGAAAACTTCAGCTACACATAGTTATTTAGATCTCCTCCATTCTTTTCACTTACACAGAACTTTAAAACACAATATACTATCACTGTTGTACTTTAAAACTCCTAAAAATGTAAAAAATAGAAAATCTAAATAAAATGACAACCTCACTTCTCTCGTTCCCGCCAAAAAGTCCCTCTTAGTATTATAATGAAACTAAATGACGTGTAATGTCAACAGTATTTTAAAAGTATTTATTTATTTAATACAAAAGGACCCTCTACAGCGAATACATTCAACCCAACACTAAAATACATAAATGAATACAAATTAAATGTATCGTCAATTACAGAGAGCCACAGCAAGGTATTCATTTTCAAATGGTCTATAACTTTGAAAGTATCAGTAAAAAAAATGTATTAATAACTAAGCTAGCAACTGCTAAATAATTCCGCCTTGCCATTTGCAAAACTTAAGGTCAACTCAACAAGTAGTTGACTCGGCTCTGTTCTGTAGATGCCTCACCGTCGACGAATTGTCAAGAATTTGTTACCAAATCTCACGTGAACGAATCACAGCTGGTCGGCATATAGTCGTCCGCATATGGACAGCTTGCAAGCAAGGTGTTACGGCGCTGATATGGTGTTGTTAAATAAGCGTTTATGTATAGATCCATATAATAAATCGCAACCGATTGAGAAGAGGCAGTGCTGGAGTGCTATTTTTGAGCATCGACCTTTATTATTATAAGTTGCGGGTGGTAAGACCTCGTGCAGAGTCCGTCAAGGTCCTACCACTATCTTGCAAATCCCGCTTGTCCTTTTGTTTTCCGTTGTGACGAAATTTCTAGCACAAGACGAACAATGTTGTAATCCTCAGGTCTGCCAATTTGTCACCTCAAGTGATTTCTTAGCCTTGATATTGTAAATTATCCATGGGCGTCTACAGATCAGTCTACAGGTCTGTTTGTTCGTTTGTCTTTGCCTTACGATTAGCATAAAAATTAACGCCAATGTCTAATTATGTTACACATTGATGTTACGTAAATTTTCTATTGAGATATGGCGTGATATTACGTATACATGAATAACAAATGTTGCGAATTATGACATTTAAATGTATTACACTTATAAAGATAATTCATTTTATTTACGTCACGCCATGGAAGAGATAGCATGCAATTTCGCATATTTTGCTTTTCTGCGATGAAGAGCGTAATGACTTTAAATTACACACATACTGTACTAGCTTTGCCAGTGACTTCATCCGCGTGCAATTCGTGGTGCTTTCCGGTGCAAAAAATTCAGACTGTTAGTGGAACTCACTCTGGAACAGATTATATGGAACTGTCTGTGCCAGAAACAGTCCCATGCAGAAACAGATCTACGAGTAAGAAGGTTCTCAATAGGAACTTTTTTTTTATATCAGAGGGGGCAAACGAGCATGCGCATCATCCAATGGAAAATGATCATCGCCGCCCATGGACACCCGCAACCTCCAGGGAATCATGGTTGCGTTGCCGACCTTTAAGGAAAGAGTAGGCTCGTTTCTTGAAGGTCCCTAAGTCGTAACGGTCTGGGAATACCGCCGCTATAAGTTAGTTCCACAAAATTGTCGTACGTGGTAAAAAATGTCGTAAAAATCGCACAGTTGTAGACCGCCATCCATCAAGGTGGTGAGGATGAAAGGACAGTCGATTGCGTGACGTACAGTAACGGAATTCAGCAGCAGGCAGTACTCCGAACAATTCCTCAGAACACTCCCCATGATAGATCCGGTAAAAGATGCTTAGGGACGCAACGTCCCTCCTCAGGGCCAGAGAATCGAGCCGATCAGAGAGTACCGGATCACCGATAACCCGAACCGCTCTACATTGTATGCGGTCAAAAGGAAGGAGTTGATACTGGATCGCTCCAGCCCAGAGATGGGAACAGTATCCAGTATCCATGTGAGGCCTAATCTGTGCCTAAACTTTCAAGGTAGCTTAATTTATATTATTATGGAGGATATTGTAATGTTTTAATTATTTAAAATTTCTAAATGCAATGAATTCCCTTTGTGGCTCTTTTACTCTGCGATATACGATCCGTGATCTGTTGTTTTGCGATCTTTTCTATAAAGGTGATAGATTTACGCTAAATACAGTACGAGATCGATTTATATCGCAAGAGAATCTACTAGTTTCAATTTGGGGAACTATTTCGAATCCACCCTTTGAGACTTAGCGCCGTTTGTTCCCTCTTCAGAAACAGTAGTTTTGCAAATTCACGCATAGAAATTAAGTTTTGGGTTGACCTACATACTTCAACGTAACACCACCAGATTTATATTCCAGTGCACTTAGCCTGTTACGCTAATTAAATTGTTGGGATTACCTTCAAGTAAATTGTATTGATAGGTCCTTAGATGCGACCGCGAAACGTAAAATTAAAAGTATAATATACTCTCAATGCAAAAAATAATGAGCAGGTAACCTTAAACAGTTTTTGTTTTCAGTATTACTATTGAAAGCTTTTCATTCTTTTAGGATATCGATGTGGATGAAAAAAGTGTGTAGAAGTCATTATATAAACGAGATGTTTCATAATTATATGGGTTTCTGGTCATGACGTTGTACAGTATCATGTAACGTAGATAATGTTGTACTGACCACTGTCTACCGTTTAGATTTGGTCTTATTAATTTGATTTCCTGGTAGTACATAATTTTTCAAAAGTACGCGCGACAACACAACGAAAAAATAGCGTCAACCCGTGATAATGTTAAGTTGACAGGGAAACGTCAGTGCAATGACGTTATTAATGTTTTGATATTGAACTATTTTTTGAAACTTGTTCTTCATTTGAATGCACCGTTGCGATTAACAATGTCACGGAATAATAAGTAGAATATCTTTTTTTTTTGTTTAGTAGTTAATGACGAGCTTTAGTGTTATCAATAAAAAAAATTTGGAAACAGTTATATTAATACTTGAAGCGAAAACTTCGGATCCCTTTTTAAGTATAGTGCTCGCACGGAGGAGTGTGTGATTTGGTATAGTTTTACGTTCTTACTGCCAATGTCAAAACGACTATCAATCTCAAATTCATAATAGTTTGTAATCCTCAGACCAAGAAACAGAGTCATAATCATATATATGTAACTTTGGATCATACAGTCGCACAGAGTAGAGATCGTCGCCAAAGAGTTTATGTTATAAGTTTAAATTTATATTTACGGTCGAATTTCAACTATCGGGCGACTTCTACATCATTTAAATCTGCATAACAAATTCTCTACTTATACAACATCGACATTTAAGTTATGTGATGCATCACTATTCGTCTATAGTTTCGCATACTTACATCTCAACGCTTGAGTTAAATTGTCTATACACGTACTCCGCAAACACATTACACTATATTTTATCGACAATTTAGAGTTCATACATTTTGAAATATTGGTTCAGTGGGGTGGAAAGGTTTGTGAACTGTAGTTCGGTTCTTTCATGCCATTATAAACCATTATGGCTAGAAATTTAGCATGATTGATTTTCTGTCCGAAACAAATCATTTTAAGTATTTCAATAGTCTAAAAATACAATAATTAAATGTTATTTAAACTTTACTTTTCTCGTTTATGTTAATAACTGTTCATAAATAACAATATTCGTTTCTATATTAGCATAATTAACGAATTCGACGCCAGTGAACAAACGAACGTAACGAACTGATAACTAGATTACATTCTAATGACATTACTGTCTTGCAGTAAAATTCGGTTCACTTCAATGTCTCATGAGGTTAAGTAAAGGTAGCGATGACGCACTCAATGGGTGATCATTGGTCTACTGATGTTTTATAGATACCTATATAGTAAAAGTAGGTGTAGATAGAAAGTATTTACCATTATTTATTGTTGTTTATTATTATTTTTATTTATTACTATTTGACGACCTCCGTGGCGCAACGGCTAAGCGCGTCGGAAAGTGAACGGGGGTTGCGGGTTCGATTCCCGCCCCGAGTCTGGATGTTTATGTATAATATGTATTTATTTACAAAAGAAAAGTATATAACACCTACCCATAACACAAGCGCTGTGCTGCTTACTTTGCGACTAGATGGCGCTGTGTGATATGTCTGAGGATATTATTGTTATTATTAATTTAATCATTTTTAATTTATCTTATAGGGACGGTATTAAGTAGTTGTTCAATTCTATTAAGATTGCAGATTCATTATTCATTTCACATAAATTCATTTTTGTATTATAGTTGTGTATGCCGATTTATATGCGAAAATTTGATTTGTTTGCTTAAACACCTTTTTAATAATAGAACGAAGAGTCTTCTCTCAGATCTAGTGGTTTTATTTTGCGCTAGTCTGGGTTTCTTTAAGGGCGATTTGTATAGTAGTCAATAATCAAGAGAATAATTGATTTTACATCTTAATAGCAACCGACTTCGCACGTTAGAAATTTTTTGAAAATAAAATACAACCTTACTCGCTGATAATGTAGCTTTCTATAGCTGAAAGAATTTTTGAAATCGGTTGAGCAGTTTTTGAGTATATCCATTACATACAAACAAACAAAATGTATCTCTTTATAATTCTATTAAGTATTAAGTAAAGATGCCAAATAGTTGTGAATACAATTTCCATACAATTTTCAATATTCAGACTTTTATATAATTTTATATTTATTACCAATTATATAAGTGACAAGGCTAAATTGGTAAAAGTGTAATACTAATATACATACATACATACAGCCGGCAATAATGTGAACGGTGCTCTGTCCATATTGGTAGGCAGTGTAAATATATCTAACTCAGCCAAAATGGCCATACACAATGCGGTGTTGGTGCCAACTTTATTGTACGGCAGTGAGGCCTCGATATGCCCGAAATCGAGTGAAAGTAAAATAAATGGGGTAGAAATGTGATCTCTTAGAAATATGTGCGATGTCACACTTACGGACCAAATAGACAATGAAGAGATACGCAGTATGACAGGGTTGCACGACAGTGTTATTGTAAAAATGAAGAAACGAATGCTAAGATGGTTCGGGCACATGGAAAGAATGAGTGATAAAAGACTGACGAAGAAAATCTATAGAGCAGAAGTGTGTGGTAAAAGAAACCGAGGAAGACCAAGGCTGACTTATGAAGATCAAATTATCAGTGTTAGCCGACGGAAATATCAAAAGCACTCGCGTTCCTAGGCAAAAATGTGTTAGGGATACAGCGTGAAGATATGCATATATGTGTGTATATTACCAATATAGTATAGGTATATCTGTAAATTGGTAAAATCATTCAAAGTAAAATACTTGATACTTGGTAACGGGCTTGTTTCCGCAAACCGACGTCCATAGCACTTATTTTGTGTGTTCAAAGTAACATATGTACATTATTAATAATCTTTAACAATCCGTTTCATTGAAAAACTTACAAAAAAAACTTAAAATCGCCAATGTTTGACTTGTGCCAGTATACGTAGGATCCGTCGACTTGTAGGTACGTAATGATGTTCATTGCCTTAATATTATACACATTTAATCAAAGTTCTTTGATTAGACGACTGTCAACCAATCATATAATGCTTACAGTATTTCCGATGTCAACCTAAGAGAAACTTCTAAGACTTTCTAGTTGAACCGTCAATATAGCTATTTTTTTTAATTAAAATGTCTCAGACTAACATTTAAACATTTCCAATAATGTATCGAACATATTATGAGCCCAATGGGTAGTGAGTAGTAACATTGATTTATACCGGGTCATTCTTGTAAATGGAACGGTATGGGCAAATTTTAAACTTAATTTTAACTTCTAAGTAAAACTGTGAAAAAAATGATTTTGTCAAGGGTGAACTTTTCCTAGAAATAGCAAATATTTAAAATTTTTTTTTGTTCCATAAATCGGTCCAATTTCGTGTCTAAATCAAATTATTTGAAAGAATGACCCTGTGTATTTTATAGCTATACAGATATAATTCTTTCGAAAGCGTTCATTTTGTTGGCTGACCTTACATATACATGTAATTAAACAATTATAACATCAAAAGTATACTATCAGTCCAAATAAACCGCCAGCCGTGCAGTAGCGCCACCGGAAATGCGGTGGATTGTAACCGTTCTCCATTACGACGACTGTCGCGTACGTACCACTTCCGGAGATCAAATGTGAGCGTTTCCTGCCGCCATATTTTAAGCCAGAACGCTTTACCGTTTTCATAATACTGTATTCAAAGTAGATTGTCGAATTTTGTTTTTATTCCGAGCTGCTTTTCAACTTCATTTTTTGTAGCACGTGGAGGAAATCGAAAATTTCCGGCACTCTGAACCTCCGCATTGCGAGCTTTTACAAACCAAAGCTCTCGGTGTACCTATTCCTCTTTGGTGTATAAGCACTTGTACCCCCATAGTTAGGGGTTCCTAAAAAGAGAAAACGAGCCCCCCCCTCTAACCAAAGATGACCCACGAGATCTTCAATAAACTATCGCTATGAGGAAGAGGTATCCAAACCGGATTATATTGCTCGCAGGCAAAACATTCCAATTTCATCTATCTGTATCATATTTTACGCAACGAAATTATGTAATAGATAGTATATACCTACTCGTATTATATCGTAAGTTTGTCAACAAAAATTTAACACGAAGTGAGGTGATATGCATTTTTGAACTCATAACTTCTAAAGCTTTTGTTTTATACGCAATGATCACAATAAAGTTTTTTTCTTTACTATCTATTTATGTAAGTCTCCAAAACTAGCCTCCAAAAGTTAAAACTCAACCTTTGAAGTTGACTTCGTTTTTAAGCCATTACTTACTACAGATAACTCACTTTTAACCTGTTTAAGATAAACAGCTGAAAAAACCAATGTGACAGATAAATACCAAGGCTTAGCAGCAAGCTGATTCTTTTTAATTTGTACAATTCTTCCTTGAGAGGAAAGGCAAAGGGATCTATACTCATAACAGCCGATGTCTTCAGTGATAAAATGACATTCTTCATTTCATTTCATTAAAATTTCGACGTAGTACATTTTAATGTTTCTTGGAGTTTCTGGCGACAAATATCTTGAGGCAGTCTTTCTTGTAAGATTCACCGAGGCAGACTAAGCCACTAAAAGAATCTCAACATCGCACTACTAAATAAGCACTTATTTCAATAGTTCCACATAATGCAATATAGCGTAGATACTTGAGACGCAAAAGTACGCCAATTTTGCATTACGATATCCACTAGAAACAATTTTCAAATAATAAAAATTAACGCTCAACCGCTCCCCATAAATTCCACCGAAAAACCCCAAGATTCAATAGTTGTTCCGTTTTAAAATTTTCGAACGAAACACTGATATGGTAACTTTAATGAACAGTGTATTCTTAATATTCCCCAATTCTAGGGAGGTAAAGGGAACTATGCCCATACAGCCATTTTTACTTGTTCATTTTTCAAATCCCATTAACACTTGTCTGATGAAGATTTGTTCTTTTTCTTATCACTAAGTCTCTAACGCTCCTCTAGTATAGTGATGTTAGGCTTTACTAGAGTTAAATAAGACTTCTTGGAAGAACTTCTGTTACATGTTTAATAAAACCTTCCAATTCTTTGACTTGCAGGAACAATATACAGTTTCTTTTGTACTTTTAAACTAATGAAACCCCAAAAAATATAAAATCTAAACTACATGCCAATTTTGTACCTCCAATTTCCGCAATTATGATGAACATTTTATAATAAACAATTAAAAATATTATTTTGGTAATCGACTTCAGTTTTTAATCAATGTCGCCGCACAAAAAAATCTATATTAAAAATAATTACCGAAGTGTAAATTTCACTTCAAACGCCAAGAGGGGAACGGAGAAAATAAAAAAGGTTTTTTTTTTTCATTAATCTCTGTAGGCAACGAGTATCCTATTCTGCCCTTTGTAAAGATCCGATTGAATGAGCCAAGATTTGTAATTCACACGAATAAGATTGGCAGGTGTCGCGTTTTAATATTTCTTTTATTAATTTTCTTATTTGGAATTAAAATCTTTGAATAAGTAAAATGATAATGTTATAAGTGATCATAGGCACTTGATATAAGTGACGTATACTTTGTATTTTTAAGAGCTTTATTTGAAGTTATTTATTGAATTTGTTCCGAGATACAGAAATAAATGTTTATTGATCGGATGCTCGTAATACTGAACCCATTTTAGAGACGGAAATATAATATCTGATTTCCTCGAAAAAATAGTAAGAATTGTTTTTATTTTCAAGTATATTAAGAACGAACTTTAACCCGCGACTTCGTTCGCATTTAATTATTTTAACTTACTCGGTCATACATACATACATACATATCTTCACGCTGTATCCCTAACGGGGTAGACAGAGAGGACGGAGCGCCAAGCGTCGCGGGCCTCACAAACCTCTTTCGCTTCCTCAAATCTCGTTCTCAAAACCTTTAAGCGTGATTTTGATAAGTGTGATTTAAATAACCGTATTTCAGAACGAAGTCGCGGGCAAGGGGCACCTGCTACTAATATATGAAATAACGTACACTGAGTATTGTTAAATATGAAATGTAACGAGAGCACTGATCACTATGATCACGTTATCAATTCTTCATCACAACTATTATGTACTTGACTATTCGACGGCTTCTCAACAACTGAACATTTACACGACCACTACACGCAGGAAATCCATTCTACCCTCGTTCTTGTTACTAAAATGTTACAAAATATCACACGTACTACTTTATGTGATTAAAATTAATGTGGAACTAACAGTATATAAAAGCATATATTACATTAATTATTTTATACTTGTAAATATTGATTATATAGTCGATGTGTACAAGCTTTCTGATGAATTCTCGTACACATTGTATAATACGTATTATATAGCCTTTACAATGTGTAAAAAGACATTACAAATACATTCCCCACACCGCAGATAGGCAGTTCTAATACTTAATAGACCTACTCATGCCCATAATTTCACCGTAATAGTCGTGTAACCGACTTAACCTTTGATAAAGACACGCTAACCGAAATTTGCTGGAACATTAATAACTTTAATTAATAACGATACAAACTTTAGATGGAAGGAGACTGCGTCTACGAAAGTTATCGGCGTTGCAGGAAATTACCGCGGTAATTCGGGGACACGTGTGTATTTCCCACTTTGGGCATTTAACACCACTCTGGCAAAGTGTTACTAGGGATTTACAAGTCCAAAGTAATTTATTAAGAACAATCCTAAGTTACAAGGTCATTTTAAATGTCAAATCTACCACCGGTTTAAAAAATCTAAACTGTGTAGAACCAGCAAGAAAGTTAATCGACGTATGACGCATCAGCAATGTTATAAATTTGTCCTTGTTGTCTACCAAACTTATAACGCCGCTGATAGACGCATCAGCAATGTTATAAATTTGTCCTTGTTGTCTACCAAACTTATAACGCCGCTGATAGACGCATCAGCAATGTTATAAGTTTGTCCTTGTTGTCTACCAAACTTATAACGCCGCTGATAGACGCATCAGCAATGTTATAAGTTTGTCCTTGTTGTCTACCAAACTTATAACGCCGCTGATAGACGCATCAGCAATGTTATAAGTTTGTCCTTGTTGTCTACCAAACTTATAACGCCGCTGATAGACGCATCAGCAATGTTATAAGTTTGTCCTTGTTGTCTACCAAACTTATAACGCCGCTGATAGACGCATCAGCAATGTTATAAGTTTGTCCTTGTTGTCTACCAAACTTATAACGCCGCTGATAGACGCATCAGCAATGTTATAAGTTTGTCCTTGTTGTCTACCAAACTTATAACGCCGCTGATAGACGCATCAGCAATGTTATAAGTTTGTCCTTGTTGTCTACCAAACTTATAACGCCGCTGATAGACGCATCAGCAATGTTATAAGTTTGTCCTTGTTGTCTACCAAACTTATAACGCCGCTGATAGACGCATCAGCAATGTTATAAGTTTGTCCTTGTTGTCTACCAAACTTATAACGCCGCTGATAGACGCATCAGCAATGTTATAAGTTTGTCCTTGTTGTCTACCAAACTTATAACGCCGCTGATAGACGCATCAGCAATGTTATAAGTTTGTCCTTGTTGTCTACCAAACTTATAACGCCGCTGATACGTCATTCTGTGTCTACTAAACCTATAACATTGTTGATTTGTAATATCGGGTAATATCCTCGGAGGGTGGATTAAATAATTTTAATTTTGTCTCGTATATATTTACATATTAACCATGTAACTATGTATTTCTTCTGAATTGTTTTCTTTCTTTTTAATTGTTTATTAATGTAAGTTATTTTTACTCAATTTTGTTAATGTCATGTCGTGGAAATGTATTTAGAGTTTCGATCTCGCACATAACTATGATTTGTCAATTATTGTAATAATTATTATGATTGTAACCTGTTGTGCCTATTTCCTTAATAAAAAAAATGATAATCGAGTTTATAGCTGGTTTCCAGTGTCTACCAAATTTATAACACTGCTGATACATTATACATTTCTTTTCTTGCTGGTTGTTCTCGGTGACTATCAAACTTATGACGCCGCTGATAAGTCATGCATTGACTGTTTCTTTTCGGTTCTTCTAAGTGTCTACCAAACTTATAACGCTACTGATACGTCATACATTGATTCTTTTCTTACCAGTTTTTCTCAGCGTCTACCAAACTTTTAACACTGCTGATACTTCTTACGTTGACTGAGTTCTTCTCAGTGCAGAGTATGTCTTATTATGTCTGTAGCACCGCAGCTCTAAATGTACATGTGGTGTATTTTGTTTGTGAACTGCAGTTTTGGGAATGTTTTTAGCTATGTTTGAATCGTTTGCCTTTCTCAGGACATTTATCTCTTAATCTGAAATGAATCTAAAAATAAATGATCTTTTATCTGACCCTTATAGTGTCAAATAAAAGTTTAAAAAATTGGAATTTATTGAAAAATGTATAAGTTATCGGCTTTTAAACTTAAGTAGTGAAAATACACTCTATCTCTGTTACTGCTGGGACTTTGCTATAACACTACGAGTTTATGACGTCATAGTCGCTACAGTTATCGTAGTCAAATACCTAAGTATTTTATTTACGCTTACGGATGATAAAATTATCTCAAAATATAAAAGAATTCTCGTCTCAAGAATTTTAAACTCTTATAATATTTTGTTTTTATTTAACTGTAAATTGTACTCGTATTAAATTCATATTCTGTAATAAAATTTAA
This sequence comes from Zeuzera pyrina, assembly GCA_907165235.1. NCBI lineage: Eukaryota > Metazoa > Arthropoda > Insecta > Lepidoptera > Cossidae > Zeuzera > Zeuzera pyrina. The sequence continues at coordinate 2,659,064 of OU015639.1, forward strand.
AACAACGAAATATATTACCTTTTCTTCCTGAACGACGATAGAATAAGAACTTCACATTATTCCGTAAGCTCCAGCTACGAAATAAATCTTTCGAACAATTAAACGCTAACCAAACACATTTGAACAAAGCACAGATTATAAATCACACGACAAAGGATATTTTCGTGACGTCATTAGCCGGGCGCGAGGGGCGATGATTTTGTTTGAGTTGGTAGATAGGTAACGTGGCAGGTGCCGCTAAACTCAGTGACAAATTACGGGAGTGGCACGAAGTTAGGAAACCCGGTTTGTACAACTTCGGATGTGGTGATTTGTAATTTAATTAGTCTTATATGTACGTGTAAGCAAATTTTTTTTTTTTTTACTGACTTAATTGACACGTTAGCGCTGTAGTCAGTGTCTACATTGGAAGCTTAGCATCTCAGAGTTGATTTGCCGCCAGATCAATTTAGATAAGAAAGTTTTCTATATTTTTTTTGAGTCTGAGTCATACCGCATCGAAGTAAGAAACTATTTTTTTCACTTTTGACCGCTAAATCTAACATTGGTTATAAAAAACCTGCACTTAATACCCATAATGAAGTTTCCATAATTCGTAGTATGATACCCAATGCGACCTTTGTTTTTTAACTTACATAATATTTTTCTTCTGATTTTATTAATTTCAGAGTTATGTCAGCGATAACATAATATATTAGTCCACATAATTGCAAATGAAAACGTAACAACACAGACCCTGGAGTCGCAACTTCGGTATAGAGAGCGGGAAAGTGAGAATGCCATACGGTGGAATGATGAATATTTGAGTAGGATTGCTGTGCCTCTTTTATGTTATGATAAATATAAATAATTTTTTTTTTGTAAAATCCGGAATTAGTTAGTTACTTGAAACTATGTAAACACTTTAATAAGTCGTTAAATAAAAAATGCGTTTTTTTAATACTGTCTGTGCTCGGCCTTGTGTTGCTGTGCTTAACAGGTATTACTTTATTATTCATGAGCTATGGTCATAAGTTCATACAAAAATCACATAAAAAAATGTTCTTTTACTTTTTGCCAAATTTTCCAATTTCTCGGGCAACTTTTCCAATTTTTCTTTTAATAAAAAGTTTATACGGACTGTTACAAACATGTAATAAAAAAATTTGCCCAAACGGTCCAGTCATTCTCAAGTTTTATGTTTAGCAACGAGCAACATTCCATTTTCATTTACACGATGTATAGATTTCATAAAACATTTTTACTGACCGCGGCGTTTACTAAACAAGTAATTTCTCAATGCTGCATTATTAGTCTAATATTCTGTCAATAATGTACCGAGAATTAGTCAATGACACACAACATATGTATTTATTACTCATCCAAATTTATTGTATCGCATTCAAAATAGACCCCTTCTGAAATAATACACTTACGCCAACGAATAACCAACATCATCAACAAAACATTTTTTGTCTATGCCTATATTACGGTTTTCTCGATTCTGAACACTTAAAAAGAATTACCACATCCACAGTCTGAAAGCATTTTCATACATTCTATTTAAATTACCATGCCGGAGTTTGGCTTACGAGTCGTTAAGGCAAAAATAAGGCACACTCAGCGACACTAGGTGTCCTAATGAAAAATCTTCAGGGCGACGTCGTACGCAACTTTCAATTGGAAAAGTTTTAGTGGCAGATATTTCGGAGGATGCTGCAGATACGGGGTGACGAAAAGGGAGTCGACCCAGTTTTATCGATAACGACGTTGCGACGCGTTCATCTGTTATTTTCCGGTTTCGCTTGACCTAAAGTCTAAAATAAAGGCATAAACAATGATATACTCATAGCTTTACGAATTGTCATGAAACAGTATAAGAGGAGTATTATTATTTATATATTTATTTTCTTTATCTTATTATTTATTTATTTGTGTCATAGTGGCAGATATTTCGGTGGATGCTGCAGATACGGGGTGACGAAAAGAGAGTCGACCCAGTTTTATCGATAACGACGTTGCGACGCGTTCATCTGTTATTTTCCGGTTTCGCTTGACCTAAAGTCTAAAATAAAGGCATAAACAATGAGATACTCATAGCTTTACGAATTGTCATGAAACAGTATAAGAGGAGTATTATTATTTATATATTTATTTTCTTTATCTTATTATTTATTTATTTGTGTCATAGTGGCAGATATTTCGGAGAATGCTGCAGATACGGGGTGACGAAAAAGGAGTCGACCCAGTTTTATCGATAACGACGTTGCGACGCGTTCATCTGTTATTTTCCTGTTTCGCTTGACCTAAAATCTAAAATAAAGGCATAGACAATGAGATACTCATAGCTTTACGAATAGTCATGAAACAGTATAAGAGGAGTATTATTATTTATATATTTATTTTCTTTATCTTATTATTTATTTATTTGTGTCATAGTGGCAGATATTTCGGAGGATGCTGCAGATATGGGGTGACGAAAAGAGAGTCGACCCAGTTTTATCGATAACGACGTTGCGACGCGTTCATCTGTTATTTTCCGGTTTCGCTTGACCTAAAGTCTAAAATAAAGGCATAAACAATGAGATACTCATAGCTTTACGAATTGTCATGAAACAGTATAAGAGGAGTATTATTATTTATATATTTATTTTCTTTATCTTATTATTTATTTATTTGTGTCATAGTGGCAGATATTTCGGAGGATGCTGCAGATACGGGGTGACGAAAAGAGAGTCGACCCAGTTTTATCGATAACGACGTTGCGACGCGTTCATCTGTTATTTTCCGGTTTCACTTGACCTAAAGTCTAAAATAAAGGCATAAACAATGAGATACTCATAGCTTTACGAATTGTCATGAAACAGTATAAGCGGAGTATTATTATTTATATATTTATTTTCTTTATCTTATTATTTATTTATTTGTGTCATATTATTTATTTATTTGTGTCATAGTGGCAGATATTTCGGAGGATGCTGCAGATACGGGGTGACGAAAAGGGAGTCGACCCAGTTTTATCGATAACGACGTTGCGACGCGTTCATCTGTTATTTTCCGGTTTCACTTGACCTAAAGTCTAAAATAAAGGCATAAACAATGAGATACTCATAGCTTTACGAATAGTCATGAAACAGTATAAGAGGAGTATTATTATTTATATATTTATTTTCTTTATCTTATTATTTATTTATTTGTGTCATAGTGGCAGATATTTCGGAGGATGCTGCAGATACGGGGTGACGAAAAGGGAGTCTACCCAGTTTTATCGATAACGACGTTGCGACGCGTTCATCTGTTATTTTCCGGTTTCGCTTGACCTAAAGTCTAAAATAAAGGCATAAACAATGAGATATTCATAGCTTTACGAATTGACATGAAACAGTATATTATTATTTATATATTTATTTTCTTTATCTTATCATTTATTTATTTGTGTCCTATATTATTCTATTATATATCAAGCAAATTTATGTAGATATTTACTTTTTATACAGAGCAAACAACATGTCCTGATTTTACATATGTTCTGTGCGGGTACCGCTGAAAATCAGTGCTGTGACTTTTTGGCGGGAACGGAAGAAGTGAGGTTGTCATTTTATTTAGATTTTCTGTGTTTTACATTTTTAGGAGATTTAAACTACAACAGTGATAGTATACTGTGATTTAAAGTTCTGTGTAAGTGAAAAGAATGGTGGAGATCTAAATAAACATGTGTAGCTGAAGTTTTCGCGCTCTTCCAAGAAATCCTTTTTAACTTCAGTAAAGCCTACTTTACTGGAGGAGTGTTAGGGACAGTTAATATTTCTCCAGAAGTTACGTCATTAGGCTGATGGTCTTGTAACCAATGCCTTAAGAAATATAAATGAATGAAAAAAAAAATCAGTGCTGTAGCGCTTGCGTCAGCTTATGCTGAGTCGGTGTCCAATTTTGGCTAAGTAAATTGCTTTTATTCTTAGGTATGTAGTGTACAAGTAATGTTATTCTGTGTCGATGTTTTTTGTTTTTGTATAAATTGTTATAATGCGTGAGTGATGCCCAATAAATGTCTCTCTATGTATATGTCTATTTCTAAATAAACCTCCAAAACTAACCCTGAATTTTTAAGGTTACTTCGATAGAGTTTATAACTCTAGACAACCTGCCCGTACTACTAAGTGAAGCATTTATTTATTTATTTAGTTACACTTTTACAGTTAGTTTAACTTGCGACTCGATATAACAGTACAGAACAAAGAGGTGACTTAGGAAACAAAAGAGTCAATAAAAGTTTTCACAAATAGTTATTAGTTATATTTCATATTTAAAAAAAATGTTGTTTTCTAACAAAATGATGGCCGATCAGAATATATGTGTCGTTTGTACAGATGGATTCAGTTTATCTGATTTGCTTCACCGTTGCTACTACGATGTGGCACCTCACCTGGTGTCGTTGAAAGTCTATGATTACGTCTAAATTTGGACCACTATTTTAATATTGCAACATCAAAAGTTCAGTAACACTAGGCTATTTTTCATACCGCAAAATTCCAAATTGGAGATGGACGAAACTGCTATGAGCACAATTAGTAACCAAAACCAAAGACTATGCCAAACATCATCTATTGACAATACTTTGATATTGTTGAAATGTAAGTTTGTACTCCAAGGACAGGCTTTGCCTAGTGTAGGGCCCAGAATAAAATATAGTTCGTAATATACATATTTTTCTTGTAAATTAAATAAATATATAACTGAGTCATTAGTGTAATTATATCCATATTATTTACAACTGGGAAATTATGATTCACAGTCAACCTCATTATTGCTTTCCATCAAATAAAACGATCGTGCATTGTACAAAAAAAAAACGCTTTTCGTCCTGGACAAAACAATTTCTTTATCCGATAATAGCGCAGTGTGTGTGACATCTGAGAACACTGCGTTACGTAAGCAATGCCGCCTCGCAAAATTCGTAAAATAACTGTCACAAAACATAAAATTATGAGGAATTACGAGGCGCACTCCCAGAATATTCACGACAATATCTGAGCAAAGCAAACATTCCTTCGATATACACTTAGCGCTTTCATAATTTACCTTGTTTATTATTTCAAAGTTTATTTCAATAAGCTTTTAAAGTAAACGCGTGGTACAAGCGCATAGAAGTAGCGGAAAGAATAAACTTGTTTTCCAGTTGTATATACCATATTGTATATATTATATATACATATTGTACATATTATTGTTGTTGTATATATTATATTATATATTGTAACTATTCCAGTTTAAATTAAAATCTATTTAAATGTAAGCCCAGTTACGAGGCCTTTTTAACGTCAAAAACCTTTTGATAAGACTTGCATTTTAAAAAACCAGCAAAAAGCTTAGTTTGGTGTCAATTTTTTAATAGCGTCTTACAGCAGACTTTAATTACAATGTTATTTCAAGTACAGAAAGCATAATTCCCAGAGTAAGTTTACCTACATTTAAAAACAAACAGACGACGATGTCAAACTTACGACATCCCTCATTTCTGTTGAGGTTAAAAATGAACGCTGTTCGTTTATAAATATTAATCACTTTTGTTTAGAAGACACAGAACTAAGTCCTTTATCATTAAGACTGTACCTTTTTACTCCTATCATCAATGTTTATAGAAGTTCGCACCATTTGAATCCTATATGAGAATAAAAATTAAAATTTGGAATATTTTTATTAAACTAAGACTAAAAAAATGTTTCAAAAGAGTATGAAAATTCAAAACATTGCTTCCAAAACATATCATATTGAGAATTGAGAAAAACTGAAAATTAATAAGCTTTCCCTCATAATTAATGTGCTTGAGTTGCAGACTTTCCATTCTTTAGGGTTTTGTACCCTAAATGAAACCTTTACAGTTTTGTCCTGTTTGTTTGTCTATGTTATCTGGATAAACAGCACGTCGTCGTGTGATCATCTTTTGTCCGCACATTGTAACTGATTTTTATTCCATTCCATCAAAATGAAATTTGCTATAGATACGTAAACTGTTTGCGTAAAAGCAGAAAGAAATAAATAAAATTAAAGAACAGATTCTGTATTCATTGTATTTAACTTTATTTTGTGACTTCGCTCATAAACGCTAAGGTAGCATGTTTTCAGTTTAATTTTCAGTTTCAACACAATTTTTTTTTTCTCACACTGGAAATAACGTTTGTTGTTGAAACAACATTGGGAATGCTAACAATCCAATATTAATAATTAATGCTAGGAATTGTCTTGATAGTCATTCAGTTTTCTTGTAGAAACTTGACTTGAATTTCTAATCTATATAGCGACCTTGGAAACTTTATTTTTAACCTAAAACCTCTGTACGTGATTAAAATTGAAAATGACCAAAGAAAGTCTTCATGGCTAAATTATTTGCTTTCCTTAAATTACATTTTTTATTTACTTTACTATTCTTTAGGTAATCGCCATCAGTATTACTACCAAGATTAACATTTTTTGTAGTATTGAGAAGACCACAAAAGTACCACAACATTTTATATAATACTCATGAAGTTAAATCATGAATACACACCGTATTCTGTTATTGATTTAACTGTTAATTTGCACTACAAGCAATGACCGTTCGCGACTACAGTTAAACTTTTACTACTAGGTAACTCTGACTATATCAGACTACTTCTATCCAGCAGCACATGTCTATAGTTAATTCAACGTCTCTGACTACCTCCATCCAACCACATTTTACACGACTACTTGGCTTACTACTTGACAACAACTTATCACAAAGGCTGAAGTCAGACTCTTATATATGGCTAAACAAATGGACTTTAGCATAGGTCACTTTTGTGTGAAGATAACAAAGTAGGCCCAATTATAGAATATATTTTATAACTTTATCGGTTTCGTAGTGGTCTGATAGAGAAAAAAAACATAGAATATGCCAATTGAATATTTTCCCGCATAGGTCACAAAACTCGGATAGAACTTATCATAAGGAACTTGTGTGGGCTAAAACTATTCATTATCTAAATCTACTTTACGATCTATAAGCTCAAGTACCTTTTGTAACGTCTTTAAGATCCGTCCAATCCGAAGGCGAAATGACTTGAAAACTTATATTTCGCTATAAATAACGAGATATGTTAATTTTATTTCTCTCATCAAATACAGTCGTATTCAATTAAAATTTAAAATGTTTGTTATTTTTTTGCCATACATACAGCTACAAAGCAAGAAAGCAAAAACTGCCAGTACATTCAGATAGAAAGGATTCGGAAGGATTCGACTGCTTTCGTTCGAAAAAAAGTATATTCAGCAGAACTGACGATGAAATCATTTTAATCCAACATTTACATTCTTTTTTTTTCCATACGCATGTAAAATGCACACCTGCATTTTAAAGCATCCTTGAAATTATAATACAAACGAACTATAAAGTAGTTAAAGTAGATTTTTTCTGTTTAATCGCTATTATTTTTAATTATATTTATAAAGTAGATAAATTTTGTAAATCTGTCAATCACTTATTCTTTAGACCACACCCGTTCAGATCCCAATAATTGCTCACGCACTTCGTGCTTCAACGCGCGAATTCTCCCAAACGCTAATGACTCAAGTTTCAGCTTCGGAGAGATTTAAAATTGAAACATTTGTGCGTATGTGTTAGTACACCGTACAGTCTCGATACAATTACTTCTGTAACCAGAAGTTTTAGCAAGCAAAAAGCTTCCATGAAAAGTTCCCTTGAAAATACATCTGAAATATTATATTCTTTTAGCTTTACACCTTGTTTTCTGAACTGTAATAAAAATTTCACAAATGTAAGTTCAACTCACATATAGAGTTCCATACGAGATAATGTAATAATCGACATTTTTTGTGAGGAAGTTCCAGATGTGAGTTGGTAGAAATCGTCACTTAACGAAAAAGCGTTATACTCTCTCCATTCGACTCTCAACGACTTTTTGTCATTGTCTATTCCTAAAAGGCCTTACTCACGGTGCAATCTGATTAGCAATTGGTTGCTGCAATCTGTTGCAAGGCAACTGATTGCATTGTAAATAGGCAGTTTGCAGGTCGCATGCAACTTATTTTACAATGCAATTTGTGTTTGTATTTGTACGCCTTTAATACGTGCTAATTATTCAGCAACGTGTTCCTTAACTCTATACATAGATCCGTAGTTATCTTTCTGTCTCTCTCTTGAAGTGTGTATGTGCGAGCGAGTATCGAGATTCAAACAGATGAGCAGTGTGCGCAGCCGGCTATATAACCTCATTACTCTATGCGAGGTTTATTAAAACTTATTTGTTTCTTGTTTTTGTTTTAAATCATACATGAATTTTATTGTCTCGTTATTGGAATTAAGTTTTGAGAAATCGAAACTGCAGCTGAGGAACTTCGTTCCTGATGTTCAGATGCTCCTACCGTACGCGCTTTTTTAATTATTCTGAAGATTTTAATACCTTGGACCTTTCAGAATGCTTAAATTATGCTACATCTTTTCAGAAACTTTTAAAATGCTCCATTACTTTCCGGGGAAGAGGGAAAGGCGAGAACGGTCGAGTTTGTAAACCGAATTTGCGTTTCTTTAATTCTGCCATGATTATACTAAACTTTTAACACAATATGTATTTTAACAGGATGTATCATCAGTAGCGCAATACCACAAAACAGAGAGAGCACAGAAGTAAATCTCATGTATGTACTTCATTTTTATACCTACTCTCGGGCGTAGTGTAACGGTTATCAAAAGTGTAATGCACAAATTTTTATTAATGGTAGGTATGTATAATATTATAAATATGATGTAATTTTTTAAATAGAAGTATAATGTAGTATACACGCTTTGGTTTAACTTCCTACGTTCATATTTATTAATTATTGGTATAAAAGTAGTACTAACTTCATTCAAAACAGATTTGTGGTGTATGATTGGGACCACTACATAAAAAGAAATACTCGATACCTATTACGACGTCTTACAAAATTCACTGGTACTTATATTTCTGAAACAACTGGTAGTTTAAAAATGTGCATTCACTGTTTAAAGTGGGGTTCAAACATTCACTAACTGAGCAGTTATAATACGTTCTTTCTTTGCTACATTTCCCTGGATAATCGGTACGCCTTCAGAAAGAAAAAATCTCGCGAAGCGTACAACTGCAGCGCGCGGGTATTTGCGCGGTAAATCGTGCTCAGACTGTTCCGAGACGAACCGAAATTTCGTGTCGGTGAACGATGTCTAAGTGTGTGTTGCTTGAGCGCACTTTGTTGGAGATTTACTTCTGTTACTCTCTGTTTTGTAGTATTACCCTCGGGCCATTGGGGTCATGGCCCGAGGCAGCAGTCTGCGAGGGGCGACGTTCGCCGAGTAGCCATCTATACATATAAAAACCAATTTCCGTGCGTTAGTCTCGCAAAAACTTTAAAACGGCTTGACCGAATTTGATGAATTTTTTGTGTGTGTTTGAGTGGGTCCTTGAATGGTTAAGATTCACAACTGGATCCGGTAGGTGGCGCTGCAATCGGGGTCTAAGATTATTTTTTTATTTCGGGCAGGAGACCGTTAATCGTGTAACGCAATTGGCAAAATGAATTCGATTAAATGAAGAATCAGGTTACCAAATATTATTTTCATACCTTCATATCAAGCCAAGGAAGACTAAGGCTGACTTATGAAGATCAAATAGCTAGAGTGTTAGCCGATGGAAAGTTAAAAGCACTCGCATACCTAGGCGAAAATGTGTGAGGAGAATGACGAGATTTGAGGAACCGAAATAAGTATGTAAGGACTGCGACGCTTGGCGCTCCGTCCTCTCTGACTACCCCGTTAGGGATACGGCGTTAAGATATGTCTGTATGTATTTTCATACCTTTTGTAATTACTTCCAAAAATTGGGATCCCTGCCGTCAAAATTTCCAATTCGTCGCCTTAAAATACTGTATATCATTTGTGCCAAATTGTAAGAATGTACGTCACCATTATGTAGTTAATGACAAAATTGACTATGTCAGATACACATGAGTCACCTTATAAGGGACCCGTTTTTGCTATTAAGATACGTAGCTCTAAAAACTATGAATGAACATAATTAAATAAACATATATATAAATATAATATACAAAAACTAGCAGTAGCCCGCGGTTCTGTTCGCGTAGAATTAAAATAATTTGCCTATATGTCCTACCTTGGAACTAATAATTCAGTCTCAATTCTCAATTCCATAAAATTGAATCCATTGGTTAAGCTGCGGAAAGGTCTCCTCTTTTACAAGTGGATACTAATATTATAAAGAGGTAAACTTTGTTCGTTTGTATGTAAGGGATAGACTCCAAAACTACTCAACTCATTTCAAAAATTCTTTCACTTATAGAAAGCTATATTATCAGCGAGTAACATGGGCTATTTTTATTTTCAAAAATTTCTACACGTGCAATGCCAGGGTTGATCGCTAGTTTTATAATAATATACTCAGACATTTTACACAGCGCCATCTAGTCTCAATGTAAGCAGCACAGCGCTTGTGTTATGGGTAATAGACAACTGATATACTACTTACATATTTTTTTCTTTTGTAAATAAATACATATTATACATAAACACCCAGACTCGGGACGGGAATCGAACCTGCAACCCCCGTTTACTTTCTAATGCGCTAAGCCGTTGCGCCACGGAGGTCGTCTATATTGATGTGAAACACGTATCATTATCTGTACTAATCCTTGTACTCATACTATGAAAAGCAAAAATTTGATTGTTTGTTTGCATTGAATAAAGTAAAATTATTAAACCGATTTCAAATATTATTTCACCTATAGAAATCTACATTATCAGCGAGTAACATGGGCTGTATTAGATTTACAAAAAAAGTTTCTACCTGTGCGAGGCCGAGGGGGGTCGGTAGTTTTTAATGAAAACTATTTGTACTCAATTTCACTGCCGTATTCCGTTCCGTATATTTTTTTTGGGGGCAAACGAGCAAGCGTGTCACCTGATGGAAAATGATCACCGCCGCCCATGGACACCCGCAACGTCCAGGGAATCACGGGTGCGTTGCCGGCCTTTAAGGAAAGAGTAGGCTTGTTCCTTGAAGGTCCCTAAGTCGTAACGGTCCGGGAATACCGCCGCTATAAGTTGGTTCCACAAAATTGCCGTACGTGGTAGAAAATGTCGTTCAATTCATCAAATATCTAAAAACGTAAAAATAACCGCGAGACAAGAAGGTACTTTATCATACTGTGTTTATAGGAAGCCTACACACACAGACAGATACCTGCACGCCACGTCGCATCACCATCCCAGTCATCTGCAATCTGTTATAACTTCACTGAAGAACAGAGCGTACGATCTGTGTGACCCTGAACACCTGGAGCAAGAGCTCGATTATGTTCAGGAGGTACTGATAAAGAACGGATATCAGATTAACCGACGAATGAGGCGGTCTAAAAAGAAGGACAGACATCCGGACGTGAGCAGACAACCCGCCTATATGCCTTATGTGAAAGGAGTGACGGACAAAATAGGATCTATTTTAAAAAAGTATTCCATCCATACCGTGTACACACCGGGAACTAAGGTAAACAAAATAGTGGGCACACCGAAGGATGTCTTACCGTTGCAGACACCAGGGGTCTACAAAATAGATTGCAGTTGCGGTAGCTCATACATTGGCCAAACGAAGCGGACTCTTGCTGAAAGGATTAAGGAACACATTGCAACTGTAAAAAACCAGCAAACTACCAAATCAGCGATAGCGGAACATCTCCAATCGGATACGAATCATTGGATAGAATTTTATCGCCCGCAAGTCCTTTCCACTGATCGCCACTTTTATCCAAGAGTCGTGCGTGAAGCAATTGAAATCAAGAGACACAAAAATTTCAATCGGGAAAGTGGATACAATTTGTCAACAGCGTGGAATCCTGTGATTCAAATGACAAAACCTCGTTTTTCACATCCGGTTCAGTGTGTGGACACCGTGAGTGTTGTGTGTAGGAACCCTAATAATTATTTACAAATATCGGGGGTAGATGAAATAAAATCTGCCTCTGACACGGAGTGAAGCTTGCTGCGAAAGTTTACTTGAGACCACGGCCGATGAAACTCGGCCGAAACGTCAAGAGAAAATAAAAGGTAATCGCGTTAATTTCCCGTGTTTTTAGATATTTTATAATGCAGCGCGAAAGTTTAAAAGTTTATACGCCATTCATCAAGGTGGTGGGGATGAAAGGACAGTCGATTGCGTGACGTACGGTAAAGGAATTCAGCAGCAGGCAGTACTCCGAACAATTTCTCAGAACATTCCCCATGATAGATAGATAGGTAAAATATGCTTAGGGACGCAACGTCCCTCCTCAGGGCCAGAGAATCGAGCCGATCAGAGAGTACCGGATCGCCGACAACCCGAACCGCTCTATATTGTATGCGGTCAAACGGAAGGAGTAACATACTGGGGCGCTCCAGCTCAGAGATGGGAACAGTACTCCATGTGAGGCCTAATCTGTGCCTTGTAAAGTTGTAATCTTGTAATTGTAATATATACCATAAGTTCCGTACAAAATTCAACTCGCTACTCTTTTCGCCTTAAATAGTGAATTTTCAAAAATCCTTTCTCAGTGGGCCCCTGCATTACACAAACTATCGTCTGAACAAATTTTATGATCCTTGCCTTAGTACTTTTCGAGCTTTCAAGATTAATCAATCGGTCAATGCTATTCGCTTTTATGTAGTAATAGCGACCCGCCCCGGCTTCGTTCGAGTGGAATATTGAATCATTGCAACACACCAATTCGTAAAAATGAACTCTCATCTCTTCACTTTTCTTGACAGCGCTCGTTATAAACAAAGAATTAATATTAAAGTTCACAGAACAGCATTATTTTCTAAAAGTTTTATAACAATGATACCAAGAGTATAATAAATTACCAATACAGCTTAGAAATTTAGACGATAGCAAATTGTTCAAGAGGAAACTTTATAAATTTTCAATCTCAAAAGCATATTACACTGTTCAGTAATTTTTAAGGGATGGAAATATGTATATGAAATGATTATTGTAAAATGACATTTAAGAATCAATGTATCATGTTCCCTTAATTGTTTGATGTTCTTTTGTTTTGTGAATTGATATTTGATCGTTTGATATTGATTGAGGATGTTCTCAAGTAGACAATATTAATATTTGAATTATGTAAAGACTTTATAATAACTTGAACTTGAACTTAAAATTTGTATGCCGTTTATAAGGCAAAGCGCAGTGGCACTAAAAATTTACTTCTATCATATTATAAATATATTAACTATACCTGTGTCTCACAAATAATAAATTAATTAATTAAAAAAAAATTATAGAGATTTTCATACAAAAATAAATTTCCAAAGTTCTGACTATTCCGATGGATTTTCTTAAAATTTTCTTTCATGCAAACCTTTCCTAATAATTACGAACAGAACAAAAACCAACCAAATCGGTCAAACCGTTCTCAAGTTTCATACATACATTCAGTAAACGAAGTATCGGGAATGGATGATTTGTTTATGGTTCCAAATTCAATTTTTTGTTTTTTTTGTTGTTGTTAGATTGGCACAACTGTTTTCCATTTTGGCGCGGATTTTTAGTTGCATCTGTTATTTAGATTAAATAGAGTGCTGTGTACTTATATCATTCTAGTGTATATTGCGAATTTCATAATGGACAAAAACATCGAACAAAGAGTTTGTCTTAAATTTTGCATCGCCAATGGAATTGCGTGTTCGGAGTCACTGAAAATGTTACAGAAGGCTTTAGACGACAGTGAATCGACTTTATCAAAAACACGTGCTTATGAGTGGTACAAAACGTTGAAAAGCGGTCGAGATGTGATGGAAGATTTGCCTCGCTCTGGTAGGCCATCAACGTCTGCAACTGAAGTTAACATCGCAAAAGTGAAGGAAATAGTGACTAAAAATCCTCATTCAAGTTCGAGAGAGATAGCCGCCGAACTTTCTGTGTCTCACGAGTCGATCCGTACCATTTTAAATAATCACATGGGTATGAAACATGTTGCCGCTCGGCTAGTCCCAAAAGACCTGAATTTTCTTCAAAAACACAATCGCATAAGAGTCGCTGAGGACATGCTAGAACGAGTCAATTCCGATACAACATTCATGAAACGCATTGTTACTGGTGACGAGACGTGGGTTTACGAGTTTGATATGCAAACTAGTCAACAAGCTTCGGAGTGGCGCCTTCCAACTGAACCGAAACCGAAAAAACCACGCCAAAATCGATCAAAAGTCAAAGTCATGTCATTAGGTTGAATAACTAACATTTCGTGTCTGATCTTTTCCCGGTACTTTCTTGACAGAGTAGTACAGCAATTGGTTTTTTATTTTTTATACATAGAAAATGTTTGTGGTAGATTGTGTGTGGTGCTGCATTGCAGCACGAATTGGACCCCCCGGTGAAATACCACCCTCTCACAGAATATTGGCGTGAAATAACAGCATCGGTGAGTGAGAGTGCCGGTGGCCCATCTCCACCTCCCCCTCTTTTCTTTAAAGGCCGACAGTGCACCCGTGATTTCCCGGACGTTGCGGGTGCTCATGGGCGGCGGTGATCACTTTACATCAGGTGACTCGCTTGCTCGTTTGCCCCTCTGCCATAAAAAAATAAATGTATGTAACTAATACATAAAAATAATAATATGTTTTCTCCACATCCAGTTTAGAGTCGACACAGTATTAGCGCGTCAAAATTACTTTCTAACGTGCAGAGGGGTAATATTAGTGCCATATTACCATTCATCGCCTATACAAGTCTTTTATGATAAGCTTTTTACCATGATTGATTAGAAGACCTGTACTGGAGAATAAGAAGAAATCATGGTACCACTTGTACCTTATGTGAAAGAATTTGCAGTGGTTTTTTATAAGTGGCAAAGAAACATAAAACTCGAGGTTTAATGGTGGTCCGCTAGTATTTACCTTCTAAGCCTGCAACTAGGTTCGGCCAGGGTTTACAATACAATATTTCCTTAAATTCAAATGTCCTCCAATTCGTCATGTGTATCCATATTACTCAAACTCAAATCACTTTATTAATCAGACATCAAATCTGATCGGCTCGGAATAAAGGCCGTTTACGATCCGATTAGTACCACCTCTCTTCATGAGGTTGAGTTATATGAACTTTCCAAACATACAAAATGTTACGATATTAGTTAACATCCTTTCAAGCTGTGCATCACTGTTAACGTAGCTGTAGCATAAAATAAAAACAAACACTAAATTCATAAATAAATTTGTTTTTTAAGAGAAAATCACAATTAAAATGAGCATGGGATTCCATGATAATGTGATGAATTACTAAAATCTTTACCTATTCCGCTCAAGCTCCAAAAATCACCAATCGACACGTGTTTCGCCTCTTAACAAAGCATCCTCAGGATATACCAGAGATCGGACTCGGTCAGCTTCGGTAAGATTCGGTGCTGGTAGATTTTAGTAATTCACCACATGAAATGGATTTCCGCAAAGTAACACCTGAGTCTGTACAATATTCCATGATAATGTTTGTGATGCGTGCCTATAGCAATTATTTACATGTAACTGTCGTTTAGTTACATGCATCTAAGGCCTACGCATTCGCCAGTGTGACGTTAAATATGTTTGCTTGCATATAAATGCATAGTGGATACCTACTTTAATCAATGAAGTTTTTTAGTCGCATGTATTGACATAGAATACTGCGGAGAAGTTGTGTGTTTATTTTTGTTTCAAGTTCGTGTGAAATTTCGTTTTTTTTTTATAATAGAGGGGGCATACGAGCAAGCGGGTCATCTGATGACGAGTAACCAACCGCCGCCCAAGAACACCCACAACATCCGGAGAATCACGGGTGCGTTACCGGCCATTAGGGAAATAGGGAAAGGAGGGAGAAGGGGTGACGGGTAACCGGTACTCTCACTCACCGATCGAAACACAACAGCAATAGATGCTGTTATTTCACGCCGATATTCTGTGAGCGGGTGGTATTTCACCGGGCGAGCCGGCCCTATTCGTGCTGTAATGCAGTATTGCTCTAACACCTTTAAAGCTTTTATATTTTATAATTAATAATAATAATAATTTTACCTCGCATACCTAGGCGAAAATGTGTGAAGAGAATGATGAGATTTGAGGAAGCGAAAGTGGTGTGTAAGGACCGCGACTCCTGGCGCTTCGTCCTCTCTGACTACCCCGTTGGGGATACAGCGTGAAGATATGTTATGTTATGTTAATAATTTTATTAGTAATTTTATTTACCATAACAAATATAACATATTTAATTACTAAAACAGGGTACAAAAAAGATTAAAAAGACTTCATTTACCAGCGACCTCCGCACTAAGCGCGAGCTTGTATCGCGGATGTCAGTTGACACCATTAACAAGTCTACATGTATAATTACATATAACATCATTTAACTAATATAAAGTAAATACATATAAAATTTGATGAAGCAAATAAATGACAAATACATTTGTAATTTAAGCTAAAGATACAATAATAAACTTTTTTAAGCTGTAAATGTAATCTATATATCATACACAACGTGTACTTCAAACGCTGTTGACTAATATTGTAGCACGTTGTATACGCTATGTATAGTTACTGGAACGCTACTTTGTTCTATCATCAGCGGACGGTAGGTTGTCACTGAACGATTCACACGCCGTCTACAAATGGGCAGCATTCGAGCGAGTCGTTTCAGCGACGGTAGTGCGTCAATTCATTGAGAAGTCGTTGGCAAGAGACGATGCTTTTCAGATGCTGCAGTGATGAATTCATGTTGAGCTTTATACCTACACAGAGAAAAACCAGCAAGAAATTCAGACAATTTCGGATATTTCTTGCCGCTATATGTAGTGGCCTACATTAATTGAAAAAACAGAACACTTACAGACAATATTTTACACTATAGTCCGTGAGATTTAATAGGTCGGATTTGACGTTTCTTAATTTTCATGCCGATATAACTTTGTATAGACGTTCCTGATACCTAATACAAATTCAATTACGTAAATGCTGAATAAAAAAACGTTATTTATTTTGCCTACGATTGATCATTGCACAAAACTACTAACTTTGATATCTTTTAGTTAAAAACACCTTCAGTTCCTCATATATCTTCAAAAGAATTTTCTAAATGGACGTTGTTACAATTTTACATCACGAGGCGTATTGCTCTAGTACTGCTACCATTTGCAGTCGTTTCATTACCAGACGAAATCGATAATTGATTGAAATGTCGTAATAATCGAATAATTTAAAATTAAGATATTATTATTTTTTTAAATAATGTTAGTTCTGTATTCTTTTTTTGATGAGTTTACTGACAGAAGTATGTAATCAAATATCAAAGGATGACTGGGCTAAGGTGGTGGAGAAAACAAAAAAATAATAAAGGAAGACTTTGAAAAAGATGTTAGAATAGACAATTTAATTGAAAATTAATTAATCATAATAGTGGGCGACGAAGATAGCGATGGACATGCATCCAAGCTCAGAAAATGATTAAATTTGTTTTTTTTTCACCAATATTTTTTATTATAGTCTGCCTTATTATAGCTTTCTAAGCGGCAACTTTGAGGAAGTTTATTATTTAAGATAATGTGTAGTTGTAAGTTTGTAAATATTAACATATGTATGTACTTTTTGTTAATAAATGATTTTCCTTTATATCAAATAGTTAATTGTCGTCTGCCTTTATTTACTACTAATACGTAGTGTGCTTAAATAATGAAGTTTCTTATACATTAGTCCCAAAAATAAATATATCCAATTAAGTTTATTCATATACTTAAATATGTTTTACTGTACCAAATACTTTATCTCAACAAACGTACTATGTAGCTAACAAACTATTTATCATAAGTGAAATATTATGATGTTATTATGAAAAATATTATACATAGGTAAAAATATGTGATGATATTTTAGGAGGTGAAATAAACATATAAGGACCGCGATCCTTAAAGCTCCATCCTCTCCGACTACCCTTTGTAGCGTTCATATTTGGTCTCCACCTACATTGAGGACAATCACTTATAATACTAATTGATACACGTCATTACTTAAAGTATAAATTAACATTTAACTTCTTTTATCTTGAAAAATAAATCATTCCTTGTTTAACTTAAATGTTTACCAACAACATTCACTGTGACAGACTGACATTGACAACGAAGAGCAGTTTAACTTTCGTAAACCACGTTTGAAGCATTGACCGTAAGCCTATCAGCAGAAACAAACTTGTTGATAAATATAATACCTTTGATTATTGAGTCATATTAATGTAAACATAATAACCTACGATTTATCTAAACTTACTTTAGAAATATTATTTTTACTAATTCGTTTGTAGACAGAACTTTATACAACATTCTAGAACGTCACACGGCGTTGATGACAAATGTACCGGTTGTCTAAATTATCTATGCTTAGGAGTGTGGAGGTAAAGATTCGCTCGATAAACATATCGATGGACCCTAAATATGTAGCCTTTGTTTTTAGTTAGAATGGGCTTTGAATTAATGAAGCATTAGGTCTTAAGTTCATTAATTTAGTAGTACTAATGAATAGTAATATAAAATTAATTAATCTTATCGACTCGCTAGGTAGATGTAATTTTAGATAGGGTTTGTCGACCACTGTCTCTTCATTAGTTGTTCCAGGAGTAGGAGGATAGGTGACCTTCGTCGTGGGGTTAAAGCGTTTCGTGGCTGGATACTTTCTTTTCTTTCTGCTGCGGAACGAGCTACCTCAACCATGTAGAAACTCTTAGTTAGGGCACATGTCGCCTAGTATAGATTTGTGTGGGATTAGCAACCCCAATTAGAAATAAGGTGGTAATTAGGTTAACAATATGTAGTAATGTAGGTTAGGTAATCTCAAGGTGGATCCCATGAGTTCTAAGGACAACTAACAAAACCAGGTGGGCCTCCAGTCCCTATATTCAATGAATACTTAGAAATAGTACTAAAAACTATTCAAAATCATCTAAAGCTTTTAGATATTCAATGAGTACCTAGAATGGTTTGGAACACTATATGACTATGAAGAAGTCTGAATCTTCTACGCTTTGGGTGGAAGAACGAGTGCCAGGTCATAGTTTCTTTTTTAAAGGGACATACTTGAGGACCGGGGCGGCACTTGGGTGCCATAACGCGTGGCCAGGTCATAATTCCTTGATAAAGGGACATACTTGATGACCGGGGCACGTGGGCGCTATAATTCAAGTAACATACTTGAATTCAAGGAACATACTTGAGGACCAGGGCACGTGGTTACTATACTGGAAGTAGATGCGCTACAAAGGGGAAGACTGAGGAGTAGGTGCAGTTGGTGGATGATCACCTCCTTCTTTAGGTTTATCAGTGACAAAACTGATAACTTTCTATTAGAAACTAAGGACTCTGTTAGATATTAGCTCCACGTTAATTTGTTAATATTGTGTATCTAATACATTTTTCTCTCTAAATGTTTGATTTTCATGTATAAAATATACTTCGATTTATGTATCTGTACTACTGAGAATTTAAATGCAGTACATAAACTCTGTGATGGTTTCTAAACCTTTATATCTAAGTATATTTCTCTGTAATTTAGAATAACATAAATAAATTATGTTGATGTAACTATAACAAGTAATATCTGAGCTCAATACTTGTAAAGCTTTAATACTGTTAATTACTCTGTAAACTTATTAATATCTAATTGCTGTTAGATAATAGATATTCTTGCTTAATAAATATACAATAATAAACACAGTAATGTTGTAATAAAATAGCATTTAATCTTTTGAAATTGTTAATGACTTATGTATTAAATATATAGTGAACTTATTGAATCCACCAATGAAAATTAGTTATAAGTAATAAATGTTGTTTATTCATGTAATGTTTTTCTTGTCTAATTAATTAACTTTTAATACATATCCCACTAGATGTCGATTGCAGAGGTGTACTAGGCGCCCTTAAACAAATTAGGTATACCACTCTCCAGGTGATAGTAATGATAAACATCTTCTATTACTCAACCTACACCTCACTCTGCCGGCCTGAGCAAGCCACGTTGTACCTTTATTTTTATAATTATATTCTAAATCCAGTAAATGTGCAGTTATTTCAAACTGTTGTTTTGTGAACAAAAATATAATAATAGCATTCAGTTTGTGGCTGTTTACTGTCTGGAGATATTGTTACCAATGTTGTCTATTTAAAGGTCTAAATAATCTTGGTGAGTTGACAAATCAATAGCATCATTATAAAGTCTTATAATTATGAAATACCTCATTTGAAAAGTAAGCTCGCTACCTCCGAGACAACGCTTCGAGTTTTGTTGAACGTGTTGTTTGTATTAGAAACTCGTGCTTAACTTGACTAATTATGTTTTGTTAAGCTTTTTCAACACGTCGGGAAGTTATTGTTATTGTAATGGTACTTGTTGAACATCTTACCCTTGAGGTCCATAACTTAGAGCAGAAAGTTTTAAATAAGACCACACCTCTTTTTAAAGAATACCAACGATTTCATAATACTAAATGGAAGTAATAAATGAAGTCTACATCGCAAACCTCAATAATTGTATGATAGGACCATTGGTGTACTGGCAAAGCAACTACTTTCCAAATCGGAGTCCGGGGTTCAATCCCCGGTCAGGTCGATTTAGGAAACGAACATTTCTAAATCGATTTGGAGTCTGTGTTAATGAGAGCAGCTCCCCAGCTCGTTGGGTCGTACCAATAGCACTAACCTAATGCTTAATTTGTGATCAAACGATTCGTCTTGTCTGGTCGAATTGTCTGGAGTATTATTATGCTTATATTATTATTTAAAATTTAAACTGTAATCAATGTATTTGAATATACCCTACTATTAATATAAAGAAAAAATAGGATAAAGGACTGCCGATAGAAGTGCAAACTTAAATTTATGAAATAATGTAAAAAAATGGATTAAATAAGGTATCCATGTATAGGTACATATATTTATAGATGACTTGTAGTTGAGTATATACAATGTATTTGTGTATATGTGTACTGGCTGCGCGCGCACAGCATGTCGGTGACGCGTGCAGCATGTCGGTGACGTTAAACCATAAGATTTTACCCATCTAAAATTCGCCGAACGTGCTTATGGAAGTTTTCACTTCAAAAATATGTGAAATGTACAATATATATACTAATAAAAAGTCAAATACAAAAATTTCATAAATGCGATACAAATACCTACATATTGACAGATGACACAATTGCACGACAGTCCAATTGTAAAAATGAAGAAAGGAATGCTTAGATGTTTCGGGCACATAGAGAGAATGAGGGATGAAAGCCTTACGAAGAAAATCTACAGAGAAAAAGTTAGTGGTAACAGAAGACAAGGAAGACCAAGGCTGACTTACGAAGGTCAAATGGCTAGAGTGTTAGCTAACGGAAATGTCAAAAACACTTGTTTATCTAGGCCAAAATACGCGAGGAGAATTATGAAAGAAGAGAGAAAGAAGTGCATATGGATCGCGAAGTCTGCACTCCGTCCTCTCCGACTACCCCTTAAACACTAATAGAAAGTCTACTAGTTTGATAGGTTAGATTTAATAGTACATAAAGTACCATCAAATAGTAAAATTTTATTCATATTCAAATTATTTTTTAGTCTTTGGGCTATATTCTTCGATCACAAATAAAATTGTGATCGAAGGCTATATTGTAATTTTGTTGAGCCAATCGCGTTTAGGTGCGTCATTAAAAACTTATACTGTACCAATGAGTTTGGTAAAACGACTTTAGTATACGCTACAATCATAAAAATTTAAGGCGACGCGTTGGAAATTTTGACGGCAGGGATCTCAATTTTTCTAAGTGACTACAAAACGTATGAAAGCGATATTTTGTAACCTGATTCTTCATTTCATTGAATTCATTTTGACAGTTATGATACACGATTGGTTAACTTCTGTAGCACAAAGAAATTCATCAAAGAAACCAAAGAGATTTACATTTTTAGAAGTAACGAGACCGATGTATGTTTCTAAATTTTCTGTACAACTTTATTCTAAATATATTCTTCAAAATGACAGTTGGATTTTTTTAAATTAATTATCGTTTTTAAAATGTATTTTTCTTAAGCTGACGCGCGCACTTTTGCATAGACCAGAAGGTCTATTTTGGATTAAATTATTGTTTATTAATGCGTCGCCTTAAACTTAACTTCACATTTTCGATACTATAACCATGCATAATATTCTCAAATCCAGACCTAGGAGCTAAGAATATATTAACTTACACATAACGTTTAAGTGCGTGGCTTTTTGGTGTAACTGATAAGCATTAGCGATTACTATTAGTAATTTTCAATAATTCAATTATGTTTAAAAGTCATTGTCAAGATTTATCGGAAATAATACAAAGACAGCGATTTTTAAATAATGTAAGATATTAACGATTCACTTTAACAAGTAAACAAAAAAAGCGCTGCCTTTTAAAATATAGATATTTTTTATTCGTGACGATCCATTATATTCTCGA
Source organism: Zeuzera pyrina (assembly GCA_907165235.1). NCBI lineage: Eukaryota > Metazoa > Arthropoda > Insecta > Lepidoptera > Cossidae > Zeuzera > Zeuzera pyrina. The sequence goes on from OU015639.1 coordinate 2,681,566, forward strand.
GACTCTGGAGCCTCGAAGCCCAACGACTGGTGACTGATATTTCTAAGCGACTGGTCGAGGCTGCTATCAAACACTGGCCCGTGGACTGGTCCGTTGGAGCAGTGGAATATGCATCTGCTTTTCAAGCTAGGGTCGATCGGGTTCGATCTCCGGTCAGGTCAATTTAGGAAACGAACTTTTCTAAATTGTCTTGGAATCTGGGTGTTACTGGGAACTCCCCCAAAGTTCGTTGCGTGGTGCCCATAGTACAAGCTTACTGCTTGGTTTGGGGTCACACGATCTGTGTAATTGTCTGGAGTATTATTATTATTATTACTCAATGAACGATATGCAGAGACGATCGCTCTTAAACGTCTTTTTTTAACAAAAACGCTGGTTTTTTGTTAATAATAATTGGTAATCAGTAAGCTTCAATTTCTTTTACATTAATTAAATTTGGTCTAAAACAACTGTGTTATAAAAGAATAGACGCGCTTATTTAACGCACTCGTATATATTCGATACCATCTGTGGGTAACCTTTTTTTATTACATACATACGTACACATATATATATCTTCATGCTGTATCCCTAACGGGGTAGTCGGAGAGGATGGAGCGCCAAGCGTCACGATCCTTACATACTTTTTTCGCCTCCTCTCATCATTCTCCTCACGCATTTGCTTTTGACATTTCCGTCAACTAACAGTCTGGCCATTTGATTTTCCTAAATCAGCCTTGATCTTTTTTATTTCATTTAGAAATAACTGATTTATTAAAATCTCTTACCTCTACACTTTTAAAATCTATCGTTTTTCTTTTTAAACCAGGAATGAAAATAGCAGTTAATTCATTCCAGCATTTCTTTTCTAAAAATGTATCAGGCTAAAGTTTATCGTTGATTTGAAATATTAATTTGGTATTGATTTTCATCAATGGATGTCACATAGTGACACCTGAGGTCTGTCAACAATATCTATTTTTGGTTTCAGTACATCTGTTTAACACAATTTATTATTACATTCTCATATTTACGTAGAAATTTATTTTTAAGATCGACGACGAAAGATTTTCTTTGTTCCCGCGATGTTCACTATCGGCCATCTTCACGAACGATTTATAAGACGGAGAATCAGCACGCACAACCGGCGCAGTCGGTCGTCTAATCAAGAGTGCCCGGTTGTTAACCGCGCCCCTTCAGATTGACCGAACTACTGACTCAGGGAAATGTCACTGTCATTCATGCGATCGCTGTCATTCATTCGATTCGAACTTATAATCTGTGCTCGTAATGTTAGTCTGGAACCGGCAGATCTCAAGTAATTCAATAGATGGCGCTACTTGTAGTCAACTAAAAGTTATCACTCTCACACGGCCATTCTGACAAGTGGCGCGCTCTCGCGCGACTTTCGCACATTGATAATACTTACACAGTATATCATATTCGGGCAGAGTTAAAAGGTTCCAAGACGAGATTACTATTACGAAGCGCGGGGGCTTCCAATGTAAAAACACTTACACGAAGCGCGGAGCTTCCAATGTAAAAACACTTACACGAAGCGCGGAGCTTCCAATGCAAAAACACTTACACGTAGCGCGGAGATTCCAATGCTAAAACACTTACACGAAGCGCGGAGCTTCCAATGTAAAAACACTTACACGAAGCGCGGAGCTTCCAATGTAAAAACACTTACACGAAGCGCGGAGCTTCCAATGTAAAAACACTTACACGAAGCGCGGAGCTTCCAATGTAAAAACACTTACACGAAGCGCGGAGCTTCCAATGTAAAAACACTTACACGAAGCGCGGAGCTTCCAATGTAAAAACACTTACACGAAGCGCGGAGCTTCCAATGTAAAAACACCTGCACGAAGCGCGGAGCTTCCAATGCAAAGATACTTACACGAAGCGCGGAGCTTCCAATGTAAAAACACTTGCACGAAGCGCGGAGCTTCCAATGCAAAAACACTTACACGAAGCGCGGAGCTTCAATGTAAAAACACTTACACGAAGCGCGGAGCTTCCAGTGTAAAAACACACCATTCATCACGAAAATAGCGTTGTGTAAAGATCAAACGTTTCTTAAGATTTAGTAACATCCAAGAATATTGTAGTAAATAATTATTCGATAACAATCTAGTTACTTTAAAAAAAAGAGAATAAAAGGTAAAATAAAAGAAACTCCTAAGCGGCAGCTGAGTGTTAACAATTAAACGTTATTAACTTAATAACAACGAAAGGTAACAAAATAATCATAGTAACGTAGCTATGGACAAAGCTCGAAATTGTTGACAAAATATCAGTGCAAAAAAAAAGAGAGAAAAAAAAAACAATAACTTTAACATAATAGCTCATTTAAGGCGTTATTATCGGCGTCATCAAGCTGGTTCGAAATGTCCGGCAAGCTCGACGGGTATTTACGTAGTTTTTCATGACAAACGTATTGCACACGTCCTCCAGATATCGGCTCTACCCTATATCTCTCATTATCACAAACCTCGATAACTCTGCAGGGGTTAGAGAACTTTTCTCCTAATTTTGTAATTATCCTAGGGTTGTTTTCCACCATGACGATGTCACCAACGACAACAGGACAAACTTTAGCCTTGCTCTGATCATAAAGGGTTTTGTTAACAAGTGCCTGCTCGTCCATTCTGACCTTGACCTCACGCCTCGCTTCAAAGAGGTCTAGTTTTTCATAATCGTGAACTAACGCTTTAATGCGTAGTGGACTCTTGTTACAACCCATTAACATCTGCAGTGGGCTTTTCCCAGTGCTATTCGACACTGTACAATTCAAAGCTAATTGTATTTCGCCCAGGGCGGATTTCCATGATCTGTGCTCGTGATTTTCGGCTATAGCGAAGCAGTTCGTGAGAATGGACATAAACCTTTCGACCTGTCCATTTGTACGGCTGATGCCGCTCACGATTTCATGAAATTCAATGGACCACTACGGAAACAGATCCTGGAACTCCCTCCCCGTGAACGAAGTACTTTGATCACTAATTATTCTTTTACGGGTTCCAAATAACGATACAAAAGAACGTAGCGCGTTACATGCCGATTTGGAGGTCAAGTCCCTTACTGGAGTGAGATGACAGTACTTTGTAAACGCGTCGACAATAACTACGACATACTCTTTGGAGTTACGACTGCCTGTTAGTTTTCCAGTTGTATCAATGTGTAGTGTATGGATTGGTTCCGGAGCCTTATCTATGGGGTGCAAGAGAGATTGTCTAGCCCCGGATGGTTTCTTGTTTACTTTGCATGGTAGACATCGATCGACGTACGTCCTAACGCAAGTGGTCATATTAGGAAACCAAAAATGTTCGCGTATTTTAGTAAGGGTTTTTTTTCATCCTAAATGTTTTAGGTCGTCGTGGAATCGGTGAATTATTTGCCATCGATAATTTTTAGGAATTATTGCGCGAGTTAATGTTTTCTTGCCGAATTGGAAGCTCTTATGTAATAAATTATTTTTAATTATGTAAGACGACCTCAAAGTGGTTTCGAGAGTGTCGCCCTCAATGGCCTGGATTATTTTGTTAATATCAGGATCTATGCGCTGCTCGGCTTGTAACCAGTCATCGCGAATCTGCACTATGTTCACCTGAGACGGACAAGTGGTTGGTAAAATGGGGTTCCTCCTAAGAAAGTCTACATGAGGTATTCTCTGGCCCTTACGGTGCTCTACCTCGAAGTCCAAACTCTGCATGAACGCCCACTACCTATGCACCCAAGGCGTTAAGACTTTCTTGTGACGAGAAGCCTTCAAACTATTACAGTCCGTCACCACTTTAAACTTCCTGCCTAAGAGGTAGTGTCGAAAATGTTTAAGGGCTTTGAAAACCGCTAGTGTCTCCAGCTCATAGCTATAGTAGCGGCTCTCCACTTCAGTAGTTCTCCGACTGTAATACTCAACAACCTTGAGATAATTGTCATGTTTTTGTAAAAGTACCGCGCCATAGCCAAGTGAGCTGGCATCCGTGTGGACCTCAATTTGGTCTTCAGGATCGAAAATCGTTAACAGTGGCGCCGACGTTAGACAATCGATGACGGAATTGCGAGCCCTAGTATGTTCTTCTTCCCATTCCCACTTCGCATCTTTCTGTGTAAGGCGATACAAGGGTGCCATAACCGATGAGAAATTTGGAACGAATTTTCTAAAGTACCCCGCGAGTCCATTAAATTGACGTAGCTCCTTTACGCCATTCGGTAAAGGTGCGTTGGCGAGTGCCTCTACCTTTTTTGGGTTTGGCCTGACTGTGCCATTAGAGATGATATAACCTAAGTATTCGACAGACGTTTCAAGGAACTTGCATTTGTTCCAATTGAACGAAAACCCTGTGCTCGCAAGTTCACGCAACACCTGTTGTAGATGTTGAAATGCTTCTTCTTTAGTTTTTGAGAATAAAAGAACGTCATCCATATGAACAGTGGCTATGACGCCTCGCAGTTTGCCCAGGGCCTTATCAATGGCCCTCTGGTAAACAGCAGGGGCGTTACAAGGGCCGAAAGGCATTTTGAGAAACTCGTAAGAGCCATCTGGAGTCACGAATGCGGTTTTCTCGATCGAATCGGATTTCTCTGACATGGGTAATTGGTAAAATCCCGACGCCATATCAAGGGTAATGAACACGGAAGATTGTCCTAGGGTATCTAATTGCTCTGAAATCAGGGGTAAGGGGTAATTGTCCCGAACGGTATTGGAGTTTAACTCCCGATAATCAATACATAGCCTATCAGAGCCATCTTTCTTTTTGACGAGGATGGCCGGACTAGAAAACGGAGATGAACTTTCGCGAATGATATTTTTCGATTCTAGGTCAGCGATGATATCATTCATGGCCTTGCGTTCTGCAGGAGCCAAACGATATGGATGACGTTGTACTATTCTATTCGGGTTTTTGAGCCTAATTTCCATTTCGCCTGTTTTCACCACCGTCCGAGAGTTTCCTTTAACGAAGTTGTCATTAAAATGTTCGATAATAGCCCGCAAACGACCAACGTCACTGGGTTCTGTTAGGTCTGTATCAATTTTGTCTATATCGGTACTATGCAAGGCGCAAACGTTCGCGTGGGCTTCGCGAGTAATGGTAATACCTTTGTTACTAATCACCAAGCTTATTCCAGGGCGCGCGAAGACGTCCCGCGACGTAATGACGTCATGAGGTATAGCGTGGGAATCTACAACTACAAAGCCTACCTCTACGTGCACGTCGTTGATATTAACAGGCAACGTAATACGAGAAAACGAATCTGTAGAAACAGAGCCAATACCAGTCAGACGAGTAAATGCAAAATCACGTACTCCGGTCATCTCATCAGCAACCGGCTTACGAATAAGTGAGCAATCAGAGCCGCTATCGACAAGAGCTTGCAGTTAAATCCGGCAACAGTAATTTCGATAAGCGGGGCCTCTGACTGCACACACACATTGACGGACTTTGTATCACTTGATTTTTTAAATTTTTCATCACTCTGTTTCTAAAAACATACTTGCTCTGTATGCCCCATTTTGCGACAATAAGAACACTGAACACTCTTATCAACAGGTTTAGACGCGAACTGAGAAATATCTCTAATAGCGGAGTCTTTCACTCGAGGGCGAGATTTACAATTATGTTTATAGTGGCCCACTTTGCCACAATTATGGCACGCGACACGGTCATTTGAAACAAACTTGCGTCGTTTAGGCTCACTAGATTCGGAATGAGAAACAAGCGGACGTTTTTTATAATTAATGTGCGGGTAGGTTCCAAGATGCCTATCTAGTGCTACAAAGTCTTTAGGGGTATTTTTTAATAAGTGAGAACGTACCTGATTGCTGTAATACCCGAAATGACGACTTCTATCTTGTTCGCCTCGCTCCAGGCTGTCTCCAACCGATCGATCATCGCCAACTTGTTGGTAGAATATTCCACGTAGGTTGCAGCGCGATCGCTCGTGTATTGTACCATGTCCCGGAAAAGATCATGAAATCTCTTCGTAGCCGCGAATTGTCGCGACAGGCGTTCTTTTGCTTCGTCCCACGTTTTGCATAAAGGGTAGGATTTGGATGCCCACTTGCGGGCGCGACCACGTAGATGGGTGAAGGCAGCGTTTCTGGTTTCATAATCGGTCCAAAAGTTTTGCGTTCGATGGTGGTCTATTTCTTCGCACCATTGTGTCACCGCGAATTCACAATCATCCGGGTCAAAAGACGGAATGTAGACTTCACTTGGTTTCAGTTTTTTACTCGGTGGTTTGGATGTCGTTTTGGTTTCGCAATCTCGAAAAGTTTCGGCCATGCCGCGGAAAAATGATGCCCACGTCGCCGGTGGCACGTTATGGAAGCCGCCATTATCGGGTGACTGCGTATTTTCGTCTTCCCGCAATGGCGGACAATAGTCGTTATTATCAGCGGATCTTGCGGTCGAATCTTGGAAATACGAGTCGTTGAAGCTAGCAGGGGGTTGGCAGATCACGTCGGAGGAATGTTGCTCCGATCCCACCGCTGCTTTCAGAGATGAATTTGGATTTTCTTTGTTCCCGCGATGTTCACTATCGGCCATCTTCACGAACGATTTATAAGACGGAGAATCAGCACGCACAACCGGCGCAGTCGGTCGTCTAATCAAGAGTGCCCGGTTGTTAACCGCGCCCCTTCAGATTGACCGAACTACTGACTCAGGGAAATGTCACTGTCATTCATGCGATCGCTGTCATTCATTCGATTCGAACTTATAATCTGTGCTCGTAATGTTAGTCTGGAACCGGCAGATCTCAAGTAATTCAATAGATGGCGCTACTTGTAGTCAACTAAAAGTTATCACTCTCACATATATATGAATTTGACATCGTTGTCTGATTGTCTGTGCCATCGTAGCTTTTGAACGAATAAATTGATTTGTATGCGGTTTTTTTTAAAGCTACAATTTTTGCCAATAAGTTCTTAGCAATGTTTAGTAAAAATCAGTTCCCACAATTTTCCGCATCAAGATCTTTTTTTTTCATATATATATCGCCCGTAACTTACACCACACCCCAACTCACACATCGCAAATATCTGATGTTCAAGTCGCAGTCAAGTATTAGCTAAGCCAAGCTTAGCTCGGTGCAAGAGTACAAAGTCAATATTGTTCCTTTGAAGTACTGTTTTCCGTACGATTCATGAGGTCTTACCTTGTTCAACTATTCACTAAAAACGGCCACCTTCGATAACACCGAGGATTTACTTGGTACGCAGTTAGTCTGCCATAAACATTTTCTTTTAGGTATCTCGGCGTGTAGTTCAGAAGGACGTTCGTTTATAATAAAACAATCTCTTCTTGTATTGCTGCTTGCTCAGGGGTCCATTTCATTAGTGTTAAAAGAGTAAGAGCTAAATTTTAAGAGTGAGAGCTAAAGTTAATAGTGAGAGCTAAAGTTAAGAGTGAGAGTTAAAGTTGAGAGTGAGAGCTAAGGTTAAGAGTGAGAACTAAAGTTAAGAGTGAGAGCTAAAGTTGAGAGGTGAGAGTTAAAGTTTAGAGCTAATGTAAGAGAGTAAAAGCTAAAGCTACGGAATTTTTAATGAGTTTGGGCAAGGCGTCATAGAATTGTACTTTCTCAAACCTCAAGTTGGTCTAAGCTTCAAACGTGATGTTCCTTTCACTGTTTTCTCTTACTTTTACTTCTTTTTCTTTTAATGTTCTGTTCTTGGTGTAACCAAACTAAAGTTGTTATTACTCCTGAAAGTGTATTTACTGTCTTCAGTTGTGAATTGTATTGAATGAAAACTGAATTTGTCGGTATTTTCTCAATAATAATAAGCCAAATGAATGACAGTATATAACCAATAATACGTATGTATATGTACATATCCTCACGCTGTATCCCTAACGGGGTAGTCAGAAAGGACGGAGCGCCATGCATCGCGGTCCTTACATACTTTTCTTCCGCTTCCTCAAATCATCATCATTCTCCTCATATACTTTCACAGAGGTGTACTTTCATGAGAGTGCTTTTAATAATTTAGTAAGTAACAATAAGTCATAAGAATGTATCTATGTGTTGTATATGTATGTACATATTACATCTGCTAACAAACAAAACTGGCCTGGCGGAGTTAATACCTAAAAATTTGTAGACAGCGACAGCGATCACTGCGCAACCTGTGACTAATTATAATAAAAAATTGGTATCATGTATGACGATTGCGTATCTATTATTCTATGACCGTGAAATGCACTTTTCGCGGTAAATTTAGCACTACTATACAAATTACATTACACAAATCCTCGTTTTGACAGCAGATATCGCGCGATATTGGCTGTCGCATGCAGACTGCAAGTTACGTAATAAGCGCGCCGGCCCCGTTTATAATTTTAGAAGTTTTGTATTACATTAGTTATTAATTTAAATAATGCGTGCGTACGTGTTCATTTTTCTTGCATTAATTGATATTGTTATTATTATTATTGTTGATTGTTAATAAAAAAATATTTGATACCGGAAGCGGTAAGGTTGATTCTTATTTATTTAAAAAAATATAATTATTTGCTGGCTTGTAATTACAATTTTATATCGAGTGAAATTAATAAAGGAAAAAAATTACAAATAAATAACAATTGGAATAACTGTTTTTTAAATAATAATACATACGTACATATCCTCACGCTGTATCACTAATGGGGTGTCAGAGAGGACGGAGCGTCATGTATCGCGGTCCTTACATATTTATTTCGCCTCCTCAAATCTTATCATTAACTTACGATAATAACGTAAATATTATTGAAAATGTTTTTGCTATATTTTAGTGTAGTACATTTTTGGTAATAACAACATCCAATGAATTATTTTACAGTTTAATTAAACATTATCTGTAATCAATCACATGATACTTAATCTTTGTTTTAAAAATGACTAGCGATGATAATTATTATCGCTAGTAAACAAAGTATACATATCGCTTTAACCATCAAGAAAAATTAACAACAGTTACCAATTTATAAAAGACACTGGCCAATAACCATAAATTTTTAGGGCTACGTAGACACTAACGGAAAAACCGAACCCTTTTAATTTCGTCATGTCTGCTATACGTAGTATGTATCTGCCGATTTACGGTTCATATTTATACCCACTGATTTCTTTGGCGCAGAGAAAGGAGAAATGTGAAAAAATTTAATGAGAACTTTGGAGCCATTTTTCTAAAATATTTCTATTGAATTTCCACGGAACCCTTAGTTAAGGCGTGTGAGATTTGCTCTTTACTGCTTATTTTGTTTATAATGCTACAACTTTAACATAATCCACTGTAAGTCTGGGACGGTTCCAGGTTGAGTACCAACTGCTTATGTTCTGCCAAAAGTTTAGACTGGCTTTGCGCTCGCCATTGCTCCATGGCTTGCTATAAGTGCCATTAGACACCAAACCATCATCAAAAACCACTACGCCCCCGGCTGCTACGCCTAGAGACACGTAAAAAAATCCGTCAAATGGTGTCACCTCGTAATCGGTAGCAAAAATAGGTTCTTGCATAGGGCACTGCGCGTTAAAACGTTCGAGCAGTGTGTCTTTCGTGAGGTCAAGTCGCGCCCATTTCTGCCCGTCCACAGACAAAGTTATGCTGTTCGGTTCCCATTTTATGGAATAGATGTGGAATTCGTCACCCCATCTCTCACCGCCTCTTTTAGCTAAAGATGAGTCCCAGCATCTGTAGTCCAAAATGGCCCCACCGTAAAGAAAGGTGTTCCCTATTCCCAAACCGTAGTTTCCACCGCCGTAACTTAACTCAATGTTCCCTCTTGATAAAGCTATTTTTAATGTGGCACCAAAGTGGTTCGAACCGCATTTTGTCATAACTGGTTCAAGTGATATTTCTGGATAGAGCCAATCACCTTGAGGCAATTTAGCCCGTATGTGCACAGTGCCGTAGCGGAAAGCGAACCCTCTACTTGTTAGGCGACCGCTTGCTATTGGCGGAAGTATACTGGCTCCAAATGCCTGCAAATAGCACTCGTCGCCTATACCGGTACATGGACCACGAAGGTCTAACTTGCCTGTGGTTATGGAGTCGCTGCTGTACCCCGGCAAATTTTGCTGGAGTTTGGGCATTACGTAAAGTTTCCCATTAGTGATGGCGACGGTCGCATTGGATAATAGAATCTGGTCAGGGTCTGCTACAGTCGAAGTAATGATGCGACGTTGGTACGATACGAAGGGGTGTTCTGGGTGATCGAGGGGTAAATAATGTTCTACTTGCCACACGTCATCGTTTAATGTGTCAAAACGATCCTCGAATATTGTCTCACCTGCGCATGCACGGCCGTAAAACACCTTTGTAACTGTTGATCTGCATTTTCTTTTTGGGCAAATATCTTCTAGGTCTTCCTTGAATGTAGTGACAGTAAAATTTAGTACCTTACTTTTTTTTATGTTGTGTGACAATCTGGATTTTGTGTTGTTGGGTACATCAGCTGTGGCAAAAAGAAATTCCACAAGGTAGTGTATTACGTCCGCAATTTTTAGTTGATGTTCATTGTTTATATACACCCACTTATTGTCCGTTGATTTGAACACTGTCGTTACTATATCTTGGTCTTCAATAAAAGTGATAAGTGGTAAAGGTTTGTTGATGTTAGCATGAAATATTAAGCGTTCAAGGCTCTCAAATTCGTTAGTATCCGGTTCCTCGATGTAAGCTTTGAATCCTATAGTATTTAAAGGATATATGGTGATTACTGGATTGAACTCTTCGTTTTCACTAGCTGCATTTGGAATTTTTGAAAACAGAAATAGGAATAGCACTTGCAAAAAATTTAAAACAGCCATTTTATATTTTATAAATGCACAGCGTTGTAACGTTAATAATCTTACTACACTGAACTTTCAAGTACGTATCACAGTTATTTAATGTCGTTATCTTGGTAACCTTTCATTCTAGAAATTGACAGTGATAACTTATATTATAACACGAATTAAAATACATCGATAGGTCCGCTTTTATCGTTAAAGTTGTCAGACTATGACTCGTCTCTAGGAACACGATATTGTATATAATTAATATAATTTTAATATTATAGCGATTAAACAGGTTCGACAGGTAAAAAAGTAACTCAAGGCCCTGTTTGATATTTTTATTTTATTGTACGTATTACCTTCATATTTATGAAAGAAATAAGTAATCGGTTGACATTAACACACCTCAAACCACTCAGTTAAATATTGGACTTTTTAATTTAAATTTGCTTATATATTTTAGGCAAATATTAAGAAGGAATTTTCAGAAATTTCAATCCTTAAAGCATAGAATAGGGTATCAAATTTAGTTGGGGAAAAATCGAAAATTTGTTTAATATCCCAATATTTTGTATTTGAGTACAAGATTTTGGGATATTAAACACATTTCAAAACAACAAGTCTAACAATAACATGTCGTAACCAATTTCCAAACATTAGCCTTAAAGGGCAAATGTACCAGCATTCTTAAATAGTTTCTAACAATTTCGAACAAACCATTAATTAATTAATAATAACGAGAACCTTGTATCAATTAAAATAATAATAACCTAGGTGGCGCAGTGGTTCAGGTGTAGCATCCAAGCGCGGAAGGTTCCGTGTTCGATTCCCGATCGAGTCAATATAGTAACCGAACTTTTTTAGATTTTATCCTAGTAAAAAGAATGTCTGAATAAAGATCTGCGATACAAATCTTTGTTTTTTTCTTAACTACGTTCATGTAAACCTAATTTTAAAATTCATCAAGAACGTAGTCTAAGAATAAAAAAACCGCCTTCGAAAACAAATACTGTAAAGTACAAAATAACTATCCGTTACTAAAATAAAGTCAAGTACAAAAATTACTTTATAAATACGATACAAATACCAATATAATTAAATTTGACAGTTACTAAAGTCTGCGCCAAGCCTACTAAACTAATAGACTTTCTGTTGTTGCACATTGATTTGGCACCGACTTCAATAACTGTCAAATTTAATTTTATAAGTATGTATCTATTTGTATCGTAATTATAAATTTTTGTTCTTCAGTTTTGATTGGTAAAGGATAATTACTTCCTACTTTTCAGTGATTATTTTTTAAATCGGTTTAATTTTTTTTTTTTTATTTCTCCCTAGATATTTATTTATATTTAGACTTTGGCATAAATAAATATCTAGGGCAGGTCTACTATTAACTTCTTTTCTAATTCTGGAGGACAATGACATACAAGAGAATCATCAATATAAATAATTAAAACTTATAAGCAGTTCGCATTATTTGGTGTTATTTGGTGTATCTTCAAAATCCAAGCTCCAATATCAGTGAAATTTAAATGGAACCAATCTGGAAGCATATCCTTTTAAATGAAAAAAGAATTATCCAAATCGTTTATAAATGACGGAGTTCTGAGATATCAAACATAAATAAAGAAAACAGAACGAAGATGCAACCGAATTATGAACCTCCTCCTTTTTTTAAAGTCGGTTAAAAAGTCATTAGTCTAACACGTTGTGTTTGGATAACTTCTACATTTATTGATATTTTTATAAAACTACAATGTGGAAATGTAGGTTTGAAATACATATTAGTGTCATTAGCGTTTCCACCAGCTTATTCCCAAATGTTGGCCAAACATGCAAACGTGTTGCGCTCAGAGCAATTACAAATGAATTTCACAAACAATAAATCTTAAACAGCTAGCCCAGACAGTCAAAATACTTTACAGGGAAAATGAAACACAGTTTATGTAGCAGAAAAAGAATATTTCTAAATAAATTACCCCCGGCAACCACTGGCGACCTCTGACATCATAATTCAAGGCAGCGGTGCCAAACCTTTTTTGTAAATTTATTAACACATGACATGCGGGTCGGCGCGAATGGACGATTAGCAGAACAGCATCATATTTTTAAACAACTTCAAAACAAGGAGAAGGTTCTATGTTTGTCTGTACGTATTTTTTTATTTATGAATGGTCATAACTTCGTTGTTTATGAACCAATTTCAATAATTATTTTTCTATTGGGTTCATAATAGTCCAAGGGAGCCTTCGCTTGGACTTCGAAGATACAACAAATAATCATAACTGCTTATAAACTTTTTTCATATTGATGATTCTTTTGTACATAATTACATTCCAGAAATATAAAAATAATTATCTGTAGACCTATCCTAGATATTTATTTAGGCCAAGGTCGTGCAAAACGGAAAAATAAAACCTTTTTTAAGAAAAAAATTAAACTTGAAACCGACTATCCTTTATTAATCAAAGCTCAGGTACAAATACAAGTACAATTAAATTTGACTGTTATTGAAGCCGATGCCAAATCAATATGCAACAACAGAGAAGTTACTAGTTTGGTAGACTCATCACCGACTTTAGTAACTGTCAAATTTAATTGCATATACAGGGTGTATATGAAAACGGGACAGTTATTTTAATGGATGAAAGGGCATAACTTTAGTATGTAGTTACAAAAAGAATTATCGAAAAAAACGAATCCGTTTAAGAGTTATGACCGTTTTAATTTTCAAGTGTTATCCCACCATTTCTCGTGAAATTGGGTTGATCGTGTACAGTTACAGATTTTAAATTTCACGTATTTTTTTATTTTGTAATAATTTCATCCGTTACTGAAATACAGCCTGAACACCCCCATTGGGGTATACGTATTATTTTCGAAAATGGTTTTCAGGCTGTATTTCAGTAACGGATGAAATTATTACAAAATAAAAAAATACGTAAGATTTAAAATCTGTAACTGTACACGATCAACCCAATTTTACGAGAAATGGTGGGGATAACACTTAAAAATTAAAACGGTCATAACTCTTAAACGGATTCGTTTTTTTCGATAATTCTTTTTGTAACTACATACTAAAGTTATGCCCTTTCATCCATTAAAGTAACTGTCCCGTTTTCATATACACCCTGTATATTTTTACTTGAGTTTTGATTAGTGTTTCTGTAATCTATATATATACACACCGGCACAATTAGCGGAACAGAAAAAAAAGTGAGACTATGAGATAATAACGCATATATTTGACGAAAATGTAATTAGACACAAAATAACAAATTGATTAACATCTTTTAACAACGACTTTGAAAAGTCTTCGTTATTTTTTATTGAAAAATAAAGAAATTTGAAATAAGTGAAATTTTTAGATGATTATGAACCATCACAAAAAATAAAAAAAAGTAAGCATTAAATGATTTAACAATAAAATTAAAGCAAAATTAATAACGAGTGTTTCCCCCTCTTGCTCTGATTACGGTTTCCATTCGTCTGGGCATGCTACAGATTATGTTATCGATGATTTCTTGAGGCAACCGCTCCCACTCCTCAAGTAATGCGTTTCCAAGTTCATTCAGATTGTTGGGGGGTGGCATTCTGGATTTAACCCTTCTTTTTAGCAAGTCCCAGACATGCTCTATCGGATTCATATCGGGGGAATTTGCTGGCCACTGCATCACCGGTATACCTACGTGGCTCAGATATGCCTGTACCGATTGTGCACTATGAGCACGAGCATTATCTTGCATTAGAATAAAGTCGTCACCAATAAATGGGGCAAATGGTACAACATGTTCTTCTAAAATGTCTCTGATGTATCGATCTGCTGTCATGGTCCCTCCTGTGACTATCACTAACTCCGTGCGAGCTCCCAAACATATCCCTCCCCAAACCATAATCGAGCCGCCACCATAAGCCACTGTGTGTTCAAAATTAGACTGTATGTGGCGTTCTCCTTTGCGTCTCCACATTCGCTGTCTCCCATCGATCTGTTTTAAAAGAACTCTGCACTCATCAGTAAAGAGAACCTGCTGCCATTCGTTCAAATCCCAATGACGATGTTCTCGCGCATAGCTTAATCGGTTTACGCGGTGACGTCTCTCAAGTTTTGGGCCTTTGGCAGGTATATACGACCCTAAACCAACTTCTTCAAATCTCCTGCGAACTGTACGCTCACTTACTCGTACTCCTCGAACGTCTTCCAGTTCATTTCGAGCTTGTACAGCCGTTAATCGCGTATTCCTACGAACTCCAAGTTGTAAAAAACTGTCATCTCGCCTCGATGTACATCTTTTTCTACCTTGACCCCTCCTCCTCACAAGAGAATTAGACGATCTGTACCGCTGGATGCTGCGATGAATCGTTGATACTGGTCGACGAAGCCTTGAGGCAATCGATCTGTAGGTATGGCCATTTCTTCTCATTTCATCAGCCCTAATGATTTCCAGTGATGTTAAGTCAGGCATAATAAAGAGCTTTTAATAAACAAAATTGCCTATAGAATAACAAATTTATAAAAAACCATTAAGTGCAATTTTTCAAAAAAATTACAATTACGTAGTTATTACTCGAACAAGTTGACAAAACATATTGTTCGGGAAAATAAAACAAATGAATGAAAAAAGTGTATGTCATCTAATTTTCTATTTTCAAATTTGACAATAAATTAAAAAAATATCATAACTGGCCAGTTCCTCAAGTAAAATATTTTAAAATCCTGCTTTTTTTGTGTTCCACTAAATGTGCCGGTGTGTATATAAAAGGCGATGTATGTATGTATGTTCCTTATGGACTCCGAAATGGCTGGATTGATTTCGATGACATTTTCAGGGAATCTTCAGATTGGCCTAGCGGGTGATCCTGTAAAGTTTGGTAGCGATCGGATCAGTAGAATTTTTTTTTGTTTTTTTACGCCCAGTGAAACTAACGCCCAGTAAAACGGGCCGGATTTGCTATTATAATATAATAATAATATAATAATAATAATATACTCAGATATTTCACACAGTGCCATCTAGTCCAAAAGTAAGCAGCATAGCGCTTGTGTTATGGATACTAGACAACTGATATACTACTTATATACTTTTCTTTTGTAAATAAATACATATTATACATAAACACCCAGACTCGGGGCGGGAATCAAACTCGCAACCCCTATTTACTTTCCGACGCGCTAAGCCGTTGCGCCACGGAGGTCGTCAATATTATGTAGTACAGTTATTTTGTACTTTTCAGTGTTTTTTTTAATATTACATTTCTCTGTTTCATTTCATACATCTTATAAGTGCTGTCGCCAATCTTACGGTATTTTATGGGGTGAATTTTAGAGTGTGCGTCTAAATTACATGATCTGATTCCATCGTCTCCGTTCTATCAGAGAACGATTAGACGTACATAGGGACTGCATCCTCGTATTGTTGACATAATGCTTCCTGCTAATCTTAGCAGGAAGAAGTTCCAAATCTTTGGAATATTCTGCACCGTTATTCCTCACACTTACAATTTAGCGTTTTCGGGATTAGATTGAAGGTACCTTCTGGGAAAACGTGATTAAGTTGCGGTCTCGCCATTGCTTTCCATTAGACAAGATTGTGACAAAACATACACCCATTTACGATAAAAAGTTGGTTAAGACAAAATGTTATTAAAAACGTTTACATTTGCCACATTAGAGATCAAAGACACATATTATACTGTAATATCTAATAGCACTTAACATAATATACAAAACCTTTCCACCTTTAAAATATATATATATAAATTTACTTACATGCAGGGTTAAAGTAAAAAAAACGCGCAACTCGCGAACTATAACTGCAATTATGAAAAAAAAAATTATCGGTCAACATTCATAAAAAAAATACAGATGAACATAGACCCTCCTCCTTTTTTTAAACTCTGTTAAAAAATATCAAAGAAACCTCTTTTAAAATAGAAATTTAGCGAAAACGGAACCGATTTATGCTTTTGAATTTTCTTTGCAGTTTTTCATAAGCCAGCGCGAGCACGTTTGTATGGTGCAAAATGTCTATTTTAGTTTAAGTTATTGTTCAGTGCGTCACCTTTAAAGCGCATTTACATCGTCCCATTTATTAGAACAACTTTCCTAGGGATTGCGATCTGAGATCGATTAATGGAAAAATCTCGATCTCGAGAAGTGAATTGATCCAGTGAAAAGACGACAGACACTCAGAAATCGTTCTACGAGTTTTTTTAAATTTTGAATGGGATATATAAAAGTTAGACGACTCAAAAAAGCGCTAAATCTGGCTCCGAGAGCGCTAAGGTGACGGCAGTGTTTGATGTATGTATAATTTATTAAAAATTCCACGCTACCTCATTATTTTATAGTTGCGTTTTTGCCAATACAAATATAATGGAAACTCCATTTTTGGGTGTCCGCCATCAATTCACTAAATCGATTCTCTACTCGAGATCGGTAGATCGATTTTTCCATTAATCGATTTCAGATCGCCATCCCTAGGAAAGTTGTTCCAAGAAATTGGAAGGTGTAAATGCGCTTTAGTCACAACCGACACGCATATTAACGCTAACTTGCAGTCAGCATGCGACAGTCAAATATCGCAAATCCGCTGTCAAGACAAGAATTTATATAATGTAATTTATATAGTGGCGCTATACCTACCGCGAAAAGTGCATTTTACGGTCATGGCTCATGGCGCAATAGAAACGCAATTTTCATACATGATATCAATTTTTCAAGTCACCACGTGGCTGTCGCTGTTTGTAAATTTTTAGGTAATAATCCCGCGGTTGAATGGTTTAAGAAAACGTATAAGACAAACATAACATTTATTTTTATGTATTAGACTATTTGTTGCACGCGACTTCGGTCACGTGGCCTTCAATTTAATTAATTAATTAATTGCGTGTACCTTTGCGGGCGTACTTAAAACAACTCACTAGAGTTTCATCGCAACCGGATGCATGGTTTTCGAATATTTATTTTTATATATTAGAGAAGAAGATGCGTATTGATTAGTACAATGATACTTACATATGAGTAAGGTACCTGCCAGTAATAAGGCCTAGCTAAGAAAGATTTGAAACTAAATGAAAAATAACCAATATAATGAACAGAGTTTAATAATAATTAGTCTAAAAATTCAATTACAATAAAATATATAGGGAAAATGTCATTTTTTTACCATAAACAAAAACAAAATTAAACATTATTGAAAACCTTGTCAGTAGGCCTTATTTTACTATGGCAGGGTAAATTCTAAATATTGCCCGCGACTTCTCTCTTTTAGAATTATTACTCACGAGTTGTTTTTCTTTATAACGTATGCCCTTCCCGAGTTTAAGCTATCTCCTATCATTAACTTCGTCAAAATGGGTTCAGCGATTAACCGCAGAAATGTAGATTCAAATCATTTGCCATAGTATTAATAATATCAAATAGCTGTTAATTTATCAGTTTGTAGAGTCTTAACACGTAGACACAATATGATAAACAAAAAATACGAATGTGTGCTCACGTTCATGAAGAAAACAGAAGTGTTAATCATAACCATATTTATTTATTTATATATATACTCCAGACAATTACACAGATTATGTGACGAGCTAAGCAGTAAACTTGTACTATGGGTACCACACAACGAACTCTGGGGGAGTTCTCAGTAACATCCATATTATCTTGTATATTTCAGTTTCTAAATTTTAATAAATGAGAAGGCAGAAATAAAATACATTGAGAGAAATTTCAACTACAAGTAGAACCTTGTTGGAATCAACATTATTTTTGGTTAAATTAGCGCCTTACAAAACTTTTGGTTGCAGTAACAAGTTAGATAATGTTAAGTATATAACTTTACGAGACAACGAGCACGTTAGCTTGTTATTTAAGCATTTTGAACTTGTTGCTATCAATGGTTAGTTTGTTCAGTAGTAACATTGTTTCGACCAGGTATACTGATAAAATAACAAGATATGTTTATTGAATTAACTATTTAGATAACAAGTAGTTATTGGTACAAGTTTATCGTTTGTTCGATTTAACAAGTTTGGTTTCAACAAAACAATATTAAGTTTGTCGTTTTTAACAACAAGTTTGTTTGTTTGTTTCAACCACTTATTCCTTGACAAGTTTCACATTGTTCTTTTAAACAAATCGACTTGTAGCAATGAACAAGTAGTTTGTTTGTTGTAACAAGAATACGTTTGATTCAAACAGAAAACCACCCAACAAGACGAAATTTTCAGAAGTTCGTGACGTTTTTCTCTCAGTGTAACATAAAAAAATAAGACATTAAATTCTTATTTATTTATACTTTATTTTTGCCTGACTACCCCAGATAGGCAATGTTTTTCACCAAAAATATTTGCGGTTAATAAGTACATTATATCAGTACGTTTATTATAATATATAATAGCATTATAATTATTCAAATATAAATACAAAAAAAAATGCAAACCAAATAATACAATGTTTTCAAATGAAACTCCAGAAATATCAACTTTTATATTAACATCCGAAATAAACGTTTCTAAATCCAGTGGTTTTGTTTGCTGCATACTAAACACTTTTCTCAACCCCGTAACTAACAGTTTCATGACGTATTTTGTAGTCCATAAGTCACAAATTTAAATGTAACGAAATATAATTTACGACATTTTTCTATGCGCAATTGGTATTGATTACAAATCGTGTCATCACGCTCTTACGCACGTGGACAGTGCACAAATAGTGTTACTGTCTCCCTCGCGCTTGAAATATACTTCGAGTTCACTTTTCATTTCGTCTATCAAACCTGTAGGGTTAGACAAAAAATTTTTATTCTCATCAAAATACTCAAACTGCAAAATAATGATTAAGACCACGATGCCTATAGTGTTGGTACATAAAAGTCATATAGCAATCATATCATCGACATTCCATTTATAAATTTTTAAATCCATTCTTTTGGAAATTTGCCCTTTCTGTAATGCCCCTATTATTTTTTTTAAATGTCAGTTAATGCAATACGTAAATTCATAAGATGTATCGCAAGCTTGTACGCCACATAGCTTCGGAGCCTAGAAAAATATTCCTAGAAAAGTTCGTTTTTCAAATTAATGAATGAACATATCACGACAAAGATGGCTTCTAATTTGATTACAGAAAACCTTAACCTTAGAAATTAAACTTTCTGTATAAAAAGATAAACTCCACGTGGTGTACAATAAAGACAAAATAGGAAAAGCCGTCTTGCTTATAAAACATATTTACATCAAGTAGGCCTATCACCAATTCGCTAGAGAAAAGTATACCAGGCAATATATGTAGTATTAAATTGCATGGCGGCTTATTACAGTTACTTTTTGGAGTACACGCGGCATTATATTGCAACGTGTCTTGCTCAGGCCGGCAGAGTGAGGTGTGGGTTGAGTAATTGATGATGTTATTATTACTATCACCTGGAGAGTGGTGTACTTAATTTGTTTAAGGGCACCTAGTACACCTCTGCAATCGACATCTAATGGGATATTTATAGAAAGTTAATTAATTAGACACCAGAAAAACATCACACGAAGAAACAACATTTATTTCTTATAACTTATTCTCTATGGTGGATTCAATCAGCTCACTATGTATTTATTATAAAAGTTAGTAACAATTTAAAAAGATTAAATGCTATGGTTAAACTACATTATCTTGTTTGTTATTATATATATTAAATAAGAACATCTATTATCTAACAGCACTTAGATATTAATTAGTTTACAGAATAATTGATTAGTATTAAAGTTTTACAAGTATTGAGCTCAGATATTACTTGTTATAGTTACAACAACATAATTTATTTATGTTATCTTAAATTAAAGAGAAGTGTACCTAGTTATAAAGGCTTAGACACCATTACCTTGTTTATGTACTGCATTTAAATTCTTAGTAGTACAGATACATAAACTCAAGTACATTTTATACCTTATTAATCAGTATTTCATTTCTCAGGGAAAAATATATTAGATACACAATACCTTTACGTGGAGCTAATATCTAACAGAGAATCATTTATTAGTTACAAGTAGAGGAGTGTTATCAGTTTTATCACTGATCAATCTCAAGAAGGAGGTGGTCATCCACCAACTGTACCTACTCCTCAGTCGTCCCCTTTGTCGAACATCTACTGGCATCACAGCACACACATGCCCCGGTCCTCAAAGATTCCCCTTTAACAGGAACTGCGACCTGGCAGTGAAGCACTGAAGAAGACTTAGACTTCTTGATAGTCAGATTAGTGCACCATACCATTCTAAGTACTATTTTGATTAGTTCATACTGAAGTTTAGATGAATGTTGAATAGATTTTACTACTATTCCAAAATATTCATTACATATAGAGACAGGAGGTCCACCTGGTTTCTTTAGGTGTCCTTTGAACTCTGTAACAAGCACATGTAGACATTAGGATCCTATTCCCTAGTCCTATCATCATTGCTTGCCCTTATCTACAGCTAAAGTACTCACCATGGGATCCACTATGAGATTACCTCAACTACTTTAACATATTATTTACTTAGTTAACTCATTAATTCTAATCAGGGTTGCTTGCTACTCCCAAACAAATACAGCTAAGACTATACTAGGCGACATGTGGCCTAACTTTAGTTTCTTCATGAGACTTTGATGAGGCAGCTTGTCCCGCAGCAGAGAGAAAAAAAAAGGAAGCTGTCGGTTACGAGACGCTTTTTATACCCCACGACGAAGGTCACCTATGCTCCTACTCCTGGAACAACTAGGGAAGAGACAGTGGTCGACAAACTCTGTCTAACATTACATCTACCTAGCGAGTCGATAAAATTCATTAATTCTTAGTAATCATAAGTGTATGACGTTTATGTCAATTATAGTTTTATTATTATTCGTTAGTACTAATAAGTTCATGAACTAGAGACCTAATATTTTATTAATTTAGAGCTTATTCTATCTGAAAACAAAGGAAATTTAGAGTCTATCGATATGTTTATCGAACATATCTTTACATCCACACTTCTAAGTATAGATAATCTAGACCAACGGTACATTTGTCATCGAAGCCGTGTGCGTGTTCTAGAATGTTGTTGAAAGTTCTATTTACAAACGAATTATTAAAAATAATATTGTATTACTAAAGGAGTTCTAGATAATTCGTAGATTGTTATTTTTACATTAATATTACTCAATACTCAAAGATACTATATTTATAACAAATTTATTCCTGCAGAAAGGCTTACGGTCAATGCTTCAAACGTGATTTAAGAAAGCTAAACTGGTCTACGTTGTCCATGTCCGTCTGTCACAGTGAATGTTGTTTGTAAACATTTAGGTTAAACAAGGAATACTTTATTTTTCTAGATAACAGAAGTTAAAACTTAATTTATCTTTTAAGTAATTGCGTGCATCTATAAATATTATAAGTTATTGTTCTCCATGTCGGTGGAGACTCAATATGACTGCTACAATATATGAATAAAGGTTCGGAAAAAATGAAACCGATATAGGTAGCTTCTTCATGTCTCTCCGTCTATATATAGGTATATATGTATATGCGTCCATATGTTACAGATTCCATCAACTTTACACCCACTGAGATGAAATTTATTAAAGAGAAAAATTTTGCTAATCTTAATTCAGAAATAAGAAAGTAAAAATTATGTAATGGATATTTTGTATATGCCAATCACGTTCTTGGTAAATTTTATGTCTATGATTTACGTTATATTAATTTTTTTGCTGACCCTTCTCAAACAGCGCCTCTGTTAGAATCAATTTACTCAGTTTAACATGCGAATGTTACATAACGTCTTATGTCACTTTTCATACAAGACATACATATTTCCATTTCGAGTTAATATTTGAAACGTCATCTATAAAATTAGTCTTAATTAATTGGACAGGAAAAACCGACTAATTGCAAGTTTCACTTGCGTAATTATTTGAATAAAGTTCATCATGGAGCTTTCTGAATTAGAAATAATTTTGCAGCAGAAAATGGCTAGAGAAAGTGGAGACTACTAATGTCTTTAGATTCCACAATCCACGTCCACAATGCGTTATTAGAGTCAACTTTATTGTATGGTAGTGAGGCCTGGATATGCCCAAAATCAAATGAAAGTAAGATTAATGTATATAAATGTAGTAGAAATGCGATCTCTTAGAAATATGTGCGGAGTCATCCTTGTGTGAAAAATAAGCAATAAAGAGACATGTTGTATAACAGGGTTGCACGACAGTGTTATTGTAAAAATGCAGAAAGGAATGCTTATATAGTTCGGGTACATGGAGAGAATGAATGATGAAAGACTGACGAGGAAAATCTACAAAGTGAAAGTGAGTGTAGCAGAAGCGGAATAAGACCAAGGCTAACTTAGGAAGATCAAATAGCCAAAGTGTTAGTAGACGGAAATGTCAGAGGCGCTCGCGTACCTAGACGAAAATGTGTGAGGAGAATGATGAGATTTGAGGAGGTGAAAGAAGTATGCAAGAACCATGATACTTGGCGCCCCGTCCTTTCTGACTTCGTCGTTTAGGATACAGCGTGAAGATATGTATGTACGTATGTACAGTTCGCATTACTAATACTGTTGCCCATTTATTAATTGCCTAATATATTATCCAACATGATTTCTAATCATCATTCAAGCGTAATAATCTCCTCAATGAGTTGTATGGTCTCTGTAACAGTTGATCTGTTATGACTTCATTGATTATGAGTATCTTTCACTTGAGTTGACTTTGCTTTTTAACCATTAAATAGAAAAGATCTGTGGAATAATTTAATAAACGAACAGTTATAGAAAGTGGCGGTCTAGACACAGAAGTCAACTTCAAAATTTGTGTTTTGATGTTGCAGCCGGTTTAGAGCGCTCAGACAAGAAGTTCAATTTTTTTTTGTGAAATGAAAGATCTTTGAATTACGAATTCAAAAAAATTAATTTACTGCACTTTTTTAAAAAAAGCTTAAGGCGAGTGCTCCCGAAATTACCTACAGTAGAGGAAGTTTTTAAGAATGTTATATTCGCAAGTCTTCGAGATTTCAAATATTTAAAAAATATATGTTACTAGCAAACCCGGCCCGTTTCACTGGGCGTTAGTTGAAGTTAAAATAAATTAAACAGTTTTTATAATTATTTTGATACTGCAAAAAAAAAACAAAAAAAAAATTACTGATCCGATCGCTACCAAACTTTACAGGAACACCTGCAAGGCCAATCTGAAGATTCCCTGAAAATTTCATCGAAATCGGTCCAGCCGTTTCGGAGTCCATAAGGAACATACATACATACGTGCATACATACATACGTACATACATCGCCTTTTTTATATATAGATAAGACGGAAATGTCAAAAGCACTCGCGTACCTAGGCGAAAATGTGTGAAGAGAATGATGAGATTTGAGGAAGCGAAAGTGGTGTGTAAGGACCGCGACTCCTGGCGCTCCGTCCTCTCTGACTACCCCGTTGGGGATACAGCGTGAAGATATGTTATGTTATGTTATATGTTATTTAGCAATCTTTCCTGTAATTACATTCCATTTGAAACACGATCTGTTTTAATTCACTTAAAAAAAAAAAATCTCTAATAGTCGTCTAATTTGTAATCTAAATGTTATTCAAGTTATATTTAGTTGTGCATATTAAGAAATATAACAAAATCATGTCATTATATGGGTAAGACATTTCGGCAAACATAATTTTATTAATTGTAAATACATTTTTTCAATACTATAATATATACAATAGACACTCGCGGAACTTAAAGCCATTTTCCTAAGAAGTGGCTAATCGTATACAACCGCTGCCTCTACAACTTATTTATACAACGTTTGACTAAGTGAAAAGAAATCACAAGAATTCACATTTACAAGAGTTACAAGCTCGTATTAAATAGCGAGCCTCTCGCAAAATGAAGTGAACCAAATAAACGGGGAAAAAAAAACGGGGCGGCTGCGCGCGTGACTGAGCGCCCGCGATTGTATTCTACAAATGGCTCATTTTCAAAATGGACGTTCAAGAAATAACATCTCTTAACTTGTTATCAAAAAGCTCTGACTACCCCGTTAGGGATACAGCGTGAAGATATCTATGTATTTCAGTTCACTATCAAAAAGAAAACGAAAACACAGATTTTGGATTTGTTTAGATAACACACTACAAAAGTCGAATTTGTTCGTTCAATTCGTTAGGAGAACACAACATAAAATTTTACAACTACGATTTACAAGGATTAAAACATTATAACACGAAACCCTTGGTTTGTGAGTCTCACTCACGCTTGGTCAGTTTTGATATTAACCTGTGTATCGCTTCATTTGCTAAATACATCAACCTAACCGTATCCACAGTCGTCCATTGTCTAATGGCATTTATCGCGGAACTGAACTTACTATCCAAAACGCCGATGTGGTCCACCCCTTTTAACTTATTATCTACCGCTAAACCAAGAAAAATGGCTGACTTCGACAATTATAATTGTTTCTCACCCAGTTCTACTTTATCAGAGATTTTGAGTTCATTCGAAAGAGAAAACTTGATGCTCTTGATACTTGATATTTCAATTTGATTGTATTAGACTCAAATATTATTGTATCAATTGAGCTTATATTTTAATAATCGACACATTACTGCTAAGATACAGGAAATAGCTTGAGCAATTCGATTTAAAAAAAACAAACACTGTAAAGCATGGTAGGTTGTAATTAATACTATAGTATATTCCTAACGGGGTAAACACAGAGAGTGCGGGAACATTTGTATTGCATTATAAGGGTAATCTCGCCTCGGGATGTTCAAGTAAATCCTACGTCGAAAACTGAATGCATTTGAATATTTACATTCGCCTTGCCCATAAACTTAGTATATACTGCCCTATAGACGAAGATAGAGCTCGTTGACGCGTGACTATATTTAATTTGTCATTGTCACTTATGAAATGAATGATTCCCGTGATTATTGCTATCTGTAATATCACAATCGCATACCGAACACGTAACCATTATTGAAATATATAGTACCTCTTCGAAATAAAACAGGAATAACACAAAATAGTAAAATAAGCCAACAGCGACATCCTCAGCGTGACGACCTGTCATTCGCTGTCCCTTTTCTACTAGTGGTACTATCATAAAAGATTACATACTCACTCGGTCTCGTTGTACGTCGATACGCCAGTATATAGTAAGTTTTTGACCCTGCCACTGCCAAATTTACCTTGCCACGCTTCTCATTGACTACTTTATTTGAAAGGTGGCGGGGTAGATTTAGCAGTGGCAGCAGGACCAATGTAAATTTCATTTAATTTTCAGTCATTTGTTGTAACTTTTCAGTTCCAAGACACGTCCCTTACCACCTATAAGAGTATTGGGATCCTTGGTGTCGATATCTGTCGCGACCTTCAATTCCGAAATCACCTGGAGGGCAAGGACAGACTGGCGTCCAAAAAGCCCGATGTGCTCAACAGGGCGAAGCAGTACTTCACTTCCGAGCAGAGGCTATTATTGAATAAGTCGCAAGTTCGGCCCCATATAAACTAATGCTGATACCTATGGGCAGGAGCACTTACATACGAACTTCCTTCTTTTGACTCGATTCAAAGGAGAGTTGTCGACGATCCCAGGTTTGCAAGCGGTCTCGAACACTTAAGTTTGAGGAGAGACCTCGCCTCTCTGTGTATGTTCTATCGTTTGTATAGGTACTGGGCTGTTTGGACGAATTGTTCGAAACGAATGAAATTGCCCACGGCCACCTGCTACGATCGCACCACTCGCCACCGGCAGGGATTTCATCCTCACACTTTGGAACCGAAATGGTCGCGCACGGTTCGGTTTCAAAGGAGCTTTTTCCCTCGAACTTTGAGGTTGTGGAATAAGTTCCCTGTCAAGGTATTCCCAAGAGACTATACCATGGGGTTCTTCAAAAAGGATGTAAAAAATTTTCACAGGGTCGGTAATGCGCAGGTGATATTCCTGGTGTCGCAAGCATCCATACACTACGGTAACTGTCCATCTTCTGGTGGTCCGTACGCTTTTTTGCCATCTGTGTGGTATAAAAAAAATTCATAAACACTCAGTGTTCGACATAAGGTTTACTTGAATATTCCAGGGCGAAGTTACTCCTGTATTGTAATGCAAGTGTTCCCAGTTCCTCTATTATTGTTTACCCCGTTAGGAATATAGAGATGGATGTATTACAGTACTATCTGAACTTTGAAAATTGCTCAAATTATTTTCTAAATAGTACGTATGCAGCTTGTGCATGCCTTTTCAGTAATATATCTAATAGATGAAAAGCTCATTTAATCATGTGGTTTTCGAATATTTCATCTTTAAGTGGACTCACCGACTTTGGTATGGTAAAGCCATGCTGCATTGCAGCACGAATTGGACCGGCTCGAGGTGAAAACCAGCCTCTCACAGAATATCGGCATGAAATAACAGCATCTATTGCTGTTGTGTTTCGTTCGGTGAGTGAGAGTGCCGGTGGCCCACTCCCCCTCCCGCTCTGTTCCTTAAAGGCCGGCAGTTTCCCATTCCCCAGATGTTGCCGATGTCTATGGGCGGCGGTGATCATTTTCCATCAGGTGATTCGCTAGCTCGTTTGTCCTCTCTTTTTATAAAAAAAAAGAATTAACTTGAAATACATTCAGTCAAGAAAGTATCGGGAATGGATGATTTGTTTATGGTTCCAAATTCAATTTTTTGTTTTTTTTTGTTGTTGTTAGATTGGCACAACTGATTCCATTTTGGCGCGGAGTTTGAGTTGCATCTGTTATTTAGATTCAATACAGTGCTGTTTTTAGTTATATCATTCTAGTGTGTATTGCGAATTTAATAATGGCCAAAACCATCGAATAAAGAGTTTGCCTTAAATTTGCATCGCCAATGGAATTTCGTGTTCGTAGTCACTGAAAATGTTATAGAAGGCTTACGGTGAATTGACTTTATCAAAAACATGTGCTTATGAGTGGTACATAGCGTTCAAAAGCGGTCGAGATGTGATGGAAGATTTGCCTCGCTCTGGTTAGACATATCAATGTCTGCAACTGATGTTAACATCGCAGAAGTGAAGGAAATAGTGACTGAAAATCCTCATTCAAGTTTGAGAGAGATAGCCGCCGAACTTTCTGGGTCTCACGAGTCGATACGTATCATTTTAAATAATCACTTGGGTATGAAACATGTTGCCGCTCGACTAGTCCCAAAAGACCTGAATTTTCTCCAAAAACTCAATCGCATAAGAATCGCTGAGGACATGCTAGAACGAGTCAATTCCGATCCAACATTCATGAAACGCATTGTTACTGGTGACGAGACGTGGGTTTACGAGTTTGACATGCAAACTAGTCAACAAGCTTCGGAGTGGCGCCTTCCAACTGAACCGAAACCGAAAAAACCACGCCAAAGTCCATCAAAAGTCAAAGTCATGTTGACTGTTTTCTTTAACTATCGCGGTATTGTGCACTCAGAATTCTTGCCGGAAGGTCAAACGGTAAATAAAGAATATTATTTGGGTGTTATGCGGCGTTTAAGAGAGCAAATTCGACGAAAAAGGACAGATTTGTGGAAAGAAAATTCTTGGATTTTGCACCACGATAATCAGCCTTCGCACAAGGCCATCATTGTGAACGAATTTTTGACCAAAAACTCAACAAATACCATCGAGCAACCACCTTATTCACCAGATATGGCTCCAGCCGACTTCTTTCTTTTTCCTAAACTCAAATTACCACTTCGTGGCACCCGTTTTCATACGGTAGAAGACATAAAGGAGAATTCGCGGCGGGCACTGAACTCAATTCCGCAAAAAGCGTTTAAAAAATGTTTTGATGATTGGATTATTCGTTGGCGTAAGTGTATCGTTTCTGAAGGAGCATACTTTGAAGGTGATAAAATAAATTTGGATGAATAACTAACATTTCGTGTATTATTGATCTTTTCCCGGTACTTTCTTGACAGAGTAGTATACACTGTATCTTATGTAATTATATTATACATAGATATTATGAACGTAAACTGACTTGATTGGGTCTCAAACCAGAAGCCACTTTCATCTTTTATTTTACTAAAAAATCCTCTCCGGGAGCCGTAAAATTCTAAATTCAAAGAAAACACTCTCAATTCGTTAGGAAGTTAAATTACACAGTGCTCGCTCATGATACGTCGTGAGCGATAACTCACGCTCATGGGCTCACGTCGAGGGTTCTGTAGTTAATTGCCGAAACGTGCGTCGCGTGCGTAAAGTGAAAATTACATATGTACGGTATATTAATATCACCTATAATAAGATAGATCCGTTACTGGTAGTGATGTGTCAGTAGCCGAGTTTAGACGAAATTAAAAACCGATCAAGCTCGCGTCTTGTACTTATTTTAGGGTTCCGTAGTAATTTCGGACAAAGTAGAAGTTATTTTTCTCATTGGGTACACAATACCCAAACCTAATTATTATTTAAACAGTGAAAAGTTCTATTAAAACGTCTCGAACATGCATTAACTGAGTTCACTGTTATAATAGCAATTTCGGACAAGGTATGAGTTTATTTTTTTTTAAATGTGTGTATCATACTCATTCATTGTTTTTTATTTTTCGTTTTTGGGTTTGGATTATCGATTGAAATCTCTGTACGAAATATAACAAATTATTTATTGTCAATATTACAAGTCACAAAAAAAAATTGATATTAGCGAAAACAAACCAAATACAGCTAAGTAATTATGTACAACGTACATACATATATTATCTTTAGAATAATATAGTACACTATATAATTTCTCAAAGTTTTATTGTCGTAACCCCATATCCCCCTAATATTTCATCAAAATTAATGATTAAGACATCATTTTCAAGATTATGTACTCCGCTAATGACGAAAATAAACAAACAGTTTTAAATTAAATTTTACCATCTGCCATCAGCGCCATTTTGTGACAATTATTGTAATAAACATGTATAATAGATTACGATCCATTTGCGATACGTAAATATTAATATGAGACATATTCGCATGAGTCAGCTATTATCAAAAATCTATAATCACTTAACATAACACAGTCTATAATCTTAAGTAAATACATATATACATATCTTCACGCAGTGTCCCTAACGGGGTAGTCAGAGAGGACGAAGTGCCAAGCTTCGCAGTTCTTACATATTCGATCGATTGAGCTCTTTATAGGTTGTGCAATCTTGTGCTCGACACATTATTGGAAAGGTACAATAAGTAATTTGAACAACGCAATCAAGTCCCTGTGCGATGTCGGTACAGATCACTAGTTTTATACATATTTCCCGCGTTTTTACGTATTTATGTATGAGTGTGTTTTTTCGCAGGTAGGTACAAATTCACATTGAAAATTAAATTGATTTTTAGATGTTATATCGATGTATTAATCGGTATTTGTAGGAAAAAGAAAACATTGTTCACAAAACGCAAAACTTTTTCTATAGACGAATGGAATCTACCCTTAAACTTTTCAAACGTTTTAGGGATGTTTGTAAAGTATCGAAATTGAGTTAAATGAAAAATTTGTGAGTGTTCTTAGTATCTACGGACGTAAGAAATTATACTTTTTTAGCATGAATGAAAAAAAAATTAATACTGGCCGCGTATAAAATCAACTCTTGTTGAAAAGTAATTTCATGGCATATTACATCGACTAACTAAATAACTTCATAGTATAATTCTTCTTTATTCTTAAAATTTATTCTCGTCACTTTTTTAAGAACTATAACTTTGAAAACAGGCCAAGTGTAAATTTTACTTGCGCTATTAATAGTGCTCGGTACTACTCACGTGTCAATGAGAAAATTCCAGAATGTTCTTACTCGTTTTTCTGTTTTGCGAATATACCTGGGAATGACGCATTTCTATTTCGTACCGACAAATGTTATCAACTGCCAACTACAACAAAGTTTGTCTTGGAGCTTTCTTTGTACAGAGCAGTCAATTACTCTATTTATGATCGGTAGATAGATAATTTTATTCGCTGCACACAATACACGTACAATTACACAAAACCAGCACTGCAGCAGCGAAATGGCTCCAAACTCAGCACAATGTCAAATGACACGCACATGACGCTGGTTTTCAGTTGGGAACACAATAAATTATGTATTACTATCACATTATATTAAAACAATTAAATGGTCACAATTTTTTGAACATCCCTGAAACGTATGTGAGAAGTTGGGCGTGCCTCGTGGAATGCAATAACCAACGCTTGGGTTCAGAGTTGACAGGCAACTAAAAACTGCCCGCCTGCTTCCGCGCCTTTTTTCAGGAAAAAAGTTCATTTCATTAAATACATTACTTATTAAGTCCTGTCAAGTATGGAACTAATTTCGAAATAAAAGTAGAGATGCTGAATATTAACAATAATCTTCATTTGTACTTATCTCAAAAGTGTCTTAATGTAATCGCGTGTATGCCTTAGGCCGTTTTTTCACGAGCCACCGCACGACTTGATTTTGTGGTGACGACGCACGATACACGACACGATAGTGACGTCATGTTTTCCAAACGTTTTTCCATAACTCCACGGCAACGATACCGCCTTGTAAATATCAGCGCGTTCACCGAATAAAGAATTAGACTTGTTTTGTTTTGTCGTGCGGTCCCTCGTGAGCAACTGATATAAGTTTCGTACAGTGGCTATGTCGTCACCGTAAAAACCGTAACAACACAGCCGAAAAATCTTTTGTAAAACATGCGGCGTGCTGTGCGATTTCGTTACGTGAGTAAACCATTCATACGAATATATAGGGTTCGGAGTTGTCACGGTATTTTATTGTGTCGTGCAGCGGCCCGTGGAAAAACGGTCTTAATATTATGTGCTTATACATAAAAATTCAACTTCCATATATAAGTGGTTGCAAAACACATTTGAATACGTGTGTTTATGAATACTAATATCTATATATACAAGTAAAAAACGTATGCGGTCAGGGGAACCCCGTCGGGAACGAATTGCCTTAGCTGCAATTTCCATTTCTCAAAACTTAATTGCAGTAATGAGACCAATAAAACTCACGTATGATTAAAAACAAAAAAATAAATATTTCGATACTCGTACGCATACATATACTCGTATACAATAGATAGAGACAGAAATATCGCTGTGAATCAATGTACAGAGCTAACGTATATAGCGTCGCGCGACGCGCAGGTTCCGCCCCACGTTTTTCCTTACTTGACGATTTCTACCAACTCAAACCTCCCGCAAGCCGCGTTAAAGAACTTTGTTTCAAAACGCTAATATTCGTTTGTTCAACGCGCGCCACAGATACGCATGGCCAGAAACAGCTTTTATACTTTACCGTTAACGATTTTATCGTCACAATTTTACAATCTACTATCCAAAAGGCAAGTAAAATGCTTCCCTATTGTTTCGTTTCGTCGATGATAATGTCATGCCGTGTACGTTGTATTTGAGGGAAATTTAAAAGTGTCTTCATACAACTGCATACATTTTTCTTCCCTATTGTATCGTGGACGGTAAAATTGTAACAATAAAATCGTTTAAGGGTAAATTATAAAAGCGGCCTAGGGTACATAAAAGTCAAAGGTCACGAAATTATTTTTTCACAAATATCTCGTTTTCTATACATTTTAGAGCTTCAATGGTTGTTATAAAGCTTGATATAGTTTTATGATAGCACTTGATACTCCGAAATGTACCGAAAACAAGATATTTGCAATAAAACAATGTTCGTTACCTTTGACCTTTAATACTTTAAGACGTACTCGAGATTACGTGAAACTTTTAGAATAGTCGTAGTTATAAGAGGTTTTTCCAAAATTTCGGCACCCTCATAAAATTCCAACTGACTTGACTGGTCGTTTGACACGGACAGAGTATTTTTCTTTCAAGCCAGGGTTCCGGTTTCGATCCCTAGATAGGTCAAGCTAGAAAAGGAACTTTTCTAAATAGTCGTGTAGTCTGGGTATTACTGACAGCTCCCCCAGTTCGTTGTGTAGTACCCATAGTACTACACCGCACATGATCAAATATACATGATCAAGCCCGTCCAATTTGCACGAAGCGGTTGTTGCATCAAGTTTTGATCGTGTGTGGCATTGTAAGGCCGTCGTGCCAAACAACGCTTCGTGCCAATTGCACGGACTTGATCAAGCATACTTGATCGTGTGTGGCGGGCATAATTGGTGTATTGTTATTATTGACTTGTTAAATTTAAAATATAAAATTAAAAACTAAATTAAAATAGAAATAAAATTAAAATTAAATAATAATAAAAACAAATAACAATTAGATTCTTGTAGTACCGAAAAAGATCGGTCTCGCCTCCTAGCTGTTTCTGAGAAGGAGTCAGGACACTGGTTGATACCTTCAAAAAACTTAGGAACCTTAATCGACAATACCACGCTTTCTCTCATAGTATCCCTTCATCTGGGGGACAGGACTAACCTTCCTCACCATTGCCGCTGTGGTGATCTCGTCGATGTACTAGGTCACCACGGTTTATCCTGTTTACGTAGTGCGGGCCGCATGTCACGACATGCTGCCTTGAAGGACATCGTTCGGCGGGCTCTTGTCGCCGCTGGCGTTCCTGCAGTCTTAGAGCCTGTAGGTATTGCGCGCAGCGACGGCAGGAGACCGGATGGTTTGACGCTTATTCCTTGGAAACTTGGAAAATCGCTGGTGTGGGATGCCACTTGTCGATACACTTGCTGTTTCCCATGTGCCAGCGACTTCCAAATCAGCAGGTGCCGCGGCCAGCACTGCCGAGAACTTGAAGCGACGTAAGTATGCGCCTCTCTCTGAGAGTTTCATATTTACGCCCTTTGCAGTCGAAACTTTGGGTCCCTGGGGCCCCGAAGCCCATCGATTGGTTTCTGATATTTGTAAGAGACTGGTCGAGGCTTCAGGAGACCGCCGGGCTGGCAGCTTCTTCCGTCAACGAATCAATTTGGCTATTCAAAGAGGCAATGCTGCCAGTCTGCTGGGTACCTTGAGCAATGACAGCTTTCTAAGCGGCAACTTTGAGGAAGTTTGTTATTTAAGATAATGTGTAGTTTTAAGTTTGTAAATATTAACATATGTATGTCCTTTTTTTTAATGTAAATAAACAATAACGATAATAATAAAAATAAATAAATAAAATAAAATAAATAAAATGTTGTTAGTAACAATTGATCTTAAACTATGTTAGTTTCTTGAACTAAGATAACTCGGTATGTGTAATCGCAGAAAATGATTGACTATGGCACAATCAACCCTGTCCGCGATCACCCCAAGTATAGTGTAGGGCACTGGTTCCCAAACTTATTTTGTCTACTGAGTCGAGAGCTCATGCAGTCGTTGTCTAAGATGCCTCCTAGCTAAATGAAATTACAAATCATCCCCCAGGCCTCTACACAACGCCCCCATTTTTTTTCTGGGTCTCTTACCGCCTCCTTTTAGGCCTGCAGCGCCCACAAGGGGGCGCTATCGCCCACTTTGGGAATGGCTGGTGTAGGGGCTGCCCCGCACACGCGCCACCATTGCCGCAGCCCGCTTATTGCACCTAATCTGTCTGGATTCCTCTGGACTATGCGCATAGATATTTTAGTGAGCCGCAGTTAAAATGAATAAAAGGGAACTCTTAACGTCATAGCTCATTAAAGCCACCTGTCACCCGACCGGCATCGCCTCCACTCGGTGACCACTCACTGCTCGCATGCTTGCCTTGCATTGACCACGGATCCCGAGTGGACCGCGCTGCCCGTGACTGGTTCACACGCGAGGACGATACACTGGCGCATGCCGCTTGTCCCTTCATTCCCATTCGTTTGATCGCATCGTTTTTCTTTCAAAATGAATAGAGAACTGATATACTACTCGTCTATTCACGAACCACGCGATGTCCACTTGCTGACCACGCGACGTTCACTGGTTAACAACGCGGCCGTCCACCTACAGACCACCTAATGTTTACTGATTGACAACGCGGCGTCTACCCGTGGACGCCGAGCCACGAGGCGGTGCTGGTTGGGTACTGGATGGCTCTAATGAGCTAAGACCCTTATAGCTTCCTCGTGTCTGTATGTCCATTTATCTGTCCGTATTTCACAATCGATTTATTCCATTATATACGTCTGTACGTAGCTGAAATTAAAAAACTGGCCAAGATCGTGTCGGACATGGCAATGCATGTCAATGTAAGTCAATACTTGAAATTCTGTTTTTACTAATATAATTTTTACTGTTGTCCTGAGAATATTAGCCGAGTGCTAGCCTACGGAAATGTCAAAATCACTCGCATACGCAGGCGAAAATGTGTGAGTAGGATAATGTGATTTGAGGAAGCGAAAGAAGTATGTAAGGACCGTGAAGCTTGGCGCTCCGTCCTCTCTGACTACCCCGTTGGGGAATCAGCGTGAAGATATGTATGTTGTGTTGGCTAAGCTTTACAATAACTACTTCTTCCTGTTTTAACATTTAACAACAAATATTGTTAATTAGTTCTTGGTCTTGGGAGCCAAAACTATGCCTGCATAGATGCTGTTTTCGGTATTAATCAAATTTCAAAAACAAAATTTCGCTTTACAATATTTTTACTACCCAAAAACGACTTCTGATAGTTCGGTTAGAAATCTAAGGCGATCGCGAAGCGTAGTTTCTTTGTTTCCTAATACTATTCGAAAGTAATCTATGAAAAAACAAATTCAACCACTGTCGCCTCAATAATGCACCTCATTAAGCATTTAAACTTGTAAACAGTAGTTATTGTAACGGGCTTCCATGTTAAGACTATTAATTTTAAAGTATTCTATATTAATGGTTAAATTTAATTAAATTTATTGCAGTAACTGCTAATTTTAAATTACATGTGGATAAATTTAGACATAGTTTTATAGTGGAAACTATGAAATTATATAGTTCGAATGGCAAATTGTTGCTTATCTATATATTGTTCAAGTTATGAAATACAATATTAGAAAGTAAATGCATGCGTAGTGATTACTATGTAATCACAGACTATAATTTCATCTCGATAATCTTTTTTGTTATACTTACAATTAGTATCATTTTCTCATCAGTGTGTGTTTACTAATAAATTTTAATTACTTTTTCGATAATTGAGCAACTTCTTGAAGAACTTTACTAAATACACAAACGCAGTTAGCCAATAGTAGATAGTAATTAAAGAGAATAACTAATTTACCACTGTAACCAAATTACCACTATAAATTAGTTATTCGGAGTATTATTGGGTATCTGATATACCCACCACCCACTTATTACATAATTTGTTAATGCTATATAACTATCATATTTTGCACTAATTATGATTTTAAAATATTCACATGACATTTAAAAAGGAGATAAATTTAGTCTCTCATTCGACTTAACCTTTGACACGGTGGTTGTGAGATATTACTGCAACGAGACTTAAAAAACTATCGGGGTATATATATACAGATATACAGAGCCACCTCCATACTGGGGGCCGCATCGAGTACCAGCCCTGTGCTCGTCTGAGGGTAGACAGACAGATTAACACGGGCAGATGTACTTATACTAGTCATGCACGATAACATGAGACGTGTAAAGAATGTCAACACGTCGCATTGCCCCAAGTTCGCTCATTCTGTACCTCTAGCAACAATATTCCTTGCGCTTATATTTTGTCCCGTTCACTCATCGTGCGCAACTACGCA
Source organism: Zeuzera pyrina (assembly GCA_907165235.1). Classification (NCBI taxonomy): domain Eukaryota; kingdom Metazoa; phylum Arthropoda; class Insecta; order Lepidoptera; family Cossidae; genus Zeuzera; species Zeuzera pyrina. Next base: position 2,717,957 of record OU015639.1, read on the forward strand.
AAACGATACTTTTCAATATTTTACAATAAAACAGTATGTGCATGGTTACAAAAATTTCCAAATATATTTCATAATCATTTTTAATAAATAGGTGTCAAATACATCCGAAATAACGATATTTCATTTTGATTCATATTGTTTAAAAAAAACTAGAAGCATTCAATGTTTTTGTGAACTGTACAAACACGAGGCAATGACGTCACAAGATTCAGGTCGCATGTTATTGAGCACGAGTAACTTTGTGTCTTAAATTGATCTGACCGGAGGTCAAGCCCGGGGCCCCAGTTTGGAAGACAAATGCAGATTTTTTTTTGTGGCGGAGGGGGCAGTTTACAAAAAATGTTACCTAAAGTTTACAAAAAATGTTACCTACCTAAAGTTTACAAAAAACTATATTTTACGCTTTGTTTAATTTTTTATTCTACATACTTATTGTAGGTTATATTTTGCACACACTGCGTTCACTAAACTTATCACTGATTTAACTATACATTTTGATTATAACTGTCAATGATCGTTTGCGGATACAACTAAAAATGCACTAATTCTGATTGGGTAATACTACTTTTATCTGATAGCGTAAAGCGTCGGTTAAAAATGAACTATCTCTACCTCCATTCCACTACACTGACACGAACATTTAGCAGCTTTTTGACAACTACTTCACAAAGACTAAATGCAGTGAATTCAGATCATTCAGACTCTCATTTACATCTTAAATTTCGCAATCGCGACGGTGCCATATAAATAAAAAAGAAAGAAAGGAAAGACTCATATACAGGGTTAATTTAAAAATACTAATAACCTCTTAGTATTATATCTTCTGTAGCTATTGGGGATAATGTTCTTAACATTATCCCCAATAGCTTTTGTTCTACAACTTTTAAAAATTCACAACTTTTACTTTCATACAAAAATAAAAATACATTAAATGTTTCTGAAAATGGCACCTGCTCTACCCGTTCGCTAAAGCGGCACACGCACAGCGCGGCGCAGGGGGACGGGGTGACGCTGAGGGCCCCGGCCGGTGCGCGCACTGTACCATTGGAAATACGTACAGAGTAATTACATTTCAGACAGTACAACAAAACTTAACAAATATATTTTTTAAGGAACGTATTAAGTTTTGAAAAAGTCGTAGAACAAAGTTGTTAGGTATGACAGGAAATTTGCACTAAGAGGTTATTAATATGTTTCAATTAACCTTGCATAGCCTCATTGTTACTTAAGCAACCTATTTTATCCTCAATCTTGTTTATTGAAATGTTACGAAATTATCACAGACAGCTAATTGATGTGGCTAAAATTATTGCAATTGTAATAATCAGAATTCCTTTAGATTTCTTTCATTTCTTCAATCGTTACGTAACATATAAAAATAACGTGTTCGTATCGTCGATAAGCTCCCCAAGATTCCGTCAGGACTGCTAATGTTTTCCTGATACACAGATATTAATTTCCTCCAGTTTTTATATTCATTCTGTTTATACTTCACGTGTAATTATCCATAAGCTCACTTCAAGGCCAGCTAGAGCCTTGTGTTGGTTAACGCGTCATTAAGTAGCATCCATGGACTCGAATATTATTGATCGTTTTGGGCCTGCAAAACATGTCTTCTGAGAAACGTTTATAGATTTATACTGGAGTTTCTTTTCGCAACTACGTTAGGAGAGCTTGGGATCCGATTGCAAGCGAATACGGGTTGTCTTTTTGCGAGTGTTTATTAGGCTTTTGTTTCCACGTTAGTTGAAATTGCTGACGCGATTTTTACAAGACAGATGGTAATGTCTCACGAACGACAATGGATTCATTTTGCCAATGTCGGGCGGCGCTGTTATTTTTAGGGAATTTAATCAATACTAAAGTTATCAAAAATAAAAAAGGATACAAAGACATACATACATACATATCGTCACGCCATTTTGTTTTTGGGATGGATACATTAAGGGATAACAAATCAAAAATTGAACCATTTTTACCAATAATATTTAGCTAACACACAGGCGCCTACTCCACGAGATTTTTATTTCACAAAAAAGAGCAATATGTACGAGCATGCATGCACGAGAGTCGCTGGGAAATCATTTTTGAGACACTGATATAGGTACTCATTTTACCGCACTTAAAAGAAAAGTGATATAGAAAGCCGTGATAAATTCGTTATTCTGAAATTTAAATTACATAATCCAAATGTTTAATTTTTGGGTAACTGCATTTGTTTTTATAACAAAGTCATTCAGATAGTTACTTAATTAACGGAAAATAAATTTGAATTCGTTATAAAGTATACCTTAGAAAATCATACTATAAAATAAACAATTTCATCAATGACAATGATGATGATGATGAACAATAGTTTACAAATAATTTTATCAGAACATGTAAGTATTTATTATTGATTTTCTGAATATTGTACTAAATAATGTAAACGATACCTAAGTTTTTGTCAGTTCTTCTATGTGCAGGGTTCCTTATTGAACCGAAGGTAGATTTGACATTCAAATACACCTTGCAATTGGATTTACTTAAATAAATTGACTTGACTTTGACTTTGATACTTGTAATAGAAAGGTGTCGTTGTTGTCGTGTATGTGCTCAAATGAGCCTATACATTTCAACACATAAGCGAGTTGTAACTAGGAAGGAAATACGTAATTTCTGTACAAGCGGGGGAAAAGAATGTCTATTCAGAAGAAATTCTAATTGCGTTGTAGTGTTATGGAAGTAACAATCGTAAAAACATTGATATACACAAAATCAATAATACCTACTAATTCATAAAAGAAGTGAGTGGAGGTCTACTACAGTAGCGGCACGCTATGGTGGCCGTTTCGACACATTACAATAGTGTCGTGAAATGCCAATTTATTATTGAAAAAAATATAATCAGATGCAAGTCGCATCTATAGGTTTTTGGATTTATAACTAGTATAGCAAGTAGTAGCTGATTAATAAATTTTTAATAAAACGAAAATGTACATTTTTACTTAATATATTTGAATGAACTTAATATTGGAATGAAAATGAACATACTTTATTTGTACGCAAGAAACAAATTCATACAGAAATAGACAGAAAAAAGGTGCCACAAAAGGCCATATTTAATCGGATTAATATGTACTGCTTTTCACTATCGTCGCTGCTACCATCACCCACATTAATTATAAGTTCATTTTCTAAAATATTATCTATTTTCACATTTCTTTCATTATCTTTAATTATTAATTCAACAGTTCTATTCACAACCTTTTCCCAGTCTCCCTTGTCACAAGTTCTCAATCTTCTTCTAAAATTTTTAGCATTTTTGTTATAGTAAATGGAGGTTCTGTATTGCGTCTTGCAGCATATCCCTTAAATTGAGCCCACACCAACTTAATTGCATTGTATTCACAATGCTAAGGCGGTAACCATCTGACTGTTTATAACAGTTCTCCGCGTACGTTCGACCATATCGATGAAATGCACAACAAAAAGCGTAAACAGAGTCCAAATTAACGAGCAAGGGTCAATAATAATGCAGTATCAATATCCCAATTCCAAAACCAGGTCAAAACTGTATCACAATCGCAGTGCACTCACAGTTTGTTCTTTTCGAAGCAACGCCAAGCCGAAACTGCTTTGTTTTAATACATTGAGCATTGACGCGAGTTTGCCGGAGGTAGTATTTGCTGGCCATCGATCCAACATGCGACGATCGTATTCGATTTCATTTTTTAAAATTTCAGCTTTCGAAAAACATTAATGCCGAGTTGTGTGGTAAATAAATACACTAATCATTATAATGTTATAACTTAAATGTATAATATAATTGTAATAATAACAGCATAATTAATTTATATAATTTACTTAGTCCATTAAGGATTCTGTCAAATGGCGCTGTTTTTTTGTTAGTAAAAACGTGAAAATATTTGTTCGTGGGACCATATTATATAGTTAGACCGTAATTAATATACATAGTTTAGAAATCAATGTAATAAATTAATTTGTGGTGATGCTTAAGGGTGTCTAGGCATGGCTCCATTAATGTAATATTATTTTGTATCTAATATTTAAAAATTATTTAATATTATTGTATTTTATATATTTTTGTATATTGTATTTTATATAGTTTGTATGTTGAGCGGACAAACAATCATATTAATTAGTAGATAGTTGTAATGTCCCGCGTGAGCTAGCGACAGCGACCACTGCGCCTGCGCGTGAATGTACACCGCGCGCCCGCCGCCCGGCGCCCGCGCATGCACCGCTATGGTCTTACTGAGTCGGCTGCTTGCTTTAGCTACAATCGCATGTTTACGTTATTTAATATTTATTTACTCGCGCGAGGCTTTGTAATCGAAATTAGTTATTTGTTATTCGATCCTTCTTTTTATGTGCTTGTCATTGTTCTCATTAGTGTCATTCTGTGCTCCTTCTGTAAACTTTTGTACGTCGTAAATAAACTGTGAACTTTGTGTGTTCCGCATTAATTTCGGATTACCTCCGAACGAACCACATATACCACTACACTACAAATTTTTTTACTGCACGTCACTATTGACAATAAAGAACAGCAATTTGCTCCTTCAAATGTTGTTATGAATTTATACGAAAATTCATGAGTGGACGAAAGTCAAAACGGCCATCATAGCGTACCTCTACTATAGTGGTACAGCGTTTATCCTTATCTAGTACGCTATAATTATGTTTCATCTCACTCTTACGAGACGGCACGTATAAGTAGAGATACGAAGAAAACATCAATACTTAATAGTAATTTGCAACGAATATTGATGCGAATATTTGAATATGTTGTGTATTTTTTGAAATGTAAGACGTTACAGTGTTGAATATTATGTTAAATACAATGAAATACAAACTTATTTTTGCTGCCGATTTAATTACTTTGAACATCCCTACTACGGTATTCTCCATTGTGCGTGGTCCAACACGCACTTTGCTATTTTTTTTATGATGCCTTACTGTTTTTTTTTCATCCACTGTTGGTGGATTTAACTTTCAATAACGCCTTCTAACTGGGTGTATTTGGATAGATTTCTTCAAAATAACTCAATTAGGAAACATTTTTTTCTAAATTTTCATGGAGTCTGGTGCTGACGGCTGTTCCCTTGGTCGTAAAGCAAACTTACATTATGACCTCACTTCCGGCTGTAACTATTTGAGTATGTAGATGGATAAGCGGATCTAGTTAGTGAGAGTTTGTTAGCCCATCGCCTATAGAAATACATGCATACTGCACGCATATTCTCACGTTGCGGATTTTTTAATCTAGCTGAAGAATCATACTATCGTTTAATTCCTATTTTGATATATTCGTTGAATTTTCTAATAAAAGTAGTGTTCGTTGTTCGTGTTAAACTTTGCAGTTAAAACTAATTTTAATATCTGTGAGAAGGGTGCCTCTAGCAAACAGTTAGTAACTGGCTGACTGACTCTATTGTTAATTAGATTAGGAACCCAACCCTCATCTTAGTCTATCAGAAAATATTGTAACTTTATTTTTCATATTTTAGTAACTCAGTTTCCACTCTTTATTTTGTGGATTGGTGTCACCACAGAGTTTATTAACTGACATCAAAAATACGAAAGGGTCTCATTTCGTTAGAATTCATCTTTTATTTGTTCATAACATGTGATACAATAGTTGTTACATTATTGAATATACCATCAACAGGTTCTGCCGCATCAGGCGTACAAAATTATTAAGTGATTATTTTATAAAAAAATATTATATACTACAATTAAATAACAATGAAACATGCCGAGAGATATCAATGGCTTGTTTGACCAATCTGGGTATGTAACATCGTTCTGTAAACAATATTTGTGGCTTGTGAAATTTGATTCAGTGATTAGGACCTGTCTCCAGTGTAATACTTCTGCACGTCAATATTCTGCACAGAGTCTAATGTGCTACGTATTTCATGCTCCATTTCGTGCCGTATCAAGGCCATCTGAACGATCAAATAAATTATGAAATATGAACTGAATTAATGTAGAATTTTGAATCATGTCCATACTTTTGATAGTAATTGCACACCCATGATCCTGATCGCTGATTATAACAGGTATAAAATAACATTTTGCTGTATTACCTTTTTGTTTTTAATAGTGGATGAATTTATGTATGTATTTTCATAACTTAAATTAAAAATGGAATCCCTGCAGCAAAAAATAATCATAGAAGTCAAAAGCTGCAGTTTTCAACCAATAAAAACATGTGAAGCGGTACATCCGCTTGAGTACGGTGCTACAGACACAGACAATTTCATCACTGCGTCAAACGTAAAACATCTCTTCTCTGTCGAAGGTTAAAAAGAATTTGAACGCTCACTTAATATGCGTTTAACTTCACGAACCAATCCATCGGAAGCCACCTTTTCAGCCAATTTCCATTCCGTCAATTTTCCCTCGTTTTGTTCCTCTCAAGGGCCCTTGGGTATAAAAGACCCTAAGTTGCCACTCGAGGTGCCGGGACACACGGCTTTGATGTTTTGAGTTATACCGATTACGGCTAAATCCTCATCAAACGTCCACAAAAACGTGTATTACCGCTAAACCATGACGTATTTTAGAGATATAAATTCGTTAACACAAGAACAAAATGTTTTTCTCTCTTCGAATAGAAAAACATTTGTAAACATTTCAAACATGTATAAACAATGTAATTAAGTTTATAAACCAATATAATAAAATGCAATGCAATTAAATACATACATATAGCACATATCCCTAACGAAGTAAACAGCAAGAACGAAGCGCTAAGATTCGCGATTCTTGCATATTTTTCGCATCCTCAAATGCAATGTAAGACAATACAATAAATACAGTGCAATGAATTACAATGCGATACAATGAAATAATTGTATTGTATATTGTATTCTACTTGAAGAAGATATGCAAAAACCGTGATGCTTAGCAATCCGTCCTGTTTGTTTACTCTAGGTAGATGTAAAGTAAAGTACCCATTAACTGAAAGATAAACTTATATTTATATTATCTATTTTTTAGATTTTTGGGAGTTTTGAACTACAAAAGTGATAGTATGTTGTGTTTTAAAGTTCTGTGTAAGTGAAAAGAATGGAGTGGGTCTAAATAAATGTGTAGCTGAAGTTCTCGCGCTCTTCCAAGAAGACCTATAAAACTTCATTAAAGTCTACTATCACTTTACTGGAGGAGTTTTACGAATTACAATAACGATTCTACTTATTAATACAAAACGTTACATTGGTAAATGCGCTAATCTGTACGCCATGCCATGAAGAAAGAAAAAAAAAGTAGCGCTTTCTACTAATACTGATAAAAATGTCGCCTGTTTGTTATTTCAAAATTTCAGAAATAGAATAACGAGTAATAACGAGTATGGTCGCCTTATGTCAGTTCTGGCAGTTCTTGTCTGTACCTAGCTAGGTATAGATAGCATGTTAACGCTTTTTTTTGCATTTAGTAAGAGTGTAACGCGTTATGTATAAAAATATCATTACTAAGGACTACTAGGTTATCGTAAGACTATATTTCAGGGGTAATTCTGAATCGCTGTCATAAAAACGTCGCAATTATGGGTTATTACTATTTTATTTTTATCCAGACCTCCAGCGGTGCTAAAATGCCAAGGTTGGGATAACGGAGGTACTTCAAAGAAAGATGATTTTATTTACAAGATACAACACGGTTATGGTATTAATATTAATAATTTTAGGGTTTCGCAGATAGAATTCTGTATTTTTACATTTCTTGCAAGCTTTTATATTGCAGCTTTTAAATTACAGTACATATAAAGATGCAATAGTAACTGGTCCGTTGGTGCAGTGATTTATGGAGTAAAAACAAACAAGGATTAAATTTAACTCCCAAACTTAGGTTGCAAGTTCACTTCCCGGTTAGGTCAATTTATCCAAAGAACTTTTCTTTACTACCACAGTATATTTACTTCCCAAATTTAGCTCGCAAGTTCACTTCCTGGTCAAGTCAATTTAGCCAATGAACTGTTTTTCACTGGATACTCTATTATTTTCTTACGTGGTTACTACCACAGTACATTTAACATCCAGACTTAGGTCGCAAGTTCACTTCCCGGTCAGGTCAATTTAGACAATGAACTTTTCTTTAGTGGATATTCCACTAATTTCTTACGTGGTTACTACCACAGAATTTTTACTTTCCAATCTTAGGTCGCAAGTTCACTTGTTCAATATATTGTATAGACTCAGGTCAATTTCATCAATGAACTTCACTGGGTACGTGGTACGTGGTAGTACCGTCATAGAATTTTTATGCTATGTTTGGGGTTACAGATTGATATAATGGCTTGGAGTATTTACACATGTAATAGATTCGATAAAAATTGGATTCTGGATGTGTTGTGCTATCTTTATATGATGTCTGTAAGTGTAAAAATTTACAATTATAGCACAGAAATATATTAGCGGCACGAAATTGAAGGAATTTGGAGCCATAAATGGCTTAGCTTACAGTTCGTGCACGGACGTAGCTTTAGCTTTCACATGAGGGGGTCTAATAATGCACAAAGAAAAACTGCTTTTTACCCATGAATTTTTATTTAATAATTTTCACCGCGATATAGTTCTAAATCCCAATAAAGTCAATCAATCGTAAATTACATAAACATATCACACGATTATTTGTGCAATATTTGGTTTGTACGGATACTAAAAGTAGCTTTATGTTTTTCCTATGAGTTATGACATCATTTCACTACAAAGATAGACACTTTTCCTGTTTTATTTGAGAGTAATGCAATAGACAAGTTGTGCTTATATACGCAAGTGCGTGTAAGCACTTATGATTGCCTTTCCCTCAAATATAATAGCATAGGAAAATATTTATTTTTGTAGTGAAATGATGTCTTAACACGTTGGAAAAACATAGGAAAGTTTATAATAATGCATCCTACAGGTAAGTAATATATTTTTACTGAAACGCTTCACAAACAATTGTATAACTTTTTTACTTCATGTGTCGCTTGAAACACTCTTTCTGATTGTTATTATTTTAAGGGTAAAAGAAATACGCGTTTCCCCTAGCTCGTGTACTTATCAATTGACTTATTACAATTAGGCGCTAAGCAGACCACGAACAAAAGTGGCTTTTTATTTCTATAATTCGCGATTGACGCGAACAAAGTCGCGGTGGAGAGCTATTAATTGCTAAATGTGAAAATTACTACCATCAGATAGAGTACCTACGCAGAATTAACAAACATATCCAACAAATATTAAGTCAGAACTTTCTGACATCCCGCTAAAAGTTTATTGCGTTCTCTATATCGCTAACACTCAATACCCATAACACTTAATTTCATAACGCAGTAACACAAACTACCACATGTTTTGGCTTATTCAGGCTGCCGTAAAGCAAATATCATCACTTGTAACTTATAGAGCGGTATTATTTTTATTACTTCTTTTATAGGGTGATTCAAAACGTTATTTCTATTTAGTAATATCAAAGGAAAGCCTTCTAAATTGCGAGCGCGTGCCTTTCCTGGTAATGTGTAGAATTAGTTCTTCTAAAAATCTTTTACTTGTGATGTACATTCATTACATTCATAAATTCTTTTATATAGCTATTTCGGTGAAAGAAATGTAAAAAAGAACAACGGAATTAATATGTAATTCGAACTACAACGTTTCCTAAATAAAATTTATGGTAAATGGTATTCACTAAAATTGACTCTTTATGACTTTAATCGTATACAATTTGAAGTTAATAACTTCCACAATAAATACATGATGTACTATTTTAAACCATAAAGTATTACATAATTTTAACAATTTTTTAATTATCTGAAATCATATTAACTACGCGTATAAGTCATTGTTAGAATGACATGACAGCAGAAAATTGGAAAAAAAATATATATGGAGTTGTATCGTATTTTTGTAGTACAAATTATTATTTTATATCGTATTAATAATTATTGTTCGTAGCTTACAATTATTTTTAGCGTCACGATATTTTTTCAATTAGTATATCTTTCATGTTGTGGCTTATATTTTTTATTCTGGTAAATAGCATTTTGAACAAAATGATAAATTTATTGTGAAATGTTAAAGTACATGTGATTTAAATGAGAAATAACAAATTAGTAGCTAAAACAATAAATTTTAAATGTGATAAGTTATAGTTTGAATCACTATTTCTGTTGCTAATTTCATACCCCTACAAAAATCGCCGTAGGCGCTTATTTAAAACAACAAAATCATGTAACAGGTAACACAAAAGTATTTTTCTCCTGCAAACGAACGCTTTCACCTGTAAACAATTTAGTGGAAAATTTCCGCCACGCTGCTCACTTAAAGAAAACTTAACCCGAAAAATCACAGGGAACAGGGAACAATATTTAATTGACCTCCTCTGAATTAATTAACCGTGGAAATAAAAAATGATATCGAAGCCACCAACGTGAGCATAGTTCCTTCAGCACTAATTTTAAAATGTAAAAACCAGTTTTGGGTTGACGTACGCATTTTGGTTGAGTCCAGAGACGTTAGCAGTGAAGTGTTTCGGTTTTCGATACAGATACTAAGGTTAAGTAACGCTCGGTCACCTATTGAATGGTTGATCCAATGGAATACACATGAAACGTCTCCATTTCGGAAGACAGATTATAAGCTTGATTCTGGCTATTATATTATATAGCGATAGTTGTTGAAATAAGCTTTGCAGACGTCTTAAAAACCTACCGATCCACACCGCCGCGCCATACTGCAATCTGCACCAATCCGCAATTCACCAATCTACGATCTAAGTGAAACGGTATGGCCTGTCTCACCGGTTGGTGGCAAATGCGCTAAGATCTTCTTTTTTACTTCATGTAAAAGAGCGCGCAGATCACCTATATAACCCACGTCCATCTGTTGTGATCGCCACCATGTTACAAAACACCAACAAGTCTCACTGTAGTCAAAAAGTGCAAGGTATTCCGTAGAGAGCTTAGAGTGACGTATTGAACCTGCTCCGGGCTCAAAAAATACTCGCCAAGGCAATTTCGACGGATTCTCTCGGATTCTTAATAAAATTTTTAAGGTTTCTTCTGTCTGCTTATCTTTATGCCGGTCTGTTTGTCTGTCCGTCTATCTGCCCATCTGTTTGTCCATTTGTCTATCTATCACAGCCGACTTATTCCGTCATCCTAAAACCTGCAGAGCTGAAATTCGATATGATTATGTAGATTCCTAACCCATACAAGAAACATGGATAATGGATATTTTGGGTCCATTTCAGTACCGGTACAATAATTTTTCCGTCTATCCATCTGTCACATTATTTATTTTGCTATATACTGCGAAGAGAGCCCTATATCTATCCTCTCACTCCTACATTTGGCTACAGACACGACTGGTGGCGGCACGTGGTTTCCACCCTGATATACACACCTTTTTTCTGACGGAGTTATCTGTTGAGTGCAGTTGTTGAAGTTCTAATCTTTTTATGTAAAAAAAACTGGTTTTGTAAAAAAAAAGATTACGAGTATACTATTTGATTTTGTAAAAAAGTTATTAAATTATGTTCAACAAAAGTAGACAGCAAATACAGGCAAATACCCAAATTGGTTTGTCCCTGCTTACTGCTGTTAACATAATCACTCCATTCAGCAATCTGATTCAAGCGATTTGTTGAAGCGAATAGTTTTTAATGATTATTTATTAAATTGAACTTAAACTTTGTTGGAATTGGCTACAGAACTTACAAGATAATGCTTGTTCGATGATGGTTTCTCCCTTCACCGTAGTTGGATAAAAACGATAACTGTGGAAACCAGACCTGACCTCAATCCACAAAGCTTCAATTAACAGTTCATTCAAACAAAGACATTAAAACAATTCTCATTAAGCAATCGGTCGGACGATACAACTAATACAAGTTACTTAACAGAATGACTTAACTTCCGCGCGACTTATCACTTAGTCAAGTTATTCTTGATTGATGACTGTTTACTTTTAACACAACCTAACCAACTACGTAACTTCGAAATAAGTTACTCAAATTAGTATTTAGATACTGAGACGAGAACTTCTACACGCCGCAAAAACATCGAAGTATAGACGAAAAAATAGTTCCTCGTATACTTTTAAACCTGCCAAATGTGTAGCTGCTGTAGGTGTTTGTGTTATGTATTTCCAAAATATAGTGTTCCTTTTATTCACTTCGGGATGTTTAGCACAAGCCCAACTCACATTTGGCCTTTTTTAATTTTTGTTCTATTTCAGAATTGCCACTATAGCAACACCAACATTGACGTTTATATTACAGTTTTTACGACAGAGTAGAAACAGAAAACGTGGAAAAGAACGTTTCTTATGTGGAGACCCATCTAAATGTTTTACTTTTTGTATCTTTATTATATTATGTAGATATAAAATAGATGCCTTTCTCTCGCTCTGACCTAAAATTAAAAACAGGATAATAAACTGCCTATGTCCCACCCTGAAGGTCCATTCTAAATATTAATGAAATAATTTTTTAAATCGGATGAGAAGTTTCGGCGATTAACTTCTATATCCAAACCAACGAACTTTACCTCTTTGTAATATTAAGCTTAGATTAGTTAGCTGTCATTTCACTGAAAAAAATTATGAGTTTTCCATAGGCTTATTTTAATAAAATAATATCGCTTTTTCACGATATTGCGTATTATTTTAAATGTTGTGGTTTTTCTTAACTTAACTTTTATAAATAGGCGCTCGAATTGCTGTCATCCTATCCTATCTTAAACGGAATCTATCAGAAAAAATCGTGAATATTGAAAGTGAGAAGATTAATGACAAATTATCAGAATTGCATTATATCTACCAGATACTTTTTTAATTGAAATGAAAGATATATGTATTTAGTGTTACGACCGCGCGGACGTCACGGGCTGTCGTCCTTCTCGGGTTCGGATGGATGGACCACCAGAGCGCCGTTTCGCTTCAGTCGTGACCCCGAAGGTCCTTTTGGAATAGCCTCATCCTCTGGCCAGGACTACAGAGCCGAAACAGAAAGTTTTACGCAACCTTATTTTGTATCTAGGTAACAACCAATTTTGATCAAATTTTTTATAAACAAATATTATTTTATCTGATTTCTGTTAAATTGAACAAGCCGAAATAGGAACTAGGGACCTTTATACAACAGTGAACAAATTAGTTACACAAAATTTCCCGGTATTAAAACTTTGTTGTACTTTGATCTACTGTTAATTACGGTTACTTGTTTAAGTGAGTTATTCAACTGAAACAGTGCTTTAACATTAATTCAATGATATTATTATCTGTTTGTAACAGAAGCGTGTGTGTGATCCACTCGTCCACTCCACACTGCGCGCTATTGAGCGTCTACTGCAGTAAGGAATACTATGTCCACGCGATAATCCTACAAATAAATAATTTTCAAACTCAAATTATTCTTTGAGAAATTCACAGCCAAAAATGAGAATAATACAATATTATACAAATCTATTAATAACATATTCGCCATAATAACTGAAGTAATTTGCACAAGAGAATAAACATACTTCCAAACGAATGCGTGTATGCACAAACGTGACGGGCGCGCTTAAAACGATGTGTCTTACAACTTGATTCATATACAATTCCAAGTGTTAACATATTCAGTAAAACAATTTACATATGATTTATATTTGCATAATTCTACCTTTGTGAATAAAAAGACAAAATACTCCTTCATAGTAAAACAAAAGAACGTCTTCTAATCGTTTTGGAAATCGGTGGTTATCGTCTACTCAATTGAAACCGCACCCGCTAGCAGATGTCACTTTCTTTACTTTTCTTTCCCAGACAAACGCGACAGTATGTATCATAATTAATGTTTTTTATAAGACTGTACTAAAAATTGCTCAAATCATATGCCCCCTCGTCCATAGCGTACGAAGTGCTTGTGTTAGCGGGTGAGTGCGCTGACGGAAATTATTTGCTTTGTTGCTGTGACGTGCAACAACATATTGTATAATTATAAACAAGGGCTTGTATTTTGGAGTTTTATTATTTTTTCGGACCAAGAACTGTTGTGGGCGTAATATAACGATCGATTAAGCTCCGTGTTTCTACACCTGCCTTTTTCTTAGTCTTTTCGTTCTAATTGAATTCCTCGAAACCTGATTAATTGACTGATCTCAAAACTAATACGTTAAAATTATAAAAAAATGACATTTTTTGTACTCTAAATTAAGCATTAGGTTTGTACTATCAATACCATACAACGAACTGGGGGAGGAGCTCCCAGTAACAGCCAAGCCAATTCAGAGAATCAAATCAGAGTCCCATAGTTTCAAAGACGGAACAAATTGGCTATACAAACAGACGGATAAATTGACAAACAGACAAAGCGGACTTCGAAAGTTTTATCTATGAAGCTTTTGTTTTTATTATTTTGGCTACAGAACGCAAAAAAATTATACCATACTGCTTTATGTAATAAATCTTAGGCATCACCTTTCGAAGTTTCTAAACTAAAAGATTTGAACAGGTCGCTGACGAAACTGTCAAGACTCAAGCCTTCTTTAAAATTATTACGGCGATAATTTAATATGTAACGTTGAATTGAAAATTAAAGCGTTGAAAAACCGGGTCAAATACCCCCTTCCAAGGCTACCGACCGTAATTTTCCGGCTAAAAGCATCGTCTTCCCTTTCGGCCTAAATACAACACTCCTCGATAGGTCACGAATTCTATTATGTATTAGCATATTTTCATTAAATCTATCACGCCGTGGATACCAACCGACAACGCGTGGGTGCTAACTTACCACATTGACATTCTGTTTTCAGATGTAACGCCACTACTGGTAGTTTTTAGTTCACTGATTGCTCGACAGAGGCAGCACTAGTACATACATACATACATATCTTCACGCCGTATCTCTAACGGGGTAATCAGAGAGGATGGAGCGCCAAGCGTCGCGGTCCTTACATACTTCTTTCGCTGTCTCAAATCTCATCATTCTCCTCACACATTTTCTCTTAGGTATGTGAGTGCTCTTGACATTTCCGTTGGCTAACACTCTAGCTATTTGATCTTCGTAAGTCAGCCTTGGTCTTCCTTGGCTAAGTAATTAATATTAAGTATTATTAAGTAATTATAATTAAGTAATTAAAAGAAGTAACAAGACGGCTTCTTTTGTACAATCTTAAATATTATTGTAACCCAGGTTTGTTTATGTATTCGCTTATAACATCTGAACTTCTAAGTAGATTTCAATGTACTTTTCACTTTTTTTAGAACTTTTAACGTATAAAGTATCACAGTCACATTTTTTAGTGTGTAGAAATAGAGAAACATTGCCTTAAAAAATCAATTCCACCCCGTACGAAGCCGGCAGGCAGCTCGCTAGTTTTATTTAAAATAATAAAACTGATTAGAATTACAAAAAATCGAATATAGTTTATAATTCATTAGAAAAAAAATCTTTCCTTTCACGTGTTCCACCTTGTTTTCCAAATTTCCTGTTAAATCGTCTGGTAAAACCGACTTTAACGAGCAATGATACCACGTGATATCATTGTTCGTTTTAATTATTATTGCCTGAAACTCAGCTGTTTTATACTGGATACAAGTAAGTACTCGTAATAGGATAGGCGGTCAGGTCAATTTAGAAAGCAAACTCACCTAAATACCTTGATACTACCCCAATTGGTTTTATTGGGTCCTTACATATGAAATTGGCGTTTTGTACGGGAGGAATATAAAGTCAATTTTTTTTTGTAAAATATATTTAATTAATCAAAGTATGCACCGTTGTTATCTATGCACTTTTGCCATCTCGTAGGTAGTTCATTGATCCCTTTACTAAAAAAACCATGGGGGCGAGAATCAATAAACTCTTTGAAGGGGGTTTGGACTGCCGCATCGGAGTTGAATTTTTTCCTTGTAAGAAGTTGTCCAAATTCCGGAAAAAATGATAATCTGTTGAAGCAAGGTCCGGGGAGTACGGTGGATGTCGCTGACATTCCAATTGTAGCTCATCTAACTTCGTAGTTGTTTGTTGTGCAGTGTGTGGTCTTGCGTTGTCGTGAAGCAGCAGTGGCCTAGAGCGATTGACCAATCTCGGTTGTTTAGCAGCTAGTTCTTCCTTCATGGTTTGCAATTGCTGACAATAGATATCTGCTGTAATCGTTTGGCCAGATTTTAGAAAGCTGTAGTGAACGACACCGGCGCTAGTCCACCAAACACTCACAAGTTACTTTTTCTGAGTCAATTTTCGTTCTCCAGGGTTCAGCCATTGCGACGAGCGCTTCCGATTATCGTACAGTATCCACTTATCATCACAAGTAATGATTCGATTTAAAATCCCTTCATTATTGTGTCAGTTGAGCAAAGTAACAAAGCAGTCGACGCGTGTTTGCAAGTTCGATTCACTCAATTCATGAGGTACCCAACGTTCAATTTTTTTTTCTTTCTCGATTTGCTTCAAGTGGATTAATACAGTTTTGTCACTTACCCCGAAGCCTGCAGCTATCTCTGAAGTGCTATGTGATGGATCCGCTTCCACAATAGCCTTTAATTCTTCGTTTTCCACTTTGGTCTGTGGCCATCCACGGGGTTGGTTCTGAAGGTCGAAATTTCCAGAACGAAAACGTTGAAACCAAAAACGTACCGTGCTTTCTTTTGCGACACCAGTGTCGTACACATCATTAATCCTTCGAGCTGTTTCTGCAGCACTGGTGCCACGATAGAATTCGTACTCGTAAATATACCGATATTTCATGTTTTCCATTGTGCGGTAATAAGCGACGCCAAAGAAAAAAATAATGAGGAAAAAAACAAATTAATGACTGTTTTCAAAACTCAAATGTACCAGCTAAATGAATTTATAAATTTGAATTTGGAATTCTTAACCAAAGAGGAGATATTTCAGATCAAAGTGGTCAGTACGACAAAACGCTAATTTCATATGTAAGGACCCAATATGATACGCATATGGACTAAATAATTAGTCAAGATACCTTGACTAATTATTCAATCAGTCAAGATACCTTGACTAATTATTTAGTGCACAAAACGTGGTGCATTTTTTTAAAGCATTGATTACAATGTTCTCTTCGAAAATAGTTGAATAGGTGGGAATTATGTGGATGTGAGATAGACGAAATTTTGAACGAACACGGGTTCCATTCGCGGTCAATTCCCGGGTCAATCCATGTAGTAAACGAAGTTTTCAAGATTGTCTCTGGTCTGAGTGTACTAGGAGATAGCTGCAGTAGTCGTAGTTTAGTTCTCACAGCACAGGGAATGCCGTAGTTTGAAACCAGATGATCGGCGTGAATTGTGTGGCGCATTAGATATTATTGTTAAATATATATTGTGATGAAATTTGAGGAAGCGAAAGAAGTATGTAAGGACCGCGACGCTTGGCGCTCCGTCCTCTCTGACTACCCCGTTAGGGATACGGCTTGAAGATATGTATGTATGTATTATATAATAGATAGCAATATTTACCAGCCATTTTTTGGGTAGCTTATGATGAAGATTTTTCTAGATGAATTGTTTTGTCATAATAATAACTGGCATTGTCAGCACAAAACAAACGATCTAAGTTATGCAGTCTCGTTCAAGCGGCGTTTGACGTTTTGTGTATGTGGGTATTGACCTTATAGTTTTTGAGGTAATCAATAAATTTAACTAAAACTTTCCATACGTTTACAGAACCAATCCTAACCGAATTTTAGCCGATTTTTTAATTAATGTGTCTTGGCTCTGGAATATGTAATAAACTGTGCTTACGCGTTATTTAAAGCACAGTTAAGTTGACGCGATGTCATTTATTTAGTTTATCAAATTTCGTAGGTAAAACTATAAACCAGAAGCGTAGAAAATATCTAGTGAACATTTGAAACTTTCCCTTCATGTTAAAATTTCTCATCATAGTAAGTGAGTTATACAGAAACAACATCAAAACTTAAAGTTATTATTAAGTGTCAACCCATTTTGCGTGTCTGTTAACGATCATAACTCGGCAACTCGTAAATACAGTGCTCAAGTTTTATCGCGCTGGTCGGACTTGTAAATTAATTACAATTTCCTTTGTTTACCACTCATTAATATTACCAACGCTGTTTTGACAGTTACGTTCAGTTTTTGATATCTTGATTCAAGAACTAGCTCCAGCACGCGACTATGTTTGTTTAACAAGTATATATACAATTTTTTTTTATTTACGATCTTTTTATTAAATTTTTTAATTTGAATGTTGAAGTACCCAAAACGGGTAACATTATCCAACTGCGATTAGTATGCGGTAGTTGAAGCTCTCGCAATATTTATATATATATATACGATTGCGACAAAGAAGCATACAACTAATCTGATGGTAAGTGATTATCGTAACTTATGGACGCCTACCGTACGTAAAGTATCACTTACGCATAATGCCAACCCTGTAAAAACCATTCCACGTCTCTTTTGAAGAACTTCATGCTGCAGTCTTTTGGGAAAACCTTGATATTGAGCTGATTCCACAACCGTTCAAGGAAAGAAACATTTTTCCAACCGCACATTTCAGTTCTAAAGTGAACTCCCCTGCCAGCGACGAGCGATGAGTTGGTAGAATTTTAAAGGTCTTGGACCTCACCTCGCGCGAGTCTATACGCAAGAAGGCAAAACCTTTCCTCAAACTTATTGGTTCAAGTCCGCTTGGGATTGTTTTTGAACCGAATTAAAAAATCCGAGATGGTATGCAAGTGCTATAGAAGACAGCAATACTCCATTTTTTTTATGGCGGAGAGAGCAAACGAGCAAGCGAGTTACCTGATGAAAAGTGGTCACCGCCACCCATGGACACCCGCAACGTTCGAGAAATTACGGGTGTATTGCCAGCCTTTAAGGAAAGTAGAGGGAGGGGGGAGATGAGCCACTGATACTCTCACTCACCGAACGAAACACAACAGCAATAGATGCTATAATTTCACGCCGATATTCTGCGAGTGGGTGGTATTTCAACGGGCGAGCCGGTCCAGTTCGTGCTGCAATGCATGGCTCAACCACACATATACCACATACCACATGGTGCCCTACTTGATTTTGTCAGCTACGATACAATTAAACAGTAAGTTAGATACTTATAGCAATGGAACATCCCAAACTTTACTTAAATTATCGATTAATAATTAATTAATTTGTATTCGAACACTTCGTGCTGCAGTCGTGAAGGTAAAAACAATAAAGAGCGTGGAGCGCTCGAGTTTTGACTCACATAATCTCGAGCGGTAGTGGGGAACAAGCCGTCAGTCATTCTTTTCTATGACGTCACGAACACCGTCGCGCTCTGCTAGAGGGCGCCAGTGTTCCCCTTTATGTTAATCGTCGGTGTTGCTAACAATTTATTGTTTAAAACAACAATAACATCACGTGGTATTTTGAATCACTACCTAAAGTTGCGTCGTCGAACGATCAGTGAACTGAAAAGTAAAAAAATACAAACGATGACAACAGAAGTGGGGTGAGCTAATATTACTATATCAATATTTCTCCCCATTTGCTGGGTAACTTAAGCCACCTATTATTTTGCATGAAATTCCCCATCTTCAATGCTTTTTGTCATTGTAATAGCACTTACGAAGTTTAATATAGCGAGGCCTTACTCTTCACGTTATTAGAACATACGGCTATATTTCTGAACGTAAAATTACCAGTTACCTCTTTGCTAAAGTGTTTTTTGCCAACGACAATAAGAAAGATATTTGGAGAAAACTTCTATCTCAAAACTCTAAAACCAGTTTTTATTTGGTCATGTAGATCTCTTGCAAATTACAATAGCCATGATGACGGTATTAAAGAATCAAATAATAAATAGTTTTAGAGTAAAATATAATATGTAGAAGCGATTCTAAATAACGACTCAGTTTTAATTTAGACATTGAGATTTATAATACTTTTAATAAAATAAAAGTATAAAATACTGCAATCGGCCATGTTAACTGAAACACCAATCAGAGCGAATGACGTCACGCCTAGGTAAATATAACTTTTGTATTCTATCTAATTTGTGAATGTAATCCTAATAACGTAATGTAGAATAATATTTACCTAGGCGTGACGTAAAAAGTGGACGTCATGACACCTACTAGCGTTTTCGCGCTCAATTCAAGTTACGTAGAAAAAAATTGGAATAATCGGCGTTAAAACTTAGTTTATTGCTGAAATTATATTTTCTTCGGAAATAATAAACGTGTACGTGGGTAAGGCCGTAGATTTTGCCACTTTTTGAAAAAAAAGTGTCCCAAAATTTTGACTGCGTATAAAAAAAAAGTACTTGATAAATTGTAATAAAGGTATCTGAAGTAGAATATATAATTCTTCTACTATTAGACTGTATTTTGAAAGAGAACGTAAGTCGTGTAGTTTAAAAAATACCGTGAGTTAAAATCGTTAGGACCCCCAAATCGCGAATGTCTCCTTCCGTTGTAGGTACTCAATGAATTGATGTGGTCAGATTGCCGTGGTTGTGTACCTAATAACTCCAAACTATATATATTGGGTCCTTACATATGAAATTAGCGTTTTGTCGTACTGACCACTTTGATCTGAAATATCTCCTCTTTGGTTAAGAATTCCAAATTCAAATTTATAAATTCATTTAGCCGGTACATTTGAGCTTTGAAAACAGTCATTCATTTGTTTTTTCCTCATTATTTTTTTCTTTGGCGTCGCTTATTACCGCACAATGGAAAACATGAAATATCGGTATATTTACGAGTACGAGTTCTACCGTGGCACCAGTGCTGCAGAAACAGCTCGAAGGATTAATGATATGTACGGCGCTGGTGTCGCAAAAGAAAGCACGGTACGTTTTTGGGGTCAACGTTTTCGTTCTGGAAATTTCGACCTTCAGAACCAACCCCGTGGACGGCCGGAGACCAAAGTGGAAAATGAAGAATTAAAGGCTATTGTGGAAGCGGATCCATCACAAAGCACTTCAGAGATAGCTGCAGGCTTCGGGGTAAGTGACAAAACTGTATTAATCCACTTGAAACAAATCGGGAAAGTAAAAAAACTTGAACGATGGGTACCTCATGAATTGAGTGAATCGAATTTGCAAACACGCGTCGACTGCTGTGTTACTTTGCTCAACCGACATAATAATGAAGGGATTTTAAATCGAATCAGTCCTTGTGATGAAAAGTGGATACTGTACGATAATCGGAAGCGCTCGTCGCAATGGCTGAACCCTGGAGACCCAGCCAAATCCTGCCCTAAACGAAAATTGACTCAGAAAAAGTTACTTGTGAGTGTTTGGTAGACTAGCGCCGGTATCGTTCACTACAGCGTTCTAAAATCTGGCCAAACGATTACGGCAGATATCTATTGTCAGCAACTGCAAACCATGAAGGAAGAACTAGCTGCTAAACAACCGAGATTGGTCAATCGCTCTAGGCCACTGCTGCTTCACGACAACGCAAGACCACAACTGCACGACAAACAACCACTAAGTTAGATGAGCTAAAATTGGAATGTCTGCGACATCCACCGTATACTCCCCGGACTTTGCTCCAACAGATTACCATTTTTTCCGGAATTTGGACAACTTCTTACAAGGATAAAAATTCAACTCCGATGCGGCAGTCCAAACCGCCTTCAAAGAGTTTATTGATTCTCGCCCCCATGGTTTTTTTAGTAAAGGGATCAATGAACAAATGAGGGAGATGGCAAAAGTGCATAGATAACAACGGTGCATTCTTTGATTAATTAAATATATTTTACAAAGAAAAATTGACTTTATATTCCTCCCGTACAAAACGCCAATTTCATATGTAAGGACCCAATACTTAGATTTAACATTTTTCCCTACTCCGCGCGCATTTGACTAATTTTTCTGCTATCATTGAATACAGTTTATACTAATACAGATTAGTATTAATTTTGTACCGAAGTTTATGGTCCAAGCATACATATCGTATTACTAAACTTTAACGCCAAAAATACCACATTATGTTCTCAACTTTACAAACATTTTGCGTTACTTGTATGTTATCGTAACATAGAAGTTTATATGTTACTCAATGTTACAGTGGCAAAATTTACGGCCTTACCCACCTACATTATAGAAGGGGATTTCAAAATCTGTCATCATGCCTATTATGTAAGAAAACAAATGTTGTGATTTCTCCGCGCTAAACTTGCTAAAATATAAAATCCAAATCTCATAGGGCGCGAGGGTAATGCACGAATTTGATTGCACTGAGCTGCATAGACGGACTCTTAAGAGGCGACACACGTGTGATTAGTGGGTGTGGAATTTTGGTTCGAAGATAGCTAAAAATTATGCGAATTAGAACATGAACGGAATTTCCGCAAAGCGACACCTCCATTTACCTATACAATATAAATATTAAGTGGTATATTATTATACGCGATTTAAAATGAGGTCATTTTATACAGAATTCGCAAACTTTAACGACTTGAAGCGACAATAAAGTAGAAAAGAATGAGTTTCCGAGGTTTTGTGAGAAAATAAAAGTTTGTTTTTTATTTATAAAACAACAAAGGAACAACGCATCTGTGCTTTTCGCGAATATATTTACAGAGCTGTAAGATACCTGTAAAAAAATTTATTGCTTTTTTATTGTTCTAGTCATTAATGTTCTGTAATAGCTGTAGTAAAAGTTAACGACCAAATATATTATATGATATAATAATTTATATCTGACACATTTTTCCAAGAAGTAACCAATTATTTTTTGTTCCAGGTGAGCTGTTTACGAGTTACCTTAACGTAAGCCATATACTTAAGTAATACGAAAATAAAATGATTACAAATTCGTTCATCCATTTGAGAGCTTACATTGAGAGATTATGTTACAGACACACATACAAACAAACAAAGAAGCAACTGTATCAAACATATATCACCCACTTTTTCCGTCGCATGTAAAAAATAAAATGTGTTTAGGAAAAACTAGCTTCTCTGAAGATATTTTCTTTCTCTTTTTTTGCGTGCATTTTTAATTTATAATCTACAGTAATATTATGAACTTTGTTTGTATATAATGAATAAACCCAAAAACTATTCAACCGATTTAAAAAATCATTTCACCTATAGAGAGCTGCATTATCAGCGAATAAAATAGACTGTATTTTATTTTGAAAAAAATTTCTAGCCGTGCGAAGCGGGACGAGTCACTTGTCATCCTATACATTACATAAAAATAAATAATGTTAATGTATGTGTCACTTATACACTCTAATACCACTCATTTTTTGAACTCTTTGTGGGTTATACACTTTATGTAATATTGGAAAGTAGTTCGAGTAGTTTTCAATTAAAAAAATAGCCACTTCGAGGCGTGGCAGGGTTCAACTAGCAACAATATAAATTATTGAAATGAACATTATTACAAACTTTATTATAATAACTTGCAAAAATATACATATAAAGGAAGCTATTAAAAAATTCTCGATGACGCTATAACAGCTCTATATAATTCCAATAAACGAAGTTTTCGAAGAATCCCGTTTTGTTAGTAAACTGTTCATCAAGTCAGTCGTGCCGTACTCGTCATACGCTACCTCTCTTTAACACGCCCCCAACACAATAATGACGCGTCTTATTATATTACGCTTGCGCCTTTTCGGACGCGCGTAAACTTTTTATTGCCGTTGGAGAACGAAACGGATAATCCCTTATGAATTTTTGATTCGTTTTAAAACTTCTGTAGCACAAATGCTAAATATGAACTCTTTAAGAACACTTACGCATTTGTTTGTTCGTCTACTCATTGTCACAGCCAATTTTTCAGATACTATGCGACATACGTATTTGGAATTTCATATACTGTCATTTTTATCTGGATAAATCACATATTATTTGTTTATTTATTTATTTATTTGGTACAATAACAGTTTACAAACATCAAAAACTAATCTAAAAACTTAAAGTACAACAACTAGCTATGCGAGTTTGAAAACCAATAACAGTCGTATTCGATACAAAAAAACCCGCTCTCGCATGTGACTATTAACTATAAATTATGGTAAATGAAATTATGAAAATGCATGAAAATGACAGGTTCACAGAAGGATCAGTTATGAGCCTCCTGTGAGCATACAACTACTGGTGAAAAACATCCAGTTTAAGGTCATAGCTGAGCTCGTTGTACAGGCGACACATCCTCGATATCGTACTATTATGAGAAACGTTAGTCTTAGTTATAGGAATATGGAATTATAGATTAGATTAGATCAAGCTGGATATTGTACTCTGAAGAGTTGAAGAGATCGATCGAGTCTGAAGAGATAGTTGAAGACAAATTGTATGACCTCGAGTAACCTTTGATCACTAACGTATTTCTTCTCTCTTTCTAACTGCTGGAAATACACCTACTATTGTCCGGCCGCTAAGAAAATGCGTTCTTGACGTCTGTCAGTTGGACATGCTAGTGATGGGCAAAAAATAACACTATTATATTATTTCTTCAACCGACCCAAGAAAAGAGTAACATAAGTAATTATTGGAAAGTTATTTTTGGAACATCACTACAAAAATTCATAGTTCACATAACCTTGTAACAGCGCAATGTGGATTTAAAAATATCGTTTTCTTATTTATTTAACATTAAATTGAGCGCAAAATTATGACGTTTATTATCAGTTGATATAATTATATAGTTTTAATGATAATTATTCGTTAGTTGGTCAAATAAACAATAATAATATTTTTACCGTAAAATCAACGCCATTTCAAAGTTACGTCGTCCATTCGATCACGACCTGTCACCAACGTATTCTCTCAGCGGCCGGACTGTAATATATAACTATAAGATTGTTAAATACAGATATACTAACAGCAAACGACAAAAAAATGGAGGAGTAAAGAGATGTTTCAAGGTTAAATTTCTCGACTTCGACTGCTTCGTCAGAGTGCGGCCTCCAGTTTAAATACTGCTCCATGCTAGTTAAAATTTTAGAATATTAATAAAATTAAAGTTAGAAAACTTAGGAACTTCCAACACCATTTTACCATTCTTCCCTTTAAAAAAATCCCCTCTAAAAGTTTTACTTAAAGTTTGTAAGATAAATATAAGAAAAATATGTTATAGATTTTCGGAATTAATAATATTTTATTTACCATTAAACAAATAATTGAAAGTAAAAAACTGAACGTATTTTTTAATGAGATTTTTGTATGAAGTCAAGGCCATAACTCACTCTGGCACAGCATCAGAAGGGCACAGTTAGTTTAATAATAAATGTCAAAATTAGAGTGCACTTTCATACTACTAGAATTCCAATTGGAGTCCAATTAGAGAAAATAAGAGTACACACTAATTAGCCAAGTTAAATAAAAGCTTGCAAAAAAATCGTGACCTTTGTTAGAATAAAGTAAAAATTAAAACATGAAAGAAAATTGTTCAGAATTGCGTTATAATATTAGATACATCGTTTACATAATCAGAAATCACTAAGACGAATTATTTTGTGATTTTTTCACAGTACAGAACACATAAGTAGGACTTAAAGGCTTTTTTCATAATATATTTTTACAATGTACGTATATATGTACAGCTAAGTACCCTCGTTATACATCTTTGAAAAGATAATGTATACTAGAAAAAATATAAATCTATTTCAAAAGAGGCATTATTTTGACACGGAAACTCGTGTTTGTAATCAGTTATTTATTCTTAAATTTAAATTACAAAAGTCAAGTGAATCTTTTTTAGGCAACTGTGTTCGTTTTTATGATAAAATTCTTTGAGAAATTACTCAAGTAACGGACAAGAGAGATAAACATGTTGTTAAACGCACACTAATTGGAAAAGCATACCACAAAATTAGCGATTTAATTGAAGAAAAAACAAGTCTGAAAATAATCCTCTCTGCACAGGCATTTACTGGCTTTATGAATATTGTATTTTAAATAACTATTGTAAAATTATGTTGAAAAAATGATACCTGATAGTTTCTCGTCGGTTCTTCTCAGTGTCCAGGTTTTCTTTTCGAACCGAAGTAAAGTAAAGGAGATGTTAGACTTTCGGCTCGCGTTTGTACGCTATTTAGAAAATCGAGGAAAAATCTAAATATTGCTAGAAAAATAGTGAATTTGCAATTTTTATTATATATTTTTAGTACAAGAGCAATATTTCATTATTTAATTGGGCTATTCGGACAAGTACGCCATAACGAGTTCGTTCCAAAACTAAATGTGAAGTATGCAATGTACTATCAAACACAATTGAAATGTATATTATGAACAAAGTAATGATAAAAAAATCCCATCGAATAATTTATTCTTCACTAAAAAAAATATACCTACTTACAAAGAGCTTTAGCGCAACTATTTTTATTTTGTTGAAAACATGTGTAGTTGAAAATGTCTTCGGGTGTGATGTATGAATATACTTTGAACATCACCCACGTCACGGGTCAAAGCGCTGTCAAAAATTCAAAATCAAAACTATGGAGGGTCTCCACAAACTGCCGAAACTCCACATAGAAAAACAGGTTGTATTAAATGTGTGCTAACTTTACCGGCGGCTATCTCTGTCTTATTCTGTCGATTTATAATGATCTATGTTATTCTTTTCCGTCAGTATATTAGTACTCTGTGATCTGTGTTAATTTCATTGTCATAAGTCTGCAGTCATTGATATTTAAAATTTTTTTCAAATATACGTATATAATTATTGGATTTACAACTGAAAAGTGTAATACAGTGTTCCGTGGTGTTGTATTAAGAAGAATGCATTAAAAAACCTGGGAAATATGTGGTTTAAGAGCTGGCCGGACTGACGATAAAAAACGTTTGTTTATGTCGAAATTACCCTTAGATGAAGACAGGTTAGTACATATCCTTTCTTTTTATGATATGTATTGTCCCAATAGCTTCTTATATGCCATTTATTTTAAGCCTTTCGTAAAATCTTGTTTTATAACCAAGTGCAATAGTGCGGTTTATTATCGATGCTTACGTATATCGATATACATTTTTAACTTTCAATATGTGAAGTCGTAATTGACGTAAAGAACACTGATATGAAATCTTTATTTACATTAACAAAAAGTACATACATATGTATGTATGGTATTATATCGAAATATTCTTTACGTCAGTACATTTATGGCGTAATCGTAATTATTTTTTAAATAAAATATCAGTTCAATGAGTTCAGTGTTTTAGGCTTGAAAGTAGAACAAACAAAATCTATTTTACCTTTTTAATATTAAGATTCTACTAAAATATCTTGTACCTCTTA
This sequence comes from Zeuzera pyrina, assembly GCA_907165235.1. Classification (NCBI taxonomy): domain Eukaryota; kingdom Metazoa; phylum Arthropoda; class Insecta; order Lepidoptera; family Cossidae; genus Zeuzera; species Zeuzera pyrina. Next base: position 2,745,168 of record OU015639.1, read on the forward strand.
TTATTATTCACGGTATATATTTCTTTTGTTTACAGAATCCATCTTTACCTTCATGTTATAAATTAAACTTAAAAACGCAAAGCATGGCAGAGGAGAAATTACTACGAAAATCTGTGTCACAATGAAGTAAAAATTACACCTGCATTTGATCTTGGTGTATTTTTTTAAAATTTAATTATGCAATCGTGTACTTTTTAGCAGATTAGATTATATTACTTTAAAACTATTGTCACGTCTCATTCGTGCGCACCGCCCAGTATGAGTTACAATCTTAACTGCCCAAGCCTTTACCTAATTTTTACATTCTCATTCTCATTGAAATGATAAAATCTTAAGTCTAAAATTCTTTCTACAGTCTGTATTCTATTGAATCGATAGTTTTTCTTTGAAGGCAATGTTTCGTCGCCTATGTTCACAAGTTAACTGATCACTGAACAAAGTCACAAATTACATAACCTTATAGAAACTTACAAATGTGTGCATGTGAACTACTAATTGGAAACTAGTTATAGACCAACTTATAAATGTTTAGATTAAACTTAATTCCTGAGCTACTCATAAGACTCCATTAATCAGTATCTAACTACATTTTTCCTCATGAATAAATCTAAATAAGTCTCATATGAAACCACGTAATTTAAGTACCTACTAATATCTAGAGGATTTAGTAGTACCTATTAACGTGTAGTTTAGTTTCGGTTCAGTTGTATTTATTTTTCAATCATTGAGGATGCTTACACTTACACGTCTTAAAATTGGGTCTGTAATCTTTTCTATTCTTGGAAAGAATTTTGGATACAAGGTAATTAATTGCATTAAAACATTTTTTTTGAATATGTTATCTGACATATCTCTCTGTTATTATTTTGTGTCAGTTCAATCTGTTATGTAGTAATATATGCTCAATGTTTTGCAAAGCGCATTGTTACTAGCACCTTGCTCAAGAATTTGGGCATGATCTAGACAGCTAGCCTATTGAAACATATTTTTACGTTTAGTGTTGATTATCATTGTTTAGGAGACAGCCATATGTTTGTATAAAGCCCTCAATAATAACTTATTTCAGAAAGAAGGCAGAATTATATTTTTCATTACCATATTTTAATACTAGTCATTGTAATAATAGTCATTGTGTGGGCTAATAACAAGTTTCTAAAGAACTTGAAAAATTGATTATTTATCTATCTAATTCTCCAACATTGTTATTATGTATACTCACATCAAGCTTCTTAGCTAACATTTTAAAATACAGAACTTTTTAGTTGGTCATGTGTTAAATGATGGTAAATACTTTATATGTACATACAGAAACCTCTTTTTAACTTTTCAGATACCTGATAGAAGCAAAATTTTTTACGCTCAAAGACCACTATAGACACAAGGAACCTAACAAGCACTCCTGTCAACACCAATATTTAATGCCTTTTCATTTAGGTGTCAACCATCTATCTAGGGAAGAATTAATAAAATTAATTAACAATCTGGAAGTTGTATCTCAAGTTGTACAATCTTCACATGAGATGGTACTTTTTAGAATCTGCATCACGTCTCGTCATTAATCTAGTAGAACATTATAAACATGTATTTTTTGCGAGACAAAGTATGGCTTGGGCTAAGGTTTATATTACGTCTGGTTAGGTTCAGAACTTCTACCGTAATGTGCGAGACGAGCAAGCTGCAGCAGCGGCTGGAGAAGCACCATATCAAAATCTGCTATATAAGAACACTTTCTCTTTAATAATATTTTGTTAGGTTATTAATTTTACTTAGGCGGTGAACAATCTAAAGCTATGACTTGGAATGAGATATGGGTATGGTCGACTCCGCATTCTTGGTTGCTGTGCGCATGTCATGACCATTGTAAAGTATTCTGGCTAGGTTCACTATTAAGAAATAATAAAAACAGACATATTTACTGAATTGGATTGTAGTTAGAATATATTGAAAATGAAATAGAATAAAACAAACATAAAAAAAGTATTGATAAGTTGTTTTATTTTCACAAATCTAAAGTCTCAAGCCATCAATCTGGTAGATTTTAAACAAGGTGCTACTTGGAATTATTATTAATCATTGGATATTATTGTAATTGTATTTGTGGCCTCCGAACGATGATCATTGTGTGGTATTTAGGTTGGGCTCGGTATCAAGAAAACATAGAAGCACCAGCATCTTTTCTGGATGGAATTCTAATTAGAGATTAATATTGATGTTTGTTTTATTTCACAAGTCTGACATCTATATTCACTTGATCTGTGCAATTACAGTACAATTGCACAGATCAAAACATCAACAACCGTTCTCTAGTTTTGCTTAACTTTTATGACTTATTCCTTCCTAAATGTTTATACATACATACATATCCTCACGCTGTATCCCTAAAGGGGTAGTCAGAGAGAACACACATTTTCGCGTAGGTATGCAAGTGCTTTTGAGATTTCCGTCTGCTAACACGTGCTATTTGATCTTCATAAGTCAGCCTTGGTCTTGTCTTCTTGTAGAGACTCCCTTTCGCTCTAGATCTTCTTAATAGTCTTTCATCACTCATTCTTTCTGTGCCCGAATCACCTAAATGTTAAGGTTATTTTGTTATCACTGTTCATATTAACCAAAATTGATAAAATAAAACACTATCTTTGATGTGCTGATGTAAAATCTCTACAATTCACACTAGAACTGCGTATACAAACGCGCGCACAAACTGCATATACGTAATAAAAACGCGCGCTCGTTTATAATTTAGCTTAACTTTGACCTATTCTTAAACGGGCTTATTTTTTATTAAGTACTTGTACTTTATCCATATTATTTTCCAAGATTAATAAATTAGAACAGTTAAAGTGTTGACTTGTTGTCGCTATATTGCATTTCTCAAAAGAAAAGTTGATTTAGTTGATTCGGTTCCCAAGGCGTCAAAGATCTCATTGCCTGTTAATTTTTTTGTACCCTAAACTGCAGCGTGGATATGTTCAAACTGTGAACAGGCACTGTTTGAGATTTTAATAGGTTTTAACAGTAAAGACCTGTAATATAACAAAGAGTACTATTAATTAACTATTAAAAGTGGAAAACGTTAAATATGTCATTGACGCCATCTCATTTAGGTAAGGTGTTGCCTATGATATGTGTATATAATACTTTTGTACGAAAGAACTAGGCTAATATATATCGAAACCATAATTAAAACACTTTTATTTAATATTAAAGTTTGTAAAATGTAAGTGTACAAAGTGCGAGCCGGGGCTCCATACATTCGTGAAACGTCTCCTTTGACGTTCAAAAATACCTTGCAATTGGGTTTACTTTTAATGTGACTGACTTTTGGTATTATTTTATAGATAAATATTGTGTTGATAAATATTTATTTTTTGTTACTTTATATATCTCGTTTGCTTGTTTCTTCACTCCTTGTACTGTGTGCTGCGCTCGGAATAAACTATCTATCGATCTAATTTAGTTATCCGGTCTTTTAGTTGAACATACCCATTGCTGAGTATAAATACATATATTGCAAGAACATTCGCTATGCAAATGTAACGAAAGGTAGTCGAATAATAAAAGCCTGAAATACAAGTCTAGAATAAACTAGGATGCCTAGGTGGTCCGAACGTAACACAAAGAGATTCCTACCGTCGTTTCAGTATAATTTAATACTAAACGGGGTCACTACAAGAAAAATATTTCCATTTTTTGCCAACATTTTTTCTAGTAAGTGTACTGTCATAAAAACTGGTCCCACTGCCAGCGCCATAATTGGATTTTTATTTTAATAATTGTACATTGGCGGTAAGTTATTACTGTAACAAATGTTAACTGTGTTTTCGCCTCTTAAGTATGTATGAGGTGCTCGTAGCGAGTGGTGCTTCAACATTTGATACGATCGTTGAGGTTAAGCAATGCTAAATGCGGTCACATTATGGATACATGATATAGAAGATAAATTGAACGTTTCGATACTAAATTATTTCATCTTTTAGTTGAACTTGTATCTGTAGACAAATTATTAATCGTCAAAATTAAAGTGAAACTTTAATATATAGATTTATAGATATGTGGATTACAATAAATTTCAGGGAAAATATATATTGAAAACAGAATTAGTAACTCAAACAACAACAAATTGCATTTAAATAAAGAATGTCTGCTAAGAGTTCTGATTTAAATCTTAAAAAAAATCAATACTGGCCATAAATAATTTATTACTAACAAGCGTTTACCTCAATTTAATAATTTCCACAATAATGTTTTTTTTTAACTTAAAGAAAATTTTAAATCACACAACACGCGCAGGTGTCGTTGCCAGAACGATAGCAGTAATTATATTGAAAAAATTATGTCCAACTTATTATTTGATTTTGTCATGGCTTATAATTATTTTACAGCGTACATATCTTCATCACAGTACAAGTAAGCATACAGTATTCTATCTCGGCAGTGTCTTAGAGATAATTACCTACGGTCGCTCGGTACGTAAACACGCAATAGGGCTACCGACTTGGACTGAATGTTTTTCTTGGGTTACGTATTTGATAATAGGTACTATATTAAATTGTCATATTATCTTTTCATTTTATATTATTGCAAATTTAATAAATTTTTATTTATATAATTCTACTAGTATTTTATTTCTAGTTTCAAAAGTTTGTGAGTTAGTATGGTGGAAATAGACAAAAAAAAATGCATTTTGTGTGCAGTATAATTAAAAATCAGCAATAAATTAACTACATCATTATGATAATATATTTTCTACAAATTAGCAACAGAGAAATATTTCCTGTTTCGATATAGATGTATTCAAACATCCATACACTGAACATTATGCTCGTAAACTTGATTGACATAATATTTCGTCAGTAAATGCGCGGGAGCGTCTAATACCGTCCGACGACAACCGCGGCTCACTCGCGACTGTTGTATGGCGAGCAGTGTGACCAGATTTCATTTGACGAATTTACTGCTTGTGGAGGTTAAAAGCTACTGAATTCTACCAAAAGAGAACGACAAAATACCAAAAATCTATTATATTTTTTTGCTGTCGTGTTACAACGTAAAAACATGAATGTTTTCTTGATTAAACGATAAAATAATAAAAATAACAAAGAAACCACCATTAATTAAACAAACCAATGTTTTTTTTAAATTAAATTCTAAATAAAAATATAATAAAATTAAAAAAATAATAATAAAATGAAACTTAAAGTTAAGATTCTTCGTCTTTATGTTGGGTAACATTGTCATAAAGCTGTTTTGAGTCCATTAACTTGATCATACTTCTGTCACGATCAAATCTGCTACATCCTTACAACTGTCGTATCCCCTCTTTTCCATGCATTATTGCAGCAACATTCTTATTATAAAATCGATTTTGATCTTGATTTTTAATCCTATTAATATCAGAAAATATTCTTTCTACTTTGGCGTTTGACAACGGTAGTATCGTCATTTGTTTCACAAATCGGGACAAATTGCCATACTTTGGTTTGCTATTTGCATCACAGATTTGGCTGACTTCACTCCAAAATTTATCCACCATAAAAGTTTCAGACGTCGAACTAGAAGTTGTCAATAAATTAGACACGGAAACATCTAATTTAAAAAAAAATTAAAAAAAGTTAACAAGAATAATTAACTAAGAATTACATTTCACATATTAACGTAAGTAACTTGCATACCTGAGAAATGCCGGAATATCCTTTCATATTTTTTATATGCTTTGATGTAGCATGTGTTCCTTCAAAAACGCCACTCTACTTAGTACTTCACAGTTGCATGCTTTACAATGAGCACTCGTAGTGTTTACCTTAGATTTACATAACCAACTTTTAAATGAGGCATCTTGCTCTCATTCATCGCGATATCCTTGTGTATATTTACGTTTCGTTTTAAACTCGATTATAAAAATTCTCGATAAAGTAATTCCCACTAGTCTATCACACTCTATGCTCACGGCATGAATGGTAACGAAAAGAATGAAAATTAAATAGTTACAATCCATTCGATGAAAGGGGGAATACCCCGCATTTATTCGATATGCCAAAAAAGTACTAGATAACTGAAAAACGTGAATTCTACTAAAATATACCAAATAATTTTTACATACTAAATAATGTTGCCAGTACCTCAAAATCTACCAAAAAAGTAGAAATCTACTAAATCTGGTCACGCTGATGGCGAGAAATGTCATGAAGATAGAATACTGTATGCTTACTTGTACTGTGTCTTCATGCCACATCCCTATAACGGGCTAGTCAGACTGGACGGAGCGTCAAGCGTCTTAAAATTATCATATTTTATAGCGCCATTACATATTTTCAGATTAATTTTATTGTACAGCGTACTATATTTTTTACAACGATCAATAGCATTCTTATCGTTAGTTAAACCAATATTAAAGTTCCTTTAAAGGCATACTTAAGCACATCCAAGTTCAAAATGAAATAAAAAAATTCAAATTGCAAAATTGCGTACATTAATCAACCCGTGTAGAGCCCAAACCGCATTGGCTTCCTCGCCCGATTTAAATTGAACGTAATAACGTTGTTATAGCACCCTGTATTATAACAGTGAACACCCTATATTTGCGATGTAACCGCCGTAAACTGTTCTAATTAGACCTCTGCCTGTTTGAGTAATCGCCTAATAACTAAAGACGTAATAATAATAATAATAATTTATTTTAATTACTGCTCGTGTATATGTTACTGACAGTATATGTAACAATGAATTAGTTTAAATTTCCTAGAAAATGTTCAGAATATGGTAATATCTAAAATATCTAGGAAATAAAAAAAATAAATTCAATAGGAAGTGTAAGTAAGATGAAATGAAAATAAGATAAATGCAGTAGAAATGCGATTTCTACTGCATTTATCGAATTAGAAATATGTGCGTGTCGCCCTTGCGGACAAAATAAGCAACGAATAGATACGCAGTATGACAGGGTTGAAGACAGTGTTATTGTAAAAATAAAGACAGGAATGCTTAGACGGTTCGGAACACATGGAAAGAATGAGTGACAAAAGACCGACGAAGAAAATCTATGGAGTGAAAGTAAGTGGTCGAGTTTTGATTAGCGAAGGATAGTTATTTTGTACTTTTGAATTCTTTTTAACTCGATTTAATTTTTATTTCTAAAGTTATATATGTCTCCTTTTTGAGTGACCTTGGTCTAAATAAATATGAAGGATAGGTCAATTAAGCTTATAAACAACGTCGTTTGGTGTATCTTTGATATTTGGTGTATCTTCGAAGTCCAAGCACCAATTATGTGAAATTTACATGGATGGTCCGTTTAAATTCCACTATTACACTCACTCGCTCACTGAGCTATACCTAACCCAACGGGCAATCATTGAAATCAGTGTACAACTGACAAAATTATCGGTGAACACGCATAAAAAAGGCATATGTATAATGGAGCAATAAAATTAGTAATCCTGGCTACAACTAGCAATATTTAAAATTAATGATTTTGTCTATAAATTAGCTACTTTTGAATGGTAATCTTGATAAAATATGGTAAACTTTAAAATTAACAGTTTTCACAATGACATTTTGGTTACGATTTTAATCACTGAAACCTTAATGCGGTGTAGTGGCGATTATAAATGCTCGGAAGGAAATCATGAGGACAAATGCAGGCTAAGGTTTAGATTGGTTTACATTGGGGGAAATTTTGCAATTTTTCCTGGAAAATTATGACGATATATTTATAAAACAAGGCATTCGCTATAAGTAATCAAGCTTTAAAGCGTCGCTTCACAAGAATTAATTTTGTAGTTCCTACATGAACACTCTTTTTGGTTAGGCTATGTTATGTATTTATACCACAATGCGCGAGCAGAGCGAGCGAAGCAAGCGTGCCGCGGCAGCGGCTGGCAAAGCGCCAGCTTAGAATCCGTTGTATAAGAACACTTATATAATCTTAGTAAATTACACTTACATAAAATTTCATAATTTGCTCCCTTTACCAGAATGTTAGTTACTTCTTTTCAAATTACTCTATTACACAGGAAGGTACCTGTAAGGACAGGTTTTATACCATCTTCTTTATTTCGTTGCTATTTATCTACTTATTTTTTTCTTAAATACGCCTTAAGTTGGAGAGTTGGAGTGGGCTTAAGAATTCGAACCACTTCAGAAAGTTCCTGCCATACCTTTCATGTTCGGTTTCTTGATCAACCTATGATCATCAAGAAAATCACAGAATATAGTACACTAGCGTAAAAAAAAGAACATAAATGAAGCCATGTCATTGTCAGGATGACAGCTTGTGAAGTTCATAGAGAATACAATTTAGTAAAAATTGTATTTTTCATAGCACAATCTAATATTTTAAATGATTGCTTATTTTTTTTATTGACTATGATTTATAATTAGCATTTATACATTTTTTAAAGTTAATATGTGATAAATTCCCCAAGTTGCCTATTTGCCTCTCAAACTCCAAAAACCACCATGTGTTTGTTGTTAAACAACTCATTTATTGATTCGGTGCTGGCCGACCGAATCTGATCTCTGGTATATCCTGAGGATGCTTCGTTGAGAGGCGAAACACGTGTCGATTGGTGGTTTTTGGAGTTTGAGCGGAAAATAGATAAAAATTTGGGAATTTATCACATGAAATGGATTTCCGCGAGGTAACACCTGTCTATATAAAAAATACTACTTCTAAAATAATTATAGACGCTATTGAATAATCTTGACATCTGTAAAAAAAATAAGAAGTTATTTAAATATTAGATTTTGCTATGAAAATGAAATAAAAAAAATGAATAAACTTGACAAGCTGTCAAGCTGTGATCCTGAAAATGACGTTTGTCATGAACTTTACGAACGTTTCACGACGGCTCGGACTTATTTGTCGCTAAAAATCTTTGAATCTAGCTGGATACCGTACTCTGAAGAGGTAGTTGATGACAAATTATATAACCTCAAATAACCTTTGATTACTAACGTTTCATTACAGTTCGGAAATAACTCGGAAATACACCGACTAGTGTATATTATAAGATTGCTGTACATAGATATACCAACATCAAAAAATTAAAGGAGATGGAGAAGAGATGATGGAGAGAGCGCAGTCTCCTACTTTGCTTCATGTATAAAGCGGATTCTGATCTGAGCATCTAGACAAGTGACAAACGTTTCGTAAAATCGAAACGCTTACTGGCGTTATTGCTCATTAAAAGTGCCATTTGCTACATTATAATAATAAATTAACGGGTTCTTACCGCGATATTAAATATTTTGAGTTTCCCGATATTTCGATGTTGTTACACAGTACAAGTAAGCATACAGTATTCTATCTCGGCAGTGTCCTTGAGATAATTACCTACGGTCGTTTGGTACGTAAACGCGCAATAGGACTACCGACTTGGGCTGAATGTTTTTCTTGGGTTACTTATTTGATAATAGGTACTATGTTAAAATGTCATATTATCTTTTCATTTTATATTATTGCAAATTTAATATGTTTTTATTTATATAATTTTACTAGTATTTTATATCTAGTTTCAAAAGTTTGTGAGTTAGTATGGTGGAAATAGACAAAAAAAATGCTTTTTTATGTGCAGTATAATTGAAAATCAGCAATAAATTAACTAGATCATTATGATAATATATTTCCTACAAATTAGCAACAGAGAAATATTTCTGGTTTCGATATAGATGTATTCAAACACCCATACACTGAACATTGTGCTGGTAAACTTGATTGACATAATATTTAGTCAATAAATGCGCAGGAGCGTCTCATACCGTCCGACGACAACCGCGGCGCGCTCGCGACTGTCGTATGTCGAGATATGTCGAGATTTCGAGCGCGTTGTTTGGGAACGTTTGTATGAAGATAGCATACTGTATGCTTACTTGTACTGTGGTTGTTACAAGCACCATGTTCACGAGTTAACTGGCGATGGCGTTAAATATCGGGAAACTCAAAATATTTAATATCGCGGTAAAAACCCGTAATTTATTATTATAATGAATACAAACCGTGAGAGTCTAAAAAAGGCCATTTGGCTTCGTTTTATACGAAGTTTTTCACACGACTTTACTTTTCGTTTGATTTAATAGAAAGTTAATAACGTTTGACAACTAATTTATAATTCGTTACGCAAAATCACGCACTATTTATCATTATATTCTACTAGCGTTTACGACACTTGTCTAGGCCCCCTGGCCCTTCGCCAGCCGCTACCGCAGCACGCTCGCTACGCTCGCTTGACTTGCGGGTTCTGATATAACTACTAACCTAACATAACCTAACCAAAAAGAGTACATAAAATTTAAACTTGTAAAGCGACACTGAATGTACTTATATCGAATGGCTTTTGTTATAAATATATCGTTATGTGGCATTATTTTAAGAAAAAAATTGTAAAGTTTTACTATCGCGAGGCAATCTAAACTTTAGCCTATATTAGAATTCACGAATGCCTCCCAAGCATTTATTATTACCTTTACACCACAACATTAAAGTTCGAGTGATTAAAGTTGTATACAAAATTTTATAGCTAAACAGTTAATTCTAAAGTTTACCTTATGTATTACAAAAAATTGAAAATGTATTGCGGAGACTATTCATTTTAAAGTACCTGTCATTAATATCAACAGTATCAAATTTATAGAGAAAATCGTTAATTTTAAAGATTGTGAGTTGTAGATAGAATTACTAATTGTATAGCTCCATTATACATGCATATTCCAAAACAAAGTACATGTAAACGACCATGGAATGTCCACCTTTTTTTTGAAGTAAAAAAATCAACTTTAAATGCGGCTTAGTAAAAACCTGGACTTTATGAAATGCTAATCTCCATGTAATGAAATCTGGGACTCTACAGGTGCCTCACACCTGCCTGGCGGTCTTCCAACAAACGAACAGTTCTGCAACATAGTTTTTGGGGTTGTCTCTTGAACAGAAACAACGAAACTCTTATAACGTCACTCATTAGTCCCTCCGTCTGACCATCTGTTCATCTATAATAATAAATAATAATAATAACAATGAAAGAGTGTTAGCCGACGGAAATGTCAAAAGCACTCGCATACCTAGGCGAAAATGTGTGAGGAGAATGATGAGATTTGAGGAAGCGAAAGAAGTATGTAAGGACCGCGACACTTGGCGCTCCGTCCTCTCCGACTACCCCGTTAGGGATACTGCGTGAAGATATGTATATATGTACGTATGTGCGTATGTACGTGTGTGAATGTATGTATGTAATAATAATAATAAATGCGCCAGACAATATGCATACCAATCATCTGGTCTCAAACTAGGACGTTCCCTGTGATATGAAAACCAGGCGACGACTACCAGGGGCGTCTCCCAGTACACACAGACCCGATAAAATCTGGAAAAGTTCGTTTTCTAAGTTGACCCGACCTGGATTGAACCCTAAACATTCTGCTATTGCGCGCAATACCTAAACCGCTGTACCATCGAGGTCGACACTGAGTTCAGATCTATCGCAGTCGATTTCTCAGAAACTACATATCCTCATGCTGTATCCCTAACAGGGAAGTCAGAGAGGACGGAGCGCCTAATATCGCTGTACTTCTTTTGTCCTCTCAAATCTCAAATTTCACCTAGGTAAACGAATGCTGTCGACATTTCCGTCAGCTAACACTCTGGCTATTTGATCTTCGTAAGTCAGCCTTGATCTTCCTTGGTTTCTGCTACTACTCACTTTTGCGTTGAAGAGTTCTTCGTCAATCTTTCATTACTGATTCTTTCTGTACCCGAACCATACAAGCATTATTTTCTTAATGTTTACAATAACAGTATCGCACAACCCTGTCTTACTGTATATCTTTTTAATGCTTATTTTCTCCACAAGGGTGGACACCGCACATATTTCTAAGTTTTATTAATTTATCGTTATTTCAATGGAATGAAAAAAAAATTTTAAGAAAATGCATTCTGAGATTTATCTGAATTATATAAATTAATCGTAATGTTTCGGCTTCCGTAATATGTAACGATTAATGTCGTAACGTAATTCCTTCAATCTACGGCTATATTAATAATATCCATGGAGCACCAATTTTTCTGACGGATATCCTTGCAGATAAAGGGAACAGTCACAGAGTAACGTGTTATTTTTTAAATGACTTCAAAAAAAAAAGAGGTTCTCAATTCGTCTGTGTGTTGTTTTTTTTTTGCATGTTTGTTACCTCATAACTCCGTCGTTTATGAACCGATTTCGAAAATTCTTCTTACGTTTGGTAGGTAATACTTCAGAGGTGGTCCCATTTAAATTTCACCAATATTGGAGCTTGGACTTCGAAGATATACTAGATAACACGACCTGGTATAACCTTTATTTATATTGACGATTCTCTTGTATATCGTTGCGCTCCGGGATTAGAATGAAGTTAATTGCAGACCTGCCCTAGATATTTATTTAGGTCAAGACCACTCAAAATGGAGATATAAAAAATTTGTATTAAAAAAAATTAAACCGCCTTCAATAAAAACACTGAAAAGTATAAAATAACTATCCTGTACTAATCAAAACTCAAGTACAATTAAAATAACTTTATAAATACGACACACATACCTATATAATTAAATTTGACAGTTATTGAAGTCGGTGCCAAATCAATGTGCAACAACATAAAGTCTATTAGTTTGGTGGTCTTGGCACCGAATTCAGTAACTGTCAAATTTAATTATATAGGTATGTGTGTCGTATTTATAAAGTTATTTTAATTGTACTTGAGTTTTGATTAGTAAAAGATAGTTATTTTATACTTTTCAGTGTTTTTTTGAAGGAAGTTTAATTTTTTTTAATAAAAATTTTTTTCATTTAAATTTTTAGCAGACTTAAAAAAAAGGAGGAGGTTTTCAATTCGACTATGTTTTTTTTGTATGTTTGTTACGCGGTTACTCCGCCAATTATGAATTGATTTCGATGATTCTTTTTTTGTTATGTAGGTCATACTTCAGAGGTGGTCCCATTTAAATTTCACTGTTATTGGAGCTTGAACTTCGAAGATACACCAATTTGTTTTTTACTCCGTGATTTAATGAATTTCGTTTAATACCCATATTACCCTAAAAATATTTTATTTATGCCATCAAAACTAGACCCCAACGTCTAATCGCAAGATTTAAAATTAACGTTTGTGTCTGAGTTTGTACTTTGCTATATCTATGGCAAACAGTTGTTTACGTTTAAAAGCCAATACTAAATCTGTCTGACTGTCCTATGTACTAATTTAGGTGTGATTTGAATATTAGTTGAAGTAGTTGTTGATTCTCACCGTCTCTAGGTATTACTTGCTACCATTCACCAGTTATAGAAAATATGTATGAAAGAAGGCCGACTCCCGACTTCCGCCTTGCGCGTAACGAAGTTGCCTACTCGCGGTCGGATACGTAGGGTTATGTTGGAAGTGAGATGCGGAGAGCATTTCATTTAGTTATACATATAGCATACAATAATAAAATACAATGCACACGGATACGTTTTTTGTATTTTATAAGTTTAATTTCTTGTACTTATGTTGAAGAACGATAACTATTGATTCGAATAACTAAAATTATTGTCGCATCGCATTTACGCGACTTAAGCATGTTTGTATTCATGACGATGCGAAGAAGGAATAAAAGACAAACGGAAGCGATCACGTGCTCGCGTACGACCCCGACTGGCGCTAAAACATTCACCCATAATTACCCTAAATATTGTCATTGTGTGCGTGCCATGGCGTGCATTACAGCGCACACACATTTAAACCGCGTACGCTAATAGCTTTCTATGAGGACGTCCTACTGTTATGTGTGTACTGTGCCAGTGACCTCGCATAGATCGTTACGTTATTTCGCTGAAGGACACTACACTACTTTTATCTAAACGCAGTCTCCACTCTAATCCTTGGCGTGCCTGGTGAATATAAATCAAGCTACATTTGTAGTGGATCTGACAGATCCGTAACTGAATACAGTGCCTTTATTTTGTGTGATTTAATATTAATTCATATATTATTAATATTTAATAGTCTTGTTAATTCATGTAAAATTAATTAAGGAACTGAACTTTAAATTAATTTCAGTGTTCATCAGAGAAAATATAATCAGAAATAATTAGTCTCTGATTATATTTTCTGTGATTGTCTCTGGTTATTATCCAAGTACATTCGATATACCTAACCTTCTTTCAGAGTCTTGCGATATCTAATAGCATGGCTCAATTAATAAAAAGATGAATACATTTCATTTCAAGTACCTACATCTTTTGCTTAAGATAATTAACTTAACGGGATAAAATGATGTCGATTAAATAATTACATCGTATGTCAGGTCAGAGCGGCTAGACAGATGGGAAACGCTTCGGACGATCTAAACCACTGGTTCCCAAACTTATTTTGTCTACTGAGTCGAGAGCTCATGCAGTCGTTGTCTAAGATGCCTCCTAGCTAAATGAAATTACAAATCACCCCCCAGGCCTCTACACAACGCCCCCATTTTTTTTCTGGGTCTCTTACCGCCCCCCTTTAGGCCTGCAGCGCCCACAAGGGGGCGTTATCGCCCACTTTGGGAATGGCTAATCTAAACGCTTGTTGGCGATATTGCTCATCAAAAGTGTCACTTGGAGACGTTTCATACGGCGGTTTTCACACGACTTTACCTATCGTTTGATGTATAAGAAATTGAATAATATTTGACTATAATTTAAAATTCAAATTGATATTTGTAATTGTTATTATATTCTACTAGCGTTTACGACAATTGAGCCGCTTGTCGAAGCCCCCGAATCTCGTACTAAGAAACGGAACATAGTTTAGATTTTAAAAACTATCAACGTTTTCAAGCAGTGGTGGCACCAAGCATAACTATATCTAACGCTATAAAACTCCTCTATTGCATCGATTATATCAGTTCATCGAAAGAAACTTTTAGTATGATAATCCATACTAATATTATAAATGCAAAAGTCTCTCTGTCTCTGTCTGTCTGTCTGCTTGGTTTTCATGGCTTAACCGCCGGACCGATTTTGATAAAATTTGGCATGGAGATAGACACCAGGGGGTGAACATAGGCTAGTTTATTTTTCAAAAATCTATTCTTAAAGGGGTGAAAAGGGGGATGAGACTTTGTATGGGAAATTATTAACCGCTGAACCGATCAAGATGTAATTGGTACAGAGATACACCTTTCCTATTAAAAAAACATACTTCTTTTTTTCTTCAAAAATCTACCCCTAAAGGAGTGAAAAGGGGGACGAAACTTTATAGTGGATCCATCCATACTGCAATACTAATATTATAAATTCGAAAGTCTCTCTGTCTGTCTGTCTGCTCGGTTTTCACGGCTAAACCGCTGAATTATATAAATCCATAAATCCAATATGGCGGATGTTCCATAATAGGAAATAAGTTTTTCGTTCGACACCAACAATATGGGTATCAAATGAAATGGAATACGCAGGGGAAGGTTTCTGTATATATGACATCATCATAAACTAATATGGCGGATGTTCCATAATAGGAAATAAAGTTTTTGTTCACCACCAGCATTATGGGTATCAAATGAAATGGAATGTGTATGGGAAGGTTTTTGTATATGTGACGTCATCGTAAATCTGATATTTCGGATGTTCCATTACTTTTTTGTTTAACACCAACAATATGGGGTAACCTCAGTAATCTAAAGAGGTCAAGGAAAATTTTTCCACGCGGACAAAGTCGCGGGTACAGCTAGTATATTATATACATGTGCTGTTTCGGAATTACATTCATAATATTACGAAGACATCGTAAAATGACTTAAAGGAGACGTGAGATGCAAGCAAATAAAGATATAAATAATATGTGCTTTAAAATATTCTGCAAATAAAACCTATTTCAAACAATAAATCACTTTTATTCGAAAATAAAAACATTTGATGCCTACTTCTTTGAACACGCCGTGTTTCCATATTTCCGTATATTTGAAAGGCATGTTTCAGGAAATTATATCGAGAATAAAATTATTTATTGAAAAACTTAAATTGCCTTCAAATACGCGGCGAGAGTGCGCGTTGGGAGATCCGATGCGCATGAAATATGCGATGTAATGAAGAAAGCGATTGAGCGTTCCTTTTCAAACTTATTTTGCTACGCAATTATCTTCAATAAATTATTCTAGAAATAAATCTTATACGTACAATATACATACATATATATAAAATATGTGTAATTTTTTTTTTGTAAAGAGATTGGGAAAACGAGCAAGTGCCATGGACACCCGCAACGTCCGAGGAATCACGGGTGTTGCCGGCCTTTAGGGAAAGAAGGAGAAGGAAGGGAAAGAGAGAAACGGGCCACTGGCACTCTAATCACCGAACGAGACACAACAGCAATAGATGCTGTTATTTCTCGCCAATATTCCGTGAGAGAGTGGTATTTACCGGGCGAGCTGGCCCAATTCGTGCTGCAATGCAGCATGTCTCTACCACTCTTTGGTAAAAATATATATACTACTCTGTCAAGAAAGTACCGGGAAAAGATCAATAATACGAAATGTTAGTTATTCATCCAAATTTATTTTATCACCTTCAAAGTACGCTCCTTCAGAAACGATACACTTATGCCAACGAATAATCCAATCATCAAAACATTTTTAAACGCTTTTTCCAGAATTGAGTTCAGTGCTCGCAAGAATTAAAACGGATGCCACGCAGTGGTAATTTGATTTTAGGATAAAGAAAGAAGTCAGCTGGAGCCATATCTGGTGAATAAGGTGGTTGCTCGATGGTATTTGTTGAGTTTTTGGTCAAAAATTCGTTCACAATGATGGCCTTGTGCGAAGGCACATTATCGTGGTGCAAAATCCAAGAACTTTTTTTCCACAAATCTGGCCTATTTCGTCGAATTTGCTCTCTTAAACGCCGCATTACGCCCAAATAATATTCTTTATTTATCGATTGACCTTCCGGCAAGAATTCCGAGTGCACAACACTCACTCCGAAGCTTGTTGACTAATTTGTATGTCAAACTCGTAAATCCACGTCTCGTCACCAGTAACAATGCATTTCATGAATGTTGCGTCAGAATTGACTCGTTCTAGCATGTCCTTGGCGACTCTTATGCGATTGTGTTTTTGAAGAAAATTCAGCTCTTTTGGGACTAGCCGAGCGGCAATATGTTTCATACCCAAGTGATTACTTAAAATGGTACGGATCGACTCGTGAGACACAGAAATTTCGGCGGCTATCTCTCTCAAACTTGGATGAGCATTTTCAGTCACTATTTCTTTCACTTTTGCGATGTTAACTTCAGTTGCAGACGGTGATGGCCTACCAGAGCGAGGCAAATCTTCCATCACATCTCGACCGCTTTTCAACGCTTTGTACCACTCATAAGCACATGTTTTTGATAAAGTTGATTCACCGTAAGCCTTCTGTAACATTTTCGTGACTCCGAACACGAAATTCCATTGGCGATGCAAATTTAAGACAAATTCTTTGTTCGATGTTTTTGTCCATTATGAAATTCGCAATACACACTAGAATGATATAACTAAAAACAGCACTGTATTTAATCTAAATAACAGATGCAACTCAAACTCCGCGCCAAAATGGAAAACAGTTGTGCCAATCTAACAACAACAAAAAAAACAAAAAATTGAATTTGGAACTATAAACAAATCATCCATTCCCGATACTTTCTTGACTGAATGTATATCTAAGTAATTTGGATCCCTGGGGCCCCGAAGTCCATTGACTGGTTTCTGATATTTGTAAGAGACTGGTCGTGGCTTCGGGAGACCGTCGGGCCGCCGGGCGGGCGTTCTTCCGCCAACGAATCAGTTTGGCTATTCAAAGAGGCAATGCTGCCAGTCTGCTGGGTACCTTAAGCAATGACAGTTTTCTAAGCGGCAACTTTGAGGTAGTCTGTTATTTAAGATAATGTTTAGTTTTAAGTTTGTAGATATAAACGTATGTGTGTACTTTTTGTTAATAATAAATTACTGACTACATATCTATATCTATAGGTACTTAATATTATAAGGCGGTACACTTTGTCTGTTTGTATGTAATGGATAAAATAAAAAACTACTCAACCGATTTCAAACATTCTTACACGTATAGAAAGCTACATTATCAGCGAGTAACATAGGCTGTATTTTATTTTCAAAAAAATGTCTACCCGTGCGAAGCCGGGGCTCATCCCGTCTGTCTGTTTGTATGTCACGCCCGATTTTTCTGAGCTGAAATTTTACACATAGTAGATACATAAATTTATAGCTCAAACTCAAAATTAAAACAAAAATTGAATAGACGGTATTTTGGTATAGACTCAGGTGTTACTTTGCGGAAATCCATTTCATCTGATAAATTCCCAAAATCTTGAGCTATTTTCCGCTCAAATTCCAAAAACCACTAATTGACACGTCTTTCGCCTCTCAACGAAGCATCCTCAGGATATACCAGAGATAGGATTCGGTTACTTAACCAGCACCGAATCGATTCGGTGCTGGTTTATCCTGAGGATGCTTCGTTGAGAGGCGAAACACGTGCCGATTGGTGGTTTTTGGAGATTTTGGGAATTTATCACATGAATAGAGAGTATTTTAGACACATTTTATTTTTTTTAGTTAACATCTGCTATGTTCTTAGAGTACAGGGCTGCTATTTATGTATCCGGAACTGGCCAGTTA
Organism: Zeuzera pyrina; assembly: GCA_907165235.1. Lineage (NCBI taxonomy): Eukaryota > Metazoa > Arthropoda > Insecta > Lepidoptera > Cossidae > Zeuzera > Zeuzera pyrina. Next base: position 2,763,820 of record OU015639.1, read on the forward strand.
CAGAACAATATTAAAAAAGTAATTATAACATTTAAAAATGGAACTCTTTGGTTGCAGAATACAATTTGTTTCATGTAGCTGTCATTTGTTTATCCTTTGTCACTCGTCACTTTGAAAATTGCGAGTCTTTATCGCCATGGATTTAAGTCGTGAAAATTTTCGTGCTATGATTTATTACTATGTTCGGCGAGGACTAACTCAAAAACAGTGCATCGATCAACTCACTTCGACTTTTGGGGACGAAGCACCATCGAAAACTACTGTGTATCACTGGTTTAGTGAATTTAATTGTGGGCGATCTGTGCTCACGGACGAAGTTAAAGAAGGTTGCCCTAAATCGATTCTTGTACCTCAAAATATTGATGCTTGCGGGAACTAATAATGCGAGATCGTCATGTTACATATCGCGAGATAGAGGCGTCTCTGGCATAAGTATGACGAGTATATATAAAATATTACACGAACATTTAGCTGTAAAAAAAATTTGTTCACGTTGGATTCCGCGTTGAGAATTGACCAAAAATGGGCTCGTGTCGATTGGTGTGAAAAAATGCTACAAAAGTACAATCAGGGTGCGTCAAAAGCTGTCTATAATATCTACACAGGTGATGAATCTTGGATATATGCGTATGATTCTGAAACTAAACAACAATCAACGGTTTGGGTGTTCCAAGATGAGCCGAACCCAACAAAAGTCATTCGTTCAAAAAGCACTTCGAAGTAAATTGTCGCTTGTTTTTTTGATATAAATGGACATGTAGCTACAGGATAGTAAAACGGTTAATTCTGAATGGTACACGACCATTTGTTTGCCAGAAGTCTGAAGAAATAAGAAAGAACAACCGACAACGCAGAATCCTTCTTCATCATGACAATGCTAGCTGCCACACATCGGCCGAATCAACTCGGTATTTGGAAGATCAAAAGATCGAATTAACGGGTCATCCGCCGTACAGCCCCGACTTGGGTCCCAACGACTTCTATTTATTCCCAACCGTGAAGAATAAATTACGTGGTCAACGTTTTTCGAGATACCTCAATCCGAATGGAAAAAGTGCTACGAAAATTGGTTTCAACGCATGCAAAAGTGCATCGATCATCATGGTGAATATTTTGAAAAGCAATAAAACTATAATAAATGCTATATATTTGTTTTACTTTGTTATTCCGGATACATAAATAGCAGCCCTCGTATTACTAAATATATTTTGCCCAATATTGTTACAAAACAAATAGTCATGTAGTGTCTAACACGTTGTTAGTCGGTTTTATTTCAATTCTATTTGTCACGTACTTTTCTGTAATAGAAGCAAACGAAGCCACGAGCAAAAGTTAGCGGAACAATATAAACTTTACAAGCATCTCTAACGAACGTATGTATGACAACGAAAACTTCATCCGGGCGGCACAAAAGTCGCTTCTCATAACTTGGTACCGCTGAGAGAACACTGCAGGACAATACGAACGGGTACCCGGCGTGGTACAAGTGACAGGATAACGCGTGTTAATAGCAAAGCCATATGCATGGCACGAGGATATCAAACGATAGCCCACGAGGTGGCGTTAATCCTGGCGCGGTTTTCACTACTGGATATTCTGACGAAGATGGATGCGTCATTTACAATCTGTCCGTCTGTCTGTCTGACAATTTATCTCTATTTTATCAAATTTCATCAGCTTTCATTTGAACGACACCAAGAAAAACACTGTTTTGAGTTCTCTATTTAAACTCCCAAAAGTAATCTCTGAAAATAAAAATTCACACTTTGTAAGACCTTGTCTATATTTGGGCCACCATCACTGTAAAAGTTCCAAATTTCAGCCGTCAGACAGACAGACAGATACTGCGACGATTCTGATTGTTCTTTTTTCCAGTTTTATAACAAACCCTCAAATATGTGTCTCTCTTCCGCTACAGCGTCCGCTTATTTCTTTACCTCTCGCCACACTTGGGAATACGCAACGGAAGAAACTAATTCCTTAACGTGGCTGGAACTTTATTCGTTAAACTTTCTCGAGCAGACGCCGCGGACACGCTGTTGCCAATGTGAAAGAATCCTCAGCCTTTTATTTGTTCAGTTCAACAATATTATTACGTTGTCGAAGGAAAACAAGGGAATGTACGTATGTATACATTGCGAAAAATGTTTTTTTTTTAATATTATGTATGTATGTACATATTGTAATGTAATCAGATGAAACATTTATATATCAAACAAGAGTGCTCTTACTACTCTGTCAAGAAAGCACCGGGAAAAGATCAATAATACACGAAATGTTAGTTATTCATTCAAATTTATTTTATCATCTTCAAAGTATGCTCCTTCAGAAACGATACACTTACGCCAACGAATAATTCAATCATCAAAACATTTTTTAAACGCTTTTTCCGGAATTGAGTTCAGTGCTCGTCGCGAATTCTTCTTTATGTCTTCTACTGAATGAAAACGGGTGCCACGAAGTGGTAATTTCAGTTTAGGAAAAAGAAAAAAGTCGGCTGGAGCCATATCTGTTGAATAAGGTGGCTGCTCGATGCTATTTGTTGAGTTTTTGGTCAAAAATTCGTTCACAATGATGGCCTTGTGCGAAGGCGCATTATCGTGGTGCAAAATTGAAGAATTTTCTTTCCACAAATATGGCCTATTTCGTCCATGAATGTTGGGTCGGAATTGACTCGTTCTAGCATGTCGTAGAGTCGCTCAGCGACTCTTACGCGATTGTGTTTTGGAAGAAAATTCAGGTCTTTTGGGACTAGCCGAGCGGCAACATGTTTCATACCCGTGATTATTTAAAATGGTACGGATCGACTCGTGAGACACAGAAAGTTCGGCGGCTATCTCTCTCAAACTTGAATGAGGATTTTCAGTCACTATTTCCTTCACTTTTGCGATGTTAACTTCAGTTGCAGACGTTGATGACCTACCAGAGCGAGGCAAATCTTCCATCACATCTCGACCGCTTTTCAACGCTTTGTACCACTCATAAGCACGTGTTTTTAATAAAGTCGATTCACCGTAAGCCTTCTGTAACATTTTCAGTGACTCGAACACGAAACACGAAATTCCATTGGCGATGCAAAATTTAAGACAAACTCTTTGTTCGATGTTTTTGTCCATTATGAAATTCGCAATATACACTAGAATGACATAACTAAAAACAGCACTGTATTTAATCTAAATAACAGACGCAACTCAAACTCTGCGCCAAAATGTAAAACAGTTGTGCCAATCTAACAACAACAAAAAAAACAAAAAATTGAATTTGGAACCATAAACAAATCATCCATTCCCGATACTTTCTTGACTGAATGTATGTACAGCTCACTATTTATAAATTTCTGATCAAGTTACAACGATCCCAGCACATCGATGCTTACATGTTTGCGACTTCAGATAAGTCTATTTACTGAATAAGCAATCTAATTACATCAATATCTTGCTAAGTACTTGGTCTCGTCTACAATTTCTATAACGGTAGTCTAATCTAATCTAAATTTATGTAAGCGAGGACGAAGCTACCCGTTACTATTTGATTGAAGCCTTGTTATATTGGTATTTATGTGTGCTTTACGTATGATCCTCATCAATTGAGGAGGATTCTCTCAAGAGGTACGGAGCGGCGAGGCGAGTCGCTCCAAACAATCCGGAATTATGTGAATTACATCAGCTGATCTTACTTTACTCTAGATACCCGTACAATATGTGCGATAGTTCATCCTGTTGTACAGAAAAGATTGTGAGTAGTGCTTCTGTGTGCACATTTGATTCAAAAAAGAAGTAAGCCCGTCTGGGCGTATCCATGCTGTGCCAATAATACAAAAGTATCCAAAAAAATATATTGGATTCTACATAGGACTACCTCTGCTTCGGACGGGTAGAATATTTTTTTTAAAATAAAGTACAGCCCATGTTACTCTCTGATAAAGTAGCTTTCTGTAGGTGAACATTTTGGAAATCAATTGAGTAGCTTTTGTTTTTATCCATTACATAGAAACAAACAAAGTAATTAATTTGTGATATTAGTATACATAGAACTATTAATTATAAGCACATCTTAACTCATAATTTCATTTCAAATTATAATAATCATTTTCACTATGCATACACTCTTAAATTAGGTATATACATACATATATGTAGCCGAAGTATTTATTTACTAGCCAATAACATTTAATGACGCTGTTGCAACATGCCGTGAATGCAACGAAGATCGCGCGAGCAGCGCGACCAACAAATTAATATTATTTTCTCGACACTTCATTATATATTTTTCTACGAATCACACGCATACAATAAACCAAACTGAATTTAGTTTGCGTTTTCATTTATTATAAACTCCCAAGAAGTTAAGACATTATAAATAGTCACAAATAGTCACAAACAGACGCTATACAAAAATCCGCATTCGAAAATAAAATAAATTAAATACATAATCATTACTGATTTAATTAATAACACCGAACAAAATATTTTCTGATTATTTTCCTTCCAATTTTGACATAACTGGCATTGGTAACTTTGTTGTATATACGTTTCTTTCATCAGTATTATTTAATAATCAACGTAACGTTTTTTGTTAATGTGATCTCTAAAAAATTTAAAAAATAATACATACATACATATCGTCACGCCGTATCCCCAACGGGGTAGTCAGAGAGGACGGAGCGCCAAACGTCGCGATCCTTACATACTTCTTTCGCTTCCCCAAATCTCATTCTCCTCACACATTTTCGCCTAGGTATGCGAGTGCTTTTGACATTTCCGTCAAAAGCACTCACATACCTCTAGGTCCTTTTTAAGAAATAATAGTTTATTTAAAAAAAAATATTTTACTTTTATCTCTGTAAAGCATTAATAAAGAAATCTATTCCATTTAAAATCTTCTTTTCATTTACTATTTGCGAAGGTCAAAATAGACTCCGAAGGGTTCCTTATTTGTAAAACGGTATTTGTCAAATTAATTCCTAAAGCTCTATAAGGCTTAGGATCCTCGTTATCTCATATTTAATAAGCAAAGCTTATTTATTAAGCATGGCTCTAAGTACCTTGAAATTTTGAAAGTTTTGACTCAAGTAGATACATAGTTTTGAATTTAAAGGAGAGGAACACTGAATTTGTATTCTAGTACACAATTTTCATGTTTGTAATTCTCTTACGAATTTTAAAAATGTTATGTAACTAGTGTAAAGTATGCCAATAAGATGTACCTATTACACCAAATTATGTTGTTAAGTCACACAGTTCCTGATATAGAATAGATTGTGTAATTAAATAACTGTTAATAACTGAATGACTTAAAGTTTCCCTTTCTTTCTTTGGCGTAAGGAACCCTCAAAACATGTCTTATTAGCATTGTAAAAATATGGAGTATTCTCTCATATGTGCTTCCATATATTTTATAAATATTTTCATAATAAACTCTCTTAGCTTAGCGGGCGGAACAACGCACCCTTAACGATGCAGTACTAATGACGCCATAGCTTTTAAGGGCACACCGCCATAACGTTTTCCAGCTGTTAATATGCGAGCACGGAGTCGAGTATATGTAGAGTGAAAACATAGGCAACTTTACTGAAGTAATTTAGCAATCTTACACACGCAAAGAATAAAATGGAAACGAAAGAATTCGTCCATTCGGCCCGCCAATGTACAGACATATCTTACGCTATATCCCTAACAGGGTAGTCAGAGAGAACGGAGCGCCAAGTGTCCCGATTCTTACATACTTCTTTAACCTAATCTAATCATTCTCCTCACATGATTTGACTTAGATATGCCAGTGCTTTTGACAATTCCGTCAACTATCACTTTAACTATTTGACTGTTTTGATCTTCATAAGTCAGCCTTGGTCTTCTTTGCCATCTGCTACCGCTCATTTTCGCTCTGTATATCTTCTTCATCAGTCTTTCGTCACTCATTCTTTCTATGTGTCCGAACCATCTACACATTCCTTTTTTCATTTTAGATGACACCGCACAAATTTCTAAGAGATCGCTACTATTTCTACAGTATAACCCGCTTGTCCGCCAAATGTACAAAAGAACTTTCCTTTGTACAACTTTAACATAGATATCTAGTGAATATTGACAACTTAATATATTAAAAAAAAATCCTTTATAGTGTTCGTTACTAAAGATACCAACAAATTCAAGTGTCACCTTGTAATGTGTGTGTGTGTACTAGTTAACCGACTTCAAAAAAGGAGGAGGTCCTATATTTGTCTGTATGTATTTTTTTATGTACGTTCACCGATAACTCCGTCAATTGTGAACCGATTTGGAAAATTCTTTTTTTTCCAAGGATGTACTTCTGAGGTAGTCTAATTTAAAATTCATTAGTATCGGAGTTTGGGCTCGAAGATACACCAAATAACGCTAACTATAACAATAACGCAACAATTTCATTTATGTTACTGATTCTTCTGTATATCATTGCGCTCCAGAATTAGAAAAGAAGTTAACCCTATATATTTATTTAGACCAAGGTCACTCAAAAGGCGAAATAAAAAAGTAAATAAATAAATCGACTTTAAAAAAAACTTTAAAAAATACAAAATAACTGTCCTTTACTAATCAAAACTCAAGTACAAAAATACTTTATAAATACGAAACAAATATTATAATAATAATATTATAATGAAATTTGACAGTTATTGAATTCGGTCCCAAATCAATGTACAACAACAGAAAGTCTATTAGTTTGATTGGCACCGACTTCAGTAATTGTCAAATTTAATTATGTAGGTATTTGTATCGTATTTATGAAGTTATTTTTGTACTTGAGTTTTGATGAGTAAAGGATAATAGTTATTTCGTACTTTTTAGTATTTTTTTAGGTCTGTTAATTTTTTTTCCTTACAATATTCTCAAGCACGGCATTCCAGCAGGAGTGCTATTCACAACTTCATTTCATCGGGTGAAACATCAGATGAACGCATCGTTGACAACATCGATGAAAAATTACATCGGTTGTTCGCAAGGATTTTCCTAGGATGTAACAGCCAAGGAGCTGGCAGCAAAAACTTTTTACAACCTACACATGTGGTAAAAATGAATTTTAATAGTATAATATAAAAAACAAATTTGTTTTTAAAATTGTTCTGATCATTCCGATGATGTTTAAATACAAAGCTTATTTAAAATGTAAAAATACACGTATAAATACACGTATAAATATTTTAATGTATGTAATGTTACAATTATATGAATCAAACTAAATACCAACTCCCGGTCCATTCATTTTATTACATACGGAGACGTCATTCGTCAACTTGTCAGTTGTCAATAAGTTTTCAAAATGGTGTCGTGATGCCCGCTTAATATCGTTACTCTCGTCACTTACCTTTATATTATTTAAGCAACAGTGTTGTACAGTGATCTCATATTCGTGAAATAAATGGTGCTAAGGATTTCTCAAGGAATTAATGTGACTAAAACTGCAGTTTATGGACATTTATGGTGATTTTGGTGATCGAGGACGCCTACAAATCCTACAAAAGCCTACAAACTAGCCGTTTGTTTCTGTTAAAAAAACATAAATAAATGTGATACTTAAGAGTGAATGCCACTTATAAGTAAGTATTGTAGAAGTTACGACAAAAATGTGTTTCATATTTTGCTGTAATAGCCAACTAAACATTAAACAAAAAGTGCGAGAAACTGCATTCTCTGTAATTTGTCATGTTTTTGTAAAACTACAGCTTAAAGGTGTTTATTTTAATATTTCAGTGGGAATGGGTTTGAAAAGAGAGGCAGTGTCAAGTTCTCATACAAAGAAATAACCAATATCCACTTATCATTTTATGTATTATAAGGCAAGATCATGATGTAAAAAACAGAGATGATTACAAAGAGAAATGTTGATGCAGTGAATTGTTAAAATGTATTTTGAAGTGTAAACCTTGAACAAAAGAAAAAGAAATGATCATGTACCTGCCTACCATGTGCCTGTGAATTACAAACTACCTATGAATTACAAAGAAGTTATAATAACTAGTATAGGTTATATTTATTTATATTTTTATCTATATAAATAGGTTTCTAAAACTTTGTGCTATTTTTGAAATACTATAGAAGTCATGTTACAATCAGTTATTATCAATCTTAGTTAATATAAATGTAATAAGTAACTATTAAACTTTGCTTTATGAAATAAATACACTAATTATATCTACTGATATTCTTATTTTGTACCTGCATACTTTTATTATAATTGAGGTTCATAAGGTAAAATTTATAAACGAGGTACATTTTTTTTATTCTTTTAGTTCTCCAAATTATATCTCCATAAAATTATACACAATGTTTTCATACAACTCACCTGGGTACTTCTATACTTTCTGTAGTTAAATAAGTATTAATAATTCTAAAAATATTAGTAGTTCTATCAATCATTCTTATCGTCAGTGCCATAGAATAAATTACTTATAAATTATATCAGGAATGAAATTAAAAGACAATAGTACATACTCTTGCTTTTAATGAATCTTTAATTATTATTTAACAATCAATACAAAATTTTCTGTGACTACAAAAGTTGTGGAAACTTGTACAAAGCTGTGTTGAATGCTATGATTTCTCAGTTCTTACTTCTCAACAACAATGATAAAATTGTAATCAGTAGCTGTATCCATATGTATCTGTAAGAAAAAAAGTTGCATAAAATTCATTACCTAAATAAAATTAATGTGCAGCTATTGAAAAAGTTACTGTTTCTAATAATCAATTCAACTGAATTTTAATTCATTGCTGGTCAATATTTAAAAGAAAAAAGACCATTAATTTGTTATCCTTCTGAGTTATACCACTAATACAATTCAGAAAATGCACATACATATCAACATTTTATTAGAAATATACATACTTATTATATTATATACAGCTACAGCTCTATTAATATCATTAATGTTAATACTAACTTAACTAAAAAGGTTCCTGTCTGTACATCATAAATAAACAATACTGTTGTGATTTCATTTACCTATACATAAATACTTACAAAGGTGTGTAGTTCTAAAACTTCATGGTTATGAGTTCTTATTTAGTTTTAGAATATGTACATATTACAATAAAAGTATCCATACTCACATTTCGTGGACATTGTATTTACTGGATGTATCCATATTTTAAGTCTGTATGCTGTAATATGTCTGCTGGTGCATGACATAAGTGATGACATACAGCATCCATTGTAACCCTATGATTCGAAATATGTTGTTTACAATTCCTGAAGTTTTTGAAATATATTATCTACCTATCACACACGACATCGAAACGTTTCAAATACTTAATTCTTACGAGAGATTTCGATTTATTTCATCAAAGAAGAAATGGGTATTAACAAAAATCAGGCAAAAATTATAAATTGTTTTTTGTACGATTTTCCTTTCTACTTGAGAGGGAAGGCAAAGGGATCTACGCCCACAAAGCCGATGTCTTTAGTAAGAAATAAAATGACAATACATACAAAATACCTTTCTGCAATAAAATAACTAGCAACCAATTCCATAAAATAATAATACTGTATTACTAGGTGTCTCTCTTTATAGCAAGGTTTAATCTTTTAATGAGAATGAGATAAATAATAAAAACAGAATAAATGAGACAAGTTATGAGACCAAATAAGGTCTCATAATCTATGGTAAATAGTAATGGGTAGGTATTTATGTATTTCCCGTTCATACGTACTTACTTATATGATAGTTTCACGTCGTATTGCTGTCGGAGTTGCCAAGCAAAGCGGTCATTGAATACTTCTTCCACCTTATCAAATCTCATTACCCGTCTATGCATTATTCCTCTCACACACTCGCCTAAGTTATGCAAGTGCTCTTAATATTGCTGTTATTTGTAATAATAATAACGGATATTTACTATTTGAAAGAACGGATGTTATAAGTAGTATTTGTTAGAGCGTTTTTTCATTGGCTGACACGATAACGATTATCGTCGCAGATGCAGACTCATTGATATCGGGGCACAGAAATCTATGGAGCGACGCCTTTTCACTGAACGACGCGACCCCGATTTATCGTCGCCGGCGATCGGCGACGACATGTCAGTACTACGTCCGCTCTCCATAGAATCGTCCCGATAAAATCAAGGATGTATGACATAATTACACAATGGTGCATGTGTGGGTTCAATGTCACCACCCCCCCACCTCCCCGCTAATCTGTCGTTCGCTCTACTCCATTGTACTGAACAGTTTAGTTTGATTAAATATTCAAAATGACTTTTAAATAAGTTCTTTCAACGTTAGATACGTTAGACGTAAGTAAAGCAGATATACTAAATATAATTTGTCGTCTGCCATATTGAATAAGTATAGTTTTATAGTTAACGCAACGTCAACGTTAGATACGTTAGACGTAAGTAAAGCAGATATACTAAATATAATTTGTCGTCTGCCATATTGAATAAGTATAGTTTTATACGAGGGCAATTCAGAAACTAACCTCCGGTTGATTGAAAAAAATACACCAAGTTAAGTAAAAATATTTTAATATATACATCTTACAACTACATCTTTGCACTATTTTTCGACATAGTCTCCATAACGATTGAGGCACTTATCGTATCTCTTCACAAGCTTTGAAATTCCTTCTGCATAAAAATCACCCGCTTGTGCCTTGAGCCAGCCTGTGACCGCATCTTTGAGCTCTTCGTCGTCATCAAACCGCTGGGACCCGAGCCATTTCTTCATATGCATGAAGAGATGATAATCGCTTGGCGCCAGATCTGGGCTGTAAGGTGGATGGTTGAAAACGTCCCACTTGAAGGACTCAAGAAGGGCTGTTGTTCTGCGAGCAGAGTGAGGACGGGCGTTATCGTGCAAAAAAACGATACCGGAAGTCAGCATACCACGGCGTTTGTTCTGTATAGCTCACGATGAATAGCTGCTGCAGAGTATCCTTTGGCTGTAAAAAACCTTATAACAGCACGCACTTCACATTTGGCGGGATTTTCTATTGCAGCACACATTTCAAACTGCCACAAAAACTAAACTAGCGCAGGTACGATGTTCACTCGACTACGGCTTGATGCCGACTGACCTGCTGAGCGCGTGAATGCACAGATGGCGCGCTACTCCCCCCACTACCCGCACTGTGACCAATCGGAGGTTAGTTTCTGAATTGCCCTCGTAGTTAACGCACTGATCTCGAAGGTGTAATGTTTGTCACTGAGACATGAAAGTTCTGTTTTTGTTTTGTCGCCATCGATATTGGTACCGTGTCGTTGAATCAAAAAGTTTCAAGATAATAAAATATCTACGCCCTTACGTTAAATTGTGATTTACCGCTAGAAATAAGGACTTATTTAAAACCGGCGGCAAGTGAAATTTTAATAATTTATCACATACCTACAATTTATTTTGTAATAGTTTGTAATGTGTAATTAGATTAGACTGATTTTAAAATCAAATTATAGAGATTAGGTTCATATGCCTACTTTCTAAGAGGAATGTGTTTGGAAACTATTTAAAATTAAAATATTGATTTTCAGTTTAATGCATACTTAGGTATATTCATGATGTAAGTTGGCAGGCTAATAGCTTATCCCTTCATGCTATAAGTACCTACTTATCCTCCATGCGATAGAAATATTTTATGTACTTACTATACCTACTTATGTAGTTTAAATGTATTGCTCATGTGTTGCTATGATTTTTTATGCTTTAGTCTTTTTAGTCTTAATTTATAATGCAATGTTGGTGTTAAAGAGACCAATCACAAACAGAAAACAATAAATTTATAATAAATACCAACTGTGATATTAAGACCATATACTTCATTGTAATGATATTGCATAATATTACCCAGTATATTAGATTTAGGAGTACCTACCTATTATTACATTGAATGTTTTACTAATTTTTCGGTATTGTTACTTGTGAGGTTGTGAATATTTTAATATTGAATAAAATTACTGCTTAGGTATTATCTACTAGAAAGTTAGTTATGTGAAAAGGGATGAAAATGAAAGTTAAAAGTGAATTTTAAACTTCAATAAACATTGAAAACAATAAAGGATACACCTTTAAAGAATGCTAATTCCTACATAAAATGGCCTCGATCTGGAAGTTTCCAATTATTATCTGTGAACTATATAATATACCTATTTCAGTAATCTAATTATCCTGATTCATATTATATCACACTATAGCTAATTCATGTAATTAAAACTCCTATTGTATTTCATGTTTTATTTTTATTAAGTAGGTACTCATGTTTACTTTGCTAAATAATATCTCTAAAATATTTTTAACTTATTCAATACATTATATACATTTTGGAAGATTTCTTGCAAACCTTAGACATGATGTTTTTTAGGTAGGTTAGTTAGCCGAGTTACCTGTAATACAATAATATTAAAAGTATTAACTAGGTTATTTAGAGATATAATGTTTATAACTCAAAACAAGATTAGTGAAGTTGTTGGAGGATTATGCATGTAAATTTGAGTCAGTTTTAAGTTTTGGTTATTTAAGTCAGTATCAGTTTGTTCATATAGCAATGTGAAAACAGCAGTCAATTTCAGTAGGTACCTATAGGTTGTAGGTTTACCTATTGTTGTTTAGATTTATTTCATTATGTCTGATTGTATATCAACTTAAATCTTACATCTTTGATCTCACATTACTAACTAAATACTAATAGACTAGTGTTGCTTTATTATTAATATAGTGTCACCGGGTAACTAAAAAATCACTACACTTTAACACAAATATAATACAGACAAGATTTGTATTTTGTACTTAAGAGCAAAATAAATACCTATATAAATTGTTAACTACATGGCAAAACCTCGTTTTTGTTCATAACTTTGTTTACATATGACTATTGAGATATTTTATTGTGGCCTGGGTGTGCTTCAATCCAAAACTACGACGAAGAAATATTACCACAATTTTTCACCGCTAGACTTAAATTTTACTTAAAATAACTTTATATCATATACATAATCGCACCTACAGTTACATGTACTTACTAATTTTATGAAATTAATCATTTATAACATTAATTATAATTTAGTAATAAAATTCAATCCAAGAAAACAATTACAATATTCATGGTAACCTCACCTTCGTTTGAAAAGATATTGAAAATCGCTAAATTTATTCGCTCCTTTTCTACTATAAGTCTACCATCTTGATGTGAATTTCCATACTAAGCGTCTTCCTTTACAAAATTAGTTTTTTTGTTCAATAAAATTGTACGTAACTTTATGACACATGTATCACACGTTGAAAATAGAGTATATTTTAATTATTTTAAGAAAAACATCCAAAGCTTTAACTGTTCCCCGAGAAAATAGCTTAACATCGTAGAACTCGTCTAATAGAAAGTAGCTTTTCTCTCGTGGATGTTTTCATACAATTTGACAGTTCACAAGCGCGAAGATGTACTCAACGTTGCACGCGACGAAGTGTCAAAATTACATTTTGACAGCTAAAGTCGAGGTTGAGAACGAGAGGTTAATGAACTTCTCTTTCTCACAATTTTACATCCGTGAAGTTGTGAATGCCAATTTCATAAATTAAGTACGCAGTATGCAAAATTCGTACATCGGATGTGATCATCGGATGCAAACAACCTTGGCTCATTACAATTTAAAGCTCACGGATGTTTCATCCTATGCAAGGATGTTTACGTGTTGTGAATAGCACTACAGTTTAATCTAGTCTGATGATCATAACCCCTAAGTTATAGAGATCATCTCTCTAAGTACATGGCATTTTAACCCTTATTTTTACTTGTAAATTCGTGGTTAAAATCACACTAATGAGGTTTTGCTTTTAGCGACACCATTACAGAATGAATAAAAAACTGGATCAGTCAAAAATGTTTCAGTTAAAAATGTGAATTTATGTTTTTAACTGCGCGAATAACTCTCTTAGCGCTATAGTGCAAATGCTATAAAAATAATTTAAAATGGAATAAAAAAATTGAAACATTGCTATAAAAATTGTTGTAGTAGATAGGATTACAAAAGTAACATAGAACTTGGCCAGTTACTGGAAGGGCGAGAAGATTCTTTTATTTATTGTTCCAAATAGTTTCATGAATACAATATTGTTAAGGCGACGCATTGATAAACAACAATTTAATCTAAAATGGATCTTCTGTTCTGTGCAAACGCGCTAGCTTACGAAAAAACAGTTATTTTTATTTATTTTAAAAACTATAATTAATTAAAAAAAATCCAACTGTCATTTTAAGGAATATGTTTAAAGTAAACTATCTTACAATATTTACTCACACGGGTCTATGTCGCGTTTATTCTTTAAGGCTAATTACCTATTTTATCCCGACGTTTCGACCGGATTGCACCGATCGTGGTCACGGGCAGACTGATGAGGGTGAATGTTGTCTTCGTAGCGTGCGGTTTCTTGGAACTACCCACACACTCATTCAATGCATTTTTTAATTTTTGTTATTGTCACTGTCGGTACTTCGACACACTACACTAACGACATCTACACACTGGCGACGTCCGGTTTTCCGGCTCCGGACACACTCATTGATGACAGGGTTCCATGATGTTGATAAGCGGTATCCATCTTCCCGGTTGAAATTATGGTATTGCTTGATTTCAACCGCCTCTCGTGCTATTCTGGAATAATAGTGTCGATCAGTGGAAAGGACCTGTGGCTGATGCAATTCAATCCAGTGATTGGGTCCTGACTCCAGCAAGTGCTCGGCAATGGCTGACCTATTTGTCTGTCGTTTTCTGACAGCTGTGATGTCTAAAGTATAAAAAATAAAATATAAATCAGTCCCGTTGCTCCGAAAAATGTAAATCGCTGTTTAAAAGAGGTTTATTTGATTTTTTTTGTGTTACAAATGTTAACTAATCGTGTATCGGAACTGTCATAATGAAGTCAATGAAATGAAGAATCAGGATACGACATATCACTGTCATACGTTTTGTAGTTATTTAGAAAAATTGAGATCTCTAGCGTCAAAATTTCCAATTCGTCGTCTTAATGTGTAACTCCCGTTCGCTAAAACCTCTAAACAGATTTTTTGCGATACGGTGAGTTTACTTTTATTTGTAATAAGTAATAAAGTATTATAATATATCTGTGACACACAGGTATTCATACATAATAAGGACTTAAACTAATTGAAAAAAAATAATGATAAACGCTTAGGTAAGTTCATCAATTTAGCTACTAATATACATACATACATATCTTCACGCCCTATCCCTAACGGGGTAGTCAGAGAGGACGGAGCGCCAAGCGTCGCGGTCCTTATATACTTCTTTCGCTTCCTCAAATTTCATCATTCTCCTCACACATGCTATATATATAACATATATATATAACGAAGATTGATATATATATATATATATATACAGAAAATTATATATATATATATACATATGTATATATATAATCAATGCTCTCCAGTAAAAATCCCCTAACTATTTTCATATTCCTGTCATTAGTCAGATAACTATTTATCTGATGACAGGTATGACTAATGATAGGTATGTAAAAATACTATACTGACATATCGAGTCTCTCTTACATTTTATATAGCCATTGTTACCAGTTGTTACTAAAAGACAATACTCGTTAAGCTTAGAGGTGTTATAGGTGGCTTGAAAACCCTGAAAGTAGCGGCCATTAGTTTACTTTCTTCAATCCATGGGTCCATATTACTATGGCCTGTAACTCAAACGTTGAACTGACCACATACTGACTACTGACCAGTTTGCTTGAGTTGCTTGCTTGAGACCACGGCCGATGCCACGGTCGAAACGTCAAGCCAGAATAAAAAGGTAATCGCGTTAAATTTTCCGTTTTAGATATATTTTATAATGCAACGCGCAAATTTAAAAGTTAAGTTAAGACCAACTACCTTAATCGAAATAACTGAATACACTTGAAATATTTAAACCGACTTAAAAAAGGAGGAGGTTCACAATTCGGTTGTATGTCACTTATTAACCGATTTGGATTTTATTTTATTTGAAAGGATATACTTCCAGTTTGGTTCCATTTAAGAGCAAGCTCCCAAAAAAAGTTTCTTCCGTAGGCTCCGCCCTAACGCCCGCCCGAACGCGACATATATCGTTATAACTGGAATATTAATTCATATAATAAAATATCCTTTAGCCAGTATTTACTAAACTGTATTGTCTCCTTGTTAGTCACAATTTTATGTAACTTACTCAAGTAATTAAGGAGAAATACTTAAAAATCTTTCAAGAAGGCATCTGGAGAGATTTTTAAGTAAGGAAAGGAAAATACGTAAATCGCGTTATGGTTTTAGGTAGTCGATAGAAAAATGTAGAAAGAAATATATATTTAAATATCACATTCATTAAACATGTGCCCACAGCAAAGTTATTTAAAACGCTTAAAATTTTGGCAGCGGTTCTTAAATTTTACTGGTATTGGAGCTTGAACTTCGAAGATACACCAAATAACGCTAACTATTCATTATAAACTTTATTTATATTGATGATTCTCTTGAATTCCATTACGCTTCCGAATCAGAAAAGAAGTTAATTGTAGACCTACCCTAGAGGTTTATTTAGGCCAAGTTCACTCAAAAGGGAGAAATAAAAAAATAAACTATGATTGTAGGTATATTGTAGCTACGGGAGTTCATACATTGGTCAATTGAAACGGACTATCAGTAAAACTGTTAAAGAACATTTTACAGCGGTGAAAAACCGCCAAGCAACCAAATCAGCGATAGCGTGTAACGTATAAATATTCGCTACGTGAATAATATTTATAATTTATGGTGTATTACTTTTTTCAAACTTTACTATATTACCAACATGTAGTATTGATCATAATAATTTCCTCCTAAACAAATCGGAAATTAACCCAATACATACATTACATAGTATATATTCTCACACTATCTCTCTAACGGAATAGTCAGATAGGACTTGTGTGTTTCTTTTGCCTCCTCAAATCTCATAAATCTCTTCACACGCCGGGGTGTGCGGATGCTTTTGACATGTCCCTCAGCTAACTCTCACACTCACAATACGCCTGACTCTCACACCACTTTACTGGTAAGCCTTCTGCTTCGCTGTAGCTGTAGTGGTTCCGATCGCTGGAAGCCCTGAAGTCTCATCATCATTGCGACTCGTTCCGGGATCCAAGATTAAGGTTGAGGGCTTGACCAACCCATTAAGATGCTGCTCGAACTGCGTGTTGCGCGTATACCGCGCACCCGGCTACGAGACACGGACGCCACTCCTGTTCCCGTCCTCCAGAGATGTACTGCTTTCCACAGGCCGACCGTCTGCCACCCCAGGGAAGTGGAGGAACGGCGGACGTAGAATCAGACGGGCTAATTTTTAAATACAGACCTACGACCCTTTATTATATTTTTAATTTTATTTCGTTAATATAAATTAATGTTAACTGAGGTTGTTCATGTTTTAATTACAACAAATATCTTACAAGCGGAACATCTGCTCCAATTAGATACCAATCACTGGATTGAGTTTCATCGCCTACAAGTCCTTTCTACTGATCGCCACTTTTATCCTAGATTAGCGCGTTAAGCGATTGAAATCGAGAGACAAAAAAAATGTTATCGGCAAAACGGATATAATTTGTCGACTATGTGGAATCCTGTGATTCAAGGAACAAAACTTCATTTTTCATATTTAGTTAAACGTATGTAAATTGTGAGTGCTGTGTGTAGGTGTCCTAAAAACTATTTACAAATATCGGGGGTAGATGGTAAAACTTATATCTCGGACACGGAGTGAAACTTACTGCGACAGTTTCCCTGAGACCACGGCCGTTGCAACTCGGTCGAAACGTCGAGCCAAATTAAAAGGTCATCGCATAAATTACCTTGATTTTATGTAACAAAAGACGTCATCTTGAATTTTTCAAAAACAACCTACCTCGCTCGGAATTGAGACAAATCCAATTGTAAGCGGTTTCGGGTCTGTGAGGTAACACAACTTATGTACAAACATACACACGTACGCTGCTAAACTCATAACCTTCTTTATTGCTTCGTCGTAATCGGAGCAGGATAGTGAAATGTGCTAGTAAGCTAAAAACTAACTTCGTGTGAACATAATTTAAGGTAAAAGGTTAATAAATTCAGGAAGCCAGTACTAATACCTACCTCTATACTGTCTTGGCTTTATGTCACCTGGGGATAAGTGAAAAATCCCATTTTTCTTCATTCAAATGCAGCAAATTGCATACGGTCGTTATAACACATTACGTGCAGGTAAACCCGAGTACCCGAGTGGGAGTGAATGGAATGTTGATTACTTCCAGCAGTGGGTACGTAAATGAATGCTTCTTGTGTTTAAAGGGATTTTACACGTGTTCACTGGGTCCTGAATATTTCTTACAAACAAACCGAGATATAAATTTATATTGCAGGGGGGGCCAACCTGCGGCTTGCGAGCCACATGCGGCTCTTTGAAGGATTATTTGTTGGTCTCGATAAATGTTCCCGACTTCCCTTTTCATTTTTGTGCTATTATATTTTAAAAAAATGTTATCGTTCCGTATGTGTTTCAAAATGTCTTTTAAATTACTGACAACAAATATGAAAGCCTAAGTGCAACGTTGTAACAAAATTTTTTAATACCTTTTTTTGCGTACCTTTTGAATATGTATTTAATTGCGGCTCGCGAAAAATTTCAAATTTTGAAAAATGGCTCGGACTATCAAGGAGCTTGGCCACCCCTGTTATATTGTTTGTTATATACATATTATACACATGTTAATATATATATGTCGCAGAGCGTAAAACGGAACGTTAAGTCGAATCGACTTGGGTGTATTCGGAGGCGGAGGTTGCCAACATTGGTGAACTATCAATGGGGTTTCGACGGGAGAATGGCAGTGATAAAATACGCTAGTATATTAGTATTCTGTGGTGATAAACTGCTAACTGCAAAGCAGCAATAGAACACTTTGGCACAGAGTACATTATATTTAGGGAAATACTAGTATCAGTCGAAATTCTCCATCTAGCGCCATCTAGTAAAAATAGACTCAAACTGTCAAGTAATCTTCATACATACAGCAAAACTACATAAAAATGATTACTAACAAACTTGGTTAATAACAATGAACAATAACATAAAATTGAATAATAATGAAATAATAATAATAAAAAATGAAAACTCATTAGTCAACCTCAAGGTTTGAACTTTCAAGACACGAAACTCTATAAAAGGCATCGTTGAATGCAACTGAGCTATCACTACTTTTAATATATTGGTGAAAAAGTAAAATTAAAAAAAAACTAGTGGTGACATCTAACTTTGCTAGACTGCACTATTACGAAGGCCAAAAATTCATTCGAAAAATTTTTGATGGAGTAAAAGGACCTGTAGGGCGAGCACGAACTTTCGACAGTTTCGTAACGTAATCGTATCGAGTTTACTATACGATTACGAGAGTCGCAGCACGAAGCGCCTTTTACCAACTATCGAGAGCTCGCTACGATTACGAAGGTGACGTCATCCTAACGTAACTAGGGACCGGCAAGTTTGAGTAGACTACACAATTTATTGAATGAAGGGTGCGTCCTAAAACGAAATCAGAGAAAGTTTTAGATTTTTATTTGAAATCGAAAACTATTATAATAAATTTATTAAAAAAGGAGTAACTCTTTAAAAAATATATTGTATTAGATATTTATAACCTATAAATATCTAAAACAATATATTATTGTTTTACAATTGTGCATTATTTTTCAAAATAAATTTAGTTTTTATATTATAGTTGATAGTTTCAAACGGCTTAGATTTGACGGTTTTTTGACTTGCTTGTCGTTTTAATAACCCCTCGATGTCACATTTCTTTATGTTAACACTATTGAGACTTAAAACATTCTTGTGCGGAAAAGTTTATTGCGTTTTTTGTGTACGTTTTGATTTTAATTTCATCACATGAAAATGAAAACAAGTCCCACACAATATTATTATTATTATGAAAAATATTCGTGCGTCTGTCATCGAGATTTACGTTACCGTACGTCAAAATAATGTTCGTGCTCGTGATTTTACTCTATTTCAATACAAATGGCTTACGTTACTTTTACGTTACGTTACGAAGGCGATACGAAATAGTTCTGTTTACGTCCTATAGGGGCGCTGCACTAAAAGTCATACAATTTGCTTACGCTTACGATATGAATACTTCACCGCATTCCGAGTGATCCGTCCGAAATCGATTATTTTGTTAAACGTAATCGATTAAAACGTAACGAGTGCATATCGTACCTCATTTCCATGCACTATAAAGAATGAGGGGCTTTAACTATCGCCCACACCTTCATATATTATTATGAGTTTAAACATATATTATATATAATATACACGAACATATGCGAAGGTATAGTATGGTATATACAGATATCTAACTATACTATTCACTATTTTCAGCCAAAAGCAAGTCGTACTTGCGGCACAGTTGTGCCGGATTCTTATAATCTGATCATATAGTCATATCATCTTCAACCTTTTTTTTACTTCTCATGATGGGCCGTAATTGCATGTTCCTAAATCTTTTGAGCAAGGCTACGACAACTAATGTACATTCGTTTTTAAAGTACTCAGACCTTCTTTATTTGTCACTATTCAATATATTATGGATTAGCGACCCGCTCCGGCTTCCCACGGGTACAAATTTATTTGAAAGTAAAATACAGCCTATGTTACTCGCTGATAATATAGCTTTTAATGTAGAAAACAACATAAAAACTAATTATTTACCGTCCGAATTCGGCCTCTTGATAGTTTTGACAATTCACAAGTCTTGCATAAGTAATATCTGTTTGTATTTTTGCCAAATTAAATTGAAATCGACTGCACACGACGACTGCATGTTCGTAAATTCGAAACTTAAATGTATATGTGCTCACGAATTCAATTTACGCGATGATCCCAATAAAACGTTTTTTGACTTTTTGTAAAACCCCCAAAAGTTATTATTTACACGTCACGTTAGCTACACACCGAATGCTCATTGAATCATTCGGCGCTACATAGCTGACGAGTTTGCTCCATGATCATGAGGTCAAACTTGCTCAGCTGCCCAGCACCGAATGCTCGACGTATCATTCAGCACAAGGTAGCTGAATGAGGTTTATCTCCGAAATTTCCTGAGAATGCTTCGTTGGGAAGTGAAACACGTGTGTATATAAATAATTTTAAAGCTTCGGGTGGAAGCTGAAAATGTGTACAAAATGATCACAATTAACACAAATATAATAATAATTTTATTGCCAAAAAACAAATCATAACTGTACAATAAATACAGTGATCAGTGACCCCTACACTAGGCGCAGCCTGAGTCGTAGCGATTGTTTGTTTGTAATAAATAAACTTAAAAGCTGGACAACCGATTTCAAATATTATTTCGCCTATAGAAAGCTACGTTATCAGCAGTGATTGGATAATCGGGCGCTAATATACCTAAACTTGATTTTTATGCCTACGAAAGAATAATATAGACATGCCTTTTAGAATCCCGGATCCCGGAATCGTTTGAAATTCCTGATTGCTAAAAATGTTACCTGCATACAAAATAGTTAGAACTCATTGTGAAAACGATATATTTTCTTTGAATAATGCTTACATGCCCTCTCGTACTTTCAAGACGGCTGTTCCTTGTTAAACTTGCTGTACGGGAACTTAGACCCAGTCAGGTATAATATTATTAAATTTGATAATTTAATTTAAACTTCAATGTAGTTCACACGTAGACAAGCCGTTTATTTCTCAATACCAAAATATATATAATAAAAAAAAAAAACTAAACTTATTATTTACCCACATAATGACAACCATATACAATACGAACCAGAACGCCTGTGGAAACACAACAGCAATAATGACACAAACAAAACGCACACTGTAAATATTGTAAGGCACATAAAACTAAAATGTCTGTACATGACGTAAATCTCCAACATACCCCCGGCCGTTGAAAGCTTGCCTTTCAACAGGAATCGTCATCATTCAGTAGCGGACATATTTTTGTGAAAGGACGCCGAATGACACCAACTGCGGTTTTGATGTCAGCAACCCTACTGATGCCGTCATGTCCTGGATGCAATGCGATGATCCGTCCCAATCTCCACTTTAACGGGGGACAGCCGTCCTCCTTAATGACAACTAGACTATTCAGGCGCAGCGAGTCCGTGTTAGTCTTCCACTTCACGCGCTGTTGGAGTTCAGAAACGTACTCCTTGCTCCATCTTGCCCAAAAGTGCTGACGGACTTGCTCGATCCTTTGGTGTCGTGTCAAGTTGCTCAAAGAGTAGTCACGAAGATCCTTTACGGGTAATGACGAAATAGGTCTTCCGATCAAAAAATGACCAGGAGTGAGCGGCGTGAGGTCTTCAGGATTTGATGACAATGGTGTAAGTGGACGAGAGTTCAATATGCCTTCTATCTGTATCAATGCAGTGTTAAGCTCTTCATACGTAAAATTACAATGTCCCAACACTCTAACTAAATGGTATTTGGTTGATTTTACACCTGCCTCCCAAAGACCACCGAAATGCGGAGCGTAAGCAGGTATGAAATGGAAAGTTACACCATCGTTAGCCACAGTCTCAGAAATGGAATCACAATTACTCTTTAAAAATTTCGATAATTCATTGTAGGCTCCCACAAATGACGTCCCGTTGTCAGAGTAAATGTTATGGGGTTTTCCCCTACGAGATATAAACCTACGTAATGCATGTAAATAGTTACTACTGGTCAAATCACCCACCAATTCCAAATGTATTGCTTTGGTGGTGAAGCAGACGAAGATGACAACATAAACTTTAACTACTCTAGATCCACGACCCTGACGGGAAATGGAAGACAAGGGGCCAGCATAATCCACGCCTACATTTTGAAAAGGAAATGCTGCAGACGAAAGGCGATCCCTAGGGAGATTTCCCATCTGTGGAGAAATTGTGTTCCCTTTGATACGCTTACATAGGACACACTGCCTGTAACATGTCTTGGCCAAATTGCGACCACCAATTGGCCAGTAGGTCTCTCGTATGGACGAGAGCAACAGCTGTGGTCCAGCGTGTATCAACCTTTTGTGTTCGTGTCTAAATAACAGTTTAGTAAAATAGTGAGTGGACTGTATAATGATTGGATGCTTTTTATCAAAGGAATAAAATGTATTCACTAAACGGCCACCGACACGCATTATCTTATTATCGTCTAAAAATACATTAAATTTTAAAAGAGGACTTTTACAGGGTAATGGTTTGTTATTAACGAGCAAATTGTACTCGGGAAAGGATTCCTTTTGAGACTGAATAATAATAAAGTTAAGAGACGCTTGTAATTCTTCATTAGTTAAATAAGCAACACTGTTGTGGTGCTTCTTAATAGAATTAATAAAACGTAACATGTAGGCTACAGCTCGCTGAAGGCGCATAAGATTTGAAAATCTACCAAAATCGATTACCTTTTCATTTACAACAGTAAGACAGGAATGAAGTGATACTTCAGTTTTTAATTCAGGCAGGTTTTGTGCAGCACCTGGAGTGGAAGGCCAATATGCTGTATCTTGTTGTAAAAAGGCTGGGCCATACCACCACAAGTTCAAAGAGGGCATGGAGCGACAGTCAACACCACGTGATATTAAGTCGGCAGGATTATCGGCTGTTGGAATATGTCTCCATTCACACTCATTAGTGTCTTCTAAGATGTTCGAGACACGATTGCGTACGAAAGTAGTTAATTTATTTGGTTGCATTTTCAACCAACCAAGCACAATCGTTGAGTCAGTCCAAAAGATAACACTATCAATCCGAAAACGAACTGATGAACTGACCCTTTTATATAAGCGAGCTGCTGTTAGAGCAGCGCACAGCTCAAGCCTCGGTATAGTTATGGTCTTTAAGGGCGCAACTCGACCTTTAGCTATCAACAAATGTATTGAAACATTTCTACATTAATCTACAGTACGAGCATATACGCAAGCTCCGTAAGCTTTCTCAGAAGCGTCAGAAAATATATGTAGTTGTAGTGACATGCAGGAATTACAAACAACACGGCGAGGGATTTGCAAATCGTTCAAACTTGGAAGTTTTTTAATTATATTTAACCAAGCATTGCCCACATCATTGGGCAGTTGTTCGTCCCATGTTAGCTTTAGGAGCCACAGCCGTTGTAACATTATTTTTACCAAAATAACACAAGGCGCTAATAACCCTAGAGGGTCAAATATGCGGGATATGACCGCAAGCATATCACGCTTTGTGTTACCGATCCTTGATGGAATGGTAATGTGAAAGCAAAGAATATCGGATTGTGTGTTCCAATTGACCCCAAGGGTCTTATTTGTTTCGGTCGTGCCGATATCCAAATCGATAGTCGCTTCAGACAGATTTTCTGCAACTAAGGTGGTTTCGTTAGACCTCCATTTTCTCAACGGCATGCAAGCTGAAGCTAGAGCTTTGGTAACTTCCTCGCGTAACAAACAGGCGTCCGAGTACTCGCTAACGCCGGTCAAAAGATCGTCAACATAAAAGTCGTGTAAAATAACATCGGCGACTAACGGATTTCTATGGTCAAGCCCTATTTGTTTTAAACAACGAGTGGCGAGGAACGGCGCACTAGCTGTTCCATACGTGACGGTGTTTAAATGATATGTCTTGATATCATTAAACGCATCAGCACGCCAAAGAATCTTCTGCAAATGTCTGTCCGCTTGATGTACTGACACCTGCCTATACATTTTCTCCACATCTGCAGAGAGAATGTACCTGTGGAACCTAAACCTAATAAGAATGGACAATAAATCATCCTGAACAGTAGGTCCCACCATCTGTATATTATTTAAAGACACACCAGAGGTGGTCGGAGCGCTTGCATTAAAAACAACGCGCAGCTTAGTAGTTAAACTACTTTCGCGTAAAATACCGTGATGCGGTATAAAATAGCCCTTATCAACGTCGCTAACGCTAACATCACACTCAGACATGTGACCCAATTCGACATAATTAGACATGAAGTCCTTATACATATTATTAAATGAGGGCTGATTCTTATTGCGGCGCTCAAGTGCAAAAAGACAGCGTTTAGCGCGCTGTAAAGAATCACCCAGCACTTCAGGAGATTCCTTCAGTGGTATTCGTACACTGAAACGTCCATTGGGTAGTCGAATTGTGTTTTCAACAAAATGAATTTCACACAATTTCTCTTCTTATGAATAAGTGGATGACTGATGACTAATTTCTTCTAATTGCCAAAAACGCGCAAGTTGGTTTTGTATATCATCGCAATTGGTGCATAGCACAGATTGCTGAGAATCGAATTTGGTGAAATTACATTTAACCGGAATCGACGGGTTCGATACAAATCCGCGTACAATTGGGCCACAAACCAACCAACCAAGTCTAGTCGAACATAGTGTTGGTTTACCGTCCCCTAATATTATTTTCTCTGGTTCCAACAGACTCCAGAATAAATCAGCTCCAATGATCATATCTATCTCGGCGGGCATATAGAAATTAGGATCAGCGAGTGATATGTCTGTGGGAATATTTAAGTTGCATAACTCGATCTGCCTGGCGGGAACATTATCTGTTACAACAGGTAAAACGAAACATTGCACGTTATTTGTGTAGCTATTATTTAACGACTTAATACGAATATAGCACATTTTATTAATTGTAGACATAGAATGATTTATGCCTTGTAAAGTTTTATTTATATTTGTACTAGGTAAATTAAGCCTTTTAAACAAACCTTCCGTCATTAAACTTGATGAACTCCCAGAATCTAGCAGTGCGCGAATTACATGTTCATTATTATATGCATCGGAGACTTTTATCAAAGCAGTCGACAGCAGGACGTCACTCGAATTGCACGTATGCGCGCGCGCAATGACATTTGCTGATAACACTACGTCGTCATTTCTAATAGGAGACTCGACTTTGACCGTGGTGTTAGCTGTGCGCTCGGTTGACTTACTTTCAACATGTTTTATGCTCGAGCTATGAATGAGTGTATGGTGTTTTCGCTTGCAGATTTTGCAGCCTGTTTTCTTACAATGATTAGAATAATGCCCATTACGAAAACAATTATAACAAACTTTAAAACTGGGAAGTAACAATAACCGTTCATCGACACTTAGTGCCAAAAAATGTGGACAAGTGTTTAGATAATGTTCACCGTTACACTTAGGGCAAGAAATAGTGGAATTATTTTTCTGCACAGTGACCATAGCCTTAACTTTAGTGTTATTTTTAAAGTTCGGGTGATTTGAATGACTACTACGTTTGTTGTTATTACGTGATAATTCTAATGTTTCTAATAAGTCAGCTCGATTTCGTAAAAATTCGATAAATTGATGAAAGGAAATTGACTTAGACTTATCGAAACTACCTTTTCGCTCTTCCCACTCTCTATACGTTGTGGTATCTAATTTTTGGGCAATAATGTAAACAAGCAGCGTGTCCCACGAAGTGACGGGCTCACCTAACGAACTTAATGCTCGAAGATTTTTATTGACCTCGTCGATCATACGCTTCACGGAAATGGAAGTCTCCTTTGTGACAGGTTCAAGGTTAAAAAGAGAAGAAACGTGGTTCTGTATTAACAGTCGTTTATTATCGAACCTTTCACACAGAAGCTGCCACGCTAAGCTGTAATTTCGAGCAGAAAATTCAAAAGACTGGATCACTATTGCAGCAGACCCTTCCAACGACGAGCGTAAATAATGAAATTTATTTATTTCGTCAATTTCATCGTTGTCGTGAATAAGACTGGAAAAGGTGTCATGAAACTCTAACCACTTGTCGTAAGAGCCATTAAATGTAGGTAACTGAATAGTGGGCAACTTGACCAGCTGACGGCGAGAACCAGTGCGGCTGGACTTGCATTCACCGTCATCATCTGAATGTGATAACAGTTGCCGAGCTTCCGTAACTAAAGTGTAGTATTTCGATTCTACCATTTCTCTTTCATTCATTTCCGACTGATCATCCTCTGTAGTACATTCTATATCTAATTGAACTAAGTCGAACTCTTTAAGAACAGATTCTAATTTATTTATACGTAATTGCAATTCCATTGACTGACGTGTACTTAACTTTGTATCCTTTAAGGTGAGAACGTAATTTTCAAATAATGTTAGTTGACCTTTGTAACTGCTTCGTTTCTTTTTTAACCTTCTTAACTGTTCGCTTTCCATTTTAGGAGGCAAGTGCAAGTCACCTGAAGTTATATAATTTTACAGCGTTTAGTACTGTTCACAATAACAATTAATCAATTACCTACAAATGAACCTGCTTATTAAACAAATAAATCAATTATTTAACAATTATAACGGCTATCGACAATATTTCTTTATTAGAGTTATGATTATAAAATGATGATGTGTACCAGAGTTATTGTTATTAAGATTACAATATGCAAAACAACTTTGAATTCTTAAATACAAATCAATTAAAGTAGGCCAATACAAAAAATGTAGTTTGGCGCGTTCAGTGGTATTATAATTACCCTTACTTGTGTAATATTAAATTAATTGATGTAACAACGTTACTGTACTGCATTTAAGTACGAATCAATTTAAAACACAATATATTATATGAACAATTAATTAAATAGGCAAATGTGATACTATGACCAATAATATTACATGTGTAATATACAATAATTAATGCAACAAATAAAGTTGCTGTACTGTTATTAAGTACTAATTGATTTAAGACACAATGTAAATGAATATTTTACCTATAAAATCATATAATATCTAAAACTATACTGCTATACATACAGTTTATGGGTAGGTACCAACCTTGATTCGTTGTCTATTGACCACAATTATTATACCTGATATAGAGCGATGGGTGAACTTATTTAATATGTTTGATGCTTAACACTGTACGTTAATGATGAATTATATGAACTCTGCCATAAATAGTGTTTCCTTGGTCCAACGTAGCACTTAGTAGTCGTAAAACTCCAAACCTAGGATGCTTCGTTTTAAATAGACGATAGTTGTTCTAAGTGGTTTCTCAAGGGCACTGCACCAACCAAGAGCCTTATCACCGCAATCACTCCGTATTTCTAGTTAATTATTATATTTCTTCAAATCCGGCTCGAAGGACCATGTACGGGAACTTAGACCCAGTCAGGTATAATATTATTAAATTTGATAATTTAATTTAAACTTCAATGTAGTTCACACGTAGACAAGCCGTTTATTTCTCAATACCAAAATATATATAATAAAAAAAAAAAACTAAACTTATTATTTACCCACATAATGACAACCATATACAATACGAACCAGAACGCCTGTGGAAACACAACAGCAATAATGACACAAACAAAACGCACACTGTAAATATTGTAAGGCACATAAAACTAAAATGTCTGTACATGACGTAAATCTCCAACACTTGCTATAATTTCATTAAGTTACTTATAGTTGTTCTTACAAAATTGTTTAATCCCGGGAATCCGGGATTACTTATTAATTCAGGAAGGAATATCCATATTATTCTTTCAAGAAAAGAAGTTTAGGTATATAAGCGCCCGATTATCCGATCACTGGTTATCAGCGAGTAACTGAGCAGTATTTTATTTTCAAAAATTCTACCAGTGCGAAGCCGAGGCGGGTCGATAGTTAAATATATACACGTCTTTCTTTTATTACAAAGAAAATTACAAAAGATTGTAGAATAATCTGGCTAAGTTGTGAAAATTAAACTAAATTATAATACCAACTACACTATCCACTGATTAATGTTATATTGTACAAGGCTCTTAAGATCAGAATTCGCGTTAACTTAAAACTTGGCTCGTTGTCTAAGACAAACGCTGTTCAACTATTTCCGGCATTCCGCATAGTTTGTACAAGTTTTCCCCTTGTCGCGTTCTTGGAAATTAAAAATTATTAGATTATCCACCGCTGCACGCGGATTCTCTCGCATAATCTTACAGTTCCACACTTTAAAAGGAATAAATTTTAATTTAAAAAGCTATCGATTCAAAAAACCTCTAAAAACTAAAAAAATAATATTTACGAACAGCAACACTCTTAAGTATACATATTTTAAGTCTTAACCGGAAATATCGCAGAAAGAGACTTGCATTTGACGTTAACAGTTTCAAATAATTGACAGTTGCAGTTCTATAATTTCGTAAGGTTGTCGATTCGGACAAAATCGATCAGTCGTTTAATTTCGTGTCATCTTCTTAGATTTCACATCGTGCATGACGTCAGTCAGAGACCTGTCATTATAGTTCATATAGCCATCATTTTATAACTTTGATATAGCCTTGGATATAGCTTGATATCTGCAAAAGCTGTCATCGAATCGGACAATAAAATTTAAATCCCGTCAATAATATTTTCAGTTATTATTTTTTCGGAAATAATAAACTGTCTTTAAATAATTAAAAATAATTTCAGATATTGAGCTATATTTTATGAACCATACTACCATACTCTTTTATCAACTAGTTATCTTGTCATAATGTCTATAACTTTAATTAAAAGTAATTTGTCGTCAACATTTTATTAAAACTATATAAAAGACGACGAAATATACAGTGCCTGGGCGACCAAGCTTTACTCGGTGTCTTTGCAGGATTCGAACCCGTGTATTTCAGCTTGGTAGATCTACCATCTAGCCACCGTACTGCTGAGAAGGTAAACTCTGTTGTGAAATCAAGAGTTTACAGCTTAAAAGTTTCAAGTGAGTAAAAACAAAGAAAATTATTTTTTTCAGTATTGGATCTTAGATCGATTTTTGATTTTTTTTTATGTCAAACTATATCCCTGCCAAATTTCAAAATAATCGGTTCTGCGGTTCAGTTCCCATACAAATTTTCATCTCCCTTTTTACCTTTGTAGGGGTAAATTTTCTAAAAAATAAGTGGGTAATCATCAGCACAATCTCATGTTCTTACAACGTACCGAGTTTCATCAAGATCGGTCTAGCCGTTCTTCAGTTATAAAGTGACATACAGTCAGACAGACAGCCAAAAATTTGAAAAATGGTAGAATTGATGTCGGTGAGTCATAAAATGACTATCTATCACAAAATTTGAAAGTAAAATTATACTTATAGACAGACGCTAGAGATTTATAGTAATATATAAAAGAAGATATAGCTTAATATAATAGTGGGTTTACTTGAAATTGTTTGTTCAGCACACAAAGCAGCCAATCAGCAAATTTTTCTTCTAATAATTACAGTAAATCTGTAAATCATAGCCTATGTCACTCCAGAATACAAAATTATCATAATCAGATTTACGAATGGAACTATTGTCATGGACAAGATAAAACTATGATAAATAGTGCCTTCGGGGCAGGCCGCGCGAATGCTCGGTAAAAAAATTACTAAGGAGTTCCTTATACTGAACTCCATTCATTCTACCGCTCGCTTCTTCTGGAATCTGAACTGAAAACTGAACTCTAATCCTCACCTCTTTGAGCACCACTATACGAATTCGTACCGAAACGGGTAGATGTGCAGGCATAATTAAAATTATTATTCAATTTTTAAAGCAATTTCGAAGAATTCTCTCAGGAAAATTATTATATTTATAATTATAGTCCAATATCAGCAAGAAATTCAGAATACAGATTTTTGTTTTTAAAATTTGAAAATCTTTGATTTAATAAGTCACAGTTCACATGGTTCGACTGTGTGACAAATCACACAGTCGAACCATTGCTGCTCAGACACGGTATCTGGAGTTATTTAAGAAAGTCTATTCCTAAAATTATAAAAAATTCATGGATGCAAAGCCTCATATGCATAAAGTTGACAGGAAAAATATTATCGAGAATTTTATGTCTTACAGGTTTTCGGGAATCAAATTTTTTTTTTAAATAAATGCTACAAAATACTTACCAATCATCTGGCTTTAAACTAGGGCATTCTCTGTACTGTGAGAGCCAGACGACGCATACTAGGACCCTCTCCCGGTACACCCAGACCCCAAAACAACCTAGAAAACGTTGTTACCACCCCCGTATATATCTCGTATCTATGTGAGGTTAGTTTGTTTAACCTAAAGTTGTATTAAATCTATTTAAAATCTGAACGTCTGAATAGATTTTAATAATAAGATGTAAAACAAGTTGGTTTGATACTTAGAGGTTATTACTAGTAAGCGACTGAAATATCTAATATATATAATATACATACAGTCAAATTGGATATTAGGCATCCCTTTGACCAGGGCGACCTAGAATAAGCATCTGATAAGATTGGATTGCGCCGCTTTGCGCCGATTTGACCTGCAAAGCTTAAACTGATAGCTCTATTAACCGATAAGTTAGGTACAGGCTTCCAATTTCCTAACAGGCCTCTGTGCTAAAATGATTCAGTGTAGGTACCACAACTTCAATTATTTTGAGGGTACACTTTGATGTAAAGCAAACGGAACCGGTACGTTAGAATATTTTATGTTTTGTTTTGATGAATTTACTGGATTGCCATATTTATTATAATACACAGTGCACGATAACATGAGACCATTAATTTGATGAAATACTAAAAATTACATATAACAGCTATTTTATTTCTATAAGATATGAGAGTTGTTACTGAGTATTTTTTTTTCTTTCTTTATAGCATGACGCACAGTTTAGCGCATTTGCCAATGTCACGTATTAATAAGCAGAATCACACGTAAATTAGTTTATTCTTATCGTAAAACTTCTCCAGTAAAGTGATAATAGGCTTTACTGAAGTTATAAAGGACTTCTTGGAAGAGCGCGAGAACTTCAGCTACGCATGTTTATTTACACCTATTCCATTGTTTTCACTTATACATAACTTTAAAACACAATATACTATCACTTTTGTACTTTAAAACTCCCAAAAATGTAAAAAATAGAAAATCTAAACAAAATGTCAACCTCACTTCTCCCGTTCCCGCCAAAAAGTCTCTGAGAGTTCACTTATAAGATGATTGTTAACAGTAATGTATACGCAGGTTGGTAAGTATTTTAAATAATTTTATTTTCCATTTACCAAGGTATTGACTGAACGTATGAAAGGCATTTCTGAAAGATATTTGTAGGAGGCACAAGGTTGATTGAAGAACGGTAGGGGTTGTATAGATTAGATTTTCTCGCTCCGCGGTATCGTGGGGAAGTTTCTGGCCATAGGCCTGAAAGTTTTCTGCGCTTTTTTGGATCTAGAAAAAGCATTTGATAGAGTAGTGTGAAAAAAATTGTGGAGTCTTCTGTCTGAGTATAGCGTGGGGGGCCCAGGCTGTGAGGTCATTTTATCAAGGTGACATGTCGCCGTATATGTGGTAAGTGTAAGTCCTTCATACTGAATTCACCTAAAAATACATGGAAACATTTTAAATTTTATAAATAAAAGTACTCCAATTCTGAAAAATGTTTTAAAAAATAGTATATTCATTACACATTTTTTAATTTATGAAAATAGTTATTCTATGGCATATATGCATAATGATGGGTCTTTGAATATTTTCAAGAAAAATTCTTACAATTTTTCAACAATTTTTCATGTTTTTCAATTATTTTTCCGATATTTTTCCATTTTGGAAATTTTCCGACATTTTTCTCAAGTTTTTCTTGAAATTTTTCCATGATTTAAAAAACTTCGGAAAATTATCCATCACTGGAATGCGTTTTAGAAAACTAGTCTAAATCTTATTTTTACTAAGTATAAAAATTTACTGCGCAAAAAAATGGTAATGCCTTAAAGTCTTTTTCGATTTCCAAAGTTCTGTTTTATATAAGATTAAATTGTAAATCCAGATTCGTAAATATAGTACCTATTTGATTATTTATAATTATTAGATATAAGTAGCTATGCAGGTCCCACCAGACCCATATCACTGCGACCAAAAATTGATATATTGTGATCGTAGTACCTACACTAACTGGGGGCGTAGAGAAGCGGCTCAATTGTAGTAAATGCTTGTAGAATAGAATGACAAATACCACTTAATTAAGGGTAACGAATTTTAAATTGGTAGTCAAAAGTTATTAACTTTCTTATAGGTATATCAAACGAAACATAAAATCGCGTGCAAACCGCCGTATAAAAAACGTGACCGAGTGACACTTTTGACGGCAATAACGCCAGCAAGCGTTTCGATTGTACGAAGCGTTTGCCACTTGTGTTAGCTATTATCAATATTCTCGATTAATCGTTCTAATCATAATCGTTAACAAATGGCAACACTGTTTTTTGGAAAGTGTTGCTACTTTCATAATAACGTGGTTTTTTGAATGTCAGAAAATAAGTCAGTTGAGCAATTCACGAGTTAGCGAAAGCACATCTTTAATTATATCTCCTCATCCTACGTTTCCATCCAAGTCCACATCCTAGAAGAACGAATAGTTTTCATCAAAACAGTGTTGCCATTTGTTAACGATTATGATTAGAACGATTAATCGAGAATATTGATAATCTAACTCTTGTCTAGCCGCTCTGTTCCCATTGCTGTGGCGCGAGTAGAACAAACGGATATATAAATAAAAATGTATTGTTTAATTTTAATCACATAAATTACCCACGTGTTATATTACGTAACATTTTAGTAACAAGATCGAGGGTAGAATGGATTTCCTGTGTGTAGTGGGGCTGCATAAAAGCCTGATTTTGGTCGTGTAAGAGTTCAGTTGTTGAGAAGCTGTCGAATAGTCAAGTACATAATAGTTATGTTGTGTGTTCATAGTGATCAGTGCTCCCGTTACATTTCATATTTAACAGTAAGTAAACACGTCCAAATTCGAATTCAACGATGTGTCAAAATTTAAAGTCGACTATGTTGTCAATTGATCGGCTACTTTTGAGTTTTATGACCACGAACATACGGAACTTACATTTTTACATATATGTAAATTAAAATGACATATATTTGAGGATTGTTAAAAGAAATGTTATGTTACGACCTTTTTTCACATTTCATTATTAATTAACTACATTATTCCAATAAGTTGTTTGATAGCTCGTATCTATGTAAGATTCTAAGTTAAAGTCTTTAGTTTCACGTGAGATGCGAACCTCTAAATGAAATTAAATGTAAATCATAATAAACCGTACAAAACTTCTGTGGGAAACAAACTTGACTGATTTTTAACCGACTTCAAAAAAGGAGGTTCTCAATTCGTCTGTACGTTGTTGTTTTTTTTGTATGTTTGTTACCTCATAACTCCATCATTTATGAACCGATTTCGAAAATTCTTTTTTCGTTTAGTAGGTAATATACCAGAGGTGGTCCCATTTAAATTTTACCGATATTGGAGCTTGGACTTCGAAGATACACTAGATAACGAGACCTAGTTATAACCTTTATTTATATTGACGATTCTCTTGTATATCGTTGCGCTTCTGAATTAGAATGAAGTTAATTGCAGACCTGCCCTAGATATTTATTTAGGTCAAGAGCACTCAAAAGCGAGAAATAAAAAATTAAACCGCCTTAAAAAAAAACACTGAAAAGTATAAAATAACTATCCTTTACTAATCAAAACTCAAGTACAATCAAAATAACTTTATAAATACGATACACATACCTATGTATATACTTAAATTTGACAGTTATTGAAGTCGGTGCCAAATCAATGTGCAACAACATAAAGTCTATTAGTTTGGCAGGCTTGGCACCGACTTCAGTAACTGTCAAATTAAATTATATAGGTATGTGTATCGTATTTATAAAGTTATTTTAATTGTACTTGAGTTTTGATTAGTAAAGGATAGTTATTTTATACTTTTCAGTGTTTTTTGAAGGCGGTTGAATTTTTTTTTTAAACTCAATATTATTCTACTGTAATACTATCGGCGAAGTATGTGAGTTTTGACGTTCCGTTTGCTAATATTTAATATATTTGATCTCTTCATAACACAGCCATAACCAAGGCTATCTACCACACTTTTACTTTGTAAATCTTTGTCAAATGAAAAAATATTCCTGTGTTTTGATGTTTTCCAATACCAAATTCTTATTCAAAACGTGCATTTGATCAATGAAATGGAAAATCGCTGAATTAATGCAAACGATCTCCGTAAACGTTAATGAAACCGCCTGCCGCTTACGAAATAAAGTAATAATGTTATCAATTCGATTCCGAAATCGAATAATGGCGTCCGACAAACAGCCAACCGGAGCGCATAAATAAATCCGATTCGCAGACATCGAAAATCTCTAATTTAATATTAAGTTACGGAATCGGACAGTAAAAGCATTACGTTACTTGTAACCTGTCTCGTTTTCGATCTGACATAAAATAACCTAGTTTAAGATTACGTATTCCCGGTATTCCTAGACACGAACGAGTTGACAGGGTGAGGCAGAGATGAACAAATAAGCTTGAGAGTTGTAGAAAGTGTGAAACTTTAACATTTGAATGAGGATAGAATGGTTTTCCTGTGTGTAGTGGGGCTGTATATAAGTCTGATTTTAGTCTTGTAAGAGCTCACGGCAGGGCGACTTCAGCGCTCGCCCCAACGCGACCTGTGACGCTGTAAAAGCCACTAGGGCTAACAGCAAAGAGGGGTTTTGTTTAGTCGGTTCGAGTCCGACACTCCCCAGTCGGCGTAGAGTCCGGCTGGGTAGCCCACGGGGGTTTAATTTCGCCTCTCAGAAACCAAAAAAAAAAAAAATTGTTGTTGAGAAGCCGTCGAATAGTCAAGTACATAATAGTTGTGTTGAAGATTTGATAGTGTGTTCATAGTGATCAATCAGTGCTTCTGTTACATTTCATATTTAACACTACAAAAACCTTCCGAAACTAATTCTTTAAATGATAGTGAAAACCGTATCAAAATCCGTTGCGTGGTTTAGAAGAAGTAAGCGGAGAAACAGACAGAGCGAGGACAAGGACAGCGACTTTATTTTATACTATTTAGAGATTAAATGATTTTTTTTCATTCTATTCAATGAAGTGTTTAATTAATATTTTTCCTTTGTACATGTTTCTTTCTGAGTTTATAGCTACAGTAAAAATGTTGCACTTTTTATCTTCGAAGTGATATCTGATAATACGGTAAATATCGCCTCCCCTCGATATGCGCAGAGTAACCACCACGAGAGTTTTTAGAGATGAGAGAGATATAGACAAGGGGTATGGTTTGATATGGATAATGCAGATTTGTGGGAACAAATTAATATAAATAGCACTAGAGAGGATTCGACGTCATACTTCCTCAACCCCGCTGCTACTTCATAAATATTTATTTTGTTACAGCTCGAAATCTTTTTTCTTCGACTGTGAAATATTGTCCACATCTAACCGTGTTATGTTAGGATTTCATACATGTACAATAATATAAACGATACGTAGTTATTTATTTCAACCAGATTAAAATGTAAAATAACGCCAAAAAATATGTTTAAATCATATAACAAATGTTCCCTTTTCAATGGATATCATGCAAACCGTATACCGTAAACCGAATACGTTTTCAATGTTACGTTCTGAAATTTAAAAAATCTGAACACTTAGACGCGCTATACACATAGCACATTCAATACGGAAATTTTTACTGAACAACAAAACCGAAGCGTATATGTTACCCTTAAAATCCGTTTTGGTTAAAACGTGTTTTCTCTAGGTAAAAGTAGTTTTTACTAAATGACTCTATTATAACTGAAATTGTCTAGTTAAAACTAGAATTTAATGCTATGTATATTTGAATTTTAGATAGAACTAGTTCTAACTTTGAACCTTAGTTAAAACTAGGGCTTTAGGTGAACTACGTAAAATAACCTCAAAAACACTTTTTGCGAGTAAAGAATGAAACGCCAGAAAAAATCAGCTCTATAAGAACATTCTTTTTGAACTAGTTTTACTGATACTCATTTTTGAGTAGCAGTGAACTCTAGTTATAACTAGAAAACTAAACTAGTTTTAACCAAAGAATACGCGTTTTAACTGTAATATATATATAACCGAATACGTTTTCAATGTTACATTCTGAAATTTAAAAAATCTGAAGAATCCGGCAGTCGCACTGCATTCTCCCGTCACCAGTACTGGTCACTAAGCGTAAGGTTGTACAATAGAGTAAATAAGGTACTTAATATATATCCTTTGAATATATTTGAGGTTAAAAGGAAGGTAAAGCATTGGATACAGAAACTAACGTACGCGGAAACAGAAAACCTTCTTAAAGATGAACATTAATATTAATATAATATAATTAACCTAGAAATAAAATAATTAACAAACTAACGTACACGGAAATAGAAAACTTTCTTATAAATTAATACTAATATTTATACAACATAATTAACCGTTGGTACACACACACACACACACACACCCACAACACCCACACCCACACACACACACACACACACACCCACACCCACAACACCCACACCCACACACACACACACACACACACACCCACACACACACCTCTACCACCACCATCACCACAAAACATTATAGATACTTTTATCTCTATTTAGTTACTTAAAACTTACCTATTTCTGGCTGTTACATCTATTTGCAATACTTAGTACAAAAAGTGTAATGATGTTGACTGCACTCTGTTACTGCTAGTTGTATCTGAGGAGGAACCGTTTTCTTATAGCACAGGTTCTACCTAGTTTAGGAAACGGGGATCCCGGCAAAGAAATTGCATAATATTATTAGTTTGTACATTTGTTATAAAAATTTTGTACGCTTCTAGGTGATGTAAAACACTATTATGTAACAATTAATTCTCAATAAAAATATTATTATTATAAAAAAGAAAGTCTACTCCCGCCTAATGTATAACGGAATTGTCTACTGTCGACCGGATACGTAGGGTTATTGCGTTGGGTCTGAGATGTGGAGAGTATCTCGTTTAATCGTGCATAAAGTATATAATAATGAAAAATATAATGCACGCGGATTCATGTTTGTTAAATTTAATTTCTTGAATAATGATATCTATTTTTTTTTAATATCCTTTATTAATAACAAAAAAGTACATACATACGTTAACATTTTCAAACTTAAAACTACACATTATCTTAAATAATAGACTTCCTCAAAGTTGCCGCTAAGAAAGCTGTCATTGCTTAAGGTGCCCAGCAGACTGGCAGCGTTACCTTTTTGAATAGCCAAACTGATTCGTTGGCCGAAGAAGCTGCCAGCCCGGTGATCTCCCAAAGCCTCATCCAGTCCCTTACAAATATCAAACTAGAATAATTTCGAATAACTAAAATTATTTAGGCGCCTAAGGAAATTGTAGTGCATTCGTTTATGCGATTTAGACATTTTTGTATTTGTGATGGAAAGCGTCGCATGTTTGCGTCACATGCAACCCCGACTGGCGCTTCAATAATTACCCATATTCAACCATAAATATTGCGCGCGTATGCGTGCCACGGCGCGTGCGCATTAGCGCACACACATATAAACTGCGTATGCTAGCTTTCTATGAAAACGTCTTACTATTATGTGTATGCTGTGACAAAATCGACCGATGAAATTTCAGTACGTACACATTATGTATACCTATGTTAGATTTTCATTTCACTCGTCCGATTAGCTAGACCGCCTGTGTTTATTTAAGCTCTGTTTGGTTTTTAGAGCTTAGCGCATATTCGGCGGGTCAGCATAAAAATCTCGAAGAATTAAAGTCAATTATTTATATTTATTTATTATTTCAATATGAAAAATGTTTCTCTTCATTACACTTTTGCCAAATGTATTTTAATTTTTGAGATGGCCTTCTCGGACTCTTGAAAATACGCATCATTACGGGGTCCGATTATATATATTTTAGTCCTATATGTTTTTCAATCTAATTTTATGTTGAACCATTGACATCATATTGAGTATTTCAAAACACAACCTAGCCTGTAGCCTGCGCGTTATTGAGACAAATCCCGTGATACCTCAAACGGTTAAATACTGTTAATCGGTTAAAAGGTTTACCTCTGTGAAGGAACAGATTAATGTAATGTAATGTATATGCGCGCACATTTATACGCACGCACACATCAATACGCACACACGCATACGCAATGCACACATGCTGCTAAAATCACAACCTTCATTTTTACTTATAGTAGTGGGAAAAAACCAGCACCATCCAATGCTATCCGAACCGGAGCCAGAGCAACGAATGAACGGAACATACAGACAGACATTTATTTGGCATCATCACATACGCATCACAATTTATACAAAATATATTAATGGAGAAAAATATGACTTAAATTATACGCATTAAATATATGCATCACAATTTATATTGATGTACTGACCTTGCCGTCCTTATACATCTTTGAAATTATTATGTATACCAGGAAAAATATAGATCGATTTACAAAAAAGGCGATATTGGTGGTATGGAAACCCGAGATCGTGATAAATTGGTTGTTTCAAAATTTAAATTACATAAGTCAAATGTTTCATTTTTGGGTAACTGCGTTCGTTTTTATAATAAAGTTCCTCAAGAAGTCACTCAATTAACAGAAAATATATTTAGATTAGTTATAAAACGTACATTGATTAGACAATCATACTATAAAATAAACGATTTCGTTGAAGATAAAACAATAGTCTGGAAATGATTTTCTCTGCACATGCATTTACTGGCTCTCTGAATATTGTATTTTAATAAACCTTTTGTAAAATGATGTTGACAAAATTATACCTGACTGAGTTTCTTGTCGGTTCTTCTCAGTGTCCAGGTTTTCCTTTCTCTTCTCTTTGAACCGAACTAAAGTAGATTTGACGTTCCAAAATACCTTGTGATTGGGTTTACTTGAATAAATTGATTTGACTTTGACTTTATACAAAATATATTAACGGAGAAAAATATGACTTAAATTTACGTAATTCATGACCACAAACATAATATGTATGTGAATGGACACAAAATCTAAGCTTTTAAAAAATCTTAGCAGTACATATCACGGGCCATAAGCAAAGTAATCGTGTAAAACAAACGCCGCTACGATACGAGCTCGTAATGATTACCGCTGCCCATTAAAAGCTAGTGGAATTAAAAAGCTTTCCTGTTTTAAAGTGATCAAATTTTAACGGATCAAAAGCTGCATCAGTGAACCAGGAAACAGCAAATGAATACTTTAAGTGATGCCACTGGACGAACTCTCCTGGGAGTACGGCTACATTGATATAAGCAGGGCGGGAGCGAATACTTTGCACAGAATTATTACGAGGTTTAAATGTTTCTTGCCATAATCAATATTTTTTTTGAAATAATAAAGTACTGCAGCCAATCACACCAATCTTGCAAACCTCTAGTACTGATGTTGTATTGTGTATACTACGTAACAAACTAGAGTAAGAGTGGTAGAGCCACGCTGCATTGCAGCACGAATTGGGCCGGCTTGCCCGGTGAAATACCACCCTCTCACAGTATATCTGCGTCAATTAATAGCATTTTTTGCTGTTGTGTTTCATTCGATTAGTCAGAGTGCCGGTGGCCCATCACCCCTCCCCCTTCTTTCCTCCTTTCCCTATTTCTCTAAAGGCCGGCAACACAATCGCGTTTCTCCGGACGTTGCGGGTGTCCATAGGCGGTGGTAGTCACTCTCCATCAAGTAACCGGCTTGCTCGTTTGCCTCCCCTTCTATATAAAAAAACTGGGAATAGAACAATGGCCTTAGAGACAAATATACTAATCAACCAATGAGCCAACTGAAGATACTTTCCGAAAATCAACCCCTAAGAGGGTGAAAAGAAAGCAAAGTTTGCATGAGAAAAAAATCTATTGACTCGAATATTAGCAGACTCTTCATTAAAAACAATTAAATACCTATTTCAGAATTTATCAAAATTTTGTAACGTAAGAGTGTAAACCGAATAAATGTTTTCTAATTTAATATATTATGCATTCTCTACGCCAATTATATTTATATATTTTAAAATAATTATTGAATACACTAGCAACACTACACACGTCTTCCTTCCGCTTCCGGTCCCCTCCTAAAAAAGAAACAAAAATATGGCGCACGCGCACGCAACTTATTAGACGCTAATCTACGCAAATAATAGAAATAAAATTGTAAATATAATATTAAATTTGCCGCGAGTGCACTATACTACATAGTGAAATTGGTGATAAATAGAAACTCCAGGATCTCAGTTCAAAGGTAAAAACGCATGTTTCAACATCCATAAACCCCTCAAAATCTCTCTCACCAGTCTCCAGCCATTCACTCCCACGTATGTACATATTATTTTAAAAAACTCTAGTCTATTCAACTAACAAATAATTTTAACAATACGCAACACACAATATGATATGATTTTATTTTGTAACTTTCGATCAGTGCATTGTATATTGTACACGCTTCATACGAAATGCAAGCACATAAAACCGGCGTCGAAAAAGGCAATTTACATAATATGGATTCCATTAGCACAGCTTTCGGAGTTTCAGTGGCGAGTAATGTACAGAATGTAATTATTATTAATCTTGCACCATCATTACACTTTTCTACAATCAGGTCGACAGAGGCGTCCCAAATTAGATAAATCCACAAACTTAGTATATATTAGCGTATATATAGACGAATATAGAGCTCGTTGATGTGTGACGATTTTTCATTTGTCAGGGTCACCTATGAAATGAATGATTCCCTTGATTATGCGATATGTAATATCACAATCACATACAGAACACGTAACTATTATTGAAAAATACAGTACCTCCTTGGAACTAAAACAGGAATAACGTAAAATAATAAAATAAGTCAACAGCTTTCTCCACTCCACTCCACTCAATCCACTTTTCGCTTATATATTTCGCCATTTATTCATATTCCTATAACGCAATAGACCTGCGATGGCCAACCAATGGCACGCGTGCCATTTGTCACGTGATAAAATAATTGAGGCACGGCTGTAATTAAAGGATTTGGCCTAATCGAAACAATTTGTTTCTTTCATACACATTTGTTGTTTAGAGTTGCATCGGCCGTGGTCCCAAAAAACTGTCGCAGCAAGTTTCACTCCGTGTCTAAGGTAGACATTTTGTCATCTACCCCCGATATTTAATAATAATAATAATAATACTCCAGACAATTACACAGATTGTGTGACCCCAACCTAAGCAGTAAGCTTGTACTATGGGTACCACACAACGAACCCTGGGGGAGTTCCCAGTAACACCCAGACTCCAAGCTAATTTAGAAAAGTTCGTTTCCTAAATTGAGCTGACCGGGGATCGAACCCGGGACCCTAGCTTGGAACGCAGACACATATGTCACTGCGCCCCGGGCCAGTCAAATCCAATCCAGTCAATCCTGAAAACTATTTAAATAGTTTTCAGGATACCTTTACGCAACACTCACAGTGTCCACGCGTTTAACCGAATGCGAAACACGAGGTTTTGTTCCTTGATCACAAGATTCCACATCGTCGTGATGTCGAAACATGAAGCCAAAATAAAAAGGTAATCGCGTTAAATTTCCCGTTTTAAATATTTTATACCACGATGCGAAAGTTTAAAAGTTTATATTTAAACTCGATTTGAGGAAGTGGCATCTCGCTTGCACTTGCTATTTATTAATTGGTGCAAGTGAGATGTCACTTCTTTAAATCAAGTTGAAATAGCTGTAGCAAGCCACCCTTACTGTGTCATGTTCATAAAGTGAGTATTGCAATAGTAATTATTAAAAAAAAAGGTCAGGTGATATAGGGTTTTATAACTGGAGATCTACCTCTACAAAAGCCTGAATTAGGTAATTCTTTACATTACCTAATTTTTTTAAATTTACAGCTCTAGTAATTTCTGATTTCTTTTTTGTTTTTATTCAATAGGTATACACAACAGACAACAATCATATTTAATCATATTTAACGACCTCCGTGGCGCAATGGCTTAGCGTGTCGGAAAGTAAACGGGGGTTGCGGGTTCGATTCCCGTCTCGAGTCTGGGTGTTTATGTATAATATGTATTTATTTACAAAAGAAAAATATATAAGTAGTATATCAGTTGTCTAGTACCCATAACACAAGCGCTGTGCTGCTTACTTTGGGACTAGATGGCGCTGTGTGAAATGTCTGAGTATATTATTATTATATAAAATTTTAAAGATAAAAATGCTTAAAAAGTTTAGAACAAGAATGCGATCCAAAACATGTACATACAGATAGATAAATCTAAAATAATGGGTAACACAACAATATATGTTATCACAATAGACATAGAAAATATAAGTGGTTGTTATGGACCTTAAATCCCATTTCGCAAGAACATTCCCACGGTCAGCGACATGCTGAGTCGGCGCTACAGGGCGATGAGAACATCGAGCTCACATGAACGACAGGTGGGACGAGGCACTTCGTTAGAATCATCGAACGTCGCCAAACCTATTTTAGCTTGTAAATTAATTTGTAACAATTTACTATAATATAATTTTTAAGTCAATTAAATTGGTTTTTTTTGAGGAATTCGGTTGCGGCCAACGTAATTTGGTATAAAACAGAAAATAGATCAATATTATGAGAAATTCGAAACAAAAACAGTATGGAGGTTTAGCATAATTGAACTCTTTTTTTATTATATTCCTAAATACAACGTGTCTGAGATCGAATATGTCCAGACAATCATATTTAATGGCAACTTCATTATAGAGGCGACACATGCGTATTATCGAATTACGGTACGAAATATTATTTTTAAATACCTGCAATTAGAAGGATCACGAATCAAATCAAGTTTGAATATTAAATGTGCCGTCTCTGATTCTTCAATAAATATTTCAACCTGTTAGCGAGTACAAAATACTTTTAAGGAAGTCAACTATAACAGACGGACGGATATGTGAATGGGCCGCGGCACTTGATGCTCCGTTCACTCTCCCTACTCCGTTAGTAATACGGCGTGAAGATATATTATATGTACATTACAATATTTTTTGTTCAAAAAAATAACACATACCCATATATCCCTTTTATGTGTTCTAGATGAATACAGAACGCTACTCGTACGCGTCCAAACTCTCATTTTCTTTCAGACACAAACTCTCAATCGACGAAACTTTGTTTAATAAACGTTTCTTTGGGAAGTTATGACATGATACATATTTGTATAAATCAGTCGGTTTTGTCACAAACAATTAGGAAGCAGCGTTTCAGGGAACAAAAACAAATATTCACATGTCGGT
This sequence comes from Zeuzera pyrina, assembly GCA_907165235.1. Taxonomy (NCBI): domain Eukaryota; kingdom Metazoa; phylum Arthropoda; class Insecta; order Lepidoptera; family Cossidae; genus Zeuzera; species Zeuzera pyrina. The sequence goes on from OU015639.1 coordinate 2,807,916, forward strand.
AACATAAAAGAAAAAGATTATATTAAATCACAACATCGCGATAGAGCTGTCAACGTTTCACTGCGCTTAACCGTACGTTTTCATAAATGGAAGTCTGTATTTTTACCGAAACAAATAATATATTATAAAAAATACTGTTAATATGTACATACACACATATCTTCACGCTGTATCCCTAAAGGGGTAGTCAGAGAGGACAGAACGCCAAGTGCCGCGGTCCTTACTACTTCTTTCGCTTCCTTAAATCTCATCATTCTCCTCACACATTTTCACCTAGGTATGCGAGTCCTTTTGACATTTGTTGCCTATATCTTCAAAGTTTGACACTTTATGAGATTTTATCAAAGAAAATTTTTTGTTTGTATTGATCTCAGCTATCGATTTTTATAGAATTATTCGTGGCCGTCATTTTGAAAAAAAATCAAAATGGTGGACGGTAGGTAGGCCAGGCTCCATGCTAAAATCTTCAGTCCTTTAGTCGTAAAGAAAATATTGAAATTTCAGCGAACAATATAAGAAACTTTCAAATTATTGTAGTGGGGGTAAGTTAGAGAGACACGACGCTATAAAATTGTGACGTCATGGACTCGTAGTGTCATTGTAAGTGACAGACATGAAGTTCGAGTCACCCACACGACATTTTTTTTGTTTATATTATTTGACCTCTACGATACATCAAATACATCATACATTGAGTATTTTATAGTCGTTTAGGAGTTATCTTACTAGCGCGGTAAAACAAATTGCTAGTTGTTCGATAATATTTCTACCGCAGATTTTAAAGTTAAGAAGAAAATACTACTACATATTATTCATGCAATTACAACATTAATTGTTAATTGGTATATACTATCGACACTTCGGGTTGAAAAGCTTTAAACGTTTTTGTAACAAATCAATGTATTTTGGGAGAAGTATTATGTTTAACAGTGGACTAATATAAGCTGATGATGAAGATGACAAATACTTAAATCTCGACTTAAATCTTATCATTTTTTCACACTCTTGCGTTGAGATACGTGGGTACTTTTGGCAATTTCATCAGCTAACACTTTAGCTACTGGATTTTCATTTCAGACTTGGTCTTTCCTCAGCGTCTGTTACCACTCACTTTTGCTCTGTACATTTTCTTCGTCGATCGTTCATCACTCATTCTTTCAAAGAAAGAGCTTATAATTGATAATTATTGAAAAGTAGTATAAAATTATGTGCATGCGTTATACATACATACATATCTTCACGCTGTATCCCCAACGTGGTAGTAATGTAACGGGGGGTGCTTGCGTTACAATAAATTATATAATAAACTTTTACCGTAAACGTGCGATTTCGGTCTAAATAACGACAATTCGGTATTGTCCGAAACAGTAATCCAGTCCCTAGGCAATATTATGCCACGTTTGACATCGGTACACAAGGAACCAATATCTGAAATTGACATATAAAATTATTGTATCCACTTCTCCCATCCAAATGCCACGTTCCTATATTAAAAGTTAATCTTATTTCTCTATTTCTTGGACTACTTCAGTAATACAATATTTAAGCTACTAGGGAATTATTCCCGTCCGATACGCAATATCACAATATTTTTTGTTCTATAAGTGTTTTATTATATCCATTGTATGTAACACGATAATAGCTGATTGGTTATTAATTTCTCATTGAAAGAGAGGTGTTATAAGTCTGACACTGTTGTTTGAATGTCTGTTTCTCTGTGACAACGTAGCCCGAACGATTGAACCGACGTGCATGGACTTTTTGAAGCCTACAATTTTCAAGAATATTCTGTTTTCTGTTATGGTTGATGTTTTAAATTATATTTACTGTTATCTGTTATACTTTTTACAGTGAATTATGTAGAGAAAATTCAAATATTACTACATTAGGTTGGGCGTTTTCCCTAAAAGCCGGACATATATTTCATAATGAAAATATGTCGGTTACGTATTTTGATTAAATAGTTAAATCTATTTGATAAAAAGCCTAACAAAAGTCGGACAGATCGGGATCAGATAATATTTGACCAGACGCGACTTCAAAAAAACTATTTAAGAAAAAAATTAAACCGACGTCGAAAAAAACACTGAAAAGTACACAATTATCCATCACAATACCAATGAAAATTCAAGTATAAAAATAACTTCATAGATACGATACAAATACCTATATCATTTTTATTTCTCCCGTTTGAGTTATCTTGGCCTATTGCTTATGTATGGCAACCCTATTGGGGTGTGTCGTTGTATGTTAGAGGGCTATGTCCGCGAGTCCATGTTTGTGAGATAACTATTATGTTATCTCCACATATGTGTTACGTAAACGTGATTAATAAATTACTAAATAACTGAGACTGAGTTAAAGAATTAGTTTACCAATTATATGCTTAAAAAATATCACATTTGGTCAGCTCTGTTTTATATCTGTTACACATACTTCAAAAGTAAAATTCAACTTATTTTAAAAAGCACAGCTTTTTGGCAAGTAAGGAAATTTCACAGTGCAATAATACAAATAACGGTCGTCGAAACATACTATTCATTCATAATTCAAGAAAGCATAAGCATTTTGCTTAATTAACAAACAGACAAAATGGCGACGGTCGCAACGCCGCGCAAAACTTAATTACTGTTGGGAGAGTAAAAACTGGCTAATTAAAATAAATGCGATTTCGCTAATTCCCGCACGTCGTAAGTAGCTAATAATAATTTTACGTTTTATGAAACAGAAGTTGGGTACGGCCTAATCACTTTTAAGATATTTAAATACCGAAAATGTAATGTAATAATTTTGTAATTTGTACCTGTTCTCAACACTAATGCTATAAAATTATTAATTCATATATAACTAACGATCTGCCCCGGCTTCGCACGGTAGAATTTTTTTTAAATAAGATACAGCCCATATTACTCGCTGATGATGTAGCTTTCTATAAGTGAAAGAATTTTCCAAATCGGTTGGGTACTTTTTGGGTTTATCCATTATATATATACAAACAAAGTTTACCTCTAGTAATAATAAATACTAATAATAGATTAAGTTTAGATGTACCCATGCAAATCACATTAGGATATCGTCCAATCGAGCAATATTTTTTTGTACGGATACAAAATGTTCGAGGAACGTAAGTGTCTAAGAGGGGAGGGGGAGGGGAGGTGCGGATCCCGCAGTTATTGCTTTCACAATAGGGGATCCATTAATTCACAAAGAAAAAAAGGTGTGCGGTCGGGGGATCCCCGTCAGGAACGAGGGTCCTTTGCTGTAGTTTCAATTTCTCAAAACTTAATTGTAATAACGAGACAATAAAATTCGCGTATGACTTCAAAACAAAAAACAAATGAGTTGTAACAAAATCTTCTCCTGTAAGTAATGAGGTTTTTTTTTGGTTTCTGAGAGGCGAAATATCCCCACGGACACTCAGCCGAACTCTACGCCGGCTACTCTGAGTAGTGTCGGACTGAAACCGACAAAAAAAAAACACTTTTCTCTGGTAGCCCTAGTGGCTTTTACAGCGTCACCGGTCGCGTTGAGACTAGCGCTAGAGGCGCCCTGCCAGATGGTCGAACGCCTGAGGGTTCTTACAGCCAAGGGATATCTCGCATGGAGGGCGGACCTCGGGCTGAAGGCGTCGCCAGGGGAGCTTTCCGCACACCTGCGTGCATTTTAACGGGCAAGTAATGAGGTTATAGGTACAGCTGGTGCTCGTTATGTAACACGCTGCTCGTGTGCTCGAATGTCGATACATGCACGCACACACGCATTCGTATGTAATAGAAAGAGACAGAAAGTTCACTGTGAATCTGTGTATAAAACTTACGAGCCTCATACGCCGCTCGGCGCGCGTATCCCGCCTCACATTGCACAATTAACTAGCGTGTGTTAGTAAGAGACAGAAAGAGAGAGAGTCGCTTAGAGTCGAAAGGAGACAGCTTTTTCATCACGTGGCGATTTCTACCAATTCACACCTCCTGCAAGCCGCATTAAGGAACTTCTTTCCAATAACCTGTGAATTCACGACATAAAAAGACGAGTTTTAAACGCTATTAAAATCAACCAATTGGAAATTACATATGCATATCATCCAATCTTGCAAAATTTATTTTGTACGGGTACAAAATGTTAGAGGAACATAACGTAGGCTAAGGGAGAGGTCTGGACCCCTAAACACCCCCTTATATACCCCCATGTAAGTACCTTATATTTAATTATCTTATGCACAAACACTTAAAATTCATCGCCATGTGTTTAGCCTCTAGGCTCTAGGTAAAGGATTTAAGAAGCCGCCTATACAGACTTTGGCGCGTTCGTTGACCTGGATCTCGATCTTAAATCTTGTTAAATATTTGGATATAACAACTTCGACTCGACTTCGGCATGAAGTAGAATAAATCTCGATAAAAGAAAACCAGGAAACACACTTTTTTACACAAATTAGTTGAATCTCCACAAAACTGCAGAATTTATAACGTCTTTTATTACGAGTACTATTATAATATCTCAAATCACTCAAACCAGTTTTTTAATTGATAATGCAGTTTTTTTGCAAATTACAATTATGTATAAAAACTAATGTTGATGTACCCGAATTCGAGGAAAAGTAAGATAAATGCAGCAGAAATGCCATCTCTTAGAAATTTGTGCTGTGCGGACCCTTGCGGACAAAATAAGCAATGAAGACGAGAGTGTTAATGTAAAAATGAAGATAGGAATACTTATATGGTTCAGGTACATAGAAAGAATGAGTGGTGAAAGACTGACGAAGAAAATCTACAAAGCGAAAGTGAGTGGTAGAAGAAGCCAAGGAAGACCAAGGCTGACTTATGGAGATCAAATAGCCAGAGTGTTAGCTGGCAAAAATATCAAAAGCACTCGCATACCTAGGCGAAAATGTGTGAGGAGAGTAATGAGATTCGAGGAAGCGAAAGAGGTATATAAGGACCGCGACGCTTGGCATTCTGTACTCTCTGACTACCCCGTTAGAGATACAGCACGAAGATAATATGTATGTATGTATGTACTAATGTTGAGATTTCTCCGCTCAGTCCGCGCTAAAACATTAGCAAACAGCAACTGAGAAAATCGACCTTATTGCTACTCTTACTTAGATAAAGAACAAATCCACTTGCACTTGGTCAATAGGCAGGCTTATAAAGAAGGAACAAATTGTATACAGCATTTAATTACTCCCTTTCCTTTCATCAATTTAAAAATTTCAGACATTGTGAAGTTTTACTAAAATTTTACTGAGAAAATATAAAGAATCTTGTTTCGTTAGATCTCCAAAAATTAAGTTTAGAAATCTCCATTTCATAAATATCGCATCAAACTTTACATTTTAACATTTCATTCAGTTCTCCGTTTCAGTAGCGAAAATTTTACAAAAGTTAACACTACCACTCGTGCGTGGTAGAACTAACTTCTATTATGCAGAAACGCTTGTTATTCAATTCGCAGGCCGCGGTGCCCTGGATAGACTAAAATTCACGTCAAAAATATTGCAAATTGTTACTTTAATCCACTGCAGCAAGATAACTTAATTTAACAATTTTAGGTTGATGCGTCACAGCCAACATGCATTATGTTTTCTCCTCTGTTTTAAACCCTCGATGAAAAAACGGTACGTCATTAATGTCTGATTGGGTTCATACAACATGTGACTTAATTGCGATAAAGATGACAGAATTAAAAAGATTGTTCATTGTTCACACTATTTACGTAGATTTATCTAGTTTAAATTTCCCGCTCATATATTCGGCTCTCTTCGTATTCCTCCGTCGCTGTTCGTGTGCTAATCATCACAAACAGTGATTTTATTTAATTTCGTTTTTTCATGAAAACTGTTTAATTTAGTTATTCCGCTACATACATACATACATATCTTCAAGCTGTATCCCTAACGGGGTAGTCAGAGAGGACGGAGCGCCAGGAGTCGCGGTCCTTACATACCTCTTTCGCTTCTTCAAGTCTCATCATTCTCTTCACACATTTATCGCTTAAGTATGCGAGTGCGCTACATACTATTAAAGACAATCGATTTCCTTGTTGTAACAATTTCCACACGCCTATCTTGTACCTGTGGTCCATGTGTCATAGTGATCTGAAAGTAAGTTGTGTACATTGAAGAACTTAACCCCTAGAAAGAACACTGCCAGGCAATTCATACAAAGATCACAAGACGGATCCAAGAGCTAAGCATATATCTATGAGTAATCCAAACAATCCAGGTTAATCATCGCTTTCATAATTCCTTTCCGCTATTCCGATAAACCTACAATAAATATTATATTTAATCGCGTACATACGAGCTTCTATGTATGTATGTGTGTACCTAATTACGGTCTTTTACATTTTACTGGAAAGCAATTTAAAAGTTTAATGTGACAATGTTTTGACTGTACTGTTATGAGAAATAACCATACATTACTTTATAGATATGTTATCTTGTTTCAGGTAAAATATATCAATAACCTATGTGCGTCTAATGATGTGACGTGTCTGTAAACAAACATTAATTACTAAATTTATCCGAAATTATTTCCATTTCCGTTTTTTGAAATATGTTATCCGTGTCGCAAATGAGGGGATATATCCTCAGATAACAAATACGTCGTACGTCCCGGTGAAGTACAGTCAACAACAAAATCAGTAAATCTAAATAAACTTTCATAAAAAGGTGACATGAATAATTAAATATGATTCACAAACGACTAACGTACTGCAACAGCTAAAGCCAAATTTCAGTGTATGTACACAGTATAAGTAAGCATACAGTATTCTATCTCTGCAGTGTCCTAGAGATAATTACCTACGGTTGTTTGGTACGTAAACACGCAATAGGGCTACCGACTTGGACTGAATGTTTTTCTTGGGTTACGTATTTTATAATAGGCACCATATTAAATTGTCATATTATCTTTTCATTTTATATTATTGCAAATTTAATAAGTTTTTATTTATATAATTCTACTAGAATTTTATTTCTAGTTTCAAAAGTTTGTGAGGTGTAATATGGTGGAAATGGACAAAGAAAATGCATTTTGTGTGCAGTATAATTAAAAATCAGCAATAAATTAACTAGATAATTATGATAATATATTTCCTACAAATTAGCAACAGAGAAATATTTCCGGTTTCGATATAGATGTATTCAAACATCCATACACTGATCATTATGCTCATAAACTTGATTGACATAATATTTAGTCAGTAAATGCGCGGGAGCGTCTCATGCCGTCCAATGACAACCGCGGCGCACTCGCGACTGTCGTATGCCGAGAAATACCGAGATTTCGAGCGCGTCGATTGGGAGCGTTTGTATGAAGATAGAATCCTGTATGCTTACTTGCACTGTGGTATGTAACATACAGTCCCTCTAACACGCATTAACACATTTTATCCCCGCTCGTATTATTAAAATGCAAAAAAAATTGTCACGAAAGAAAAATCCAATAGTTATTGTAAACTTAATCCTGTTGCGATTTTTTTTGCCCCGGAAAAGGAGGAAAGGAGGGTTTACTCTGTCTAACTGCGTATATATCTGACTGTATATTCATATGTGGCGTAGTAGCTTCTCAAGTTTGAATTCTACAGCTTACGAGAATGTTTTCAATTGCGTTTGGTAGAAATTAGTCTAGATATAGAAAATAATTTGTATCGGTGACTTTTATTCAGATTATTTTAGATTTTTAATAATCTACTTTTGATGCTGATTGTACATCTTTTATTTTGGCAGAACAAAGAAATACTACAATATTCATCACAAATGAGACAAATTATATCATATTTCTTCTTGCTCAGCAATTGTAATAATTTGGTAACACTGCGTGTTATATTTACTCGGCAATAATCTATACATAGCATTCTTATCAGAATATATTACGTGATCATGCTCATCGAAACTCAACCCAAAAGCATCATCGATATCAGACACCTTCTTGATTTTATGATATGGCTTGTCTTCTATATAAATACCGTCACTTGCGCAAAAATATATGTCTCCATACGCATCCTCAGTTATCTGTCTGACTGATACAACATCATTAATTAAAATGACGTCTCTTGTATGCCGGTCGACTTTATAAACTGCTGATTTATTTGAGTAATACACGTCATGTTGTTTGGAAATGTAAAAGTGATCTATTTCAATGCCTACAGCTTCAGCTACTGGTACGAAGTTGTCATCTTGGTATACGTAGAGCTTTTGTGTTGGATATTCGATGTAGTAAAAGTTTCTTTTCACGAATATGCCCCAAATAGATTTACCTTCTTCTGCGAAATACTCGGCGGTTTTCGTTAGGAAATTATATTTATAAATGCCGTCGTGACCGCCGAAGTATATGTCGTCGTTGCCAGGGTCGTATCCAATGGCGTAGCCCCCAGGTACACCTGAAATTAATAATAATAATAACACGATATACTTAAATACTTAAACCTCAAATAGTGGGGTATTGTGTTGCCGAACAAAGGCCCACATTACCTAATAACTCCCAATAAGGTGACCTAACAACAAATAATAATAATAATAATGCGCCAGACGATACACACCAATCATCTGATCTCAAACTAGGGTATTCCCTGTGCTATGAGAACCAGACGACGACTACTGGGGGCGTCTCCCAGTACACCCAGACCCGAGGCAATCTAGAAAAGTTCATTTTCTAATTTGACCCGACCGGGAATCGAACCCGGAACCTTCCGCACTTGCCACCACCACTGCGCCATCTAGGTCGTCAACAATGTTTTAAGCTATTGTATCATTCGTTGGTATATCAGCCCCCTTATTCACAACGCTTCGAAAACTTTAAGTGGCGGAAAGGGCCGATCGTCGGAAAGCATAAATTCAATCCGACGGATTGGAAAATGCTATTCACAAAGTCTATCGGAATCTCATCGGAAAGAACTTAACGAATCCGAAAGAAAATGCATTTATGAACATTTACAAAATGGTAGAAATTCTATTCGTTTTGGTAGAAAATATTAGTGTGGTTTAAACCTATGACATTTTGACAATCACAATGTATTTGGTAAAATATCATTTTAAACAGACAGAGAAACAACTTAGACAAAGAAATTACTTAGTCTTTTTTAAGATTAAACATTTTTGTAAATTATTTTACTTATATTCGAAGAACTAAACGGGCTTTATAAATATGGATTTTAATGTCTGTGCTTATCGTCTGTGCGTTCAACAAGTTCAAATAAATTATACTAGATGTCGCTTAGTAAAAATTAATAATAACTACAATAGACAGTACAATAGCGTTTTTATTTTTGATTGTTGTAGTTTCTAAAAATACCTCAAACAATGTTTAGCTATTGATTGCGTAACTAATAAAATATGTTATAAAAATATAAGGCAAATTAATCCTTAGGCATGTATTTAAAAAGGGCACGAAATTTGTCTAGAAGTCTAATTACATACGCGCCCGCAATTAGTCTAGATTTTTGACGACAGACGTAATCGATTATACACATATTACATTAATTTATTCGTCTCGGAAACGTTTTCGACACTAAAAAGTCGTCGGAAGCATCCGAAGGCTTCGTCCCGAAATGAACTGTCAAATCATGTCGTTTCGGAAAGGTTTCGGATTTGTGACTTGCGTTTAGACAAAATCATCAAAAAGTTTCCTGTCGGATACGGAAAGTCGAGTTTCCGACGTTTATGAATAACCCCGCAGTATTGGTTATAATATTATTGATTGCAGTTTTCATTGCTTTATGCAACCCAGCAATAGCAAATTCATTCTTCACTCTCCAACCCTATGGTAGCAGCAGTAAGATGTTCGCAGTTGCGGTTGGATCATATTGTAGCGCAGAAAAAAAATTCGTACGTAACATTACATTAACAATTAAGAAACTGGTTTGAGAGATTCGTAATCTTATGATTACCTATCCATAGTGGTAAAAATCATATAGAAATTTTATAGAATTTTAAAAACCCAACTGAGTTTTTGTGCAAAACGAAAACCAAAAAATTTCTAAATTGTTTGCGAGATTTTTCTTCACTCTCTTTTGTCTGTTTCCACGTGTGACAATTGTACGTTAAAGAGTTGAAGTATATATATCTGAAAATCTAACTCTTATAATCCTTAAATAATAAGATCCAGGTCACCAAACACCACCAAAGTATGCAGAAGCAGGCTCTTAAAATACACTAGGGATGGCGATTTGAGATCGATTAATCGAATAATCGATTATTTCGACGAAATAAATCGATTTTAATCGATATTTTGTAGTGAATCGATTCTGTGAATCGATACTTTACCCTTGAAAATCGAGATTCGAATATTGTTTTTATGATAAACAATATAAAACTGTTTAGAATGAGTTGAATGTGGGAACTGTGAATTTTATAATTTTTTAACTTAAATATTATAGAAATTTTTTTATTTTGAGTAGAGGTTCTTAGACATGTAACATTTAAATACAGTTGTAATTGTTTAATTCATTAAAAATGATTAGATTGATTATTTTAGCGTCTTCCAAGTTTTCTATAATTACATTCATATATGTCATCAATACAAACTTATATAGTAATCGAGAAAAAATCGAGTTTGAGAGATCGATTTTTTAGACTTCGATTTTTCTATGAATCGATTTTTCATACTTCGATTCGAAAATCGATATTTTTTCGAGAGAATCGCCTTCCCTAAGATACACTAATAATTCCCAATTGACATTTCAAAAGTTGAAAACAATTCCGCAGTAACATCTTTCGTAATGTTATATACCGCCCTTATTGATTGATTTTTATTATTATTGATTAGTTGTGTTTCAGTGACGTCAAGTTTATGCAGAGGGATAATTAAAAATATTCATTTCAATCTCTCATTTTAATCGGAGTAGTGGAGAGTTGATAGTGAGTTCAATGTATTAATTTATTCTTTTAATTCATCTTTAATAGTAGTCAAGCGACCTACTATGCAAATAAATTTTAATGGCTGTTAATAAATAATTTTAAAAATAAATTTTATTTTGATTTATGTATAGCTTATTTACATAAGTCGAATTCGATTCAATTATGCACATATAGTTTTCTAATCTTATTTAGGGCCAGAAAATATGCATAATATTATTATGGTACCCTTTTTCGTTGTAAAATAATTGTATGCCTTCACCACAAAAATTACATTTTCCAAATACATTAGAAATTGCATACGTATACATTATCTATGTTATATACTTACCTAGAATTTCTTTACATTTTTTCTTTTCAACATGACATGCATTTATACTAAAATCCACACTTCCATTGACATCTGTGACGGTGTGACTGAAGAACAATATTCCGGAGAATTTGTGCATAACAAGATTATTCGGTTTCCCCAAACCGTCCCTGATTACTTCTCTGTCGAAATACACGTGGTTGAAAATTAATCCGTCGCAATATTTTGTTTTATTTTCTACGGTCAAAACACCAACGGACATCGATATAAGTGGTAATAAAAAATACATTTTATTGCTTCCAATATTTCGCTCGTTGCGCATTTCTGTAAATAAAAAAAATTACTGTATTAAAAACTTATACCGACTCAATGTATGTAGTCTATATAGGATGTTTCTAAAAGTATGGATCAAATCGAACAATTAAGGGCCAATTAACCCTATTAATGCTGATACTACCTTTGACGTTTCAAAAAATTTAATCAATATTTATCGTTTTTCAAAAGAAGTGCTGAAACCTTTGAAAAGACATAAAAAAGCAGCTTATAGAAAAAATTTAAAACTTAGCTAATTTTCTTTTTCGAAAAAACGAATAATTTCCGCCACACACGATCTAGTATGCATGATCAAGCCCGTCCAATTTGTATGAAGCGGAGGTTGCATCAAGTATATTTGATCGTGTGTGGTATGGTAGGGATGTCATGCCAAACAAAGCTTCATGCCATGGACCGGCTTGATTAAGCATACTTGAGCGTGTGTGGCGGTCAAAACAGATTATATATTTTGCAAAACTCGAACCAACATTTATTAATAACATGGCATGGTATAGAGTATAGACATTTATAGATTGTATAGACTTAGACGAAACGGAAATTTACCTCTGTAATTAATGTATATTTTTCAGTACCGAGTGATGGGTAACCGATTATTATGGAATTTCCTAAAGATGTTCAGCGAAACACGTATCGACCAATAATTTTGAAACTTTGTACAGAACATAGATAATAATTATTAAATAATCAGTATTATGAACATTTACAGACATTTTTGGACTTTACTTCAGATTTGATCCATTCTTTTAAGGACAGCCTATATCAGGTTTCTTCTCAAAAGTAAGATAAAATTAAAAGAAACGTAGGTATTGCATCATTCAGGACAAGTGTAATGAGTAGAAGTAGGCAATGTACATTCAAAGCGAAATCAATTTATTCTAGTAAACCCGATTAGTTACAAGTAAGTAAGCAAGTAAATATTTATTTGCTGGAACAATTACATCTGGTAATCACTCTGCCAAACCTAAGCGTGCAAACGTTTAACAAATTATTTTTTTACGTTATTTATTTTATAATATGACGTATATGACGTATAAAATAATCTAAATATCTCATATCACACAATTTTACACAAAAATAATACATAATTTAACACAGTCATAAAAATAAAACAAAACAACACAATTTACAAATTCATGTCATACAAATATCTTTTACTGAACAATATCATCGAGACATGAGAAAATTTAAAATATATCTTTTAAAAATTCGTAAACTGTCATTCTTAACGCGAACCGCCACACAGGAGGCCTACACAAGGGGCTCAATCATCGTAAAGGCTAGGTAGACAAATACCACGTGATCTAGCGTAAAGGATTTTAAATTGGAAATCCAGCGTTATTAGCTTTCCATTCTATCAAACGAAAAGTGAAGCCGTGTCAAAACTGCCATATAAAACATAGCCAATTGGCACTTTTGGTAAGCACTAACGCCAGCAAGCGTTTCTATTTTACGAAGCATGCACTTGTGTAGCCGCTCAGTGCGCATTTTTACTATACTCAGAAAATCGCCGCGTGGGAACTACCAACTTATTTTCGATATTTCGATTCGATTTCGACATTGTATAGTATTTACGTCTGCCCTTTATTGAATTTTTTTTTTTATAAAAGAGTTGGCAAACGAGCAAGCGGGTCACGGGAGCGTTGCCGGCCTTTAGCGAAATAGGAAAAGGAGGGAAAGGAGGAGGAGGGGGTGATGGGCCGCCGGCACTCTCACTCACCGAACGAAACAGAACAGCAATAGATGCTGTTATTTCACGCCGATATTCTGTGAGGGGGCGGTATTTCACCGAGCGAGCCGGCCCTATTCGTGCTGCAATGCAGTATGGCTCTACCATCTTTAATAATGGCACAGTACAAGTAAGCATACAGTATTCTATCTCGGCAGTGTCCTAGATATAATTACCTACGGTCGTTTCGTACGTAAACTACTGACTTGGACTGAATGTTTTTCTTGGGTTACGTATTGATAATAGGTACTATATTAAATTGTCATATTATCTTTTCATTTTATATTATTGGAAATTTATACGTTTTTATTTATATAATTTTACTAGTATTTTATATCTAGTTTCAAAACTTTGTGAGTTAGTATGGTGGAAATGGACAACAAAAAAAATGCATTTTGTGTGCAGTATAATTAAAAATCAGCAATAAATTAACTAGATCATTATGATAATACATTTCCTACAAATTAGCAACAAAGAAATAATTCCGGTTTCGACATAGATGTATTCAAATATCCATACACTGAACATTATGCTCGTAAACTTGATTGACATAATATTTAGTCACTAAATGCGCAGGAGCGGGAGCGTCTCATACCGTGCGACGACAACCACGGCGCACTCGCGACTGTTGTATGGCGAGAAATGTCGAGATTTCGAGCGCGTCGTTTGGGAGCGTTTGTATGAAGATAGAATACTGTATGCTTATTTGTACTGTGATAATGGTAGAGCCATACTGCATTGCAGCACGTAAATAACGGCATGTTCTTTTGTCCGAGCACACGCAACTCAAATAAAGGCTTAGATAGCGGCTAAATATTATTGTAAAAGTGATACATAACTATCGAGGTAATATCACTCTGCTCTCATGCACTTTTCTGACATTTAAATATGCTATCAGTTTGAACAGAAAATCTGCGCAGCTCTATACCATATCTTAAATTGGAAGAGATATATCATGGTATGCTAAGAGAAGCATGCTTTGATATAACAGTATAAGTCTAAGACTAACAAGTCTTAGACGATTCAATACGTAAATATAAGTATTTATTAAGTTTCGGCAAATATCTTCTACGTGAGTCAAAGGTCTTAAATTCATATTACAAAAGTCAAATGGTTCATTTTTGGGTAACTGTGTTCGTTTTTATAATAAAATTCCTCAAGAAATTACTCAATTAACGGAAAAGAGATTTAAACTTGTTATTAAACGCACACTGAATGGAAAAATATACTACAAAATTAGCGATTTCATTGAATACACAACAATAGACTGGAAATAATCCTCTCTTCACATGCATTTACTGGCGTTATGGATAACTGTATTTTAAATAACTATTGCAGAATGATGTTGAAAGAATCATACCTGACTATCTTGTCGGTTCTTGTCAGTGTCCAGGTTTTCTTTTCGAACAGAACTAAAGTAGATTTGACGTTCAAAAGTACCTTGCATTTGGGTTTACTTGAATAAATCGATTTGTCTTTGACTTTGAAGTATGTCAAGGTATTCTTGAACGTCAAATCTACTATGGGTTATGAAATAACCAACTAGAAAGTCAGTTTTCTAATAGTACTAACCAGCATTAGCCGGAACCAACAACGTCGTATACTTTTTGTAACACGGAAACGCCCAATATGGATTCCACTAGGTTATCCATCCAGTAAGCGACTATGCGCAGCGTTACTTAACCTCAACACGCTGTGAATGCGTTTGTACTGTTTGAACTTTGAAGTATTTGTGAAATAAATCATACGAGTCGAATAAAATGGAATAATAAACAAGATAATGTGATTATTATAATTGATATAACATTATACAATTTACAAACATAGTTGTTTTCTAAAATATTTTAAACAATAAACACTATATCGATGAAATATTTTGTATAAACAGGTGTCGCGTTCTTCAGAAGTAAACTAACCAAAAAAGTATTTTAGAATACAATATGCGTGTATTTTTTTATATCCTTAATCGATAACTTTCATCGATAAGTAATAGTAAAAATTATCCAGCTCTTAAAAACTTATATTTAGAACAAGAGAAATATGTTAAAAATAGCAAACGGATTCGGACACTTTAAACGCCTGTTATTTTGGCGCGCTTTGCGTTACGTAGTTATAATACCATACATATCAAAATGTCTTTATTCAATTAGGCTCGTAATAGCACTTTTAAATATTTATAAATGGTTGTAACTTATCATGTTTTCTTTATAACAATTTCTTTTTAATTAATCATTCATTATTACTTTATACAATAAATCGAAATTTAAATAATAATAATGTCAACAAAATTAATAATATAAAAGAAATGTCCAAAAAAAAACAAAATAAAAATAGGTATACATATCTTCACGCTGTATATAATATATACAGGTGAAGGCATACAACATAATATATTACATACATACATACATATCCTCACGCTGTATCCCTAACGGAGTAGTCAGAGAGACGGAGTGCCAAGCGTCGCGGTTCTTACATATTTCTTTCGCTTCCTCTAATCTCATCATTCTCCTCGCGTCATTATCTTCAACAAAAATCAACACGTGAAAGACTGTTACGAGTACCGTGCACTATAATCATCTATAATTTGTACGATTATTAAAACACGCAACAAAACAAAAAGATTTATACAATACTTATAAGTCTTACTTATAAGTCCTTACTTTAACTACGCACTTATTAACATTGTTATCGTAGACACTGATTGACGTCACATTCAATCTTACCAACAGAGTTTTACCAATTTAAAAATTTCTACACATATTTTGGACTTTTTAATAATTATTTTCTTAACCAAAAAGGAATAAAATTAAAAAACCTTGATATAAGCATAATTCCATAGCAATATTATTTGACCGTTATTGTATGGATATTTCCTATCGTTAACCTTTTTTTTTTTAATCGCAGTATTATAATTGTTTCCAAAACACATTTATTGAAAATGATCACCTTAATTTATCTTTCTTTTAATATTAAATGCAAAATTTTGACCCGTGAATGGGCCGACGCTTCCCCTTCGAGGTCGTCTCTTCTCAAACAAACAAAATTCTAAAACATTTTCTTTTGTTGTTCCGCTAACGAATCCCGTTCACTGTTAAAGTTGAACAATTAAAACGGGACCTCTTATACTGAGTTTTGTTTTCATAAAATCTCCTTTATTTGTAATATTTCCTTCGTTAAATATTGGTAGAAATAAGAAAATATTTAAGATTCTTATGGTATTTAACAGATATTATGAAATCGTTTTGGATTACTGCAACCGTCTGACCGAATTTCTCTTGGTAAGATGACGAAGATCCTGCCAAGACTGTGACAAATCTCTATACATAGAATACCCTAACGAGATTTCCATCGAAAGCTTTATAACTACATACACAGTATACCGGGTCATTCTTTTAAATGGGACAGTATAGGCGAATTTTGAACTATAAGACTTAGCGCACGGCAGCATTTAAAGAAGTTTCTTTTTTTCAATTCTAAGTAAAACTGAAAAAAATTTTTTTTCAAGCAAATAGCAAAAGTCCAAAAATTTTTTTTATTCCATAAATCGATCAAGTTTCACATCTAGATCTAATTTTATGACATAAAAAATATTTACGTTGCATAAAGCTTTTGACAGTACATTAAAAGGTACTTTAACTAAAGGCGACATTAAAAAATGTTGCCAAAAAACTAAATGTCATTAAAAATTCTAACCTCAGACTGTCAAATTAATTAACCTTTAGCGCTAATGACGTTTCGTGCAACGTAAAAATAAGTTTAAAGTTCTGATTTGACATTTCGTTAGTTAAACTTAAAGGAGCATTAAAATGACAGCCAAATGCTGTTTTGTGGAACGTTTTAATGACTCATTAGTGTTTAAAGTAGTTTTAAAAATTTAAGGAGCGTTTCTGCAACTGGGTGTAAGTCTTATAGTTCAAATTTGCCTATACTGTCACAATGAAAACAATGATCTTGTATATCTTCAGCATATCTAATAGGTAGTTAGAGAGGATAGAGTACCAAGTATCGCGGTCCCTATATAAGTACTTCTTTCGTTTCCTCATGGAAATATCATCATTCTCCTCACACACTTTCGCCTAGATAAGCAAGTGTTTTTGTCTCTTACCTAACATTCTAGCTATTTGATCTTCATAAGTCAGCCTTGGTCTACCTTGGCTTCTTGGCTGTTACCGCTCACGTTCGATCTGTAAATTATCTTCGTCAATCTTTCATCACCCATTCTTTTTAATTTCCCTAACCGTCTGAGCACTCCTTTCTGTAAATAACACTGTCATCAAACTCTGCGATACTGCGTATTTCTTACGTTTCTTATTTTGTCCGCGAGGTGACACCACACATATTTTTTAGAGATTGTATT
The DNA here is from genome assembly GCA_907165235.1 of Zeuzera pyrina. Lineage (NCBI taxonomy): Eukaryota > Metazoa > Arthropoda > Insecta > Lepidoptera > Cossidae > Zeuzera > Zeuzera pyrina. The sequence continues at coordinate 2,825,503 of OU015639.1, forward strand.
TCCGGTTTATTTATCTAACTTATTAAATATATTGTAATTTTTTTGGAAAAAACCTGTACATGTACTCTTATACTTATTATATAGAGCATACAGTATGTACAAGAATTTATCAATTGGACATTTGGACACCTATACGGCCGATTTTGAAAAATCAACTTCTAAACGAGGTGAAATAAATGTTAAAGTTGATATTATATGGTAAAGAAATTCCACACGAGTATAGTCGTGATAACGACGATAATCACATTATCTTGAGGTCTTTCTTTGGTGACGCAAGAGAAACCTACACACTGGTACGCCCGACACCCTGGGAGTGTGATTGAAATATGTGGGGTCTTTTACTCACCAGAATTTGTGCAGTTGTAGTCTCCTGTATGTTGTACTGGGCCTCTAGGTTGTTTACGGAACGCACTGAAGTGTCAAAGTACTCGTCGGTAATAACAGACCCCTGCACGTTGTGCTTCGAAGTTGTATGTATGGACAACCGGAATCTTCACTCTGATCTGCCGCGACTCTGAAGACCCCTTTAGTCGCCACCGGCGGGGAACATCGTGGCCTTATTTTCTGACTCTGGCTACAGAGCTGTTGTCTTAAGACTCTAGTCTCGATTTTGTTTCTCGCTTTATGTAATTCAAAATGGTTATGTAAAAGTACTTCAAAATACGGGCCTCTACCATTAAAGTTCCCCCTAGGCGAATATAAACGAAACATAATACAATAATAATAATAATGCGCCAGACAATACACAGCAATCATCTGATCTTAAACTAGGGGTATTCCCCTGTGCTATGATAACCAGACGACTACTACTGGGAGCGTCTCCCAGTACACCCAGACGCGAGACAATCTAGAAAAGTTCATTTTCTAAATTAACCCGACCGGAAATCGAACGCGGAAACCTTCCGCGCTTGGGTTAACGTCTAAACCACTGCGCCATCTAGGTCGTCACATATTGTGTACAATATACACATTCCGTCACTAGTTTCCATAAAATATACCACAGCTTTGGTATACGATGTAAATATAGCGTTTTCGTGATTATTTGCCTGCACAAGTAAATATAAACTTATTGAGATAGCCGTCGGGGGCACCCGGTTGAGCAAACAGGGCAGAAATAGCCCTCGAAATGGTAAAGGTCCAGTGGGCCGACATGACTAGGAATCTTCACGCTAAACTAACGGTTAGACATTCGTATTCATTCCAAGGGTTTTTGCGACAACCCGCTCTGCTGGACGTTAGAATATGCCCAGTTTTACAACGATACATCGTTACTAGATATCCTACAGCGAACCTAAAATACCGTGTTACCTACACGAGAAAAAAATATTTTAAACTAATATATACTTTCCTACTACTTTACTTGAAGAGAAAGTTTAACTGCGTGTTTGTGAAGCTGTATAGGCAGTCTCACAGTCTCCGTAACAAGTAGACTAGAGCAGTCTTAGTAATAGACTAGAAATAGTCTTACTTTAAAGCGAAGACTCCCGGGAATACTTCTTTTATAAGGTGTTTTTAAGAATATTGTAATCGAATATTGTAATTGTAATCACGAATTATAGAATTTCAAATCCATATAAAATATATATTAATTACTAATCTTTAATTACGTCGACGCACAGTACAAACATATCAGTAGGATATCTTCATAGATAGCTAGGTCTGCCAGTGTACGGTTTATGTGTGCGTACTAATATGCACGCGCCGTGGTACGCAACAACAGCAATATTATGTGTTAATATGGGTAATTAGTGTAGTGTCAGTTGGCGTCGCCGCTTCCGTTTGCTTTTAATTCGTTTTTTAAAACTTTGCAAATACAAAAATGTCTAAATCGCATGAACGAACGCATTATGATGTCCGACGCCTAAATAATTTTAGTTATTCTAATTCTGAGTTATCGTTGTTCAACATAACTAAAAGAAATTAAATTTAACAAACATGAAAAACTAGTCCGCGTGTGTTGTGTTATATACTACATGCATAACTAAACGAGATGCTCTCTGCATCTCACACCCAACGCTGTGACCCTACTTATCCGGCCGAAAGTAGGTAATTCTTATACGCATCAGGCGAGACCCAACCTTCGTTTTAATTCGCTACATTAAAAAAAATCTCAAGCAGGCGTCTAATTTGTAATCTAAATATCAAATCATTCAAATTGTAGTAGTCAAATTGTATTGTATTTGGTTGGGGGTATTTAAAAAATATACCAGTATATTCGTCATTTCGGCATTCATACATTTGATAATAGAAAATGTGTTTTTTCAATTCTACAATATCTACCACTAACGCTCATGGAGCCAAAGTAACGTTCCTCACTCTCTCAGATTATTTCTACGCTTGAGAACACTCGCCTTAACTGCTGCGATCGCCCTTGCTTACCAATAACTAATTTATATCTGTACGTATTTCTTTTTTGAAATATCTGTCTGTGATTTTAAAATAAACTCTATTGTAGCGCTGAAATTTATTGTAGCGCTGAAATTTATTGTAGTGCTGTAATTTATTGTAGCGCTAGTAGATCACACATACGATCGCTTCCGTTCGTCTTTAATTCGTTCTCCACAACGTCGTAAATACAAAAATGTTTAAATCTCACAAATTAACGTATTACAATGTCTTTAGACGCCTAAATAATTTTAGTTATTCTGGACATTCTTCAGTATAACTACAAGAAAATAAATATAACAAACGTGAAAAACTTGTCCGCTTGCATTGTTTTTTATTATTATATACTATTATAAATGTATAACTAAACGAGATGCTCACCGCATCTCGTTTAGTTATGCGCAACAACCCTACGTGACCGGCCGTGAGTAGGTAATTAATTAACTCATAAGGCGGAATCGACTTTCTTTTCTATATATTCTCTGGTTTTGTCTATAATGAAATACTTACTTCTGGAAAGCAATATTAGGAATGACATTGTTTTTCCAATGTATTATGACGTCATTTCACTATGAAGATCGTCATTTATTCCATTTTGTTTGAGAGGGAAGAAATCACTCTTAATCCGTTATTTTCCTCTTGAGATACTGAATTCTAAAAATGGCTTAACAGGTAATGCAAATGTGTGTATGTATAAATGCATAGATTACCCACATTTTTAATCTTTAAAAAGCAACTGCGCTCAGTATCGGAATACTGTATACGCAATAGCGCTTCCGACCGCTCTATATTCTAATGTCCACAATTTGAGAGACATCGGACGCATTTTGTATCCGGGACCCAACAAAAAGGGCGTTTGGGCCGTTTGGATATTAGCCGAAAATTTCCGAGCCGTTTTATTTAAGTGTAACTTACTTTTTTCTATGTATACCCTTTTTAGTGGCCTCAAGTGGGCTTTCATTTTGACAGATCTTCGGGACAGGCCTGAGAATGTCAAATTGGACCCAAGTCCGCTATTTCGGGATTATATAGTCTATTTTGTGTGAGGGATTACTTAACAATATTTTCAGGACAGTTCTTTGTATTATAGATGACCTTTATAAGTTTCCGCGTCAAGTAAATCTTAAAATGATATGTTGGTAAACAACATTCTTAATTAACTACTTATAACACATGGCTTCTCTTGTGTAGATTTGGTAACAAAGTATAAAAACAATAAAAAGACTTAATGTTCCGTCACAGAACTGGAAAAAGGAATACTTATTTGAATTACATAACTGAAAGGAACAGTCGTAGTAAGTAGCTCCAATATAAAAATTAGGAGAAAATTAATGTTTTTTGTCTTACAGAACTCTACGTTTACTTGGGTGAAACACTGATTTTTTTAAACTTTTTTCCACCATTTTTTTTTAAAGTTATTGATTGACATATCAATAAGTTTGACACTTAAGGTGAGAAAAAAATCAAAAGCAAACAAAAAATAACAAAAGTCGAAAATAAAAGTAAAATTTATCATAATTCTTCTATTCAGAATAGCCCCTTATTCGGTAACTTATCATAGATTACCCCATGAAGGAAGGAGACGCTGTAATGAGACGGGCTCAGATTGTAGAGAGAAAGGCTCAGCTTTAAAGCGTAGTAACCGTATGCCAGTTCGATCCTGACAGTCACACGTATTACTTTAAAAAAAAAATAATATTTTCAGCGACCATGCAATAGAAAAATGAAATGCCGTGTGGTTGGTTGCAAACCGTATTCAGATGGATGCTGTGATACTCCAAAAAAATATCACATTTCATGTACAAGTATCAATTTATACAAAATTACATTGAATGTTCTAGAAACTTTTTATGTCCGTGTAGTTTTTCTATTCGTCGATAGATGTCAATCGCCTCTTAAAATCACATTTTGCATATCTAAAAGACCTACCCGTTTACTCCTAATATTGCTTAACTTTTAATTTAATTCATGAAATTGTTTGTAAAATGGCTGCATCCATTCATATAAACCGAGTGAAGTGACATCTGTTAGGGATTAAAAATACTTGATAAAACTGACATTATCAGCAGTACCGCACGCAGGAGGTAGACGTATTACATAACAATAATATACGTTTTTTTGTTACTGATAATTTCTTTTGGGGAATAGAAGTTACTTGGCAAAACTCATATTATCAGGACCGCACTCAAATATTTTAATATTAATATATTTTTTACAAGGATAATTTTTATTTACGTATTAAACTTACTGAATATTAAATTTACTGAATATAATATTTGCTAGTTCTTGTTTATGCATTTCATAAACTAATTCATTTAATAATAAAATATTATTTGATAGTACACTAATATTTTTTATTTGATGACGTAATAAATAATTGTACAAAACTAACTATAATAACTATTGACGTCACAGTTCTATAGAAATGGTAACTGCTTACATAAACCATAGGATGAAACTGGTCTAATTCAAAATTCTGAGATTTTATTTCGGCAAGTTCCGACATTGAATTCACATTAAATAAAATGGATTTTTCACAAATACATGCTTAAATATTCTCACGCTAATGAGACAGGTAAGTTCGTATTATATCGTTAAATTAAACGGTATGTATTTTAACCAACTTCAAAAAAAGGAGGAGGTTCTCAATTCGTCTGTATGTTTTTTTTTTTTTGTGTTTGTTACCTCATAACTCCGTCATTTATGAACCGATTTCAAAAATTCTTTTTTCGTTTGGTAGGTTATACTTCACAAATGGTCCCATTCCAATTTTACCGGTATTGGAACTTGGACTTCGCAGATACATTAAATAATAAGACCTGGTTATAACCTTTGTTTATATTGATGATTCTCTTGTAAATCGTTGCGCTCCGGAATTAGAAAGAAGTTAATTGCAGACCTGCCCTAGATATTTAATTAGGCCAATATCACTCAAAAGAGAGAAATAAAAAATTCTTATTAAAAAAAATTAAACCGCCTTCAAAAAAATCACTGAAAAGTATAAAATAACTACCTTTACTAATTAAAACTCAAGTACAATTAAAATACCTTTATAAATACGATACACATACCTATATAATTAAATTTGACAGTTATTGAAGTCGATGCCAAATCAATGTGCAACAACAGAAAGTCTATTAGTTTGGTAGGCTTTACACCGACTTCAGTAACTGTCAAATTTAATTATATAGGTATATATTATATATCGTATTTATAAAGTTATCTTAATTGTACTTGAGTTTTGATTAGTAAAGGATAGTTATTTTATACTATTCAGTGTTTTTTTGAAGGCGGTTTAATTTTTTTTTTTAATTTTAAAGTTTATTTTAATTAAAAATTCCGAAATTAGAAATTAAATCACTTTCACTCTAAAGGTGCGATAAATGGTCTTAATAATAATAAATACGTGTACATATACCAATTTCGTAATTCTGCATCTAGGCAGACTCGTTCATCTAGGCAGATTTGTTCCTTCGTCCTAAATAAAGTAACAGTGACAGTTGCATGATGCGCATACAAAGAAATCAACAAACGTTAATTTGAAAATTGCTATTCTAGACCGTTATTCGGTCCCTAACACGCACAGTACAAATTTTTGCAAATATATTGATGCACATCTCACTCGTTTTATTGCTCCATGGTATATAATATACATTATGGATTTATATCACTTACTGTCAAATACAAATATAAGTATTTTATAACATAATATGAAAATGGGTTATTTGTACAACTTCGAGTTACCGATCACTAAGTAAATCACTAAGTACGCCCCTGTATTGAGAATGTATTTTACCCATCTGGTGGTAAATAATAAAACTACTAAAAAAATCATAACACAAAAAGACTACTACAACTCGCTAGATGGAGGTAGAAACGCAACATCTCCCTCCGTTTATGCTGCGTACCCCTCACCCCGCATATTGTTACACCGGTATGAATGGGGAAAATTCGTTACGCCATCTTCTCTTCGTTTTAACTTCGTGGGTTGCCTACATACGCCTGTATAGGCATATGTAGGTTGACGTGGTCTACACAGATTACAGCAAGGCTGTTGACCGCATAGATCACATTCTATTAATTATAAAATTAGAAAATGCTGGAATTAAAGGTGAACTTCTAAGATGGTTCAAGTCATATATAGACAACAGAACACAAGCTGTGGTTTTAAGTAACTATGTTTCAAGCTGGATTAGGCTTTCTAGTGGTGTGCCTCAGGGTTCCTTGATTGGGACATCAACATTTGCTTTAAGCATTCCAGGTTGCTCTGCTTTGCGGACGACATGAAGATATTCTCGAAGATAACCTCTCAGGTTGACCTCCAAGCTTTGCAATCTGACTATTCGCGTCTCGATAGTGCTGCTCCTTGAATAAGTTAGATTTAAATCCTTCTAAATGTTCAATTATTACATTTACTCAGAAGAGCGTGATTGTGCCCTCAAACTATTCACTTAAAGGGCACCTACTAAATAGATCAACTTCAGCGCGTGACATAACTCATGATTCGAAACTGTTGTTTGATTCTCATATCGATAGTATTGTTGCCAAAGCCTCGAAGGCTTTAGGATTTCCGATCCGTAAAGCTTTACTCGTACTAAAACATTCAAAATTTTGTTCTTTTCTCTGGTTCGTAGTCATTTAGAGTATGCATCACAAGTCTAGAACACATTCTGCAGTAAATATATAGTGCGAATAGAAAATATTCAAAAAAGGTTTATTAAATACATAATTTAGGACTTCCTTATAAATCTGAAAACTACTCTGAATTTTGTAAAAAAATTTATATTGTTACCTGAGAGAAACATAGGGAGATCACAGACATATTACATTCACAAAAAATAACATCAAATAGTGTTTATTGTCCTCAACTTCTGAGTAAAATCAAACTTAAGTTCCCGCAAAAATAAAAATATTTAACCCGTCTCTGCACATACCTGCAGTGTCGTCAAACTATAGGCAAAATAGTTTCATGTTGCGTGCCAGCAACGACTTTAATGTACCTATTGAGTAGAGAAGTCAATATTGACCTCTTTGCAACTAGCGTACCATCGACGAGAAGAATGCTAATAACCAAGCAATTTTTTAACTATTAAAATTGTGCGTTTATTATTGGCGGCCTAACATTTATATACATATATGTATAGATACTTTTAATTTCCTATAGCATATACCCATACTTAAATTTTTATTGTATTTTTTATCTGCGGAGACCTGTCATTAGCAGTGTATGTCATATTCAAACATATTGTTACTTTTATTATGACGTATTATGCTGTTGGTCTTCCAAAAAATAAATAAATAAACATAACAATTTTTTTTTGGGACCTTATAAATTTCCGACATTTTCCGTGGATTTTCCAAAAAATTTCTTTGATACAAACGTTGTCCTGACAATTGCGAACACAACAAAAAATAATCACCCAAATTGATCGAGCCGTTCTCAAGTGATGCCCCGTTATACGTGTGGCAATTGATTTTTGTTTACATATCGATAGATTTTATTTTTATTTTTTTTTTATTTTAAAACAAAAATGTGATAAATAAAAGTTGCTGTGAGTGAGCATTTACTGAAAATAATGCATTTATTTTAGGAATACACTGATCATAATAGATGAATTCTGGTCGCAGTGATACAGCTCTGGTGGGACCTGCACAGCTACTTATACCAATAAGGCCCTACTATAAAATGCTACCATTTGCGTTCTTAGTAAAAATTAAAATACATTAATATGAAAAAATATAATGACAGTATACAGTAATTATAAGTTTTAAAGAAAATTATAATAGAGTATAACGAAAGTTTGCGTAATTTCTTTGTGCATATATGATATTATTAATTTTTCATCACGTAATCTAATAATTTTCCATATTTAATTTATAGTCTAAAGTATTAATTTCAAGTACAACAAGGTGTAGTTTAAATTATTACCTCTGTCGCTCATTTTTTTTTTCGTTTAAGTAATTAATATTTACAAACTTAAAACTACACATTATCTTAAATAATAGACTTTCTCAAAGTTGCCGCTTAGAAAGCTGTCATTGCTTAAGGTAGCATCTTTTATTAAACTATAAGCGGAGTGACATACACACATAAATTACAAGGGGGATGTATAAAGTCATCCAAAATTCGTAGAATTTCCTCCATTTTTCGCTAAATTGACTTTTATTTTCTGTTTCTTGTGTGAGGGAGAAAACAAATTTTGTACTTTGTATCTCGTAGTACCTGCTTAGAATAATTTTATTTGCAGCTACTGATAAAATTTTTTGAAAAAAGTAATAAATAATATTAAATGAATGAACGGAATTTGCTGTATTTATATTGCTCTGCTACCTACACATTGCCGTGTCTCGGCAGGTATTGTATTATTATTCGTTAGTATGGTCTTGAGTTCATACAAAAATTGCAAAGAAAGAAGTACTTCCAGTTTTTTCCCAATTTCCCAATTTTACGGGCGACTTTTCCAATTTTTAACCGACTTAAAAATAGAGGCAGTTCTATGTCCGTCTGTTTGTACTTTTTTCTTTTTTTTTATGTATGTTCACCGATAACTTCGTCAATTGTGGACCGATTTGGAAAATTCGGTTTTTGTTTGAAAGGATATATCTACTTCCGAGGTGGTCCCATTTAAATTTCACTGTTGTGGTATTGACTTCGTAGATACACCAAATAACGCAACTTGCTTATAAGCTTTATTTGTATCGATGATTCTCTTGCATTGATATGCAAGAGAATGAGCGTAATGATTTGCACTTCAAAATAAGAAAAGGAGTAAATTGTAAGCCTACCATAGACATTTATTTAGGACAACATCACTCGAACGGGAGAAATAAAAAAGTTAAAAAAAAATAAACCGACTTCAAAAAAATACATTAAAAGGTACAAAATAACTATCCCTTACTAATTAAAACTCAAGTACCTACAAAAATTACTTTAGAAGGACGATACATATATCTATATAACTAAATTTGACAGTTACTGAAGTCTGACCCATATCAGTGTACAACAATAGCAAGTCTATTTAGTTTGATAGCCTTGGCACCGACTTCAGTATGTAACTGTCAAATTTATTTCGCACCTGTGTCATATATTTCATAATAGGTTTTGATACAACTCTTGCAATAGTTTTTTTTCTTACCTAGCGCATCGCGCTGCAAGTGCGCATATTTGATTGCGACCACTATAGAGACACAGTAGCTATAGTCGACAAACATTTGACTATCCTCCAATATTGAACAACCCTGAAGAAGGCGATTTAATGAGATAAAATCGAAACTCGTGAAGGAAGATTCGACATGTCCCAAAGACCCTAAGTCGGGGTAAAGCCTCAACCGCACTCCACTGAACATATTATTCGGAAGTTATATTAGTACTCGAATGAGCACCTCTTTGTCCCGTTAAAAATCGTCTCCATGCATCACGCTACAAAACGGTAACCTTTTTACTTGCTATGACGCTAGTGTTGGGGCAGCTTATCGATATCGACAGTGTGCAACTTATAAACTGTTAGTCTAAATTCTAAACTATGAAACGATATTAAACTGAATTTTCTGCATTGATACATAATATACATACTGACTAAAGCCATTTGCCATTCGAGATGAATAGAGAATCAAACCGCAACAAAATCGTACCTTGACGCCATTTCCAGTGATAAAGATGGTTGTTAGCATATTGTCTACACAATTAAGTTATAATACATGTAGATATGTGGAAACACTAAAACTAACTGATTTGCGTTACAAAAGTGCTGTTAGAATTTATAAAAAAATATGAAAATTGTACGTCTATAACATTTTTAAAAAAAACATTGATCGTTAACTAAACTTTACTAATTTTCTTATTATTATATCTCTATGAATTTAGAACACAAAAATAACAGTGTTTAAATTTGAACTTTAATTTATGATTCACTGCCAGTCAATTTTAAAGTATAAGCAAGCAATAAAATAAATAAAAGAAAAGCACTCGTGTGCTTCTGTACGCACATAAGAAGCTATACTTCTTCGACATGAATAGAAAATTAAAACTGGCCGTTTCTTGTAATAAAAATTAAAATTGGTCACTTTAATGAAATAAAAATTTAAATTAGAAACATGTAGAGAAAATAAACTCTTCGTTGCTAACTTCATGGTGTGTTACAATGATGACGTAAGTGCTGTTGCATGCTGAAATTACACTTTGATTTTCCCCTTACGCACCAAAAGAAGTATCGACATCGACGGAAAAGTTGTCCCATCCCTAAAACTGCACGTTTGTAGCGATTTATCTTGTTCTATTTGTGTGCATGTGTGCCCGTATGAGGGGGCTTTCATAAAATACGTACGTGAATTTCTTTTTTATGTTCATGCCGCATAGATTAAGGTAAAAGCAGCGTAATGTACGCGATTAATTTAGGAAATGTATACAGAAATTTTGTCTTCAATCTTGTGGCATTTTTAGGATTCCGTAAGTTTAAAGGGAAAACGGAACCCTTTTAGATTAACCCATGAGTTCGTCGGTCAGTTTATTTTCAAAAAAATTATGAAAAGTATAAATTCAAAAATTGGCATAGTGATGTCTATGTCTTGTTAAGGAGTAAGATACGACATTCCCCTGACTGACTTTTGGGACATCGCCCAGAGCTAACGGAGCCAATATTATACAAACTTTGGCTTACAGTAAGTAAGTTCATTTGCTATACTACAACAAAACGCCTTTTAATGTTCAAAATTCGTAGTAGAATAAAACGAAAATATTTTTGGAACAAAGTTCTTTAACGCGGCCTGTGGGAGGTGTGAGATGGTAGAAGTTGTCACCTTACGAAAAAGCACTATACTCCCACCGTTTAACTCTCAGCGATTCTGTTTCTTCCTAAAGCGCTTATTACACCTTCCAATTTCTTGGAATAACTTTCCTAGGGATGACGATCTGAGATCGATTAATGGAAAAATTTATCAATCGATCTGTTGAAATTGGAACGTATAAATACGTTTAACACACGCTAGTTAGTTGAATAAGGTCTAGGTTTTTTGTCTCTTTCTATTGTATACTAGTGTCTGCGTGTGAGTATCAAGTTTCAAGTTGACCAGCAGCGTGCGCGGCCGGCTGTATACCTTATTACTTCACACGAGGAAATTTTGTTAAAACATTTGTTTTTTTTTCGTTTTAAATCATACGTGAGTTTTATTGTCTCATTAGTGCTAAGTTTTGAGAAATGGAAGGAACTGCGTTCCTGACGATGGTACCCCGACCAAACACGTTTTTAAAATTTTTTTTGAGGAGTCGCGCTGTTCAAACAAAACGAATTTTACTGATTTTTTGGGAGAGCACCTAGAGTGAATGAAGCACATTACACTAAAATTAACTCACAATAAGTAGATTATTTCTATTGTACATACCTACAACACGTCGCCTTTGGAATTTTATATAATACCTATATTACATACATATATTACAAAAGTTAACATTTCAAAATATTTATAGAGGAATTAAAGAGAAAGAAAATTGGGTACTTGATCTCAATTTTACCCCCTTTATCTCAGAAATAACTTGATTAGAGTCTAAGGGTGGCTTGCACCAAGTACTTAAACTCGATTTAAGGATTTGACATCCCACTTGCACCAACTATACTAACCAGCCTTAGTCTAAATCCTAGGTCTTATAAACACAATGTATAGGCTCAGGTGTTACTTTGCGGAAATCCATGTCATGCGATAAATTCCTGAAATCTTTAGCTATTTTCCGCTCAAACTCCAAAAACTACTATCGACATGTGTTTCGCTTCTCAACTAAGTATCCTCAGGATATTCCAGAGATCAGACTCGGTCAGCTTACCAGCACTGAAATTCGGTGGTAGTTAGCTAACTGACTTTATCACTTATAAATATATTTTATTTTATTTTTATTTAAAATTTAAATAAGAATAAAAGCATGAAATGCCCAATTGATTTATATAATCTATGGCAGTTGGGTGAGAGTTATTTGTGTATTTCAGTAAATCTCTTGAAATTATGACATCCTACATTTATTATATCTAAAACGGGAAATTTAACGCGATTGCCTTTTTATTCTGGCTTGACATTCCGACCGAGTTGCATCGGCCGTGGTCTCAAGCAAACTTTGAGTTTTCTTTGCAAACTTTGACTTTGCTTGGGACCACGGCCGATTCAACTCGGTCAAAACGTCAAGCCAGAATAAAAAGGTAATCGCGTTAAATTTCCCGTTTTAGATGTAATTTATAATGCAACACGAAAGTTTAAAAGTTTATCCTACATTTATAATTTTGTAAAGATATCGTACAGGGCCTTCTGTACACAATTGAACTCGCGCTTAAGTAATTTTTTTTCATCGATTCTTTTCTGTTGTTGGTAACTTTAATGTCAGCAATATTTCTTAGAGGAAGGGCTGGTAGATTGCGCGCCTCGTATTCATTTTTGCGTTGAAAGCATTCCTTTATTTTAAACGACACTTTGTCGTTAGTTTGTGTGCGTAAATACGTTTCCCATAACAACTTTTATTATTACCTTGACACAAAATTCTCAAGTGATCAACTTGCATATAATACCTACTTATTATATATATTTAGCTATCTTTCGCACAAAGTTTCTAACTTATTAATCGACACATGTTTCGCACCTCAACGGAGGAGCCTCACGAAATTATAATAATACAATAAAAAATGTAATAAAAAGAAAATAGATGACCATAATCATACAGACGTACTGACTGACACTAATAAAACTATATCTATATCCTATTTTTTCATTTTTATCCGTAATATAAACAATCAAGAAACGAACCAAAACGCTATGCTTTCGCTGTTACGTAGTACTAATTACTATGAAATATGCACATTGCACATGTAACACTAATATTATCCAATATAGTACAGCACTGAAAAAGAGGTCATTTGTCAAGCGTTTTGTTTTTAATTTGTAGTGTTACCTAAAATGCCTGTGTTCCTAGATGAGATTAGGTTCACAAATTAGTTTAAAACTGAAATGTTTACGCTTTTTTTGTCGTACGAAAGAGACAAGAGAGCAAAGAATCCACCTAACGATATGTGGACTAGGTCAAATAATTACAAAAACAAAATAATTTACAATATCTAACATGTTGCGCGTCTTGCAGACTTGGGTAACTCTGCGCTACTCGGATGTGTCGGCTCACTTATTCCAAATGTATTGGCGCATAACACACTTCAGCGTATAATACGTTGCCTGCGCTAAAAACTAGCGGGCACGGGATGTGGGTGGCGCGCGCTTTGCGTCTCTCGGCACATAACATTTTGCCCCGCCTTGGCGCAATTTTGAGTTCACTTAAGGCTCATGCCTAGCCTCTTGTGTTAGACATTTCGTCGACCGACCAATCTATAAGCTCGATCGATAAGTGATTAATAAATTTCCATCGACAAATTTAAATCTTTAGGCTAAAAATAGTAAAATGGTAATAATTTGACATTGTGATTTATTTTGTTGTTGTTATTAAATTCCAACTGAGGCTAAATAATTAATTACAATAATAAAATAATTAACGCGTTAAAAACGCCTAATGCCATGTATACAATGACGTTGTAATATACCGTTTGCAAATAACATTGCTTGTTAATTTCGAGTCGCACCTATGTACGTTTAATGCTAATTTAAGCGAAATTTTACCATAGTGTGGCCCCGGGATTAGAAGACAATATAAATCGGTCGGGAAACTGCACAGTCCCACTTCCAAAGAGTTGCATACTTGCGTGAAAATTTCTCCTGCAAAACCAAAAAAGAACAAATTAATGGAAGACAAGTCAATTAGAGTCCCTCGAGAGCGCAGAAAATTACATTTACATTTCATATGAATCCTACCGTATCCATTTCAGTTATTGTATTACAGTAATTGCTAGGATTTCATAGCCCAAGGCTAGGGTAGACGGAGACACCGAACGTGGTTTGAGTGCTATAGTTTTGTCTGTGATTAGTGATTAATCTTCTATCTCGGCTTCTATTCCCGACTACACTTTAAAATGTCTAAATATTAAATTAAACATTACATACTTAAATTATGCTAATAATTGTCACCTAGTTCTTGAAACGGGTGTTTTCAAATTAAATTAAAATATTGAACACTTTAAGCACGAGTGTAAAAAAAGTTTGAATTTAAACGAAAAACAGGAGTTACGGTTTTAAGCTCCAGGAGCTAATCTAGCTAATTTAAATACAGATCATTAAGTTAATTGATGGTCCAACATATTAAGCCGGTTTTTCTTTTAGCGATTTCAGTCAAACTAAAAGGTTAATTCAATAAACTAACGTTAGATCTAGCAAAAAAAAAAGTGGATTCAAAATGAACCCATTATTTAAGTTTTTTTTCTCATTTCTGTTTTTTTTTGTCACTAGTTTACGTCTTTGCAAAAATAGCTGTATAAGTACAAAGATGACCGGAATCAATCAGCTGCGATATACAGAGACGCGATGAAATGATCAGGGGGCCTAGACAAGTGGCTCAATTGTCGTAACCGCTAGTAGAATAGAATGACAAATACCACGTAATATAGCGTAACGAATTTTAAATTGGTAGTCAAAAATTATGAACTTTTTATTAAATCAAACGAACAAAGTCGTGTGAAAATTTCCGAATAAAACTTTTCGTTTTCGAAGCGTTTCTATTTGACGCAACGTTTGCCACTTGTCTAGCCGCTCTATTCCGTTCCATTTTCGTTGTTTTGGCGACGGAACCAAAAATGTGTTTGCTACTATTTATTTTAATACGAAATAAACATTCTCTAGCGAAAATCCCTAAACTGCTATAACCCACATAAAGCGGTTGGAAGGTAATCGAAAAATAAAAAACAATATCATTGTCCAGGGAACCAGTAACTACTTTTTAATCTAAAAATTGCTTTCTCCTAGGGCCTTCCAAAACAGTAATAAAGTCGCTGGATATGGCATATACGTAATACAGAATGCCTATATGTCGACAATAGAAAAAAATGGACTAAACCACTAAACATAACATCAGTATAGAATATCTATAGGATGTGGAAAAATACACAATTTGTACTAGATAAAAAAAAAAAGTTGACAAAAAATGAATATTGGCTAACAAGAGCATCCAGAAAATTGAAATCGGGAATGAATATTTAAGTAAGGATAAAATGTAAGAATAAGTAATATAAAATGTAAATAAATAAAGTTAAGTAAAATGAACGTATCTTAGATTAGATAGACTTAGATTATACGTATATATAGACGTATATAGATTAGACTTTTAAAATCCCCAACACAAAAAATTAAACTTAAAAATAACATATAACACCCCTCTTTTTGCGTCAGGGATTAAAAATGATTATTTAAACTATAAATACTGTTTTGATCTGTTATTTACTTATCTATTATTGTATTGTAACATAGTTTTGCATATAAATTTTTTTTTTTTATCAAAAGATGTCTATGTAATTTATGTCTTTTAAATGCTAATTAATGGTTATATGACGTAGGGGATAACTTATAAATAATGCTAAAACGAAAACTGTAAGCAAGGAAACCAGATTTTTATTCGGACCGAGTAGAATTTCGCCCTCTCAAAAATTCCGATGATTTGTAAGTTCATTTATTTATTGCATTCATATTTTCATTCAGCTGGAATCACAGACAAATACGCCCTAGACAGCGCAGCGCTAATGAGGTCATAAATTTAAATAAATTACTGGAAAAAGATAATATAAAATTAAATATGTTATTATTCTTTCTGAAACGGAGTATTATTTTATAATATTATGTCGTTATTTCTCTATAATTTTATAATATTGTCACGCCTTTTATTGAGTAATGTCACCGTCGCATAATAAACATATCGAAAAAAGTATTTCGAATATTTTTGCAGAAGCCACTTTGTCCTATACGAAAAAATGTAGAAGAATTTCTTGAACGGAAAATATAATGTTATCTTTCACCTCCATCTAAAAATTTATCGAAGTAAAGATCTATGTTGGAATGTCCTTTTTTCTGATAACTATAAAAATATTAGCGTTTTGTCTAAACATTGCAGAAATTTTGCTCAAGATAAGATGGCTACGCCACTTTTTTACTGCGGCAAAAACCCGTAGCGATAGTGACATATTAATTCCTGAATATTAAAATTAGGTTATATATTTATTGTAAAACTTCCATGCATGCACGCTCTTAGAGAGAAACAAAAATATAGTGCCATCTTTTGCCCACAACTTCGTCCACGTGGAATTAAAAAGAAAGTAGCCTATGTCCTTTTTATGGTTTTATCTATCTCCACTCTAAATTTCATCAAAATCGGTCCAGCAGTTTAGGTAGCTGTGAAAACCAACCAGATAGACTTTCGCATTTATTTGTATTTTAGACGCAGACTTTATTTATAAGGCTGGCAGTTGCATTTATTTTCGTGCAGACTGTAAAAAAAAAATCCGTCCGTCTTCATGGTTAATTTTCTCAGAAATTATGACGTACAAACTCAATATATTTTGGCACAGTAATACATTGCATTAACGCACATATTTTGCGCTAATTAAAGTTTAAAATTATTAAGACCAGGTTATACGAAATACCGTATTGCGAGATACAACTTACGATAAAAAGTCGACACTTCTACTGCAGCTATAAACTCAGGAAACAACACACGCAATGGAAAAATACACATTTAAATACTTTATCTAATAGAATTTATAAAAACACTACATTTAATTAGTAACACATAATTAAAAAAATTCGTTTTGAAGTTCTCGTTTCAGCGAAAACCTAACGCTTTTTTCGGAAACGCACTGAATGATTTGTTGAATACGTTTTTTATTGTTTATCATTTCCTCTAAATTAACAAAAACATTTAAGAAAACATGTTATTCTTCTATTTTACCACCTCTGCCTCACTCTCAACCGGCGGGGTTATTACCTAAAAATTAGCAGAGCGACAGCCACGTAATCACTGCGCGACCGGGTGATTAATTGTAATAAAAAATTAGTATCATGTATGACGATCGCGTATCTATTATTCTATGACCGTAAAATGTACTTTTCGCGGTAGATTTAGCGCCACAATACAAATTATATTACACAAATTCTCGTTTTGACAGCAGATATCGCGTGATATTCGCTGTCGCATGCTGTCTGCAAGTTACGTAATAAGCGTGCCGTTCATTCCCTGGTAGTACCTACCTGGTCTTACTAGGAGAATTAAAAAAGAAGCCAAAGCATGTAGATACTCAAATTGAATTGAACAATGTCAACTTTTTGTCTCTAGACTGGACCTAGAATTTTAAAACTGCAAGAAAGGCTTTTCCAGGAAAAATTTAACTGAAGTTCTAAGCTCCATAGGTCCTCAGATATTGAATACGCAAATGTATAATTTTAAGAAAGGCTATTTATATGAAGAAGTGAAAGAATACCAAGACTGACTTACTCAGATCAAATAGCATGAGTGCTTGCTGACGGTAATGTCACAAACATCTAGATTAAAGTGTTAAGCAAAATGATGAAATTTGAGAAGCTAAAAAGTACGTAAAGACCACGGATTCTTGGCACACGCATCTTCTCTGCCTATCCCGTTGTGGATACAACGTGAGTATATATGTATGTATGTATTTGTCGGTGGAAATAATAAAAGGCACTCATTTGAATACATTAAGGCAAAAGGTGCCTTCCGGTTTAGAAGGGGTGCGCGCTAACGCAACGTCGGGGCCGGCGCTGGCAGTTTGTTAGACTACGGCATTCGGTGCGTTGGCATTTCTCCAAAGAATCGTTTGCCATTATTAAATTACCAATTACCTATACCTACCCAATAATTGTTAATAAGAGAGTTCTATCGTTTGCACGTTAACTTTGTCACATCGTGGTATTTTATTTAGTCGTTCACCTCCTATAGATTAGGTATCTCTTTCTCATAACCGAGTCGCAAAAGCACGAATTGCCCTGTTTTTTCCGATATATTTATAATTTTATAAATATGTGATAAGGAACCCTCTGAGCGCGAGTTGAACTTACTCTTACTCAGTTTTTTTTCTTTCAATACTGAACTTTAAAAATAGTTTGAAATTTTGATGTAAGTCCAAAAAGTCTTATTTATCAGTGCATCTAGAATATTCCTGATTCCATGTTGCCACCGATTAGTTTATATTCATAGTAACAAGCTAACCCGCTTAATCCATCCAGCTTAATTTTATTTCTACGTCCCGAACAGACCCCACAAAATTTATACCCAAATACAATTACATTTTCCCTTGTTGACATTAAATTTCATTACAATTTCAGCCTTATACACTTGGTGTTAAAGATAACATTAGTTATATGTCTATCTAAGAAATTAAGTGAAATGGGTGCGTTCAGAATTATAATCTGCGTTTTCTATTATGTCTATGGTTGATTTGTTGCCATTTCATTTTAAGAACAGGAATACGAGGAAAACGTATTTTGTTGTTAATGATTTTAATTCGATGAATTTTTATTTATGTTTTCAGAGTTTCGTACCTCAAAAAAAACAGAACCCGGCTGCAGAAATTATGCAGGGTAAAAACTCGAATGACATAATGTCTTTGTCACCATAATTGTGGACACCGTTAGTTTACAATCTCGCGTGATAGTAAACTGTTGATAAATTATGAACTTGTGCCATACTGCTTACAATATGACGTATTAATTTTCGATAGTTTATAACCTATCTCAAACCATCAAATTGTGAACGAACCTGTACTTACCGACAGAATTCACAATCTATCAGATTTTATCACCCGTGAAATTGTGAACCATCCCTGATTGGTCGGTCTTGGTTGTAACTCGTTATAACTTAGGTTATGTTCGGCGAATAACAGTTATTTATCACTGAAACTTCACTTGTTTGGTTAATCGTAGGTTTAATTTAATTATTAAACATAACTCTATTATAATTTTTAGTTATTTTCAACGTGAATATGATTAAAACCCACAAAAATATCTGTTTGTTTATGTTCGAATAACTGTCAAAGATAGCGCTGCGGAGCACATAACGTTCATCCAATCAGCGCACAAGGTGCGTTCCGTCGCATACAAGTATGATGCCAGTTCACAATTGACTTTGACATGGGTACATTATAAACTATTGAAAATTAATACGTTATATTGAAAGCCGAAAGAAGTAAGATAGATTATAAATTAACGGCAATTACACCCCCCCCCCCCCCTCTTATCTAAAAACAGCCTTAGCTACAATTAATAGAAAAATGGTAACAATGTGAAGTGCAAGGTGCTTATATCCTCTAGTACTCTAGAAATAAAGTTTCCTTTTCATAAATATTCTCTGCGAGCCTTTGCGTTCAAATTGAAGTGGTACTTGACCGATTTGAAATTATGCTTCCTTTAGCGCGTTAGGTAAAAAGATCGAAAATAGTTTCCGTAGACAATAGAACTTACGTCATCGATGTAACGCCATGAAGTTAACAACGAAAGTAGCACGAGAAATATGAAGTTAGCAAACGAAGGTAGTTTTTATCTGGGGGCATCGTAGTGCCCCCGCCAAGTCGAGCACAGCCGTACCATCATTTTCTCAAAGCGACTCACAGCACTTTTGAAACCCCTGTAACTTCTTTCTGGATAAAGCAAGAAGTTTGATTGAATTTTAGTGATCAAGAGGACCATAATTATAAAAGAATAATCTACTATTTCGATTACTAAGTATCTGAACAGTGAAAAATAAAGTATTTTAATTA
Organism: Zeuzera pyrina; assembly: GCA_907165235.1. NCBI lineage: Eukaryota > Metazoa > Arthropoda > Insecta > Lepidoptera > Cossidae > Zeuzera > Zeuzera pyrina. The sequence continues at coordinate 2,845,554 of OU015639.1, forward strand.
GTAGAATATGTTGCCGTGAGATTGCTAAGTCATTATAATTATTATAGAAATAAAGGTGTTTAATATTGATGCGGTTACTATTAATGTTGATTGGTAACTGATTAGATAACAATTTATAACAAAGTTATTGAATAGGTGCTTCCATAGACACTAACTAAAATAACTGACTTGATTTTACATGAGATCTCACAACTTTTTGTAGTGGAAGAACTGCACTGGAAGAACTGAAGAAAATTTAGTTTATTCACGTCAGAGAAGTATAACTTCTTTCGTGCGTACATAACTACGCACATGCTTTTTTTTAGTTAGTGATTGGCCGGATGGAACGAAGGATGCACGTGGTTTAGAGCTTGAGGATTTTGGGGTCGATTACAGGGCTGGTTGTAGGATAGGCCTGTAGTCCGGGCCAAAGAATAAGGTTACGGTGTTTCCCGCCTGTCGTAAGAGGCGACTAAAGGGACCTTCCGGTTCGCTTCCGATCGGAGTGGGGGCTCCGGTCGGCTGTCCATGCGATCCCGAGGCGGACGACCTCTTCCCCAGCGGTCTGAGTATCTGTACGCAGATTTCTCCGCGTAACCAAAAAAAAAAGGGCTGGTTGTAGGAAACGAATTTTTCTGTATTGGAGTTGGAACAAATCTTTACTCTTTAAATGGCCTGGATATTACCTCAGCTAACTTTCCAAATAGGAGTACATAATTTAATTCCGGGTTTTTTCAATTTTGAGATTAATTCAATAATTTAAATTCATATTCAAGACTAATGAGCGATTGAAGAAGAAAATTTATAAAGCTAAAGTGAGTGGTAGCAGTAGACAAAGAGAACCAAAGCTCACTTATATAAAAACCAAAGAGAGAGAATCTTAGCCAAAAGCATACCGCAGCAAAAGTGTGTGAGGAGAATTATGAGATTAGAAGGCGAATAAGTTTGCAAGGACTGCAATGCTAGGGACTTCGTCCTCTCTGGGTAGTCAGAGATACAGCTTGAGAATTTGTATCTATGTATCCCTTAAAGCGGCCTACTTAAAGTTCTGCCTGCAGGACCCTGAGTGCAGAATCCAGTTATTTAGAAGACACGGGGTATGATTTGAGTTAAAAGAGTTCCTCGAATGTCTGCCTGTCGCAAAAGATCAAGATCAGCCCGGAGGCATCTATCAGTCTCACTTTCCTTAGGATGCTGAAAGAAGTCTCTCATTATCGCTTTCTTTGAGACCCCATGCTTTGGCACAACACTATAGAGACTCCTATGGGTATCGTAAAAAATCAGAGCTTTTCTACAGTTTGTGGATAATAAGCCCACATAATCTAGTTTCTCCTCCGAAAAACCTTTGAAGGGTTTCTATTAAATAGTCCAGAATAAAGTGAGGTACTTCAGAATATCCACTTTTAATTAATCTATTCTTAATCCTCCAACGTGATTGATAGTTTAGCCTGTCGTCTACTAGAGCCATTTAGAACTGAGACAATTATTTTAAGGACGTTTTCTAATTTAACTAGGAATCAAAGCGAAGAACTCTTGCGTAATCTTCCCACTTCATTATTATATAAAAGGTCTGCAAAGATCTCTTTACAGACGCGTTAACTCTAAGTTAATACCTAGAACTCTAGAGTAGCTTAAAATAATGTAGGTTAAAAAGTATTTTCAAATACATACATATACAACATGTCTTCACGCTGTAACATCAACGGGGTAGTCACCATCTATCCTTACACAGGCGTTGTGGCCTCGATACAATGACCTCACAGCCTATAGTAAGAAGCCCTCCACGCAATATTCAGGCAGAAGACTCCATAGTTTCTTTAGCACTATTCTATCGAATGCTTTTTCAAAATACACGAAAGCGAAGAAAACCTTCTGACCTATGGCTAGAAACTTCGCACGATAACGTGAAGCGAGAAAATTGATTCTCGCCAGTCCTCTGACACCTCTCTCTCCTGCCAACAAAGGTTCCACAGTGCACAGAAGATATCCCAGACCCTCGAACCACCATATTTGAACATGTTAGCAGTCACCTCATCATTTCCCGCAGCCTCTCCACATTTCAGATTTCTTATCACTTTTTCAATCTTTCATACTAATGGCATCCTTCAATCCCTGACCAGAGTGTGGCAATTTATTAGAATCGCTCTTAGTATTGGAGACGGAGTCGCCACTCTCACATAGTTCTCTATAGTATTCACTGCATCGCTGCAGAACATCTTTTTTATTTGTAAGCAGGTTGTTTTCTTTCGAACGCACAATATTCATTCTGCAAGGTGCTCGACCATTTCGGTACTTACGTAGTTCTTTCCAAAATAAATTAGCATTTTCCTCGAAGTTGTCCGACATCTTGTTTTCGTCTTACACCCTACACCTTTTACATTCCTCTTTCACTAGTGCCTTCCTTTCTGATTTCTGTAGCTTATATCTATCTTTCATCAAATTCTTCAAATTCTTATTTTACAATAATGGATCGAAAATATTCATTATTAAGTTTGATGTTCCTTATTTTGGATTTAAGATTACCAGTTTGCGTAACTGTACCAAACAACTCGGTAGGGTTAAAAGATGGCTGAATAAATTAAATATTACATACGAACAAACATTTAAACTACGGACAGACAAGACGGAACTGTAAAGGTTTCATTTGTTCATTGTATTAACGTACTTATATCAATGTGTATCAATGTATATAATTTCTTATTCATAAATAATAATATCAATGATAGGACGAAGGAATGAATGATTGAATGAATAAAGCAGTGAATGAATAAAATAACATAAGTACGTAGCACTGTGGTTCACCTAGAGACATTACATCAGTCGTATAAAACATGCGGTTGTACATTATACGGAGTGTTTTAAATAATCTCAGACGCACAAATTCTTTGGTCTATATATATACTACACAATACCCACTTTTCATACTGCTCTTATCTTAGCCAATATTTCAAAGGACGGCCATTGAAAACGGACAATAGACTCAAAGATTAATTCTTTGAAAAAGGGTACAAAATAAGTATTGTTTCGTGGTCCAAGGAGTAGACGACGGGGATTAATTTCTTTAAAAACTTCGATTGGAAAACAATCTTAAAATTATGGCAACGTTGATATTACCTTTTTTGGTAACACATAAGAAATCTGAATATAGGTACCCAGCTCTCTAAGAAAAAATTGAGTTACGTGTGACTTTTACTACAAAAACTCTTACGGTAGACATCTTCAGCGCGTTTCGCTATTTTTTTTGTTATTTTTGTAGGTCTAATATTTAATTAAATTTGTTTCAACTAATACAGTTGTCATCGTTACATCTAATATTATGTTCTGGAAACAAATAAAATAAGTAATTTAAATTGACATGTCAATTTAAAAACGATGTGCTTCAATTTCCCCCGACGAAGATGCACTGAACCAAAGTTCGTCCGACGACATTTTTATTGATGATAAACATTGAATTAACAAATAACATGATGCCCTTTTAATGTTCCGTAAATAAAACTGCTAAAATGGTATCCTTATAATGTCCTTAGTATGTTTGTACTTCTATCTGTCTGTTCATATTATGTCACAGTCAATTTATTTCATCATCTTTGTACTTACGTAATTTTTTTAAGGATGTAGTTCTAAGAAATTCCTGAATGTTTGGTGAATACGAGAGCTGCTATTTATGTATCCGGAATACCAAAGTGAAACTATCATATAGCATTTATTATAGTTTCATTGCTTTTCAAAATATTCACCATGATGATCGATGCATTTTTGCATGCGTTGGAACCAATTTTCGTAGCACTTTTTCCATTCGGATTGAGATATCTCCAAAAAGTCCATTTTGAACGCATCAACAGCCTCTTCACGGCTCGAAAAACGTTGACCACGTAATTTATTCTTTACGTTTGGGAATAAATAGAAGTCGTTGGGGGCCAAGTCGGAGCTGTACGGCAGATGACCCGTTAATTCGATCTTTTGATCTTCCAAATACCGAGTTGTTTCGGCCGATGTGTGGCAGCTAGCATTGTCATGATAAAGAAGGATTCTGCGTTGTCGGTTGTTCTTTCTTATTTCTTCAAAGACTTCTGGAAAAGAAATGGTCGTGTACCATTCAGAATTAACCGTTTTACGATCCTCTAGTGGCACTGTAGCTACATGTCCATTTATACCAAAAAAACAAGCGACCATTTGCTTCAAAGCGCTTTTTGAACGAATGACTTTTGTTGGGTTCGGCTCATCTTGAAACACCCAAACCGTTGATTGTGGTTTAGTTTCAGGATCATACGCATATATCCAAGATTCATCACCTGTGTAGATATTATAGACAGCTTTTGACGCACCCTGATTGTACTTTTGTAACATTTTTTCACACCAATCGACACGAGCCCGTTTTTGGTCAATTCTCAAGTTGTGCGGAATCCAACGTGAACAAATTTTTTTTACAGCTAAATGTTCGTGTAATATTTTATATATACTCGTCATACTTATGCCCAGAGACGTCTCTATCTCGCGATATGTATCATGACGATCTTGCATTATTAGTTCCCGCACAGCATCAATATTTTGAGGTACAACAACCGATTTAGGGCGACCTTCTTTAACTTCGTCCGTGAGCACAGACCGCCCACGATTAAAATTACTAAATCAGTGATACACAGTAGTTTTCGATGGAGCTTCGTCCCCAAAAATCGAAGTGAGTTGATCGATGCAATGTTTTTGAGTTAGCCCTTGCCGAAAATCGTAATAAATCATAGCACGAAAATTTTCACGACTTAAATCCATGGTGATAAAGACTCGCAATTTTCAAAATGACGCCACAAAGGATAAACAAATGACAGCTACATGAAACAAATTGTATTCTTCAGCCAAAGAGTTCCATTTTTAAATGTTATAATTACTTTTTTAATATTGTTCTGTAACTGGCCAGTTCCGGATACATAAATAGCAGCCCTCGTATCAGTCCCCTCTTCCGTTTCCTCAAATCTCAACATTCTCTTCACACATTTTCGCCTAGGTATGCGAGTGCTTTTGACATTTACGTCTGTTAACACACTGGCTGTTTGATCTTCATAAGTCAGCCTTGGTTTTCCCTGGCCTCTTGTACCACTTGCTTTCGCTTTGTAGATTTTCTTCGTAAGTCTTTCATCACTCATTCTTTCTATCTGCCCGAACCACCTAAGCATTTCTTTCTTCATTTTTACAATAACATTGTCGTCCAATCCTGTCATACTGCGTATCTCTTCATTGCTTATTTTGTCGACAAGGGTGACACCGCACATATTTTTAAGAGATCGTATTTCTACTGCATTTATCATACTTTCACTTGATTTCGGGCACATCCAGGCCTCACTACCGTACAATAAAGTTGGCACCAACACCGTGTTGTGTATGGTCATTTTATATCTGAGTAAGATATATTCACACTGCCTACTAATGCGGACAGAGGTCCGTTCACTTTATTGCCAGCTGGCTTACCCGCTTCTCCATTTCTAACTCACATTACCCATCTCTCGAAAACGCACTCCCTAAATATACAATTTCATTCAATTGTTCTAGACAATTTCCATTTACCCACATTTCAAACTTTGCATGTACATCTTCTCTTTCAAACATTAAAACTTTAATAAAAAAACATTGTTTTAATGAGTGCAAACGTTACCGTCGTTTATTACTTATACCAAACCGAGTCGGATTTTACTGAAAAGGAAATTTTCAATCACCTGTGTGTCGCTTGGGTTAGACAGATGAATTATATATATATAGGGGCTACGTTTAATGATACCTGAATTAACATACATTTGCTTATCTTTTGTCGAGACATAGTCGAATATTTTTAGTCTAGTTTTTATAGTAATACTAATGTATTTAAATTATTAGTACATATATTAAAATTTTATGAAAAATATACAGATATAGAGTCTAAATTTCCCTGCCAATCGCCAATATATAAATTTTACACATTCAACCAAAATCTTAGGTGCACGTAATAATAGGGTATTTAATTACGTATTCAACCGACACATTAAACTAGTTTCAATTATGTAGAACATTTGTCATTATGTAGCAGCCGAGTTTGCGAGGGGGTACATGGTAATTGCATTAATTAGAAAGGCTGGCGTTCTATTTGCTGAATGAAATGAAAATCACTAAACTGCTCTGTAACGACAGAAAAATAAAAAAAACGCGAGTGTATATGTATGCACGTAAGAAGTTATATTTCTTTGCTGTTAACAGAAAATGTAAACTGGCCACTTGAAATGAATATAAAAATTAACATTGGTCACATACGCAGATTTACTACTATATAATAGATATCGCCTTTCATACGTCACGAATTGATATACTGAGAGAACTATATGGCGGAAGCCTGTAATAGAAAGGGATGTAAATATACATGTCGTCTCTATTGGTATGCTCAATATTTTAAGATTTATACTGGTAAATTTGAGAGTTCTGTGACACAAAGCAAATCTTTATTCGTTAATACTTTTAAATTTTTTAATCATTTTTGAACTTTACAAGTGAAAAATTAATATAAAAATATTAAACCGCCTTCAAAAAAAACACTGAAAAGTATAAAATAACTATCCTTTACTAATTAAAACTCAAGTACAATTAAGCCCACCAAACTAATAGACTATGTTGTTGCACATTGATTTGGCACCGACTTCAATAACTTTCAAATTTAATTATATAGGTATGTGTATCGTATTTATAAAGTTATTTTAATTGCACTTGAGTTTTGACGAGTAAAGATGAGTAAAGGATAGTTATTTTATACTTTTCATTGTTTTTTTTGAAGGCGGTTTAATTTTTTTTAGTAAAAAATTTTTATTTGTCCTTTTGAGTGGTCTTGACCTAAATAAATATCTAGGACAGGTCTGCAATTAACTTCATTCTAATTCCGGAGCGCAACGATATACAAGAGAATCGTCAATATAAATAAAGGTTATAACCAGGTCTGGTTAGTTAGTGTATCTTCGAAGTCCAAGCTCCAATATCGGTGCAATTAAATGGGACCACCTCTGAAGTATTACCTACCAACAATTTTCGAAATTGGTTCATAAATGACGGAGTTATGAGGTAACAAACATACAAAAAAAAATTGTTTTTTTTTTCATACAGACGAATTGAGAACCTCCTTCTTTTTTTGAAGTCGGTTAAAAATTTTGTAAATATATATGCTCTTTTTTTTAATTTATTATACTCATTCCCCTAACTGTCGCGTCAAGGCTCTTGTTGGCCACATATCTTTGTTGTCTAATTTTTATTTTATTACTAATACTATTTTGTACATTTTTTATCTTATTCTAACTACGCTCTAATACCCTCGATAGAGACTCTTTTGGGCGTGATGGTAGAACGCAGTATTTTATGCTGCAAAGGCCGGTTTGACAAACATAGATAGTTAAAGCGAGAGAGAGTATAGTGGTCGCATCAACGTAATATCTATTAGTATTAGATCTGTAGTCACATATGAAGAAAATAAATTCTGTTGCAACTTTTTGGCGGGAACGGGAGGTGAGGTTGTCATTTTATTTAGATTTTCTATTTTTTACATTTTCAAGAGTTTTAAAGTACAAGCGAGATAGTATATTGTGTTTTAAAGTTCTGTGTAAGTGAAAAGAATAGAGCAGATTTAAATAAACATGTGGCTGAAGTTCTCGCGCTCTACCAATAAATCCTATAAAATATCAGTAAAGTCTACTATCACTTTACTGGAAGAATTTTACGATAACGATTCTTATTAATACAATACGTGACATTGGCAAATGCGCTAATCTGTGCGCCATGCCTTGAAGAAAGAAAAAAAAAATCTGTTCGTTGCTAACTTCATAGTGTTACGTCGATGACGTAACTTCTGTAGCCTCTTGAAATTAGACTGATATTCTTTATCTAACGTGCCAAAAGAAATATAACTTAAAAAAAATGGCGAACAGTGACACGCATTTACCATAGCAATTTCGAAGTAGAAGTAAAATTTTGAAAAATTGGGTCTATAATAACGATTACTTATTTTTTGGTTTTCCTTTCTAGGTTTGAGCTACTACTTTAATGTATGGTGCTACATTTTTATCTTTTCGATATAAAAAGTGTCTTTTAAATGCGTCCATCGCTTCATACCTACCAAAAATCAATTCTGCTAGACCAATCGCGATCACAGCTAACTAATTACGTCAAGAAAGAATACAAAAGAATAGTTTGCAGCCATTAATAACGTTACCAAAATAAATTATAAGTACAATACAAATGAAATCAACACAATCTTGCTGTTCCAGCGTATACTTTTATGCTGACTTTACAAACAATATAAATCAAATCAAAGAAAGTAATTCTTCTATTTTTGTCTAATTACTTCGTATTTGCGCTTACGAGCAATAAATCAATTCTCATAGTTCCTTTCCGCTCGCATCGTTTACGTGTTATTTAAACAAAATCGGTACACTAAATAATCGATGAACTGGTAGGATTTGTTTTGCCCACAGCCATAATGACAAAAACGCGACCTTTATAATTTCAAACTGTCTGTCCATAATAAGCAATAATCGGAATCAAGGCTTACCTTCTGTAACATTTTCAGTGACTGCGAACACGAAATTCCATTGGCGATGCAAAATTTAAGACAAAGTATTTGTTCGATGTTTTTGTCCATTATGAAATTCGCAATATACACTAGAATGATATAACTAAAAACAGCACTGTATTTAATCTAAATACTATTATTTAGATGCAACTCAAACTCCGCGCCTAAATGGAAAACAGTTGTGCCCATCTAACAACAACAAAAAAAACCAAAAAATTGAATTTGGAACCATAAACAAATCATCCATTTCCGATACTTTCTTGACTGAATGTATACATTACGCGTATTCAAAACTAAGTGTTATTAAGGCTTGCGCACATTAAACTCACACATAACCGCAGCGAATCGCGTTCCAAAGCGTCAACGCACATTATAAAAACACCACGATGCTTGACACTCCGTCCTCTGAGTATACCGTCGGGGATACAGCGCAGTGCGAGGATATAATAACAGGAATGTATGAAAGAATATGTATTTATTAATACATATATAAAAAAACAACTTTTTAGCTATTTTCCGCTTAAACTCCAAAAACCACCAATCGACACGTGTTTCGCCTCTCAACGAAGCGTCCTCAGGATATAGCAGACTCGGACTCGGTCAGCTAACCAGCATCGAATCAACAACATTTAATACAAAATGTTTGGTTCATTTATTTCGATACTTACAACAATTTAATGTTTATTCATTATTGAGGATGAAATCATTAAGAACGTATCGCTAGATTTAATTCATATAACATGGAACCACCACATAATATTATCTTTTTATCGATGTAAGTACATACAGCGAAGCCGAAAGAATATAATATTTTACTATTTCACTTTTAATATTTAGTTTACTTCGTTTTCATTCATTTTAACCTCTAACGAAGAAAGGGTGAAAATATGTGCAGTGTCACCCTTGCGGACAAAGTAAGCAATGAAGAGATACGCATTATGACAGGGTTGCACGACAGTGTTACTGTAAAAATGAAGAAAATAATGCTTAGATGGTTCGGGCGCATGGAAAGAATGAGAGCTGAAAGACTGACGAAGAAAATCTACAGAGAGAAAGCGAGTGGTAAAAAGGCCAGGGAAGACCAAGGCTGACTTATGAAAATCAAATGGCCAGTGTTAGCAGACGGAAATGCCAAAGCACTCGCATACCTTATTGAAAATGTGGGAGGAGAATGATGAGATTTGAGGAAGCGAAAGAAGTATGTAAGTAAATCAGTGATTTAAGTACCGCGACGCTTGGCGCTCCGTCCTCTCTGACTATCCCGTTAGGGATACAGCATGAAGATATGTATGGATGTATCTATGTACGAAGAAAGGGGCTTTATATTTTATGACATCTTTGATTAAGCACCATCAAAGTTGCAGTTTCTGGTTAAAATTTGACTACTGACCTACGAGTATAGAATATGGAAACGGTTTCTTAAAATAATTTAATTGAAAACTGAAATTTTCTTCTAGACAATCAATATGTTCCACTCAAGTTTGGCTCGGGAACCACACCTATCTCGCATTCACTTTGACGCTTATGCAGTCAACAACAACTTATTTTACTTCTTTTCATACTTAAACGATTAGGGTGCCTTGTACCAACTATTTAAACTAGATTTAAGGGTTTGACATCTCGCTTGCACCAACTATTAATTAATTGATGCAAGCGAGATGGCAAATCCTTAAATTGAGTTAAAATAGTTGGTGCAAGCCACCCGTAATCCATCAACATGTGAGAAAAATTAATACTTACACAATGTAATATTAAATTGAAAATATATATTTAAAACGAAATTACAAAATTTCATTAATTTAGTATTTAAATACAAAATTAAAACGTCATAGCTACAATGTCGCAAATTGGCGACGAAACAATATCACTGTCTCGCTTTTATTCACGGCGAAGCGTCAACGACACGCTTTGCCTGCGCGTGGCGTCGCGATTATTGTTTTGATTTACAAAGTATAACTCATCGACATACTAGCTCTTTTACAATACAATGCGCTGCAGTACTGCCCGCCTCAATGTGCACAAGCCTTTTAACCCTGCTATTCACAAACATTACAAGTTCAAACACAATTCCGTTGAACGGTCGGGCGCTGCACAAACGTTTTAACAGTAGTGATTGTTTCACTACTAACGGCGCTCAGCAAAAAGGGGGCGTTTATTTGATGGCATCGTGAATGGAGTGCTTAATGTGCCGAGACAAAGACAATAATGGCGGTCGGGATGGAGACGTCTAGGAGGAACGTTCGGCGATGTCGCGTTTTGATTTTCGCGAAGACTTCTTTTGTGAACAAAATTTTGTGTTTGCTATTGACAATATTAGTAAGCATTATAATTTGGTAGGTGTCGGCAGTACAATGCGATAATGCTGACATCTATGTTAATTAATTTTGATTCCGAAATTTCGTATATTTGTACGTTAGTTTTTTTAAAGAATTCAATTGAATTAAATACCAACCATTCTCTGTACAATCCACCGATAATTACCAAAAAGCTAAACAAATTTTTGCGTAAATCTTATATAAAATAAAGTCTGTGCCATTTATATGAAATGAAATGTAATTTAAAATAGAGTAAATGTCTATTCCGTAAAATAAGATTAATATTATGAACCATAACTTCGCTCTTTTGTAGTATGGGTACCATACAACGAACTGGGGGAGCTTCCACTAGCAACCGGACTTCAAGGAATATAGAAATTTTCATTTTATAAAGCCTGGAATTCGGGAATCGAACCTTGAACTCCGGCATGGAAGTATCTTACTACCGCGTCAATGGGCCAATCAGTGAGAAATATGAAATAAAATTTAAGTATGAAATAAAATGACAATGTCCAAATTTGCTACCACTGGTCCCAGAGTAACCATGCTCTTTCAAAAATATAATGTAAAAAAGAGTGGTAGAGCCACGCTGCTTGCAGCACGAATTGGGCCGGCTCGCCCAGGGAAATACCATCCTCTCACAGAATATCGGTGTGAAATAACAGCATCTCTTGCTGTTGTGTTTCGTTCGGTGAGTGAGAGTGCCGGTGGCCCTTCACCCCCTCCCCCTCCTTTCCCTAAAAGCCGGCAACCCACAAGTGATTCTCTGTACGTTGCGGGTGTTAATGGGCGGCGGTGGTCACTCTCCATTAAATGACATGCTGCTCGTTTGCCCTCTCTTAAATAAAAAATAAATAAAAAAATATTTCGATTTGGTACGATTTTCTGTGTGGTTTATAACTTCCTTAAACTAGCGCAAGCAATGATCAAGATAAAAAATATTTTTAATAACTAGACATTCATTATGGCTGAACAAAGCTGTAAACATTGTTATTTCTGTTCTTATTACGTTAGATTTATGATAAAAAATGGCTGCATCCTAGAATTTAATAGCGCTAGATTTTCTAAACTGTTGCTAAAAATCTCTAAAAATGAAATTATTTCTTTCGTAATAGAAACGACTGACAGGAAGATAACAAACGGCACTGTCCGAGTTTGACTTATGAATTATGACACATCTGACGTCATTGTTCGACATTTCCGATTTTTATCATCCATCTACATACATATTTACTCGAGGAAGAATGTGTGAACTTGTTTACTGGCAATTTAATTAGATTTTATGTAAATAACCACCCCGGCTACACAGTCGGGTGGTTAAGTAACATTACTGGGTGCTTCGTTTGTCTATACGATTACTTGTGGCTGTATTCAACTTGACTTCTGTAGTTGTTTTGGAAAATGTCGCGATGCGCGTGATATTTTTTGGCAGGCGCTATTCATTTTTTTGTTATATTTTTAGATTCGCTAGCTATTTCGCTTTAGTTACTATATATTTCATAGCGCTCTTAATAGCTCATAAAATAAATACTTGTCGGAAAAGACACGGGGCAATTCGTGCTCTTGCGACTCAGCCATGAGAAATAGATACCTAATTTTACAAGAGGCGATTATTCCGTAAAATACAACGTTAAGACAAAGTTAATTTGCAAACGACAGAAAACTCTTTGTAACAATTATTACGTAGGTAACTGGAAATTTAATAGTGGCAAACAATCTGTCGGAGAAATGCTATCGCACCGGCCGCGCTAGTCTAACAGACTCAGTGCCGGCCCCGACGTTCCGTTAGCGCGTTTTCCCTTCCAAACCAGAAGTCGCGCTTTGCCATAGTATAGTCAAATAAGTACCTTTTATTATATCCACCGACATATTGGACATTCAAATTTGTGGATAGGGCAAATAGCCTTTGGACATTGTCATTTATGTAAGTTAATATATAATAATATAATAAGTTGTAGTATGTATCGTGTTGTGTGTTTATTTATATGTCGGTTCTAGATTCGTACTATGGGTACCACACAACGAACTGGGGGAGCTCCTACTCCTAGTAACACCCAGACAGCAAGAACATTTAGAAAAGTTTGTTACCTTTTACCTGACCGGGAATCGAACCTTGAACCCTGGAACGGTGGGAGATACGTCACCACCGCGTTAATTGACTAGTCAATATGAAATATGAAATAAAATTTGAATATGAAATATAATTTATTGCAGAAGTTTTTATGGTTAGTAATTTACGACAAAAACTATTTCATGTTATTTCTTGTAAGTATATAAAGCATTAAATCTTATTTACCTTTCTGGCAAATTGGATAGAAACGAACTTTGTCTCTTATATGTCAAGTATATGTACATATCTTTCCGCGATACACTGATCATTCTTGAGAACTTTTCAGTATATTAAGTACTCTGGATAGCTCATAAGTGTATACCTACTTATAGAAATAATCCAAGTTTGCTTTTGCAATTACTTTATTTATAACATCATAAATATACAGGTACATCTAGATTCTAATCCGTTATTCTACTTGGAAGGTATTATATCACGTCGCGAGGAACAATGAAATAACATTTAAATGGGATGTGTATGTTCAGACTTTTTCATGTCAAAGAAGTCTAAACTATATTTATAATATTGATTTATATGGATAATGAATGAGTATTGGGTATAATCAATAAAATATTGCAGATTTCTGACTTAAAAAATGATATAGTTCTTTTATATTTTTGAGAATAGTGCGCGGAGGCATCGCGATACGACGCCTTACGTTGATGTGCCATTGCCAGTAATGTTGTCCAAAGTGGGAATAAAGTGGCAAAGTGGCAAAATTCTCGGCAATTATTTCAGAAAATGGTAATATTGCCGACAATTTTGCCAGTAATATTTCCATTTTGGGTAATATTTTATCAGAAGTGGCACATTTAGCAAAATTGTAATCTCAAGGAGTAATTTTTTTTTTATATCAAGGAACAAATAAATGTTGAACACGACAGGTATGGTAAAACTTGTTCAAGTTTGAACATACCTGTCGCAACTTCTCTGTATCTTCAAATATAACAGAAAAGTAGTAAGAAATAAGCTGAAGGATTTTTTCTATTTTATTTTACTCCATTTCCTCTATTTTACTCCATTAGGGGTCGAGTTTCCAAAAACCTCTTCTTAGTAGGTACAGAGGCTTAAGTTGTGGGCTGTCTGTCAAACAGTCAGGGAGCTTTGATAAGTAGATAGATATAATGTAATTCTAATTGTGTGTACTTACAAATTATGTGTAGAAGTATACCACCTTTGTATTCTGGGCAAGAGAATAAGTTCTCGGTGTTCCTCGCCTCTTGTTAAAGGCGAATAAAGGGGCTTTCAGGGGTCGCGACCGATTGCAGTGGGGGCTACAATCGTCCACCCATGCGACCCCGTGAAGGACGACAGCACGTGTGGCCGTGCTGTCGTGGCACAGCGAGGGCGCCGGGGGACTCTGTAGCTGCGTCTATGCACTCTGTAGCTGGAATAAAAAATATGTAGAAAAAAGATTCCCGCCTCATGTGTAATTGAATTGCCTACTTTCGGCCATATACGTAGGGTTGTAGCGTTGAATGTGAGATGCAGGGAGCATCTCGTGTAGTTATACATTTAGTACATAGTAATAAAAAAAAGTGTGTGCGTCAGCTCCGACGCACGACTGGAGTTTACTGGTTTTTTCCATATTTTGTATACTTTTATTCACTTCACTGTATACAATAATATTAAATATCAATAGTAATAGATATAAAAAAATGTGGAGCGAGTGAGTCGAGATTTGAACTCACAACATAATAATGATTCTCGAAAATAAGAGTAAGTATTTATCAATTGAGCCAAACACACGTTGATGTAACATGCCAAAATTTTGTATTTAAAGCGCTATAAGCAACAATACACGACGTCTACGTAACATTACATAATTCGGTTGCGTTTTAATTTTGTGAGTAAAATTTCATCCCAAATGTGTATGAAAGACCTAAGCTTCAATACAAGAGACAATTATAATATCAAAATTCAAGAGGAATAAGTAACACACGTCTGTTTAGCAACACGCCTGTTTAACAACACGCCTCCCTCAGCGATCACTGTCGGATCGGATAGGAGTGAAAGAGAAGGAAAAAGTGAAAGGTGCGCAAGGTACGTTGCGCAGAAAACGTAACGCTGAAATTTCCCTTATATGAAAATCGACCCTTAGGGAGTAAACTACAAAAACAATGCACGCGGATAAGTTTTTCGTGTCCGTTAAATTTATTTTATGTACTTAGTTACATATATTGAAAAATGATAACTCTGCATTCGAATATCTAAGATTATTTAAGCATCTAAAGACATTATAATACGATCGTGTAAGCGATTTAGACATTTTCGTATTTATGACGATGTTGACGAATTAAATTTAATGAATGAACGAATTAGACGAACGAAAGCAGTCGCATGTTTGCGTCGCATGCGACCCCGACTGGCACTAAAATAATTACCCATATTCACCCATAATATTGCCGTTGTGTGCGTGCCACGGCGCGTGCGTATTAGCGGGCGCACATACAAACCACGTATGCTAGATTTCTATGAAGCCGTCCTACTGTTATGTTTATACTGTGGCTGGACTTTGTAGATGAGTTTCGCAAGAGGCTGGGTATCTGCGTGTACTGTTCCACAGTACATATGATATATACTTTATGGTACTTAACTTTATGCACGCGATAACCTAATTTTAGGCAGAGTTGCATTATTATTTATTATAAATTAGTAATCAATTTCGTTTAAGAACATTACAACAACAACAACAGTCAACCAAGATAATTAAGGAAAGATTTGCCATTTAATACTTAACTTAAATAAAAAAACATAACTTACTTAACTCAAATAATAAACTCTCATAATAAAGTTAACACTGTGTGCGCATATAGGTAACCAAAAAAGGAACTATAATGCCAGATCAACAAAATTCAATAAAAAAAAACAAGAAAAAGATGTAAAATCTTTTGGAATAATATTTTTGATACCGCGTCCAATCTGTAGTAATTCCTACTTCCATGTTCTCATAATCAAGAATCTCGACTGTTTGCTTTTAATATGTGCTTGGCATGATTTTAATTTTACACGCTGTAAAGCTTATGTTAAAACAACTCAATAGTTATATAATATGCAGCACACGCCGAGCTTAAGATAATCAGCTTTTCATAGGAAAAACGTTTTGTATACTTTAAGAAATGTTATATGTAAAGGAACAATAAAATGAGTAGTTCAAACTATAGCTTTTTACATTTACAAATACATCGATATAAATTTACTGTTTCTAATTTTAAATCACATGCAATTCCATTTAAATTTCACACTTAAAAGTTTGGAAATTATAAGCAAATACAGACAGAAATTGCGACTTCGTTATTTATATATTAATCTATATCTAATATCTATACTTATAAATATAAAAAAATTAAAAAAAAAATTATTTGTTTGTAACGGATAAACTCAAAAACTACTCACAACCGATTTCAAAAATTCTTTCACCTATAGAAAGCTACATTATCAGCGAGTAACATGGGTTGTATTTTATTTTCAAAAAATATCTACCCGTGAGAAACCGGGGCGGGTCGCTAGTCTCTTGACTTGCAGGCTTCTGCTCGCAATTAGGCCGCTTATTTGCGGCCCTTTGTGCGAGGGGCTGGATATTTGTTATTGTAGCCAACCCACTACACTGATGAACCTTGTTAAGTTCACCAGGTTGCCGTATGCGTTGGACATGGTTTCTGGGTCGTTCAGATATTCTGCCCTTTCCTTGGCCACACTCCCGCACTCGAGTAACAGATGTGAGGCTGTCTCTTCTTTTTCCATATATCCTCTGCACAGTGGGCTATCAGTTAGCCCTAGGACAAAAAGGTGCTTGTTTAGTGAGCAGTGTCCTGTCATTATACCTGTGAGGGCTCTAATGTTGGACCGGCTTTGTGCTATGAAGCGACGTGAAAGTCGTTTGTCAATGTCTGGCAATGCTTCTTTTGCTTGCCTACATGTATCTATATTTTTCCAATATTCCTTGTGCTGTTTGTGCGTTCTGTTTCTAATCCATGACCGCACTTGATATGTTGGTATGGGCACTATAGGTTCAGGCCCATATATTTTCGTGTCTGATGCCCTCTTTGCCAGGAGATCTGCTTCATCGTTACCTCTAGAGTTGCTGTGTCCTTTGATCCACTGAAGGCATATTTTATTATTTTTTGATACCTCTGTTAAGGACTCATAGCACTCTTGTAGCAACTTAGAGTTTGTTTTATAACTATTTAAGGCTTTTAGAGCAGACGCACTATCTGAGAGGATTCTGATGTTGTATCCCTCTATTCGTCTGTTTATTATTGCTTTAGCAGCCTGTATTATTCCTATGCACTCGGCTTGAAAGATGGAGTTGTGTGTGCCAAGTGGTGTCGTTATGTGCATATTCAGGTCTTCGGAGAATGTACCTGCTCCTGTACCTGTGGTTGTTTTTTATCCGTCTGTGTAAATGCGGATTTCATGAATGCCCGAGCTGTCATTTTGTTCTTCATACAGTTGTATGTGATATTGTTTGTTAAACCTAAGGACTTTTTCTTTCTTGTCTGTGGGCATTTCAAGTAGTGGTACCTCTTGAATTGCCATTTTCATTATGCGTGTATGTGCCGTGTTTGCATTGGTTTTCCAGAGGTTTATAGCTTTAAGTCTAAAAGCTGTTACTGTTGCCTCTTGTTGTACTTACATGTGCAACGGTGGAAGGTTTAGTAAGGCCTCCATCGCTGCTGTTGGAGCGGTGCGCATGCCACCTGTTATTGCTGTGCACGCTAATCTTTGTGTTTTTTGGAGCTTATTAATAGCAGTGGTTTGTAGGGTTTTTGGCCACCATACTAGTGCTGCATAGCTTATTATAGGTCTAATTACAGCCATGTAGAGCCACATTACCGTTTTAGGGCTTAGGCCCCATTTATTTCCAACTAATCTTCTGCATTGCCAGAAGCTTAGAGATGCTTTCTTTAATTTGCCTTCTAAATGTGAATTCTAGTCTAGTCTATAGACTATAGTATAGACTATAGACTATAGTATAGTGTATTTTAGTCGCTAGTCTATATAGCGGTGAGAATTTATTGTAAAGAATAATATTATTTTAATGCACTAAAAAGCATTTTTATTATTTTTACCAATTTGGAAGTGCTTTTAAATGCATCCTTTAAGTAAATGGAAGGGTAGATTCGAACGGATAAATGTCCGGAATCCGGATAGACAAGTGTCCGTGTCACAGACGAGCGTGAAATCTATTGTACAGTGTAACACATTGAGATTGATCAGTAAGAACATATTCGTAACTATCGATGGTAGATGATTTTGTTTTAACAAACCATTCAAAGTTTAAAAAAAAACTCATGCAAGATAGGGAAACTAACACTTACCACATTTTTTTTATTTAAACGGCGCCGTCGCGATTGCGAATTTTTCCAATAGTTGAATAGCACACGTCATAGTATTAATGTTATTCATGACGAATACATGAAGCACATTATACGTTATACTATCATTTTTGTACTTTAAAACTCCCAAAAATATCAAAAATATAAAATCTAAATAAAATAACATTTTCAGTTCTCCCGTTCCCGCCAAAAAATTTTACTTACCATATTTGCATACTCATTTTAATCATTTGAAAAAGGAACGCAAAATCGTTGCTGGGTGCATGCCAAAGCCCATTTTAAATTTAAAAAATGGAATAAGAACTTCTTGGTTTACTAGGCAAAACTCCAGTTTCTTCAGCATAAAAATATTAAGCGTGAAATTTTATAACTCTATCGTGATTTATATTTCATGTAGTTTATTTTTATTTCAATACATGTAAAATACATAACCATTTTAACATAAATGCATCAACTGAAAATAAAATCGCAAAGTAAAATTATTATTTGAATTATTGAATTATAATTCAGTTCATATTTTCGAAAAAAAAGTATAGTTATTGCTCAATAAACGATAACTTTTAGAGGAAACGTCATTTTTGGTTTTTCTAATTTAAATTTAATCCTACCGATTTTTTGAATTCTGTTCGATAAAGTGTTTTTTGAGTATTTTCTCTTTGCGCATGCTGCAGTAGAAGTTTCAACTTTTTATCGTTAAAGTGGTATTTTATAATACTGTTTTTTTTAATAATCGACGACATAATTTCTTAGTACTTTCTCTACTTTAACTGATCTGCGACTTTTCCGTACTAAATTTATATCACCAATGTAACATGCAAGCGAACTAAGCAAAAAGTAGAAATTACTTGATTCACAAACATTAACTGAATTCATTTCAACTATTATTAATTAATAAATAATTTATTTTTTATATTACAGCGCTCTAACGAGGTCCATGTATTATACTAATTATCTACGCACTGTACAAGATTTCCACCTGTAATACACGTACACAATTACGTGAAATAAATGATACGTGCGTACGACCTTAGAACGGAAGGTAAAGGGATCTTAGCGCATACAACCGACGTCTTCAGTAATAAATAGATAAATTCTTCATATTATTTCTTCAATATGTCGACATAGTACATTTTAGATGTTTCTTGGAGTTTCTGGCGATAAATATATTGAGGCAGTCTTTCTAATAGGATCCGCTGAGGCAGACTAAGGCCACTAAAAAATCTTAACATCACTTTACTAAATAATAACTTATTTTGACAAATTCACATAACGGCACAACAGCGTAAATGCTTGGGAAAAAAAACTATGCCAATATACATCATAATATCAACTAGAAACCATTTGCAAATAATCAAAACGTTCCCCATAAAATCCCGCAAAAAAACTGGTGAAATAAATGAATAAAATATGTTATATTTTTTAGTAATGCCATTCAATTAAAATTAAATCGGTATCTATAAATTTGGTGCAAATGAATATAAATCTTTACAGTACGCCACTTAGCCCACTGTCCCAGGATAATGTGTAATGGGTACATGTACCATATGTATATAAAGTATGTATTACGTTATGACGGTTTGTTTGGCATATCCTGTAGCTTAATCGGTTTGATGGATTTTAATAAACGAGGTGTTGTTGGAGTCGTTTTAATTCTGGTAGAGGTGTAGAATATAACATATTTATCGGACTGCCTCAAAACGAGGGTAATGTTTTTGTGAATAACTGACACTACACAAATATACGTAAGGGGACTTTTTGGCGGGAACGGGAGAAGTGAGGTTGTCATTTTATTTAGATTTTCTATTTTTTACATTTTTGAGTTTTAAAGTACAAAAGTGACAGTATATTGTGTTTTAAAGTTCCGTATAAGTGAAAAGAATGAAGTAGGTCTAAATAAACGTGTAGCTGAAGTTCTCGCGCTCTTCCAAGAAGTCCTTCATAACTTCAGTAAAGACTTTATCACATTACTGGAGGAGTTTTAAGAGATAAGAAGAAAAACCGTATTTAGTTCGAACGTGGTTTATGTCGAATCTACTTATTAATACGTGACATTGACAAACGCGCTAATCTGTGCGTCATGCCATGAAAGGCCATGAAAAAAGAAAAAAAAATCTACGTAAGTGCAGACCATACCGTCTATATATTGTTAGCGCGCTACGTCCAGGCGCCCTCGAACGTCTTAGTTAAGTAAATTAAATTAGTAACTTGCAAAATAATTAAGGGTGATATTTCGTTCGTCCAAAATTTGATCAAACTTTTATTAAATCTTGTTTTTGACGTTTAGACAAAGAAAATTAATTTTTGGAACAGTGAAATACTACCCTGAGAGCCGAGACTGATTTGACCAAATAATTACATTTATATTTATTAAACACGGGTAAATATTGATTACGTCAGGTAAATGAACTTTTTGGTTGCTGTTAGATATTGTTTAAATAATATATTGCTATATTATTAATTGATAATTACCGTATACAATATATGTATATATTATAGGCTTCGTTTTGTATGTAATAATCTTCGCAAGAAGTGCGCAAATTCATCACAATGAACTCTTGTTAAATTGAAAATTGCTCTGTTAATTGAAAATTAATTGGTTCGTTTGTACGTAATTAATAACGAATTACATTGAAATTCAGTAATGACAAAGAACCTTTCGTCAGTGCTGCCACCTTGTGTCTTAAAAAGCTCGATACTCAAATTTCAAGATTTTAACTTTTAATTCTATCACTGAAGTTTTAAACTGAAATAAGTTGGAAAGCTAAACAAAAATTAAGTAAACAAATAAAAAAACAATTAATTCATTTTTTTTTAATACCTATTCCATTCCAAATTACCGAAAATAAAGTAACTATGGACTTAATCTGTCTGCAACGGTCCTTTTTAACCGACTTCAAAAAAAGAAGGAGGTTCTCAATTCGTCTGTATGTTGTTTTTTTTTGTATGTTTGTTACCTCATAACTCCGTTATTTATAAATCGATTTCGAAAATTCTTTTTTCGTTTGGTAGGTAATACGCCAGAGGTGGTCCCATTTAAATTTCACCGATATAAGAGCTTGGACTTCGAAGATACACTAACTAACCAGACCTGGTTATAACCTTTATTTATATTGATGATTCTCTTGTACATCGTTGCGCTCCGGAATTAGAAAGAAGTTAATTGCAGACCTGCCCTAAATATTTATGTAGGTCAAGATCACTCAAAAGTGAGAAATAAAAAATATTTATTAAAAAAAATTAAACCGCCTTCAAAAAAAACAATGAAAAGTATAAAATAACTATCCTTTACTAATCAAAACTCAAGTACAATTACAATAACTTTATAAATACGATACACATACCTGTATAATTAAATTTGTCAGTTATTGAAGTCGGTGCCAAATCAATGTGCAACAACATAAAGTCTACTAGTTTGGTAGGCTTGGCACCGACTTCAGTAACTGTCAAATTTAATTAAATACGTATGTGTATCGTATTTATAAAGTTATTTTAATTGTACTTGAGTTTTGATTAGTAAAGGATAGTTATTTTATACTTTTCAGTGTTTTTTTGAAGGCGGTTTAATTTTTTTTTTTTGTAAACATTTTTCTCTTAGACTTTTAGACATAAACAGTTGAAATTTGGAACAGTTATAGTATGTAAATGGCGGGCCAAAGAATTAGTTTTAAAACTTAAAGATAACTCTAAAAATTAACTTCAACTCAACTTTAACTTAAGAGGCTTAACTTCGGGGGCTTAATTAAAATTTTTTTTTTAATAAATCTGGCAATCAAATTTATAAATTAAAAAAAGTATATTCCAAAAAATTTCAAAAACCTGTGACTCAAAAAATCTTCTAAAAATAAAAAAAATAATGCGTACCTATTGGCCCCTTAATTTTATGATAAGTTATAATATAAATAGATTTGTAGTAATACTCGAGCGTTGTCGCGTCGGAGGACCGCTAAGGTTTCTACTTCATTATTTTAGTTTTATTCTGTTTTTACATTATCTACTTACCGGCCTCCACACGCGACGACGCTTGGCTATATTACTTATCATAAACTTAAAGGTCCAATAGCTATATATTATTTTTTTACTTTTTAGTTTTTTTTAATCGGAGATTTTTGAAATTTTTAATTTACGTTTTATATCTAGCTTTTTAAACACGCTACGATTGACACTATCCCCACATTTACACAAATACTTTCCGGGATGGTACACGAAATTCAGATCCTGATCTATCTATTCACCATCTATCTACCTATGTATAACCTATTTATCGAGACCATTCCAACGAGTCCAAACACAATACCTCTGTTGTAAGCTGGTGAGGAGTTGGATGTCGATCTGATTCCAGATAATTCTGCATGCATCAGGTCAAATTTACCATTTTTTTGTAATATTATTGAAGTTACAGGATACTAAATTTCGAATCGATGTCGAATAGAGACTAGTAGAAGTTACTTACATCCCTTCAACAACTAAAGCCGATGATCTTCAAACGGTTGAACTGATTTTGTTGAATCATAGCTCGATTAAGTCAACTTTCAAACAAAAAAATTAAATCAAAATCGATTCATCCGTTTAGGAGATACGATGCCATAAACAAACACACAGATACGTTAAACCCCTCTTTTTGCGTCGAGGATTAAAACATTGTACGAATCCCCTGAGCGTGAGTCTAACTCACGCTTGACCATTGTATGTGACGTTCACTAATTTGTATTTGTTGTCCCCAGGTGTCGGATGACATTGGCTACGTGATATACTCCGCGTTGGGGAGCTTCTACATACCGTCCTGTATTATGGTGTTCGTGTATATCAGAATATAC
Source organism: Zeuzera pyrina (assembly GCA_907165235.1). Lineage (NCBI taxonomy): Eukaryota > Metazoa > Arthropoda > Insecta > Lepidoptera > Cossidae > Zeuzera > Zeuzera pyrina. The sequence continues at coordinate 2,868,680 of OU015639.1, forward strand.
TTCGCAGCTAAAGCTAGAGCCAGACGAGGCATCAGGAAGAATCCGCGCGCGCGGCCCGTGAGTAATTTCTTGTTTATTTATTTGCGAATCAGCCACGCGACTTGCGGGATTCCGAATCTGAAAAAATTTCGAAAGAAAAACTACTGTACGTGTGTGATAGATCCTTGAATTTGTATGGATTAGCTGCCTTCGAAATTTCGAATCGGGATTCCGAAACGGAATTCCGACTGTATGTGGCCGCCCTTAACGAACCATCCTAAGGATATTCCATAGATCAGGCACGGTCAGCTAACCAGCATCGAACATTTAACGAAATAACTTACGGTGCTGGTTAGCTGACCGAGTCTGATCTCTAATTAGTAAGATTATATTTGTAATAGTAGTAAAATCTAAATTAGTACTATTATAAAGTATAATTAATTACGAACTCTTATTTTCTATTGTTTAAATTTTTTTGTAACCTCCAATTATTTTATAGTTGTGTTATATTTTTGTGTATTATAATGAACTAGCAACATTTTACGGGACGTTCTATTTTTTACATGCATTTTTATAGGGTTTTTTTAACAGTTTTAATGTGCTTTACGCTTCTCCTATTTTAACGGAATTAATAAAAAAATATAGCACAATAAAAAACTAAATGGATTCAAGTAATAATTCTGGACAAAGTAGGTAATATCGGCTTCCTGGTTTATTTACTTTTACTTACGCGTTTTAATAGATGAATGTTGAGTACATTCGTTTACTTTATGCACGTATGAGTAGCCCGTTGGCACAGTGGTATTGTTTTACATTCCAAACCGGCACGCTTATTACGTAACTTGCACACAGCATGCGACAGCCAATATCGCGCGATATCTGGTGTCAAAACGCGAATTTTTGTAATGTAATTTGTATAGTGGCGCTAAATCTACCACGAAAAGTGCATTTTACTGTCATATAATAATAGATACGCAATCGTCATACATAATATCAATATTTAATTACAATTAGTCACCGGTCGCGCAGTGATCGCGTGGTTGTCGTTGTCTGCAAATTTTTAGGTAATAACCCCGCGGGCCCCAGGTTTAAACGGACTCCCGATAAGGTCAATGTAGGAAACGAACTTTTCAAAGCTGTCTTAAAACCTGGGTGCTACTAAATCCAGTTAGTTCTGTGGTACCCATAGCCATATGTACAGTTCGGTGTCACGTAATTGAGATGATCATTTGAAATATTTATCATTTCTATTTATTATTATTATGTGTGTGTAATTGCACACATATGCGTACGTTTCAAAAACTTACCATTTTGTTGTAGAATGAGCAGCAGACCAGCTTCAGTAACCTACCAAAAGGCACGAGACCAATGCCTGCAACACCGTCGCTGCCTATGCCCCCTGGCGTGGACAGTAATTCTAACAACAGGTAATAACTTATTTTATTAGCTTTAACTTAGCTTTAGCATCTTATGCTATTATATTGTTATTCGTCGACATTCGACCGTAAATATGTTTACACAGAGTTAATTTAAAAATACTAATAACCTCTTATAGCCTAAGGTCCGGGGGCTGATTTCTGCAGGTATCTGTTTTTTTTAATGAAACTTAATTCAAATGAATCGTTGATGACAATATAATATGTTGCTGCCGGGTTGCTTATCAAGAATTAGCAGCAATTACCTTGAATTAAATATTTTGTAATTAATTTATTTTAATAAATTCCAGCTATATGTTTTTTAAATTATATCGGTGTCGGGTCGCCAATAAACCCTGTTGGTTTCAATACACCATCAATTAATGACCAACCGCAGTCTTCTGCGTTGAATTTTACACAACATGGATCTGTTGCAGACATCCAACAAGGTGGAATCAGTTTAGAGTCAAAGTTAGTTACTTTTGTAAAAAAGTGTGATTTATGTTTTTTTTTCGGATCTCGTACTATTAGTGCAAAATTCCTGTCAACATACCTAACAACTTTTGTTTTGCGACTTTTTTCAAACCTCAATACGTTCCTCAAAAAATATTTGTTAAGTTTTATGGTACTATCTGAAACGTAATTACTCTGTAGGTAGGGGAGAAGTGGCATGAAGGAGCCAGATTTTGAAAGAGCCACTTGCATTATTTCGGTAGTTTAGGAACGGATTTGGTTGGCGATTTTATTTTTAAGTGGCAACACTGATTTCCCGTCACCCACAAACATTTGACAGTTCGCCAGAACTAACGGACGCCGGTACATCGAGTCAAAGTTTTTGGCACTCAAAAGTAAGTATTTTGCTTCATTTAAGTTGTTTTTTGGTGTTTTATTGTAAACAAATATAAGTACATCGATTATAGACTGAGTTTGTACATATGTTTGACCTTGCAGCTGCGTAAAAACTGAGACACAAAAGTTTTGATATTATTGTTATTTTGAAGGTTATGTTTTTTTTAAGAATAAGTTATGAAAGAGCCGGCTGAATGGGCCTTAAATAAGCTGGTTTTTCATAACCGGCTCTTTCATAACCCTACATTTGAAGGTTGTAAATAAAATATAATAATAATAAATAATTATGCATTTTTTTCATATATTATTAAATTATTTCCTTCAGATATTGCATTATAGAGAAGCCTGGTCCAAAAACACGAAAAAGACCCGAAAAATCGGTAATTGAAGAAGCAGTCAGTGAAGTTTTGGAGAAAGGCCAGTACATAAACAAAACTGCACTTGCCTTAAATATGTCGAGGGCTTACTTAGCTAAAATAGTTAAAAAAGTAAAGACTTCTGGCGAATCATCTTATAAACACTGTCCTAATATAGGAAATAAGCGTATTTTTACAACAGACCAGGAGAATATGCTTGCGGATTATTTCAAGACTGCTTCTAAAATGTGCTATGGCCTAACAAGACATCAAGCTAAGAAGCTGGTATTTGATTATGCCGTAGCCAATGATATCTGTCCAGCTAAATGAAAGGAAATTGAAACTGCGAGTGATGATTGGCTTAAAGGGTTTATGAGCAGACACAAAGATTTAACTGTGAGAAAACCTGAAAGCACTTCTCTATCCCGTGCAACAAGTTTTAATAAAACTAATGTAAACACATTTTTTGACAAACTAAGCACTGTTTTACGAAAATACAATTTCCGTCCTCACATGATTCTTAACACCGACGAAACAGGCTGCAGCACCGTCACCAATCCTCCTAAAGTCATAGCTGAAAGAGGTTCGAAACAAATTGGGCAAGTTACCTCAGCCGAACGAGGAACATTGGTGACAACTCTGTTCTTTATTAATGCTGCTGGTGGCTTTTTACCGCCAATTTTTGTATTTCCTAGAGTAAACTACAAAGACATAACGTTAAATAATGGTCCGCCTGGAGCTCTAGGGTTAGCTCAAGCTTTTGGATGGATGACGGAGGACTGTTTTGTTAAAGCGCTTGAACACTTTGTGATACATGTTAGGCCATCAAAGGAGAATCCAGCATTGATATTAATGGATAATCACAGCTCTCATATGAATCTCAGAGTGGTTGAATTTTCCAGACAAAACTTAATCATTATAGTTACATTCCCACCACACTGCAGTCATAAACTGCAACCACTCGATGTCACAGTATATGGACCTTTCAAAAATAGATACCGCATTGCCATGAATGAATGGATGTTGTCAAACCCTGCTAAAACGGTGACTATTTATCAAGTTGGGCAATTTGTAAAAGAAGCATATCTGTCGGCTTTTAGTCCTCAGAATATAACACAAGGATTTGCGAAAACAGGAATTTACCCCTTAAATTCTAATGTATTTAATGAAGAAGAATTTTTATCTTCATATGTGACTGATAGACCTAATCCACAGTCAAACAACGGTAATGAGATAAACTTGGACAAGGAAAATATTGAAACTAACTTAAGATCAACACCTCCGCCTTCTACAAAATCACTTGAAGCTCGCAAAGAAAATGAGGTTGTAACAGACCAGAATATCAGACCATCTCCCTGTTTAACCTATACCCCTACGGTTGCAATTCCAAGGCAACAAATTATATCACCGGAAATGATAAGACCATTTTCTAAAGCGGGGCCAAGACAAAACATGACACGCAATAATAGAAAAATGTCGTCTGCCATCGTAACTGATACTCCCGAAAAAAAAAATTAGAAGAGTAAGAGGGTAATGCAAAGAAACCAAAAATTATTATTAAGAAAATGGCTACAAAACAGTCCATGAAAACTTTTAACAGAAAATCAAAAATAAATCAAGAAAATTCCGTAATGCAAGATGACTCTGATTCGTCTGACTCTGTCGTATTGGCTGAAGTAAAGAAAAAGGTTGTTCGAAGCAAAAGAAACTCCAAAACAAATAAAAATAGTGATGATTGCGTAGTTTGCAGCAAAACATATGAAAACAGTTATCAAGATTGGTTTCAGTGCAAAATTTGTTCTGGTTGGACTCATGAATCCTGTGGCATTAAGGGGAAATTTAATTTCTTTTGCGAGACAAGTTTCTAATTTTAAGAAAATAACATTATATTCTAAAGTTCCTAAAAGGTCTGAATCTTAACCAAATAGATAGATAAGATTTTGAAACTTAATGTAAGCAAAATTTTTTTTTAAAGTTCTTAAAGATTTAACGATGTTATTTTTGATAGAAGATATTATTTGTTATTTTGTTTAGTTTTCGAGACTGTTATTGTTAAAAAATAATCCGCCTCTAATATGATAAGATTATATATATAAGTATGACAGAATAACATGTTAAGATTAAAACGTTTGTTAGAATGACTTAAAATGACTGTAACAATTAAAAAATTCTTAAAAATGTCATTAGTTTAAAAAAAGTATTTGTTAGAATTGTCTTTTTGTTTTTATTTAATAGTGCATAATTATTATTTTGCATAATTTTCGCAATTACACTTTATAATACAGAATGGCTCTTTCATTACTTTTAGTGGCTCTTGCAATACCGAAATGTTATGAAAGAGCCAAATGACACCTTTTTTAAAAATGAATATTTCATTGATTTTTTTCATTGTGTTTGAGATTTTTTCGTATGAAATACCTACTTTAATAAATAAATAATAATTTGAGAAAAAGAAATCATCATTTCTTTCATTAGAAGTATATTTTTTTGCTCCGTTTAGTAAACTGGCTCTTTCATGCCACTTCTCCCCTACGTATTTCCAATGGTGCAGTGCAAGCGCACCGGGCCTCAGCGCCGCGCTGCGCGTGTCGCTTTAGCGACTGGGTAGAGTAGGTGCCATTTTCAAAAACATTTAATGTATTTTATTTTTTATGAAAGAAAAAACTTATGAATTTTTGAAAGTTTAAAACAAAAGATATTGAGGATAATGGTTAGTACAAAATACTAAGAGATTATTAGTACTTTTAAATTAACCCAGTATACTTAAATAGGTAAAGATGAAACACCTCAGGACCACTTTTTTCTCCTCTGTTCGTCAACCGATGTTCTTTTTTTTTTTGTTTAATAGCTATTGATGAGCTTTAGTGTTATCAATAAAAAATTTTAGAAACAGTTATATTAATATGTTAAGCGAAAACTTCGGGTCCCTTTTCAATTTTTCCTTATTGTGCGTACGGAGGAGTGTGAGATTTGGCATAGTTTTATATTCATACTGCCAATGTCAAAAATACTATCAATGTCAAACTCATAATAGTTTGTGATCAAATAGTCGCACAGAGTAGAGATTTTCGCCTAAGAGTTTATTTTATAAGTTTATACCATATTTATATTTACGGTCGAAGTTCGACCACCGGGTGACTTCTACTTTTGTGATATAAAAAATTGCGGTACGTAACGGACAGTAACGGTTGCGATCACTAGATATGTTGTGACGGTTTTTCGATTGGATTGATTAAAAAAATAACGACTAATAAAATTTAAAAGCCGTCCGTAACGTAATCTGTGTTATTCCGTTAATACTGGTGAAATACAAGTCAATAAATGCTAATAATGGTAAAAAGCTACATTAAACTTTTACCGACTTATACCGATTCCGAATCCTGCCTTATGGTCTGTATGATCTTTTGCAGGGAGAGCCAGATATCGACGATAGAGGCGCAACAGGTGCAAATACCGACAGTGACTTGTGATTTCGCGTCGGACATATCGACCAGCGAGGCAGGCGACACGGTCCCGCCGCATGCCGACGAGAGGAAGGACACGTTGAAGGTTATTACAATAAGGACACCTGTTCCACGTGACATTAAAACTTCCCCACGGGTTTTCCCGAGCAGTCTTCATGACACTCCGATTCGTTATGCGCTTTAACAGGATTTGTATTGCGATAATCAGTTTTTAACGCGTCCTACATTAAGTGCTGTCGCAAGCGTTAACAGCTTGACTGGCGACAATTTATTTATATATAAAAATTTAGCTTCCGTATGTTTGCGTCCACAAAACTCAAAAACTAGCTGATGGATTCACTTAAAATTTGTTCACAACATAGCTTCTGAACAGGAGAGTGTTTTTATATTCACGACCTCCGTGGCGCAACGGCTAAGCGCGTCGGAAAGTAAATGGGGATTGCGGGTTCGATTCCCGCCCCGAGTCTGGGTGTTTATGTAGGTATAATATGTATATATTTACAAAATAAAATTATATAAGTAGTATATCAGTTGTCTAATACCCATAACACAAGCGCTGTGCTGCTTACTTTGGGACTAGATGGCGCTGTGTGAAATGTCTTAGTATATTATTATATAATTACATATAAAAATTTAGCTTCCGTATGTTTGTGTCCACAAACTTAAAAACTGACTGAGCCACAGCGAAACGTGGTCGGGTTCAGCTAGCGTGAAATGTTTATGACTTCACAAATACATATATACATACATATCTTCACGCTATATCCCTAACGGGGTAGTCAAAGAGGACGGAACGCCAAGCTTCGCGATCGTTTAAAACAACTAAAAAAACAACTTTTCTTATAAATTCTTTCGCCTTCTCAAACCTCATCATTCTCCTCACACATTTTCGCCTAAGTACTTTTGACATTTCCGTCAGCTAACACTCTAGCTATTTGATTTTTGTAAGTTAGCCTTGGTCTTCCTTGGCACGATTACGATACGGAACTACAATTTGCTTTTATCACTACAAAGATTTATAACTTTGCGTTATATTGCCACAATTTTCTACAAATTCAATTTTTTACTGTAATTACATCAAATCTTTCCAAAAGAATTTTAAACTTTATTGTATCTAAAGTAGGTACAATAAGTTGGCTTAACTTTTTCCATTGTACTGACTAGAGCGGAGCATCTTTAGATATTTAATTATGTTATTATTACAGCGTTATCATAAAATTGTTAGTACTAACTTCCATTAGCAGTTTGACCTATTTCAAAGGAAAAAATATCTACATCTAATATAGTGATCTGTAAAATATAGCCCGATCGTTTACTGACGGAAATGCCAAAAGCATCCGCATACCTAGGCGAAAATGCGTGAGGAAACTGATGAGATTCGAAGAGGCGAAAGGAATATCGAAAGGAGTATGTAAGGCCCACGAAGGTTGGCACTTCGTCCTCTCTGAATACCCGTTAGAGATACAGCGTGAAGATATGTATGTATGTATGTATCTAATACTGTATGTATACATAAGTATACATCGTCAACATGATCAACACTGTCTTTTGTTCAATGGCCACGAAGTCTGATTGTCTGTCTGAAGCCTGAAGTCTCCTAATTTTATTGGATAATAATTAAAAACAAAATACGATTTATGCAATAAGATTAACGGATCTCAAATCATTTGTCTTTTTTAACTTATAGTAACTTTAGGAGATCGTTTATATAGACGTGTCTTATTGCAATTGCCAGTGCTAATACTAAATACCAGAAGCAATTGCTTTTCTTATATTCATATCACCCATTCTTACTAACGTTATTCACACTTTCTTTCTTCTTTCTTCATGGCATGGCGCACAGATTAGCGCATTGCATACATTTGCAATGTCACGTATTGTATTAATAAGTAGAATCGTTATCGCAAAACTCCTCCAGTAAAGTGATAGCTGGCTTTACTGAAGTTTTAAAGGATTTCTTGGAAGAGCGTGAGAATTTCCGCTACACATGTTTATTTAGACCTACTCTATTCTTTTTACTTATACAGAACTTTAAAACACAATATACTATCAGTTTTGTAATTTAAAACTCTCAAAAATGTAAAAAAAATAGAAAATCTAAACAAAATGTCAACCTCACTTCTCCCGTTCCTGCAAAAAAGTCCATTCACACTCTAATTACTGAAATGAGACAATGTGACGGACAGATGTGAGCAAACGTGAGTGAGAGATATGGATATATGAAGAAAACAAAAGCGGAAAATAGACGGAAAGAGATGATACAGAATGAATGTTGATGTTAGTAGAGAGTAGTTATAGAATTAGAATTATTTTTATTTATTTATTTTACTAACAAACTACAAACACAAAAATAATGCTACACGTAGAGAATTTGAGCAAATGATAAGCAAATGGTACAGCTTATTTAGTAATAGAAACTTCCGGAAGACCCATGAGAATGAAAGTTCCATAGAAGAAAGATAATATGCAACGTGGCTTGCTCAGGCCGGTAGAGTGAGGTGTGGGTTGAGTAATTGATGATGTTATTATTACTGTCACCTGGAGAGTGGTGGTTTTAGGGCGCCTAGTACACCTCTGCAATCGACATCTAATGGGATATTTATAGAAAGTTAATTAAATAGACATCAGAAAAACATCACACAAAGAAAACTTTTATTTCTTCTAACTTAATCTCTATGGTGGATACAATCAGTTCACTATGTATTTATTATTAAAAGTTAGTAACAATTTAAAAAGATGAAATGCTATGGTTAAACAACATTATCCTGTTTATTATTATATATGTATTAAATAAGGTCACCTATTATCTAACAGCACTTAGATATTAATTAGTTTACAAAATAATTCATTAGTATTAAAGTTTTACAAGTATTGAGCTCAGATATTACTTGTTATAGTTACAACCATATAATTTATTAATGTTATCTTAAATTAAAGGGAAGTATACCTAGTTATAAAGACTTAGACACCCTTTTCTTGTTTATGTACTGCATTTAAATTCTTAGTGTTACAGATACATAAACCCAAGTACATTTTATACCTTATTATCCAGTATTTTATTTCGTAGAGAAAAATATTTATTTGATACACAATACCTTTATGTGGAGCTAATATCTAACAGAGAATCATTTATTAGTTACACGCAGAGTGTTATCAGTTTTATCACTGATCAATCTTACGAAGGAGGTGGTCATCCACCAACTGCACCTACTCCTCAGTCTTCCCCTTTGTCGAACATCTACTAGCATCACAGCACCCACATGCCCCGGCCCTCAAAGATTCCCCTTTAATAGGAACTGCGGCCTGGCCACGCGATATAGCACCCAAGTGAAGAAGATTTAGACTTCTTGATAGTCAGAGTAGTGCACCAAACCATTCTAAGAACTATTTTGATTAGTTCATACTGAAGTTTAGATGAATGTTGAATAGATTTTACTATTATTCCTAAGTATTTATTACATATAGGGACAGGACCTGCTTTCTATAGGTGTACTTTGAACTCTGTAACAAGCACATGTAGACATTAGGATCCTATTCCCTAGTCCTATCATCATTGCTTGCCCTTATCTACAGCTACAGTACTCACCATGGGATCCACCATGAGATTACCTCAACTACTTTAACATATTATTAACTAACTCATTTATTCTAATTGGGGTTGCTACTCCCAAACAAATACAGCTAAGACTATCTTAAGCGACATGTGGCCTAACTTTAAGTTTCTTCATGAGACTTTGTTGAGGCAGCTTGTCCCGCAGCAGAGAGAAAAGAAAAAGGAAGCTATCGGATACGAGACGCTTTTTATACCCCACGACGAAGGTCACCTATGCTCCTACTCCTGGAACAACTAGTGTAGAGACAGTGGTCGACAAACCCTATCTAAAATTACACCTACCTAGCGAGTCGATAAAATTCATTAATTTTTTCTAAGTGTATGACGTTTAAGTCAACTATAGTTTTAGTATTATTCGTTCGTGCTAATAAGTTTATTAACTAGAGACCTAATATTTCATCAATTTAGAGCTTATTCTATCTAACAACAAAGGCTACATATTTAGAGTCTATCGATATGTTTATCGAACATATCTTTACATCCACACTTCTAAGTATAGATAATCTAGACCAACGGTACGTTTGTCATCGACGCCGTGTGCGTGTTCTAGAATGTTGTTGAAAGTTCTATTTACAAACGAATTATTAAAAATAATATTACTAAAGGAGTTCTAGATAATTCGTAGATTGTTATTTTTACATTAATATTACTCAATACTCAAAGATACTATATTTATAACAAATTTATTCCTGCAGAAAGGCTTACGGTCAATGCTTCAAACGTGATTTAAGAAAGCTAAACTGGTCTACGTTGTCCATGTCCGTCTGTCACAGTGAATGTTGTTTGTAAACATTTAGGTTAAACAAGGAATACTTTATTTTTCTAGATAACAGAAGTTAAAAGTTAATTTATCTTTTAAGTAATTACGTGCATCTATAAATATTATAAGTTATTGTTCTCCATGTCGGTGGAGACTCAATATGACTGCTACAATATATGAATAAAGGTTCGGAAAAAATGAAACCGATATAGGTAGTTTCTTCATATGTTACAGATCCATATGTTACAGATTCCATCAACTTTACACCCACTGAGATGAAATTTATTAAAGAGAAAAATTTTGCTAATCTATTTACAAACGAATTATTAAAAATAATATTACTAAAGGAGTTCTAGATAATTAGTAGGTTATTATTTTTACATTAATAATACCCAATATTCAAAGATACTATATTTATGACAAATTTATTCCTGCTGAAAGACTTACGGTCAATGCTTCAAACGTGATTTAAGAAAGCTCAACGGGTCTACGTTGTCCATGTCCGTCTGTCAAAGTGAATGTTGTTTGTAAACAATTAGGTCAACCAAGGAATGCTTTATTTTTCTAGATAACAGAAGTTAAAAGTTAATTTATCTTTTAAGTAATTAAGTGCCTCTATAAGTATTATAAGTTATTGTTCTTCGCGTCGATGGAGACTCAATATGACTGCTACAAATATACTTACATACTATAATTAAACATATACCTATTAAGTAAATATACAAAAACATGTACGTTTAAATATATTTACATACCCGTAAATACATATATAACCTATTGTCCGACCGCTGAGAGAATGCGTTCCTGACGTCTCGTCTGTCAGTTGGTGATGAGCAAAAAGTATCACTGTTGTATTATTTCTTCAACCGACCGAAGAAAAGAGTAGCATAAAATTCAATACTTGTTTGTCTGGTTTCTAATTTCTGAGCATAACTAGAGTAAAGAAAATAAAAATGCGAGAGTAATATTCAGAAATATTTATTACAGGTACTATGAAATCCACAATAAAAATGTCTTAAAAAATACACGTTTATAGTATAACGACAAATAACGGTACAATTTCCTGTTATTTTTGGCACATCACTACAAAAATAAACAGTTCACATAACCTTGTAACAGCACAGTATGGATTTAAAAAAAGATTGTTTTTTATTTAACATTAAATTTAGCGCAAAATTATAACATTTATTATCAGTTGATATAATAATATAGTTTTTAATGATAATGATTCGTTTATGGGGCCAATACACAATAAAAATATTTTTATCGTAAATTCGACATAATAATATAGTTTTTAATGATAATTATTCGTTTGTGGGGCCGATAAACAATAAAAATATTTTTATCGTATATTCAACACCATTACAAAAGTTACGACGTCCATTCAATCATAACCTGTCCGGAACGTATTCTCTCAGCGACCAGACTGTAGTTAAAGAATTAATTTATATATTATTAGGGGAATGAATAAATAAAGGAAAATTGCCGCAAAAGACGTCATTTTTATTAAGCAAATAAATATGAAATAGATTTTTTAATAACATCTAAAAATAACACCTACGAAATAGTGTGTTCACTAATTTTATCTTATAATTTATTTATTCGTATCGTATAATATATATTCTATTATATATCAAGCGCATGCATGTATTTATTTTTTATAGCAAGCAACATGTCCTGTTTTTAACCGACTTCAAAAAAAGGAGGAGGTTCTTGATTCAGTTGTATTTTTTTTATGTTTGTTACCTCAGAACTCCATCATTTATAAACAAATTTAGAAAGTTCTTATTTAATTGGCATAGATATACTTCCAGATTGGTTCCATTTAAATTTCACTGGTATTGGATCTTGGACTTCGAAGATACACTAAATAACGCGAACTGGTTATAACCTTTATTTACTTATATTGATAATTCTCTTGTATGTTATTTCGCTCCAGAATTAAAAAAATGCTAAAAGAAAAATATTATTACAATATTCATGAATTTATTGATGACAGTATAAAGTAAGTTATGTTATTAAACAAAGCCAATTTTTGTCATGACAAATTTTTAGCTCCTTTTTTTGTTCTTGCTTTTGACTATGTCGATTTTGTTTATGCATGAGTAAGTACATGACATTCAATGGTTAATTTTTTTGTTTTTTTCTTGTTCGACATGTTATGTTTATTTGACGTTTATTTGACATTTTATAACTTATTTGCAATTATAATTTTGATTATCCATAACATTTTATAAAATTGTTAATTAAATATTTGCATGCTATGTTGTTAGCAGAATGTGAATAGCTTTATATTTAAGTGTAAAATAATAATCAATGTTATACTCACATTCACGCAAATAAATATTATTATTATTATAAAAAAGTTTATTGTAGACCTTCCTAGATATTTATTTAGGCCAGGTCACTTAAAAGGGAGAAATTAATAAAATTTGAAAAAAACTTATCCGACTTAAAAAAAGTCACTGAAAGTACGAAACCCTTTACTAATCAAAACTCAAGTACAAAAATAACTTTATAAACACGATACAAATACCTACATAATTAAATTTGCCAGTTATTGAAGTCGGTGCCAAATTAATGTGCAACAACAGAAAGTCTATTAAGTAAACTTGGCGCTGACTTCAGTTACTGTCAAATTTAATTATGTAGGTATTTGTATCGTACCTGTTCATGAAATTATTTTTGTACTTGAGTTTTGATTAATAAAGAATAGTTATTTCGTACTTTTTAGTTTTTTTTGTTGAAGTTGGTTTATTTTTCTATATTAAACACATGTTCTGTGTGGGCACCGCTGAAAATCAGAGCTGTAGCGCTTGCGTCAGCATAATACTGAGTCGGTGTAAATTGTATAGTGCCTAAGTCATATTCTTCTAATTTGTATTTGTATCGATTATCATAATAATCGATACAAATACCTTGGCATCATCATTCACGCATAATAATGCGTGAGTGATGATGCCGAAGCCAAACAAATGTCTGTGTATGTGTATGTGTATGTGTAACGGCGGCGGCGTGGTGTGTGACAGGTAGTGACGTCGGCGCAGGTGACGCGCAACCCGCTGGCCAGCTGCCCGCTGCGCGGCTCGGCGCTGTCCGTGAACGGTGAGCTGCAGCTGCAGGCGCAGCGCTGCCGCGCGCCCAGCGTCGCCATCGACACCGACATGGTCTCTGAATTTGACCCTTCCTCCTCAGATTCCGGCGTCGTAAGCCGCTGCGCCGTCGTCAAGCCTCTCAAACTGCGCATATGCCAACCGATCTTCGGGAAAAAGAGCGACTCGTCGCGTCGCCAAGAGAAATCGCAGCCGAAAAAGTCCGAGTTAGAGCCCGCGCTACCCAAACAGCACAAGCCGAGAGACCCCGAGCGAGAGAAGAGGAGGCTAGCGAGGAAAAAGGAGAAGAGAGCTACTTTGATATTAGGACTAATTATGGGCAGTTTCATAGCATGCTGGCTGCCTTTTTTCTTTCTGTACATACTGAAAGCCGCGTGTAGACAATGCGTCATTCCGGGCAGTGCTTTCGCCATAGCCTTCTGGCTGGGGTACATGAACTCTGTGCTGAATCCAGTCATATACACTATATTCAATAAGGACTTCCGAAGAGCCTTCCGGAGGATATTGTTCAAGTGATGTTTAGCCTACCTGTGCTGCTACAAATGCGTCACAAACCGCATTATGTTGGCTCAAGAAAGAGCAGCACCAGGTCTTTACAATGTGCGCTGATTCACTCATGCTGTGTCAATCTTATAATGGAAAGCTATCAGATTGTGAGGATTATATAATAGAGTCCCTCAAATCAAGCATTCTTTGACTGACATATTTTAATAACAAAAATTAAAATACTTCTATCATATACAATTTTAAACTTCATAAGAATGTCGTATTTATGTACAATATAATATGGCATGTCTCTTTAATATACATATAAGTATTTAAAACACGCTTGAGATACGATTGTTTTCTACATTTTATTTAATTGTACACAATAACTTGATTTATGTCATATAAATCATGTTATGTCCCAATATTATCCTAATGAAATGCAATCAAGAAGAACTGAATTACAGTCCCTAACTGTATAGATAAACATATTACCGCTTTGCATGTTTCATGAACTGCACGCATATTTCGAATTTTATTGTCATAAGTCGGTCAAAGAATATCAAAAATATGTTAGAATAAATAAATATTAAACCCTTGTACCTAATATCTTAGGTCAGCTTTATATTATAATATTCCAAGCTTTTTATATTTAATTTTAAAAAATCACTTCATGTAACTACATAGATTAAAAATATGATAAAGAAGAATATTACATAGATAAACGAAAAATAAAATGAATTGATTTGAATAAAGAACACATGAAGTGGTTTTGAAATATTTGATTTCATAAAAAAGGAATTGTAAAGAATAAAATTATATTGCTTTCGTAGGCATTCCATATTACGTAGCTATATTTAATAATTTGTATAGATAACATACTAACTGCAAAATCACTAATGGATTTGAAATGAATATTGTATACTTATGATAAATTCCTAAGCTGTATAATATACCAAAGGAATTTTTTAGCTATAATGACACACATTTAAAATGTAGCACTTATCTACCCTGCGTGCACACTTGCATGAGTATACATCGATTAACGAGAGCATAATAACCTTTATTACATTACAATTATCACAAATATTGCAGATTATTTATAAATATCCACTTGCTGTATCCTCAACAGGGTAGTCAGAGAAGACGGAGCGCCAACTGTCGTGGTTCTTTCGCGTCAAATCTCACCATTCTCCTCACAAGTTTTCGCCTAGGTATGCGAGTGCTTTAACATTTCCGTTAGCTAACACTCTGGTTATTTGATCATCGTAAGTCAGACTTGATCTTCCATGGCTTCTCACTCTCGGTCTGTAGATTTTCTTCGCACGGATACAAAGTATTAATTATTTTCATCCAACGATATCTATGTAGTACCTACCCACTAGATTGAGAGTTCGAAACAATCGCTATGTGCCACTCAACTGAGGCTCCGGGGACTACACCTAGCTCGCTTTCAATTCGACGCTTGTGCAGTGAACAGCGTAGCGTATCTTACTTCATTTCATGTTTAAACCCGCGACTTCCAACGTCATAATTCAAGCTATCTCTATACTCAATTTCATCGCAATTAGATGACCGGTATGGCAGTCCATATAATACGAACAAACTAACGAACATCGATTTTTATATATTAGATTAGAAAATCGATGCTCAGCTTAATATTAGACTGTAAAATATACATTTAAAATGGATTTTTAGTGAATTAAACTTATTTTAAACATAAAATGATAACGTGATCAGTCTTGACCGTTCGGAACGACGACTCTAACTCGATTTCGAATAAATTATTAATTATTATTGGTCTAACATTCCAATACTATCTTTTTTTTATTATACCCTACTCCAAAAGAACCTACTTCCGAAAATATTATGCTAATAAATTATATTCTATAAGTAATAGCCTGGAAGTATTCCTGACAGACTCACTATTAGGGAGTACATACAAGACGAGATTTTCACGCGCTAATCACTAGCGCATGTGAAACGCGTTTTAACCGCAAGTAACTACAACACAAAAAAACTTTTATAAGCGTATCTTAAGGGTCACGTAATAGGATAAAAAAGCGAAAGAAACGGAGAGACCTTAGAATAATAACGTTTAATAGTGTTTACTAACATGAGAGCAAACGAATGAAGCAAAAAGTTATCTGTGTGTGTGTAAACAGCCTATCGATTATACCCTAACTTACGTATTACTAACTTACGTTACACAGGTAAGCAAGTAATAACTTACTTATTACTTGCTCATCTGTGGAATGTTACATTTTTTTCAGTTGCGTTGTGTCTTCATTTCACTGCATAAGCCATAAGACTTTCTTTAATTTAATTTTAATGAAATACGAATTGCAAATGTTTGTTAACGATATATAGAGCCATTTAAGTCTTCAAGTAAAGGGATTTAGTTCGTGCGCTAAATCGGTTTCCAAACGTTATTATTCTAAAGGAGGAGCTATTAAACGGACTGGCCTAGGCGTACGTCTCGGGTATACGTCTCCATCCTGTGCCGAATGTTCTTTCTCATACATCTTCTGTGAAACGATGTTTGAAATATTAGTTTTCTCTTAAATCTGAATACATATAATACATAAAAGGCAAAGTCCTGACTGACTGATTGATTGATTGACTCTTCATCGCCCAGCCCAAATCACTGAGGGCAGTTGAATTTATTCAGAGTGGTGACATATTTCTCTAAGCATCATTTAAGAAGAAAATTCTCGGAATTCAGCCCCTAAGGTCCGACTAAACAAATCCTTGTGGTATTTGCGTGTAAAAACGTCGCGAGCATAGTCTTTTAAGTGCTGAAGTAAACTGTACGCTCTCGCTGCTCGAGTAAACTCGTCGCAATGCAAAAATGGCCCTTTAGTTGCGTTATTTGAAAATGCAAGGGAATTTTTATAGCTTAATTATTTAAAGACAAGGGAATATTAGCACAATTAACTTATGTTGACTTAAAAATCTAATGTAACTATTAAGCTTGAAAGAAAACTTCATCTAAAACTTTCAAATTGTAATTTTTGGATTTCACTATGAAGAAAGATCTGGCTTTCGTGCATACAAAAATCATTTGTATTACATCGTTCTTAAAGTATAATCTCAATTTGACTTGAAACTATAAATCTGCACGTCCAAAATAATATGAATTCCCTTGCAGACGTACCCATACGCTTAGGATTCGTACAAAATATAAGACACGTGTACTTTCATTGTAATTATTTTGCGTAATATAATGTCCTAAGGTTTACACTTTAATGTACGTACCTATATACTACCAATAAAATGTCCACGAGAAACGCAACAACTTTAAACTGATTACAAAAAAAAATCCATTAGGCTTACTTACTTGTAAGTTGTAACAAAACATTGATAAAATAAAATATTACTAAATTGATTTGAAGTTAAAGTATCCTGGTTGGGATTCATTTATTACAGGTTTGCCAACGGATATATTATTATTATACACTTATACGAAAACGTTACACGAACTTGCAGAGGGCGACAGCCGCGCCGCAATCACGCGACGGGTGTCTGAAATTGCGATTGTGCAATTACGGTGCGATGACGGTAAAATGTCTTATTGTTGCAAAAGTAGTTAACAGTAGTTTTTAATTCACTCATTGCTCGACAGAAGAAGTAATGATAATAATTATTGATAAAAATATACGTATAGGGTATTATGTTACATGGATAATATGTTAGCTTTTTTACTATGTTCCATCCAATATAGACGTTTGTATTTGTTGAATCTTTGCGACACGCCAAATTTTTTGTGTTAAGTTTTTCATATAAAAACGTCATCCCAATTTCCGACATTTTCGGTAGATTTTCCCAAAATTTTCTTTCATACAAACCTTGTCCTAACAATTACAAACACAGTAAAAAAAAAATCATACAAATCGGAGGAGCCGTTATCAAGTAATGATCTTTTATAAATGCACCAATTGATTATTATTTATATAGATATATTAAAGTAGACTTTCAGGCAATGACATATTTATTCGGTCGGTTTAGCTCTAATAGTTCATATTAAAACTCCCTATCAACAAATAAATTTGACGTTTTCTCCTAATAAATTGTATTTAAAAATATGAAAAATTACGTAATATGGAACCAATTGATATCTAATATTTAAAAACTGACTGAACGCTATAAAATAGATTTTATAGCGTTGAGCCACTTTTTAAATGTCTGTCATAGTTTGATATAGTGTAGAGAAAAAGATTGTCGTTAGGAGTTGTTACCCACATATCCTTATGAGTGAAAATAGTGATCTGGAAACACGTATATGAGTAACTTAAACAAAAAGTATTATTTAATATATTAAAATACATCCATATACGTCAACGCATTTTCCATATGGCAAGTTGGCTACACGCTTCACTATTTCTTATATTTATATTTCTTATAACTTGATAATATGCAATTTAAAGTCAATAGCGATAAATAGCATTTTCATTCTTATAAAAAGCTTTAAAAAAAATTAAAAAAATTAAATTCGAGATGAGATAGGTACCTTTTTTATTAGACTGCGATACAGTCAAGTGAAGGGTTATGTGTATTGTAGAGAGTCATGTTTAACTTTGCAAATAAAATTTAATGAAGTTTCATCAACACAAACTTTTTCGCACATTTCGCGTTTCTCGTGGATGTTACATTAACTCTATTAATACTCACATGTCCATTATAAACTGAAAATCATTGTAAAGATACGGTGTTTAAATAAAATCATATATATTGTTATCGTGGTCTTGTTTAAAATTTAATTTAACATGTGATTTATTCAAATAAAGACATTTTTAAACGTGAAGTCTACCAACAGTCCGGGAAAAACCCGCTTTGCAAAAAAAAGTAAAAAACTCGGTTAGGTATCATTTGTTCAACATCATCTTGTAATGAAACTTTGATTACATTGTTTTCGCAAATGCCAGAGTATATACACAAATACAGAGAGGATCATTCCCAGACTACGTTTAAATCCTAGACAAAATCTAGTATACTTTTAATCAATATACGTTCGATAACAAATTTGTTTCTTATCTTTTAGCAGGGTTAACTACTAATGAAAATTATAAAAACGGACATTGTCAACCAAAGAACCCCCATAACATTGACTCCCATTGAATGGCCAACCAACTACAACTTTTACTACAATTACAACTTATATAAAAGTTCGTTTCCTACATTGACCAAATAAGAAATTGAGCCCGGGACACCAGTCTGAAAACCATAGGAATATGCCCTAATTTGGGCTTAACCGCACCAACGTAACAGACAAGTTTCAACTAAGGTTTTAAAATTGCTAATTCAATATATTTCATAATTGGAATAAAATATATTTTAACCAATATGCGTTAACGGTATATATGGCAATTGTAGGTTAAATTTAAAATATGACTGCGCCTCTGTGCCTCTCGAAGCACTACACAACAATAAAATGCACTAAAAATGTATGTATCATATACTTTTAAGTCACACTTCTAAATTTTTTTAAGTAACGTTAGAATTTTGGATACAATTTCGTCGTATATAGATTATTTTTGACAGCGCTGGTCGCATAACACGGTATTTTGATTTGAAATTGTTGATTATACATATAAAATTTTTCTAAACCTGTGAATAGTATACTTAACTAGTAAATTAAGTAGAATTATTAAAAATGAATCCAAAAAGAACACCAAATACATCCTTTAAATTCTAATCTTATGAAAAATTATATTCAATATTAATCCCGTCTGTAAATATTGTTTGCAAACCACGCAGTTCCTTGCAATGTAAATACTTAAAAGCTTCTCCTGTGAACATTATAAAGAAAACAAACTTATGATTAGAATAATAATTAATATTTCGTTTAAACTAATATTATATAACCACTATACCAACGACTGATAATACTTTGTAGATCCTTTTTCATTCAGCAAACACAATTTGTAAATAACTTCTTTAATTACAGATATGAATATGTAATAATAATTAAAGAAACAACAACGAGAATTTAATTCTAAATCGGTGTTATCTGGTATCTCTTATTAGGCAACAAGTATAATATAATTATTTTATAAGAAAGTATTATAAATACTTAAGTAACAATAATAAATATGCAACACCATTGCCGTAATAATTATAATATAGATTATTAGATTGATTATCGTATTATATATAATTATATTGTAAATTAATTGTAAGTTATGAAATTAAGAGCAATAGAAATACAAAATATTATTTTGTTTTTTCGTTATATGTATCCGTAATAGTCTTCCAGAGTGAGTGTGATCTATAAAAAATAGAATTAAAACTTTTTTATTTTATTTAACTCTTTTTCATCTTGTCTGTATTTACAAGAAACACCAAGTCGAGTAGGTAACATTGCACTAATTGTTCTGTATGCATTTCAGTAGAGATTTTGTATTGGTGAAGTATTTTAAATAATCGTATAGATAGAATCATTTGTATACATATTAATAAATATTGTATATTTATTTCCGACATACCTTACCTACATTACCTGTGTAGTGCAGAGTAACAATTGATAATAGATTCTAATTATATTAATAAACAATATGAACCTCACAATTACGCACAGAGCCCGTGCTGATTGAGACGGTTCTATAAAAAAAATTTTTCTTTCGTAAATTACTCGAAAGAGAATTTTTTTTTTGTATATGTTCCTACTATATTTTGTTTAAAGCAAAATGTGGTAGGAATATGCGTTCGAAAATGATATTTATAAGGCAATAATTTTACTTGTACGCATATATCACAAGTTTTCCATTAAATTACAGGTTTTTGTACAGTTTTAAAATTGACACTTATAATACTGATTTCATATTTATTAATGACATTAAATTAGAAAGTTTTGAAATTTAAATAATAATAATAGCTAATCCTATACTGTGTATTTATAATATAGCGACATGTTCAATAATAAAACTTGTTCTAAAATGAAATACTATAACTGTTTATACTATCTATAGATATATCGTGTACCTATCTAGTATTTGTTAACGTATTTTAATTTTAAAATTCGAAATGTGTTATGTTTATATCGTTCTTTACAAATTAAATTACGATAATCGTCTAAGGCTATACGGTAACTATTAATTCTTATCGACTCAAAAATGTAAATGAAAAAAATATACGAAGTACCAAATATACAAATTTTAATCTTTAAATATTGTTTTAATCTTCGCCTAATTATTTACGAAATGTTGACGAAGATACGTACCAGAATTCTAATATGTACAGTACATATCAGAATATTTTTTAATAATTGATGGCGAACAGTGAAACATACGTAGGTATATCCCATTTTTTCATTTTTGTCTTTTTTTTTTCTTTATGGCATGGCGCACAGATTAGCGCAGTTTCCAATGTCACGTATTAATAAGTATAATCACAAGTAAATTAGTTTTTTCTTATCGTAAAACTCCTCCAGTAAAGTGATAGTAAGCTTTACTGAAGTTATAAAGAACTTCTTGGAAGAGGGCAGGAACTTCAGCTACAAATGTTTATTTAGACCTACTCCATTCTTTTCACTTATACAGAAATTTAAAACACAATATACTATCACTTTTGTACTTTAAAAGTTCCAAAGATGTAAAAAATGGAAAATCTAAATAAAATGACAACCTCACCTCCCGTTCCCGCCAAAAAGTCGTTTTTGTCATTAATATAAACAAATGTGGCGACTATGACATCTATGTATATACAATGAAAGTTTTTTTTCTTTGACCGCGATAAACTTGAAAACTACTGGACCGATCGGCATGGGACGATGACTATTCGACGCGGAATTAGTTGTAGATGGTTATAGGCTACTTATTGTTTGAACTCCATAGACCCTTCACCATTTTTCAAACAAAAATGTACTATTACGTACAAAATTTTCACTTACGCCCAGCGAAGGGAGCGGGAAACGGCTTGTTTATAACATAAATTTATACCTAGAGACGGGTCAGTTCATAAATGATTGACTCAGTTGTCATACTTATTAGCTATTAGTAAAACAAACATGTGTTTATTCTCTGTTTGTGTGTTTGTCCTTCTATAAAAACCACCAAGTATTAAAAGAATAATAAACATCATGATAAATGTAAAAATTAGTATTTAAAAAACCTTAGAATTAAAAAATAGGAGAGTACAAACAATGAAACTCTTCAGTTATTATTTTGCCTTACATTTCGAATGATTGTGTCACTTACATATTAGAGTGAACTGATTTATGATTCTAATTTGATCTAGGAACACAGGCAACCTTTAGGTAACACTACAAATAAAAAACGAAATGCTTGACAAAATATGATGAATATGATAAATATGAGTAACTAATTAATCTGTGATTGTGTTATAGGATAATATTAGCACAGATTAATTATTTAATATTAGTGTTATATGTGCATACTTTATAGTTTCGTGTATACAACAGAAAAGCAGTGTTTTAGAGTGTAATATGCTGGACCAGTGAACGGTGAGAATTTAGCGAAATTTTGGTTAGTATCTTGCTTGTTTACATTAAAGTAAAAAATGAAAAAATAGGATATATGATAGATATATGATAGCTATAGGATAGATGGTAACTAAAACAAGCGAATGAGTGCAATATAGTGAACATTCACTGCTTTTTGGCAATTTCAGTTTGCTGTTATGTGACATATTTACGAGCAGTTCGTACAACTACCTACGTCAAACATGCTTTGTTTTATGGTTTTGCGAATTCCAGTTCTGAAAGTTATCACAGTTTGACTCTACTATTATATAACCGTAATAACTAAACTGAACCCTGAGCTTCGAACGCAGACTTTTTCATAAATAGTAATAAATTGTGAAGAAACTTAGTGGTATCACTCTATAATAACATTGGCAAATGGTTTTTATAAGGTTTGCGTTCTATGCATTTTTTAATAGTTCTTGACATCAACCGTTTAAATATCTGAGTCTATGAAACAGATGTTATGTTAAATTTAAATGTTTATTAACAAGTGCAATGAAGAGATACGCAGTATGGCAGCGTTTCACGACAGTGTTATTGTAAAACTGAAGAAGGGAATGCTTACATGGTTCTGGCACTTAGAAAGAATGAGTGATGAAAGACTGACGAAGAAAATCTACAGAGCGAAACCGAGTGGTAAAAGAATCCAAGGAAGACCAAGGCTGACTTATGAAGATCAAACAGCCAGACTGTTAGCCGACGGAAATGTCAAAAGCACTCGCATACCTAGGCGAAAATGTGTGAAGAGAATGATGACATTTAAGGAAAGGAAAGAAGTCGGTAAGGACTGTAAAGCTTGGCGCTACATCCTCTCTGACTACCAGTGGCGTGTACAGGTTTTTCGACAGGGTAGGCAGTCAAAATAACATATGTATAAAAAAAACAACAATTTTAATAATTATATTCACTAATACGCAATACTGACGAGCGAGAACGTTACCGTTACTTAAATCTTTTGTAGTGGTTTTTATTTGTTTTATGTAGTTAATGTGAGGAAAACAAAATGTGAGGAAAACAAAAAAAACTATTAGTATGTGCACAATCTGTGAGCCAGTTAAATGTTTCGTATTACTTAGAATTAAAACTTCAAAACACATTACCTGACTTTTCGCTTTTGATATAAATGCAAATCTGGGACATACCTGCCTTTAAATGGCCTTTAGCTACAGTATGTAATTTTTACACTATATGAACATTTCGAAAACGCGGCTCCTTTAGTTTTTGTAAACACACACTGCCAACACAATTCTCGCAGCCAAAACATTCTATTACAACTGAAATTGTCTATTATAATTCGATACTTTACTTCAAATACGAATTGTAAATAGAATAGAATTTTTTAAATAACTTATAGAATAACAAATCATTTGCACGAAGAAATCAAATATGGCTTTTCATTTTGATTCAAGTATAAATCAGTAAATCACAAACAAAGCAAAATCCCGTAACACAAAACCAATTTTAGTAGGAAAAGTGTTGAATTTATCAAATGCATTTAACTCTATAATGTCCCCAAAACACAAACATGATTTTTGAATATAAAATAACACACATTTGTAATAATACTTCGTGCTGATAGGTGAAATGTATACATGTTGCGTGAATTGTATTCACCGGACCAACTTGCCTCCGCGAATAAGTTATATGGCGTGTATTTTTTATAGATAGATGGCTGATAGGTAAAAACAAAATACAATATTTGTATACAGCTGAACCCTATTTCATAGAAGTCACACTGTGGTATTTTTCACCTTGAAACATTCAAAAAATCCTGTGTCAAAAAAATGATACTATCGTAGAGGTTCTACTGCAGTTAGGCATTTTCTGCCTTTTCTTTTTTTCATTTCATTTTCATTTTTCATTTTTTCATTTCTAGTAGTTTCTGAGTTTATCCATTACATATAAACAAACAAAGTTTACCTCCTTCCAGTATTAGTATAGATAATTTTGCCTGAAAAACTATGTCGGCAAGTTACAGCATATAGTTCAATCAATAGTACAATAACTACCACTGTTTTATGAAATGTTCTTTTTTAATTTACTGGTAAAATTAATACATGCATAACAAAGGCATGACTTCTATGAAATGAGGTTCTGAAGACTGAAAAGATTTCACAATCTCTATAATGCAGCGAGCTTGTTCGTTGAATGTTATGTCCGTGTGTTTCTAATTCATAAGTTAAAGCGAACTTGGTGCGGCGTCACAAGGGAAATGTCCCGTTCAACTAACACCAAACCTAATTGAAAATGCGATTTCAAATTTATGTTTATCCCCCTAATAAAGTTTCGACTGCTGTGGAAGGTTTCATATATTATGTACATTACTCTGTTATAATTTAATTTATGATATTATTTCGTAACTTAAGTTACAGCATTGTTACTACTAAGTAATACAGGCTATTACATCTACATTAAGCATATATAGATAGATATACACTTTGTCGTATTATTGTTAAGGTTAGACCTTCCGCCAAAGTAATAAGGTCGATTATTGAGTGGCATGTTACACGTACCTTTTAGGGCTTACCTGTATCTCGAGCTCTAGGCTTGTTAAGATAAAGCTAAAACCTAAAAACGCATTGCTTACTTTAAGGTCTGCCATCGATTGTCGGTATACGCAAAATTAAGAAGTAAAATAAAATTATAAATCGAAATTTTTTGAGCGGTGACATGTTATGACCTCGTGCAAACTGGCGGCGTTAAAAACAATTTTCTGTTATTATTTGCTATTATTATTACTGACGAGAATTCTGTAGAACCCTCTCTATTTTTATTCAGTATTATAATTAGCGACGGGGTGCTCTAGAAGGTTCCACTTTCCTTTTGTCTATATATGGGGGCTGAACGCCAGCCGAGTCAGGTGTTCGACTAATGATCGAAGTGATAACAAGGCGATATCGAGGCGAACTACGACGATTACTACTAGGACTACTGCTAAGACTGGAACAAAAACTACTGCGATTTG
Source organism: Zeuzera pyrina (assembly GCA_907165235.1). Classification (NCBI taxonomy): domain Eukaryota; kingdom Metazoa; phylum Arthropoda; class Insecta; order Lepidoptera; family Cossidae; genus Zeuzera; species Zeuzera pyrina. Next base: position 2,894,162 of record OU015639.1, read on the forward strand.
GGAACAATGTTTGTGAATGAAGCGCTTCGATGACTATTGCGCACCTGACTGGTGCAACTCGGCCGAAACTTTAAGCCAAAATAAAATATAATCGCCTTAATTTCCCGTGTTTTAGATATTTTACTATGTATTATTTTTCCCAATGTCAACACTTTCCCGCACCGGTCACTCTCAGCCTGTGCCTGTATCATTGAATAATAATAAATAACTCAATGGTCTGTATCTTGGACCGTTCTCGGACCAAGTAATAAAGAGAGCCATAATGAGTTGCCACTCTTATCACCGTATGTGAAACAAATTTTCGTATCTATCTCATTGAGGGTAACCACAAGAAAAACGACTATAGTAAGTTTGGCAATCTCGCACTGGCCTCATAATTTGTGTCAACTGAATACCGGCTCGACGTACAAAACATTGTATTACTGAAATACGAGCATATATTTGCAAAATACTTGTAAATCTTAAGTGTTTTAGCAGCTAGGATATACAAAAATAAAAATATGTCATGTTCAGCTGTGTATCCGATATTAACTATTAAACTATTCAATAAGATGAGCCGAGAATTACGAATAACGAGCGAGATTTTAAATAGTGGTAGATTTTCCGTTCGTACTAAAAAATACTACGTTACAATTACATAATATGCCTAAATGCTTCTTGTACTATAATGCTTCTTATACTATAATGTGTTTTGTACTACAATATTTATTTAATTATGTTCTGGTAGTTACCTCTCATGACCGATACTGTGATTCCGGAATTGTAAATTAATATAAAGTTCTCATCGAGCTTGGGGATGGTTTTCCGAGTTATTAAATTTAGAGTTATACCCCTCTTGTCCCGGACCGGATGGCTGAGAAGTTGGCGATAACTAAATTCAAAACTTCTAGAGAGTTTGTTTAAGTAAACTAGAGTATTTAAACGGCTATTGGTGACTTTATAATAATGGAGTTTTTACGAGGTAGTCGCGGTGAAAGGCGAAAATTAGCGACAACGTTTAATATTTAAATTCAGATTTGGTATTTTTTCGGTATAAATACCGGCCTAAATTACTCTCTGAAAAGTGCTCTACTTGCTAATGAAAGTTAGTTAAATTTGGTTCAGCCGTATTGGAAATTAACCCGGACAAACAAACAGACAGACAAACAGACGAGCAAACAGACAGAGAATTTAAAAAAAACGTATTGGGACTTTAGTAATGGCTTTTTATTTCGGAATCACAGACAGACACTTATTTATATGTATTATTTTACGTTCGATATTTATTTTACCTATAAGTCTGCAAATATCGTTGAGAATCCTTCACCAAGTTTTAAGACTAGCTGTTAGAAGTTGAAACCGTTTCAGTTTGCGCCGACCGCTATCGTTATAACATAGGTATCGTCAGGTAATTTCCTATCTGCCTGCCAATTTCGGATGCCGCAGCTTCCGTCGGGTTAAACTTTGATAAGTATAACGTTCTCGCGGTTACTTCAATAGATTAACTAGTGAACCACCCAGGTTTCCCTGTATCTTTTGAATTTTCAGTATTAGTTACGCTAGTAGAATAGAATGACAAATACTACTCTATCTAGCAAAACGAATTTTAAATTGGTAATCAAACGTTATTAATTTTCAATTAAATCAAACGAAAAGTAAAGTCGAGTGAAAACTGCCGTATAAAGCGTTTGTCACTTATATGACCGCTCTGGTCACATGAAAATTGATACCAAACACCTGTAGAAAACCCCCAAGTTTCCCTGTAACAAAGTAAAGTAACCAAATGTAATTTATGAATAGTATCCTTAATTTGGAATACCGGCATTTCTCGTAAACAAAGACTCCTAGACGCAACAAGCAGTGATCGTCTATCTCTTTCAATCGCTATGCGCGCGTATAGGTTTCGACGTGTAAGTCGAGCGAGTGTTTTGTTCGCGGTGAGTCTTTTGTTTTGTTGCTGTCAGAAAAAAATTCAGGTACGTAGGAATTAAGTATTTTTGGGGCACATAATAATTGCGCTGGTGCAGAGCTCGACATCCGGCACGCTTATTACGTAACTTGCAGACAGCATGCGTCAGCCAATATCTCGCGATATCTGCTGTCAAAACGATAATTTGTGTAATGTAATTTGTACAGTGGCGCTAAATCTACCGCGAAAAGTACATTTTACGGTCATAGAATAATAGATACGCAATCGTCATACATGATACTAATTTTTTATTACAATTAATCACCGGTCGTTATCGCGTGACTGTCGCTATCTGCAAATTTCTAGGTAATAACCCAGTGGATTTGTGTTATTGCAAATAATTTAATTTTCTTTTTATATTTAACCAAAGCTCCTAAAGATTTTCATAGAAATTAAGGTTAATTTAAGTTTTTGTAGTGTACCATATCTGGGATACCTATTCCATTATTAGACTATATCTTTGTGTTGATTTTGTTTTTGAGAAATTACAGCACTAATTAATAAATATAATACAAGACTGTTATTATGTATAACGCAAATATAATATTGTTTTTTTTATTTTTAATATTTATTTTATTTATGCCTGTTCCATATTTGGTTACTATCCCTCTACCTTTTGAATTTTCAGTATTACAACCAGGCCACATAAAAATTGATACCAAACACCTGTAGAAAACCTTTAAACGCTTTCGAAATTATATCAGGATATTTTTGGAATACCAAATGAGTTGCTCAATGTAGTGATGCTTCGATGTTCAATACGACTACAGACAAGGCTGCGTTGTTTGCGGTTAGATCAACGACTCTCGTGCATTCATAGTGTAGATGGCACGTATCGCCCTCTTTTGTAAAATAAAGATATACTTCATATGCGCTGCTGATCATTCAGTAGTAAATGTTATTAGCAGCGAACCATCTCCAAAGATCCGCACAAGATCTTATTCTGTCCTCTAATATCTATGTGTTTTCTATTTACTTTAAACAATAATTAATGATGCTTCTCACTCATCGGCAAATAAAAAATGTGCACATAGGTCTTTAAATGCCCTAAACACCTTCCAATCTGTTGGAACAACTTTCCTAGGGATGGCGATACCAGATCGATTAACGGAATAATTGATCGATCGATCTCGAGTAGAGAAAAGATTTAGTGAATTGATTGCGGATACCCAAAAATGCAGTTTCCATTATATTTGTATTGGTAAGAGCGCAAGTATATATTAATGAGCCAGCTTGGAATTTTTTAATAAATTATACATTTATGTATCGAACACTGCCGTCACCTTAGCCCTCTCGTAGCCAGATTTAGCGCTTTTTTGAGTCGTCTAACTTTTATCTATTCCATGTAAAATTTTAAAAAACCCATAACGAGTTTTGAGTGTCTGTCGTCTATTCACTGGATCGATTCACTGCTCGAGATCGAATGATCGATTCTTCCATTAATCGATCTCAGATCGCCATCCCTAGGAAAGTTGTCCCAACAAACATTTAAGTATAAATCTAATCTGAGCATAAATGGAAGATCATTACAAATTCGAATACACAATCGATACCTTTGTATTTGATAACAGTTAGCTATAGTAACTATTAACTATGGCAACTTCGCATTGTCATTTTAATTCGTGTCAGTTCTTGACCGACTTGCCATGACTTGACGTACACTTATATGTGTACAGTCTTTTGTTTTTTTTTTAAACAATGTGGGTAACTATATGTTATGTGTGTGTCATTGTTATCAAGTTTGTCTGTGAAATGTGTTGTCTTGTGTCCGTTTATATTTACTCTGTTGTTTTGTTCTATTCCTTTTTAGGTGTGGATTTCAACTCAACATTCCAGTCTCCAAATTGAAACCAAAAGGAAGGTTTTATGTAGATCCCCATTGTGTATATTCCATATTCCTACTTCAATTGCTGGAATCTTTATAAACATCACCTTAATTGACCTCCTTTTTTCTGTTATCCTCATTACTAAGTGACATTAGCAATATTCGCAATCGCGACAGCGCCATTCAACTAAAGAAGAAGAAGACTTGACGTACAAAATATTGCAGTACTGCAATACTTTTTGCAAAGTACTTGTAAATCTTAAGTGTGTTGGCTATTCGCAAAAATAAAAATATGTCATTTTTATTACTGTATATTGCCACAACGGCATTGTCAAAAGCACTCGCATACCTAGGCGAAAACGAATGAGAAGAATCATGAGATTTGAGGAAGCGAGAGTAGTATGTAAGGACCGCGACGCTAGACGCCCCGTCGTCTCTGACTACCCCGACAGGAATTCAGCGTAAAGATATGTAAAAATATGTCATGTTCAACTGTGTATTGGTCTACTGTGATCCTTCTCTATAAGTTACGCACATCAGTAATAGTCTAGAAACTGGGTCAACCAAAAAATGGACTAGCTATTAGAGCAAAAGTTTTGTCCATCGATAGGTACTTTTTTTGCAATACCAACTTGGTACAGTCAAATTAAATTATTATAGATATTTAAAACGAGGCCAAGTGCGTCTTAGGCACAGATTAAGTTAGTTCCCCAGCAATTTCAGACAGAACGGAATTAATATTTTAAAAAATGAATCCAAAATCGCTACATTTAACTTTTTGTGAGTATCATTTAGACTAGGTATCTTTTTTTTTAATATTTTTGCTCAGCAATGAAACAAAACACAAACGTAGGCTAATATAAAAGGTAGGTAAGTATGTCATTACTGGTTTGGGTTAGCTCTTTAACTTTTGATAAATGGAATGCTTAATATTTAAGATAATACTTAGTTTGAAGTAAGTTTTAAGTCCGTAAATATGAACATTTAGATACATATGTAGTGATTTTCTCAATAAATGTATAAGGTGTAAATATGATATAAATCGGCTGTTATCTGAGACGTGTGTAAGACAGATACACAGACAGCATTCTAGTTTTTTACACTTTTGCTACAAAACACAAAAAGTCATGGACATAACTCGGACCGAGAAACACAATGGACGCGTCATAATAAGTTGCCGCTCTTACCGCCGTGTGTCAATCGAATTTTCTTGTTTCTTGCTATCTCATTAAGGATAAATACGAGTAAAACACGTTAACTATAATAAGTATGGCAACCTTGCATTGTCAGTGTATATGTATCCGCTTATGAGTTGGTCATGAAATAATTATTTGCGAAGTACTCGTAAATCTTAGTCTTTCTTGTACTAGTATTCACAAAAATACACAAATTTACCAAAAAGGTCTGCTGGAAGAGATTTCATCATGAAATAAGCAGTGCCTTTGTTCAATATTTTCTTGTCATACTTTCTTCTTTTATTTATATTTTGTGCACATAAATTGTTAAATAAAAATAAATAAAAATATGTCACGTTCAGCTGTGTATCGTTGTAGCACGCACATCACTAAACTAAACTACAACAACTAAAGTAGATTTGACGTTCAAAAATACCTTACAATTGGGTTTACTTGAATAAATTGATTTGACTTTGAATTTGACTAAAAATTTTGAAAGTTGGTCAACAAAAAAGGACACTAAGGACACGCTTTTAGATCAAATGCTCTGTCCGTTGTCCGAGGCTACAATCAATTAGTTTTTTTGACTTATTAAGGTGCTGGCATTTAGCCCATCATCTTAACAAAACACAATGAATTCTTTAATTACTACTGAATAAAAATTGGTTTTGCCTCAGTGTTGACATCCTGTTTTCTTATATTCTTTTATTATTTCTTTTTAATATTATTTATTAAAAAGCGTTATTACGTTCATCTCGTTCTTCTTCTCTTAGTAATTCAACAATGATATTTTGACATAAAAAGTATTATATTTTAGGACCTGTATTGGCCACGTTCATGGAATTTTCGTTCACTAGCGGATTATAGCTTCAAGATTGTAAAAATGCCATCGTGACAAAAGCAATAATAAAACTGACCCAGCCAGATTCAGGTCTATCAGTCTTACAATTATCATAGGAAAATGTATGGCAAAAATCATATGTGAAAAGGTCAAAATATTTCTAAATTAACATAACATAATATCCACTAAGCAGCATGATTTTGTTGAGGGAATGCCTACGGTAACTAATCTACTGTTTAGTAAATATTCATTATCGAAAAAACTTGACAGCGAAGAGCCTGTTGATATTATTTACCTGTATTTTGAACGTGCTTTTGATAAAGTTCCCCATCATCGATTGCTACTGAAACTGGAACACTTCGGTGTAAGAAGAAATCTACTAAGATGGCTACAAAATTATCGTCCAAACATAACCTATCAAGTTAGAGTTGGAAACACTCTCTGAAAGGAATCCTGTACTCAGTGGAGTTCCTTAGAGATCGGTGCTCTCTCCCTTATTTTTCAATATTTTTACCACGGATCCCATAGCACTGATAGAATTTGAATCTTGTTTCTTTGCAGATGACGTTGTCTTTTCTTTGGTAACTAAGGTAATACAGTCGAGACAGCTGCAATTAGATCTGAAAAGACTTCAAGACTAGACCTCAAAATGAGTGACTAAACTCAACGCTGATAAATGTATGTATTATATTGCTACTGGGCAATAATAACCACAAAATAATAAGAATAAGCACAAATTATTGTTATATTAATTAAGAATTATTATTGTTATTTTTCAGTTATAAATTATTATTGATTTTTATTGATTATAAATAATTCAACACAATACAATATTATGTATATTTTAGCAATTATACATATTTATACAAGATTCTTTGCAACATCACGTAAACTACAAAATTGCACAGACATATATAACATACATAACATATTAGTTATCTATTTATCTGATAATTGATATACATACACACACATAAACGGACATACACTTCAATTTACTACACAAATTACGCTGCGCCTAACTGGGAGGCGAGCGCTCACTAGGTACTGGCAGAATATCAGCGCTGTGAGCACAGGCACACTGCTTGTGCGTCAGCATTATGCTGAGCCAGAGCGTATTTGCAGACGCGGTATATGGAGCTGTACGGTTTAATTCTTGTACTGCGATTATTATTATTTTTGTAAATGTCTGTATTGTCTATGTATCGTGATTTGTGAATTTTTGTATTTTCTTGTATGTATTTTCTTTCTTTCTTTAACCCCAATATTCCATACACAATTGGCAATACAACTATTGCTACAGTTAAATCCAAAAAGACCTCGGAGCTACTATGACCAGTGACTTAAAGTGGGCTGAGCATATAAATAATATTGTCAAGGAGACTAACGCATTCCTGTATGTCATACGTCGATCTTTCCAGCATTTAATACCATCTGTTTTTATCAAAATATATAAAACTTATGTAAGACCGCTGTTAGAATATGCATATCAAATTTAGAATCCATATTTTGTAAAAGACATTGATCTTTTGGAATGCCTCTGACGCAAATCCTATGGAGAACTCCTGAAAATACTGAACTCCCCTACACTCAAGAAACGTAGAGCAAGAGGTGATCTTATTGAGTGCTACAAAATATTAAGATATAAATACAATTTACTGAATATTAGAATTATGATTGTAATGCAGAAGCATATTCATTCCGGGGACAGGCTCATCCGCTCAACTACACATTCCTCGGGAGCCTATCGCCTGTTGAGCAATCGCGTAATGGATCTTTGGAACAAGCTCCCAGAAAATGTGGTAACGGCAGATACTTTAAATAGCTTTAATTGTCGCCTTAACCATTGGCTCGAGACAAATAAAACCCAGCACTGAGATGTGGACACATCAGCCAATGCAGGGCCGGAATTAGAGGTCTGGAGGCCTCGGGGCAACAAAGGAGTGGAGACCCCCTGGCCCCAAATTATTTTCCAAATAAAATGACCAATTTTTTTCAGTCGAGTTTTCCCACTCAGCCATTGAGCCATTGGGATACTCCCTCAAGATGGGTAGTAAATTGCAAGTGCTTATCAGGGCCATTTGAGATTTTGATATTTTACTGATTGCCTCATTGGAGTGGACAAATATAGATCAATGATTTCTATTAATATTTAAGAACAATATAATCATGTTTGTACAATGTACTGTAGGTAAAGGTAAAACAGCGAAAAAAATATCAAAGGAAAAGATTTGAAGAAAGGAACGGAATTTGAAAGATTTTTTTTTCCGAAGTCACTATTGCAGGGGCCCCTCTTTTGTGGAGGCCCCGGGGCTGTCGCCCCGGTTGCCCTCCCCTAAATCCGGCCCTGAGCCAATGGCTGCTCGTCCATAAAAATAATAATAATAATAATTTATATGATGTACTATGAAAGTATACATACCACGAGTGTATGTATAACCTATATCAGCACTATTGATCTATATCACATTAGCGTATATCCCATTTCTATTTCATTCTTGCCCATAATGTAAAGAAATATGGCGATTATGACATTTATAACATAACTGGAAATGGGTAGTTCGCAAATGATTGTCTCAGTTGATGCTCAGTTGTCATACTAATTAGTTATTAGTAAAATAAAACATTTTCAGAATTTTTGTGTTTTGCGTGTTACAATTCAAGCGTCTAAGTCAACTTGAACAAAAGCCAATAGGACACTTCCCGTTGACTAAAAATCATGAAATTTGTCGAGGAGGAAGATCTCACAATAAAATTAAGTAAGAAATAAATAAATTGCGAATTTGTAATTATATCACACAGTGTTATTGAAACAATGAAGAAAAGAATGCTAAGATGGTGCGGGCACATGGAAAGAATGAGTGATGACGAAAACTAACGAAGAAAATCTATAGAGCGAAAGTGAGTGGTAAAAGAGGCCAAGGAAGACCAAGGCTGACTTATGAAGATTAAATAGCTAGAGTGTTAGCCGACGGAAATGTCAAAAGCATACCTAGGCGAAAATTTGTGAGGAGAATGATGAGATTTGAGGAAGCGAAAGAAGTATGTAAGGATCGCGACGCTTGGCGCTCCGTTCTCTCTGACTACCCCGCTGGGGATACGGCGTGAAGATATGTATGTATGTATCTATCACAGTTTTTTGCCTTTACAAACTTACATTTGCAGTTGGAGAGTATAGGAGCACATGTCTTTCAACTGCAAAGCTGTGTTTTTGAATCCAACTTTCATTTTACGAGTACATAACAGTAAAACTTGAGTAAAACAAATACATTGTATAGTGATACCGAACCCTCTTTTTCATTATCACAATTAATCAATGATTAAACAAAAACTTTTTATAATTGGAACTTTATAATTGGAACTTCTGTCATAGACAAAGTCACAAATCCTGACACTGAAATAAATATGAAATAAATTTCTGTATTCATTTTCTTTATTTTTATCACAATTATAAATTACATTTATATTTATCGACACAAACACGTATATGATTCGATAATTACTGAAGTGTCTTAAAAATTAATAGTTACTGACAAGAGTAATATGAAAATACAGGGTCTCATGAAGATTAGTACAAAAACAAAGAAATAAAATAAGAAACTATTAGATATCAGAATTAATGGATGGAGAAGTCTCTAAGTGTATGTCTTTATGTAGTTTTCTACCATGCTTTTGGCCAATACTTATAAGTCCATTTATTTCTTGCATTCCGTGTTGTGATTGTTGCATGGACGCCGTAATGGGGGACAAGAAATCAGTTTGTCCAGACGCATGTGAAGAGAACGCCTCTAAGAAAAAAGGCCAGAAGTAAGCTTAATTACTTTCATAACAAACTATTTGTGCGAGAGTCGAGTAATATAATTCATTTTTTATTTTTACGGCAAGTGATTTTAAACCGTTTACTGTGAAACACGGAAACTGTGTTTACCTAAATGTACATAAAATAACGGACCAGACACTTGTGAAGAGTAAGATAAAATCATCTACGAATAAAGGCAAAAGTGAGCTTAGTCGCTTTTATAACGAATTACTTATGAAAGAGTTCATTTCGAATTTTGTATCAAGTAATTTCGAACTGTGTTCATTGGAAAACTGAGCTTGACCTACCAGAAAAGGCCGATCCAAGTACTTGTAAAAAGATAGCCTTTAAGAATACAGGCAAAATGTGAGCCTAGTTGCTTACATAGTAACTGTGCTTGTGCAAGAGTCGAGTAATCGAATTCATTTTGGATTGTAATAATTTTGAGCAAGTAGGTTTGAATTGTTTCTTGTAAAACTGAGCTTGATTGAACAGAAAGGAGCCATTCAGACACTTGTAGAGATATAATCTTTAACAATAAGGCAAAAAAGAATCTTGGTTACTGTCGTAAGAGTCGAATGCGTATCAAGTTTTACAACGAGTAATTTTGAATTAATTATAAAACTGTGCTTGATTGAACAAGAATTGAGTATAAAGTATTTTTGTGCTTAAAATGTGTCATATACCGTGTATAGTGGTTTGTTTTCCGTTTATGTTATTGTCTGTAATAGCTTGCTACCCTGTTCTATGTCCTATATTTATAACATGTTGTATTATGAATAATATTGAGGAAGATTTCGAAAAACCAAAAGAAACCTCAAATTTTAAAAACGTTCAGTAAATCTTGTAAAGAAATTTAATCGTATTAATCATCTTCGAAGTAAATTCGTTTCTTCTCCTTATCGTAAAACTCCTCCAGTAAAGTGATCGTAGACTTTACTGAAGTTATGAAGGACTTCTTGGAAGAGCGCGAGAACTTCAGCTACACATGTGTTTATTTAGACCTACTCCATTCTTTTCACTTATACAGAACTTTAAAACACAAAATACTATCACTTTTGTATTTTGAAACTCCCAAAAATGTAAAAAATAAGAAATCTAATTAAAATGACAACCTCACTTCTCGCGTTCCCGCCAAAAAGTCCCTATATACATATTCGTGATATCGAAACCTTTGTGTGGGTATTAAAATGACAAAATGCATAATTGGGGTTGCCAGATCGAACTTGAGACGAAGACTTTGTCATTGTCCAGCCAAAGTTGATTATGCTCGGACAGTCTGGCTTTATCCTATAACGTATTTTTCATATTTTCACGCCATTTCCTCTTCGAAATAGACAGAGCATCAAGGGGGTAATTGACAAACATGGGAAACTTTCCGTGGCGGACAGGCCGATCGTCGAAAAGCATAAATTCAATCCGAGAGCTTGGAAATCCAAGCTCTCGGATTGAAAACCCCCATTGGGGTATACGCATTATTTTCGAAAATGGTTTTCAGGCTGTATTTCAGTAACTGTACTGTGTTTCAGTACTGAAATACAGCCTGAAAACCCCCATTGGGGTATACGCATTATTTTCGAAAATGGTTTTCAGGCTGTATTTCAGTAACGGATGAAATTATTACAAAATAAAAAAATGCGTAAGATTTAAAATCTGTAACTGTACACGATTCTACCCATTTCTACCCGTACAATCCCGGGGCGAGTCGCCAGAGATTCTATTTTCCGCTCAAACTCCAAAAACCACCAATCGACACGTATTTCGCCGCTCAACAAAGCATCCTCTGGATATACCAGAGATAGGATTACCAGCACCGAATCTATATGAGTTATGTTATATATAATAATAATAATATTTATTTCAATGGCACAACACAGTACATGACACAATTATATATATATATAGAATATAAGTTTGTTAAGCTTTAACTTTTACGAATAGCCCAGAAAGATGACAATAATATCTGGCGTATTATGCTGTTTTTTTAGAATCCATAACCATACGTACATACATCTTTAAATTGTATCCTTAACGGGGTATAGTCATAGTAGCATTGCAACATTACAACATTACATAACCAATATGACTAAAACGGAACGATCATAGTTTTATCATGTCTGTCTGTCTGTTCATGGGACGTAGGTACGTTTGTCAGTCACCTTTTGTCTACTGAGCTGAGTATAGGGACGTAAAATAATAATCCATGCCCAGATGAAAAGTTGTACTTAATTTCCTACGGAACTCGAAGTTAATGTGTCTTCAACACGTTCTTGTCCATTTTCTATCTTTCCTAGAGATCTTCATAGAAGATTTACTGAGCCTTATTATTTTCATAAATAACATCAAATACTTTATCATAAACTGCAGGTGGCAGACCTATCCTACTACGAACGTTCATATTCCATTTAAACTTTATCTTCTCAAGCATTAAATTATAAATAAATATGAACTAGAACTAAGCTACTGTTATCACGTTCAGTGGCATTTAAAAACTTTACTATTTCCCTCCTCGTAAACCATAGTTTCTAGACCACGTTCGAGCACTAAGTTAGGCCATAAAATGAGAAAAGCGGTGTACTACGCGAAGTTCTACGGTTTATTGCATATTGGTTATAAAATATATCATGTTTAGATAGACGCTTATGAAGAAATTAGTTGTAAGCGGTCGTAACTTCGATATAGGTATTATAGAGAGCCATGATATCATTATCTTTTAAATTATGAAGATATAGAAACAAGCAGTACTGCACGACCTTGTATGCAAAATGTGGAGTACACACAGGCACCAGAGCATCAGGCGTGTAACCAGGCACCGCTGGTGTCAAAGATCACAATCCATACACAGAAAAAAGAATCAAGGTGTAAGTGTCTTAACTCTTATATCTGTCGAAAAAGAACCAAAATGAAATATCAAAATAGGGTTGGTGTCGCAAAAACAGCGAAAAAAGAAGTGATGCTTTCTAAATTTTGCACACAGGTTCTCCCGAGCGTCGGCGCGGCTAGAAGCTTGTATTAGGTATTAGTAGCTTGTAGCATTATATACAAAGCAAATACTAGATACCAATAGATACCTAATTCAAGTTAAAATTATAATGTATTTTATTCTCTAAAATGCTATCAGTAGCATGTATTAAAGTAAAAATTATATTTTACATTATTTTCAGTACTATAATGTATTGTTGGAGTCTTTTTATATTAACTTCTTGTAGTACTTTATCCCTTGTTTACTAATTTCTTTTCTTTCTTCATGGCATGGCGCACAGATTAGCGCATTTGTCAATGTCACGTATTTTAGAATCGAATAAGTAGAATCGTTATCGTAAAACTCCTCCAGTAAAGTGATAGTAGACTTTACTGAAGTTTTGTAGGACTTCTTGGAAGAGCGCGACAACTTCAGCTACACATGTTTATTTAGACCTACTCCATTCTTTTCACTTACACAGAACTTTAAAACACAATACACTATCACTTTCGTACTTTAAAACTCCTAAAAATGTACTCACTTCTCCTGTTCCCGCCAGAAAGTCTAATTCCATACTTTGTCCACCACCGTTACATATTTACATTCTCTTTGTATGAGACAAAATGGCGCTTTGACAGTCCTATTCTTATTTCAAACGTATCCATTTGAAATAAGAATAGAATATTATTACAATAATAATGAATATTTAAAACAAGTAAAACTATTAAAAGAATCAAAACGAGCAAAGCAAAGGTCGCTAGTACGTAATATAGATTGATCTTTATTGGAATTAAACGTAGTACAGCTGCTAGAACGTTGCCTTACATAAAGGAAGCATAAAGGATTTGTTCTCGTGAAAATTATTGTTCATTCCGTCTATTGTTCAAGAACATTTAGATTGTAAAATTTCACAACCTGCAATGCACAAACACAATGCATTGTCGCAGACGGGAGATAACTTGAATTACCTAATACTACACGCCAGGGACTTCTATCAGAGGCTCTCATAGAAAAGTTGAAATGATTTCATCCTTACTGAGATTCCTGTTCAGTAGGCTCACCATATACCTACATAGTATGCTACAGTATGTGTTATCTCTTAGTGTTATTATTACTCAGTATTACTGACGATTTCATCAGCTTCTATATTTACTTTCAAACCCCGTTAGAAACCAGTTTGTTGTTTTAAAAAATACTGTTAATTACAGGTTAATAACAGTTTTTAGTTATTATTTGTCAACCGGTACAAACTGTTTTTTCACGATATTAACTTACATTAACAAATTAATAAAGATTAAGAAAGGTTTTAAATTTTAACCGTAGATAACTGGTATTTTATAAGTAATTGCGCGCCATGCTTTCAAAATTAATTCACATAGTAAACTGTTATGACAAAGACAGCGTATAAAATTTGAAAAAAAAAACTTCATTCTTTTTTTTATTTTAACGCTTCAGTTGGAGAACATTTGCTTTCGAAGTCAATATAAAAATAGGTACTCATTTCCAACACATCCTTGACTAGTTTTCGTTGAGTGATTCAGTTCAAAAATTATTTCAGTCATAAAAAACTAAGGCCTACTGTCCACGGAGGCTTAGCTTCATAGACACTTCAAAATGCCTTTGTTCACGAAATGTATTTTAAGTGTACAATTTTCTTTTATGATAATGCCATTGAACGATGGTGACATTATTTTGGCTAAGTACACACATCTAAAAAGTCTAAGCAACATGTACGATTTTAAACTTTCGAACGATTTTTACTATTGTAATATATTTATATTTCTTTCATTAATAATTCTTTTATAAATAACAACAACACCACTTGAGAATTGTAGCTATAAAACTATCTCCCGGTCGGTTAACATCGGCTTATGTCTTGCAGTCAGTTGTATGTATCGGTCCTGTCGAGCAGTTGTACTCCTTCCACGTCCTGGGTGATGCTCAGCAGGATCCCCTGTATTAACGTAAAACTGCCAAAGACGACAAAGCACGCTCCTATTGACACCAAAATGCCGAGACACCTGGGACTGATTTCTTCCCGCTTGTAGCATTCCTACAGCTCTCTGCATTTCATCAGCAGTCAAATGGCGTCGCTCCATAACATAAAAAATTACTCACCACTCAATTTTTTCAAAAACTGTACATCTCAAAGTGATGTGATGATGTGCGATAAATACCAAATTTATCAAGCTACGAAAACACATGATATCGTGAAAAAATAATTAGCTTTTATTTTAATGAAAACAAAACACAACCGAAAAGGTTCTATTTTTGAAATCAGCCAGCAGGTATATGTTTCCGAGAACAAAAAAGATTGTATACCAATCTACTTTTCTAAGAAAAAAATAAAGTATCAATTAATAAAACACGCAGTTTCTGTAAATGATGCGTTGCTTAGACTTTTTTGATGTGTGTACTTGTACATTTGAAGTCGATAAAGACGACGATTAAATAGCGCGCATCCATACATGTCACAACTCTTTATAACTGCAATGGAATTATCGGATGATAGTATATTTAATTCATTCTATAGAAATAATAAAAATGCTCACTAGAATATACTTAAAATCACAGCAATACTATTACGAAATCAAATCTATCGGCATTTATAAAAATCAATTGCCGTGCGTCAAAAACTAGTAAGCGGCTCGACGGATTTGAATTTTTTTTTTGTTTTATTCGCCTTAATACTGGGGTGGTTCGTGAAAAAAGAAAATTAAGAAAAACCCAAAAGAACAGCCGAAGAATCGAAAAAATCGAAATTGGTAATTTCGCATGGAAATGTTACTAGAAAGTCATGGAAAAATAATTTGATTTCGAATAGTAGTGCCGTGATTTGAATTAAATTCTCATCAGTTTTACTAATTCTATAGAATGAATGAAATATATTATTCGCTTGGAAAATTTTTCCATGGCTTTCTAGTAACTTGCCCATACGAAAACCAATTCCGATTTTTTTGATTTTTTGGCTGTTCCAATGGGTTTTCTTAATTTTCTTTTTTTCTGTGCCACCCCAGCAATGAGGCGAATAAAACAAAAAAAAAATATTCAAATCGGTCGAGCCATTTACGAGTTTTTGTGAGACTACGCTCGGCAATTGATTTTTGTATATATATGTAGAAGATAACATGTGCAATTCCACTCGACGCAGCTCGGCCATAGAACTAAGAACTATATAAAAATTCCCATTTCCGTGTGTCCGGCGCTCAGCATACGACACGTGGGAAGACAGGCGTCTTGAACCTCGTATGCAGCGATGCTAGCACGACGTTACTGCTCCGTCGACAGTTTCGTAGTTTTGTATGTAAGTAGTATGCAACCGTACTCCAAGTTTATAACGACGAATACGCGTCAATGAAGCTACGCCTCCATGGACAATAGGTCTATTGTCCCATATCGAATTATACTGCTGTTATATCAAAAATCTTCCCAAGCTGTAGTGCGATTCTCTAACGCAAATTAGTCAAATTCACTTCTGAATCCGCGGTGAGATTGTCAACTGTGATTTGGTATTCTCTAAAGTCGACAGAGATACTAGCGCCGCCTCGATGAGTGGCGGCGGCGAGTTGTACTATCGTAAATGAATTTTATGAAGTTTCGCTAAATATAACAATCCTATCTAATAAACGAGTTTTATTTAACGTAATTATGTCAGAATAAGTTAAAATACTCTAAGACAAAATATCGACTGAGATGTTTACTCTTAAAACAATCCCCGACCAACTCGCATATAAGATCACTTCACTTCGCTCCTAGAATGTTTGGTTTAGAGAATTCCATTTGAAGGTCAAGTGAGTTCGAACGCGAAGTGGGGTGAATTGTCGAGCGAGTCTCGCTTTGGGTGATTCGAGTTTTTATAGAATTGCATGGCTGTACAAGAATTAGCCATCACGCATGCATGCTATTATTTATTTGTCCTTCAAACTTAAAAAGGGGTAAAGGAAAAGGACAAACAGATAAGAAAGACTGAACAAGACATATCAGGGCTCTCCACCATCCAACTCAAAAAAAGATTGATGGAACTTAAAGAACTGTTTTGATAACGAATAAACACTTCACTATCTGTTTTGTTTCAATACTTTCTATTTGACTAACATTTGCGTGCAGCTTTGCCCATATAAAACATTAAATTATCTTAACGATCTGTAATAGTAACTGTGTACCCATCAATTTATGAAATGGATATGAAATAGGATCTGCGAGAAAAGATATACATAACATATGCCACCTGCATATCTTTCCTCGCAGCTCTGTTATATATTTATACTAATGTTATAAAGAGAGAGAGCTGATTTGTAAGTTGGTTTATATGTGGAAGGTAATCTCCGGAACTACTGCACCTATTTGAATATATTTGAATAATTCTTTAATCATTGGAAAGGTATAATATTCCATATGAACATAGGCTATATTTAAATGTATAATAACATGTAATAACATTAATATATGAAATAGTAAATGAGAAATCTTAATGACCGTCGAAGACATCACATTAACGCAATGCCTTGTTTCGTCGTTCGTCCAGTATTATGCTACCAAAAAGTGAAGATTGTTACATTGTGTTGTTGTTGATGTTGATTACATTAGGCTTTTTCTTTTTTTATTGTTTCTGAGAATGGAAATCGTGGGGTAATCGTGGAAATGGCGTCTGTGGAGATGGACGCGCAGTCGGACTACACCGACTGAGTAGCGTTGGACTCGAACCGACGAAAAAAACCCTTTGCTTTTCTGTTAGCCTTAGTGGCTTTTATAGCGTCACCGGTTGCGTTGGGGTAAGCCCAGAATGCGCCCTGCCAGATAGTCAACTACCTGAGGGTTCCTCCAGCTGAGGGATACCTCGTATGGAGGACGAACCTCGGGCTCTGGGCTTCCTTCACGAGGGGAGATTTCCGCACTTGCACGCATATTCACGGATTTCCTAACCGGGGGACGGCTGAAGGCCGATTCGTGCTCCTAGTGTTTTACATAGCACGTTTACAATGTGGCTTAAGACTCGTGTGTGTGCATGAAGTATTTTTTTTTATGTATATATAAGAAGGGGCAAACGAGCAAGCGGGTCGCCTGGTGGAAAGTGACCATTGCCGCCCATGGATACCCGCAACGTCCGTAGAGTTACGGGTGCGTTGCCGGCCTTTAGGGAAAGGAGTGGAAGGGGTGGTGGGCTACCGGTGCTCTCGCTCACCAAACGAAATACAACAGCAACAGATTCTGTTATTTCACGCCGATATTCTGTGAGAGAGGGGTATTTCACCGGGCGAGCCGACACAATTCGTGCAGTAATGCAGCATGGCATGGCATGCATGCATTCAGCAGCATGCAGCATGTACGACGTGGTTGAGCTTCTAAACGCATGCATGCATGCATTCAGCAGCATGCAGCAAGTACGACGTGATTGAGCTTCTAAACGTAAGATCCATTACTTTGACCGAGTTAGATACTTAGGTATATAATTTGGTGACATAAAAATGAGATTATTGAAAAATTAATTGAAACAGAGAATTTACGTAACATAAATTTTGTAAATACATAGTATATTTACGAAATAAATTAGTACTTTTTTGTAAATTGCTGAACTTAAACCATTCGTGTGATGATATTTGAGCAATACTTTTTGTAACATCGCGTAACGTACAACATTAACAGCGTTCCGTTGTAAACCGAGCGAACTGATTCTAGTTAGCTCCTATTTAGTGCTTCAGATATTAGTGTGAAGGACACCTTTACCTATCTTTCTTTCTTTATTTTACAAAAGAGGGCAATACGTACCATCTACAGTATGAACGCACGTGAGTCGCTGAGAGATCATTTTAAAGACATTGATGTACTCACCTTACCCTCGTTATACATCTATGAAAACATAATGTACACTAAAAAAAATTTAGATCTATTTCAAAAGAAAGGCGTTGTTAGTGGTGTGGAAACTCGTGGTCGTGATCAGCTAGTTATTCCTAAATTTAAATTACAAAAGTCAAGTGGTTCATTTTTGGGTAACTGTGTTCGTTTTTATAATAAAATTCCTCAAGAAATTACTCAATTAACGGAAAACACATTTAAACTTGTCATTAAACGCACACTGATTGGAAAAGCATACTACAAAATTAGCGATTTCATTGAAGACACAATAATAAACTGGAAGTGATCCTCTCTGCGTATGCATTTACTGGCTTTATAGATATTGTATTTTTAAATAACTATTGTACAATGATGGTGAAAAAATGATACCTGACTGAGTTTCTTGTCGGTTCTTCTCAGTATTCAGGTTTTCTTTTCGAAACGAACTAAAGTAGATTTGACGTTCAAAAATACCTTGCATTTGGGTTTACTTGAATAAATTGATTTGACTTTGACTTTGACTTTGACTACCTCAGTTTATATAAATTATTTGATTTAGACACATTATTACATACGCACTTCTAGTAAATGAGTGATATAGATTTTACTTAAACCTGGAATAGAACGAATAAATTACAATCACAACAATAACATGCGAAAATATTATTTATCATGCGTAAATCGGAATATTTATAGTTTAGTGGTGTCTATCTGTATGTCACAGTAGTCACCATAAACCTAATATTATATACTGGCATATAAACGTACAAAGAGTGCGAGTGAGGATGTAATCTTTAATGATAGTGGCACGGTAGGAAAGGGACAGCAAACGAGACGCTATTGTAACCTTTTTGAATGACAGGTCGTCACAAGTCGTGACGCTGTGGAGAACGCTGTTGAGTTATTTTCTTATTTCATGTTAGTCCTATTTTATGTCAAAGAAGTACTGTATTTTTCAATAATGTTTACTTTTTCTGTATGTGATTATGATATTACATATCACAATAATCAATTCATTTCATAAATTACATTGACAAATTAAAAATTATCACGTGTCTACGAGCTCTATGTTTGTCTATACGCCAGTCTAAACTAAGTTTATGGTCGTCACAGTTGATTTATTCCGTCATCTTTACGCTTACTGCACTGAAATGGCTGTAATTCAGTACTGAGGCTGAAATTTACGTTAAATTGCAACTGAAAACCAAGAACAGGAAATAAAAAATTAATCGGTACTTAAAGCCCATTTTCATTTTTATTTTATTTTTTAAATTTAACTAATTTATTAAAGTTATTCTTTGTCTGAAATTGCTAGATACGGAATTCTTGCATCCGACAACCTATTAACAGGTTTCTTTATTGCTGGCTGTAATTGAAAAATGTTTATTTTTCTAAAATGATATCAAAACAAAATTAAACCAGTAACAAAACTGAAAGTATCGCAAGAAATTAATTTAAAAACGTCATTTCCCGTAATAAAACACCACGGCGTTTTCATAGGCTTTTTATTAAAATTTTCCTTAAACCAATATTGGCTCTTAGCAATTATTGATATAATCCAAATCAAACAATTTTCCAATGTAAACTTCATTTAGTTTGCCGAAGTAATTATCTGAAAAGGGAAATTGGACTTATAGATTGCCTCTGGCAACCCCTAAACGTAAATACAATATTAAGGCGTCTCCACACATCACAACGAAAAAAATTTTTTTTTAGTAATTGGTTTATGTGTACTGTGTTTCTAATCTAATATTAACCATTGAATAAATTATTTAACTATTTAAATTTATTTGGTTATCAATATTATTATTTTAAATTTATTTATTTATAATATAGTCCGTAAAGGAAAATCGAAATATTTAAGACCAGGATCTTCTGAACTAGCTTATTTTTATTTCGACGGTAAACAATCAAAGATTCTTTATTTTGATCCGATAACAATATAATATTGTGTCGTACTTTCATAAAAATACTTGGTAATTTTATGCCTCAAAACACGAAACCGTCAACTTCACTCAATCCTTAAATATTATGGTACTAAGCAAATTTTGGACAGTTTTTCTGGTCGTATTTATATTTTATCAAAAAAAAATTAGGAAATGAGTGAAAAGCTACAAAATGTCATACAAATATGTGTTCGTGTATTCGTAAAAGCAGTTAGTAAACATCGATTAAAAAATAATTTAATTGCGCTAAATAAACGCCATTTACCGTATATGGCGTCAAGTGCGATACGTAATGTTATTTTCGCATTAATTTTGATCACATCAATTAGGCATGTGTGATAATTTGTAACATTTTAATAACAAGAATGAGAGTAGAATGGGTTTCCTGCGTGTATAGTGGGGCTGTATATAAGTCTAATTTTAGCGTTACAAGAGTTAAGAGTTACAAAAGAATGAGTGATGAAAGACTGACGAAGAAAATCTATACAGCGAAAATATTTGCCAGTTTTGAAGTCGTCTAGAGACTTTTACATTTTTATCAGTAACTTAGAAAGAATGAGTGATGAAAGACTGACGAAGAAATTTTTCAGAGCGAAAGTGAGAGGTAAAAGAAGCCAATGAAAACCTTGGCTGACTTATGAAGATCAAATAGGCAGAGTGTTACCAGACGGAAATATCAAAAACACTCGCATACCTAGGCGAAAATGTGTGAGGAGAATGATGAGATTTGAGGAAGTGAAAGAGGTATGTAAAGACCGCGACGCTTGGCGCACCGTCCTCTCTGACTACCCCGTTAGGGATACAGCGTGAGGATATGTAGGTATGTATGTATGTACAAGAGTTTAGTTTGTCGTGCAGCGGTCGAGTAGTCAAGTACACAATAGTTGTGACGGAGAATTGACAGTGAGTTTATAGTGGTCAGTTATCCTGTTACATTTCATATTAAACAGTAACTTATTATTATACCGATCGTCTCCGAAGCCGGTGCGAATACACACGAATGTAGTTTCAATTTCAATAGATTCAGTAGGTTTTGTTGCTGAAACTAAAACAAAACAAAAGTCCGATATTACATTCAAAATCATTTACCAAAATCGATCCCGGAAGTTCGTCCAACATTTTTCTGGGGCTCCTCGATAATACTCAGAAGACGCCATAGGAGTGTTAGTGGGTTAAAATCCCACGTAAAGATGGGTACTCTTTTTACCTTTTGATCGGTTCTCCTCCGTTACCGATACATACATACATATCTTCATACTGCATCCCTAACGGGGTAGTCTGAGAGAGAACGGAGCGCCAAGAGTCAAGTCCTTACATACCTCTTTCGCTTCCTGAAATCTCATCATTCTCCTCACACATATTCGCCTTGGTATGCGAGTGCCTTTGATATTTCCGTCTGGTAACACTCTGCCTATTTGATCTTCATAAGTCAGCCAAGGTTTTCCTTGGCTTCTTTTACCTCTCACTTTCGCTCTGTAAATTTTCTTCGTCAGTCTTTCATCACTCATTCTTTCTAAGTTACCGATAAAAATCTAAAAGTCTCTAGACGACTTCAAAATTTGCAGACAGTACGTCATTGGTTGATTTCTACCTTAGATCTAATAATAAATATTACGTTGATACGACCCCTGTAGTCTTTTCACTTTAACGATCTATGTTTGTCAAACCGGCCTTTGCAGCCAGCCAATAAATACTGCATTCATCGTTACGATCAAAAAAGTCTCTATCTTACCTACACTTACTAAAATTTTCGATGTGAAACATCTTATGCGGCGGATCAATCCGGCTGTTGGCGTGGCGACTCGGCAACGCGTTTTATCGTCGCGACGCGGCGCCACGTACTTATACTGACCTCGTATACCTATAACGTATGCAGTGTTGTTATTCACTTCGGAAAATCTGCATATTTTGTTTTTGATTATGCCATATTTATTTCCTTTAATAAACCATCCTTTCATGCGTATTTTCTATACAAAATAATTTCGATATTTCCCGTCCCGCGATGCCTCATTGTATTTTGTATTAATAAATTAATTTTGTATTATTGTATTTCACTTGTAAAGTTCAAAAATAATTAAAAACTTAAAAATACTAACGTACAAAGATTTTGTTTAGACTCAGGCGTCACGCCGCGGAAATCCATTTCATGTGATAAATTCCCAAAATCCACAGCCATTTTCCAATCAAACTCCAAAAACCACCAATCGACACGTGTCTCGCCTCTCAACGAAGCATCCCCAGAATACACCAGAGACAGGATTCGGTCAGCTAACCAGCACCAGCAGCAGTTGAGAGGCGAGGCACGTGTCGATTGGTAGGTTTTGGAGTTTGAGCGGAAAATGGCTGTGGATTTTGGGAATTTATCACATGAACAAAGATTTGTTTATGTCATAGGTCTCTCAAATGCAACAGCATAAGTCTTAAATAATTGAACATACCGATAGAGACGATATTTCGTCTCTATCGGTTGAATATATTTATTCTCATCCCTTTCTTTTATAGGGTTACGTCATATATTTCATTCAGTCTAACAATTCGTGATGTGTGAAAGGCGATATATTAGTGGTAAGTCTATGTTTTCTACTTTCTTTTTCGCCTGATTAGTGAAAAGAAACCTGCGCCCGGCACTGAAAATAAATATAGGTTGTTAAGACTCTACGAAGAAGATTATAATAATAATATACTGGGACAGGTCCGTCTTGACAGACAGATTAATAGCACACAATCGACCAGATATCATACTGGTGGAGAAAGTTAAGGGCACCGTTTGGCTGCTGGATATTGGTGTACCCAAAACGCACAACATCAAGAGGTATACCGAAGAGAAGATGAAGAAGTATGAGCAGCTTGCCGAAGAGATCCAGCAAGTATGGCAGCAGTGAGAGGCATTTTTGTTGTCTCCCTTATTCTTTTCAGCACAGGCGTTATCCCGACGAGTCTACCGGAGGGCCTACTTAAAGTGGGCCTTCCGACAGCTATAATATCTAAAATCCAAAAAGCTGTTATACTCCGCACAACAGTAATCGTACTACGACACTTAAACCTCAAATAGTGGGGTAGTGTGTTGCCGAACAAAGGCCCACATTACCTAATCACTCCCAATAAGGTGACCTAACAAATAATAATAACAATAATAAAGCCTTTTAATCAAATCAAATTAGTATTCTATTACATATTATAGATTAAAACTTAAAACCTAGCTAATCTAGTATTTGAGTCTTGCTTGTTTTCTGCAGATCTGTTTGCCAGTCGGCAAAGGCCTCCTCCAACCTTTTCCATTCATGTCTATCTTGAGGCACTCTGCCCACATCACTATTTTTTGTGGTCTACCTCTTTTCCTTTTACCTTCTCTAGGGTACCATTGTGTCACAATTTTACTCCATTTGTCTTGTCCTCTCATCATGTGGCCCGCCCATGGCCGTTTGAGCCTCCTGATTTTGTGTTATATCTAGGACCTTTGTCTTCTTGACAGATTAAAGAACAGGATCATCAGAAACAAGACAAAGGCCCTACAAAGAAAATTAGATAATTTAATTCTCTTCACAAGCCATGAAAATATTTCTACTACATTTTCCCGCTGTCTCTATTAAAACCGACAGCTAAAATTTCTGTCATGAATCCAAGATACAAAATACAATTACTATCACCTGTATCATTTAGATCGGCAGCTGTGAAAGAAATTCAATTAGATATTTTATTTTCAATACGAAATCGGAATGGATTTTGAATTAATCGGCGGAAGAAACTTTTTAGAATATCATAGAATTAGAATGGCGTGGAAATGTTGGACCCAACCACTACATTGGTGTGTGGGTCACTACTAGAAAGGACGTAAACTAAAAAAGTTGAGTATTAGCTTTCGGTTTGGGGCTAATTGGGGCCTCAAACATGTTGAAAATAAAAAAAAAAATTATTACGGTCAGCGTGTTACTTATAAAATGAATTCAACAATGAACAAGATTTTTTGAATAAGTATTCTTCAAAAAAGCGCTTCAAAATGGCTATCCTCTCGTTTTATTTCCAAAGTAATGTTCAATAAAATCATTCAAAAATTATCAAATTCAATAAAAAATATCAAGTTTATATTATGCATAAAGTACCACACCATAGAGAACCATAATTCTACGTTTACGGTATAATAATATCATGTTATATATTAACTTCTTTACATACTGTAAGAAAGCAAATTTTGGTTAACGGATGGCAGTTGTTATTATAACAAGTGACATTAAGGAACATTAATTACGGAAGTACTATCCGGTCACAATATCTCTACATCCGGCGTCGATGACGTCATGTCGGCGCTCAGGTATGGTGTGAAAAAAGTATCGTTAAAAAGATTGAATTATTGAACAAGTGATTGAAAATAAAAAAAAACAATCTTGCTTACGAAAAAAATAAGTTTTCGAACTACCATTACTACTAACTATCGCTTTCGTTCGCGCTTATAAACTGTCTGAACTCTCTTCTCTTCTTACCGATATCACTAATTATCATATATTCTCGTCTTCGAGGTTGTCTTTTTCCCAATAGTCCTGCTTAAGTCTTTCTCCATTATTTACTTCATTTTTTCAATCAAATGGTGTAATAGAATTTGTGACATCTTTTGGCAGTTTATCGATTTCTTTTTCGGACTGGTCGATGTTTTTGTCTACCACCGACTTGCTTTACCAAGTTTCTTAGTTTTATATTTAATTGGATTAAAATCACAATGATAGAGCGGCAAACGTGCAATTTTTGGCCATACTCTCTCATCAATTCATCGATAAACATATTTTTAGGGCTTTAATCTTGATACAATAGCGTTCAATTCCCTCTTTGTCATCTTTTCATGAAAGGGAATGATGTCATCACGAAGTCAGTTTCGCATTTCGACTTTTAGAGATGCACTCATGTGTGCCTTCACTGACTGCCTTGAATGATAAGGCGCGTTGTCAATTACGACAATACCATTCGGCGGTAACTTCGATATATGTTTTTCATTCAAACACTTCAAAAATCATTCAGGTCTATCTCGTGATGGTAGTCGCCTGTTGAATTTGTCATTGAACTGTATTATTCTTCTCCATTTTGAAAAACTTTATCGGTTATAGGATTAAATTTCTTGCTTCACTATTTCTTTGGAGTTAAATAGAAATTGCACTTTGAAAATAAATTCAAGGATAACAGAAATAATCCAATCTTTAGAATAAATAGTCCAGACAAAAATAAATGTACGAAAACAAACAATGAGACCAGAAAAAAGTGCAAATTATCGAGATGCGTATGCTTAAATCAGCCATTCCCAAAGTGGGCGATAACGCCCCCTTGTGGGCGCTGCAGGCCTAAAGGGGGGCGGTAAGAGACCCAGAAAAAAAATGGGGGCGTTGTGTAGAGGCCTGGGGGGTGATTTATAATTTCATTTAGCTAGGAGGCATCTTAGACAACGACTGCATGAGCTCTCGACTCAGTAGACAAAGTAAGTTTGGGAACCAGTGGCTTAAATGCTAACCGTACCGGCGCAACGGGACGAGCGCGGGGGAAGTTTAGGTATAAACATCGCATTTCACCGAGTAATAGGTAGGACTTTTATTTGGTAATTCTTTTTTAATTGGAAAATCTATCTCATGTTTCTATCTCTTCGATCACAAATAAAAAACTAAATACACAATCAACGCTCTAAAAATGTCAGAACCAAATGTGCGCTCAAATGAGTATTTAGTGCACTTCTGTTTTAATAGTATTCGAAAACGCTAACAACGAACATGTCAAAGTGCTCCTTCAAAAATTGTAAAAACAACACATCAAGAACACTAAAAAAAGACGCGAGTTCTTATTTTCGGTTAATAAATAAATAATATTGTTTACGTGTTCATTATTTCATTATAGTAATAACATATAGCTCTTTTTTATTAAATTCGTAATCATATTTTTAAATATTGCCTGACAATATATGTGTTATCTTTGTCACTTTCACGTAACAAATCAAAATGACATAAATAGCAACGCAGATAGATTATTTGAATTAGACTTTATTCACGAGACGTAAGATTGCATTTTAAATATTTTATTTAACAAACTTCGTTTCGATGTCATACAAGAATCGTTTACGAGTGTTTATAACCTTATGGTTTGACAGTAAGGTCTACTTTAGATTAACACAATATTGTGGATAATACTATACGATATTAATAATATATACGTCAATTCGGACAACAATTTGTTTAAATTTTATAGGAGATTGTGAATCTAGTTCTTTGTATGTGATCGAAGTTCTATCTTCAATAATTACGTCAGTACGGACGATAACAGTTTTAACTTGAACCAGACGTGCGCCAAGTTTGCCGTGCAACTGTATATACTTGAGAAAAGTTTGACTTTTTAATTAACACGCGACAAAGATACAATGTTGACATACCAAAGTATTTTGTGCTGGAGTTATTCCAAGTTCAACACTCTATCGTCGTAACTGAAAACAAATCGTGTGGTAATATACAAAAGAAGGTACCAAAGTGTAACCAAAAGCTTGATGCCTACTAAAAATCATAAGATCGCAGCGTCGCCAAAAACTTTGTTGTCATATTTGGCATAGAAACCTTTAATCACTAAACGATGAAAACTTGCCTCGACATATTTAACTTAGCAACTTACAATCCAAGAAAAATCTAGTTTGTAGCAACCTTACATGCTGTCTGGGTACTGACGTTGATAAATCAGCCTCTTTTTGGTACCTACTTTAAATATAATAATATACTCAGACATTTCACACGGCGCCATCTAGTCCCAAAATAAGCAGCACAGCGCTTGTGTTATGGGTACTAGAGAACTGATATACTACTTATATACTTTTTTTTTGTAAATAAATACATATTATTATATTTTTATTATTTATTTTATATATTTACCCAGATAGCACAGTGGTTTAGACGTTAACCCAAGCGCGGAAGGTTCTGGGTTCGATTCCCGGTCGGGTCAAATTAGAAAATGAACTTTTCTAGATTCTCTCGGGTCTGGGTGTACTGGGAGACGCCCCCAGTAGTCGTCGTCTGGTTCTCATAGCACAAATACCCTAGTTTGAGATCACATGATTGGTGTGTATGTGTGTGATTATATTGTACATAAACATTCAGACTCCGAGCGGGAATCGAACCCGCAACCCCCGTTTACTTTCCGACGCGCTAGCCGTTGCGCCACGGAGGTCGTCAAAACAGATTTACATGCGCAGATAAACTTTTACATGCACAGATTACATAAAGGCATAATATGTAGTATTTCAATAAAATTAGAACCTATGTAATAGTGCTTTGTAAAAAAAAACGCTAATAACGCCTGAAGGTGATTGATTGCCCTGAACATCTGTTTTAGAGCACAATAGGGAAAAAGAGTGTGAGCTATAGTATAGATATAGAGAATGAAAGAATGAAACAGCAAGGCACACGACTGGCTTTCTTGTCTTCGAAACAAAAACGAACGATTTAAACAAAACAGATTACGAACAAATAATAAAACAAAGTTTTTTTGTGTAATAAGAAAATACAGGCAATAGATACGCATACCTAGGCGAAAATGCTTGATGAGAACGATGAGCTTTGAAGAAGCGAGAGAAGTAATATAATAAGTAAGTAAGAAGTATAATATATAAAGACCGCGAAAATCGGCACTCCGTTCTCTCTGACTACCAGGTTAGAGATACAGCATGAAGATATGTATGTATGTATATGAGAAAATACAGCAACCTCTGATAAAGTAATTTGGTCTAAGACAGCTGCTGTAACCTATATGTCTGTAATTTGTTTATCAGACCTCGTCACATTGACAAGCATCAATCTCGATTCGCTATGCATTTCTAATGATGAAATATCTTTCTGCCACAATCTCCCGAGCTATTAAGCTAGAGTAGGCAAACTAACTCCTCAAACTCTCTTCTTGACGTTTTGGCGGGAACGGGAGAAGTTAGGTTGTCATTTTATTTAGATTTTCTATTTTTTACATTTTTAGGAGTTTTAAAGTACAACAGTGATAGTATATTGTGTTTTAAAGTTTCGTGTAAGTGACACGAATGGAGAAAATCCAAATAAACATGTGTAGCTGAAGTTCTCGCGCTCTTCCAAGAAGTCCTTTAAAACTTCAGTAAAGCCTACTATCTTTACTGGAGGTGTTTTACGATAAGAAAAAATTAATTTGCTTATTAATACTTACATGATATTGGCAAATGCACTAATCTGTGCGCCATGCCATAAACAAAGAAAAAAAAACTCTCTTCTTCAAAACTAAAATCAACATATCAGAGTATTAAGAAAATAATACAGTACGTCTTGTTACCCTCCTATACCTACTTGTCGCGTATTTGAGAAATACTTAAGGCACGTGTTTAATATATTATTTGGTGGGTAACCTTGAGCAATGTAATATTGCGGACGTGCGTCACGCATTTTTTTCTTTTATTGCCGAAAGTTCGCAGTTGGTAGTGATTCAGACAGTTAGCGCAGTCAAACACTTATGGAATACCCAAATAGCCTAGTGTAAATAATTTTTACATAGTAATAATATTCTTTTCATATTTGATACTTAATAATTTGGAGTTTTGGAGTTTCATCTGCATAATATTGAAAAAAAAAAAACATTAGTAACTTTGCTGAAAAAATAATGACTAAAAAAAATTTTAAATATTCTTTTATTTTTAAGCACGAATATTTGGTTTATTCCTTAGCACGACAAAGTACTTTGAATTGTCGTAGGCGGTGGCGTGCACTTTTAGTCTTTCGGTATTAGCGTGGAGATAGTAGGAGACTCGTTCCGATGAAACTTGTGTCCGCTGGTGTAGGACGCCCAGTGGCGGACTAACATAGGGGCGAAATGGGGGCGAAAGGGGCAGTCAGCCCCGCGCCTCTGTTCACGGGGGGCCTCCAAATGTCGACAAGTTCTTTTGATCAAGTTACAAATAAGTACAGCGAATACCGCTAGTTTATAATTTTGAATTAAAGATACTTCTACTGCTAATTTTTTTAATATCTATTCAGTTTTCGTTCAGTTTCACTTATATTTTGTTTCAAACAAACAACAACAAAAAAATTAACTACAGTTATAGGTTCTGCCTCGCCGCGAACTGAACCCCTTTTAAGAGTAGTTTGAAAGAAACAAATATGCATACTTTTATTAATTATAAACAATAATTCTGCAAAGTTTGAAGCAAATCGGACAATGCAATAAAAAATTTTACACAAAAGTTACATCTCCCCTCACCCATCCCCATCCCCATCCCCATCCCCATCCCCACCCCCACCCCCACCCCCAATAAGTTTTTCGCGAGAAAAAGTAACCTTAAACCGTCTCTAGGATCCCATCTATTTCTATACCAAAATTCATCATAATCGATTCGGCGATTTAGGCGTGAAAGCGTAACAAACAAACAAACTCACTTTCGCATTTCTAATTTTATAATATACAATATAATATAAATAATATAATATTATATTAAATATAAATTATATAAATCGCCTATTATATCACTTTATTTAAAATTTAATTCCGCAGAGTACCCAACATGTGTTGCAATGCGGCTCATCACATACTATACAGAAACCTTCTCCGGTGTAGGTACGCCATTTTATTTGATACCCGTATTGCTTTAGTTCTCAAACAAAAAGTTATTTCCTACTGCGGAGCATCCGCCATATTGGATTTATGATAACGTTACATATACACAAATCTTCTCCTGTGTATTCCATTTCATTCGATACCCATATTGTTGATGTTGATAAAAAAAGTTGTTTTCTATTACGGAGCATCCGCCATATTATAATAATAATAATAATAATAATAATAAATTGTTTAATTACGTTCTCAAAAGTTTTTACAATATTAGAATTTGAAGCTCCTTTTTAAGCATATAATGCCTGTACCAAGGAGCTTCGCTCCTCCATCGCTGTCGTTTTAAATTTACCAAATTTAGTTAAGTTACATACAAAAACAAAATAGAAAAAATTTACAATCAAATTAGCTTAAAAACTAATGCACGTGCATACATGCGTGCGTGTGCGCGTGTGCGTGTGTGTGTGTGCGTGCGCGTGTGTGTGTGCGTGCGCGTGTGTGTGTGCGTGTGCGTGCGCGCGTGTGTGTGTGATTGAATGTGTGTGATATGAAAAATACATGTACGCTATTTTTATTATTATATAAATATTATGAAAAACCTATACAAGTATAAGTGTCTAAAATTATATTTCTGATGACATCACATATACAGAAATCTTCCGTGTAATGCATTTTATGTGATACTTATATTATTGCAGGACTTGAAAAAAGTTACTTCCTGTCGTCCTGGCATTCGCCGTATTGGATTTATGACGATGTCACATAATACATAATATACGAAAACCCTAGAAGCTAGGACCAAGCGAAAACCACATGGCATTTTTTTAAAAACAAAATAGTCTACATTTGATTTGTTTTTGAGCTCTTACTACCTCTGTACGAAATTCCATCATAATCCAAATAAGTTGCATCCCCCTTTTCACTCTTTACGGGTACATTTTTGATAAAAAAAAAGTAGTCTACCTATGTTTTTTAATAAAAAATGTCTGTCTCTGTCTCTGTTGTATTTCCCATACAAAGTTTCAACCCCCTTTTCACCCCCTTAGGTTAGATTTTTGAAAAAAATAGCCTATGTCCGTCCATTGGTGTCAAACTAGTGGTAGATCTGTGGTAGGTATCAAAGTATGTCCATGCCGAATTTCATCAAAACCAGTCCGGTGGTTTAGTCATGAATACGTAGCAGACAGACAAACGGACAGACTTGCATTTTTATAATATACCTATTAGTTTACGTTAGTAAGTTTGGATGGTCATTTTGCTCACAGATGGCAGCATGAAAGCAAAAAAGATATAAGGATACTAATATTCTAATATTTCTGATAAAATGGAAATTAGTATTATATTTTTTTTTGTACATAACTTAATTTATAAACCGAAAGCCTATTTCACATATTTCGCAGCAATCGCGTTCATTACAGCAATACCAACAATAAAAATTTCCGAACGAGACTGACCGTTCACAAAAATGACAATCTAGGGGATAAAATTAAAAAGTAAACTGTCAAACAAATTGTGATTTTTCATTTCTTTCTTTTGTTCGTTGTTCCAAATAAAATATCTATAAAATGCCTGCTGGAACATCCACAACAGATCCCTTGAGGGAGAAAGCGTTTCAAGATTATAGAAAGAAATTAATGGAACATAAAGAGGTTGAATCAAGACTAAAAGATAGTAAGTTACCTCTAACATTCATCGATTGTGCCGAATCATCACATCATATTTTATTATTATTTATTACTAAACCATTTTCTCGTGACTTAAATGTTATTGTAAAAGTTGTTTAATAGGCAATCCTTTGTGTTATAAATTAATCAAGTGATATTAAATAGGTTATGAATTAAGTACAGTGACTATGGTAAATTGTAGAAATCTAAGTTGCAAGTAACTGGACCATTAGTACGATGATTCCAAGCCGAGGGTCGTTCATCACACAAGAAATTATTTTCTCTGCAATGACATGTGTATTCCAAGCTGAGCGTTCAGAGTTCGATTCCAAGCCATTTAAAAGACAAACTTTTTTTAATTGTCTTATTTGTTAACTAGATGTAACTGATGGGTGCTCCCCCAATTCATTGTGTGGTACCCATAGTACAAGCCTAGTGATTAGCTTGATGTCACTCAATTGGTGCAGTTATGTGGAGAATGACTTAAAAAAACTATATAAGTATGTCAATCTTCTATTCATTACATTCATAAACAATCACCTATTTTGAACAAAGCTGTGATATTCTTCCCCGGAAATAGGAAATGAAAGCTAAAAAAGAAGCATTATTATATGTAATACATTGTTAATCATACTTCACTTCTCTAAAACTAATTAATATTATTAAAAACTCTTTTCAGTGCGTGAACAGTTAAAAGATCTCACAAAACAATATGATAAGAGTGAAAATGACCTGAAAGCTTTGCAGAGCGTTGGTCAGATTGTTGGTGAGGTGTTGAAGCAGTTAACTGAGGAAAAATGTAAGTATCGTACTGTTACTGGCCACAACAAGAGTTTTGGGTTAGATTTCTGGCCTAATCCATTTATAAAACCAACATTTTTAGTCTAAAGATTTTGTACTACTGGTTACTCTCTTAGCAGACTCTTAGTTAATAGCTTATTGCTTTGTTTTGGGTTTTAGTGCCTGAGTGATGCAAATGTCAGATGCTTGATTCTGTGTTGATCAACTTAAAAAAATAATTTTTCTAGTTTAGCTTAATGTTCCAGTATTATTAATATTATTGTCTTACAATTATAATAGCTTTTCAATATTTATTAACCTTTTTGTCTTGGTATTTCTACTAAAATGTAGCAACCATGGTTACATGTAGATTGATGAGACAATTTAGATTATTTTTTATGGTAATTATACAAATAGCTCTCAGTTAAGCTTGTAAATGTGTATTTTATGATTGAACATCTGCTGGCTCCCGGAGTGACCGTCTGCCTCATAGAGTCAAATATGCATGATCAAGCCCATTAAATTTGCATGAAGCGGAGGTTGCATCAAGTAAATTTGATTATGTTTGACATTGTAGGGATGTCATGCCAAATAATGCTCCATGCCCATTAGACGGGCTTGATCAAGCATGCTTGATTGTGTGTGGCGGGCATTACACAATTTTACCAAGGTAGCAAGTGCTTTTAATAATACTGACTATTTGATC
Organism: Zeuzera pyrina; assembly: GCA_907165235.1. Taxonomy (NCBI): domain Eukaryota; kingdom Metazoa; phylum Arthropoda; class Insecta; order Lepidoptera; family Cossidae; genus Zeuzera; species Zeuzera pyrina. The sequence goes on from OU015639.1 coordinate 2,927,210, forward strand.
TTCATAAGTCATGTGATTAATTCCTAAAATCTTTAGCTATTTTCTGCTCAAACTCAAAAACCACCAATCGACATGTGTTTTGCGATTGCAAAGGTCGCCAGTGATTTCTATAATTCTGTCTTGGGTTAATCTCAGCAAAGTCCTATTGTTTCCTTTATATCATCATCCTTATACAAGATACAAGATCATACAAGAGCTCAGTACTTAAGCATTATATTGTATTCGCAGTTATTGTGAAAGCTACAAATGGACCACGCTACGTGGTTGGTTGCCGTCGGCAACTTGACAAGCACAAGCTCAAAGGTGGCACCAGAGTCGCCCTGGACATGACTACCCTCACCATAATGCGTCACCTACCCAGAGAGGTAAGTTTTTTTACATATATTTACACATAAGTCAGCCAGCCCGGCTTTGCACAGGGTTTGCACAAAACCTTGCTGAAAACCAAGCTACGCAAAAATGACTGTTGCTAGCAACTTTATTCTCGTGAAATTTAAATTATTCTTTACTTACTTTGACATTTCTTTTTACCTCCTAAGATAATTTCATTTAAAAATGAGCCAAATAAGCGTTTTTTGTTTGATATTTTCCTTATAAAAAGTTTTACACATTTTAAATTTTTCCCTTCCTAATTTTGACGCCGTGTTTTTATTCCTTTAGATTGTTCAAAATCTGACAAACATATTCGATAGTTACCTCCACAGGTTACTGGTTATTAAGCGAATTTTTCAGTATTCACTTTGACTTACCTCTTATATACATTTGATATATGTTACGGTGCTTCTCGGTTTCTTCATAATGATGATCGATGACGATTGATGGATGGCGGTCTACAACTGTGCGATTTTTACGACATTTTTTAACATGTACGACAATTTTGTGGAACCAACTTATAGCGAGGGTATTCCTGGACCGTTACGACTTAGGGACCTTCAAGAAACGAGCCTACTCTTTTCTTAAAGGCCGGCCACGCACCCGTGATTCCCTGTTGCGGGTGTCCATGGGCGGCGATGATCATTATCCATAAGATGATGCACTTGCTCGTTTGCCCCCTCTGATATAAAAAAAAAATGGTAGATAATAGTGCAGGCTGTGTGATAATGGTATATTTGGCGTATTAACGCCATAGCACTGTCGTTCACATCTCATGCCTTTTACTATATTTACAAACTATAGTAATTATCTATGTAATATTATTGTAATCTCTTTGCAACGACACGATCAAGCACAGAACACATCTACTCCAAGGAGAAGAACTACAACTCCATACAAAAAAGTGTAGACTATGCGCCATCTGGTAATGCTTCCATAAACTAAAATAACGGGGATTTAAATAGTACTCTGAGCGTATTTTCTTAGATGACTAAACTAAATAAAAATTAGCGAAAACTATAAAGTTTTCGCTCATTTTTTTTAGTTCAGAGGATAACAAGGTAATGGAATTTTGAAAGTTAATAAAACAAACAGAATTAGTGCCAATTTTTTATTTTAAATCATGAATTCTGATTACAATAAAACGCAGATATAATAACAACAATTTCTAATTATTTATTATGGAGAACAAAAGTCTACTTTTCCTGTCCTTTCAAAAGTCACTGTCTTGATCCACAAGTCTCAATCAAACCGATTCGAGTTTCCTCAAGCGATCAGGGGGAGAATAGCTCGTGCGAAACACAGAAAAGCTAAAAACAAATAGAAAAAATAATCGACGGTCATGAAGAAAATTTTTCGATTTGTAGTTTTTGACATATCATCAAACAGGGTTGCTATATTATTGAATTCAATTAGTAGTTTATTCGATTATTAATATCGATAACAAAATGTGTTATTTTTGTTCAAATTGTTTATTATTTATTTATTATTATTATTTATTATTATTATTAAATATCTTTGTTCAATGAAGTAAAATATTTTATTATTGTCATTTTTATATGTAGTACTCAAATAATTATAATAAATTAACGAAATTAATGAAATTTCAGTATCAATAATCGATATCAGTACATTGATAAATAATATCAATAAATTATATTTTGTAATGACATCCCTGGTATTTTCTATCTTCTTTCTTTCTACATCTCTTGTCACTTTCATTTTGTTTCCATACAAAGTCTGCAATAGGTCCATACAAAGTTGACACCCCCTGCGATCAAGATTACGAAAATGTTGCGTCAGCATATTAAGCTGGCACAACATATTAGATACTTTTTAGACTGTTTTGGAGTATTAAACGCATTTTTACTCTAGAAGACGATTTCTCAACCCATAAAATGTGTTTTATTATTTGATAGTTTCCTTACACAAAACTGAGTTATTCTACACATCGTCCACCCACTCATATATTTTACCCAAATTCAACGCCTTAGAGGTAGTTTGTGAATGTGTTTGTGATGTTTGTGAAATTTCAAATTTGTTTGTTTGTGCCGTGTGTTGATGTCTAAGTGTTTTTTCTTTTATATAAGTATACAGAAAATATATTTTTATTTGTAGTATACTATATGTAAATCTTGTCTTTGCCAGGTTGATCCTCTGGTGTACAACATGAGCCACGAAGATCCCGGAGATGTCACATATGCTGCTATTGGAGGTCTGCAAGAACAAATCAGACAGCTTAGGGAGGTAAGATCCCATTACCTATATTGGGCTAGTTAACTGTTGAATCTAGTTTGTTTTAGACATTTGTTCACTGGAACAAAACCCACGCAAAGAGATAGCTACATAATGCAATGTCATTCTACTAATGGCGTACATTCTGTGGTCTTGTGCTCAGCAAGAATAAAATAATAAAACTTCATTGTTAGAATCAATCTCATCAACAGTACATATTAAATACAATTCTTGTCACAAGACAATATACTGAAAGTATAACAATATACTGAAGACAAAAGATGTAGAAAAGATCAGTATAGGAAAAAGCTCTCAATGAATTTATTTAATTATTCATGGTATGCCATTAATTTTCAATAAGCAATGAGATTTGTTAATATAGTTTAGAAATAGATTAAGATAACCTGCATTCAAAGTTCATGGTAATAGCTGAAACTAAATTGCGTCACTAATATGCCAGTACTGTTAAACATTTATCAAGGTGACTAATTTTTTTATTATTTTTTTATGAAGATTTTTATAATTGGTACATTTTATTGTAGTATACATATGTATTTCTACAGGTGTCTTTAAAATAATTATGTTAGGACTAAAACTAAATATTCAACTGAAACTTTGAAGTTATAATGCTACTATTGTAAGTAAATCAAAATACAAAGAAGTAATCATATTATAATATTTACATGTTATTTCAGGTTATTGAACTTCCTCTTCTCAACCCTGAACTGTTTGTCCGTGTCGGAATCACCCCCCCTAAAGGCTGTCTGTTGTACGGCCCTCCTGGTACAGGCAAGACTTTGTTGGCAAGAGCTGTAGCTTCACAATTGGATGCTAACTTCTTAAAGGTGAGTCATAGAGTCATAGTCTGGTTTGTGATACAAACCGTTCAAAACCCAGTGCTTAGTTTGGAGTTACCCAATTAGTGCAATGATCTGAAGTATTTTGTCAAAAAAGACCGCCGCCCAAGTTATCGCCTGACGCGGAACATCACTATAAGGACTTTTATGATTGTGTAATTCTCCGGTCATGTTCGGTTCAGTTTTTCGGTAACGCAGAAGAAACCTTCAAAAAGCATGTAGACTCCCAGAGAGAAACTGGAATATGTGGAACTTTAACGTACTAAAACTGCGGTAGTCACTCACGACGCAAGTCGAAGGGCTGAGAATTCTCCAACGGAACAAACTTTAGCTTATTTAGCTGTGTCAATGACAGACATGTTACGATCCTCAGTGTGACCTAAAGTGAGCGACTGGAGCCTTACTACAGGTTGCTTGATGTGTGTGAGACGGATGGTCTCCTCTAGGTCAAATAAAACTGTATTAGAGCTTAATCTGATCTTAACATGAGAACATAAGATGGTGAAATCTCATATCTGATTAATGTAATTCTATTGTACATGTTTCAAGTTTTTGCTCATTTCAACTAAATGCAAATATATGTATATGCTCATAGAAGCAGTTATTTGATTAATTAATAGTTTTGTTATTTTAAAATATACTTTACAGTGTGTTATGGTATGGATGAGGTAACTTGTTGCTGCTTCATTATGCTCCCTAAAACTTACACGTAGTTTCGATAGGTTTACTGCCGATACCGAAACTAAATCGAATCTCCAATTTTGCGAGGATTTGTCGACACCGAAAGTTCGGTCGGACGCTAGTGACAATTGGCTTTGTTCTAAACATAAATTCCATCTATGAATATTGAACCATTAATAAATGAGGAGTGTTTTATTTGTACTCGTAAGGACGTAAATAATAATAATAACGTTGATTTTACTTTTTTTTAAATACAAGTTTTTATATGTAAGCTCTGATACCCACGCTAAGATTACACTTGTATTGTGGGTGTCAGTGCTTTCTTTAAAAGAAATCAAATGTTGTAGTTTTATTTCCTTATTCATAAACGATTGATAAACCTACATTTTGTCTCTTTCAAAACAATTATTAATATGAAAACGAAGATAAAACATCTTGTATTTCAAAAACATTTCATTTTATGTATGAGGACCTTTGACTAAAATTTTCATTTCTATAAAAATAAAATAAGATTAGTTATGAAAAATCGCCGGAGACATTATTTGTGAGGGTAGATAAATAAGCGGATGACACTGACACATAGAATCGACGTCATTGGACTTCGGACGAATAAAATATAATGGACTGTGCCATAATAAAATGCCATCTTATCACTGTGTGTCAAAAAAATTTCGTGTCTTTTTTTATCTCATTGAGTGTAACTACGAGTGAAACAGTTAGCTATAGTATGGCAACCTCGCACTATCGGTGTAATTCGTGTCAGCTCATGATTGACTTCGCGCACATTACTGAAATAATCATTTGCAAAATACTCGTAAAAAGTGTTTTAGCTATTAGTGTTAACATAAATAGAAATATGTCATGTTTAGCTATGTATCGTTGTACCGTGACCCTTCCTGTGGCGGATGGCGAGAGGCAATCATGTTAAGTAGCGTATAAATATATATTTTTATATACATAGTGTTATAATCAAAAGTAGGATTTATTACAAAAATATACAAGGGATGATTATCCCAACTCCTAATATCAATTTAGAGATTCATTTTGCTAGTAACTAGAAATCACTAAGAGAAAGATCTAATAACACTTAGAACAGGAAACAATCACGAATTATCAATCGAGAGCAGGTGTTTTTCGTTCGGTGTCTGGAGCAAAAGTGAAATATATAATTTTCTCTATGAGTGAAGTGCTCTCGCGTCACCATCGTTAGCGCGCCTCGCCTTCCGGGTGAACGTCTAAATGACATCTGTCAATCCTTCATTGATTCCACATCCCTTTCTATTTAAAGTCCATCTCTTTTACTTTTATTGAGATAAATAGAGCTTTTCCTTTAACAATAGATTATTTCCCTTATTTTTAGTGTTTTATCATAGTTTTTTATTAGTTACGTAAGGGAAATGTTAATTCCTTATTTACACACGTTGTCTTGTATTTATATATAGCTTTGTTTTGTACGTAACTGACTAATGTGTGGTTTTATATTTGTATTCAGCCATAGTATTATATTGGTGGTAAGACTATCAATTGTAATAGTTAATAAGCGATAAATAATAGTTTGAATACAAATGTATAAATAAATAATGAGAGAGTGAGAAAGAGACATATTGTCGTCTCCGTGGCAGAGGTCCGCGGCTCGTGTAATGAGCGCTTATAATGGGGTAATTAGATGAGCGGTGTATTGTTTCAACCCGCTCTAATCGCGCATTACGCGTCGCGTAAAAGCGATCCGCCGCCGACCTCTGGGACCAGTCGGGTGAGGCCCTTTCAAGAAAGAAGACAACAGAGGAAACTACTAAGAAGACTACAGAGAAGACTCCTTAGAAGCAAAGAAGAATCCAAAGAGAAATTCATAGAAGACTTCAAATAAGGCCTCACACATCTCGCGCCACATCTGGTCCAGTTGGAATACAAGAATATTATTCTGGGTTCTCGTGGTTCATTTACGAATACAGTCCACTACTCTCAGTGAAGTTGGGGCACTGGCGAGGAGGAAGACACATCGAAGGCTCGCCCCCCCAACACTTCCCTAGTCACGCACATTAGTAAAAGTCTAAAAACTCAGTCAATAAAAAAAGGACACGCTCTTAGAGCAAATATTCGTCCATTGTGATTGTTGGTCGGATCTTTTGAACAGTATGACTAGTTGCTGGTGACATATGTTAGATGTTAAAAAACTATATATTTGTAACATCATTCTCAAAAAACATAAATCTTTACCATATATTAAGACCCTAGAAAACAAGAGAAGAAAACATTTTAAAGTAGCACCAGTTCCAGAAACTAAAACAATGTTTGCCAGTACCCAATTTAATAAGCGCTCAGCATTTTTGTATAATAAGATCAATAAAGATATAGACATATATAATAAACAATATTATGATTGTAAGTAATTAGTAAATGGATGGATAATACCACTTACATATGAGGAGATAGAGACTCTTCTACTTAACTAACTATACGTACATAGACACTTATACTTGTATAGGTTTTTCATAATACTTATATAATAATAAAAATGGCGTTCATGTATTCTTCATATCACACACATTATTCAATCACACACATGCACACACACGCACGCACGCACGTGCATTAGTTTTTAAGCTAATTTGATTATAAATTTTTTATTTTATTTTTGTATGTAACAACTAAATTTAGTAAATTTAAAACAACAGTCATGGAAGAGCGGAGCTCCTTGGTACAGGCATTATACGCTTAAAAAGAAGCTTCAAATTCTAATATTGTAAAAACTTTTGAGAACGTAATTAAACAATTTTTATTATTATTATATGTATGTAGTTATGTTAATCCGAATTAGACTTATTTTATAGTTATTTATCTAGGTTGTGTCGTCGGCCATCGTGGACAAGTACATCGGCGAGTCGGCGCGACTCATCCGCGAGATGTTCAACTACGCGCGAGACCACCAGCCCTGCATCATATTCATGGACGAGATTGACGCCATCGGTAACTATGCAAGCATTGCTGACATGACATTTAGCTTTTTAGTATTCTGTTCCAAAATTGGAAAGAAGAACACGGAATAATTTTTGGTGCCCTCCCGGATATCACAGCGTTTTCTCTCTAAACAGCTAAAAAGAAGTCTTTCAAAGTTGAGTGTCCATAAAAGTTAAAAAGAAATTTTTTTGTAGGTCATGTATCAAAAAAAAGCTTTTTAAACTACAAATTCAATAATATAAATAACATGTTACTTTGAGTTACAGTTTACTTAATAGTTTTTGAAAAATAGCTATCAAAATTACAATCCCTCTGCTATGACTCCTTATGAGTTAAATAAAATGGCTTACTATTATGACGATTTTTATTTAAAGGTGAAAAAGTCACAAAAATTCAGAAATTACCTTGCAAAAAATTAAAATTACCTTGCAAAAAATTAAAATTACCTTCCAAGGTCGCCTTAATGATTAATATTGAAACTGAAAACTTAAAAAAACCTCGCAGATTCTCAAAAACTTTATAAATTCGATTCGAACCGATCGATTTCGTTGTATCTGTGCGGCGCTTAACTCATCTTAACTCGTCACAATGTGCAACAAAACAATGAGCCAAATATGCGGCCTCACAGCTCGCCTAATATCTGGTATCCAGCCAAATGTTTGTCCATTTCATCTCTTATTAAGTTATTTTAACTCCTGTATAATTCACTTTATTTCACTAACGCAGTATTTACCAGAATTTACGTGTTATTCCCGTACCATTAACGATTTCAGTTGTGATCCCTAAAATCTTATTACTCCAGGTGGAAGGCGCTTCTCAGAGGGCACCAGTGCTGACAGAGAGATCCAGCGAACACTGATGGAACTGCTGAACCAAATGGACGGATTCGACTCGCTTGGCCAGGTCAAAATGATCATGGCAACTAACAGGCCAGACACTCTGGACCCAGCTTTATTGAGACCGGGCAGGTTGGACAGGAAGATTGAGATTCCACTGCCCAATGAGCAAGCTAGGTGAGATTATTAGTTCAAGGAGGGTACCAAAAGTTTAAAAAGCTTGCGTAGGTAAACCTTTATTTTATGTAAAAAAAAATGAGGCGTCGCAGGATTATCGGCAGATGTGAAACATCAAAATTATTATATATAGAAAGATGCACGAAGGGATGGTTTATTCAAGGAAATGAATATGGCATAATTATAAACTAAATACACCATGTAAGCATACGCATGCTAATTACCTAACTTGCGGTCAGCATACGACAGCCAAATATCGCGCGATATCTGCTGTCAAAACAAATTTAAGAGCTATGTAACGTTATTACTGTAATGAAATAATGAACAAGTAAATAATATTATTTATTTATTAACCGAAAATAAGAACTCGCGTCTTTTTTTAGCGTTCTAGATGTGTTATTTTTGCAATTTTTGAAGGAGCACTTTGACATGTTCGCTGTTAGCGTTTTCGAATACCATTAAAACAGAAGTGCGCTCAAATACTCATTTGAGCGCACTTTTGGTTCGGACATTTTTGGAGCGTTGATTGTGTAGGTATCTAGTTTTTTATTTGTGATCGAAGGCAGCAACTAGCAATAAGCGTAGCGATTAAAATGGTTGGTCGTGGTCAGGCTGGAGATCCTGAAGATCCACGCGGCGCCGATCGCGAAGCACGGCGAGATGGACTACGAGGCCGTGGTCAAGTTGTCGGACACGTTCAATGGCGCCGATCTGAGGAACGTGTGCACTGAGGCCGGCTTGTTCGCCATTCGGGCCGAGAGGGAATACATTGTACAGGTATTTATAACTACCTATATACTATATACATTTCACCAGCACAGGCCATTGAATAATTAATATGAAATGTTATTCTCAATTTTCTTTTTATGTATTTCACGTAGGTAAACGTGTACGGTGTGGTGGTTCCGTACAGAGATATATTTAGGGATGGTTCCTAAATAATAATAGATAAAGATATATATTATTATTTAGGAACAAATAATATAGTTTATTGATGAACTCACTTAATCCAAAATGGTATGGTTTAAATGGTTATGTACGAAGTTTACAAGAAAAGCATGTATTAGAAACGATGCCAACTATACTAGTTAAAAACTCGCAACGGCAACCCCCAGTTATATTTTTAACAGTAAGTACTAAGTTCCCAACAAATGCATTTTACAAAAGAAAACAATGCTATTTTAATAAAAACAAAAAACAAGTAAAAATGGATGTGCGTGTATATGTGCATGTGTGTGTGATAAAATGTGTATGTGTGTAATAAAATGTGTATAAGTGTGTATGAATGTGTGCGCAACTCATTCAAAAGTAAATAGTAGGTTCTCTGTATCTTGATATGACAATGTAACTAACCAGTTAGATGTCACTTTTTTACATAGACAAGAGGTAAGAATGACTCTATTTCTATTACGTGTCGTGGGCTAGGTTGTTTATGACTCGTGTACTGGGAGACGCCCCCAGTAGTCATCGTCTGGGTCTCATAACACAGGGAATACCCTAGTTTAAGACCAGATAACCGGTGTGTATTGTCTACCTAGTGCATTTATTTTGGTGTTAAAAAATTATATCCGACTGAGTTTGTTACCAGTTAAATATTTATCGTTTTTCTAACATTGTCTTACTATAAAATTTCTAGTTTCTCCTAGGTATCATCTTTAGACCCATTTCGTATTTACATATCATTTCTTCAACATTATTGATACCTAAGTTTCTAATCTACTCAGTAAATCAAGTGTAATTTTTTTTTATTGAATTTGTACTGAAAAAATTGACATTTTTTTCCAAATTTTACTCTTTTTACCGACTTCAAAACAAAAAAGGAGGTTATCAATTCTAGCCGTATGTATGTAATATTGTCAGAATTGCACTATTTTTGTATATGTTAGTCTATACCAACTTCTAAACATGTGTGCCAAATTTCATAAGTGTATGTATGTTTGTATGTTTGTCCGCGCATATCTCAAAAACTGTAAGTCAGATTGCAAAAATTATTTTTAGTTGGACTAGGTATAGTCCAACTTAGGAATAAGTGCAAGTTCCATCAAAATCGGTTCAGTAGTTTTTGAGATAGAGAGTTGTGTGTATCAGCCACTAGGAAAACGTGTTGTTGACTTAACAGCGTAATTCTAAAACATGTCAATATGCATGTTGTTTCAATATTTGCTTGCAGTTAGGCTCTAGCTAAACAATCTCGATGAAAATTTAGTTTTCGATGAAAATTAATTTCAATTACAACTGAAATTAAAAAAAAATGAAGATATAAAAAAGTAATTTAAATAAAATAAACCGACTTTAAAACTAAAAAGGGAGAAATAAAAGTTTCATCTTTTAAAAAATCTGAATTAAATATGCCAACTAGTTTTTTGAGGTTGGTGCCAGTCATAATACTTTTTACTATTTTGTCCTTGGATCACAAATAGAGAACTAGATTCACAATCTATAAAATTCAAATAAATTATTGTCCGAATTGACGTATATATTTTTAATATCGTAAAGTATTATCGGCAATATTGTGTTAATCTAAAATAGACCTTACTGTCAAACCATAAGGTTATAAACGCTCGTAAACGATTCTTGCATGACATTGAAACGAAGTTTGTTAAATAAAATATTTAAAATGCAATCTTACGTCTCGTGCATAAAGTATAATTGAAATAATCTATTTGCGTTGCTATGTTGCTACGTTGATTTGTTACGTGAAAGTGACAAGGATAAGACAAATATTGTCAGGCAAAATTTAAAAATATGATTACGAATATAATAAAAAAGAGCTATGTAACGTTATTACTATAATGAAATAATGAACACGTAAACAACATTATTTATTAATTAACCGAAAATAAGAACTCGCGTCTTTTTTTAGTGTTCTAGATGTGTTATTTTTGCAATTTTTGAAGGAGCACTTTGACATATTCGCTGTTAGCGTTTTCGAATAGCATTAAAACAGTAGTGTGCTCAAATACTCATTTGAGCACACATTTGGTTCGGACATTTTTGGAGCGTTGATTGTGTATCTAGTTTTTTATTTGTGATCGAAGATTTTGTCAGACTTTTTCTTACCAACAAAATTTTTGAGTGTCAGCTCAGTCATCCTTTTTTAAACATTATTTATTCAATAGAAGAACATTCTTTTCAACAAAACAAACTTTTTCACATAGTTTTTCACATAGCTTTCAGCATATCTCAGATTTTATTAAAGCGTGGGAACTTCCCTCCTCCCTTACATATTACCCCATAAAACAATGTTAATTTCTAACATCGGTTTGCAGGAGGATCTAATGAAGGCTGTACGGAAAGTAGCAGATAACAAGAAATTGGAAAGCAAACTCGATTATAAACCTGTTTAATTTTTGTATTTATAAAATTTTAATTAATATTCGTAATAAATATGTATGCATTATAGTGTAATTTACTGTAATTCCTATCAAGTTTCATACACGTCCAAGTAAAGGACCCAACTTTACGAGATAGTCCGTTTAAAACCTATAGTCCATTCCAGAAAAACGAAATTGATAAAAATATCGACTAAATTGCAATTTATTTTATTGTTATTAAATGCCATTAAAATGAAATGTTACTCCTTCATCCTACTAATATTATAAATGCGAAAGTTTGTGAGGATGGATGTATGACTGTTTGTTACTGTTTCACGCGAAACGCAAAACGCAAAAGTTAGTTAAAAATAAATTATCTTCAAATACTACACGCTGTAAAATAATGGTGGCCAATAAAAAAAATGGGAATAATTTACAATATTAGGTTTAGCGATGAAATTAATAAAATTCTCTATAAAATAAATGAATAAAAACATGACAAACTCAAACTGTAACTCTAACAAAAACAAACTGCCACAAGATTTACATGCGCCTCGCGACAGCTCGAACTTAGCTGGGGCCGATAGAATTTGTTTCTAAGACTGGAAGCTCAAACAGTAAAAAAAAATCTTAACAATGAAGTCTAAAACGAAGATTTCTTGCCTAACTGCCAGAAATAGTTTTTGGGTAGAATATTTACTCTATGTACAATTGCAGCAGACAAGTTCGAACTGTCGCGAGACAATCGTTATAAGTGGGTAAAGTTTAAAAAAATTATTGCGAGACCGGGTAATTATGATTTTTGAACGGGTAATTTTAATAATTAAAGTAATGCATTGAACTATTAATTTTAAAATATCTAAGCTTAAATACATACGTTATAAAACATTATTAGTAAATATTATCTTTAATGTGTGAGGAGAATGATGAGATTGAATGATGAGATTTGAGGTAGCGAAAGAAGTAGGTAATAAGAACCGCGACGCCTGGCGCTCCGTTCTCTCTGACTACCCCGTTAGGGATACAGCGTGAGGATATGTATGTGTAGGTATGTATGTATTATCTTTAATGTAGTTTGTCTACTTATGGTGCATCCACATATGCCACCGGCGTCCTGCCGTCAATTCCAGGCCGCATATACCATACGTATGCCGCAGCTCGGACAATGAAACAGGGACCGGTCCGGTAAGCCCTTCAACGGGTATTAAACGGCTTAAAAACCCGTTGAAGGACTTACCGCAGTCGCTACCATTAAACAATGGACACGGAGTCATATAAGCTGCCATTCTTTCCACCGTGTGTTAAAACGAATTTTCCTCTTTCTCATCTCTCGTATCTCATTGAGCATAACCACGAGTAAAACAGATCGCTATAGTAAGTATGGCAACGTCGCACTATCGGTGTATTTCGTGTCAGCTTATTGTATGGTCATGAAATAATTCATCCTCAATCACCTTCATACGTTTTGTAGTCACATAGAAAAATTGTGATCCCTGCCGTCAAAATTTCCAATACGTCGCGTCGCCTTAATAAGCAGTTTATTCCTTTCATATAATTAGATCTTTACCTATGAAGTTGCCGTTCTACAATACTGGCCATTTGAAATGTAATTTGTGTATGGCTGGCAATAAATTATAAATTAAAATGAATTTTATTTTTAACATATGGTATTTTGTTTTCTTTAGTCATTTGTCTATTGATTAGTGTTTTGTTTTCACTACATTTGTATCTTTTTTATCAGTATGGACACGATAGAAATACGAGTAATTACGGAATACGAGTTCCGTGGGGTAGCAATGCGGCACAAACGGCTCGCAACATTAACAACGTGTACGAAGTGAACACTATAAACGAACGCACGACCCGTTATTGGTTTGAACGCTTCCGACATGGAAATTTAGATCTGAACAATGAACCCCGTGGTCGCCCGAAAATTAAAGTCAACAACGACGAATTAAAGGCGACAGTGCTGACGATACTCAATCTACTGCTGAGTTAGCAGTAGCTTTCGATGTTAGCATCAAAACAATATTGGTCCATTTGCGTCAAATTGGCAAGGTAAAAAAGCTTGATAAGTGGGTGCCGCATAAAATGAACGATCGCCAGCGCGACGAACGCGTTGAGGTATGCAGTGCTGCATTACCCATTAGACCGGACTAGGCCATGGCCTAGGGCCCCCGCCGAGCAGGGGCCCCCACGAAAATCTGATATGAATTTTTTTTAAATACAATTTTTAATTTCAAGTTAATTTTTTTCTTTTTTTTTTTAATTTCGAGAAAAAATTTTAATTTTTTTATTTCCAACCAATTTATTTATCATATTAATATGTATTTTTAAACGCAGATGACCTACAGTTTTATACGCAAACTGATATTACCAACATAGATACTGCCATTTGTAACCTTAATGTAGATTTAAAGTGCATTGCTGATTGGTCCGCTCGATTTGGCATTGCAGTAAATCCAAGCAAGTGCCAGGCTATTGTCGTAGGAAGCTCTCGACTCCTGTCGAGAATCCGTTTACCAAGTGTTATCCCTTTGTGCTACAATAGTTGTACAATACCTCTCTCATCTAGCGTAAAGGATTTGGGACTGGTAATCGATAGCAGTCTTAGCTGGAATGCACATGTCGCTGCAGTCAGTCAGAAAGTGACTTATACTCTTCGCTCTCTCTACCGCTTCAAGTTTTTCCTTCCGTCCAATACTAAACTCATCCTTGTACAGTCGCTTGTGCTTCCTATTATTGACTATGCTGATGTATGTTACTCTGACATCTCCCAAGAGCTTCTTAACAAACTGGAACGTTTGCTGAACAACTGCATTCGATTTATATTTGGTCTTCGAAAGTTTGATCACATCTCTCAATATCGTGTTCAACTTAAATGGCTTACTATTCAACAACGTAGAAACGTCCGCATATTGTGCACTCTATTTTCTATTCTTTTTGAACCTAACACTCCCCTTTATCTTAAAAGACAATTTCAGTACCTAAGTGACTTTCATTCTTCCAACCTTCGTTCTGTAAATGATGTCCGACTAGCTATTCCTTTTCACCATACTAGTTTTACCTCTAAATTCTTCACTGTCACGGCTATTCGACTCTGGAACAACTTGCCTCTGTACATTCGGAAGTGTACCTCCAAATTTGTTTTCAAGAAAACGTTACAGAAATTTTATTTAAATGAATATAATTAAGTAGCATTAATGCCTCATTAGTATTCATATTTATTTAATTATTACGTATTATTTTGTATATCGTTTGTATTTGTGTATTATTGTATTATTTGTATATTATTATTGTGTGTATAGTATTTATTATATACCATATACCTATGTATCAATATGTAGTTATATTTTTAGTAGTTTTCCTGCCCGAATATATTCTCATTACACCCAATGGTTGACTGGTAGAGAATGCCACTTGGCATTAAGTCCGCCATGTGTACTAAATCTTTAGTGCAGAAAGAATAAATAAATATTTTTAAACGCAAAATATTTAAAATGTTTATTCATTTATTCTTTCGATTGTTATTTCATCTGACGATTCGAATTTCAAATCGCGCGCTAGACTCGAAAGAGCGCTTACAAACTCGAGCTTGTTTATGTAAACAAAAACGATCCAGTGTTTTTACTTAGAGGTTTCGAAGAGATTTTCATTTTTGGCTGACTAGTTTGACAGGAAAATGAGTACCGCGAAAAAATTGTCGGTTTAGTTGACTTTTACCCTGACGATTTGGAAGATTTTTATCCTGAACTCAAACAGTTTCACGATTTTATCAAATCAAAATTTCCATCACAACCTAAGTTCACTCACTCTGAACTCTACGAAAGTTTGATTCGAGATAATCTTGAAACTGTTTTCGCAAACGTTGACATTGCTCTTCGCAACGAGCAAAGAAGTGTTATGCGTCAAGAACTATTGGACATGCTAAGTCGGATGTCCATTGAATCGGTTGTTCTTCGTCAAATTGATTTTGAACAAGTCATTAATGATTTTAGTGATCTGAAATGTAGAAGAAAAGTTTTTTAAAGATGAACGTCGTTTTCATATTTAAAAGAGATGTCCAAAGATTATTTTATAAATTACTGTTAATTATGTAAAATCAAAAAATATATAATTTGTCAGAAAAAAACTATTTTGATTGTTTTATTGTGTTTACAACCTTTAAATGATATGAATGAGCTGTTTAAATTCTATAAATGCGTAAATAAAGACTAATTTTACAATTATTAAAAAAAAGGGGGGCCCAAAATTTGAATGGCCTAGGGCCCCCATTTGGCTTAATCCGACACTGGAGGTATGCCTTGCGTTGCTTAATAGACACAGAAACGAAGGGATTATGAACCGCATTGTCACTTGCGATGAAAAATTGATTCTTTTCGACAGACGTAAGCGGTCATCATGTTGGTTAGACCCTGGTTCAGCACCTAGGTAATGCCCCAAACGAAAATTACCCATAGAAAAGTAATGGTTACTGTTTGGTGGTCTAGTGTCGGTGTAATTCATCATGGCTTCTTACCAAATGGCACGAGCGTAACTGTGGATGTGTACTGTGAAGAACTGGACACAATAATAAATAATAATAAAATTTACTTTATTTCTCTCACAAATTAAACAATGATCATTTAATAAATTCACAGTTTCAATGGTAGTAATTTGTTTCCTTTGTGTGAGTCTGGTGCAGTGCCGAAGATGCCGGAAATATTACCCGGCATCCAGGTGAAAGCAGAAAGCATTCTCAAATCAACCGCAAACGTCGTAGGTCTGCCAGCAACGCTAAGAGGGGGACCGCTAATGTGTCGCACGGTCGGTTCGCTTCCTTCTGGAAAAGCACCAACTTCATCATGTTCCTCAAAGAAGTCGCATATATCACGAACACGTGTCGCCAAGTACGCACCAAATGAACTTTGTAGGGGATCTTCGCTGAGTACCAAATTAAAAAACGTGGATATAGTGTCGTATAGTATTACATGATGACTGGTAGCTGTAAAACTTTCACCAAATAATTCTATGTTTTGACTAGGCACAGCAGCGTTATACCGGCACGCTTATTACGTAACTTACACACAGCATGCGACAGCCAATATCGCGCGATATCTGCTGTCAAAACTAGAATTTGTGTAATGTAATTTGTATAGTGGCGCTAAAACAACCGCGAAAAGTGGATTTTATGGTCATAGAATAATAGATACGCAATCGTCATACATGATACCAATATTTTATTGCAATTAGTGACCGGTCGTGTAGCGATCGTGTGGCTGTCGTTGTTTGCAATTTTTTAGGTAATAACCCCGCGGGGTATTGATAGCAAAGGCAGGCATATGTGATAATCTACTTTAATGGTAATTTTTTTCCTTTTACCGCCAAATACTGAACTCGTCACAAATAGTAATTGTAAAATATGTAATACCTTTAAAGACATATTTTTAATGTCTATCTCGGACGAATAAAACTAAATAACGAAAGGAATCACTGAGACCACTGAACAATATATACCCCAAGGAGTGACTAAGAACTGACTCATCGACAATAACTGAGTACGAATAATACCTTAGGCTTAGAGTGTAAACCTACTAACTCTGTATTTAAGAATTTTTACACGACAAACGAAAATCATTATACATTACCAAACTAAGTAATTTTGGTTGGGGTACGGGGTTAAAAAAAGTGTAAAGGAAAAAAGATATGCATTTGAGAACCGAAAACTTTAGAGTGAATACCTAACTTACCAAACTGCGTAACTGTAATTTGCATAGGGGGCAAAGTTCAATCTATCGGAAACGTTCAATTACAGTTGATGCGAAGTGATCTATGTGTGTCATACTCATAACTTATAAGTTTTGTTTTTGAAGACTTACAAATCAGGGCAAGTTATCATCGGTCGAGATCATGCATGTAATGGCCAAAATAATTACAGGTAAAAATATTAAATAACCTTTTTTTTATAGATTTGAAATCTCTATAATTTGCGAATACATCCATAAAAATACCTCTACTAGAGGAACTCTCGGAAATACTTACTTTAAAGTTTGAAAAAAGTTGTAACAAGAGTTTGTTGGTGTAATGACACCAATGTTGTTACAAGAGGTTATTAGTATTTTTCAATCAACCCTGGACATAAAATTAAATTAAAACAATTTTATTTTCTTGATTTATTTCGTCATCTACAAAATTTTTATTTACAAACAAAAACCTTAAAACTATTTAATAAAGCTAGGTAAGGTACCATTTTTTCTGGCCTTAGCCACATTCTCATAATAACAAGAAAAGTCAACATAAGCTTTGATCTTACGATCACGATCAAACTGCCTAGTATTGGTGTAGTCATCAGAAGTGGATTCCATGGACCGATTAGTATCAACTGCAGAATCATTTGTATGCACCAATTCATTTGTAGCAGAATAATCTATCTCATTGAGTAAAGTGTTCGACTTGGATTGGACGATTGGGTTGAACCGTACCGAGGTGTTCTGCTGCTTCATCAAATTTTTCTGTCTTGTAACTTCATCATCGTCTTCAATATCAATAAAATTGAAATTTCTGATCAATAATGACATATGCGTATTAGACTTTGGCGTGAAATTATTCTTTATACAATATGACACAAATTCCTCCTCGATCTCTTCCAGCACCGACTGGCTGACCTTCTTGAAATCAGTTTGCTTCCGAAAATTCTCTACTATAATTTGCGATAACTGTTTGTTCGTCTGTTCGTAACTGCCTTTCACTTCTTGTATTCGTTTGTAGACACCGGCACTGACTAGAACTAGGAATCTGAAAAAAAAACAATATTGACATTCCTCTAGGAGAAAAAAAAAACTTTTAGTTGCCAGAATGGAAAAACGGAAATTCTTGAAATTTTTAATTGTTTGGTTTTTTGGGGTTATCGTTTAACTTTCACATTACGTAAAGCCTCATTTTTATTTAGTAATTATATACGTTATATATACGTATTTAGTATTTATATACGTTGATTTATGATAATCTTTTGAAAGCAAGGAGCACTCAACCTATAGAGAGAAAATATCATTTATTTTGTTTGAAATCAATTTACATCTAAACCACACACACACTATTACAAGACCTAAACGAGCGTATGAATAGACTAAGATAACGTAATAGAGCTTGCACCGGTGAAAGCGAGATGCATAGATACACGTCATCGAGCACGTCAATTAATGTCCAGTTTGACTTGACCCGTGATAAAATGAATGTCAATTTGAAAATTGTATATTGTATGTTACTTACCGATATGAGATTGTGTGTGTTTTATATTGATTTTTTGTTGTTTCTGCCATACCAGCGAATAGAACAGGAAGCCTTATGTAAGTACCTAAGTATCTTTCGGAATATACGGAGATGTACACACAGGTACAGTATTGGTTATGTACTGCTTTAATACGAGCAAGAGTTGGTATTTATTAGTGTCATATCACTAAGCAGTGGTGAGTAGGATGATTCGATATTTCGACTCTATAGGTTGAGTGATCCATTTCTGAAAATAATTAATTTGCCTAACTGTCACCTATCCAATTGTCACGGAGTATTGGAGTTTTCGGCGGGATTTTATGGGGAGCATTTGGGCGTTCAATTTAATTATTTGCAAATGGTTTCTAGTGGATATTGTAATTTTAAATTGGCGTAGTTTTGCGTCTCAAGTATCTACGCTGTTGTGCTGTTATGTGAAATTGTTGAAATAAATGCTCATATAGTAAAGTGATGTTAAGGTTTTTTTCAGTGGCTTAAGCAGAATCCGCTGAAGCAGGCTACTGCTTCAGCGGATTCTATATATTTGCAACAATATATTTGCCACCAGAAACTCCAAGAAACATCTAAAATGTATTTCGTCGACATTTTGATGAAATAATACGAAGAAATTATCTATTAATTACTGAAGACGTCGGTTGTATGCGCTAAGATCCCTTAACCTTCCCTCCTAAGGGAGAATCGTACTACTACTACTTCACGGAGTGTTAAAAAAAGAATGTCGCAAATTGAAAAATGAGAAACATCCACAGCTAACTCTAAATGAGCATACCTGCAAGAATCGTCAAGCGCGATCGGCCCGTGTATCTCGGGCGCTGCCACTACTGGCTCTGTTTCTGCCGCGCTGATAGTTGGAAAGGCCTTGTATAGGCCTTTAACTAGGTAGTTGCCAAGACAACGAGTACCTGTCTGATTGCCTAAGTATTGGGCTGAAAGAAAGAAAGTTTTAAATTTGTAAACATAAGAATAAACCAGATATTTATCGCTATAAAATAACTTTCTACAATGTTACTACCTCAAATAATAAAAAAATGTTGACGTTACGGAACGCCCGGCAAATTCAAAAATCGAAACGGAAATCTACAAAACGAAAGCGAGTGGTAAAAGAAGCCAAGGAAGACCAAGGCTGACTTATAAAGAACAAATAGCCAGTGTTAGCCGACGGAAATGTCAAAAGTAATCGCATACCTAGGCGAAAATGTGTGAATAGAATGATGAGATTTGAGAAAGCGAAAGAAGTAAGGACCGCGACGCTTGGAACGCCAAGCCTCGACTACCCCGTTGGGGATACAGCGTGAACATATGTATGTATATACTAATAAATATAGCGTTGATGTGGCTACTATAGTCTTTCTCGCTTTGACAGGTTTGTAAGATCGGCCTTGCAGCGTAAAATACTATATTCTACCATCACTCCCAAGAAAACCTCTATCTTACGTATACAAATATTTAAGAAATTGTTATAATAATTTTTCACCTCTAACATTCATAAATAATAAAAAACCTTAAAAGTACTAACCAACAAAGATTTGTTTTGTTCATAAGTCTCAAATGCAATAGCTTTCCAGTCTTAAAACATTGAGCATACCGATAGAGCCGAAGCATGTGTGTTCCCGTCCCTTTCTACTACGGGCTTACGCCATATATTTCTTTTAGTCTAACAATTCGTGACGTGTGAAAAGCGGTATCTATTAGTAGTAAATCTGTGGTGGGACTTTTTGGCGGGAACGAGAGGTGAGGTTACATTTTATTTAGATTTTCTATTTTTTACATTTTTGGGAGTTTTAAAATACAAAAGTGATAGTATATTGTGTTTTAAAGTTCTGTATAAGTGAAAAGAATGGAGTAAGTCTAAATAAACATCTGTAGCTGAAGTTCTCGCGCTTTTCCAAGAAGTTCTATAAAACTTCAGTAAAAAAGTCTACTACCACGTTACTGGAGGATTCTACTTATTAATACAATACGTGACATTGGCAAATGCGCTTATCTGTGCGCCATGCCATGAAGAAAGAAAAAAAGACTTTTTGGCGGGAACGGGAGAAGTGAGGTTGTCATTTTATTTAGATTTTCTATTTTTTACATTTTTAGGAGTTTTAAAGTACAACAGTGATAGTATATTGTTTTAAAGTTCTGTATAAGTGAAAATAATGGAGGAGATCTAAATAAAAATGTGTAGCTGAAGTTTTCGCGCTCTTCCAAGAAGTTTTTTTAACTTCAGTAAAGCCTACTATCACTTTACTGGAGGAGTGTTGGGACAGTTATAGTTTCTCCAGAAGTTACGTCATTAGGCTGATGGTCTTGTAACCAATGCCTTAAGAAATATAAAAAAATAAAAGAAATTAAAAAAAAATTATGCTCATTGCTGCACATTTCTTCTGATACAATAATGTGTTGGTAGGACATATTTATATATATTTTATATGCGCGAGAACACACGCACCAGAATTAGAATATCCATTATCTACGGTGTTATCAGAGACGTTATAAACTATAGTATACATGGGTTGACCAAAAATTTTTGTACTAGTTGGTTAGCCTAGTATTTTTTTTTTTTTTTTTTTTTATTGTCTTAATAACTGAAGAGTATAAAGAGTTTTTGGTGGGATTTTATGGGGAGCAGTTAGGCGTTAATTTTCATAATTTGCAAATTGTTTCCTATTGGATATTGTGATGTAAAATTGGCGTAGTTTTCCGTCCCAAGTATTTAGCTGTTGTGCATTATGTAGAATTGTTCAAATAAGTGCTTATAGTAGTATGAAGTTGAGATTTTTTTACTGGCTTAGTCTGCCTCAGTGGATCTTACTAGAAAGACTGCCTCAATACATTTGTCGCCAGAAACTCCAAAAAACATTAAAATGTATTGCGTCGTTATTTTAATGAAATAAAATGAAGAATGTGTCATTTCAATACTGAAGACATCGGCTGTTATGGGCATAGATCCCTTTGCCTTCCCTTTCAAGGGAGAATTGTGAAAAAAAAATGATGAGTATAAATACTATTTTACATATTTATAAATCCATACTAAACAACATACAATCATATTATAAAATAAACGATTACGTCGAAGATAAAACGATAGTCTGGAAATATCTTCTCTGCACATGCATTTACTGGCGTTCTGAATATTGTATTTTAATATACGTATTCTAAAATGACGTTGAAAAAATGATACCTGACTGAGTTTCTTGTTGGTTCTTCTGTTACAGTTTTTCTCTTTGATCCAAACTAAATCAGATTTGAAGTTCGAAAACACCGTGTAATTGGGTTTACTTGAATGAATTGATTTGACTTAGACTAACATATTTTTAGGACCAGAAATTATTATAAAATCGAAAAAAATAGCAAAATTGTCCCTTCGACAACTAAGTGGTGTCTCCTGGACAACCACTAAAGTAAAAAAGTCCATTTAATATATTATTGGGATATCGATAGTTATTATCTATATGACGCGACGCTTGGTGCTTCCGTCCTCTCTGACTACCCCGTTGGAGATACAGCGTGAAGATATGTATGTATTTATAAACACAATATTTTTGTATGAAATGAATACGTAACGTATTTTCCGACTAACTTATGCGAGGAATTCGGGGATAGGAGTGAGACAAAAAATAGATGACCAACTCGTATAACATAATTCTTCTATTTTGTACTATATACATACATGCAAAAGTAATTGTGACATACATATATATTCTATATATTATAATGAAAATGATTTTTACTTTGTCTTTCAACCACTTGAAAACTACTGAACGTATTGGTATGAGAGAATGACCATTCGATGCGGAATCATTTATAGATTATTTTTGGCTAATTTTTTTTCCCGTAGACTCTTTACCAGTTTTCAAACAAGTCTCTATTAGGTACACGATTTTCATTTACGCTTAGCGAACTGGGCGGATAGCGGATAGTTTACTATAATTTTAAGATTTTCGTAGAGATACTAAATCTATTATTATATAACGATAAAATAATTGTCTGCATGTGTGAATTTATTTTTGTAAATTTCAAATCAAATGGGGTTTCCTACATGGACGTTTTGTATGAAAAGTTGATAAAAATAATTATGAATTTCATTTATTTATGCGTAAAGTTGTTGTTTCATGAGTAGTCACCTGTTTCAACTCGGAAACCATGAAAATTTCATGGGGTGTTTAAATTTAAAAATTATACAACACTTTCAACTTACCATTTCTTAACTTATTAACATCTAAGCCCAATTGAGAAAGCCTCAATAACTCATCCTCATTGTTTAAACTATGATCGACAGTTAATTGAACTACCTGCAAAATAATATTTATTTATATATATATCTGTAATAAAAATTCATTAAAAAATCGGCAGAGAGCGTTTTGAATATGTATTACATTAGAGTAAATAAAAAAAATTGAGCCCAAAATATCCATTATTGTTTTTCATCACTGAGTTTGGTTTACCAAAGTATGTCTGCACCAAACAAATCAATAGGTATAGATGACGGAACAAATCTACTGTGACATATTATGCAGTTAGACACACTTATTACCTAACTTGCAGTCAGCATGCGACAGCCAAATATCGCGCGATATCTGCTGTCAAAACGAGAATTTGTATAATGTAATTTGTATAGTGGTGCCAAGTTTACCGCGAAAAGTGCATCTTACGTTCATGACGCAAAAGACACGTGTCATACACGATATCTTTTATTCACAATTTTTTTATTACAATTAGTCACCCGTCGCGCGATGATCGCGTGGCTATCGCTGTCTGCAAATTTTTAGATAATTACCCCGAGGGTTGTCAACTATATTGTTAACAACAGTATTATACTTTATTTTGCTCTGGCATACTGTTCACTGTTTAAGAAAAATAAAGTATACAAAATACTGCTTTTGATTCATTCTTAAATCACTGGTATCCAATTCCATGAGACCGAATTAAAAAAAACTTCCATGGAAAAAATTAAATACTGTCCTTCTATTCTAATACCCTTTACTTTTCTTCTCAAACCTTATTACACTATATTCTTTGTAATAAAAGTGAGCAACCCTAAATCAGGGAGATGTAACAAAATTGTTTCGATTTAATCATTTTAGGTACATTATACCCTAAAAATTGGTGTAAATCTGTGGTGTGTGTATTTAAAAACTTACTCTAAGTACAGAATTATCATCTGTCTTGCACAATAATGCTCTACTCTCACCAACATTGGCCACAAACAACTTATTATTGTAAACCAAGGCTACCACTACTGTAGCTCCAACAGACAACTGCTGGTCTATTTCTTTGAGACGTGACAGTATATTATCACAGTTCTGGGATATCTGGAATTTAAATATTATAATTTATTAGAGCTTATATAATTAATTTAGTTACAATCGAGATACTTAAAAAAATCATTCTACCAACTAAATATGAAGTCAGTACTTAATCAATGTGCAACAACAGAAAGTTTACCAGTTTGTTAGGCTTGGCAATGACTTCAATAACTGTAATTATACAGGTATTTGTATCGTATCCATAGTTATTTTTGTACTTGAGTTTTGAATAGTAATAAATAGTTATTTTGTACTTTTCAGTGTTTCTTTTTGAAGTAGGTTTAATTTTTTTATTCTCCGTTTTTTTACCTTAAACTTAAATCATAAAAACGCAAACAGTCCTTGTTAGGATGACAGACGACAGTAGTAATTAATAGGTCTATGTTCGAAAAATTATTAATATTTTTTTTTCGAGTTTTGATTAGTAAAGAATAATTGTTTTGTACTTTTTAGTGTTCCTTTTAGAAGTCGGTTTAATTTTTTTTATATTAAATTGTTTTAACTTAAAACAAAAAAACGTAGACAGTGGTTATTAGGATGACAGATGACAGTAGTAATTACCTATTTTCAAAAAATTTTAAATGTTTTTTTTTATTTACAACATACTATTATTTTATATTATTTCGATTTTTTTAAAGCTTATAATTATTTTATAATGTCATTATATTTCATTGTTATATTTTAATGAAGTTGTAATATTTTGTTATAGAGCATTATAGTTTTTATAGCAATACATAGCATCTTTATAGTTATTTTTAGCAATTTTGAAGGGCTCTAAATGCATCCTAAAATAAATATAATTACAAATACCTGTGTTTCATTCAATGTTTGTAATTGATACTGCAAGCTTGTCCTCTCAGCTATCATACCATCATAATTCTCTATATATGCTTTCTCAACTGATATAAAAGCATTCCTGAAAACCATAATATAATATTATGTAACTAGAGGTCAAGGTTCCAAATTGGTTTAAAAATACCTGTTATTAAAGCATAAAAAATCATTCTTTACATTAATTAATTATAATTACTATTAGTAATAGAATCACAAGGATTGTGTGACTCCAAACCCCAAACTATACAATTAGGCTTGATTACTATACAATGAACTGGGAAAGTATTTGAAAACACACAAACAACCTTAAAAATTCGATTTCCCAAATTGATCTGATTGGCGATAAGACCCCTTGCTTGGAAGACAGATGCTACAAAAACTACGATAATGGGTCAGTTCAGTAAGGCCGGTCAAGGCTAGAAAAGTGTCAAAATTTGATTTATTTTCAGTACATATGCAGCCAAATTTTCAGCCAATCAGAATACCAAGAATATGAACAAGGATATCTTCATAACATGAAGAAGGATATCAATCACCAATCATCTGATTGTCTATGGTTCTTTTAGGCGTGCAGGTGCATGGTCCAATATGACAAGGTGTATCAAAGTGACGGAGCACTGATCTTTCAGTACCGTAAAAAGAACACTAGTTATTAATCAAGCATGGTTGCAACTACTATAGTATTTCTGTATTTAAAGGAAGTTCGTATGAATTCTTGTACTGTCAAGCACCTTACTAGCGAAGCTGTATGAGTGCACTATATCAGAGGAGCCCTTGTGGTGTTGGGCAACCATCCACAACAGAGAAGAGAGATGAACATACTTTCTACTCTACACAATAAAAATTTGTTTCGTTTCACAAAAGAAATAGCAAGATATCTATAAAAAATCTAAGTATTTACCTCAACCTATCTCTGATTTCCTCATCTGTGTTGCTAGCATTTGGTGGTGGAAACAACAACTCTGCAGCCATCCTTTGCATGATAAATCTCGCTGCGTCCAACCCATTGTGTGGTTCAAATACACCATACAAACAACTGGAAAAGGTAATGTGTCAATGTAAGGAAATATAATTTACATATTTACTGTAATAGTGCTTAATTAGTTTGGTAGATATTGTATATGCAAAATGAACCACATTGTACCTAGGATGTTTCAATATTTTCATATTTTCAAAGTATTTTAAATTATATAATACTAGTCATGTAGCCAATGATATTTCCCATTAGCAATGATGAACTTCCATATAAAACTTTCATCCCTTAGTTTTCTTGTTTAAAGGCTGAATTCCTAAAAATGCTGACAGGACTAACTTTAAACGGAAACCTAAATAAATTTCCATATTTCTAACTTAAAAGTGACAAACTTTCATAAAAAACGTCATCCTCTGTTTAACCTCCTTAAGGGATGCATTTTCTAAAATCTTTTCTTAGTGCTCATATAGATGAGCACTAAGATATATGTGTATATATATATGATGATGATACAGATATAGATAGATGAGGCGAGTCGGTCTTTTTTTTACATACATTTTTTACATTCTCTGACATAGGTCAGAGAATTACCGGAATTACCAACTCTTTGCCAGAGCATCAAGGTTGACACATTTAGTAGATAATAATAAAAACAAAGCACATGGATAAGTTTTTCATATTTGTTAAATTTTAATTCTTGTAGTTATGTTGAAGAATTATAACACTGGATTCGAATAATTAAAATTATTTAGGCATCTAAGGACATTATATTATTTTTTTATTATTATTATTATTTTTTTTTTGTATTTGCGATGATGTGAAAAACAAATTAAAGACAAACAAAAGTTGCATGTTTCTATTCCTGGGATGCCGACTGGCACTACATAACCCATATTCACCTAAAATATTGCCATTGTGTGCGTGCCACAGCACATGCGTATTAGCATGCACACATACATTTTTTTAATACAGTTTTTAACTATAATAATCATTCTTTAAACATAGAAAGCAGACAGCAAGAGGCAATTCTCAGAGTCGGATTCAGACACAAAATATTATTAGCAAATAGTAAAAAAACAAAAGATATTTTCTACAGCACTGTGATCTAACAATTATGTAAGTTCCACATACACCTACATAATATATGTAGGTATACCATATAATCCACAAATCTTTTCACAAAATACAATTATTACAAATCTTGCTAAAGAATAAATCTTACTTTCATTTTTCATTACTAATTACTGACATGAAAATTAGAGTACACTATAGATTATATAATAAAATAAACCTTTCTACATTATAATATATATAATTATTTGTATATAATAAAACAAATATATAATAATAAACCTTTCTACTTTGCATGTAATTATTATTTTCATTTGTGCACTCTCCTGTACGCAACTATTGAAAATGAAATCCAAATTCTATTGAAATTTGTGTGCAGTGGAAAAACTGCTGTCTCTATAGACAAGTTAAGAGATAAATTTAAAATTTTTAAATACAAGTTTGAAGTTCGGTACTTCATCAGATAGTAATTTGGAAGAGATATAAGTGAAATTTTCTAGTTTCAAATTAATATAATAGGTATCCAATTTGGACTAAAATATCATCAAATACGTAAAATACAAATATTTCCTAAGTGTATTATAACTTACTATAAGTAGGATATTAATAATCAAATCTACTCACGAACTATCCTCAGTTTTACAATAAAAGCAGAGATAGTCGTCTGTATTGTTAGCATTTCCACCAAGTCTCGAAAAATAGGACGCTACACAAGTACTCCGGCATTTAGGCAAGTCGTCCGTCCAGGGCCTGGCTATCATTGCAGGAAAGCACCTTTTACACTTTCAAACACTGTCTAGAACTTGCAGAAATAGCAAAACTAAACTATAAACGAAAGAAGCACTTACTAAAAATAACCAAAGAAATCATATCGACAGTAAACATATGACACAAACTGATTTATTTATTTATATTGCTTAAGGCATTGGTAACAAGACCATCAGCCTAATGATGAAACTAACTGTCGCTAACACCACATCATTGTACTTTTTTCTATATGCGCATTTTTTTTTCTTGTGCGATTTAATCCATGTGTGCAATTTTCCACGTGTGGATATTTCTTGTGGGCTTATGTAACATTGCGCTTTTTTCTGTGCGTTTATTTCCTTTGCGTTTTTTTTAATTGCGCTTTTTTTCGGACACGATCAAATTCACTGCGTCAAGTGCTCCGCAAAATTGTCCACTTATACCGTCAGGATGTGCAACGAAAAATCCGCCACATCTAATCTAGCCAAAGACGGAATTATATTCCAAACTTACATATAATTTTTGTATTAACTACCAGTTTCCCATTTTAATATATTTTTTTGAGAATCGTTTCACTAAATCGATTTACCGATCTCGTTATAGCAGTGGTTAGAAAGTATTTCGATTCATTCGAATATGTTGCATTAACTTATTCATCATTATAGAAAGTTGTATCATCATAATGTTTGTCATATAATAATGAACCTTAAATTCAGTTAGTTTTTAATTGCGAATTGTACAAAATATGACATAAACGCACTCCCTAGCGAGACTATTTTTAGTTAACCTTTAATTATAGACCTTAAGACGTAAAAAATAAAATTACAATTAAATTGTAAAAAAAAGAAAATATTTCGTGGTAGCATTTAATTTTAGACTTTAATGGTCACTAATAACCACATTTCAATCAAGTATTTCTACATATTTGTTAAATCGGGGGCATGTTGTCGAATACATCTCCTCCCGCAAAAAATGCCAGAAAGTTTTGAACAAGAAATAGCACGTATGCCACCTCCCGTTGTAGGTAGGTACTCAATGCTTAAAGAACTTGTACTCTGATACAGACAAAACAAAAAAACAAGGGTTTCGCTTTTTGCTATTTGGCTCCAGAACCCTATATGAGTATGTGAATAAGAATCTATATGTAACAAAAGGGCAAAGTTATTTGTGTATCTAATGATCTAACTTCATACATCATAAATTTAAGGAAAAATAATCGCATCAATAACTTCTGGTCTTCTACCCTGTCTAGCGCGATGTTAGCATCGAAGTCCGAAGGAGTCTGACTGTTTGGATATTGTAAAATGACGTAAAAAATGCGATAATATGTAATCGGTTTTTTGGAGTTTCGATGGTTGTATTTTGGAAGGAACACCCGTGAAGTGTTAGGCAATAATTGATACCAACCATTAAAATAATAAATAACTTGATTATTTATTATGTTCGAGCTCAAACGTTTTAAATTTTGAGATCACTTTTAGTAGGTAGCAGATATCTCCCAAAGCCATAATCAAAGTAATCCTCTAACATTTACGTACAACTACATAATCTGTATACCCTCAAAGTCTTAAGCTCTAAAGTATAGATTCTATACTACGACGTAAGTCGTTGCTAGGTGTAATAGGTATACATATACTACTTAGGTAATTATATTCATATCAGACGAAATGGTGGTATTCATTTGTTATTATGACTTTTTAAACCACAAAGTTTGATAAACTAGATAATGGGACTTTTGTATTGTTAGAAGTTAGAACTACTACCATTGTTTGTAACTATTAGTTCTATGTATGATTTAGATAAGTAACTTAATTTGTATTTCAATTTATTTTAATAATTGTAAATTAATATAATGCAACTCAAATGCTAGCAACTCGGTCCAACTTTGCAAGGTTTGAATTTCTATACTTACTTCTATAGGCAAAAAAATAATGAGGAATTTGAGGAGGCGATAGAAGTATCGTGAATAGGCCGCGATGCTTGGCGCTCCATCCTTTTCGCTATCCCGTTGCGGATACAGCGTGAGGATGTTATGTAGGTTAAATGTAAATGAGTTTAACACACACATCTTACACTTTAACTTTATGAATAAATAAATATAAATTAATTGACCTAAATTGGTGAAAAGATGGTGTTTGTATGTTTCGTAGATTATAATGGTAAAATCTACGAAACATACAGACAAAAGCGCTTTGCGACTTTCTTTCACAGGTGTTTGTTTCATACATGATCAAAATTAACAAAAAAAAATTCTCTGAATATACATACTTAAGTAGTAATTATTATTATCATGAGGTAGTATATTCACTATTTGGTTTATATTAATGATCTCCCATTTATGCTCAGGGATTTATGCAAAACAATATTATTTACTAATGACACCTCATTGTTATTTAAACTAGACAGACAGGATCTAGATATTACTTGGGTAAATCCTAACAGATGTCTCGAGATGGCTCCCTGCTAATAATTTACTACTGAATGCACAAAAAACCAAATGTATTTTTTCGCTTTCTAATGTACCCAGAATCCATGATAAAATAGAACCAGGTGTGAAATAATTAGTAGTTAAGTCAGCCAGTTTCCTTGGTTTAACAGTAGACAATAAGTTACAGTGGGTGGACTATATCGGGGCATTGCCTAGTAAGCTCGGTTCCGCGGTATACCTATGCAATTAGACGCCTTAGGCAAATGACCGATGTGGATACGGTAAGGCTGGTGTACTTTGCAAATTTTCATAGTCTAATGTTCTACGGCCTTGCTGTGGGGGCCAGTGGCGCATATGAATTCCATTTTTATTTTACAAAAAAGAACAATACGTAATCCACAGTATGAAAATGCACGAGAATTTTAACGACGTTGATGTACTCGCCTTGCCGTCCTTAAACATCTCTAAAATTTTTATGTATACGAGGAAAAATATAGATCAGTTTAAAAAGGCGATATTAAGGGTACGGAAACTCGAGGTCGTGATATTGTATTATTAAACCTTTTGTTAATAATTTTGGAAAAATGATACCTGACTGAGTTTCTTGTAAGTTTTTCTCAGTCCGGGTTTTCTATTTGAACTGAACTAAAGTAGATTTGACGTTCAAAAATACCTTTTAATTAATTGGGTTTACTTGAATAAATTGATTTGACTTCAACTATTCAGACCTCAAAACCTGAAACAACGCAAAAGACCATGTGAAAATGGCTAAAATGTATTGATTACTTACTCAGTGGAAATGGCTATTTAATACAGCAATTTTGTAAAAATGGAAGTGTCAGGCAAGTATGACAAGGTTCAATAGTTGTTTCGCGCAGTGTTTTTAAGAAAAAATAAAAAATAAGAGAATCACAAGAGTATCAAATTCACATTATATTTTTAATTTCTGGGTTTGCATGGTTACTAATTTAAATACCCATACTCTTCAGTCCAGTAGTCGTAAAGATTAGGATGTGGCAACAAAACAGATATACATGACAAAATTATAAGGGTTCAATTTTGGGTATGACACCTAGAAAAGTTACAATAGGTACATGTATTATAATGCCAAATGGAAAGATTTTGCAAAGTTCTGCATAATTTTTATATACATATGTAATTATTCTGTGTGTGTATGTCACTGAACTCTGCTAAACGAGTGGAGCTATTTTTATGAAATATTTGTGAGTGGATACCCAGATGGTTTAGATTCACAATTGCACTCAGTAGGTGGCACTCCAATCCGATTCCAAGATTTTTTTATTTCAACGTTTAGGCAGGACGTCTGTCAGATTCGCTATTTCAAATATAAAATTTTGTAATGATTTTTAATTTTAGTATGTTCTATATCTACTATTATTTCTAAAGCAAAAGCTGTTCCATCATAAAAAAAAAACAAAATTCTTGATTAAAGTTTTAATGTCCTGTTTCCACATTACATAAAACTTGCAACCTTTTATGTTTTGCAATTTTTATATTTTTCTTATACAATGTTAGCTCCGACAACCTAACGAGCTATGTGACTAAGATTTATTTTTAAACCTATTTCTTAATGAGAAAGCAATCCTTCGACCAGACATGAATCAACAACTTTAGAAAACACCTTTTAAAAATATTAAGATGTATTAAACATCTTTATTTAGTAAATATATCCCTATAATTGTCGGTGAATTGTCAAAAATAAAGTTTATGCAATAGATTTTTATAATATACACAATATATTGCCAATATCTCAACATTAGGTTTATTACAACACTTATCTAAATCCCATTATGAGAAATCGACATTAAACGAGTTTATGTTACATTAACATAGGTTTTTTTTTATTTTAATGGTGAAGGAAAATAAAGCATTTTGAAAATCTGATATTCTGTACATTGGATTTCCAAAGCCATAGCGTTAAAAAAAACGTAGGTACTTCGAAATAAAATGCATTAGTAATAAATGCAATTGATATAGAAATTAATACATACTCTATAAACATTATACACATTTATTACGGAAAGTAAATCAGTAATTCAGTAATATAAAATAAAAACAGTTTCGAGACATTTTCAATGTCTTTGGAAATCCTAACAGAGTTCAAGACACTTCATTGGGTGAGCAAAATTAAAACTAAACCACCCCAGTAACGCTGCTTTTAGTCAGTTTTTTTATCAGCTTTGGTTTCTGTCTCGGGTTTCTCTTTCTTTTCTTTTTCCTTTTCCTTATCATCGGCAGGCACTTCCTTCGCCTCCTGCTTAGAAGCTTCATCGAAATTCCCGACAAGGTTAGGTACCTCGTCATCTTCGTCTAATGGCTTTGGCGCCGCCACACTAGAGGCGAGCCTCTTCAGTTGGTTTAGCCCCTCGGGGCCCAGTTGGCTAAGGATGCCAGGCAGCATTTCAGCGATCTGCTTATTCTCTCCATGGCCAGTGATGGCGAAAGTGTTCGCCGCGAGCGAAGCCTGCGCTTTAGGATTGTTGAAATGTATCACTGTACCGTCATCTTTTATCATATTCACTTCCTCAATGCCAGGAATAGTGTTCACTGTCAACTTTTTTAACGATGATTGAAGTTTCTTATCGTCTGTGGCGGCGGTGGCATGCACAACCTTCTTCTTACGGCGCGGAGTACCCTTACCGCCGATGCGCACTTGCGACTGTAGTTTTTTCAGCTTTTCAGTGTTCATTGCGCTTTGTAAACGCGCGGCAAATGTTGATAGAAATGCGGCGCACTTTTTAACGATGGTTTTGTGTTGATATTAGACGCGATCACACGAGTTTCCCATGTAACTTGAGCGCACACACGTGTTTTGAACACCGGTTAGTTACAAAGAAGGGAAAATGGTGGATTTCCGATCTCATTCATTCAGTCACAGTTGGTAGCACTGGTCTGATTTTTCCATTTTACGCAATAAATCTTGATGAAAAAATGATTGTCATTATTCATTATCTTCAAAAATTTAAAAATTTTAATGAATAATTTTTTTGCTCTTTGAATCATACACTAAAAACGGTAGTTAAAAATTGATTTGTCTATTATTAATTACAGTAATATTTTTACAATAATATATTTCGTAATATTACCTTTTCGGACATTCCTGCAATGTACTCATAACTTATTCAAAACGACTCAAAACGAAACGTAATTGCTTAGTTTTAACGCCATCTAGAGAAAAATATAAACTCTACATCACCTTACTAAACGTATAGTAAGTGATAAATAGTAAGTACGACAAGTAGAGATATTTACAATAGTTATCGATAGATGATGCTTGTAACCTCAAAATAATTTTTATTCAAGACGAATTTTTTTTACATATTATTAAAAAAAGGGAATGATGGTTATTTATAAAATACATACTATTACTTTACGTTAGTAACTAATTAATCTGTGCTATTACACAAACAAATAATAAAGAAAAGCTGTTGATCGTTAACCCGTAGGCAATTACATTTTTGGTAAGAAGTTTAAATAGAATGTTCAGTTGTTATTTTATAAAAATTAGGTGTAATGTAATCTTTTTATTACAATGGAAGGTAGGACGCCTTAGCGTTTACAATATTTTTGCATATTAAGTATTAGATACCTACTTATTAAATTATACTCATCTAATTTAGACGCTCTCAGCAACAAAAATATACCGTGTTCATCATATCGTAACATCACGTTATCGGACTAATAAATATTTATCTGCATTTACTAAATGTACTCCAAAATAGTTAGTTATAAAGCTGTCGACGGCCAATCCGTTCGCGCCATTTCTCCCCACGATATGACAGCTATTAATAATTTCTGAACGCATCTTCAACTGTTCCCGAACATTTTGCTAAAACGTTTCTGAACGTGCACGTAGTTCGCGCGCTTTTAGCGATGGCGATGACAGCTGTACTGTTGCGTTATCAAATTAAACTATGTACGTATATATATTATATTTTTAAATATCTTATTCAGGTACTTAGTCAGCTGTCTTTATTTGTAATGAGAATATTATTTACTTTTTAAATAGCGGAAAATAGTATACACTGAAGGACACAGTAATAACATCATTGATATATATATATATATCATTGATGATATAATAACATACCTTTGATATACATGTATTATACACCTATCAGTGTATCATTACAACGATCGCGGAAACTTAAAAGTCTAACAATAAATGTTCCCATACAATTTTTTTACTTAATAGATTTTATCTGTGATTCAATGTATGTGTACCATTTACCTATATATTGTTACACGTATTAAGGTAAAGAGAAAATTAATTTATTTTCGTGCAATCTCAGTGGTCGATATTTTATTTATTTAACATTAACAAGTAAATATAGCTACTGACAACTGGTATACAAATCGAAAATTTTATTATTCTTTCTTAGTAACAAATACAAAAAAGCTACGCTAAGAGGAAGATCAGTTTTTTTTAAATTTTATGTAAGTGGCTATGGAGGTCACGCTTGACCTGTATCACTGCGACCAATATTGATCCAATATTGAGATTGATTATGATCGCCACCATGGTCCAAAAAATTACAAAGTCGCACTGTAATCAAAAATTTCAGGGATTCCTTGGAGTGATGTGCTGAACTTCTTCCGGACTTACTAAAATACTGACCGAGGCAGGCTTTAAGACCAGTTGAAGTAAAACCAAAAACCCTAAAAAATGCGTCTTATGTACTCTTGTATCACAGAACATAATATACTCCAAAGAGAAGAATTACAACTGTTTTGTAGTATTACAATTCGTACTTATTTTACAAGTGTTGATACACTATCGCACAATCCGGTTTTTTTATAGGTTGCTAATTAATCTATGAAAATAGATTTTGATGACGTTACAATTTCAAATATTATGATGAATAATGACAGCCGATTAGGGCATATCTATCCTTTTCATTCTATAATCCAAGGTTGTTGGATACATTTTTAAAGTATATTTTGAAATTATATAGGCCTGTATCGAAACGTTAAATTAATGTTAATCGTAACTAAAACTACATAACTAGTTTTAGTTCTTGAATTTGACACAATACCAATTTGATTTAAAATTGCGTTACGCAGATAACATTTTAAATCTTATTCGAAACACTTTTGCTTTCAGCTGTACCTTATTGAATAATGAACTAATGCACTTAATTTTAGGATGTGTTACGCATTTACTGCTTTTTTATAATCTTATTTTAGTGCTGTTTTGTCGATTTCAACTGAGAGTGTATTTGAGTAATGATTTGTTGAACCATATTGTAAACACATGGTATTTCAATAAGTGAATTTTATAAATCACCGTGAGTTATTGTTTCCAGTTAGTAATGGAAGTTTATATCAATATTTTGTACTAAGTAGGTATCTATTTTAGACTGATTTACTATAAATTTAATATAATTATTAATATTTAGATATTAAGTCTGCATGCCTAAAATACATACCTACTATATTCAAAGAAAAAGTTTTTTCTACGAAGTAAGGAATCTGTCAAGTTTGAAAATAGAACACAAAAAATAAAAAGTGCTTTGTAACCACAGTTTGTAACATTCGTCGACTCTTTTTTTTATACTCTCTTTCCGTGCACTAATTTATCAGATCCGTTTTGGTTGCGTTCTGTCATTTAAACAATTACGAGGTGACGTTATCATACTGTCACATGGTCACATAAAAAAATTTCCCGGAACGCAACGATATTAAAATAGATATACCTAACTAATTTGTGAGATTTCAAGATAATGAGAACACATTAAAAAGTTGATGACAGAATAAATATATTCGTTCAATTATAATATTACCGAAAACTATCTGTTACATAAAAACTTTTTCTTACTTTTTTTGCGGAGTAAAACAGTTATATCTTTGATTATTTACTCTCTAATCAAAGACCTTTATATTTAAAATGTTAAGACAGTAACATTAAATCAATTAACCTGCTTTTACAGATTAACTAAAATATATTTACACGTGTCGATAGCCAGGACTCATTAGTTATCTCTAAATAGGTTGGATTATGGGATTATTTGTGAACACGACCACACGCATATCAAGCAGCTGTTAATTTTTAAAAGGCATTTTTGTAGAATACGAAGTCAAAATAAGAACGAATATACCTACACATATACATACATACATACATACAGACATACTTTATTTATTATTAGACAATTTAAACGAATGTTTTTTTATGAGTTAGGTAAGTATGAAAAACTATATTAGCCGTTGTCGAAAACTGTTGACGTGAATTATGAAAAATGTTCATATAATCTATATTCTAAGTAGATAAGCTATATTCTAAGTAGATAAGCTGTATAATATAATCTATATTCTAAGTAGATAAGCTGTACATTTTTTTAATAACGCAGGAGAAACCGGATAGGTAAATGATAAATGTTATACGAATTATTAGGTAGCATTAGCGTACAGACAGATTTGGTATACCTATTTATGTAACTACATCTTTAAATATGTAATATATATATTAGGGAAAATTCTAGTTCCATGGCCAGCTCCTTCAAAAAAGGGAGATATTCTTCGAAAAGGAAACCCAACATCGCAACTAATTTTTCTATGTAACTGCGTTTGTCTTTATAATAGAAGTCTTGAAATATAAGATTATGAGAAATCATTAAGCTTATTTTGCTTTGCAGAGACATGTGCATTTATTATGATTTATTACACTCGCGGTTTGTTCTACATGCAGATTTTATTCTGCAACGCTAGCTTCTTTTACGGGTATTAGTCATCTATATTACAGGGTCTCAAACTTATTTCAACCGTCGCCCACTATGAGATTAAAAAAAATCTAGTCCCCCCATATATTTTATAGTCAAATTCAAAGTCAAATAAATTTACTCAAGTAAATCCAATTAGGTATAAGGTATTTTTGAACGTCAAATCTACTTTATTTCTAATCTATTTATTGACTGGCCCGTTGGCGCAGTGGCATATGCGCCTGCTAGAGTTCCGGGTTCAATCCCCGGTCAGGTCAATTTAGGAAACGAACTTTTCTAAATTGGCTTGGAGTCTGAGTGTACTGGTAACTCCCCCAGAGTTCGTTGTGTGGTACCTATAGTACAAGCTTACTGCTTAGTTTGGGGTCACACAATTTTTGTAATTGTCTGTAGTATTATTATTATTTCGGTTCAAATAGAAAACCTGGACACTGAGAAGAACCGACAAGAAACTCAGTCGGGTATTATTTTTTCAACTTTATTTCACAAAAAGTTTATGAAAATACAATATTTTCATTAGGCCAGTAAATGCATGTGCTGAGAAGATAATTTCCAGGCTATTGTTTTATCTTCAATGAAATCGTTAACTTTATAGTATGATTGTCTAATCAATGTACATTTTATAACCAATCTAAATTTATTCTGTTATTTGAGTAATTTCCTGAGGAACTTTGTAATCAAAAACGAATGCAGTTACCCAAAAATGAAACATTTGACTTATGTAATTTAAATTTTGGAATAACCAATTGATCACGACCTCGTGTTTCCACACCATTAATATCGCCTTTCTTTTTAAACAGATCTATATTTTTCTTCGTATACATAATAATTTCAAAGATGTATAAAGACGGCAAGGTGAGGACATCAATGTCTTTAAAACGATCTTTAAGTGAATCTCGTAAACTTTTTTCACTTCAATCTTTGCAACATTTGGCAATCTTTTTACATTGCCAAATGTTGCGTATCTATAGAGCGAAAGTGAGTGGTAGCAGAAGCCAAGGAAGACCAAGGTTGAGTTATCAAATAAAGTGTTAGCTGACGGAAATGTCAAAAGTACTCGCGTGCTTAATGTCTAAGCAAAAATATGTGAGGAGAATGATGAAATTTTAAGGAGGCGAAGGTATTACCTACTTCTTTTGCCTCCTCAAATCTCATTATTATCTCTCATCATTATCTTACTGTTATCACCGTTTTCATCATATCTCATTATAGTAAGGACCGCGACGCTCGGGGTTCCGTCTTCTAACTACCCTGTAGAGATACAGCGTGAAGATATGCAATGTTATGTAACTGTTGCGTAATATAATTTTTATATGCATGCAAGGATATAATTCGGCCATTAACAATATCTGAGATATAATAAATAATATGTCAATGATAGAAAGGAACTAAAGCTCACGCTTAATCATATTTAGAAGTATTTTTATTATAGTAGATATTATAAGAAGGCTTTGAATTTTAAACTTATTTAATGTGAAGGATAAATCATATGTAAATTGACGGGTAGAACCAATGACAGCGATGGAAACATGACGGAAAATATATTATTCCATTATTAACGTTTTATTTAATTTAAAATGGAAGATGCCTTGAATGACGTTATTCGGCAGGCTTTTGTCGCCGCTGGCGTTTCTGCAGTCTTAGAGCCAGTCGGTATTGCGCGCAGCGATAGTAGGAGACCGGACGGTTTGACGCTCATTCCTTGGTAACTTGGAATCGCTGATGTGGAACGCCACTTCTGTCGATATGCTTGCTGTTTCTCATGTACCGGCGATTTTCAAGTCAGCAGGTGCCGCGGCCAACACTGCCGAGAACTTGAAGCGGCGTAAGTATGCGACTCTCTCTGAGAGTTTCATATTTACGCCCGTTGCAGTCGAACCTTTGCGACCCTGGGGCCATGAAGCCCATTGACAGGTTTCCGATATTTATAATAGACTGGTCGAGACTATGGGAGACCGTTGGGCTGGCAGCTTCTTCCACCAACGAATCAGCTTGGCTATTCAAACAGGTAATACTGCCAGTCTGCTGGGCACCCTAAGCAATGACAGCCTTAGAAGCGGCAACTTTGAGGAAGTCTATTAATTAAGATAGGTAATGTTTAGTATTAAGTTCGTTAAAATTTAAAAACCAACTAAGAAAGTAGAGAATACCCGAAAAGTAGCGAAAGAGTAGTTTTGTAATAAAAAAAAGTTTATTAAAGGATGTTAAACAAACAATTATGATTCTATCTGATATTTCTATCTGAATAATTTCTATCGGAATCTGTGTCTAACAATTAGGCTTTTTATGGGTAATTATTTAATGAGATTCGACTGTGTTTAATTTTATTTTTAAATATAGAAGTTTTCGGTTTCTGTAACAGGGCAATTTAAAGTCGGATTTTAAGAAATAGAATTTGCCTGCTGTTGTCTCTATAAATAGCCTTAACAATCCCAAATTTTTCTCTGAGCCTTTTACTGCCTCCCTGAAAGCCTCCAACGCCCACAAGAGAAGAACTGAACACTTCAAGAAAGATTGATCTATACCAGCCTTTCCCAAAGTGGGCGATAACGCCCCCTTGTGGGCGCTGCAGGCCTAAAGGGGGGCGGTAAGAGACCCAGAAAAAAAATGGGGGCGTTGTGTCGAGGCCTGGGGGGTGATTTGTAATTTCATTTCGCTAGGAGGCATCTTAGACAACGACTGCATGACTCAAAGTGGGCAGTAGACAAAATAAGTTTGGGTACCCCTGATCTATACATATAAACTTTAATTTAATAAAAGGTATGCAAGAACCCTAGAACATTGTGTACTCTATTTAGGGACCATCTATACAAAGAATTCTCACACACACTTCTCACAGTATCACACCAGTAGCTTATGTATTACATCCTAGCAGAAAAAAAGATAGAATGATACAATAGACCGCATAACAAGAATGAGACAATACATTCAGTCAAGAAAGTATCGGGAATGGATGATTCATTTATGGTTCCAAATTCCATTTTTTGTTTTTTCTTGTTGTTGTTAAATTGGCACAACAGTTTTCCATTTTGGCGCGGAGTTTAAGTTGCATCTGTTATTTAGATTAAATACAGTGCTGTTTTTAGTTATATCATTCTAGTGTATATTGCGAATTTCATAATGGACAAAAACATCGAACAAAGAGTTTGTCTTAAATTTTACATCGCCAATGGAATTTCGTGTTCGGAGTCACTGAAAATGTTACAGAAGGCTTACGGTGAATCGACTTTATCAAAAACACGTGCTTATGAGAGGTACAAAGCGTTCAAAAGCGGTCGAGATGTGATGGAAGATTTTCTCCGCTCTGATAGACCATCAACGTCTGCAACTGAAGTTAACATCGCAAAAGTGAAGGAAATAGTGACTGAAAATCCTCATTCAAGTTTGAGAGAGATAGCCGCCGAACTTTCTGTGTCTCACGAGTCGATTCGTACCATTTTAAATAATCACTTGGGTATGAAACATGTTGCCGCTCGGCTAGTCCCAAAAGACCTGAATTTTCTTCCAAAACACAATCGCGTAAGAGTCGCTGAGCGACTCTACGACATGCTAGAACGAGTCAATTCCGACCCAACATTCATGGAACGCATTGTTACTGGTGACGAGACGTGGGTTTACGAGTTTGACATGCAAACTAGTCAACAAGCTTCGGAGTGGCGCCTTCCAACACTGAACCGAAACCCGAAAAAACCACGCCAAAGTCGATCAAAAGTCAAAGTCATGTTGACTGTTTTGTTTAACTATCGCGGTGTTGTACACTCGGAATTCTTGCCGGAAGGTCAAACAGTAAATAAAGAATATTATTTGGGCGTTATGCGGAGTTTAAGAGAGCAAATTCGACGAAAAAGGCCAGATTTGTGGAAAGAAAATTGGAAAATTCTTGGATTTTGCACCACGATAATGCGCCTTCGCACAAGGCCACCATTGTGAACGAATTTTTGATCAAAAACTCAACTTATACCATCAAGCAACCACTTTATTCACCAGATTTGGCTCCAGCCGACTTCTTTCTTTTTCCTAAACTCAAATTAGCACTTCGTAGCACCCATTTTCATTCGGTAGAAGACATAAAGGAGAATTCGCGGCGAGCACTGAACTCAATTCCGGAAAAAGCGTTTAAAAAAATGTTTTGATGATTGGATTATTCGTTGGCGTAAGTGTATCGTTTCTGAAGGAGCATACTTTGAAGGTGATAAAATAAATTTGGATGAATAACTAACATTTCGTGTATTATTGATCTTTTCCCGGTACTTTCTTGACTGAGTAGTATGTGGGCGTCCAAGCAAAAAGGGTCTATAGTAGTGGGGTATTGAGTTAAGACTAGATTCGGAATTTAGAATAGTCAATTGATAATAAGTATTAAAAAAATATTCAAAAACTTGCACATATTTTTTTATCAGACATTTAAAGTTGAAACTGAAAAAGCTTGTTTTGAGAAAAAGCATTTTTAAAGCTTGATTAAAAAAAACACACTTCTACTTGTTTGTTACGTAGATAAACATCATATAAATTCATTTACCATATGAACTTGTAGATAATTGAGCATTAATTAATAATCAATTAAAATCGTGAAATGCCATTATTTCACCCAACTACAAAACTGCGTATATCTCGAAAACTAAATGCCCACATATGGACGCGATTCATGTAGCTTCGGCATGCTTGCTCCGCATGATATTATCATAATGAGAGCTTTCCCCTCAATTAAGGAATTACATATACCAGGAGCTCATGCCGTTATCTTCGTCCTTTTTAATGTGAATGATACAAATACTCACTCTTCCACTAACATCTACTAGATTAAATAACAGTACTCTACACGCAATTCTACTAATACCATAAAAATTCCTTTGAATTGCCAAAATATTTGATTTAGATCTTTATATCGAGAGTGTTAATTTGATAAGGAGATTGCTTAGAGCCGAGTTTTTTCGTTATTAATTTGAATTATTAGTTGAGAGATACATGATCAAATACATACCTATCTAATTTTCTATTCAACTATTAAGTATACCTATGTTAAGAACTACAACAATTGTAGGTTGATTCAATGTGTTAAATATGTAATGTTTTGTGTTTGTGTTTCATATAATTTAATATTTCAATCGTGAAGACCATTTACAGACTTCTATAAAATTTTACTTTTGTTTCATATTCCCTATTTTTGGCTGTTGGTTTTCCTCGAATAAATACAATTCAATAATATTTTTGGAAGATTATTCGACAGCAAGAAAATGTAACAAGATCACATAAAAACTGGTGGCCGTATATAATTTGATGGCTTTAACATACGTCAATGTGAGATACGAAACGTCAAGCCAAAATAAAAGGTATTTGCGCTAATTTCCCGTTTTAAATATTTTGTAATGCAACGCGAAAGTTTAAAAGTTTATAATGAGAGATACATTTGATCTCCAGCTTTTGCGAAGATAAGATTCATTATAAACGCGCCGTAAGATTAATTATTCTGTAACTGGGTAGTCTTAAGCCAAACTATAGGCAAAGTAATTCCATTTTAATTACTTTTGAGGTCTATCTGTTATATTTTATCAGCAGTAATAACGTCAATGTAGTAAGTTGGAATTTTTAGTAAGTACCTACCTAACTTGGACTTCGCTGAAGTATTGATGAATGGAATACTTTTATGTCTCAATAAGATTCGATTTATCTTTCAAACAACTAAGAAATTAGTCTTTTGATACAATGGATATTACTATTACTTTATACATATATAAAGAGAGTGAAAACGATGTTAAAATCAATCAGGATTTTATAGGCCTGAATTAAGTTACTTATAAAACAAATACGATGCCAAAAGAAACAATATTTGTTCAAAAATATTTCACGTCTGTACTACCTTATTCAAAGTAACGATCAAATAAAATAAAGGCGAACTGTAACCAAACAAAATTTCAATCTCGCAATCTATCGCTTCACGAAAACCCGGGACAATTTGCAAAAACAATCCCACGGTCCTTTTCCGTACTAAACCAAAGTAAATAGAGCCGCTGAGCTCATATTTTCAACACATTTTAGTAAACACAGGGGTGTCTGGGTGCATTGGTTGTGTTACACAAATTTCCTTTTTTTTTCTTTAGAAGGCAAAAATCTTGTGTCGTTCGTTCGGAATCGATCCACGGGGAGCAATTTTCGTTTGAGAACCGATGAAAATATTACAAGTGCTGCGTTTCTGAACGGATTTAAGTGCCTTATTCAATTCTTTACTTTTTTTTTTATTATGGAATCGCCAAAAAAGCAAACATTTTAAAATGACACCTAATATTACATTTATGTATTTTGTACATATTTATAGAAGAAAAGTATACAGGCACCTACTTGAAAATATTTCCAAAGACAGTAAATACGATAGATAATATGGTATATATAAGAAAGAAGAACATTCTTATTTATTTATTGAAATAAATAATAATTACATACTAAAAACTAAGTATCATTTAATGTTATTTATTAATATTATTGTTTCTTATTAGAGTACCAAGTATAAAAAAATTAAAATAAATGGATACAAACTATACGTAAATATGAAATACGTACATATCATACATACTGTAACATAGGCATCGTCAACAATCATCATCAAGTAATAAGTCCGCGAAGAAAAATATTCCCAATGTATGACGTGACGTACCGACATAATTATTAGTTTTTTGTCATATTACGAATACATACTAACTTTAGCAAATAATTAAATAAAACAATATAAATTTTATAAAGGTTATAAAATGTGGTTAAATCATTTTCCCTAAAAAGAAATAAATTAAACCAAAATAAATAATAGATTGAATAATTATACCGAAGTA
Source organism: Zeuzera pyrina (assembly GCA_907165235.1). NCBI lineage: Eukaryota > Metazoa > Arthropoda > Insecta > Lepidoptera > Cossidae > Zeuzera > Zeuzera pyrina. The sequence goes on from OU015639.1 coordinate 2,970,817, forward strand.
AAAATGTTGACAATGTTTTGATTGGGTTTTGATACTTGATTGTCAAACCTCGCCGTTAGGGATGTACCGTGAAAATATTACAATGCCCCTTAACCCGTATCTGCGAGAAATGTTTTGCTGTAAGTGTATAAAGAAAGATTTTTATTAGTTTCCTCTGTGAAGCCCGTTTTCGTTTTACGGGCAGCCGACATATTGAATAGAATTGGCGGGAAAGTGTGTTCGTTATTGATCTTTGGAGATTGCCCTACAATAACAATATCTTGTAGATATTGTTCCACAAAAACACGCTTTTTAACATTGAGAAATAGATATTATAATAATTAATAAAGTACTCGTAATTTCCAATTCACGGTTACTGACTGCATAGGCTGTAATCATGTGACTGATGAAGAGACAGCTGGAATTGTGAATACTGTAAGGGTTCTTTGATGTTCTTCTGCTTTTATACAACACTAAAAATTACAATATAGATATTTAAAGAATGGTTCATGTCATGTGGTCCACAGCGGAACACAACTCCGCGAGGACGAGTCTATCGTTTTAGGATTTATTACGGCGGTCCAAAATTGCTTTCCGCTCAATAAACCTTGATTGGTTGAGTGTCGCGTTACACTGTGTTGTTTATAGGAAACACTACGACTCTCTGGGTAGCTGTATCGTGTCGGATTTCACTCATTTACTGTGTCTTCACCCTGTAACGTTATATGGTTGTAAAATTTCGTATAAATTGTAAAAAGGTATCGTGTAGTTTCATTGATTCTATTTTTAATGCCAAAAGGCAATTTCTTTCCCAAAGACTCGAGAAATTGCTTTACGTTACCTAACTTTATTTTCATCAACATATCTTTGCGAGCAGGGGTTTTCGGCACTTCTGATAATTAAAAATAGCACGAAATCGGTTGGATGCCAGTGCCGACATGCGTTTGGCATTGAATATCACTGAACCAAGAATTCAGAAGTTAGTAAAAAGTATGCAGTCACAAAAATCGCATTAAAATAATATACTTCTCTCTGTAATGTAAAATTTTCGCAAAAAATTAAAATACCGTTGGCTTTGAACAATTGTATGCCTAATTTATTTATAGATAGCTCAACCCTTTATTCTTTTACATTTACTATATATTGCCTCCAAACAGTTGGTGGTCCATGGCAAGACAGACATTTTATCAAATGGTCCCTCATCACTGAAAGGTTAAGAGCCACTGCTCTAGAGAGTCTAGAGCTCTAGAGGAAGACTTATACCCAATTTCGCCAACGCTATCTAAGTCGTCATATAACTATGTACCCCCTAGATTAAAAGGACCTCTAAACCGGTTATTAGAAATATTCTTTTTCACCAATCTAACGGTTCCCTATAGTAATGTCAGACATAGTTATGTGACGTTTTATTGCTTCCATACTAGGGTAAGCAGTACAATGATTGGCCCTTTAAGGTGAGCATTGACTTTGAACATTACTTCTTCCACACCCAGGTGCTATATCTTAAAACATTGGGTGTCAAGTTGTTTCTTAAAAATCTAAGAATATCATAATCACAACCATAGCCTCATGCTGCAACTCATTTAGAACTTTAATGCAATTAAAAAAAAGGGGCCAAAAGTACACAATCATTGGCCATTGGTGTATAAACATTACTTTGTGTTTATTAGCACTCCCAATTTTTATACCATGTTAGGGCCAATCACTATACAAACTTATCATTTTAAACGATAGTGATGTGCAGGGTATAATTTTTATAGGTATCGAGCTCTGATCAATATGTAGATAGGTAGGTAACAATAAAAACCAAGATAATTAAAGTTAAGTAAGTAAGGTATTAAAATTATATTTCTTATTTAAATACGTAGATAACGTAATTAAACAAACATTTTTCAACGAAGCATTTATGTAATTAGGTATCATGATAAAAAGATTGAGATCAACAATGAGACAGGTTGGTATTACTTTTAAACAATAAAAAAAGATAGAAGATTACGTTATTAACCTTCTAATATAAATAACTATCTCTGTTCATCCATCAATTTGATGACAGACCTATGCCCCATCCTCCTGGTACAGACACCGTAATATCTGCCCTGTTTCGTTTGAGTGGATAGATGATCATTGGTGGCGTAATAACTCCGTTGACCAAAAATGTGAACATCACTGTTAGCCCACATTTTGCTGGCGTATTGTCTACTTCAGAGTGTATTGTCTACAGCGTATTACGCCAGCAAAATGTGGGCTAACAGTGATGTTCACATTTTTGGCCAGCGGAGTTAATATGCCACCGATGATCATCTGTCCACTCAAGTAGACAATACGCTCGTAGTGCGCAGAGTGCTCGTCACGAGTACCTTTTGGGGCTAAAACCCTGGAAATTTTTGGGCATTATTAAAAATTGGTTTCATCGTCGTTCGTTGAAAATGCGTTTAGGTTATTGTAGAATATGCAGAAATTGTTCCTCTAAGCAAGGTTAGTACTGGCTTACCCTATTTGTTTCCAAAAGTTTATCGTTAAAACAGATATTATTGTTTTACTTCTAAGTTTCTACACAATTTATTAAATTATTCTCCAGATTATCAAAAACTAACACATAAAACTGTCATACAGTGTTATGGGTTCGAAAATTGAGTTTCTAAATTTAGGGCATCTTTTAACTACATAGGGGCTCCTAACGTTTACTGAGACGCGCAATCGTCGTTAGCGTGCTCCTTTAGGGCTTCGCTAAGTATTAGGGGAGTTTGGTGAAGTCGGACATTAGGTATTGATACATATCTATCAGTGTCGTACAGAGTGTTTCTAATTTCTCGACTTATTTGTCTCTTGGGTCTCAAGAATTCTCGACAGGGAATTCTCGGGCATTTTCATGTATTGGAGACATTTCTAAAATTTAAAAAACCCTATGAAGAATCCGTAATACATTCGCATTATGATATTTATAAATAATAACGTTCTTAACGTCATATTTTCAAGTCGAATTTTTAAGTCAGCCTTGGTCTTCCTTGGCTATACCATGCACTTTCGCTCTGTAGATTTTCTTTGTCAATCTGTCATCATTTATTGTGATCATGCATGCGAACTATCTAATATAACTAAGATTAATTTCTTCGTTTTTACGATAACACTCGTCCCTGTCATACTGTGTATCTGTTCCTTACTTATTTTATATGCGAGTGTGACACTACACAGATTTGTAAGAGATCGCTTTCTACTACATTTATCTCACTTTTACTCGATTTCGGGCATATCTAGAGCTCACTATCGTACAATAAAGTCAGCACCAACACTGCATTCTGGATGGCCATTTTGCAGATTCAGATCTATTCGTACTGCTCAATAATATGGACAAAGCACCGTTTACTTTATTGCTAGCTCCTACCCTTTTCTCTACATTTAACTCACATAGAATGGTAGAGCCATGCTGCATTGGAGCACGTATTGGGCCGGCTCGCACGGTGAAATACCACCCTCTCACAGAATATCGGCGTGAAATAACAGCATCTGTTTCTGTTGTGTTTCGTTCAGTGAGGAGAGTGCCGGTGGCATCACCCCCTCCCCATCCTATCCCTATTTCCCTAAAGGCGAGCAACGCACCCGTGAGTCCCCGGACGTTACGTGTGTCCATAGGTGGCGGTGATGATCACTCTCTTACCTGTCCTTTTATAAAAAAAAAAATCTTCCATAGCTCGAAAACGCACACCCCACATATAAATGTAATTATTTTTTTTGTTCTAGACATTTTCCATTTTCCATATTTCACACTTCATCTTTGCATCTTCTCTTTCGAACACCAGAACCTTACTTCTGTTGACATTCATATTCAATAGTTTCATTTCAAATTTTCTTTCATGCACGTGACTGGAGTCACCAACTCTGCTTTGGATGGCACTATAAGCACAACATCGTTCGCGTATAATGCATAGTTAACCACAACTGTGCCATCACACATCGTTCCACTCATACCACTTTTCAATGAATGATATTTGTATATTTTTAAGGTGACGCAGTGATAAACAATAATTAATCTAAAATCTTAAGTACATCCAAGCAAACGTGCCCGCGCCAGCTAATGAAAAATACGAAAAAACGGTTATTTTCGGTTATATTAGAAAACTATAATTAATTTAAAAAAATTCTAATTGGCATTTTGAAGAGTGTGTACAGATTAATCTACACAGCAAAATTTAGATGCATAAATTGGTCATTAGTCCGAAAAATGTAAATCTCTGTTTTAAAAGATGTTTCTTCGACATTTTTTTTGTTAAAAAGTTAACCAACCATGTAACGCAACTGGCAAAATGAAGTCAATAAAATGAGGAATCAGGTTACCAAATATCACTCTCACACGTCTTGTAATCACGGTCCCTGCCGTCAAAATTTCCAATTTATCGCTTCATAGTTCAAAATAGTTATTTTAATAATGAAATTACCTTTTCGTTGATTATCATTAATGATTAAAACTTGACTAGGTACACAGTCTTTTAATTACTGGCGCAGTGCTCTATAGGTTCTCTCGTTTCTCTACTAGTATAATGCGTTAAAAAAAATGCAACAGGAAATGACATTTTAAGAAAAACGGGTTCAATACCAACGTACTTAGGTTTAATAACAAATTTTTTATTTCTTTTCCATAACTTATGCGTCTTGTATGTTTAATAACAAGTTCAAATCTTTTTATTTTAATTACATTTTTGTCCGGAGAAAATAAGAAAAATAAGAAAACTAGCGCTTGAAAGCAATCTATTTCTGCTATTTGTTAAAAGTAAAATTCGATAAAAGTGTTACGTAGTAAAATACATTATATATAGATACGTGCGAGAGAGATGGAGAGGTTCCAATCCATCGTATTACGATTCCATTTTCGTCAAGTATCACTCCTTTAACAAATTCCCACCCACTGTACAGGCGAAGTACAGTCGATGTGAAAAATCTATTGATTTCATAATATTTTTGAGTACTCATTAGATTACCTTACTGATTACAAAATAGCTTTTTACAAGCATATGCTCTTTTATATTATAAGTATATAAACCTGGTGTTTAGTTTGGGTCAAACGCTTTGTGTAATTATCTGGAAAACCTATTATTATTAGGTACCATTAAATTCAAATATACAACTAGATACACGTCATTTTCCATTTGTTTGCACTTTTGTAGTAATTAATTAAGTAACATACGAAAGGTCATAATTTAAATGCAAGAAGAAAATTACAACTTTTCTTCAATTACCATTACGTATTTACGTATGTTTAAAGGCCTATGTATGTGAAATAGTATTATTTGTTGTAGATACATCATTATTATTAAATAAGAAAAGACATACGTATATTTTAGTGGTCAGAACAGGATCTTGTCGGATCTCTCGAGGTGGTTATAGCTGCTAAGAGATTACTACTAAATGCACCAACCAAATGTGTCCGATTTTTTCCTCTCCAATGTACCCAGAATCCATAATAGACCAGAACCGGGTGGGAAACAATTAAAATTAATTAAATCAGCTACTTTTCTTGGATATCTACTTTCTATCTGAAGATACGTGTGGCGGACAAAGTTGCGACTTTGACTAGTAAGCTCAGTTCGGCGATATATGCTCTTCATGGACGTAGTACGTCCAGGATGCTATTAGACACATTTGGTAGTTGACGGATGACGGATGTAGTTACGGCGAGGGTGGTTGGTGTACTTCGCATATTTCTATAGTCTTCTTCTGCGAGGATCAACGGCGCACATAAAGTCCATCTTTAATTTACAAAAAAGAGCAATACGTTTCATTTACAGTGCGCCTTCCTCATACTTAAATTTTTAAAAATTTAACATTGAAGTAGACTATCTATCTATTATTATATACTAAAAAAGGCGATACTAATGGTATGAAAACTTAAATTAATAATTTAAAAAACACCCGACTCAAAAAAAACTAATTAAAGTAAAAAAATAAACGTGCCTATTGGCCTTTAAGTTTATGATAAGTTGTAGTATAAAAATTAGTATTAATATGGCCAGGCGTTCTCACGTCGGGGGAGCGAAAATTTTTATATGTATTCTGTTTTTACTTGGTTATTTACTACTGCTATTTATACTACAACTTATCATTATCTTAAAGGACCAATAGGTATGTATTATTTTTTTACTTTTTAGAGTTTTTTTGGGTCGGGTGTTTTTTAAATTTTAATTTTATTTCATGCTTTTTAAACACGCCACGATCGACACTACTTTAGGACGATATACGAAATTCCGACCCGAGATCTTACCTCAGCGAAATCTCCATATTCCGACAGTAGTTGTCTACTCCATCATCAGACCCCCATCACCATCTATCTATAACCTATTCATTGAGACCATTCCAAGAGACCAGTGAGCTCAAACATGATACCTCTGCTATAAGTTGGTGATTCCAGATGATGCTGCAGCACCAGGTCAAGTACAATATAATTAACTTTATAAGTGCGATACTAAGTGCGATACCTATACAATTAAATTTGTCAGTTATTGAAGTCGGTGCCAAGTCTACCAAACTAATAAACTTCTGTTGTTGCATATTGATTTGGCACCGACTTCAGTAACTATCAAATTGAATTATATAGGTTTGTGTATCGTACATATGAAGTTATTTTTATTCTACTTCAGTTTTGATTAGTAAAGGATAGTTATTTGTACTTTTCAGTGTTTTTTTGTAGGCGGTTTAATTTTTTTTAGTTTAAATTTTTTATAATAAAGAAACCACTCACTCAATTCACGTCACGGAGAAAAGATATAGTTTTGGTATTAAACGTACACTGTTTGGTAAAGTATATTATAAAATAAAAGGTTTCATTGACGACAAAATCATAGCCTCGAAAAAACCCTCACTGGTCACTACACATACATTGAATGGCTCTGAATACTACATTTTAAAATTACTCCTTGTAAAATGATGTAAAATTATAGCTGACTGAGATTCATGTCGGTTCTTTTCGGTGTAGGCATAGGTTTTCTTTTTGAAACATAGTATAGATAGATTCGATCTTCATAAAACCCTTTCAATTTGGGTTTACTTATTTAAGTTCACTTACTTGAAGACATCAAGAAAATTATTTAAACTAAACATTTTCCTTTGATGTTTTGCCAAAAATTTTATTTTAAATAGTCTCGAATTCCCAGGACTCCCCGGGACTTACGTCTTCGAAGTTCGAACGTCTCATATCTCGGGACTTTGACGTTGTCGAGACTTCCTGCACTCTAGTACTTATATATGTTTGTATAATATTTATTTAAGTGAATTTACTTATAAAATTTTTTGCTTCGATTACCCTTTCTGTAGGGTGGCACTTATCTTAAGAAGTCGGGGGCAGATAAAAGGAAGGAGTGGGGAGGATATTTGTCCTCCATTACAAAGCTGTTAGAGTAAGCGTTAACTGGTGAGTTAAATTGGGAATTCAATACAGCGAATGTAAAAACACGTTCCAGTATGCTGCGAGAATTTTGAAAACGAATTTATTTATAAATAATAATAATAAGTGTTTGTAATAATTACATTAATGATTTGACCACAAACAAGCACTACCTACAAGGCTTATATTATGGGCACTACAAAATGAACTGGGGAGTACTTAGTAACGCCATTCAAATACAATTGAAAAAAGTTTGTCACCTGAAACCTGGCCGGTAATCGAACTCGAGACCCGCATTTTAGAAGGGATGATGTATCTATTATAACAACATCAATTTGTTTTATTTAAATTTACAATAATTGATTTATTACGAGAATTTGTATTTTTATGTCCATTTAAAATTTATATAGATCCTCGTTTTGAAGCCTGTGTAAAAGATCTTGCGAGTCACATTTTATAACCATGCAAGTGATGCAAGTTTAAAATAATTTGAACGTCAAAACTTTACAGGATGTTTTCGAATTTACACCGATTCAGAAATACACGTAGTGAACAAAACCGGAAACTGAGAAGAAATCAGTCAGACATTGTTTTTCTACGTTATCCTTCCATAGACAATAATAAATAGATATATTTTGCGTTGTGTATTTAAAAATGAGGTAATCTAAAGCGAACCTGCCTTTATAATATGACACACATTTATCAAAGTATATAAATAAATAATGTTTAAGTGTCAGTCGGCGATTTCGAAATAAAAAATGTTTCTTAAGCTCATTTGGTTATTTGTAACTTTTTTTATTGTTTGTTTAACCATTTTATAGTCTAATCTAATCTACGAAACGTATTAAAATATGTATTTATATACCGGCAACCATATCACTATAGACGACATCAACGTATGATGATCTTGGAACGTAAAGATATACTAATTATCTTCACGCGTATAAACCATTCAAAGGATAGCACTTATTATATGGGACTAATATCGATGATGACTGTAAATAACCTGCCGCTCGTTGATTCCGTTTTGCCATTCAATGTCCGGTTTACACGTTATAAGTCAGTAAGTTCGAGTCGTTTCTCCACGTGTAAACAGCTATAGACCCCATTCTATTCTACTTGCCAACCAAGGAACTAAAGCAGCTATCTACGACTTGCCACTTGTCGAGCTGTTTACAAGCGAAAATTTATATGATTCGCTATACAATCACATAAATGAGTATGTATTACAAAACTTAAAAATTGGATCAGAGTTAGTCAAATAATATTTGCAAATCATGGAACACTCAACCTATATATTGGCAGTGTCATTCATTTTGTATGAAAACAATTTACGTCCAAACACTGTTGCGGTTATACGTTCTGTATTAAAGTTTGATTTTTTGCTGTTTTTGGTACACCACCGAATAGAAGAATAAGCCATTACATAAATATTTAAATATCTGTCGGAATATACAGAGATGGCACAGGTCCAGTATTGGTTACGGACTGCTTAATGCGAGCGAGAATTGATATTTGTTAGCGTAAAAAAACTGAGCAGTGGTGAATAAGATGATCCGATATTTCGTCTCTATAGGTTGAGTGCTCCATGTTTCAAATAGAGGACTTTTGCTTACACATGTCGCCGTCGGGGCCCCTGTAGCTCGGGGGCCCTGAATTATGAACACGGCTGATACGGTGGTAGCTACGCTCCTGTATCAATGTCTTATTTTTTTATCGGTTGTACCGAAAAATGTACTTCCTATGGATCGTCACCTGATGGAAATGTCGAAATCACTCGCCTCAACGCTAAGAAAACCATTATAATGACGATGGTTGGCACTCAGGTCTCTTTGTCTGCCCCGTTAGGAATAAATGGTATGTATTATGTATTTTGTGGTTACTGAAATATTATTGTAATTTGAAAATCATTCAATATTTAGAAAACAGTATTCGTGAAAGCCCTCCGAATGGGTGGATTTTCCTACACATACGCCATTTTGTACGCGCATTGTCGCCTGTACTGCGTTTGTATGTAGTAGTGAGGACGTGCCCAGCTCGGTTAAACGTGTCATTACCGAGAACATATGTACAGGATGATGGCAACACGTAAAGTTTGTTATAAATCTTGTATTGCTCATGAAACTATTTGGGGTATTTTCGAAAATGCATATTTTATTTCACCAGTACTTAGTGATGTTATGTTTAAGTAAGTATGTATGTAAAACAGTACGTATAGCTCCATTATGTGGAACTATTCTTACTAGAATTAAAAAAAATCGTTTATTTGTTTCTTTTCGCAGGACAGTTTCTGAAACAATCAAACTCAAATTTTGCAAATTGAATACCTGTACTTAGAACCAAAATGTATGTAGGCTATCGTTTGCTAGTTTTTATTTAACGAGCGAATTCGCGACAAAAGGTAGTATTATATATAGGAAATAAAGTAATAATAACGTAAATAACTTCAGTCAAGCACACCAATATTATGATCTCGAGCTAAGCCGTAAGCTTGTGTTATGGATGTTTATACCATATATTCCTAAATAGACCTAAACGGGTATCGATCTGGACTTCTGGGCTTTGAACAGACTTACTAATTTACATAATAATGAGCCAGAGTTCAATAGAGCCAGAGTTTTGGTTTGAGATGTAACAAAATTACTTAGCCAGTGATGGTATTTTGGCATATCTTTTACAAATAGAACATTTTCATGACCAAAAATTGCTCGATCAAGAATGTTATAATTAAACATGTTATTACTTAAGATTAAGTAAAGAAAACAGTACTATTTTTGTTGTTTTTGTTTTAAGTACGTATATTAAAATCATCGGGCGATTCACTTCCTAATATTTACAATTAGTGTTTTTAAAGCTAAAGTGAGCGTATTTTCTGGGCAAGAACGATTGATTGCCGGTCTCGTCATTAATTTCCATCAGGAAAGAGATAATAAAGATGTAATAATTTTAGAACATCCTGTAGTAACCTATCTGCATAGCACAAATTGCTTGAACATGTGCGCACTACGCTTTCCATTTCCAACCAATCGGGGGCCATGTTTCTACGTGTGAGTGTCCGAGTGATGGCATTTGGGTGGGACTCTGCTTCGAGGGGGCGCCACCAGCTTTATAACCAATTAAACTTTAATATTATTATTGTAATGTAATTGCTAAGGTTGTTTAACGAGAGTTCAGGGAGTATTTATTCCATGTTTGGATTTAATTGTGCGGAGAGTCTCGCTTTTGTTCGCTTGTTACGGTATTGTTAGTTTATGTGGATAAAAGCAACAATAAAATTGAATTATGACGTGGGGACGGTGTGTGTTATAATTTGAAATAGCACTTTGGCTACTGTTCGACTATTGTTTCTATAAATAAGAAACTAAAGAAAACTTGTTGAATTCCCTTTCAAGTTATTAGGTCACAGTCAAAGTAAAATTAATACATTCAAGTGAACCCAGTTACAAGGTATTGTTGAACATCAAATCCATCGGTTCAGAAAAAATTTGCACTGAGAGCAACCGACGAGAAACTCAGTCAGTGATAATATCTTCAATATTACTATCTAGTATATCAAAGACAATATTACTTTACAGTATATTAAGACCAAACCTGATTTACGGCCATCAAATAGCCAGTGTTAGCCGACGTAAACGCCAAAGCACTCGCATACCTATAGGCGTAAATGTATGAGGACAGTGACGAGATTTGAGGAGGCGGAAGAAATATGTAATGACCATGAAGCTTGGCGCTCAGTCCTCTTTGACTAACCCGTTAGAGATACAGCGTGAAGGTATGCATGTGTGTAGTATATTAAAAAACAATTCCATACTAGTTTATTTTGTAGTATTTCTCTTTTAATCGGTGCAATGTTTAGTAGCAAGGTTAAATCAATTTTCTGTAAATTGACTTCTTGGTGCACTTTATTATAAAACAAAACACTGCTATCCAAAAATCACCCACTCGAGTTTCGTAATATGAAGGAAATTGGTTCATCACGATCTCGGTATTTCGCATCAATAATATCGCTTTTCTTTTGAAATAAGTAGTTCTATACTCTTTCTAGCGTACATAATATTTTCGAAATATTACAGTTAAGTTAAGGTGAGTATAACAACATGCAGAAAGTTTTATTTTCAATTATTTTAAAATAAATTAAAAGAATGAGACGGCTTGTTGTTTAAGAAAGAAGAACTGTTGAAAAACAAATTCGACTCACGCATAAAGGGTTCATTGTGTTCATAAATTGATAAGTTTGTAAAATTATTTACTGGAGATTTACAAAGACCCTTTTTATGTAATGTAGAGAAAACTTTCACAGATAGATAGGTAGGTACTCAGCCCTCTGAGGGTGAGATTGGATTGTATGAAAGTTTCGTCTACTAAAATTGCCATAGTTTTCCATCTATGTTCTAGGAGAAGGCTAGTTTGCTTATAAGTTAAACCGTGGTCCAATCTAAGTCCAACGCTTGAAATTAACTTTAGTAATAGAAGGTTGAGTGACGAATATTTAGCGAACTATAATGTAATGTCATTCATTTTAAATGACACTTGCATGAACATCATTACGGTCACCTGTACCACACACACAGAGACTCTCACGATGTCACATCAGAACTTCGTGTATTAAATGCGGCAAAAGATACAAATGACGTAGACTGTAGCGAGAGTCAGACAAGCTATATATGCGTATAATTTCGGGTCGTTTCGACTCGGTTCGGCTAACTCCGTATCAAATTGTGATCTTTCTGCGTGCGTCAGGTGCTTATGCCATTTGTTTTTTATAGTCTCAATGGCAAAAATAACCCTTTTATTTTTTTGGGTGCGCTGGAGAAATGCGCAAACAGATACTCAGCCCCCTGGGTAGAGGCTGGATTATGTGGGGCTTAAACACACCGAAACTACTGCGGTGATTTTTCTCGATGCGTTGTCAACGGGCTGCGGGATCTCCTACGGACCGCAACCAGAGCCTCTGCGCGCTGTGCCGAAGCACTTTTCGGCAGTTACAGAGCCCCTGGCATCTACGCAGTGCCACAGCAGCGCAGACCACATGCGCTGTCGTCCTCTTCTTGGTCGTGTAAGGACGATCGGAATCCCCACTACGATCGGCCGCGATCACGAAGGCTCCTTTAGTCACCACTTATGACAGGAAAACTCAGCAGTTTTATTCTCGGGCCCGGGCTACGGGGCTGCAATGACAATACCTGTTTAATTTTTCAGCATAGAAAATAATTCATTATTATTTGTAATATTTTTACATACAGACATGCATATATTCACGCTGTATCCCTAAAGGGGTAGTCTGTACTTCTTTCGCTTCCTCAAATCTCATCATTTTTTTCACACATTTTTGCCTAGGTATGCGAGTGCTTTTGACATTTCCGTCGGCTAGCACTCTGGTTATTTGGTCTTCATAAGTCAGCCTTGATTTTCCTTGGCTTCTTTTACCACTCCCTTCCGCTCTGTATAATTTTTTCGACAGTCTTTCATCACGCATTCTATGTTCCCGAACCATCTGAGCATTCCTTTCTTCATTTTTACAATAACACTGTCGTGCGACCCTGTTATACTGCGTATCTCTTCATTGCTTATTCTGTCCGCAATATTTTTTAAAATGAAAATAATAGTAATTAATGAATAGGATTAATACTGCTCGATATTGACATTGAAGGTACATATATGCCGTTGAAGCTATAAATCGTAAGGAAGAACCAATGCAGGAGTTTTAGATAATAAATCTGCGCGTAAGCCACTCTCAGCCTTGAAGTCTCAGTTTAGGTCTTGGGTTAGGAAAAAAACCTTCATGCTATTGCAGCCGATCTAAATAGGAGCTCCGTTCAACCAGGGTCATGCATTCCGTCTGATCTCAAGAAGTATGACAGCGCATGTGATTTACGCTGTGGTAGCACCGCGAGGGCGGGCAGAGGCGTGCTGCACAGCACAAAAAAGGTTTCCAGTGCGTTCCGTAGGAGATAACGGAGCCTCAACTCAAGAGAACGACCACTGCGAGCCTTTTAATGGGTAAAACCTCATGTAAGACCGTAACGTAAGATTTCTCCTACGTCACACGAAAAAGGTTACCTTCCCGTAACTTGTCATTATAGTTTGTAAACTTCGGGCCAAGAAACTTAATAAACGGTGTCATAATAAGTTGCAGCTTTTACTACCGTGTGTCGAACGAATTTGACTGTCTCTTTCTATCTCATTAAATGTAACCACGAGTAAAACAGTTAGCTATAGCAAGTACGGTAACCTCGCACTGTCAGCGTGATTCGTGTCAGCTTATGAGTCGGTCATGTAATAATTATTTGCAAAATACTCGTAAATCTTAAGTGTAGTAGTTAAGGGTAATAGTAGTTAAGTGTACTAGTAGTTAATGGTTCTAGTATTCACAGAAATAAAAGTATGTCATGTTCAGCACTCTGTATCATGGTGCTGTGAACTTCCCTAGTCACGCATAGTAGTCAAAATTTCGAAAGTCGGTCAACAAAAAAATGACGCTTTTAGGTTTAGGATACACTTCTAGAGCAAATCCGTCCATTGTGATACTTGATCGAAGTTGCAATCTGGTATCGTTTTGCAATCTGTGATAAATCTGGTATTCATTTTTTTTGACTCTAGCTAAGTAGGTAATAAACGACTTAAGGCGACGCATTGGACATTTTGACGGCAGGGATCTCAATTTTTCTAAGCGACCACAAAACGTATGAAATTGATATTTGGTAACCTGATTTTTCATTTCATTCACTTTATTTTGACAGTTGCGATACACAATTCGTTTTTTTTGTAACACAAAAAAATATCAAAGAAACCTCTTCTAAAACAGAGATTTACATTTTCGGAGTGACGGGACCGATTTATGTTTCTAAATTTTCTGTACAATTTAATCTCAACATATTCTTTAAAATGTTAATTGGATTTTAAAAAATTATCTACAGTTTTGAAAATAAACGAAAATAACTACTTTTTCGTATTTTTCGTGAGCTAGCGCGCGCACGTTTGCATAGAGCAAAAGGTCTATTTTGGATTAAATTATTGTTTATCAATGCGTCGCCTTAATAAATTGACTGTGATATATGTGTAGAAACAGACAAACATAAAACTACGAGGATTCCGTTTCTGGTGTTTAAACTTCGAAACTCCAAAAACAACACTTTTTTCGAGTAAAAAGGAGACTTATATCACACAAAAGTATGGTATAAAGTACGGTATCCATATATGACACAAAAAGGTCTTGAACCTAAACAAGATTAAACATTATCATAGTAAATTGTTTTATGTAAATTCCCTCCTCTTAATGCGCCATCCGCTCAGAGAAAATCAATAGAGCCTTACGTAGAGCTAGACAGAGAAACATGCACCTGTGACATATTTATTGGAAAGAGACAGTCGTCCAGTCTCTTTCCACTGGATTTAGCGCTGTGAAAACACTGTCACAAATGGATCTGAGCAAGCCACTTTAAACTGTATATCGTAGACTTTAAAGACTCTTTTTGCATACAGATTATCTTTGAGCTTACTGAAAATACTACGCGATTGTCAAATGAATTTAAGCCTTGAATGCATGGAAAGAAAGCTTTATCTTGATTTGTGATGCGTAATGGAAATAATTTCGTATGTAATTGGTGGTGATTTCATAATGGTGATGAACGACGGTTTGCCGTTTTAATTTTGGCGTAGTGAACATCCTAATTGTTTTTATTAGCTTACGTTAAAGGAAAATGGCGTCTGTTAGTTCTAAATTTAAAAATAGGAAGTTTGTTTTCAGGCTTATTATTACTAGTACATATTTATAAAAGTTAAGTTCAATGGGCGATATAATATAAATGTCGGCGACGTTCTTTATGTACTACGTATATATCTTCACGCAGTATTCCTAATGAGGTAGTTAGGAAGACGAAGTGCCAAGCTTCGCGGTTATTACATACTTCTTTTGCCTCCTCAAATCTCATCATTCTCCTCATACATCTTCGCCAAGGTATGTGCTTTTGACACTTCCGTCAGCTATTTGATCTTCGTAAGTCAGCCATGGTCTTTCTTGGCTTCTATTAAATTTATGTAATACCAAGGAACAATAACACAATGTATATATATGTATGAACTTGTGTTCAGTATTATTTCTTGTTCTCTTTGACAGACTGGCATAGATTGGTGTAGTCCGAACTTTTCTTTCTAAGCTCTGTATTAAGGCATAAATCCCTATTCATTAATCTCAATTAACTTAGCTTCTATACGCCGCTTGACTCTTCCCTGTGACGCGAAAATCGCTGTCGCCATTTCTTAAAACATTTACACATTACCACTACAAAGAAAACACTTGTATTTCAATATTAATGACCATAGCGTAAAAAACAAACTACTAACGTGAAATTTGTTAAATAAAAATATTAATTACGTAAATAAAAACTTTACAAAATTGATTAAATAAATTTATAGAGCGCTACACAATTGCAACGGAAAATTTTCCGAAAAAGCTCTGAATAATTAAGTTAATTTCTAGGAATTCTAGCAATTCTAGGAAAATGTTTTAAAACCATGTAAATTACTCTCTTGGAATAACAGTATTCATTTACCTTTCCGTTGTCAGTAAAATTACATATTAACAAATAAATTCTTATTAGGATAATACAATACAATGCAATACACTTTGATGTAAGGAATCTATATTAAGATTATTGTTAAGAAATTCGTTCCGAGATTTCCCGACTCCTAGTGATCTCAAGAAGTTCCAAACTTTTGCTGGATCTTCATTTTCTACCGGCTTGTGAATACATAGCATCTTTGTGCATCCCTACACAACGTATTGCAGCGATTTCTTAAGGTTCTGTAAAGATCTCGGGACCTAAGAGAACTGCGTTTAAATTTTGACTTTGCTCTGTTTTTCTTTGAGGGGGATTTGGAGAGAAGGGCTATAGAAAACACCAAATACAATTTTCGTAAGAGATAGTCACATCTAGGAATAAATATTCAGCTTCATTTGAAAGAGAAACATGAAAAGAGGTTAATAATTGTGAAAGGTATGTCATGTGTGAACGTACGTAGATGGCAACACCACCGCCTCCCGTGCCAATACGGTCATTGCCAATTAGATTAAAACCAAGTAAAAGTAAGTGGAAGATGTGAGACTTGGTTTTAACCAAGATTCTGAAATGAGAATTGCATGGATATTCTTGATATCGATGACGTCAGCATATCAGGGAAATGAGCCGGAACACTTTATAATATATCTATTTATTTGTTTATATTACAACAACCATTACATTAATTTATCCTATGTTGTGCATATAATATAAAATAATTAAATGTACAAATTATACGAAATGTGTCTCAATTAAACTGTACGGCATAATACCATAATATACTATAATAGGTAAGTGCACACCTAGGCGAAAATGTGTGAGGAGAATGATGAGATTTGAGGAAGCGAAAGAAGTATGTATGAACCGCGGCTCTTGGCGCTCCGTCCTCTCTGACTACCCCGTTAGGGATACAGCGTGAGGATATGTATGTATGTATGTAGGTAAGTACACAAGACTATGTCAAAATATCTATATAATTAAAACAAAATGTAATAATTACCTGAGTTTTTATATACATATGTGTATACATTTGTAACATTTCATTTAAAATATAAGTTTAAAGAAGATAATTAGAATCCAATTAGAATTGACAATTTTTGACATTCTTGTTGGGTATCATTCATAAACCTAGTATATACTAGCGTATAGACGAAGATAGAGCTCGTTGACGCGTGACGATTTTTAATTTTTCAAGGTCACCTATGAAATGAATAATTCGTTTGTTTATTGCGATATGTAATATTCCAATGACAAACAGAACACGTATCCAATATTGAAAAATACAGTACTTCTTTGAAATAAAACAGGAATAACACAAAATAAGAAAATAAGTCAACAACGTTTTCCATAGCGTGACGACTTGACGACCTTCAAAATGGATTACAATAGCGTCCCGCTCGCTGTCCCTTTCCTATACTCACGGTATTGTCATAAAAAATTACATTCTCACTTGTTATATGTCTATACGCCAGTATATACTATGTTTATGGTATCATTTATCAAGTGCCTAAGCAGATAAGAGATAGTCGTGCAACGTAAAATGCGATTTAGTGAAATTACTTGGCAGCAATAGCGATTTGTTGCGTGTGACGTGTGATCAAGAATCTCGAAACTATGGTTCCGAGATGTATCATGATTATATTGCATTATTCACAAATCTTTGAAGGCGCATAATACGACTTTGAGGTCTTTCATGAGTTTAATGCTCGGACCAAGAGTCTTTTATCTAACTCTATATTGTTGACTGGTAACCACGGTAGCATACTATTTCTTGTTTAAAGATCAAAGAAGAATACCATGGTTATTCACTATCGTATGCTGGTTGATAGCTAAAGTGTTAGCTGATGAAAATGTCAAATACACTTGCAGACTTAGGCGAGAATATGTGAGGACCGCGAAGCTTGGCGCTCCGTTCGCTCTGACTACCCTGTTAGGGATACAACGTGAATATATATATGTATAACGGCTGTTGTTAGGTAGTAAGGTCAGAATATAATAGTGCTTGGAAAGTGTTTTTAACAAGCGATACAGAACAAAAAATGGAGCAAAAAATTAAGCATGTGTAATTACTAATTAAGCAGCGATTCAGCTAAGAATGTACTAATAATAATGTAGAATAGTATGTAATATTAGAAACCTTTTTACGTTATTTCAATGTATTATGAGATCATTTCACTGCACGTTCCGTCATATTTTCTATTTATTTGAGGGAAATGCGATCGACATGTGCCCTGTAAACGGAGCCAGTTATGGCTCCAAGTAAATTTAATCGAATTTTAGTTAAATGTATGTTATTAAGGTCATAATAATATCCTAAGTTAAGAACATACAATAATGTGTTAGTCTGATTATTTATTTATTTGTTATGCTCAGCACACTTCAATCAAAATGACGCCGGGCAAACAAATTCCGAAGTCGTTAAATCGACCAAATCGAGACACGTTCGAAGTCGGCACGCCTGGACAGGATAGTCGTAATATACGGAAGCGCATTGCGAGAGTACACGCCGCGTTTAACGTTTACTTCATTAATTATTAGTTATTAATAAAAAAATATTTAAGTGCGAGATTGACTTGGGCGCAAAGATTTCAATATTTATAAAATGGTAGTTGTCGAAGATAGGGGACGAAGCATATTAGATTTCGATTATCCGATTAGTTCCTTGTTTAACTACTGTATTTTTCATATGTGAATCGGTTGGTTTTTCTAGTCAGTACGTTACATAGTTATTAAAAAAATCATCTGTGACAGACGGATAGATAAACAAGCAAATAAATAAACGTATTGACGTATTCCACACAGTGATCTAATGATTTTTCCCTTTCTTTTTTCAGACACTAAACCCTGATCACTTTATATCCATCACAGCCGATTGTTTCAGAAACGATATTGTTCATCTAGATGTACCAAAATATTTCTAGGAGTATTTTGGCACATCTACAAAAAATATGAATGGAGTTTATATGGCCCAATTGTTCATATTGTTTAAATTACCTAGGGGTAAAACGGCGCAGGTTACTTTTTATATTTATCGAGAGCATTTTCGTACAAAGCAACGGGTATTGATCAGTCGAGCGGGGTCATAAGTTGTTTTTGTAAAAAAATGTCAAATACAGAAGCCGATATTCTGCTACGTAAGCGATATACTACGTGGATTTTTTTTTGTTACAGTAACTTCATCTTAGCTAAGCTAGCATCTTAGCTAAGATTAAGAGTGTACAAGGCAAAATAAAAAAAGTATTGATATGAAAGTATACATACATACATATCTTCACGCCGTATCCCCAACGAGGTATGAAAGTATAGAAGCTGGAAAAAGTATAGAAGTTGATAAGATCGATAAACAAAACTATTAGATATTTTGAGTAAAAGACTTTGACCTACTTGTATTTATATAATCGGAAGAGACGAAGAAATAGGGTGAAAGTTAAACATTTTTCACTATACAACTCTTTGAGAACTCTGATCTTAATCGCATAATCTAACGAAATGGTTGAAAACATTTCTAAGGTAGTAATTTTTCAAATAAAATCGATTTATGAATGATTAAATACAAAAATTAGAATTTCAAAATATATATAAACACTAAGTTGAAACAAATATCGAAAGAACTTACATTAAACGAGAGAGCAGCCAAAGAGGAATCCAACGAAAGTCGTCAGCAAGAATATGAGACTGGCGTTAAAAGTTGACAGACAGCACGCTACCTTCACTTGAAGGTCGCTAGATGATCTTACCAAAGATAAGAACAATAAAAACTTTTAGGCAATATTTAAATTTATAAGAAACTTTTTCGATTTACTGATTAAGCGTGCGCGCAAAGTTCACCAAAGTTTTGTCACAATTACATAAATGGTACTTATATAGGAATACATACAGAGTAAACATAGAAATATTTATTTCTATCTATACTTAATATTACAAAGAGGGAAAGTTTGTTTGTTTGTATGTAATGGATAATATCAAAAAGTACTTAACTGATTTCAAAAATTCTTTCACTTGTAGAAAGCTACATTATCAGCAAGTAACATGGGTTGTATTTTCTTATCGAAAATATTTCTATCCGTGCAAAGCCGGGCGTGTCGCTAGTATAGAGATAAAACGAAGCACAAGTAGATGTATTAACACATAACTTTAATGTTTTAGTTGCAAGATGCTTTCAACTTTTTACACAAATTTTGTGGCACAGCGTTCTTGTGCTTCTATCGTTTATTTGTAGAAACGATGGCATATATTGCTATAAATCAGCCATTCCCAAAGTGGGCGATAACGCCCCCTTGTGGGCGCTGCAGGCCTAAAGGGGGGCGGTAAGAGACCCAGAAAAAAAATGGGGGCGTTGTGTAGAGGCCTGGGGGGTGATTTGTAATTTCATTTAACTAGGAGGCATCTTAGACAACGACTGCATGAGCTCTCGACTCAGTAGACAAAATAAGTTTGGGAACCAGTGCTATAAATGAATATTAAACAGTAGCATAAACGGAAAAATCTTTGTAATTTACACCCCTGACAGCATATTCTACAGCCAACTATTAGCTACAGACTGAAAATAGTTTTCACTACGAAGACCGCTGATGCATCGTGCGTTACTGTGGCACGTGTGTTTCCAGTACACGTTCTCGTGTTCTCAATACAAGGCTATCGCGACGAGTATTTGACTCGCAAATACCAACGGTACGTATTTGCACCGAACGCTAAGTTACAGCGATAGATATCGATGAAAAACATTTGCAGATTTGGTTAAAAGTCCAGTTTTACAACTTGACATAGGACGATTTCACATTGGTAACGATTAAAATCGCTATCATGAAACTGTAATTGAGCTATTTATACACATATGTGTCTACATCTAAACTAATATTACAAAGAGTGAAATTTGTAAGATTTCAGGGTGGACATAGGCTATGTATTATTCCGTTAAATCCCACGTGAGCGAAGTCACAGGCAACAGTAGTACGGTATAAGCCTATTAGAAGTGACAGTGTGTCACATGGCAAAGAAAAATTATCCTTTGGAAATAATCTTCTGAAATCAACTCGAAATAAATGTTAAGGCAATAAATACTCCCACAACGTATAATTAAACTTATATTTTAATACCGTTGTCATTGCCAGTTCGTCAAGGTGATTGATGTATGTAAATATTTAACCTAAACAAGAAATAGTTTGTTATAATTATTTTGCAGGATAAAAGAAGTTATATGTGAATGTATTTGTTAAACAATGACGTAACGAAAATCACAGACTAATCATGACTATCTTGTAACGAATAGCAGACGATTACTAAAAAAACTAAAAAGATGTAGCAGCGCATCGACTTACATATATCATACTGCTAGACGTCGGCTCCTCACGACATGGCAGCAGTGAGTGCGGTAGGCGGAATTTGTTGTCGGCTAGGTCCACCCGGCAACAGTGGCGCTGACTCCGTTACATAATCATTTCTGCATAAACATAAATGGCCCGTTTTTAAGGCGGGTCCCGAGTTCGATCCCGGTCAAGTCGATTTAGGAAACTAACGTTTCTAAATTTGCTTGAAGTCTGAGTATGAGCTCCACCAGTTCGTTCTGTCGTGTTCATAATACAAACCGTGTTTGGCTTGGGGTTACACAATTCACTCACTTTCGCTGTGTATATTTTCTTCGTCACTCATTCTTTTATGTGCCCGAACCATCTAAGTACCTATTTCTATTTTTACAATAACATTGTCATCCAAACTTTTCATGCTGTGTATCTTGTCATTGCTTACTTTATCTGCAAGAGTGACACCGCACATATTTCTAAGATAATGCATTTCCAGGGCGTTTATCTTACTTTCATTCAACTCCAAGAGTATCAGTGCATATACATTACATATCCAGTATCCACAATAAAATTGGCACCAATACCGCATCGTGGACGGCCATTTTGACATATTTGCACTACCTACTATAATGCCAACAGAAAAAACTTCACTTTATTGCCAGTTGCTACCCGTCTCTTCAAGTCCAGCTCACATCTTCCATAGCAAGTACATACATATCTTTACGCTGTATCTCTAACGGGGTAGTCAGAGAGGACGAAGCGCCAAGTTTCGCGGTCCTTACATACTTCTTTCGCCTAGTCAAAACTAATCATTCTTCTCACACATTTTCGCTTAGGTATGCGAGTGCTTTTGACATTTCCGTCGGCTAACACTCTGGCTATTAGATCTTCATAAGTCAGCCTTGGTCTTCCTCGCCTTTTTTCGCCACTCACTCTGTAGATTTTCTTGGTCAGTCTTTCATCACTTATTCTTTCCATGTGCCCGAACCGTCTAAGCATGCCTTTCTTCATTTTTATAATAACACTGTGCAACCCTGTCATATTGCGTATCTCTTCATTGCTTATTTTGTCCGCAAGGGTGACACCGCACATGTACATTTTACAACAAATCTAAATCTATTTCTGTTAATCGTAACTTCTTGAGGAACTTTATTTTAAAAACGAATGCATTTAACCTAAAATGAAACATTTGACTTTGGTAATTTATATTTGAAATAATCTAATAATATATATATTATGGGCAACTCCTTTATATTATTTCATATGGCATTTGATAGACGCTTTAAAATGTGCCCTCTTTTCTGGAGTTGGTTAAAAATGGTACCTGTTATAGCAAGTCCTTGCACCCACGATTATACAACGCCATATGAAGCTCAAACACGAGTTTATTTGAAAACAATCGGAACACGTCGGCATGATTGACAGCCGCTCGATCGACGCGTGTAAATAAACGACGGGTGTGAAATAAAAAACACGCGCACAGATATTATTTAAATCAACATAGAAATGTAATTGCATATATAGATTACGTCACGTTATCCTCTATTCGGGGTGGATAGAGCCACAAAGTACAAGAAAATCAAACAACAAAACCTTGACTCTCTGCCTTTGATAGCATATGACTAAGTATCTGTTTTTCTTCATATCTATATATACATTTCTTCTGTACATGTGTTTATCACTGAACTCCTTTTAAACGGTTGGACTGATTTTAGTGTCATTTTTTGTGTGTGTTTAAGTGGATGCTTTAGATTCGCAATTGGACCCAGTAGGTGGGGCTGCAGTCGGTGTATTCTTCTGTACGCGGTTTATCACTGAATTTCTTCTAAACGGCTGAACTGATTTTGATAAACATTTTTGTGTGTTTGAGTGGGTCCCTTGGCTTAGAGTCGTAATTGAAAGTCAAAGTCAAATCAATTTATTCAAGGAAACCCAATTACAAGATATTTTTGAACGTCAAATCTACTTTAGTTCGGCTCAAATAGAAAACCTGGCCATTGAGAAAAACCAATAAGAAACTCAGTCAGATATAATTTTTTCAACTTCATTTTACAAAAGGTTTATTAAAATAGTCATTAAGCCAGTAAATGCATGTGCAGAGAAGATCATTTCGAGACTAATGTTTTATCTTCAATGAAATCGTTTATTTTATAGTATGATTGTCTAATGCTCTAACCAATGTACGTTTTATACGTACATACATACATACATACATACATACATACGTATCTTCACGCTGTATCCCCAACAGGATAGTCAGAGAGGAAGGAGCTCCAAGCTTCGCGATCCTTACATACATACTTCCTTTGCTTCCTCAAATCGCATCGTTCTCCTCACATTTTTTGGCTTAGGTATACGAGTGCTTTCACATTTCCGTTAGCAAACACTTTGGCCATTTGCTTTTCTTGTCTTGGTCTTCCTGGGCTTCTACGAGAATTATTACTCGCTTTCGCTCTGTAGATTTTCTTCGTTAGTCTTTTAAAGCATTCCTTTCTTCATTTTAAAATAACACTGTCGTGCAACCCTGTCATAGTGCATATCTCATCGTATAAAAGTAATATTCGGTAAATCGTTTTTCATTTCATTGAAATCATTTTGCCAGTTGCGTTATGATTGGTTAACTTTTTTAATAGAAAAAAAATATCAAGGAAACCTTTTTTAAATTAAAATAGAGATTTACATTTTCGGACTAACGGGACCGATTTATGACTAAATTTACTGTGTAGATTAATCTGAACACACTCCTCAACATGCCAGTTGGATTTTTCAAAATTAATTATAATTTTTAATATAAACAAAAACAACCGTTTTTTAGTATTTTTCGTAAGCTAGCGCGCGCACGGTTGTATGGGATACGTGTTGGCCCAGAAGCTCTATTTTAGATTAATTATTGTTGGCACCCGTGCGAAGTCGGAACGGATTGCCATTTATAATAATTAGTTTTTTTTTCTTTCTTCATGGCATGGCGCACATGAAGTTGTGGTCATGGAAAAAAATATTAATACTATGAATATAATCATAAAAAATTATTATTTAGCTTACGCTTTGATCAATTCACGTTGCGTAAAATTATAATAATGATTATAATAGAATGGATAGCGATTTCACCATAAAATATAATCGCGTCGCCTACCCTTGCGTAAGCTATGGGGCGTCTCCCCCATGTTAAGCGATATGGTGTCTGTAATGGCATTTCTAACAGATCCCAAGGGCGCGGTTAAGTTAACAAGATTATAACAAGTTATCGAGATTAACAATATTAAGTGTTTGGGCCAGTTAGTAATATGGTTACTTTTATTTAATAAATATTTAATAAATAAATAAGAAAGAGAGATAGCTGTGCAATAGTCGCGCGACGATTGTAAATTGGTATCACTTTGCCATACGGTAAAATGACTTTTTGTAGCATAAATACGGTCGCTAGCAATAGTTTCCAGTTCACTAATTAATCAACAGAGCCAGCAATAGCCATTCGCGACATTATATCATGCTTAATAACAATTTGCAATCAATCGCATAAGATTCGGTTATCGCTTACAAGAATAGCCGGTCGAGCAAAA
Organism: Zeuzera pyrina; assembly: GCA_907165235.1. Classification (NCBI taxonomy): domain Eukaryota; kingdom Metazoa; phylum Arthropoda; class Insecta; order Lepidoptera; family Cossidae; genus Zeuzera; species Zeuzera pyrina. Next base: position 2,995,586 of record OU015639.1, read on the forward strand.
ACTGTAACGCATATGTTTGAGCATGTGAAATTAGTAATTATAACCTGTAGTAAGCTTTTTGGCGAAAACAGGAGAAGTTAGCGCTTCGACTAGAGACCAGTGGGATTACTCCCAAACGTTAGAAACTCAACTTTCTGTATCCGACAGGAAACTTTTTGATGATTTTGTCTAAATGCTATTCACAAATCCGAAACCTTTCCGAAATGAAATGATTTGACAGTTCATTTCGAAACGAAACCTTCGGATTCGGATGACACACTACACTAACACCGTCTACACACTGGCGATGGTCGGTGCCAGAAACCCGGTGCAAGGAAACTGGTGCCAGAAAATCGGTGGCAGAAAATCGGAAAAAAGTATATAATGTTTCATTAAACACGAATTTTTAAATTAAATATGTACTTTAAAGATATGCATCAGTTGTTATTTTTGTACTCCGTTGAGTGTTGACATTTAAATGTCATTGTCTATTTTTTGGACTACAAGAATTTCTTCCCTCGCACGGTCGATCTAAAAACTGGCCCCACGTGCCTAACGGTACTATAATCGTCGCAAACAAAAGAATTGTCCAAAAAAGAACAGAACTTCGTAACGGCATCAAAATACGCGATGTTTTAGCTGTTATTTTATTCACCACATTTAGTCGAGGGATTCGCTCACACAAGTACACGGTCCTCAATTTTGTAATATACTTAATATGTGTAGGTATAATAGGCATGATGACAGTATTAAAGAATCATAAATAAATGGTTTTGGAGAAAAATATATGTTGAAATGGTTCTAAAAAACGACTCAGCTGTAATTTATACATTGAGAATAATAATATTTTTATTAAAATAAAAGTATAAAATACTGTAAATCGGCCATGCTAACTGAAATACCAATCAGAGCGAATGACGTCACGTCTAGGAAAATATAACTTTCGTATTATATCTAATTTGTGAATGTAACCCTAATAACATAATGTAGAACAACATTTACCTAGGCATGACGTCACAAGCGCACGCCATGACACCTACTAACATTTTCGCGCTCATTTGCTTAAAAGTGTAATAGATTTTCTCGTACAAAATTTATAATCGATTCGATTGACTAGGTTTGAAACATTACAAACCGGTGACATATTGTTAAAAATTACTATAGAAATGCTATTTCTTGCTATTCAACAATGTAATGTTTTGTAATAAAATGTATCCTTTCACTAAAAATTTACTACATAAATTGAAACAATATACATTACGTTATAAAATATTTATTGCTTATTTAAAAAAATACATATTGTAATTATGAAACATAACATGACACTTTAAATATAACTGTTAAAACTTTCGCACGCCTTGATTATTTATATTCATCAATTATCGTTCTTTAATAAAGAAAAAATTAAAAAAAAATGAAACCACCTTCAAAAATAAAAGTACAAAATAACTATCCGTCACTAATCAAAACTCAAGTACAAACAGAACTTCCTAAATACGGTACAAAGAAATATATAGTTAAATATGACAGTTACTAAAGTCGGTGCCAAGCACAGTGCCAAGCCTAACTAATAAACTTTCTGTTAGGAGGTAGCACCTTGATATGGCACCGAAGTCAGTGCCATATCAATGTGCTACAATGTTTAAATATAGTTAAATTTGACAGTTAGTGAGTTCACTAACTGTTAAATTTAACTATATAGTGTATAGGTCTTTGTATCGTATTTATAAAGTTCTTTTTGTACTTGAATTTTGATTAGTAAAAGATAGTTATAATTTATACCTTTCGGTGATTTTGAAGTCAGTTTAATTTTTCTTTAAAGTTTTTTTGACTTGCGTAGAAAGATAAGTGTCGTATTATACAAATTCAAAAATTATTTAATCAGTTTAGGCTTTTATGCAAGCTCTTACGAAAAGCATGAAAAGGATCGGAAAACAAAGTCCTCCCCTGAAAATAACCGGCAAGAAGCTCAGTGAAGTATATATTTTGTTCTTTTGCATTTTTTTAATGTGATTTGATAATAACAATCTATGTATATAAATAAAGATCAATTGCCACATGTATGATGGAGCATCACTTGAGAACGGCTCTACCGATTCCGATTTGGCCGATTTCTTTTTTGTGTTCGTAATTGTCAGCACAAATTTTTGGATAATCCAGGGGAAATGTCGGAAATTTGGACGGTATTTTTACATGAAAATCTAAATAAAAAAATATGGTGTGTTGTTAATATTCAACATCCCACCCGCGTGAAGCCGGTGAGAGCATGCTATTAAATAAATGAATAAAACGAATACATTAAGTATTGGGGGTCAACTGAGAGAGCGTGCTCGTTCCGACTCAGTCCTTTTCAGGGCTGTAATTCCTCTCCTGTACATACCATGCGGGATAACGTTTATGGTACATTTAGTGCGTCGCCCGAAAGTGAAGTACATTGCTTTGTCCCCGCTGGTGTGTGCAGAGTGTAGTTCGGCGTTGGGGACTGCCACCTAACACGCTATGCATCTCGTGGCGGAAATAGCTGCGTGGAATGTGAGAGGTGGGGTTGATGAGAAGTTGAATGAAGTGGTTGATATTATGGAAGAGAAAAAATTGGAGGTGTTATGTTTGAGTGAAACCAAGCGATAGGGCAGTGAACTTGCCGACTTGCCCGGATAGGGCATCGCTTTGTGGTCAGGAGTACCACACGAAGACAGGTGATTCCAATTGAATATGAATGTGAACAAAATTAAAGTTCTAGTGTTTGAAAGAGAATCAGTACAGAAGAAATGTGAGACATGGAAAAAGTCTAGAACAAGCGAATGAAATTCTGTATCTGGGGAGTGCGGTTTCAAGGGATAGAAGATGTGAGTTGGATGTGGAGAGACGGGTAGCAGCTGGAAATAAAGTGAACGGTGCTCTGTCCGCATTAGTAGGCACCGTGATCTAACACAACCAAAATGGCCATCCACAATGTGGTGTTGGTGCCAATTTAATTGTACGGTAGCGAGACCTACATAGTATGCCAGAAATCGAGTGAAAGTATGATAAATGCAGTAGAAATGCGATCTCTTAGAAATACGTGAGGTGTTACCTTTGCAGACAAAATAAGCAATAAAGAGATAAACAGTACGACAGGCTTACAAGACAGTGTTATTGAAAAAATGAAGAAAGGAATGCTAAGATGGTTCGGGCACATAGAAACAATGAGTGATGAAAGACTGACGAAGAAAATCTACAGAGCGAAAGCGAGGGTAAAAGAAGTCAAGGTAGACCAAAGCCGACTTACGAAGATCAAATAGCCAGAGTGTTAGCTGACGATAATGTTAAAAGCACTCGCATATTTAGGCGTAAATGTGTGAGGAGAATGATGAGATTTGAGGAAGCCAAAGAAGTATGTAAGGACCACGAAGCTTGGCGCTCCGTTCACTCTGACTACCCCATTAGGGATACAGCGTGAAAACATATTATGTTACGTTACATTAAGTATTAAAAAATCGACTAAATAAGTAACTGCTGGTTTGTTACAATCAGTTGTGAGACCTGTGCAGACAGGATTTACTCCTAAATATCTATCTTATTTTTTTCCTCTTTTCCATACTGAGAGCACTTGCATTGTTTTTATACTTTTGACAGAAAAACGGATCTCAATAAATCGACATAATTACATAAATAATTTGCACAAGAATAATATTTGTTTAAGTGTTTTTATAACAACAGTAATTAGCTTAAAACAAGAACCGTTATATCAAGTTGACAACATAATAAAACAAACGTCGTCGGTTTGTCTGTCGACGGCATTCGGAGGTAAAAACTCACAAACATAATGAAGTGATTCTCACCGAAGCAGACAAGATTTTCGACGGCAAGAAATAAGATTTTGTAGTACGTGCTTGATATATATTTATATTTAATAGTATACACACATATATTTCCCTGTATCCCTAATGGGGTAGTCAGAGACGACGGAGCGTCAAGTATTATTTTATCTAAAACCATTAATCACAGAATAAGTAATATATTTAATATATTATGTGTGAGGAGAATGATGAGATTTGAAGAAGCGAAAGAGGTATGTAAGGACCGCGACTCCTGGCGCTCCGACCTTTCTGACTACCCCGTTAGGGATACAGCGTGAAGATATGTATGTATGTGTGTATGTATTATTCACAGAAATTATCGATCTGTAGCTGTGTGGTAATGTATACCAAAATCTACTAATATTCTATAATTAATACGTGAAGCGAAAACTTTGGTTTCAGTGTGTAATTTGGTGCACTTAAAGTTTATATGGTGAAGGACTGGAGAAAGCTAAAAGTATTATATAATATGTGTTGCAAATAAGTACATTAAATTAAATAAAGAGTACATTGTTTACTTAAATTATTAAAACTTTCGTGAGACATTATTAACAAACTAATTATTGAACACGGCTATACTCACGTCCAATTGGAATAGGTACCGACTAGTTTCGGACCTATTGGAAATCCTTCATTACCCTGACGAATCTCACCTTGATGAAGGACCTCCAATACAAGGGCGGATCCAGGATTTCAATTGGGGGGTCGGCTCGGACCTCATCTCAAGATTTATCAGAGAGAGAGATCTGAAAATTTTGTTATTTCTATAGGTATTTACTTGTAGGGTATCGTTGAAAAGAATTTTGCAAGTAGAGCTCAATAATATTAAAAAAATATATAAACTTCTCATAAAAAAAATCGAAACACTACTGCAAGTGCTATTCAGGCGGCATTTAAATAAAAAAGAGGTTTGATATCATTAAAATAATACTCCAATAAATAAACCGAATTTGAATTTAAATTTTCGAATTTTCATCGAATAAATGAATGTGGAGGTCAATGTGGACATTGTTTTCAATGTGTATTCCGTCGAAACTTCTGCATTTAATCACATTTTTTTTGCCAAAAATATCGTTTTTATAAAGTGATTGATAACAAAGCTTTGTAACATCCTACCAAGGAGATTATTTTCCTAACAAATATGGATACCTCGCCCACGGAAGCCGCCCAAGTCGTGGCGTTGCTGAATTCAGGGCTTAATCAAAGTGTTGTGGCCGCACAATTGCATCTTAGCCTCTCTGCTGTCAATAGCTATCTGCGTTATCGGGAGACTGGTATTTTACTCGCCGTCCAAGATCTGTTAGACGCGTCGCGTATATTGTGTCAGTTTCTCTAAGAAATCGTCGATTTAACTCTATTCAACAGCAGCAGCGGCTCCGTGAGATTCGACGATTGATTGTGAGCGAGTCTACCATTAGAAGAAGATCGGCGGAGCGTGGCCTGAAACCTCATAAACCAGCGAATGGCCCAAAACTGATGGTAGACCACCGAAGAGCGCGCCTTAACTTTGCACGTGAGGACTTAAATTGCTCATACCTTCAATGGAGCAAAGTTCTCTTTTCTGACGAATGTAAGATCATGCTGTATGGTAACGACGGAAGAAAGAAGGTGTATCGAAGAGAGGGAGAGCGTTTTACACAGTGTTGCATTGAAGAAAGAGTCAGTTACGGTGGCGGTTCATGGACGGTTTGGGGAGGCATAAGCGCCGATGGAAAAACCTAACTTGCTTTTGTATCTGAACCTACCATCATTAAATGGGTCACGTTTCATCGAAGAGTGTCTGGAGCATCATGTGGTACCTTACGCACATTTTATTGGTGAAAAGTTTATTTTTATGCAGGACAATGCCAGGGCTCATACCGCAGGCATTGTAAATGAATACCTGAACGAAGTCGGTATTACGGTTATGGGCTGGCCAGCAAAAAGCCTAAATACGAATCCCATAGAACACCTATGGGATGAGTTGAAGAGACGAGTAAGAGCGAGAGATCCTGCTCCAGAGACGCTTGGCCAGCTTAAACAGCTATACGAGAAGAATGGGATAACATCCCACAACACAAGATGGCAACTCTCATCCGTTCCATGAGGAACCGCATGGAAGCTGTCATTTGGGCCCGGGGAGGAAATACGAGATACTGAATAAACGTTGTTTAAAATTTTTTTTTGTCTTACGTCTTTGTTTCTAACATTTTACAAATTCTTCTCAAAGGGTAAAACCATATCTGTTTTTTTCACACAACAAGAAAACACGCTAGCTAAAGAAATTTAATTTTAACTTGAAACATCAATGTTTGTTAAACGATACCTTAAATATCCGCAAAAAACTGGCACTCTTTCTTTTTTTAGTTTTAGCGTAAAAAAATCATAAGACTCATTCTTAACCAAACTTGGGGTGTTTCGATTTTTTTGATGAGAAATATATCATTTTGCTCTACTCAAAGTCGTCGTTTTTAGACATAGTTTTGGACCATAGACCAGAAATTGGACTCGGCCAGCTAACCAGTTAGCTAGTCGAGTCCAATCTCTAGTATATCCTGAGGATGCTTCGTTGAGAGGCGAAACACGTGTCGATTGGTGGTTTTTGGAGTTTGAGCGGAAAATAGCTAAAGATTTTAGGAATTCATCAAATGAAATGGATTTCCGCAACGTAACATCTGAGTCTATACAATACAAGCAACCATCTTTTTTGCAGTTGGACAATCAACTCAGTATAATTTTTAAGTAAAAAAGGTTAGCTGCAAAATTAAGTCGGTTTAAAGTTGAGACAATTCTTGATCTGATTATTTTGTTACTATGTAATATACTTTTGTATAGTGCGGAACCCTCGGTGCGCGAGTCCGACTCGCACTTGACCTATTATTTAAACAAATAATAATTTGCACAGATTGTAACTGTCACATCTTTTATTATTTTCTGTTTCTGCGCGAAGGTTTCTGACAAAAAAAAAGGCATTGCAACACATGCCGGACTAGTATCCTATAATTGTACGAGTATAATACGATAGTTCCGAGTTCATTCGACGGTCAGCGGGATAGCGCGAGCTCATCACATACCTCATACAAATTATGCATCCTACCCTCGTTCATTTTCTCTATCACCGAGGTGTGCTGAAAGAAATCTCTTAAAGAGATAAGCATTGCCTTTTGTCATTATTTTTTTTCGACTACTGTTTCTGTGTACTTTTTTTGTGCAAATAATTAAAAAAAAATGCTATTAAGTCTAAGGCCAACCGCACTTTCCAGTTTGGGGGGTGCCAGGGGGCCACGGCCCCCTGGCCCCCCCCCTGTATCTGTCACTGCTGTAATAGGTCCGAAACTAGTCGGTACCTATACCAAATGGACGTGAGTATATAGCCATGTTCAATAATTAGTTTGGTACATAGTTTACGTTCATACTGCCAATGCAAAAAGACTGTCAATGTCAAACTCATAATAGTTTGTGATGTAATAAAGTACCTCCTTGGATCGAACAATCGCACAGAGTAGATTGTGGTCAAAGAAATTACATAATAAGTTTATATTAACGGTCGAATTTCGACCACAGGGCGACCTCTAGTATCATGAAGAGGTAAACTTTGTTCGTTTGTATGTAATGGATTAATTCAAAAACTACCCAACCGATTTCAAATATTCTTTCATCTATAGAAAGCTACATTATCAGCGAGTAACATTGGCGGTATTTTTTTTAAATTCGACCCGTGCGAAGTCGGTGCGGGTTGGTAGTATTAAATATTAAATACTCTTAAAAATGATTAAAATTTAAAAATTACGAAATGATTAAAATTTAAAAATTAAAAAACAGAAACAGCTCGCAGTCATCTTAATCACACTACCTGATACATGATTACAAAGTTGTAATCTGTTATAATACACATTCATTACATTGCTCTTACGATCCATAAACATAACATGCAATTTAACTGAGTAGGTACCTACATGAATTTTATACAAAAAGTATTCAATATCTTTTAAGGTATGAAAGGTATCAGGTACATCAATTTTATGAAAAGAGTAGTTCAATACCTTTATAATTACTTAATAATTTTATACAAAAAATAGTTTAGTACATAAACTTAGTATATACTGGCGTATAGACGAACATAGAACTGGTTAGCGCGACTTTTAATTTGTCAATGTCACCTATGAAATGAATTTTTTCCTTGATTATTGAGATATGTAATATCACAATCACATACAAAATATGTAACCATTATTGAAAAATACAGTACTTTTTGAAATAAAACAGGAATAACAGATAATAATAAAATAAGCCAACAGCGATATCTACAGCGTGACGACTTGTGACGACCTGTCATTCAAAACTGGTTATAATAGCGTCCGGTTCACTGTCTCTTCCTACCTGTGGCACTGTCATAAAAGATTACATTATAACTCGCACTCTTTGTACGTCTATACGCCAGTTTAGTATAAACTGAGTTTATAGTTTAATACCTTTAATATAAAATTGATATTCTAGTTTAAGTTTATAAATCTAATCAACGAGTATTTATGGAGTGTTCAAACTGACATCACTTTCGCTAGTACCCTTTGTTCTATAGTCTTTCCAAATATCCATAATAAACTATGCTGACTTGGATAGCTCCAGACGACGTATTCGAGTAACAACGGTGATGCAAATCAGATAAGCTGACTCACCTATACATACAACAGACATGTATTATCAGATAATCTGATCGGCCGCAATTTCGTTAGAAAACAACACCCACATATCTGCATTTTATTTGATTTCATCTGCCTCACTTTGTAGTACAGGACATGCTGTATGATAGAAGACTGCGATTTGCAGTATTCAGCATTCGTTTATTCAAATATGAGAATCACATAGAAATATGCGTCAATTTATTAAATAAACGGCCGATATAAATTAAACATAGTGCTAAACAATTTAAGAATGATCCGGCAACCACAAAAACGGTGGGCAAACAACGTACATAAATTCGCCGGACACGACTACACGTCATCTTAAACAATTCTGCTGTATAATCGTACAAATGTTCCAGCGGCCATTATGGTGGATTTCACAGGTTTTTCTTGATGCCTCATGCATTGCTGAACGAGCGGTGATGTCTTTTATCTTGGTTATGGGTTAAGTGATATACTGACTTCAGTTTTAATTCCAATTCTGTCTATGTAATACAAGCCGTTTCCCGCCCGCTTAGCTGGGCAAAAAAAAAAGTTCATAAAATAAGTAGCCTAAAACCATCTACAACATATTCCGCGTCGAATGGTCTTGGTCCCATGCTGATCGGTCCAGTAGTTTTCAACTTTATCGCGGTCAAAGAAAAAAACTTTGATTATATATATATAATAGATTTTGTTTAACCGACTACGCCCAAGTAAAACGGTTTCAGCAGCGTATGTGCATAAGTATGTAAGTTTGTATGTTCATTTGTTTTCTTATAGAGTAGAAGCTATTAACACTGTATGTATTGTAATCATTTTAACCCTATGATATTTCAACGTTTGAGGTTGTTAGGAATAAAACGTATAATTACGTATTATTGTTCCTGTTGTCTCACGATGCCGGGAGATGGCGCTGGTTATCGCGTTTAATACTGGTTTAGTCTATGTTATTTTTTGGCATGTGGGTGTAAAATGAATTGTTGTAATGGAGAAGTCTAATATAGGCATCGGCCGCTTTTTGACAAAAAAGGGAGAAAAAGTGTTTGGAAATTGATTGTAAATCCCTGTAATCTGATTTGTAGCAAAAGGAAATTCTGTCGTGTTATTGTGTGTTCGCCGACTGAAATTAGCAGTTGATTGTATTGTATTATATTGTTGCTTTATAATTCAAAATTGGTAGACCAAAAGGTTAGGTAGGTGAGAAGTGAGTATATCTTCCGTTTTGTGGCTTTACGGCGCCGGAAGCCACCTCCGACTTCCACCACCCTAAAGACTAATGGACCTTAAAGGTATTTAGCCTATCCTATTTGTATAATATTGTTGGTCAGCGCCGCGTATCGCGGTCGATGTCGGCGCAGTTCCCGGCTCGTTTGTTACCCCGCCGAAATTGTAAAGCGCCCAGCACGGGCAGTGGTCGTGCCTGGAGCTGTACCGCACAGAGGTATAATTGAATTGATATCAATTAAACATAGACAAGATTGTTTTGTTGACTTCATGTATTTATTATGCAGTACTACATAAATTCAATGACTTAAAAAATCGCCGCCGGGCCCCATCCTATTGCATATCATATTCAAGAGCTTGAAAAGGTCACTTCAAAAATATACAACACATTGGGCATGTGATATAGAGTAATAATAGTTTTCTAAATAAAAAAAAATGAAATGATAATAAAAGCTTACAAACAAGATGACATAACTGTAATTTCTTGAATTCATTGGCGAAATTAGAAGCCGTAGGCAAGAAGGCAAGGCAAAGTGTAATAGACCTCTGCCGTAAACAAGGAAAAGTGGAGCAGGCCTCTGCCATAAGCAAAGAAAGTTGTAATAGGTCTCGGCCATAAGCAAGGAAAAGTATAATAGCATAGACTTTCGCAAAATTTAAAAAATTACAATTATAAAGATCGTTTGCAAGTTTTTGTCAAGTCCGTAGTTCGGATTTAGATTTTTAACTTTATTTTTAAATGCGTCCTTTTAGTAATTAATTATAAAAAATATTGTTCTACGTCATATTTTGTTGTTCTTTGTATTAAATATTTTTTAATTGCCTTCTTAATTCATAGTAAATCGTATTCTATCTTATCCGCTATCTCTCATGGCATGCACTTCACACTCATATATGTATTTATTTATGAGTTTCGCGTTTCGATGTCGCCTCAAACGCGTTTTTATTCACCTGTATAATGAGCGTTGGTTTAGAAACTGCAAGATTTGTTCGCTGATCGCTGATGTGTTGAGTGACAAGGAAAGACCGTGTTTGAACACCATTTTATCGTATAAGTAGGAGCTTGAGTGATTTGAGATGAAATTAAAGTACAAATAGAACTTGAATGTAGCTGATGGTGATACTTGATGCTCTGTTCTCTCTGTCATTAGGGATACATGTTTTGTTATCTATATAAAATAAGACATTAAATTGATTGATTGATTAATATACTAACGGACAGCCTAAATCGCTTATTCTAGAACCTTAAAATTTTTTGTAGAGTTTCCTTACGTAATGTTAACAAGCACTAAGAACGGATTTGTGGTAATTCAACCCCTAAGGCCTAAAAGGGCGTGTCAGGGACAGCATATAAATATAAATGCCATTATTATCACCTTTCTTTTTAAAAAGATTTATATATTTTTTGGAACACCACAGTTATTTATCTCTTAAGCTACCTTCACCAATCCTTTTAATAATAGCACATTTAAATGTAAATGAAGATAAATAAAAATACTTTTTAATTAATCTTTAAAGATATATTTATTTATTCACTTCAATGGACTACAACTACATTCTATACTTTAAAATAAATTCATCTCAAAAACAGAGCGTATATAGCGTATAGAGACCCGGCCCGGCTTCGCACGGGTAGAAATTCTATTTGAAAATGAAATACAGCCCTTGTTACTCGCTGATAATGTAGCTTTCTATTGCTGAAAGAATTTTCGAAATCAGATCAGTAGTACCGAAGATTACCCCGAACATCCAAACTCACAAACTTTACCTCTTTATAATATTATAGAAGATAGATTAATTCATTAATAATAATAGGATAGATAATAATAGATATAAGAAGATAAGTAATAAGTATAAGTTTTTACAAACTTAAAACTACACATTATCTTAAATAATAAACTTCCTCAAAGTTGCCGCTTAGAAAGCTGTCATTGCTCAAGGTACCCAGCAGACTGGCAGCATTGCCTCTTTGAATAGCCAAACTGATTCGTTGGCGGAAGAAGCTGCCAGCCCGGCGGTCTCCCGAAGCCTCGACCAGTCTCTTACAAATATCAGAAACCAGTCGATGGGCTTCGGGGCCCCAGGGACCCGAAGTTTCGACTGCAAAGGGCGTAAATATGAAACTCTCAGAGAGAGTCGCATAATTACGCCGCTTCAAGTTCTCGGCAGTGCTGGCCGCGGCACCTGCTGACTTGGAAGTCGCCGGCACATGGGAAACAGCAAGTGTATCGACACAAGTGGCATCCCACACCAGCGATCTTCCAAGTTTCCAAGGAATGAGCGTCAAACCATCCGGTCTCCTGCCGTCGCTGCGCACAATACCTACAGGCTCTAAGACTGCAGGAACGCCAGCGGCGACAAGAGCCCGCCGAATGACGTCATTCAAGGCAGCATGTCGTGACATGCGGCCCACACAAGATAAACCGTGGTGACGTAGTACATCGACGAGATCACCACAGCGGCAACGGTGAAGAAGGTTAGTCCTGGCCCCCAGACGAAGGGATACTATGAGAGAAAGCGTGGTATTGTCGATTAAGGTTCCTAAGTTTTTTGAAGGTATTACCTTCAACCAGTGTCCTGACTCCTTCTCAGAAACAGCTAGGAGGCGAGACCAATAAGTATAAGTATATATTAAGTATAGATTCTATATTAAGTATAGATTCTATACTTAATATATACTTATACTTATTACTTATCTTCTATTAATCTATTATTATCTATCCTATTATTATTAATTAATTAATCTATTTTCTATAATATTATAAAGAGGTAAAGTTTGTGAGTTTGGATGTTCGGGGTAATCTTCGGTACTACTGATTCTTCCCAAACTTATTTTGTCTACTGAGTCGAGAGCTCATGCAGTCGTTGTCTAAGACGCCTCCTAGCTAAATGAAATTACAAATCACCCCCCAGGCCTCTACACAACGCCCCCATTTTTTTTCTGGGTCTCTTACCGCCCCCCTTTAGGCCTGCAGCGCCCACAAGGGGGCGTTATCGCCCACTTTGGGAATGGCTGGTATAGAAAATAGACGTATAGATTATCTATGTCCGTTTCCTGACATTACTTGGCCTCTGCTTATGACAGTTACTAGAGACACAGTGTATAATATTAGAAATAATATCTCTTTATGAGATATAAATGTATTGTTACACAATAACTTCAATTAAATTTCCAAATTAACTATAAAAGTATTATAATTGTCATTTTTCAATAATAAAGTTGAAGTGTACAATAACTACATAAGGGCCAATAACTTTAGTGTTTCCCCTATGTAACAAGAGTTGCTTTTTGGAAACAATTGAGCTCGAATAAAAGCAGTACCAGAATTTCGATTTGAGAAGTTTTCGAGCCTTAGGCCTCAAGATTTTCGCGAAGTTTAGAGATAGAGACATAAGCAATTCGAGGAAAAAATCAAAATTATTTTACTCATGTCCTATCATTGTGTAGATTGTTTTGAATTATTGGCGGTTATTAGGAAAGTGCGAGCTCACTACGTAGCCTCATACAAATTATACTGCCAGGCTAAGCTTAACTGTACTCCATTGTTTGGGGGGAACATATGCCTATGTTCTCCCCCACGGGGGCTCATCTCCCGTGCCTACCATTGAATACAAATATGTTTAACATCTCTTCTAAATTTCGTATATCCTTATATGAATCAGTGAAAAATGCACGGTACGTACAGGTTTGAATTAAAAAGTGTGAATCGTTCAGTAATCTTCTCAGTCGATAACTATACAATTAATTACAAGCGAAGCAATAAGAGTTCTCACTTGGACGCGTATTAACAAACTACTACGGAGTAAAACTTAATTGATCACACGCTGTGATGAGTTACAAGTAAAGAGAGAATAGCGTTTTTTCTACATTTAGTCTATGTCATATAACTTCTTGCAGTAATACATTATTGTAAGAGGTTGTTGGACATAAGTACCTACCATTAGCGTGGTACATCCTCCTTTCAAGTCGAGCATACCGGAGACAATTCCTTCATTGACCACTTTAGATAACGAATTTATGAAATTTGTCTCGGAGTCAGTGTTATTGGGTATTTGTTTCGTGTTTCTCCAGTTCTTTCTCTGGTGCCTATAATACAAACCGAGGGTTTAATTTGGGGTCATACAATAATTATTGAAATTATCTGATGTATTATTAAATTGGACTTAGCTGTCGTCAGTGAACATTTTTGCTTGGACCACACAAACTGGTGAACAGTTCAATAAATCCCTCCACAAGACACTGTATCTCCTCGCATTAATCGTGTATGGACATACCGGAACAAATAGAGCCGGTTAACAAGCACCTCTTCAAAACTACACAGCGTTCTTAAACGATAGAGCGTTGGTGGAGAAAATATATGAGTTTTGTAGACGGGTTCCGTATGGAACTGCGATTTTCTGTACGTAGGCTTAACTCTATCATAAAATCAGGTACCAATTAATAAAGAATAGGTAATTACAAATAAAATCTTTAGGATGATGCAAACAACTCATTCGAATTAACTTGCTAAATGTCATAGATTATATAACTTTATGACTATCTGATTTTTTTATTTAGATTTAACATATACCTATTTCCAAACAGTTGTGACCGATATTATTAAAGTTTAATCTAAATAATTTAAAAAATCCAAAAAATTATCCTAATTTAATAACAATCTAGCTCTACAATAACTTAGCTAATTAATTGTAATTAGCAAATGTTGTAAGTCGCTCATAAAGATGTATGTTATCTTTATTAATATTATAAAAAGGTAAACTTTGTTTGTTTATATGTAATGGATAAAGTCAAAAACTACTGAATCTATTTTAGAAATCCTATCAACTGTAGAAAGGTATTTCATATTATCAACGAGTAACATGGGCCGTATTTTATGTTCGAAAAAGTTTCTACCCATGCGAAGCCGGGGCGAGTCGCTAGTAGTCAATAAAACCGTTTATAGTATTAATATATGCAAATAGGAAAATAGTGACACACATTTAGAAAAAAAAAATTGAGCAGCACTAAGTTTCGAAATTGATAACAATCTCTAGAAATGTACCTTTGTTACACGGTTCATAACTTAGAAACGGTACCCTAAAAAGGGCCCAACACCTTCTTATATGTATTAAAATTACCGAAATAATAGGTGATTAATCTTACAAGCCACAAAAAATGCTTGGATTTACGGCCCCTGTCAAAATAAATATAAGTTTGGCTCGCCCTAACAAGATAGCGTTTTTTCAAAGCCCAAATTTAGATGTTTAACAAAACTTTACAAAAGAAAAAGGTAGGTTGCCTTTTTATTAATTGGGTATCGAATACGATAGTACCTTGTTTTTGAGATTATACTCGGTTATAATATATGTATATTATTATTATTAGGGAAAAATATGTGCGTATGCGCACATTAACGCCCGTTTCGGATTTGTTGTGTTTAGGGTCAGCGTACACTGGGTCAGTGATACAAGGACGACGTAAAGCTGTTATGTAATGCGATGGAATTTGTGTTAAGTGGTACATTTTCTGACTGATATTATCATTTAAGATATTTAAAATTAGGTATGCATTGGAGAAGCATTTATGAAGCAAAAAATTATGTAGTTACTTTTGCAAAAAAATAAGTAAATATTGATACAACAACTACATTTTTGAGTAGATACTAGTACACACTACATAGACATATTTTGTATAAAAGACATGTAATTGCGATATATGTACATTGTTAATAAATTATACTATTAATATATGGCTTATGTTTAACTTATCACCAGACAGTAAAATATAACAGCATAAAGTCACTTAATACTGCTAAAAATAGTAAATGATCACCAAAATTAATTCCTCATTTTAGTGTGAAATTATAACCAAAACTTTTATCTTCATCCAAATATAGGAAATTACTCTAGAGTTCTAGACAAATCGTTCCATGTATAAAGCGGATTATGATCAGGTGCTTCGCCGGCCGCTGCCGCATCACGCTCGCTACGCTCGCTCGGCTCGCGCCTTGTGGTAAAATACTAACCAATATAACCTAAACAAAAAGAGTGTTCATATAGATATTTGCTCGTTAAAATTTAGTGAACGTTTACTACATTTGGTTTTTGAATACAATTTGAAGAGCAGTCATAATTAAAAGAGCTGTAATTGTTTCAATTTTAGGTTTTCTTTTTTTGGTACAGATTTCATTTTTTTGGCGTATAGTATACTAAACGTACCGTATATTTTTAGGTAAGAGAGCTTAGGGTTCCATAGTTTTTTTTTGGTGGCCATTATATTTAATCCCTTAATATATTCCTTGCTGCTTCTTCTCAGTACAGGTTTTTCTAAACGGTAGTTTATTTGACGTTTAATTAAATGTATAAATGATGTTAAATCAGTAAAAAATGTAGAAAGAAAAAATAAAGTGAAACTACAAGGACAATATAAAAGTGACACTGTCACTGCAGCGATATGTAAATTTTCATAATATTATTTCCATGCTATGCTAATTGTTGAAAATAATTTTTCAACAATTTATAACTGACAAACTATTTATTAGTTATAAATTGTTGAAAAATTATTTTTGTTTCAAATCGCTTTAGTGTATACCACGTTTTATTGATGTTATCATCGCGTTCCGAGAAGGACATGTGTCGTCCAATAAACTAATTGGCTGGAGTATGCGCGCGCAGGGCCCCGAGAAATTTATTTTATTCTTATTTATATTTTATTTTATTTATATCTTTAACGATAAACGACGGACGCAAGCCGTAACGATACGTAACTTCGGTATTTCTCGATTCAATCTTGGTTTAAAACGTCTTAATTAATTTATATTTAAGTGACGATGGTGGATCGTCGTCTTAATAAAGACATTTTTTTTATTTTTAAAGAGAATGAACTAACACATACTATGTATGACCCAATAAGAAACAGAACACCTCATTCTCTATCTATGACTGACGCATGAAGTGACTTATGAAATTCTAAACGATATTTTCACGTACAACCAATAAGTTTTACAAATTTTCCATATGACATGTTATATATGGAAAAAAAAGAATTTCTCTATCAGACAAGTATTTTTTGAATTTCGGAACGTAAATAATATACTGAAGATATCGGCTCTATGAGCATAATTCCCATTGTCTCAACAATTGAAGAATTAGATAAAAAAATAATCTGGCTTTTTCGCTGTAAAAATATCAAAAAATAACTGTACGAAATGTCAAGTTTTGGTAGTTCATGTCAATTACTTTCTAAGTAAAACGAGGGTAGACTTCACAGAGGTGATTGCGCAAATAATTTTTTCTCCGTTTATCGAACAGTACAATAAAAATGTCAAAAAACTTAAATTTTATAATTTAAAAAACCACTGACTCAAAAAAAAAGTCGAAAAATTAAAAAGAATAATGCACATATTATTCTTTTTAATTTTTCGACTTTTTTTTTTTTGGCCCTTTAAGTTTATAAGTTGTAATATAAATAGTGGTACCAGTTTAGTAGTAATATGGCCAAACGTTGTCGCATCGGCGGACCGCTGAGTAAATAAAGTAAAACCTGCGCGGCAGCGGCTAGATAAGTGGAAAAAAATTCGTAAAATCGAAACTAAAATCGTAAAAGTGAAATTTGGCTACGTTTCATACGGTGGTTTTCACACGACTTCACTTTTCGTTTGACTTAATAGAAAGTTAATACGTTTGACAACCAATTTAAAATCCGTTACGCTAGATTACGTGGTGTCATTCTATTCTACTAGCGTTTACAATTGAGCCACTTGTCTAGGCCCCCAGGATATAACTAAAATGATAAATTAGGAAACTTACCGGTCCCCCGACGCGACGAAGCTTGGATATATTACTACTAGTAATTATATTACAACTAAAACTTAAAGGGCCAATAGGTACATATATTAATATGTATTATATACATATTACATAATTTTAAATTTTAAATTTACGTTAATATTTACAAACTTAAAACTACACATTGTCATAAATAATAGACATCGTTAAAGTTGCCGCTTAAAAAGCTGTCATTGCTTAAGGTGCTCAGCAGACTGGCAGCATTGCCTCCTTGAATTGCCAAACTGATTCGTTGGAGGCAAAGTGATGGGAAAACTCAGCAATTTGTGGACCGCCGCTGCGTCCACCACCTGAAACAAAAACACCACTGTGAGAACCAGAGACGGAGAAAATGATAGTAATGAAATTTTACCAAAAAAAGGTGAAACGACTTTAAAATAATTTTTAGAAAAAAAGACCCAAACAGTTGTCATTGATGACAACTTACCTGTCATTTCGACAGAAAAATTTTTTTTCGATGTTTTTTTTGAATAGGGGTTTTTAAATTTTAAATTTCAGTTTTATTTAATTTTTTTGAACAGGCTACAATCGACACTATCCTCACATTCACACAAATACTTTCCGGGACGAAATACGCACGATACATGAAATTGCGTCATTAATTGTATTTTCTTAGTACTTTTTCCTGCTCCATCATCAGACACTGATCATCGTTTGTCAATCTAGGTATAAAATAAAATAAAATAAAAAAAATAAAAAAGCCTTTATTTGACCAAGCTACAATCTACATTTTTCTATTTCAACTTAGATTTTAAATTGTTTACTTTCTATTTGCTAGGTATATACTTAAGTTTCTCTTTCTTTTGATCCTAAGACTACATTATTAATTTCAAGTTATTTATAGTTAGGTTATTACAGTATATTAAGCTAGGTCCCCAGTTGGGTAAAGGCCTCCTCCAAAGCTGTCGACTTATCCAAGTATAATCTAGGTATATACAAGGTTATTTCGAAAGGATGGGTAAATACGAAAAGGTATTAAAGTACCCATGACAAGGGAAAACTTGAGTCCTAATACAACTTCGCCAAAAGTCAATAGTTCTAGTGTAAAACCTCAAAGTTAAAAATAAAATAAAGTTAAGGCGTTTTTACGTCGCTAGCAAATCTTTGGAATATAGCGCATAATGACAGGGTTGTACATTTTTTCTTATTAAATGAATGTTTATTTGTATGGAAAATAAAATAAACATATCCCGTAATTATTACATCTGCAATGTAACAGTCAACAGTGACCTTGAAACCCCTTCGGATTTCAAAATCAAAGTCAAAGTCAAATTTATTCAAGTAATCCCAATTACAAGGTATTTTTGAACGTCAAATCTACTTTAGTTCGGTTCAAAAAGAAATCCTACACACTGAGAAGAACCGACAAGAAATTCAGTCAGGTATCATTTTACAAAAGATTTATTAAAATACAATATTTTCATTAAGTCAGTAAACTTATTTATACCGCCTTTCACATTAACCTAGTATCACCAAACCTATTCATTGAGACCATTCCAATGAGCTCAAACACGATACCTCTGCTGTAAGTTGGTGGGAAATTGGATATCCTGCCGATTCCAGATGACGTTGGAGCATCAAATCAAAGTACTATTACTATTACTTGTTACTATTTACTAAGTAATTAGTACTAGTTACTACTAGTAATTAGTAATATTACTACTAGTTATTCAATATTGAAGTCACAGGACACTAAATTCCGAATCGATCTGACCAGTCGAAGTTGCTCAAATCCTTACAACTAGAAAAAAGCTAATGATTTTCAAACAGCAGAACAGAATTTCTTGAATCATAGCTAAGAACACTCTCGATCAAGTCACCTTTCAAGCAAAAAAACTAAATCAAAATCGATTCATCCGTTTAGTTTCTACGATGCTACCGACAGACACACGGATACACACATTAAACTTTTAACACCCCTCTTTTTGCTTCGGGGGTTAAAAATGCCTAAATTTCTAAGAGATGTATACCTACACGTTTGTCATTCATGGAAAAATTACAGAATTTGATAAATTTTTTAAATGGGTAATTTTTTCGATATTCCTGCTTTTATTCTTCCTTTTCCTACTGACAACTGCAGATGTTCATTTCTAGTCAATAGAAGTTACGAAGCCACTGTCTTGAACGATATCTATAGCTTGTGTCCAGAGGACGTCAAGTACATACGTATGCCACTCAAAATCTGTCTCTACAGTACCTAACTCCAGTGGAGCTTGATTAGAAAGCATCACAATAATGCCAATGATATAGGTTGTCGTAACTTGCATAGCTACTAATCTATTGAAGCAATCAACTTTAAGTTTTTCACACAGAATAGCTATATAAATACTTATACATATATACGTACCTTCATATGTAGAGGTCTACATAGACCAGCATTGGTTAATTACACACAAGCGAAGCCGCATATACGAGCGAGCTTGACTCACGCACAGAGGGTTCTATATACCACATACGACTTGCCCTTTTGGAGCGACAACACTGAGAAAATACTATAGTCGGTTTCACAAAAGTTTTAGATACTTAACTCTCCGGTTAATTTTGGACTAACACACGGAAAACTGTTTTGTGTAAGTAACAAACTTGTTAAATAATATCAACTAAGGTGATTCGATGCACACCGTCAACATAATTTTGAACTTAACTCCACTAAATTTAACAAAAAATTTTGTAATTTTACTTTGAATTTTACTACATTGTTCCTGGCTGAGTTTCTTGTCAGTTCTTCTCAGTGTCCAGGTTTTCTTTTTAAACTGAACTAAAGTAGATTTGATGTTCAAAAATACCTTGTTATTGGGTTTACTTGAATAAATTGATTTGTCTGACTATGTGAGAACGTGTATCTTCAATCTTTTTTATTTTGCAAATTGAATATTCGTGATATTGTAAAAGTAATTAATACTTTAATCTTAAAAACAACAGATCAATCCTCGGAATTCAAATAAAGTATTTTTTCAGTGGACACAATAGCACTGTCTCGCTTTTACTTACGGCGAAGCGCCAGTACCCGCGTCACGCTTCGGCAACGCGTGACGCTATAATTAAAACATAATTGAATGGATTAAATAGATGTATCTCTATGCCAAATAAGTTTGTGCGACACTTAGTTTCAAAAAAAGTCTGCTGTGACAGACTTTCGGAAGAACAGACCAACAAAAGAGCGATATAACAGTTCTGTTTTCGCTTTGGGAATTGGAACCCTAAAAATAGATATACGCCTTAAAATACATTCTAAGAAACTGTGCCGCCTGCATCGATAGTGAACAGAGATAAAGGGACAGATGACGGCTCTTCTCAAGCATTCTGTAAGCGTGATGATATATCGCTCACATTTACAGAGATAATATTTATGAGTTTTTAAACAATTACTATTTTAAACAGTATATGTTAAACCAGATCCATGAAAGTGTTATTGTAAAAATGAAGAACAGAATTATTAGTTCGGACCCGTAAAAATATAGAGTGAAGAAAGAATGACGAAAATAAGCGCGAGTCGTTTCACGCACCGAGGTTTCTGTACCATCATGCAATGTACTTGTATTGTGTTTTCACCGATAACATATAAGGCGGTTTTAAAAACAAACTTAACTTTACAATTGAAAGACACTTTCTCCCGTACTATCTAGCTACAAATGTAAGTTGGTAATGGCAAATAACTACAAATTAACAATTTTTGGATTTTTGCCTTAACTCGTGCTGGGAGACTTTACTTCTTGCCAAAAATGATTCTAGGTCAATAATAAGTACCCTAATAAGTTTTGATTTATTTGCAAGTGTCAAAATATAAGCTATAAATGGCCAAATTTTTTTTACAATTTTTATTTTACAAGATTTTATTAGGTTATCAATGCACAATTCTTTAGAAATTTAAACGATGTATCATGAAGATACTTGTTAGTTTATTCACAACAGTAACACTTCCTTTCACTACACAAAAAAGGGCATTATCAATAATATAAACGTCCCCATAAATAATCGTTAATTAACCGAGTTTTATGTTTGTGTGAGGTATTAATATGGTAATTACGCCGAGCTCCTCTAAATGGTTGCCGTAAAGTACCAATCGCGACAAATATTAAAATTAAACATTATCTTGCAGCATCTTTGATGACTCTGCGGGGGTATATTATGAAATTATTCGATATTTTTTCGCACGTGAAATGCATATGCGTTTTAGGTTTCAATAATGCCGTCACTAGTGGGCGCCATTTTCTGGTACCAAAGAACTGTTACGATAACGTCACCGTTTTCATTTAACATGTAAAAATGCGAGTATTCTCATTCCAAAAAAATAAGAGTTTATTAAGGTTGAGGCTATGTGGATAATAGACTGCTGTCTCATCAACAGCTGATCACATTGCAGAAAAATAAACCCGTTAACTGAAAATTAAAAAAATTTGTAGTTAAAAAGTAAATTAAAAAGTAATTTGATGTCCCTGAATAAAAGTTTAGACTTTTTGGTGGGAACGGGAGAAGTGAGATTGTCATTTTATTTAGATTTTCTATTTTTTTCATTTTTGGGAGTTTTAAAGTACAAAAGTGATAGTATATTGTGTTTTAAAGTTCTGTGTAAGTGAAAAGAATTAAGTAGGATTAAATAAACTTGGGTAGCTAAGGTACTCGCGCTCTTCCAAGAAGTCCTATAAAACTTCAGTAAAGTCTATCACTTTACTGGAGGATTTTTACGATAACGATTCTACTTATTAATATAATACGTGACATTGGCAAATGCGCTAATCTGTGCGACATGCCGTGAAAAAAGAAAAAAAAAGTTTATTAGATACATTTTTAGAGTTGCATGAATAGATCGTTGACATACGAATAAAAAGTATAAAAAAAAAATTTGTAACAAGTAACGCAGGTAAAGTAAATAAAGGTAACAAGTGCTTTCATGCCAGTCTTACACAAAGAAAAACATAGAATATGGTAGTTACTTATCTTCTTTAAGCGGCTGTTACAAACTCAATCAATCGTTATGCAAAATAAACGACAATTGCATATTGGTTTACTAAATATTCTTCGGTCAACCATCAGTCACTACAGCTCGACTAAATTTTGTGAAAATAAATGTCAGGATCCTCCCATGCTCGGGGCCCTGGGTCGTGGGCTATTTTGCTCGCTGTTCTAACCTATTGCTACGCCACGATACACAGTGTTATGATTAATTTTCTGACTGTATTAAGATCGACGGCCTGAAAGTTTCAGGCGAAGGAGACCTTGTACGGAAACCGAGAGGAAACCGACTCGCTTATATCGTGACATCGTAATAGCTCCCATGTTGTATCCATAACGTTGGATGATCATCGTTGATGCGGTTAATTAGTTGTGATTAACACAATTAAGTAAAGTGGTGCATTTCTAAGTTATAAGTTACAGCGGTTGCAGTACGCAATATTAAAACGTAACAAAATTCGAATAAAAATAAATAGAAAATAAAATTTGAACTACCTGTATTCATAGACTTTATAAATATCTAGATGTCGTGTCCTAGCAGCAACGGTGAGGTATATCAGATCAGCCGACTCACCTGTACGCACAACACATTTATTATCAGATAAGCTGATCAGTCGTCGTTTCATTTGACAGCACACCACAGCACCTGTGCACACATCTTCACTTTACTAGTTTTTATTTGCTTCACTTCATCAAGCAAGCAAGTTATAAAGTCTATGACTAGGCATAGACTTTATAACTCTAGACAGGTAACGATAAGGTGAGGTAGAAAATTTACAATATACATCATAAATTTTCTACCTCGCCTTACCGTTTAAATAAAATTCTTCTGCTTACCTTCCATCTATGATACTTACGTGTGAAATAGATTGTTAAACCCAGAATTAATACACAAAATAATTGCCATTTCGCTTTCGGAATAGACAGAAGACTAAGAAAAGTCACAATCTATTGTAATTAATTGTATGAGAATTAATTTATCTATTGACTATTTTGTCCTAGTGTGTACCGTTTTACTGAAAATTAAAAAAAAACGTGAAATACCATACTTAATAGGGGCAGAGGAGTCTCGATCGACTTGATGGAGACTCAATGGGGCGTGCAGAGAGGAGTGCAGGAGTCTTGAGAGCTTAAGGCGACGCGACGCATTGGAAATTTTGACGGCAGGAATTTTAATATTTCTAAATGACTACAAAACGTATGAAAGTGATAATTGGTAAGCTGATTCTTCATTTTATAGACTTTATTTTGACAGTTGCGATATATGATTAGTTAACTTGAGTAACACAAAAAAAAATATCAAAGAATCCTCTTTTAAAACAGAGATTTACATCTTTACGAGTGACCGGACCGATTTATGTTTATATATATACATAGTTTTAATCTAAACATACTTTTCCAAATGTCAGTTGGATTTTTAAAAATTAATTATAGTTTTTAAAATAAACGAAAATAACTACTTTTTAGTAAGCTAGCGCGCGCACTTTTGCATAGACCAGAAGGTCTATTTTGGATTAAATTATTGTTTATCAATGCCTCGCCTTAATGCGCTTTGGCAAGTGTACATAAAACCAAAGTCATGATAAAATATCGTTTTTTAAAATATATTAATTTTGCTGCGGAGAATCTAGAACGAATGTACTATGAACGAAGAACATATTATTCGAATGAAAGATCAATTTAATGTCGCTTAATTGATCTCGATTGTCGTTTGGTGAACATCCGGTGCCGTAATGATCTATTTTTACTATTTTTAAAGTTTAAAAAGACGGTACTGTTTGGAATCAGACAATATTTTAAAGTGTATTTTACAATATTTTAATATTACTCGGTGAACTACTGAATTAAGTGAAGACTAAAAATCAGCGAACGAGCAGACCCAGAGCAAGTTTACTTCAAGAAATTGTTTCGAAAGACTGAAACGTCAAAATAAAGGTTCACTCATTCGCTAATCACTTATCTCTTGCGTCGCATAAAATTAATCCATTTGAGTTATAGTTATGTCTGTTTTAATGTTGTGCAGCAGTTTTAAAAGACTAATTAATTGTTTATTCATGTTTTTAGGATGTTCTGTGCATCACTGGAGATAAGCTAACAGACCATTATAAAAACGTTTTAGATTAGAAAGTGCAATTAATACATATGTTTTTGGTATTACTGCACGGTTATATAGCACATTTTAGGCAGAAAATTTATTTGTTATTACGTACGAGTGAGATAAAACAAATGGGCTTTCCTGATTTGGTTTGGAATCTAGGTTTTACTAGACGCTTCTCCAGTTCGGTGTGTATTACCCGTACCTACAAATCTAGTGCTCAGTTTAAGATCACACAATTTGCGTTTCTGAAAAAAACGTAAGAACTTTTTAAGAAAAAATTTAAACCGACTTCATAATAAAAACTCGGAAAAATACGAAATAATTAACCTCTACTATTCAAACTCATAGGATTATTACTTACATAAGTAAATTTGACAGTTATTGAAGTCAATGCCAAGCCTACCGAAATATTATACTTTCTTTTGCTGTTCAATATTGGTTTGGCACTTTTCAGTGTTTTTATTTTGAAGTCGGTTTAAATTTTTATTTAAAATTTTCATTTTTCCCTTTTGAGTGACCTTATTGACGACCTCCGTGGCGCAACGGCTAAGCGCTTCGGAAAGTAAACGGGGGTTGCGGGTTCGATTCCCGCCCCGAGTCTGGGTGTTTATGTATAATATGTATTTATTTACAAAAGAAAAATTTTTAAGCAGTATATTAGTTGTCTAGTATCCATAACACAAGCGCTGTGCTGCTTACTTCGGGACTAGATGGCGCTGTGTGAAATGTCTCAGTATATTATTAATATATTATTATTATTACTCATAAGTAAATATCTAAGATAAGCCTGTAACCACCTTTTTCCAATTCTGGGACGAAATGTAAAGATCTTCGAAATACCTTGAGGAGTTATTTGGTGCAATTTCGAAGTTCAAAGTAGGATTGGAACAAACTTGGAACTTCTTTTGCGTTAGGTTCAGTGTGAACCTAACGCAAAATGAATTATTGAAAACGTTTAATAAACAAAGAAATTATGCCAGAACGAAAATGAAAAAAAAAATGTATGTACAGACGATTCGGGAAACACCACCTCTTTTTGAAGTCGGTTAAAAAGTATTGGTATAATGCGAGTTCAATTCGCTCATAAAGAGTACCGTACTACTATTTAATAATAATATCACGACCTTACATGAAAATATTAAAATTTGTAACTGTTATTTCTGAAACACCACGAAAAAGCAAGTTGTACAGTATTGAAATCGATTTTTTATCAGTAGATAAAAAATCGATTCCTTTAGTAAAAGGAATTTAAAATTGTTACCCAGGCATTGTTTCAACTCGTATAAACTTTTCTAAGCTACTGGTCGTCAGGCGTTTTACAAAATGACCAATCATCGTTTGATAAAAAGGCAAATCATTGTCAGACTATCAGTCAACGACATTTTAAACGTTACGAGATAAGGTGCATTAGTTGGTAGACATGTTTCTTTTTTTTGACAGTGTATACCATTACGAAGTGTTGCCATGTCCAATATATCACATTTCGGGGAAAATATTTAAAAATCCACAATTTTAAAACGTATCAAACAATAACTGCGTGAGTTGATCTACTATTTTTGTCCCGATCGGTTATTTTTTTTAAATATTTCTTTCAATTTATTAATTACCTTCTATATCTGAAAAGAGTAGAAAATAATGAGGACACACAGGAAATTAACCTTTTATTTTGATTGACGTTTCGGCCGAGCTGCATCGGCCATGGTCTCGAACAAAATGTTGTAGCAAGCTTTACTTCGTGTCCGAGGCAGATATTTTATCATCTACCCCCGATGTTTGTAAATAGTTTTTAGGACTGCTACATACCGAACTCACAATGTCCACATATGTAACCGAAACTGAAAAACAAGGTTTTGTTCTCAAATCATTAGATTTCCACGCCGTCATTAAATTGTATTCGTTTTCCCAATAGAATTGTTTATGTCTTTCGGTTTCAATTGCTTAACGCACGAGACTTGGATGAAAACATGTGGGCGATGAAACTCAATCCAATAATTGATAGATTGGAGACGATGTTACGCTACCACTGATTTGGTTGTTTGCCGGAAAAAAGGGTTATAAAAGTTTATAATAATAAGGATGAATAACGTTATATACATTTATAAATTAATGCTGAAGTACTTATATGTGCAGGAATTGTTATATAATCGAAAAAACCTCAATGAATAGTGAACTTCACACTTTGGACAACTGAAAGTACGTTATTTATACAAAGTGTTGTCTATGGCTCGTCCGATAATATCAATCGATTCGGTTGAATCGATATCGACTCAATTCTATCAATTGACATCACTATTTTAGTCCGTAACATTGTTTATCAAATCACTATCGAATTAAATAAATATTAGACTATAAGTAATTGGTTTTACATAATAAACCTTATTACTTTGAAAATGATCTGCGACAACAGACGAGTTAGCATACTGTCGGTTTGAGATGCCTGTGGGAAAAACTGTTCCCTCTTCAACTTGAATGTTTCAATTACATTGTCAGCTCATTCGCTGTCAGTCAACGCAGCGTCTCGAGTAATATGTTAATTAGCTGTTAGCTCCGTGACTTATGATTGAGATATTAAGCTTTTTTGTTATTTGTCAGCACTGACGTCTGCCTGATTACGACGAAAGAGTAATATTTTTCGCTACAAGTTAAATATACATATTAATTAAATACAAGTAAGACAATAGCCTTGTATTTATGCTATTAGTATTACACAGTCTATTAATGTATGTAGTGTCATCGGATATTAATTTAGTTTTATAAACACAGTTTAAAAGACATGTGAATTTTTTCCAAGGAATGTAGGACTTGTATAGAAGAAGGGCTAATAATCCTGGTCCTTTTCTCCATCTGTAATCTGACCTCACCGAAAGCAACAATTAACGTGAAAGTATACGTACAAATAACGATAGCTCAGCGTTGTATGTATATGATGCTATTGACGCCTACTGAAAGATCTTCAGCTACAAGTAATTGTAGTAAAATAAACTGGACAATAAGCTTTTGCAATTTAGGAAGTAAGTACTCCTGTCATACGTGAATACAAACGATTGTATGATGATAAATCATTACTGTCAAATATGGTTTGGCTCAACAAAGGCTCCAGGAGCGGTCAGACATGCGCAGTCATCTCGCACACACTAATGAATCACGCGCTGATCGAAGCTGCCGGTTAGGGCAGCGAGCTAAAATTTTTTTGGTTCCGTAGGACAAATTAATAAAACTCAGATACCTTGTCTAAGGAATCCCCAACAAAGTGAGCTGTCAGAAGAAACAGCGGTATGTCAGTCGCGCATTCATTGTTGATTCGGCAAGCCTCGGGGTCGGAAGAGCGAAAAATAAAAGTGATTTCTTCAATAAAGTGTTTAATTTATCATGTTAGGGCCTTTGCATTAGCAGTTTTTTTTTATATATCAGAGGGGGCAAACGTGCTAGCATATCACCTGATGGAAAGTGATCTCCGCCACCCATGGACACCCGCAACGTCTTCGTCCGCAAGGAACTTCACTTCGGATCTGGATATTATATTTGGTGTAAAAGTGTGACGCAGTGTGTGTGGCGAAAGAGGTACATGGAAACAGCGATGATTGGTGGTCCACGCTGTCAATCCCCACACAATTTTGCATTTGAAATGGATAGGATATCAAAGCGTAATAAAATGATAAACGTCTTAATAGATATGAGTACATCTATGTAGGCATTCATTATGATTACTTTCATTTTATAAAGATGAAGTTGGATCTGCGCAAGAGTTAGAAGCCGTATTCTCTTTTTGGCAAGTTTTGATTTTTTTACTTTAAACAATAGAGTGCAAATCAACGTAATTAGGTACTACTGATATATGAGTGCAAAGAGAATTATACGACTAGATTTCTCTCCTCTTGGTGTAGACACAACATTCTGCTTAAATACAAAGTAATATAGAGTTTTACTAAAAGTAATTAACAGGATATATTATAATACATGCAGATTGTATAATATACACAACAGGTAATGCTGCCAGTCTGCTGGGCACCTTAGGCAATGACAGCTTTCTAAGCGGCAACTTTGAGGAAGTCTATTATTTAAGATGTGTAGTTTTAAATTTGTAAATATTAACGTATGTATGTACTTTTTTGTTATTAATAAATATACACAAGATATACAGATAAACACTAATTAAAACAAAATATATACAACAATTACACATATTGTGTGACCCCAAACTAAGCAATAAGCTTGTACTATGGGTACCACACAACGAACTCTGGGAGGTTCCCAGTAACACCCAGACTCCAAGCCAATTTAGAAAAGTTCGTTTTCTAAATTGACCTGACCGGGGTTCGAACCAGGGACCCTAGGTTGGAAAGCAGATGCATATCCCACTGCACCAAAGGGCCAGTCATATATTATAAATTATCGCGTCCCCATCTCCTTGGGGGACAGACGGTAGGCGTTTTTCTTTGATATTTTAAAAGCCGCTCCATAAGTATACTCTCCAACCACATTATTAGAACCCGCACGCGCGTATCGCGCGAAATATCGCGCGATATCTGCTGTCAAAACAAGAATTTGTATAATGTAATTTGTATAGTGGCGCTAAATCTACCGCAAAAGTGCATTTTACGGTCATACAATAATAGATACGCAATCGTCATACATGATACCAACGTTTTATTACAATTAGTCATTGGTCGCGCAACGATCGCGTGGCTGTCTGTCTGCATATCTTTAGGTTATAACCCCGCGATGGAGTGAGCGCGACATCTAGCAATACCTATTACGTACTTTTGGCTTAACATATAGCAACACAGAATACTAAATTAGATAGCAACAAGTTCCTAGCATATTATAGCCTGTACAAGTTACCCTTGGCCTACGAATTGTGCGGGAAGATATAGCTGGCTTGTTCCGTATTTATCTTTTTCTCCCAGGCGACAGTCGAATACAATCTACGTTATATAATCTATCTCGGACCAAAATATAATGGACAGTCATAATGAGTTGCCACTCATAAGACCGCGTGTCATATGAAATTTTTTGTTTCTCTGTTTATCTTATTGACCGTAATCATGAGTAAAACAGCTGTAGTAAGTTTGGAAACCTCGTACTGTCGGTGTAATTCGTGTCAGGTCATGACCGGCTCGACGTACGAAGTATTGCATTATAAACTTTTAAACTTTCACGTTGCTTTATAAAATATCTAAAAAAACGGGATATTAAGACGATTGCCTTTTATTTTCGCTTGACGTTTCGGCCGAGTTGCATCGGCCGTGGTCTCAAGTACAAGTCGCAGCAATCTTCACTCCGTGTCCGAGGCTAATTTATATCATCTACCCCCGATATTTGTAAATATTTATCAGGGTTCCTACATACAACACTCACGGTGACCACACATTTAGGCTGATTTATACCATCTGCCCCCGATATTTGTGAATATTTATCAGGGTTCCTACATACAACACTCACGGTGACCACACATTTAACATGGTGTGAAAAACGAGGTTTTGTCATTTGGATCATAGGATTCTACGCTGTTGATAAATTGTATCCGTTTTCCCGATTGAATTTTTTGTTTCTCTTGATTTCAATCGCTACACACACGACTCTTGAATGAAACTGATGATCGCTGGAAAAGATTCGTGAGCTATGAAATTTTATCCAATGATTGGTATCCGATTGGGAAAGATGTTCCGCTATCGTTGATTTGGTTGTTTGCTGGTTTTTCACAGCTGTAATGTGTTCCTTAATACTTTCAGCAACAGTCCGCTTCCGTTTGGCCATTGTATGAGCTGCCGCAACTGAAATCTTGTAGACACCAACAGCGAAACCTCCTTCGGTGTGCTCACTATTTTGTTCACCTTTGTTTCCGGTGTGTACACGGTACATTGTATAGTTTAGATAAAGTATTGCATTACTGAAATAATTACATATTTGTTTTGTGTTTCGAGTACTAGTATTCACAAGAAAGCTATGTCATGTTCGGCTGTGTATTGTTGTGCTATGATCTGTGACCCTTCTCTAATCACGCACATTAATACAAATCTAGAACCTAGGTTGTTGTATCTTTTATCGCGTGAGGAACTTTCAATTAAATAACTATGCAAGCTTCATGCAAGATCACTTAACTTTATTATTAATAACTAATTCAACATACTTGGTACACGGTCGGACATGAACAAGCAGGGAGGCAAAACACCCGAACCATTAACAATTGAATTACAGACTACAATACACAGGTAGGCACGCAGTGTACTATGTGACAGGTTGGCATAAATATGTAACATAGTTCAATAAAAAACGGACACGCTCTTAAAGCAAAACTCCGTCCATTATGACCTTTGGTCCGAGTAATCTACGTATCTAAATATAATCTATGGTTAAACACGTACTTTGACACCGTGTCCGACTCACTTTAGCTCTATAATTTATTGTTCAGTCACCTTACACGAATACATTATAAGATTGTTTTTTACAATTGAATACCAATTTATTGTTCATTGTATTATATTTAACAAAGACCGTTCTTAAGGAACCCCAAAGTCCAAAAATTTAACCGTGTAATAAAGTTCCCGTTTAACAAAAACAAACCGGAATCATTAGCCGTCATTAAGAGCGCGATGCGTGTCGTAAATCATCAAATCATTATAATGAGATGAGATTTTATATTGATCATTATCTTCGTTATACCTTTTCATATTTTAGAGGCTGTTGACTCATATAAGGCTAGGTACAAACATGAGCGCTTATTTTTACACCTGTAAAATTAGTTGTCAGTAAAATCACCGCTATGTAAACAGAAGGCCACAATAATGTAAGAAACAAGTAATAGAATTAGTAATTCAAACCATGACAAATCCAAAATTTATACTTTCAGCTATAAACTTACAATTCTTGATTTATATCATATATATATATAAATCCGCCAGTGTTTCAGCGTGTCAATGTTGATGCAGATGTAATAATTACGGGATACGTTTATTTTATTGTTCATACAATACAAAAAAATGTATATGTGATACAAAAAAATGTACAACCCTATCGTTATGCTCTACATTCCAAATGTTTGCTAGCGACGTAAAAATGCTGATATTAGGGTTGCCTCATCTTTATTTTTTTTAAACCTTAATGTTTTGGTTTGACTTTTGGCGAATGCAAATTTTCCGTTGTCATGGGTACTTTAATACTAATCCTTTCGAAGTAACCTTGTACATACAATTTAAATTTACTTTAATTTTGAAAAAAATATTTAAAAGCACTCTCACACTTAGACGAGATTGTGCGAGGAGAAAAACGAGATTTGAGAAGGCGACAAATGTAAGGACCACGATCCATGACACTCCATCCTCTACCCCATTAGGGATACAGCGTATGTAATTTAAAATTAATAGATAACATAATAAATTACTTTCAACCATTACTTTAAATACTTGCAATAGTTCCAGAGATTACCCTCCACATATAAACAAACTTACAAAATCTGCTCTCTCTCTAATATTAGTACAGATAATAAAGAATTTAATGAAGTGGTAACATTTTATATTATGGCAATACATTTTTGTGATATTTTTTTATATTATATTTTTGTAGTGAGACTGTATTTATATCATTATCTTTACCAATTTTAAAGCTCTTTTAAAAGTCTCTTCTTCTCTCTCTTTAGCGATTTGTTAACTCCATTATTACAAAGGTTCACAGTTTGACGTAAAAGTACCAAAATAAAAGAAAAGTATCAAAATTTAAATCTTTAGCTTTCTAGCTTGCAAAATAAATAAACTCTCATTGAACTATATCTTTCAGAGAGCAGATATTAGTGAAATGTTAATTGTATTGTTACATAACTACTCATTATTTTTTGGGCCGGGAGTTTACTCAACTTTTAATTTTACATTTATGAATAGATAATTTTTATTGTTCGAGGTACTATGTATCCTAACCATCTCATAAAAACTTGGTTCAGAATAAAATTTTCTATAGCACGTTGACCTCAAGACCAAACTAATCACTTTGAAAAAAGGTACCTACAACTCAATAATTCAACACACCAAAAGAGCGTTAAATAAACACTTGAAAGCGTGACTTTTAATATCTTTATCCGTTTTAAAATATCAAATTATAATATTAAACATTCTCAAACGAGATTCATTTATCTGTCGGCCACAATGGCCCCCTGGGGTGCGGGAGTGAAGCGCGGAGGGCGCGGGCAGCCGTTAAGTATGGCTACCTCTGATGGGATTGTTCAGGTTAAGTTGACTACAAAACAGAGTTATTTTAACTATATAAATATTTTATTAACAGATTAGCTTTCGCCTGCGTCTACGTCCACGTAGATTGAAATGAATACACATTAAAAACGCAAAAGTAAAGTAGGTACAAATAAATGAACTGAGCAGCTAGATAAGTGGTGAGAGTTTCGTAGAATAGAAACGCTCGCTGGCGTTATTGCTTGTCAAAAATTCCATTTGGCTATGTTTCATACGGCGGTTTTCACACTTTGATTTAATAAAAAGTTAATAACGTTTGACAACCAATTCAAAATTCGTTACGCTAGATTACGTGGTATTTGTCATTATATTCTACTAGCGTTTACGACAATCGAGCTATTTGTCTGGGCTTCTGGTTATCTTAGATTAACACCTAGCGCTTTGTAAATTACGTATGTGGTATTCTCTTTTGAACTTTCTGTTGGAATCTCTGATGACCACGTTATTATAAATTTGCTTATGTGGCAATTTTGTAAGGCGTACTATCACACTCAGATATAGCTCTCTTTCTTCTGCGTGAAACTTATCTACGCCTGTCGCGATATTTGTACAGTGCAAGAAATAAATCGATTAAATCAGTCGGCAATAAGTGTAGAGTTTAATTGTGGCACGATTTAGCGAGCCTCACCAGCCCTACGAATGACGCACACTTCCATACAAACTGTCTTTCGCTATTTTGCCCTCCTTTCAGTTGATTTCTCAAAAATTCGGAACACGTGATTCTTAATTTTCGGTTTTCATACCAAATTTATTGGTATTAACTATAAAAACAACGTGGTTCCGAACAAAACTTTCTTTTATCAAATTATCTCTTTATATTATAAATGTCTAAAAATTCTGAAACACTTCGTTTTTAAATTTTGGAAATCGAAAAGCCAAGTATCAAATTTCATGTATTTATCTTAAATATGACGAATATTCATCCAAACCCATGTTCCGTATTTTACCCCTTTAGGGGTTGAATTGTCAATAACCCCTTTTTAGTGCACCTGTGCACCCCTTATGGAACCTAATGGTATATTGTATAGACTCAGGTGTTACTTTGCGGAAATCCATTTCATGTGATGAATTCCTAAAATCTTTAGCTATTTTCTGCTCAAACTCCAAAAAACACCAATCTACACGTGTTTCGCCTCTCAACGAAGCATCTT
Source organism: Zeuzera pyrina (assembly GCA_907165235.1). NCBI lineage: Eukaryota > Metazoa > Arthropoda > Insecta > Lepidoptera > Cossidae > Zeuzera > Zeuzera pyrina. The sequence continues at coordinate 3,029,537 of OU015639.1, forward strand.
CAGGATATACCAGAGATCAGACTCTTTCAGCTAACCCGCACAGAATCAACAAATGAATCAGCTGCACGACTATTTAAATATTCGTGCAGCTGATTCATTTGTTGATTCGGTGCTGGTTAGCTGACCGAATCCTGATCTCTGGTATATCCTGAGGATGCTTCGATGACAGGTGAAACACGTGTCGATTGGTGGTATTTGGAGTTTGAGCGCAAAATAGCTAAAGATTTTAGGAATTCATCACCTAATGGTATCTTTCAAGTTTTTCTCTTCAGTAGTTTAGGTTGTGCGTGGTCTATCAGTCAGAGTTTTAATTAGTTTTATTAAGTAGATAACTCGTGAGAACGTACATGGCCTCATGGTGCTTACTGAGGTTAAACAACGTTGCGCGCGGTTATCTCCTGGATGGGTGATTTAGTGGCATCCATATATAAATATAGTGTCTCGCAAGTTATAACACTACATTAAATAAGGAAAATTTTGAGTCTAGTAACTCAACATTTTCCATATTTAATGTTTTTAGAAATTTTTTTAGAAATTCATGGCCTAAGGAGGTAAAAAGTGGTGTCAAGTAATGTCAAGTGTGGAAAAAAACATGTGGCAAATCCGCTAAATAAATTGAGTAATAGTTAGTGATTGGAATCATGGGTGTGATTACTGATTACTATCAAAAGTATGGACAAGAGCTAAAATTTGATCGATCCATTGTTTAAATTAAATTTGTTTATTTTTAAACTTGTTTATTTTTGATAAAAATGTAAGCTCCAGTAGAAGATAAAAATACGTAAACATATTTTTGATAAAAATGTAGACTCCAACAATCATAATTATTGTTCTATTTACTTATTTTGGTAACCAATTTCCTGTCGTTAATTTTTATAAGTGTAACATAGATTTTATAAAGACAGATTTTGCATATAATCAATAGAATCATCCTCGTTCGGAATCCTAGTGATGTATTTACATCCGTTGCTAAAGTATCGAATCCCGGGTCATCCCGAGAATTATGGGTCATATCCATATTTTTGATAGTAATCACATCCATGATTACTGGGTATAAGTGACCGCGTGCGAAGTCGCTTAACCTCACTTACTGTATCAAATACGAAACGCTTCACTCATATGAATACGGATACCATTACCTGCATACGTGTATACCGTTAGTACACCAAAGTATTATCCAACACTACTAAAAGAGTTCTGGGGCCCCGAAACCCATTGCCTGCTTTCTGATACTTGTAAGAGACTGGACGTGAATTTGAGAGACCGTGGCAGCTGGCAGCTTCTTCTGTCAACGAATCAGATTGGCTATTCAAAGAGATAGTCTGCCGGGCACATTAATATAACAACTTAAAAGCCTATAAACTGCTTGACTGATTTTGACGAAATTTACAATGGAGATAGAGGATCCCCGAGGAAGAACATAGGTAAATTTTTTTAAATTCCGTGCAGACGAAATAGTGAAAGACAGCCGACAGCTAGTTTGTCTATAAATATTTTAAAATGAAGAAAGGAATGCTTTGACGGTTCAGGCACAGAATGAATGTGTGATAAAAGACTGACGAAGAAAATCTATAGAGTGAAAATAAGTGGTAGCAGAAGCCTAGGAAGACCAACGCTGACTTATGAAGATCAAATAACCAGAGTTAGCAGACGGAAATGTCAAAAGCACTCGCATACCTAGGCGAAAATGTGTGAGGAGAATGATGAGATTTGAGGAAGCGAAAGAAGTATGTAAGGACCGCGACGCTTACCGCCCCGTCCTCTCTGATTACCCCGTTAGGGATACAGCTGAAGATATGTATGTATGTTTTAAAATGTCAAATGCTTAGGTTAATGAATTTCATTACAATGACAAATTTCAAAGTCTGTACGTAACTTAGTCTCTGAAAAATTGGACTGTCGGAGACAGACGGATACATGACCGATCCAATTCTAATAAGGGTTTTCCTTAAAGATAAGGAACTCGAAAAAAATTCCACGTGAAATTTCTGGCAACAAGTACTTATGTGATTTAAGAAATCAATTCAACATAAAGTTATTCCGCTTAACTCGAGTTTCATTTTAATAAATAAAGTCATTCGTGTGATAATCGCGAAAACTTGTCGTGTCCAACCTTTTATGAACAAATACAAATTACATTTACCGATACATTCGTCTCTATTGCAAACCCTTAAGAGCTTTTTTATTCCGGTTCAATTGAAAAGGAACATTGTGAAAAGGTTTATAAAAGAGTTGTCGTAAATCTACTGAGATGAAGATATTATTAAACTAGGCTCAGAATACAAATGGTTTGCGTATAAAAAATGAGTACATGATTTATTTCATTTTGTGCTACCGTTGTTACTTGTAGGTAACATATTAACGATTTTCCTCTTTAATAATCTCAAAATACTAAGCGTGTGTGCTTACTATTGCCGCTAGACAACAGTTGGATATGAGAAATAAATATTCAGTGACCATTTTCCAAGATTTCTCATGGGTTTCACGTTCCATCATAGACATTATGAAATGGGTGTTTGTAAGTGAAAAGGAAAAACACGAACCTTCATAGGTTTTTATAAATATTAAGCCCAAAAGAAAACGAATTTTTTTTTTCCAATCTCCTATGAAAATATGTTAGTTTTAAGAGCCCTCTCCAAAGATCAGCTCAAAAAAAATTTTTTGAGAGATCGCTCCAAAATTTTTTAAATTTCCAAAATATGTGCATATATATATTTCTTATATATATACGCATTTGTATTCATTATACATTTGCTGTCATCAGCAGTTATGTAATCAATACAAATGTATACATAATAAAACTGAAAAGCCAAAGTTTGTTTGTTAAAATTGCTGAACTTTGGATGGATATTTGAAAAAGATTTACAGTGGAGTAAGATTCAGTCTTCATTTTAACTCAATCAGCGGGGTTATTACCTAAAAATTCGCAGACAGCGACAGCCACGCAATCACTACGCGACCGGTGACTAATTGTAATAAAAAATTGATATCATATATGGCGATTGCGTATCTATAATTCTATGAGCGTAAAATGCACTTTTCGCGGTTGACTTGCGCCACTATACAAATTACATTACATACATTCTCGTTTTGACAGCAGATATCGCGCGATATTGGCTGTCGCATGCTGTCCGCAAGTTACGTAATAGGCGTGCGAATTGTTCAAACAGAAGATAATATGCGAATTGTAATTTCTTGTGTCAGGAACGCGAAATCGGAGGCTCAAGGGCAGCCATCTTCATCAAAACTAAAAAACTTAGGCAGTAACTTAAGGCATTAACATGCGTTAAGGCTGTGTAGAAATTTCAGACGAAGTAAAAATTTAATTTAAGAAATTAATGTTAAATTTAAAAACAGGTTTAAGTAATAAAATTGAGTTTTAAATATCCATTACATCATTTTTGTTTTTGGTTTTACTTACTATTTTGCAATTTAGTTTGGTCTCCTATCAAATTTCAGCTCAGTAGGGGTACAGATAACGGCTGCGTCATAAGGACAGACAAATACGACAAAACTATGAGAGTTTCGTATTTGCCCTTGCACCTACGGTACCCTTAAAAATAGCATCGCTACAGTTTGTAAAATCTGCGTGAAAAAGTTGCAGACATGGCTACTGTGGTTGGAACTATGTGAGTAATGAGTAGTTTCTAAACAATAGCAATAGTTGTACTGCTAAACTTAGATCTAACATCTAAGCTTTTATTGTGAACTAGCGACACGCCACGGCTATGAACGGCTAGACATTTTTTTTTAAATAAAATACAGCCCATGTTAATCGCTGATAATGTAGCTTTCTATAGGTGAAAGAAATTTTGAAATGGATTGAGTAGTTTTGGAGTTTATCCATTACAAACAAACAAACAGTTTACCTCTTTATAATATTAGTATAGATAAGTATAGAAAATATACACAAAGAATTGGGTTATTTTTAGTTCATTGTGTGACGCCAATATTAATTTATAGGGATATAAATACAATTAATATAATTACTTGAAGATAATGTGTTGATTTTCTTTAAGATAATTAAGACAACCCTAAAAAAACTGAACTAATATTGATGTTATGAACCCTGTACCATTCTTGTTGGATCATTACTCATTCAATACTTTAACCAATAGTAGAGTTTGACAGTTAAAAAACGCTACCGTCGGCTGGCCGTGATTCTAACAACATCATTAGCAGGAGCGCTCGGCTATAACAGCAAATAACTACTAAAGTTATGCCTTTATGTTAGGGTGGCCATATGTCAGACATTACTTGAGACAATCCCAAAATATTGTAAAATGAAATGCGAGAGCTCGAACGAAAAGAGATTTAACAGGAAAATGTATTACAGAAAAATATGTATTTAGAGAAAAATGTGTTGAAGTGATTATTTCACACTGTACCCCTAAAGGAGTTGTCAGTGAGGATAGAGTGCAGAGAGAATGAATGGAAAAAATGTTACCTGACTGAGTTTCTTGTCGGTTCTGCTCAGTGCTCAGTTTTTGTTTTCGAACCGAACTAAAGTAAACTTGACGTTCAAAAATACCTTGCGATTGGGCTTACTTGAAATAACTCGATTTGACTTTAACTTTACCAAACATCACGGTCAATACATATTTTTTCCGCCTCTTCAAATTTCATTATTCTACTCACAAACTTTTGTTGAGGTATGTGATTGTTTCTGACATTTCAATAGCATTTACACGCCACTGCAAAGTTAACATTCTGGCTATTGAATCTTCATGATACAGCCTTGGTCTACCTTGATTTCTGCTACTACTCACTTTCGCTCTGTCTTTCTTTCTTTTTTTTCTTCCCTTCGTCAATCGTTTATCATTCATTCTTTCTATGTGCCCGAACTATTTTTTTCTTCATTTTTACAATAAACTCTCATTCAACCTTGCCGTACAACGTATCTCTTCATTGCTCATTCCACTCACGAACGTAGTTTCCAAATTAAACCGCAACGCCCGAAAATTTTCACAGGCTTTTCCCCGAAAATTACCATAACTGAAACTAAAACTAAAAGTTCCGTTGGACGCTAGGGAAAATAGAATCTTTAAATTCTGAAAGTGTATGATCGTTTTTAATAAATATATTAATAGAAATTAAAATAAAAAAGTAGCCTATGTCCTTCTTTAAGGCCTAATCTATCTCTAATTTAGATTTCATCAAAATCGTCCCAGTGATTTAGCCTTGAAAACGTAACAAATTAGACACAGTCACTTTCGAAATAATAATATTTTTTCTTATTTTCTAAACAAATACATAGCACTAAAAAATACGTTGAAAATCCAACATTACATAAACTAATTCATGGTCACAATAACTAAACCGCTTGAATAAACATCGTTAACAGTGATAGATATGGGTAGTTATGAAAATAAACCAAAACATCACCGTCTTAACGAGGTGTGGTACCAGCCTTGTGTACGTAACGAATATTCGTATATACTTTTTTATACATTACCTGTATTTTTCATTAAAGCGACCCACTATATAATGAAACGGGTAATGTATTCAACACAGATCCATAGAATCAATATTTTTAAACGATGAGATACGAGAAGGTAGTGGCCAGCGAAGATGCCCCGCTGTGACGTAATAATTCTGAGTTTATCCTTTTCACATCAATTGAAAATCTGTTCCTTTCGTCTCTTTTTCTCATATACAAACAGTTTAGTGTTATGATTGTTTTATAGTATTCCTAATTTTTAGATACGACATAATTATATCAATGATGCTTTGAAGATTTTATATTATTATTATTAGGTTGGCAATGCACAAGTAATATCCCTGATGTTTCAAGGGTATTACTTGCGTGTTGTGCATAAATAAAAGTTATGAAATTTTCTATTTTCTATCAAACTATATCAATTTGTAATATTTTTTTAGTACATTTCTTTACGGGGGTTTCGTTGAGCCAGCTCAGTGAAGCGAGACGGCAGTGCACGTAGTCCGCGCTGTTGTACTTGTCAAGGTGTACTTCGATATACAGTGACGAAATCCTAATAATAAGTTTCCTAAATATTTCTTGAAATTATTTCATGTTTTGAAAAATTTCAGAAAATTATCCATCACCACTTATATAATTAAATTTGACAGTTACTGAAGTCGATGCCAAGCCTACCGAATTAATAAACTTTCTGTCGTGGCGTTGCACATTGATTTGGCACCGACTTCGATAACTTTCAAATTTAATTATGTAGGTATTTGTATCGTATAAATAAAGTTATATTTGTAATTGAGTTTTGATTAGTAAAGGATAGTTATTTTGTTCTTTTTAGCGTTTTTTTTAAGTCGGTTAGTTTTTTATAAACTTATTCTTTCGCGTTGCTTTATAAAATATATCTGAAATGGGAAATTTAACGCGATTACCTTTTGATTCTAGCTTGACCTTTTCGACCGAGTTGCATCGGCCGTGATTTCAAGCAAACTCTTTGGCTTGAGACCACAGCCGATGCAACTCGGTCGAAACGGCAAGCCAGAATAAAAAGGTAATCACGGTTAATTTTTTTCTTAATTTTTTTTTATTTCTCCCTTTTTAGTGACCTTGACCTAAATAAATATCTAAAGTCTACGAATAACTTATTTTCTAACTGTAGAGAATCATCAATATACATAAAGATTATAAGCAGTTAGCGTTATTTGGTGTATCTTCAAAATCTAAGCTCCAATACCAGTGAAATGTATATGGGACCACCTAGATAGTACCCTATCAAACAATAAAAGAATTTTTCACATCATAAAAAAATATACATACGGACGAAAATAGAACCTCCTTCTTTTTTTAAGTCAGTTAGAAATGGTCATCTTATTAATACTCTACATCTCGCCAAAAATGAACATGATTCTAAATTTGTTCTAAAGGGTTTCGAAATTCCAAAACATACCGGTACTTTGGTATTAGGATGTCTTATGTGCCGTGAAATGTCAAGACGTTCCAAAATCCAAAACTTATATACCACGACAATTCTTAATGTTAATAACTCTGCAAATGTTATGATCAAGCCAACGTCTGGCGTGTGAAGCACCAACTTATGAATTAATTACACCCGCTCATCATACCAGTATATATACTAACACAGCTTTGTAATGCTATAACTACCTTCATTATAGGGGATAATATTTATTATTATACGACAGCCATTCACACTATCATTGCGTATTTTAATATAGCCTGATAAGTTAATCAAGTTTGAAAGACTGACTGTGGTCTCGTGTTTCAACTTCTGAATCGATGGACCCGGGTTCGATTCCGGACGGTACTTAATTGCGTAAATTTCAATGACTGGAAAAATTATTAATAGTTTGCTGTTTTATAAGCTGATGTGTTTTGTACATTAAAAAAAATATTTAAAAACCGGTCAAGAGCGAATGTGACCTATGTGCTAAGGATTCCGTATGAAATTTATAAAATAAGTTATTAAATTTGATGAAAAATATCAAGTTTAACCCATATGAAACCACGGGGTAGGTACTGTTTGTCAGAGATACAAGTTTATAGTGGAAAATATTAAGTTTTTATTATTATATTATTATTAACTACAACCTTCGTATTTAAAATTAATATTTTAAACAATAGATGGTTCGGGCACATAGAAAGAATGAGTGATGAACGATTGACGAAGAAAATCTATAGGACGAAAGTGAGCGATAGCAGAAGCCAAGGAAGACTTCTTAGTCTTAGCTGACTTATAAAGATCAAATAGCTAGAGTGTTAGCTGATGGAAATGTCAAAAGCACTCGCATACCTAGGCGAAAATGTGTGAGGAGAATGTTGAAATTGGAGGGGGTGAAAAAGTATTCTGTAAGAACTGCGATTATGGCGCTCCGTCTTCTGTGACTACCCTGTTTGGGATACAGCGTGAAGATATGTATGTATGTAATAAGTTGCAGTTTGAATTACTAACTGGGTATTTGGCAGTATAAAAAAAATGTATAAAACGCTTAGTATGCACGAGAGATGTGTAAAGCAACTGAATAAAAAGAAATAAAAATAAAACTATTATTTCAAAAACGGTTATTTTTGTTAAAAAAAACGTTGAGAGAAAAACTATGACGTCATCATTCAGAATCTTCTATTTTAAATACTGGCAACGAGTTTCGTATTTATTAGAAACTAGCGAGCCGTGCCGGCTTCGCCCTGATAGGATGTTTTCATACAAAAATACCGTTCAAATTTCCGAATTTTTCCGTGGATTTTAAAAAAAATTTCTTTCATACGAATATTGTCCTGATAATTACGAACACAACAAAAAAGAAAACGGCCAAATCGATCGAGCCGTACTTAGGTGGAGCTCCGTTATACATGCGGCAATTGATTTTTATTTGTATAGATATTTCTGCAAATCTCATATAAAAAAATAGGTACATCTCTAACATAAAATGTTTGTCTTCTAATTACTAGGTCCTTCCAACTGGCCAGTAAAGTGATAGCTTTATTGGAGTTAAAATCGACTTCTTGGAAAAACGCGAAAACATATGCATCGCACATATTTATTTAGTTTTTAGTTTAACTTATTTCAGTTTAACTTTTGTACTTTGAAAATCCCAAAAACGCAAAAAAACAGAAAATTTATCATCAATGCATTGCGAAGTTCACCTCTTCACTTCCCGCCAAAAAGTTTCATTTAAATCTCGAACACTCCTTATGCAATTTTACGTTTGTAAAAGACGTTAAAAAATAACCGATTAGAATAGATGGTAGCTCTACCACATTATCCGCTGTTTACTATTAAACAAATATTGAATATTGCTGGATCTACGTTAAAATGTATCTAATATTCTTAATAAACTATCACTCATTAATGACTTTATTCAAATGAGAGAGCCTCGACTGTGGCCCATTTATTCTGCTTTGTCAGACAAATTGTCGAAGTCGTACCGTCTGGTCACGTCTTAATTAGTTTCGGATTTGAATAACGGGTTATTTACCCGTGAAATTAAACGGATAATTAGTTATTTTAAATTCCTGTTTGTTCTTTCAAAATTATTATAATTATTGTATCGTAATTATATAATAAATTAAGATGAACGTGTTATTTAAACTTTTCCTTATAGTATACATAAATATTACATACTCTTGAGTGGATAAAATATCAAGGTGCAACCTTAAACGTCATAAAAACTCCAGAGATCGCATTACATACGGCAGCGGTGAGGCATATCAGATAAGCCGACTTACTTGTACGTAAGATACATTTATCATCAGATGAGCCAATTGACCGCCACACTAAAACTCAAATAATGCCATCTTGCGTTATAAAATGTTGCAAAAATAATTATACTTTTACAAAGTACGAATATGAATACGCATTTCAAAGGTAAGTGTAAGGTCTATGTAAGGACCGCGACGCTTCGCGCTTCGTCTTCTCTGACTACCCCGTTAGGGATACAGCGTGAAGATATGTATGTATGTATAAAGCACTCCTTATGACAGATTAGTCAGATGTGCGTCTGTGTGGTGAACGAAGCCTATATTTGCTTACCTACAAATAAAACATTTTGAATCTATTACAGATGAAACCACAATGAAAAAGAAATTAACGTTTGTTTTCATAGGTAAATATTTACTCACTTAAACTAACGGTAAATAATATCGCTGAATTTAAAATCGACACATTTTAATTCTCGATACATATTAGGAGATTTCTCATCCATATCGATTTTCAAAAGCATAGGTGTATCGCTCGCGTCCCTATTTATTACAATTGTAACATATGGTTTCAGTAAAGTGTGCCTAATACTTATTAACTGCAGTAGACGAAATTGTGAGTCTCCCAAGTGTGACACTTATTCTAGTACTATCAATATGTATAATAGTAATTGCAAGAGAAAGACAGTTATATTTCCCATTACTTTTTTGATGTCCGTTCTAATTAGAAAGAGAAAAGATACGTATACGTAAATGGTATAGCATTTCATCATTGGTAGAGTCATTTCGTTTGTTTTTTCTTAAGAATTACTGGTTCATTGCATTGTATTATTACGTACTACTAAAAAGACGGCCTTCTTGTACAACGGAGTACAACTATACCTTCCCACTGTTTACATTTGAGGAGAACTAGTAGATCAAGCCTCAATAAAATCACATGTTATTATAGATTTTAAATCTTTATTATTTGTGAATATGACATTCTTAAATACACGTTGCTTCTAGCAAATTTCAGCAATCCTCCAAATTTTTTAAATCTACGTAGGTTTTTCCAGGCGTAATTAAAAAAATGAAATTAAAAAAAAAATTTTAACCATCTTCTATAAATGGAAGATTGTCTGTATTTATTTTTATGTATGTTCGGGCATAACTATTTTGTTCATAAATTGATTTCAATTATTCGTTACCCGTTGGGTTCAGTATATTCAAGATGGTCCCATTTAAATTTCACTCATATTGGAGCTTGGATTTCAAAGATACACCAAATAACGCTAAATACTTGCAAGCTTATTTATATGAATATATCGAGCCGCTCCGGAATTAGAAAAGAAGTTAATTGTAGATATTTATTTTTAAATTTTTAAAAGAACGAACAATAACAATTATTTCGATTTCATATATTTTTTAATACCCTTTTAGGATATACCTATTTGTGTGAGTTGTACTGGGACTCACTGGCAGAAAAAAAGATGTAAATTTCGATAGTTCCGTACAATTTTATTTTGCCAACTGAACCCCAATTTAGATCACGTTCGTCCCGATCGGACAGTGCGCAGTAACTGCCGTCGACGCTCGCAAACTTCACGCTTCCACACAAAACTGCTGATACGTCTTTTGTATCACACTTACAATGTCCCTACACCCTCAACATTACCCACATTACTCACGAATTAGAAGATTCTTTAAATTTTTTTAATGCATTAAATTAAAACAGATCGTGTATAAAATGGCATACATAATTAAAAGAAAAATGTTAAATAACATACATATGTACATATTTTATAGATTTTAAATCTTTATTATTTGTGAATACGACATTCTTAAATACACTCTCTCTATCTACCAGAGGTTCTCTAGGGAACATTCGTCTTTATAGTTTGAAAGACAAGGAAGGATTAGTCAAAAAGATTTCATGGACCAATTTTCGTTGCTTAAATATTCCTGTGAATATGTAGTGTTAACTAATGCAATATAATATGTGAATTAACGGGACGAACCATAAATTCCATGTTACAAACTTTGCATTACAGAGCGGGTAGACAAGCGGCAAATGCTTCGTAAAATTGAAACGCTTGGTGGCGTTATCGCTCACCAAAAGTGTTATTTTACTATGTTTTATATGGCGGTTTTCACACTTTATTTTTGTTTCACTATCAATTTAAAATTCGCTACGCTAGATCATATGGTATTCGTGTTTCTATTAAACCTAGCGTTTACGAAAATTGAACCACTTTTCTATGCCCACAGAGGAGTCAATACAGTCGTTGTAGTCTGGTTTTCGAAGCACAGGGAATGCCCAAGTACGAAACCAGATGATCGGTGTGTATTGTCTGGCGCACTTATTAAAAAAAATGATCGACTGTGATAGATAGATGAAAGGACTAATGTATTGTAATGTATTCTATTTGTCCTGTTCGGAACCCTAAAGATCTAAGTATACATGTAAAAAATGTTACAGATGTTTTATACATGATTCCATTCCATACAAAATTAATGGATGCATTTATAAAAGTAGAACGTTTTGTTATTACAATCATTATAAATCGACTGATTGCAGTAAATGATACATAATAGCGTTATGTTTCGATCGGACGAGCGCTCATTATAAAGACATCAACGCGTAAGTAAGTCAATTATTTGTACTCGAACCAGCTTTTGTTAAATGGACCGCGAAAAAGATGTTATGCGTACAATAGATTAATTTAAATAGTGAGTATTTATCCTTCAACGGGTTTATTACCTAAAACTTTGCAGACATCAACAGCCACGCGATCATTGCGCTCTTGATTTCATGTATGACGATTGTGTGTCTATGACCGTAAAAAGAACTTATGCGGTAGATTTAGCGCCACACTATACATTATACTAATTTTCGTTTTAACAGTAGATATCGTACGATATTTAGCCGTCGCTGACTGGAAGTTAGGTAATAAGCTTGCGGGTCCTATATAGTTAACAAACGAAACTATCTTTAAAGTTTCCAGATTAAAATTGAAATGACGGAACAGTTGAGAAAAAATATCGATGTGTGTTTGTTCTACATGTTTTTTTTTTCAGATTATATGACGTAATCAGCTGAAAGCATTGAATTATATCTTAGATATAATTCAATGCTTTTATATTATCTTTGCTTTTATATTCAATCTTATATATTATCTTACTTGAATAGTAAATCAAGACAATGATCATAGCATCACGCTGACAAACAAGACGCAGGAAGCAGATTTGACTCTTCTAACGGTAGCGCTCTGCCGTAAGTAAAAGCGAGGCAGCGCTTTTGTTTAGTTGCTCCGAATGGGCAATCCAAGTCAATGTGCAACAATGGACTTGTCCACGACGTTTTAATTTCGCGTATTTATGCAATCTAATATTAAATTGAATGTTTTTTATATTACTTGCAATAAAAGTATTAGTATTTTTAATGTATAGCTGTTACATTGTACATATGGTACCCATAGCGTAGCCGCTATTCATCGCAAGTAGCGGCATGCTCTTCTAACTGCGCTCGATTACAGATTCACACTTGAGTATCGTTCTGAAATACGAGTACAAATCTCTTTTAAAATAATAAGACTTCGTGAGAAACTTTATTATGAAAATGAACGCAATTATCACAAAAAAAACTTACTTGAATTTTATACCAACAATGTCAAAATAACTGTCTAATTTATCATGGCATTGCTTTTCTACACTTAACTCTTTATCTAACGTTGAGCAAAACATTGCTCGACATCGTGTCCATACGTTTCGAAGTTTTAACAATCATGCTCATTCTACTATACAATGACGTCGAACCATGAACGACGACAACTTATTATATTTGGCTGGGGTCGTCTGCTATATATTTTAAAGAGAATACCATCCAAAAAGCCTAGACGCCAAAGGCGATAGATAAAACCGTTTCTGAAGAAGAGAGAGAGAGTTAAGACACATTTGGAAATGATTAAAAGTCTAGGATTTTAATAATTATTTGCGAATGAATAAAATGCTGAGGTAATTGTTAAAATTGGTGACGCTTTTAAATTTTTGTTAAATTATCTCGGATATGTGCATAAAGCTTCTACCATATTAACATATTTTTCGTATCACAACGCACTCGTAAGTGAGATGTTCTATCGAACGTATACACTTGATGACATGTTCGAAGCGTTCGACGAACAAAAATTACGCTACACATAGAGCACTCGACCTATAGAGATGAAATATTAGAACATTTTATTCACCACTGCTCAGTTTAATTACACTAACAAGTATCAACTCTCGCTCGCATTAAGCAGTACATAACCAGAACTGGACATATATTTAAATATTTATGTAATGGCTTCTTGCTCTATTCGGTGTTATGGCAAAAACATCAAAAAAATCAAACCATAAAACAGAACGCCAATAACGGCAACAGTGATTACCATAGACGTCATTTGTTTTCATACAAAATAAATGACATTGCTGCTCTGTAGGTTGAGCGCTCCATGACGCTACATGAACCTTGCTCGAACGAACAAGTAGTTCGGTATTACGCAATCACAAGTTCGATCTTGCTCGAATGAACTCCAAATCGTTGAGCATGTAGGTACGTGTGGACTTAGCATAGCATTTTCGCATTTCTTTTTAAATAGAACCATAATTTTTATGCATTATATTTTCAAGACATGGACGATAAGGTATGCTAGACTTCATCAAAAACAGTTAGAAAAAATACAAACAAATAAGAGTCATTTATAGTACACTAAACATAATTATAATAATTAAATGAAATAAACTATCTAGGGATATCTGGTTATAATAATATGATTTAATATATTTCTAAATAAATATCTGTAGCAATTAATTAGTGATGGGCTAGTGCGTGAACAGCCTGCGTGTATTTATCGATAAAGTTAATAATTAAAATACCAGCCCGTCTGTGCCATGCTAAAAGTGCTGCGCGGAGTGTGCCCGATTATTTAAAGATGCAAGTATAAATTATTACGGGAATGAGACACGCCCAGCGCCCTGCCGCAGGCGGTAGTGGTGGGACAGCGTTTGTTTTGTCGATAATTATTTAGTTCATGCATATTTTTTTCTATACATTTTAAGATAGTACTAATTTAATCAATAGTGTGTAAAGTAAAATGTGTTTATGTCCATCCGTTATGTTTACATTCCAAATAAAGAAAATTATATTTACATAACTTTACGTCATGATCGCATTGAAGACATCATAACGAAATTAAACCTTGACTATTTCTAGGAATAGATGGCCTTAAATAACCCTTGGCTAACTTTAACAACTTGGACAGGAAGATAATATGAAACTGGTATAGTATACAAAACTACACTTGGTTATATTCCTTTCCACATGAATTTATCACAAAAAAAAATAGGAATATTAGCGATGTAGTACTTGAATATCGACAATTTCACTCACAGATCACAGTCCAGCACTATCTCAGAGTAAAAACGCAGCGTAGATAATTTCGAACGATTAACCATTATTATTCAAAGTAAATTCAATAATGTGCCAGCATTAACATGATGTTTGTTGATGTAAAGCTTAAATAAATCTATTGCAATCAAATCCTTAATCTGCTACAAATAAAGTTTAAAGTCCAGTGAATGAAATTCACAACAACTTGATAATTTTTTTGCATTTACCTAAATTTTATTCCTTCGTTTTAAAGATTAGTTTTATAAAACTGGTAAGTAGAAACGATGGCCATAATTTATAAGGTTATATCACTCAATGTTGGTAATCTGTGTAAATCATGAACATAAGTGGAAATTGTGTGAAATTTCAGTCATTTCAGAGTATGAAATAATAGTTGCGGTTAACAAAAGAATCAGACCTCTGTTGAAAAGAAAATTATTTAAATTGACATTATTTCAATATTCTTTTTTACTAGATTATTACTGCGAAGGTTATTTGTATACCTTTAAAAGTGAAGGTTCCGATTTTAAATCGTTTATTAATTAAAACCAAAAAAGCCCAAAAAAGGCAAGAGCGTGTCGGACACGTATTAACTTAGGTTCGTAATAAATTGGGACAAGGTAGAAGTTAAATTGAAAAATGAGATATGTCAGTATTCCGAATTACAAGTATATATACTTTGCATAGTTAGATAAACGGACAGACGGATAAACTGACAGATTCGTGAATAATCCGTGATTTTCTTGCGTTTGAGGTACCAGACCCTACAAATACATTAAAGCGTCTATTATAGAACACAAACGTCGGGAGTGACCGAAGTCATTAACCACTGCTGTCAAAAAAGAGAATATAATTTTAAACATGCCTGTATCGATAACTGAGCCGAGCTTCAGGCAACTTAAGTATATTATTTATAATATTAATAACAACTAATTATACGTTTAAACGAAATATTTTATACGTAATGATACGATATAAATCTCGTTCGGGGATCTAGTGATGTGGACGTGTCGATGAATAATTTTATTTATATCGATAAGAATATCAATTATTGTGTATTACATCTTATTTCATTTTTTATGACATTCCATTTTGATAATTATGTCATATGTAATTAAAATTGTGAGTACTGCGATATGGATTTTGACGCAAAAATAATAATACAAGAGATCTTGTATTTTTTTTTGTTGATGACAAAAAATCGTTTCTGTAACTGTTTATTTTTATTTTATTTATTTATTATAATATTAATACGTAATAATTATACACAAAATAAAAATTAACTTTCATTTGAATAATTTACTCACATTTTATTATGATTACCTGTTTGAGAATTAGAGCTTTATATATTGTACAATTTTATTCCTATTCTACCTTTTTTATGAGAAGTTTTATGAGAGGTTTAATTGGAAGAATCAAATGGAGGACTGGCAAGTGAAAAATATGTAAATATTTTTTTTTAAAGAATGAAATAGAATTATAAGAAAAGAAAGAGGAGGAGAAATTGTGTTATGGAAGGACGATGTCTTAAGAGAGAAAGAAAAATTTTATAAAAAATCGTGGTGTATACCTACCAAGCTGAAATCAAATCTTAAGAATAATAAAGATAACATAACAAGAGTCAACACATCAGAGGGTTTGAAGTAATTAACAAAAATGAATTAATTAAATAATGAAGCCTGCCTAAGCCTGATTCATAGACTTTATTTGAATACCTGAATAACTAGCTGATTGTTCAATAATTAACAAAAGGTATTTATTAACTATTTATTTCTCTCCTTGCTTGGACATGACGGATAGTCCAATTCAGAGCATTTTATGAAACTAACAATGAACTACAGGAAACTTGCTTCAATGTGAAGATACTAGTCACAAGCGAAATTCGAGTTTATAGAACAGTGATATTAAACATAAGCCAATATAAAGAGTTTTTTTAATGTAACGTTAGTTATAGTTTCAAGGATTGTTTAAGGGTAACCATATACAATTACACAACACCACATCTTCACTCCCTCCATTGTCAAGCTTTTCTGTTTTTAACTGTTTTCTGTTTCTGATAAAAATAATCATGTAATTTTTTATGTTAAATTTTGTTGTTATATGTCTTTGAGATTCCAAACAGAATTTTTTATTTAAAAATTTCCAAATTTCATTAAAATCTAAATTTATCCATTCTCTTTTCGTGACATCCGGATGAGAATGGTATAATATGTGTCAATATAAAATAACAGTATTTATACGTATCTATCGGACTGTTATCGTGAATTCCTCAAAATTAGCAAAGGTAATTTAATTCCTTAGCTTGAATTAGTTAAATTTTACGAGAAAAAAAAACTATTAACGTTTTTCTTCTTCTCTTAACCTCTAAAAGTACTGGTTCATACTAAAGCGCGCCAATAAAAATCCCTTATCAACTCCAATTTCAATAAAACATTTCTTAAGTACACGCCCACTCAGATCCAATCAATACACAAATAAAGTGTACAGGCAAGAACCACGGTACAGAACTTTAAAACAAATAGTTCCCAGAATCCGAACTTTCATAACTCCGCCAAATTGACACCTTGTTTAAGTCGATGCAATTCTCGACAATTTGCAGTGCCCGTAAGTGGCCCATTATAAACTTGCAATGTTATCAATGTTTTTAATTTACCGAAAATACACTTTAATACTTTATGCATAAGGTTGAATGAGTAACATCGATGAAAATTGTAAAAATGTTCCGTAGGGCGAATATCGACGCTCGTATACGTCTCATCGACAACGATTTTGTACTTTTTTCCCATCACGAATATCAATGGAAATTAGTTCGGGGCCAATTATGTGCGCTTGCCTTTATTTTGTTCGATGGTAGGTTCTGTAACTGTTACACGGATTAACTTTTAGTGATAAACTAATTATTATTAAATTAATTGATTTTTCTGTTAAACCTTTTTTAATAACAGCTTTATAGCCTTGTACCAGATATTACCATTCCCGCAGATATAAATTAAAAAATATAAAAATCGTCGATAATTCTGTTATTCCAATAAACTAATTATATTATTTTAAATCTAAATCTTCACTCGTTTAAACTAGTTAGCAGAATTAGGTACCATACACTAATTCTAAAAAATTGATACAAATTTTGCTACAAAAATATACCTATTGAGTGATATTTAAATTTAAAAGGATTCGCATAACAATTCGCGTAACTACATTATTAGTAATGTAAGGCACGAACAGTTTTAACTCACTTTGTTATCATTTTTCTTAAAAAGATAGAAATTGAAGTAGTGTGGAATTTTACTGCGCGTTAGCATATTTTATTTCCACTTGCAGTTTTTTTTCTCAAGTTTAAATATTTGTTAATAGCCATGCCCTAACGACTCACGTAATTTATGTATCGTTGACACGCCCACATCGATAGAGGTACATCACTAACAAGACGAAACATGGTGTTAAAGAGATTTTACGATAAGAATATGTTTTATTTACATCTGCATTTTGTAATTGTACCTAATTATTAGTGAAATTGCAAAGACATGAGACATGAGAGCTTCTCATTGACAGCTGCCAGTCAAGCTTTCAAGTTGTTGAAACTGGCTGGCGTTTTGAAATCAACAATTGTTAAAAAAAAATAGAAGAGTCAACTGACAATGTCGGTTGAAAAAAGAAAAAATGCAATATAACGTACATAATCCTTGTACGCATGAAAAATTTGGTTGGGTAATATCAATAAATTTAACACTAAAATCATAAACGAACACAATATGTAAGTCAAAAGTATCAAACGGATGTTAACAGACAAAACAAGAAATAAAAAATGTTAAATTCTGACACAAAAAATGAACTTGATTGATTTTCATCAAACATGGAAAAGAACATTGCAGAAATCTGTAGCTTTCAAAAGAAAAATTTCACGTTCGAACAGTTCGAGCGAACTAAGAGACCATAGATAAACAGAATAATAGTTTCAAACTCTTTTAGCACCGCCCATCGGAAAATCAGAGTTACTCTTTTAAAAGTGGAGTCGAAAGCTCTTATTAAAATTTAAATTTGGAATTAAAGTAGTCCCGGTCTGAGGTGGAAAAAATCTAGTCTAGAAATATCTTGAACGTAAAAACTTCATAAAATAATACAAATAAATTCTATAAGGAAAATAAACATTGACATAAACTATTTTATATAAGTATTATTTATATTATAGTCGAGTTAAAATCACACCTAATTCAATGTTAATAAATTGATATGAATTAACAATATTAACGACCCGGCTACATCACAAATCATAATCGGACGTTCCGAGAAGGTCCGTAATTGGGTCGATATTGGCTCAAATAATAGGCTTTAACGGACCAAATTTGGTATCCATAAAATAATGATCAGACCGACTTAGCCTTAGGGTTTTAAGGTTTCATTACGTTAATAAATTAGATAGTTTTTATTGGAATTGTGTTACGTAATGTTTGTATAATGATTATTATTATGTACCCTCGTAGGTTTTTCGTTATTTAATAAGACTACAGGTCGCTCGGGAGTCGAAATTCGACCGTAAATATACCTAAACATAAACTTATAAAAAAACTCTTTGGCGACAATCTCTACTCTGTGCGATTGTTTGATCCAAGGAGGTTACGTACATATGGCCACAAACTTTATGAGTTTGATATTGACAGTCTTTTTGACATTGGCAGTATGAATGTAAAACTATGTCAAATCTCACACTCCTCCGTCCGCGCAATATTCTTAAAAAGGGATTCGAAGTTTTCACTTCAAGCATTAATATTAAAGTCAGCTTTGTTCTTTCTAAGCTTCTGCTACCATTCAGTTTCGCTCTGTAGATTTTCTTCGGCAATCGTTCATCACTCATTCTTTCTATGTGCCCGAACCATCTATTATTTAAAATATTAATTTTAAATACACTAAGTCGTAATAATAATAATAATACTCTTTCATTGCACCATTAAAAGTATACAAATATATGAATAAAAAAATATAAGTTGTACAATTTGGGCGACCTTATCGCTAAAGCGATCTCTTCCAGGCAACCTTAGGGTAACAGAAAGCTTAAGAGTACATTTACGGTAGGCGATGCAAAATTGATATTGACATGAATACTAACTTAATTTAAAAAAAAAAACAATAATAATAGGTAATAATAGTTATAATAGTCGTAGTTAATTGTTTAATAAAAACTTAATATTTTCCACTATTAACTTGTATTTCTGACAAATAGTACCTACTTCGTGGTTTCAAATGCGTTAAATTTGATATTTTTCATCAAATTGATTGACATTTTATAAATTTCATGCGGAATCCTTAGCACATATGTCACACTCGCTCTTGACCGGTTTTTTAAATATTTTTTTAGCATATGAAACACATCAGTTTTTTAAACAGCAAACTATTAGTAATAATTTCCAGTCATTGAAATTTACGCAATGAAGTACAATATGTACCCGAACTTTGTAAGCATTCCTTCCTTCTTTTTTGCAATAATACTGTCGTTCATTCCTGTAAAACTACAGTATTCCTTTTAAAATAGGCAACCCTAAAAAAGAGAAATTTCATAACTCATGACTTTTGTAATCATATTTACGTAAATATCATAAAACATCTCTCGTATAGTTTTAAAATACTAAGGAAATTCATTTTATTAGGTCATTGACTATACTTATTGTAAATTTAAAAGAATTTCCTTATTCATATAACGCCATGAATGAGGTTCATTTAAGCAGCGTTTATTTCAGCTTGTTATACAAACAAGTGTCGATTATTATTGTAATTATGTGTGTGTTGGTTTGTGTGCGTGGCTCTGAGCTCAAATTGGCTCCCACTTCGCCTCCGAGCATGAGCCGCGGAGCTAATAGGCGGGGCTGTCTGCTAGGGTTAACACTCATTACAACAGAGTATTTTAACATATCGACTTAAGTAGGAACAATTGATGCAAGGGACAAATATGGCAAAATATGTTGAGTATACAGTTTTCTTTAAATTTTCTTGCTCTTTCGATAAGTCTATTCCATTTAATTCTATCTTTAACAAAATGTCCGTCACATAGCACTTTTTGTTTGTTTACAAAGTACAGGTAACATGGGATTTATGTGGTAACTGATAAGTTATCAATTTGAGCAAATTGATTTAACGAAATTTCATTCGTGAAGGAGATGAAATTGTGGTAATTATCTAAGCAAAAACCGTTTGTAACTTACATTTCCTATTTTAATTATAAAAATATACAAACTGACTTTACATTAACGTCTTTTTTTTTAATTCTTTTTTCTTTTTTTTTTTAAGTCTTCGTGACCTGTAAAATAAATTTAGTTACCTTACATCAATTTCATTCGAACTTTGTTTAGGTTTGGTGTGCTATACACTGATGCTATCAAATAGCATCAGAGATTTGATAATAATTGACCTGTTGCGTTACTGTGCAAACTATATATTTTTACTGTATGTAAGGGTCGAGTAATTCATTTCATTGATTGTACTTAAGAACTAACGAAAATGTATTCAATCGATGGCTGGTCGAGTTGAATGAGTATTTATAAATTAGTAATAACAAGATGAAATATGTAATAAATTAACAAACATCGAATAAAATAGTTAAAAGACTTTGGACGATTCCTCACACACATCGCTAAGCAATACTATGGCTTTGGATTTACTTGAATCTTCTTCCATTGTTATTGTGGCATTAGAGCTTACCTCCAGTACCACTCCTGCTTTGGACTTACATGGACCGTCTTTTATTTACACAGCATTCTCGGAATTACCTGGACCTCCCTCTAGTGATGTACATGCTTTGGAACCACCAGGATCTCCCTTCCTCAACGCTACATCTTCGGACTTACCTGGATTTCCATCCAATGAGACTGCAATTTTGACTTCAACTAGACCGCTATACAGGAACACTTCTGCTTCAAAATTACTAAAACTCCTCCTCTAACACTACTACTTTTAGACTAACCTGAAGCTACTGCCAATGATGTTGCGGTTTTGGATTTAGCCGGACCTCTGTCCAGCAACAATCTATAGTTTGTACTAAAACCTGCAA
Organism: Zeuzera pyrina; assembly: GCA_907165235.1. Classification (NCBI taxonomy): domain Eukaryota; kingdom Metazoa; phylum Arthropoda; class Insecta; order Lepidoptera; family Cossidae; genus Zeuzera; species Zeuzera pyrina. The sequence continues at coordinate 3,051,125 of OU015639.1, forward strand.
GAAAAGAATTAAAAGACATGATCCAAAATTTAACAAAGAATATTTTGACTTCATATGTCATATCAGATGATGAGTTTTTGGCGAGTTTTTCCGAAGAAAAAATTTTTTTTCCTGGAAATTTTGATATGTTATTATGATCAGAAAAAGAAATTAACGTAACATAGAAACATAAAATTAAAAAATAAAGAAAGACACAAGAAGAAGAACTCGAAACCTAATCATTTGAAGAAGATAATGATGTGAAGTTTAAGAAAAAGAAAGTGGAGAATAAAAGGGTTAGGAAAATACAACGAGAAAAAGGTGAAGGTTACAATACTTTATCCGGAAATATTAAAGAAGATATAAAGTTATAAACAAATCCTTGTCAAGTAGGAAGATGTTCTAGGCAACAATATGATATTTTAGAGCACAGATTCCCAAGGGGCGATACCGTCCCTCAGTGTGTGCTAGAGTATAGGGGCGGTAGTGGATCTAGAAGCAAATGGAGGCCTCGAGACAATCAAGAAGGGTGGTGAACTAAATAAATAAATTAAATTTTTGTGTACTTAATTTTTTTTATAATTATTTATTTTTTAATAGAACAAAATACTTTGAAAATTAAAAAAAAAATTCATGAATAAACGTTTTGTCTAGCTTTGTAAATTATGTTGTTGTTATCGCTTTAATAAACATTTTTAAATTAGCATTAGTTATAGTCAATTCATCTATTCTATTTGAATTGATTATTTTATTATTACTATACTAATTACTATGCTTATTACTATAGAAAATTGGTAGGCGATAGGGTCTTTGTCTTTGAAACTGCCCGCATAAAACTCTGAAATATAAAAAAAAACTCCGTGAAGACGGTATTATTCCAAATTCCAGGTTCTTCAACGATTTTATCAAACTCTCTTTAGATTAAACAGATGAAGATTTGAGTGAAGATTCGAATAAAGAAATAATAAAACTTCTTCGATATTCACTCGACTCATCTTTATTCTTTTTTAAATGCTATTACAATTATGGGCATAAAATACGGTTCTTTTTTTATTTTAATTCATTAGTTATCTGCTTCGTTCAAAAACGATCAATTTCCGTACTTTTTACAATTGCAATTACATTTAGTACGATGTTTATTATTTTTACGAGTGGTAGACCCATGCTGCATTGCGGCACGAATCGGACCAGCTCGCCCGGTGAAATACCACCCTCTCACAGAATATCCTCGTGAAACAACAGCATCTATTGCTGTTGTGTTTCGTTCGGTGAGTGAGAGTGCCGGTGGACTATCTCTAAAATTACACAAATTGATTTATTGTCATGAATTAGACTTACATATAGTATGTATATGACAAAGTGGATATTCGGTGTGATATTCGGTGCGAAATGACAGCCTGATTGCGTAAAAGGGCGCTAATATGCCGATAACCCCGACTACAAATTGAAAAATAAAAAATTGTTTACAGTTCTTCTTGAACGATTGGGTTTTATCCCTAAACAGTATAAAATAAAATCGCAATTTCTGTCTATCTGTTTGGACATTTGACTCTTTAAATCACCTTAATAGATTTTATTGTAGTTTTTGTGTAAGTAGATATAATACAAACATGATAGGATAATACGGATAAGTAGATATAGATCCCATTTAGGCGAAGCCATAGCGGGTCCGTTAGTTTATTATACATATTTTGTAAATATTACTTTATCAAACTTTCTTGCTAATACATTATATATCTGTTTTGTATTCTATTTATTAATCCATTGCATTAAATCTATACTAATATTATTAAATGAAATAATATTTTATGTGAAAGTATCTTTAGCGGTTTATCTCTAAAAGCGTTTGAAACATTTTTAGTTTATCGGTACTGTTTTGTTGTTAAATTATAATAAATGAATAGTGCTCATCGTCGCCAACCCTAGCGTTCTGACCGCAGGGCCATCAATATAACAATTTAACAGGAACGTTTCAACAGCTATAAATTAAATGAGTTAACTACCCTACAAATTCTCTCAAAACTCGTACACTGCTCTTCGTACCTCCACCTCCACAAGATACAAGAGAACCTCCATAATAATTCATAAATATAAATTCATGTCTGTACTTATATACATATCTTTGCCCTATATCTTCAATAGCTTAGATAAAGAAGACAAAGCTGTTCCAACCATTCTGATCTATGCATAGACGGTTAGATGGATCTTTCACTTCTTCAAATCTTTTTCTCCTCACATACTTTTCCTAGATGCCTAAGTGAATCTGACATTCCCTACAGCTAACATTCTGACTATATTTGACTACATTCCACTACATTCGACAATATTCGACTAGCCCGTGGTGCAGTAGCAGAGCATCTGTCTTCCAAGAAGAACTCCCGTGTTCGATTCTTCATAGACATGGATAACCTTGCGCTGCGCCGCGCAGTTGCGCCAACTCCGTGCACTCTGCCAGATGTGTCAACTCACTTATTCCAAATGTATTTACGAATAATACACTTCAGCGCATAATACGCTGTCTGCACTAAAAGACAGCGAGTGCGGGATGCGTGGCGCGCTTCGCGATTCACTCAGCGCGTGACATTTTGCTGAGTCATGGCGCAATTTTGAGTTACCTTAAAACCAGATGTGACTGAGTTATTGAGTTGACGCAAATAATTTTGATGAGCTATCCATGTCTAATTCCCGGTCAGGTTAGTTCAGGATACGAACGTTTCTAAATTGGCTTGCAGTCTGGGTGTTACTGGGTACTCCCCCAGAGTTCGTTGTGTGGTACCCATAGTACAAGCTTACTGCTTAGTTTAAGGTCACGCGATCTGTGTAGTTATCTGGAGTATTATTATTATTACTTGATTTTCACAAGTCAGCCTCAGTCTTCCTTGACTTACACTACCACTTATCTCTGCTATATTTTTATTCATCAGTCGTTCTTCACTCACTCTGTACCTGGCCGAACTATCTAAGCATTACTTTCTTCATTTTTATTGTAACAGTTTCATTCACCCTGGCTTATAGTGTTTCTTCATTGCATACCTTGTCCGAGAGGATGACACCGCAAATATCACTAAAAGATCGCAATTCTACCGTAGTACCGAACGTGACCAACGTTTTTACATTAATGTTTTTGGTGGGATTATTCTCTTTCTTCCAGGCAAGAAATGAAAGTATATTTCCAAGCATGAAAAAAATTTAACATACCGATGTGAAATACATATTTATATTATGACTAATTTGTGTTATTGTGAAATGGGTGTACACAGAAAGTTAAGTAAATGTTTGTAAAACAAACGCGGAACTAAATGCAGTTAACAGACCAATAGAGCGAAGGTGTATTTCACTTAGGGCTACATTATAAATATCACTCGACAGATAAAGCAATAATTGTTTAAAAAAAATTGTCCTGATATATAAAAAAATAATTCCATCTTTTTTACTTTCATAAAGTGTACGGTACATTACGAATAGTACTCAGAAATTATTGACTGAAAATTGACAATTTGTTATCAAGATTTAACAAAAATTTTCAACCAGTAATGCAATAAAAGCAAAGAACATGCGTTACATTATTATTTAAAAAATGTACGTTATCTATGCGGTGTAATAAAAAAACAATAATTTTTACTGCATTATTATGTAACTTCTACTTGTGCAAAATAACATAAGAACAGAAATTTAGTGTTTTATTTAACGAAACAAGATGTGTTTACGAGCTACGAGTACATTTTTTTTGGACTAGGATTATGGTAAGATTTACGAATATGGTGATAAACATTGTACTTATAAAGTATACAGCTTATACAGTGCACACAAAGAAATTTTACATGATTTCTGTTATTTTTAATGTAATCATGAAAGTAATAATTTGACAACCGGCAGAAAAAAATATTCATGAAAGCAAAGCAAAGCACAAAAGCAAATTTTATTTACATATCTTCACGCTGTATCTCTAACGAGGTAGTCAGAGAGGACGTAGCGCCAAGCATAGCGATCCTTACATACTTCTTTCGCTTCCTCAAATCTCATCATTCTCCTGACACATTTTCGCCTAGGTATGCGAATGCTTTTGATATTTCCGTCGGCTAACACTCTAAATTTTACTTTAAAGTAGTAAATATGTTTTAGGGCGTTGTCATGAAATTCTACTGCGAGATAATGTTAAATTAATATTACATACTTGACTGAATTTCTTGCCGGTTTTTCTCAATATAGATTATTTTCGAACTGATCGTGTCGTGACGATCGTGAAATTTGACATTCAAAAATACTTTATAAATAAATTCACTTTTTTATTTTCGATCTCAATAAAAACCAAGAAAATTAATCGTCGTTTTATTGTCAAAGTTCTAGTCAGAATAAATCTATTTTCAAACAGACAGACAGGAAGTGCTAAGTGGTACTTGAACAAAATACAACCTTATGTTTGGATCTTCACGGGAGCTTACTGTGAGAAGTATGTAGACGTTTTACTAGGAAAATATAAGGTACATCATATGATCTTTGAAATGTTAGTCTGGGTACAGGCCGTTGATATTAATTGTGAGAATGCTTGACAAATTTACATACATATCTTCACACAATATCCCTAACGGGGTAGCCAGAGAGGACGGAATGCGGCGTTGCGGTCCTTACTTCTTTCGCCTCCTCAAATCTCATCATTCTCATCATACACTTTCGCCTAGGTACGCGAGTGCTTTTGACATTTCCGTCAGCTAACACTCTGGCTATTTGATCTTCACTTTACGTGCTATAGAAAATAGATTATAACAAGCCAGAGAAACTAAAAATTACTGGTTGTGAGTGATACATGTAATCTCAGGTGTTACTTTGCAGAAATCCATTTCATGTGAAAAATTCCTGAAATCTTTAGCTATTTTCTGCTCAAACGCCAAAAACCACCAATGGACACGTGTTTCGTCTCTCAACAAAGCATCCTCAGGATATTCCAGAGATTAGACCGATTCGCTGCTGGTTTACCGACCGATCTCTGGAATATCCTGAGATTAGACTCGGTCGGACATATTGTAGTACAGATATTTCTGGTATAATATTGGGTATACATAATTCTTTTGTTTAACTTCTGCCCGTGCGAAATTGCTCCGAACACTCTAGGTCGAGTTATTTTGATGTGAAACATTTTATGCGGCGGGTCAGACCGGCTGCTGGCGTGGCGACGCATCGACACGCGCTTGTAACTCTGCGACTCTCTTCCTACTCGGCCGCCGATGCCTTCTCTCAGTCGCAGCCGACTCGGTTTTTCAGATTTTTTTTATATTTAGTATTAAATTAATATGTATTTTATAAATAAAGAATAATTTTTTTCTTTAAAAATCTGAATATTTTTGTTTTTGATATGCCATATTTTTTGATTATCCTATTTTCAAACATTTTATACAAAATAGTTCCGCCGTTTCACATCTGCCAGGTGTCTCACGTCGGCTCATTTTTTTTTATTTTTAAAGCGATCTAATGAGTTTATTCCACAAATAGTTTTGTATGTTTGGCTAACCTACTTCAAAAATTCCGATTTTGCCTGCGTAAAGCGCTTTTTATTTACCCCACAGAATTCTGACAGTTGTAATGAGAAGAACTCGGCGAGGGCGTTACGTAATTATGGTTTATTTTTTGTTTTTAAAATGATTAAATGAGTTTATTCTACAGATACTTTGTAGTTTTGTATAAATACATACTTTAAGTTACAATTATGCCTACGTAAAGCGCTTTTTATTTACCAACTCAATTCTTCCAGTTGTAATGAGAACAACTCGGAGAGGGCGTAACGTAATTATTTATTGCTTTTAATTAGTTATCGGAGTCAGACGCCACCATTTTGTTTTCTCGCAATTTCCACTTCGCACTCGCCAACCATATTTCATTCCCGCCAGCCAATTTCAATTACGCTTGGCTTTGTTGAGAGAGCATTTGTAAATTAATGATGAATGATAGGTATGTAATTAATTTAATGTGAGTAATATGATTAATTCGTAAAAAATAAATGCTTCCGATGTTATATTAAACAAATAATACGGACTATTTTAATAACTACGTATTTGAATTTTTAACCCCGACGGACAAAAGAACTGTTATGAGTTTAACCCCGTTGTCTGCTTGTCTGATTTTTTTATTGTGGCATTGTAGTTCTTGAATGAGAAGTCAATTTACGCGCATTTTAACCGACTTCATTAGTTTGAATGATTTAGTTTTCAAGAATGTTTTGAGAGAAATCGGTTAATTTTTAGAATTTCGTAACCAGAGGGTGGAAACAAAATTCTCTGGTTACGAAATATTACTAAGCCTGTATGTCATCTGTCATAGCTTTAAATATATCTTTTAAACCTTAATAGGTATCCGTTTCAATTTGCAGAATATGTGTTATTATGGCGAATAAAACAACAGAAAGTATAAATTAAAAGAAGTCGCCATATGTGTGTTTTTGTCAAAGTTATTTCTTTTTTCATCTACCGTAAAAGTAAAGTAGTAAAAACCAGCTTCAAAGTGTAGTAGACGTAGGTGTCGTGATTGTAGTTTAAACGCGTTAAGGATCCCAAATTGAATGAAAGAAAACATGATTTTTGGTAAATACATAATACAAATATTTTGTCTACGGTGTTCGAGTCCGACTCGCGCTTGGCCGATTTCTTGAAAAGACAATAAAGTTTTTCTCCTTTTAGTCTGAAAACGACCAGATTCTTCTACATTGCGTCGTAAAACTCTAGCAAAACATTGTATTTATATAGGAAACTTATACGAATAAACTTATAATATTATAAGGAACTTATCTATACTATCTTCTGCCCATACCATATATGTTATTTTTATTAATGTTATAATGTTAATGTTATTTTTATTAATGTTATTGGTTATTACTATTATTATTTACATACTGCAACTATTACTGTATTGTATTGTTATATAGCATATTGTATTATAATATAAGTATCTCTGGGTATAAGCCTGAAATAAATTATTATTATTATTATTATATATACTAATATTAAAAACAAAGAGCTTATTTTGTAAGTTTGTTTATATGCAGAGGGTAATCTCAGGAATCGCTGCTCCAATTTGAAAAATTATTTCACCATTTGAAAGGTTATTTTTCCGGATGGATATAGACTTATACATTACGTCTTTCACCCGGGAAAGTCAGGACGGACCGCTAATATTGTTATGTATAGGCGATATTCTCAAAATAAATAATCAAAATAATTTTATAATCGAATTTCTCGGACGTGACGTCACTGTGGTTCTATATAAAGTTTATAAAACCATATACAAAGTTCGTCTGTTTTTTAAATTCCCTGTCAGTCATGAGAACACAGTTTTTATGCGTTCCAGCGTAAATTTGCTCGAAGATTTAAAAGTAAAAATTCTGCCCGGTCAGACTGACGGACGCCGAGTGACAAAGACATACGACTTGGCCGCGGAACTCCGAAAACAATCACGACACGCGGATGAAATGAAAAAAAAATCGAACACACCGTTGTCGCTTTAAAAAAATGTGTTCGTAACTAGAAAACACAAATATCTACACTAATGTAACTAAAAATGTAAAATAAAACCAAATTTATTATGTGACACCTAAAGCGCAAGTCCATAAATTAATATTTTATTATTTTTTTTAATTTTTTTATGTCAAAGCTCCTGATTTTATAATTTTAAGATCAGATTCTTTGATAATTCAGTAAAAATGACTAAGGTATATGATTCACAGAATTAGTTGAGCTGAGACTAGTATTTGTATTTATTTCTCCAAATACTAATTAGGAAATCGGTAATCCATTTTTAAAAAAAAAGAAACACGAATAAAAGCACAATATTTTTTCAATTTAGACTAAAATAAATCATTGATATCATTTCCATTTACTATAAATATTTCCTATAAAGTATACATAAGTAAATATAAGGAATTTTCTTTTCTTTTTTAATACATACATTTATTGTAATATAGAAACAATCATTAGAAAGCTGCCAGCAGAGCTTACTTCGTTTTGTTTTACTCAGTTACAGCTTTATTCGTTACGAATGTAAACAAAACGAAGCGAACGAAATAGTGCGAGAACAACACAGCATTCCTAACATACCGTCCATCCCAATTAAGATCCCCTAAGATTGTCGTGGAGTCTTTTTGTATATTTTTTCGTCGTTTTCGGCAGTTTATTTGTACCCAATCGGTTTTTTAACACCTGACCATTACGTTCGGTTTGTTTTAGATCCCTAGCTCCGATACTTGTTCGGTTTTTATAAGAAACAGTTTAATTAGCTTGTTTCTCATTAGCCAAGGTTAATTCAGTCATTATTATTCAATAAAAAATAGCAATGAATCATATATATTTCGTACAAAAAGTGTTTGTAACTCTGTCTTATAAATATTAGAATTCATAGTACTGTAAAAAAACAGTAGCACAACCATCTCTGTATTGAAGTTACATTTATATATTATTTGGTCTAGTGCTAGTTTAGCTGACGTGTAGTGTTTTCCATATCACGTTTATAAAATGATATTTGTTAAATTATATTTTACAGATCTACATAACTACGTATCTGACAAAAATATCTTATATTCTTCTCGAAATAAGACCTTATGTTCCCTCTTTGATATGCATATTGTTTTGACTTAAGGCGACGCATTGATAAACAATAACTTAATCCGAAATAGACCTGGTCTATGTGCGCGCATTACGAAAAATCCGAAAAAGTAGTTATTTTCATTTATTTTAAAAACTACAGTTAATTTTAAAAAATCCAACTGTCATTTTAAAGAATATATTTAGATTATAATATACAGACAATTTTGAAAGATAAATCTGCCCCGTTACTCCTAAAAATGTAAATTTCTGTTTTAAAAGAGGTTTCTTTGATATTTTATTTTGCGTTACAGAAGTTAACCAATCGTGTATTGCAGCTGTCAAAATAAAGTCAATGAAATGAAGAATCAGGTTACCAAATATTACTTTCATATGTTTTGTAGTTACTTAGAAAAATGGAGATCCCTGCCGCCAAAATTTCCAATGCGTTGCCTTAAGTACACTTGTTATTTTTACAAATCAAGTTTTATATATTTGATTAATTTAAGTATATTTTTGGCTATATTCGACTAAATTGTGGGGCAATTGAGTCTAAATTTTAAACTTTCAAAATAAAATATCTAAAACTATACAAATTATTTAAAAAATATTTGTATTCCCTGACTTTTCTTACTTCGAGGCTAAGTAATTTTAAGAGGAAATTGTCAACTCGATTTCTAGTAGGCATTTACCAATTCTTCAATTCTTATATGAATACTGCAAGATATGTGGGAGGGTTCATTACTGATTCTCAAGATACAGCTTTAGTTTGAGATCCAGAGAATTAAATTGTTTTAAAAGATACATTGTTTAATTAAAGATTAAACGATATATTATAGTGTAAATTATACGCTAAACTTCGGGTTCCTGGTTTTTTAATGGACGGTTATGATAGACGAAGGACGGGTCGGAGCAAGAATGAATATCTTTTGACATACGAAATCCTAATAACATTTGAAATAAGCTTTTTGAAGTTTGATCTTTTGTGAAGGTTAGGTACAAAATGAGTTATTTTAGTTCGTTCATTCGAAGAACTTGAAAAATTAATCTTTAGTTTATAAACATAACAGATTAAGCCATATACATTTAAAATTATTGTTCAATATTCATAAAGCAGACAGATAAACTGACATTTTGAGTTTATAAAATTAATATATGTTTAATGCCATCGCACCCACGACCTACGTGTCGTTCGCGAAGATTCGAATCAACGTACCGGAAAATTAATTACCTCAGTGATTGGCCACTGACCTCTTATTCGCAATGAGATATTGACTGACCTTTGATTTATATTTCATATTAGCTTTTGCACATGTCGTCACTTGGATTTCAGTAAAAAATCCTGCGGGTAACAGATTTTTAAATCCAAGTCACAATACATATTTATCATTAGCCTAGTAATTTTAAAGAATTATCAAGATGAAAAATCAAAAGTTGAGATGTAATTTTTAAGGCTTATTTTTAATTATCAATACATAATATACCCTAGAACCCAGTAGCACATAAATGAAAATCTTCTACATACTAACAAATAATTAAATAAGTACACACATAATATGTCAATATTTTTTGGCGGGAACAGGAGTGAAGTTAACATTTCATTTATATTTTTGAAGTTATACTTCATAATGAAAATACAGTATAACAGTATATTCCAATAAATTAAAAAATATTTTTAAAAACATACTTAGAGTTACTTAAAAAACTTAGAGTTACTGTAAAAAAGCACAAAAAGTAAAAAGGTATGTGTATACTCATGTATGCACGTAAGAAGTTATACTTCGGACGTTTTTAAGCAAAACTTGGCCACATATAAAAAATTTAAAACTGGTCTCTTAAAAAGAAAAACTCTCCCCGTTGCTAACTTCATGTTGGACTTTTTGGCGGGAACGGGAGAAGTGAGGTTGACATTTTGTTTAGATTTTCTATTTTCAAAATTTTTAGGAGCTTTAAAGTACAAAAGTGATAGTATATTGTATTTTAAAGTTCTGTATAAGTGAAAAGAATGGAGTAGGTCTAAATAAACATGTGTAGCTGAGGTTCTCGCGCTCTTCCAAGAAGTCCTTTATAACTTCAGTAAAGCCTACTATCGCTTTACTGGAGGAGTTTTACGATAAGAAAAAACGAATGTACTTGTGATTGTACTTATTAATACGTGACATTGGCAAATGCCCTAATCTGTGCACCATGCCATGAAGAGAGAGAGAAAAAAACTTCATGTTGTATAGATCGAGGTGGATGGTAGCAACCACAAATTAGTTAGATTATGTCCCACAACTTCCTTTGCCAACTTCAACTTCAAATGTTGGAATTGCATTCTGATTTATTTTTCCAAACGTGCCATAAACTAATATACTATATTTTCATTTGAAGGCAATGATAATTATAAAAAAAGTCTGGGTTTAAAGTTAATAATAGTAACAGAGAAACACAAAAACTTTATGTAAGGTTAATATTCTGTTCTACAATACTATTGCTATTGCGATCAGTAATATTATACAGATGTTCATGTTTCCCTAATGTTTTGATATCAAATCCTTTTGATTATAGTGCTTTTGTTGGAAGAGATGTTCAAAAGTTTTCATAATAAGTTGAAACGAGAGCCAAGAACTTATAGGTGGGTACAAAACAATATCGATGACAACTAAAATTAAACGTTTATGTATTTTTTGCAAGTATTTATTAATAACAGAAAAGTACATACATACGTTAATATATACAAACTTAAAACTACACATTATCTTAAATATTAGACTTCCTCAAAGTTGCCGCTTAGAAAGCTGTCATTGCTTAAGGTACCCAGCAGACTGGCAGCATTGCCTCTTTGAATAGCCAAACGTTTATGTTATAGTGAGTACCTGAACAGATGCTTTAAGCTAAATTAAACGATAGATATAGAACACGATAAATGTTATAATGAGTCGACATTCATACATTTATGAGTATCTAAAGCTGCGTTAATGTAGTTGTAAATAGTAGATAAGAATTAGTTTTACCGACATAAAATACAGATTCAGATGTCAAATTAAATCATTAAATTATTTGATTGATCTTTATTTTATTGGTTTAAATAACTTTAGGTGTTTAATTAATTCTTAGTAAGATTTTATGGGTCAATCATTACTATATCGGAGCCTCATTGCGGCCAATGTTTTATAAACAGCCTGTATTTATTACGGGTTGACTGACAGTTACACCGAAGCGTAATATTTATACTAAATATTACACGAAACTTTTTAATCACTAACCAGTGAACTAACGTGAGCGCTGGCAAGATTAGTTTTCTATAGTACCTAAGTAGTAAACCGATCTAGAAAGTGGTCCCCATCCACGATACAGGCTGGACCTAGTGTGAGGGCCATTGATACTTTACAAATGACATTAGCGCATTTCAGTGAAAATTTTTGGTTAACTTTTTGTTATTCAAATACAGTCATATTGTTAATGACACGAGATAAGATTTAGATGTTTATATTTTTTGTTTTCTTTGTTTGTGGTCATATTAAAAAAATTTCTTATTTAAGAGTGGCACATTTTGTAAACAGCGAGCTTTTGTTATTTTAAAATCATTGTGTTAATATTAATAATTTTACTATTTTATGTAATATACCGGGTAACTTAATTAATGGTGTTAGTACTGTTAGTAACACCGACGAATAAACATAAAGGGGAACACTGGCACCCTCTAGCAGAGCTCGACGGTGTTCGCGACGTCGGCGTCGGCTTGTTCACCACTACCGCTGCGAGATCATATAAGGTAAAACTCGAGCGCTCCACATCTCTCTTTTGCTTTTTGCCTTCACGACTGCAGCACGAAGAGTTTAAATACAAATTAATTATTAATTGATATTAAATTAATAATGAATAGTAATCGATTAATCGATAACTTAAGTAATATTTGGGGTGTTTCATTGCTATAAGTAACTAACTTACTATTTAATTTTATCGTAGCTAACAGTACGTTAAGAATTATTGTATAAATACATAAATGAAAAGAGAAATAAAAAATACTATTTGTAATGTATATTTATTAAAATGTTTTTAATTCTTCCTTTATAAAATGTGGCTATTAAAGAAGTGATGCTTTTACAAATAGGAGAATTTATTTAAATATTTCTAAGTAATAAAGAAAAATAATGGCACTCTGTTCGACTAGTCTACTAGTGCGGTAGTGTGTGCATTTGCTTTTGAATCAAGGGTATGAGATTTATTTTTGAAATTGAGTGTTAATAACTTTCTCATAGCTTGGATGTTACAATTCATTACGTGATACTCACTGTACAATAAATTATAGTTTCGTTTGAGGCTACACACTTGATGTTTTGGAATGAAAGAAGTGGCAAAAGATGACTTATAAAATGAACAGAAGGAAATAATGAAAAATATTTATTTTTTTATGTAATCACCCTGTGTTTCAAAACATTTAATATAACGCGGAATAAGCATCTCTATCCCTCTAAAATAATAATCTGATTCCTTATAGAATCAAAATGTTCTATAACTGCAGCTTTCAACTCCTCGTCGCTCCGCAACGACAGCCACACAGCGCTTTTTTCAGGTCACGAAATAAATAACAGTATTCCCTTACACACCGTCCAATTTGATCTTAATTTCTTGCAGAGTTCGTCCTTCTTTTGTTAAAAATGGTATAATTGCACGATATTCAATTTTAGATAAAGCCGACATGTTTTATGTTTTCGTAGTTACTGGAGACCTTTCGCTTTCTGTAAACATAATCTAACAAGTTTAGAATGTCTGGCCGAGAACTTTTGGCGCGCCCTACTTATATTTAATTTTGAAGTCCTGTATAATATCAATGGCACACAACAAACTGGGGAGTATCCAAATATAGGCTTTAAATCTCATAAATAATCTACTTTAAATCGACCTAGCCAGAAACGTGGAAGCCCGGTTTTTTAAATAAAATACGCCAATCGTGAGTTATGTTAGCGAGTTTACGGTGTATGTGGCGGATGCTCTAAGGCTTCCGAGACGTCCAGATAGTCGACTAACAAGGTGCTAGTAAACCAATTATTAAGGGTTGTAAACGCCGTGCTCCAATTACATGGGATTCAGTAGAAAAATGCAGAAAAATTTAAAAAATAATGGTCAAGCGTAAACAGATATTTTTGTATACATTATGTTCCCTATTTAATAATTTAATGCATACACAAAGTTCTAATAAATAAACATTACAATAAAATAATAAAAGGTGGCGCTTATTTCTAAAAATTTTGTATATCCTGTAAAACAAAAAGTTTTTTGTTTGTTTATAAAAATGTCTTAATCAGAAATTCTATGTTTAACAGTAGTGCACTAAATTCCAGCGACAGTACCTTACGTAAAAACTTTTAAACTTTCGTGTTGTATTATATTTATAATATATCTAAAAACACGGAAAATTAACGCGATTATAGCTTTTATTTTCACTTGATGTTTCGGCCGAGTTGCATCGGCCGTGGTCTCAAGTAAACTGTCGCAGCAAGCTTCACACCGTGTTTGAGGCAAATTTTATATCATCATTATCATATTTGTAAATAATTATTAAGGTTACACAGAACATTCACGGTGTTCACATAATTGATAAATTGTATCCATTTTCCCGATTGAAATTTTTGTGTCGGGACTTTTTCAATTTGGAAAACGGATACAATTTATCAACAGCGTGGAATCTAGTGATTCAAATGAAAAAACCTCGTTTTTTACATCCAATTAAATGTGTGGACACCATGAGTGTTGTATGTAAGAACCCTAATAATTATTTATAAATATCGGGGGTAGATGACAAAAGATCTGCCTCGGACACGGAGTGAAGCTTGCTGCCACAGTTTACTTGAGACCACGGCCGATGCAACTCCGAAACGTCAAGCGAAAATAAAAGGTCATAGCGTTAATTTCCCATATTTTTAGATATTTTATAAGTACTCCACGTACAGTTGAGATTTAGCTATTGTTAATATTCGCGATTAACTGTTATAATCATAATCGTTAACGGATGGCAACACTATTACTTTGAAGGTGTTGCCGCTTAATAATAATATTATGGTATTTTTGAATGTCAAAAAATAAATCATGTGTGAAATACACGATCTAATGAAAACACGTCTTTTCATTAAACCTCGATATTTCATGGACAATATTTTAATATGACAAGACAATTGACAGCTAGCAAAAAGTACATACATACGTTAATATTTACAAACTTAAAACTACACACTATCTTAAATAATAGAGTTCCTCAAAGTTGCCGCGTAGAAAGCTGTCATTGCTTAAGGTACCCAGCAGACTGGCAGCATTGCCTCTTTGAATAGCCAAATTGATTCGTTGGCGGAAGAAGCTGCCAGCCCGGCGGTCTCCCGAAGCCTCGACCAGTCTCTTACAAATATCAGAAACCAGTCGATGCGCTTCGGGGCCCCAGGGATCCAAAATTTCGACTGCAAAGGGCGTAAATATAAAACTGTCAGAGAGAGTCGCATACTTACGCCGTTTCAGGTTCTCGGCAGTACTAGCCGTGGCACCTGCTGACTTGGAAGTCGACGGCACATGGGAAACAGCAAGTGTATCGACACAAGTGGCATCCCACACCAGCGATCTTCCAAGTTTCCAAGGAATGAGCGTCAAACCATCCGGTCTCCTGCCGTCGCTGCGCGCAATACCTACAGGCTCTAAGACTGCAAGAACGTCAGTGGATAGATATTGATATCTTAGAAGAACGAAACGCTTTTATGAGAGGGTTTATAAAGAGTTAATAAGGAGAGTTGCCAGAGAAGAGTTGATACATAATTTGACAATGAATGAATAGAGAGTTGATAGCGAGTTGCTTGTGATCACTTATTCTTTCATCTTTAATAATAATAATTATACACCAGGGAATTACACAAATCTTGTAACCCCAAACTAAGCAGTAGTCTTATACTATGGGTACTACACAACTAACTGGAGAGCACTCAGTAATATCCGGACTCCAAGTACCTAAATTTAACTGACTGGGAATTGAACACGGAATCTCGACTTAGCGGATACTTAGCCACTGCTCCAACAGGTCAGTCAATAATACTATCTAGCTAGCTAGAAAAAATATAGCTGTATATAAAAAGAAATGTGTTAATAATAGTATGGAAACTCGTCGTCGTGATCAGCTAGTTATTCCGAATTTTAAATTACAAGAGTCAAATAGATTATTTTTGAGCAACTGTGTTCGTCTTTTTAATAAAATTCCTCAAGAAATTACTTAATTGATGGAAAACAGATTAATTAGCGATTTCATTGACAAAAAAAACAATAATCTGGAAATAATCTTTTCTACATACGGATTTACTGGCTTTATGAATATTTTAAATAAGTATTGTAGAGTGATGTTGAAAAATGACACCTGACTGAATTTCTTGTCGGTTCTTCTGTGCCCAAGTTTTGTTTTCGAACCGAACTAAAGTATACTCAACGTTAAAAATTCCTCGCAATTGAGTTTACTTGAATAAATTGATTTGACTTTGAGTTTAACTTAGCTATAGATACTTATCATTGGACTTAAGGAACCCAAATAGGTTGTTTTATATTTTTTAAAGCTGTAATTAATAATTGGGCAATAAAGCTAATGGCTACACGGATTGATTGCCAGTTAAACGTTTATTTGTTAACGATCGCCTTACAAATGATTTAATTATGTGGTTGTTTTTGGAAAGGCTGTCCAAATGGACTCTATATATATATATAATTTATATAAATTAGAGTGGCGCAAAAAAACCGACTATTTTTTTTGAGTCTCGAGTGAAAAAATGTTAATTTTAAGAGCTACCTCCAAAGGACAGCTCGAAAAAAAATGTTTAAGAGGTCGCTCTAAATTTTTTAAAATTTCAAAATCCGTCAAAAATCGAATTTGATTTTTTTTTATTTTTTTTCTCGTTACAGTATAATTTTATAGACAAAAAAAAAATAAGTTTCTGAAAGTTTCAATTTAAAATTTGAGTTTTAAAAGGTCGCTCAAAATTTTTTTTTATTTATTAGTACATCATTTTGGATTTTTTCAAGCGACATTTTAATATTCAAATTAAAATTTCATACATTTTTTTTCTATTATTTAGTAAAATAATCAACAAAAATTCACCCCGAGATGAACTAAAAATCAAACAAATGACAATTTGAAACAATTTGAATATTAAAATCCAGCACACCCACGAGAGTGACAGTTTCGTTTAAGAAAGATAGACACTGTGTGTATATACTATGCATACTGAAATTAAATATATAATACATGTACATGTACGTTATGTATATACCTATAAATAAATATAAATACATACTATAACATAATATAATATATACAATATAATACAATAAAACAAATAAAATAACACAAATTATGTATATTAAGCTTAACATTTAATCGAAAAAAGAAAAACATTTAATCGAATTTTTTCCTTTGAGTGACTTTGGCCTGAATAAATATTCAAGGTACGTCTACAACTTAGTTTTTTCAATTCTGATAGTAAATAAATGGATAGTTAGCCCTTGAGGAATTCTTTTCTTTTGACAGTGCTTCATCTCCAGATCTTAACTAAACTTCTACAAGAACACCCTGGTCATATACCTCTTCAAATAAAAAATAAAATCACCAATATCGATACACAATCGGCGAAGATATCTCGTACAAGAAAACAAATAACACGTTGAATTAAGAACCTACTACTTTTTGGAACTCGTTTAAACATATGGGAAAAGGCGATGAGAACTAAAATTGTGCTAAATTTTAGTTCTCATCACCTTTCAACTTTAAACGTTACCGTTTTGGTAACATTTAAAGTTTTTTTTTTTCTTTTCAAGGCATGGCGCACAGATTAGCGCATTTGCCAATGTCACGTATTGTATTCAAGTAGAATCGTTATCGTAAAACTCCTTCAATAAAGTGATAGTAGGCTTTGTTAAAGTTATAAAGGACTTCTTGGAAGAGCGCGAGAACTTCAGCTACACATGTTTATTTAGACTTACTCCAATCTTTTCACTTACCCAGAATTTTAAAACACAATATACTATCACTTTTGTACTTTAAAAATCACAAAAATGTAAAAAATATAAAATCCATATAAAATGACATCACTTCTCCTGTTCCCGGCAAAAAGTCCAATTTAAAGTTACGTACTGATCAGTATGTTATGTGGTACAAACGTCAACCAGAAACGCTTATTCCTAAAATATCTACGAGCTCAATTACAGTACGTCTCCTAGTATGAGAAAGTACGTGACAAGTATCAGACTGCTGCACCACCTAGCTGAACCAGTTTCCATCAAACAACTCCATTGACAAGTTGAAAAATATAGTTATCTCAACTGCTTATGTTGACTAGTAGATTACGATTACACATCCAAAACTTTAATGTATAACAAGTGAACGTAAGTGTGTTTGTATGTAGGTGAATAAGTTTTGGAGCAAATGAAAGAACGCTTCCTTTCGTTTCATTAATGATCGAGAGCAGATATCATCGATTGTACGCTCTCTTGTTGTATTCGTTAAAATTACAGATAAATTCAACATGGTAAGGTACGAATAAAATATTATGTCATCTAAAAATGGATTGAATATACACGCAGAAATACGATTCGGTCACATTAGTACGTTATATGACACAATTAATTGTAGCGAGACGACGGTCGTTAATGGTATGGTTTCGCATTAGTATAACGACTCGGCACGGTGCTGCTCCATATCACATTGAAAGCTGTTGCCTTTGTTCAAGAGGTCTATAAGCCAGACTTCGGACCAAATATCGCAATGGACAGAGCATTTACTCCAAGGACGTGCTCTTAAATTATCTTTTGTCTGACTTTCTAGATTTTTACTAATGTGCGTGACTAGGGAATGTCACAGTACAACGATACACAGCTGAACATGACATATTTTTATTTTTGTGAATACCAGTAGCTAAATCATTTAAGATTTACGAGTATTTTGCAAATAATTATTTTATGACCGACTCATAAGCCGACACGAATTACACTGAGAATGCAAGGTTTACCATACTTACTTTATAGTTCTTTCACTTGTGGTTACTCTCAAAGAGATAGAAAATGACACAAAAATTCATTTGACAGACGGTCGTAAGATAAACTTATTATGTCTTCGTCCATTAAGTGTCTTGGTCTAAAAGCCAGGCGCTCATGCCGTATATTTTTATTGTTATACATACATATTCTCAAGGGCTAAAGTTCGTAACTGCGAACAGTTTTTGGCGTTGAAGTGACGTCACAGTTCCCATTTTCTATTTGGTGTTAGAAATTACGTGCCGTTTTACTTAGTAAAAAAGGGAGACAAATTAAAAACTTTTTTAATAAAAAAAAATATTTGAATAAATCCTAAATAAAGCATTTTTTCTAGCTTTGCTAATGAATTATGAAGAAGCATCTCGTTATAATTTTGATGTACGGTGATTAAATGTCATTACTGTTGCTTTTATTGCTATTACATATTAGATAAACGTTAAATCATTGATTTAACGGCACGAGCAATCTGTCCATAAATATTTTTTGAACATTGCTAATTTAGTTTTATCTGCAAATTTTGCGTATACTATTCACAAAACACACTCTCCTCTGAAACATAAATAAATAATTACATGATTATACTGAATGCACCTTAATCAGCCGCTAATCACGGCTCTTCATGTAGCACACTGTCTAATAACATAATGACGAGTAACAGAGACGGAGTTAGGCGTGCGAATGAGGCAACTAGAATTCGATTCGAATTGAATTAACGGCTCTGGTTGCGTGCGCGCACGTTTTAGTTGAGTATGCTATATTAAATGTTGTTTGATTTCAGTTTTAATGACCACTTCGACGTTCTGTACTTGTACAATAATACGTGTAATTAATAGTATATTTATGTAGGAAGAGTTATTTGCTCGTTAGAATTTGTCTTAGTAACTATTTGACCCATTTTTATGAAGAAATCATGAGTAATAAGATAAGTAACAATATTCTCGCGCGATTCTATTTATTTACTATTGGTTTAGCAGTGTTATTATTGTCGTGTCACATACAAAGAAGTTATGTAATCTCCTTGGTCACACGTAACTTATATCACCTTGTACTTGACTGGCCCGTTGGCGCAATGGCATATGCATCCGCTTTCCAAGCTAGGGTCCCGGGTTCGATCCCCGGTCAGGTCAATTTAGGAAACGAACTTTTCTAAATTGGCTTGGAGTCTGGGTGTTACTGGGAACTCCCCTGGGGTTCGTTGTGTGGTACTCATACTACAAGCTTACTGCTTAGTTTGGGGTCACACAATCTGTGTAATTGTCTGGAGTTTTTTTTTTGTACTGTTAGAATTATATTTTTTTTTTAATTTACAAAAATTAACTGATAAATATGAATTCGCCTAATTGATTTTTAATTTTAGTAACACTGATCATTGGTCGTCAGCCTAACCATATAAAGGTAATGATGAAAATTTAGATGCAGAAATATGGCAAAAATTGTGTTCCCATAATAAAAAGACTTAAGTACCATAAGTTAGTTATGAGATGGCTTAGAAAGTAAGATGTTTGGCAAAGCAATTGTATTTTACGCATTAAGTTAGATTATTACTTATTAATTAGATTATACGCTAACGATGCTGTGCTTATAGCACCATCAGAAGCGGACTTGCAGACACTAGTTACATGCATGAAAGAAGACTGTTAAGTGAAAGGATTGAATATGAATGTGAACAAAACTAAGGTTCTGGTGTTTGAAAGCGAAGATGTACAGACAAGGTGTGAAATATCGGTAAATGGAAAACGTCTAGAACAATGTACTCTCTGCCCCGTTGACTACCCCGTTAGAAATACAGCGTGAATATATGTATGTATGTATGTCTAGAACAAGTGAACGAAACTGTGTATCTGGGGAGTGCATTTTCGAGAGATGGAAAATGTTAGTTGGATGTGGAGAGACGAGTAGTAGCTGGCAATAAAGTGAACGGTTCTCTGTCCGCATTAGTAGGCAGTGCGAATATATCTAACTCAGCTAAAATGGCCATACACTATGCGCTGTTGGTTCCAACTTTATGGTACGGTAGAGATTACTAGATATGCACAAAATCGATAGAAAGTAAGATAAATGCAGTAGAAATGCGATATCTTAGAAATATGTGCGGTGTCACCCTTGCGGACAAAATAAGCAATGAAGAGATACGCAGTATGACAGGGTTGCACGACAGTGTTTATACATATTAGTTTCACAGTTATACATATTAGTTTCAGATTGATAGTAAATGCGTGTATAAATAAAACATAACATTTTGTTACAGCAACCAGAGACCGTTCTAGGATGGCAACTTTTCTATATTGACTCGGATTTTGGGTGTTACTGACTACTCAGATAATTGCATGATAACCACAATTTGAACTAATATTGAGAGTCTTTGTACGAAAATCTTTGAAATATTCTGTGAAACTCTATCACATCTCTAACAGGTTTTATAAAAATGCGGCCAAGTGTGAATGAAATGAAATACATAAAATATATTATGTCGTACCACGACATATGCAATATCTAAAAAAAAGTGCTTATATTTTTCATCGTTCAGCTCTGAATCCTTAACGCAAGTCCTACTCACACTTGACCCGTGTTTTATTTGTTACTTTACTTTAATCTTGTCACTGTAATCACATAAGTATTACTATTTTTACGATAGAGCAAGAACAAAACAAAAATTTTGACAAAAAACAGGTTTCTTGCATATAGACGTCCCTTAATTTTTTACTTTTTATATTTTTTTTCCCTCATAATAAGATATGTTCTATCAAAATGTCTACCGGTTACTCATTACTTTTCCAAAAGTAAGGCAGACAGATAATCCTTTAAAAGTAGAACAAACTGACGTCGGCGGCGTAGGCTTAGTAACATTATTACATTCATAATAGAGCTCCGTTGAGTTCCTAAAAGTGGTAGTCTGTCCCTCGAACGTGTATCATTCGTAATAGCATTCATTCATTTTAAGTTTTAGGCTAAATTCTGAACATATTTTTCTCTCCAACCATCAACTTCATAGCACATTCAAATAAAAAATTTTAGTATTAAAATATGTTTATCATGAAGAAAAATGTTTCTAAATATCATTCAGAAAACATAATATCTCTTTTCACCAAAACATCAACTGTATGGTTTTTACAAACAAAAAAATTTTTACAAAAAATTTTTTGCTAGGAAAAATAATTCTGTACATCACTACGGAAGCCCATCACGTACTCAACACACCTTTGGTCGATTTTTATTATTACTGATTATACAGAACGTTACATTAAACAGAATATTCAGTCATACTCTCGATAAAAAGCTTGAATTTATAATAGTTATTAGTAATTCCCATAACGCGCGACTGTCCCTCTAATGTCTCATCGGTAACTCACTATACACGTGCTTAGGTTGCTGAGCAAGGTGAATAAAACGAGCCAGTCTGATGCAACGAATTGTTATAAGGTTATGACCATACGAAATATCGATAATGTTACGTCATGATACGAAATAGGGATGGGACGAATAAGTTTTTCGGTACTAAAAATACGACTTTCTTTCTTTAGTGTTCGCATTCGTATTACGTGTAAGTACTACTCTCATAAATATACGTAATACGTCTAAAGTGATGCTCAGAACCATTTCTAGAAGAGCTACTCCTTGACCTTGTTCAAAGACTTAAAAAAATAAGAATTGTTAAAAGATTTTGAAAAAAAATTGGTACGTACTTACATTAATTAAGGCACAGTGGGAATAATGATCACATACATAAATAATTAAAATATTTGAAATTTGCGGTTTTCGTATTATAGAAGTTCCTAAAAACACCATATTCGGTTATTGAAAGCTTTCCGTTCTTCTAGGATGTCGAGATGGATGGAAATGTATGACATCTTGAGATATAATGAAAGGATGTGCTTTCGCTAGCTCATATATTTCTCGACCGACTTATTTTTTGACATTCAAAAATACCAAATTATTGTTAAGTAGTAACATTCTCAAAATAATAGTGTTGTAATCCGTTAAAGATTATGATT
The DNA here is from genome assembly GCA_907165235.1 of Zeuzera pyrina. NCBI lineage: Eukaryota > Metazoa > Arthropoda > Insecta > Lepidoptera > Cossidae > Zeuzera > Zeuzera pyrina. The sequence goes on from OU015639.1 coordinate 3,073,695, forward strand.
ATTACAGATAATCACGAATATTGAAAACATTATGTCTACATCTAATACGTGTATGCCAGATTATAACTTACATCACTTCGTACTATCCACGGGAAGATAATCGTAATCTTGTATAGACTCAGGTGTTACTTTCCAGAAATCCATTTCATGCGATAAATTCCTAAAATCTTTAGCTATTTTCTATATAGGATTCGGTCAGCTAAACAGCACCGAATCCCAACCGATTCGGTGCTGGTTAGCTGATTGAATCCTGTATCTGATATATCCTGAGGATACTTCGTTGAGAAGCGAAACACGTGTCGATTGGTGGTTTTCGGAGTTTGAGCGGAAAATAGCTAAAGACTTTAGGAATTTATCACAATTGTAATCTTATTTCTAATATGAAAAATTGCAATACTATTCCAGTAAGTCGATTTAATGACAGAATACCATAACAGGTGATATCCATCATAGAGACATACGCTAAAATATTCGCAAAGAAAATTGTAAAATCAAACATTATAGAAGGTGAATCTTTCGCGTATTGCGAATGCGATTTCGTGACGTACATCTTTAATAAGTTATTTAAAATCGTTTGTATATTTTATGTTATTGCAGAAAATTATGTCGAATACTCTTTCATATTAGTGAGTGGTAATTACTAATTACACATTGACGGAGTAAAAGGTTCTAAATTCAAATTATTCAAATTCCAATTGGAAATTATCTTTAAACATGATAGGGATGTTCGAGTAAATTTTTGTGACGATACTGATCATTATAATTATCAAATCGTATTTCTCTACTGGTGAATACAGATCTTCTCGCCATTACAGTGTAACTTTTATTGTCTAGAAGTTGATTGATTTGACTAGAAAATGTATTAAATATTAATTTAAGGAATTTAAAATGTGCTCCCAGATTTCCGCTCTTCTAATTTTTATTACCTATCAAATAAAGAACAAGACTTCTATTTAAGTTACCTATCACATAAAGAATTGAAGAAAAACCCAGATTTTAAGCACATTTAAAATAAAATCGTGTCCTAAATGCACCTGACCCGAAATCAAATCAGCTTAAGAGGCAAATAAACTAACCACTGCCATGTTTTCAAAAATTCCACCTCAATTAGTTGTCTTGAAAATCGAATTTAATTAATTAGAAGCTTAGGTGGTTGCACTTTTGCTATATGTGCAGCAGTAATTAGCGATAGCGCCGCGACAATGCATCACGGATTCGAAGTGCATACACACCACCCGTGCGCAGGAAGGTGCATCATTGCACCTACGTGACTATTAGACTATCACATTAAATAACACACGTCGGGAATAATAAGTTAAGTCTGAGACTCATCATTGAATCCAACTAAAGAATTTGAAAATAAGTACTAGACATTAATGTGACCATATTTAACTTTTTTTTAAGCAAAGAATGTTTTTCAATTTTTTTTTATTTTTGTACTAAAAATCAAAACGGATAGTATAATAAATTTTGTGTTTCTTCTTCTTTAATTGAATGACACTACCGCGATTAATAGATTACTATTTTAGTTGACATAATAGTGACAATTTAGAGATGAAACAGACATCCTATTTAATATTCTTGACTTTCTTGTACCTTATTACAGATGTTAAGTAGGTACGTAATAAATAATAGACTTTTCTACCCGCAAATAGGCTTTTAACTTTTTATAAATTTTTTTAAATTTTTGTTTGTAATATTACGTAAACATTTAATTCATAACCAGAAAAGTATCCACAATAAATTAATAAGTTGAACGTTGCCATCTTCTATCTAATTCAAAATTTAACGCGGCCACTCATACCCATTAAAAATGTTTATTTTATTTATATCTATCAGTAACACTTTCCGGTAACTTATTGAGCCTCCCCCACGTTAGTGATTCAAATATGCTCGAAGTTCCCCACATTCCCAACACAATAGGTTGTTACAAAGGCAATTCATGTCAAATTTTAATTACAAAACAAGATTTATTTGTCTATTCTGTTGTTTCAAGTAAACGATACGATATTCAACGTGCAGCATTACAATAAACAACATTGCATTGAATTCAAGTCGCAGGAACGCACCGTGTGGTCAAGTAGGGAGTAGCGATGCAACGCGCCTACTGCATACGCTTTTAAACATAACTAATACGAACTACGAGATAGGAATTTTTAAATTTGGAATGTGGTTAACACGAGTGAATGGATTTTGGCACGGCTTTGAACAAATTGTTTTTTTTAATTAAAACCGTATGTTTAAAATAATTCTTTCAAATTTAATCTCTCTCTCTCTCTCTTTCTAATTTCTTTTATATTATTACTAGTGGTCGCTCAGTAGTCGAAATACGACCGTAAATATGTAATAAGCTCTTTTTTCTCATATACATGCACCTCACAGGCTGGAAACAGCTCACAAGTTATAAAAAGCACAGAATCACAGCTCGAAACTCATTCATTCAATATGTCAGTAAGTAATTATTTAATAGTAATAATAATACTCCAGACAATTACATTGTGCGAAAATGTGTGAGGAGAATGATGAGATTTGAGGAGGCGAAAGAAGTATGTAAGAACCGCGACAATTACACAGATTGTGTGAACCCAAACTAAGCAGTAAGCTTGTAGTATGGGTACCACACAACGAATTCTGGGGGAGCTCCCAGTGACACCCAGACGCCAAGCCAATTTAGAAAAGTTCGTTTCCTAAATTGACCTGACCGGGGATCGAATCCGGGACCCTAAGCTTGGAAAACAGATGCATATGCCACTGCGCCAACGGGCCAGTCATTTTGTTGGTAACAACCAACGTAACATCGAACAATTTTAAATACTATAGCAACGATCTCTAATCTGTGCGACTGTTTGACTCTCGAACTAAGATATGATGATCTTAATGGACGAAGCTTTCGCTTTATGAGCGTCTCCGTTTTTTGGTGGTGCAAGGTTCTAGACTTGCATTTATGTGCCTGACTAAGGAAGGTTACAACAACTCACAGCTGAACCTGACATATATTTATTTTTGTGAATGCTAGTAGCTTAAACACTTGAGATTTACGAACATTTTGCAAATTATTATTTCAGTATTGCAATGTTTTGTTATACTAACAATACGAGGTTGCCACGCCAAACCTAACTAACTGTTTTACTCGTGGCTACACTCAATGAAATAGGCAGAGAGATACGGATATTCATTTGACAGACAGTGATAAGAGCGTCAAATCATTATGGCTCCGTTCATATAATTCTTCATCCGAGGTTTGACCACATTAACACTATAACTATTATTATGTTTGACATTAACAGTATAACTGTTATAAAGAAAGAAACAAACAAACAAATTATGTGTTTGTTATTGGAAGTAAAACAGTTAATGTTTTATTTTATTTAATTTAACGTTATTTATTCGTAACACATGGTATTATATACATATAAATAGCTTTGTGCACTCCTTCTCCATATAAACATTAACTATACCAAATCTCACATTCCTCCGTGCGCGCAAGATGCTTAAAAAGACGTACAAAGTTTTCTCTTCACGTATTGATATATAGATTGGTGTCGTATTTAGTGTATTATTAGAGTATTGACTAACAAACCCTCGCATCAATTATCGACCCAAGGTCAACTCAAACATGCGACATAAAACTACAATAAATTTAAAAAAATATATAGATCACGTTATAACTACAGCAAGGATTGTATAATTCACCAAATTTAAAATTTTTCAAACATTTCACTAAATTATTTTTAAAACGAGTCAACAAACTTACTATTGGAAAACAATATGGCAAAATTATTATCATTATAAATACTTCAAAAACTGTTACCAAAAACTTCTTGACGTGAAACACTTCAAATGACGAATCACGTGGTTCTGTTACAGTGGTACCATTATTACAAACAAAGTTTATTAAATTACATCGGTTTCGAGTTTATTGGAACCAATCATTATGGATAGTCTATATAATACATTAATACATACATACATACATATCTTCACGCTGCATCCCCGCGGGGTAGTCAGAGAGGACGGAGCGCTACATACATATTAACTTTAATTTGCAATATTAATTGTTATCTATTGTTAATAATCTTAGCTATTGTTAATATTCGTGATTAAATGTTACAATCATAATCATTAATAGATGGCAACACTGTCGTTGTGAGTGTTGGTACTAAACGGTACTTAAATTTTGACAGTATGCATTTTCTTAAAGGCAGTTTTTAAAAAGGGGTATTCGAGAAATATACATACAAGCGAAAGCGAAGTTTTATCTATCTTCGAGTTTTTCCTTACTGAGTCTCCCAAACGAGTAAATTATTACGAATTTCGCTCTCCAATTTCTTTGACTTCTTACATAATTCTATGTATTTCATGAATGAATTTGTTTGTCTAACATTACAGCTTTCATGCACGTTATTTGTAGAATGTTATTTTTGTCACTGTTTGAAATAGATTTATTAGTTCCAATTTTATATCCCATTGTGGAACGCGTGCTGCAAAAATATTTTTGACCCTGTTAATTACAGTTCAAAAAAAAATTTAACAAAAACTGTTATTCCAGCGAATTAAAGTGGGCGTAACGTAGACAAGGGATGTCAGGAGCGATCCCTTGTGCTAAATATATAACTGGCTGTTGGAAAAAAAAATATTTGGATTCCATTCGAAAGACACGCGTTCAAGAAAAGAAAAATATTTATGGGATCTATGATTCCACTAACATGTTCGTTAACGCGTGTTGTAATTTATCAGCTAATTCGATTTACAGTTAGATTAATTCATAATTTTCAAAAGTTTTACTCGAGTTATTTATTTCATACAAAATTGAAATAAATATTATAGAAAGTGTTGTCTTTATAAATAATAACGTTACATGACGCTTTAGCTTCAAATAGAAAATTAAAAACATGAATTTTTTTTTTTAAATTATGGTCTTAAATAAATAAAAATCGATTACTACATATATGACGGAGCATCACTTGAGAACTTTTTCTTTTTTTTTTCTGTGTTGTGTTTGTAATAGTCAGAACAAGGTTTGCGTAAAAGACAATTTTTGGAAAATCCACGGGAAAAGTCGGAGGATGGTATTTTTGAATGAAAACCTCAATAAAAAAAATTTGGTGTGTTGCACACATTTAACATCAACACTCGGGAGAAGCCGAAACGGGTTACTAGTTAAGAATAAATGCACAATACAAAAGTGTGTTATACGTGTTGATATTGTATAAGTAATTGTAGTTATAGTTACGGGAGAGTGGTACTAAACAGATGTAAAAAGTAATTTTGACTAGAATTTTGTAAATGTGTAGGCACTCACAAACATACTTGTGCGAAATTAGTGATATCTCGATCGGAGTAATTAATATATTTTTTAATCTGTACTTTTTAACCAATTTTGATCTACGAGTACTATGGTCGCCAATTTACTGTCTGACGCCTGAACAGACTTCGAACCAGGGCGACAAGTCACCATCTATCCTTACACAAGCTCTGTGGCGTCGATATAATGACTTCGTAGCCCGCAGTAAGGGCCCTCCACGCCATATTCAGGCAGACGACTCAACAATTTCTTTCGCACTACTCTATCGAATGCTTTTTCTAGATCCACAAAAGCGCAGAAAACTTTCTGACCTATGGCCAGAAACCTCCCCACGATAACGCGGAGCTGGCAAATCTGATGCATACAACCCCTACCATTCCTAAAACCAGCTTGTGTCGAAATGGCGTATAAAGTTTTTTAGATACAGTAGACAATCGCAATTCGAATAAATACTCATTTACGTGTCTATCCATAAGTATATACTGGCCTATAGACGAACAGAGAGCTCGTTGACGTGACGATTTTTAATTTGTCAGTGTCACTTATGAATGAATTCCCTTGATTATTGCGATATGTAATATCACAATCACATACAGAACACGTAACTATTATTGAAAAATACAGTACTTCTTTGAAATCAAACAGGAATGTGAACCAGCACTCGAGGGGAGTTATTATTTATACTGGAAGTGATGGCGACCAGCTGGTATGAATAAAACGCAGAGTTACTTTAATACTGAATTAACAGTTTATAATAAACATAATTACACACGAGGTTACAGAGCGTCATAGACTAAAACACACTACAGAGTATACCAATAACATAGAGTATAACTTAGAGTTACTCATACTAATACAATATTTCACAAGGAATAACACAAAATAACAAAATAAGTTAACAGCGTTCAGCCACTATCATAAAAGATTACATTCTCACTCGCACTCTTTGTACGTCTATACGCGAGTAAGTACTAAGTTTATGTGCCTATCAGTGCGAAACTAGCAAGTAGGTTTGTTTCCCTGTCTCACTCGCCTTTGCTTTTTTTTTGTTACGCAGAAAAAATATGCACACATATCCAGCAACGTGGGAGAAAAACTGGCATAAGTGGATCACTATGCAGAACTCATGCAGTGGTCGTATTCGGTAAGTTGGCGAGGGCCTCCAGAGTACAAAATCCTTTATTTATCAAAACTCAAGTACAAAAATAACTTTATAAATACGACACAAATATTATATTTGACAGTTACTGAAGTCGGTGCTAAGCCTAATATCAAACTAATAGACTTTCTGTTGTTGCACATTGATTTGGTATTTATAAAGTTCGAAGCCATTACCCACCTGCTTCGCTGGGAGTAATTGAAAATTTTGTACCTATAGTAGATTTTTGTTTGAAAAGTGGTGAAGGGTCTATGTAAGTAAAAAAATTACAGCCTAAAACAATCTACAAACGGATCCGCGTCGAACGGTCATAGTAGTCAGATACGTTCAGTAGTTTTACGGGATTGCGTGACAAAGGAAACCATTTTCTATATATGTAGATTTTTGTACTTGAGTTTTGATTAGTAAAGGATAGTTATTTTGTACTTCTCATTTTTTTTTGTTGAAGTAGGTTCAATTTTTATCTTAAAATTTTTACATTTCCATTTGTAAATATAATTTTTTAATGACCATAGGGCCTCATGTGACTTCATATCTTGATGCTCTGTCTGCTCCAATTCGAAAATGACGTAATGTTATTTTAAATCATAACACCGAAAACTATGAAAGAACAATATCAGACTTTTCCATTCTCTTGTATTGTATCCACTTCCAGGCCACACAACGTTTCCGCTATTTTAATATGTATCAATCATTATATCACAATTATATCAGAAATATATCCCTTTTTTAAGTTTGAATCTTAACTGCGAAAGAATAGAGATTAACATTAATTTGGCAACACAAATAAATATTTGACAATGACATATCAAAATTCAACACTGGTATAGATCTAATACAGATAACTATACAAAACTATTGTATCCAAAGATCAACGTAACCAATTATAAGCAAGTCATGTGTAAAACATAAAATTCGACCCCGATAATAAAAATCGAGCCAACGACTTCCGCGAATGAGATTCCATTTTTAAAATTCAGGTCCGATTTGACGGTTGTCAAATACAATATACGACTAGCAACACCAGGGTCGAGTGCGCGTGAAAATTATTTGTCAAACAACCCAATTGTGATATGAATACTTTTTATACATCCTCGAATTCGAAACAGCAATACTAATTTTATATTAGCAGAACCGTGAAAAGGGATTGACACTTGGACTATATCATTTTCCACTTCATCTAAGCGCCATTATGTTGTAATATCCAAATGTGATACTTAAATTTTACACCCAAGATCCAATGTAAAATTTACGTCAACGACTTAAGATTACAATTTCAATAAGTAATTTTGCAAGCAAATGATATGTGGAGATTCGACATCGTTCACAAAAGGTTTTAACGAGATGCTGCCATAAGAGAAAAAAGGACAGCACTAATTTTTTCTTAATTTTTTTTTAGTTCGTGCTGAGCGCAACTGCCAGCTTCCAAGAAGGTGTAAAGTGGTCTTTATTTTCTATTATTTGTTATTTATTTTATTGTATTGTTAATAAGCGTGCTGAGGGGACCTCGGCTCAGTAAACTATTATTAAATGGTTATTTGGAACTAAATAGAATATAATGGCCGTGAATAATTGTTGAATGGGAACCGAGCAATCAGTGAGCATTGTTGTCGCGTTTGACTCTTGACGTCTTAATACTTATTATGCTTTTGACAGGCATATGGTGTTGCCACCAATAAAATACATTTAAAACTTATAATAAGCTTTCAGAGTTCATTTTAGAGTATACGAATTGAATCAGAATTTAATCATTTTTATTGAGTGAATTGACATTTCATATAGACTGTAATGGAATACAGATTGGCGCCTTCGCGGAACGTTGTGTGAAGATGTAAGATAATTTGTTGCAAATAAAATTCTTTTGTTGACGTTTTGTGTGGGTATAAAAGATGCCCTTATATTGGTGGGACAATAAAAATGAATTTCGATCGCCATAGAATTGAATGATGTGGTATGTTGATAAGTTTATGATTTGTGTTAACTAACTTTATTAATTAGTTTCAGGAATGTCTTTCGCTTTAAAATTTTCGTTACAAAACTTGAATTAATAAAGAAAAAATAAGGATACAGTCGCAGGCACTAACTTAGATTTTAGACTGCCTCGAATTTTTATAATTTTTCTTTCTGAACGTTCTCATAACTCGAAAAACAAAACCAGGACTATGTTGGAAATGGACTTATGCAACAAATAAATTTTGATTATAATATTAAAATATGATATCTATTAAACAACGAAGTCGTTGCAATTAAACGTGCAGCAACGAATATATTTAACATAGCAAGATAACGAAAAGATTATCTAATGGAATAAAACTATACTTTATTAGTAACTATATGTTGCCCGCGACCGCGTTTGCATTGTCTTTTATTTATTAAATTTAATTAATTAATTAAATTATTCAGAAACTTTCGTGGGCGTACATGAACACCTCACCGAAAATTCATCACAATCGGATAAATAGTTTAAGAACGCATAGAGGATATACATACAAAGAAACATTAATTTTTATACATATAGACATAGTTCCGTCATGTCTGTCTATTCATTAGTTTATCACTAAGCCGAAATTTAGCAAAGACAGACTAACATCGAACCTAAACCCCAAAATGGGAGACAAAAAATTAAGTAATGGATATTTTGGACTCGATTTCTTTTTTTTATTTAATAATTTTTATTTTTATTTAATATCTGAAATCGTTACATAACTTTGAATTAATGCTTATCTTTCACGCTCTTATCCGTACATTTATTTTAATTTAACTTTTATTTATACCAAAATTTTTTTTTTCATGAACCGACCATTTGATGATGAACATTTGAGATAGACCTATAATACATACTAACCTTAGCAACTGCCAGACAAAACTGAATACTCCCTTACCTATTTATCCAACGTAATACAACCCTACAGGGGTCGTTTATTTTAAAATTTTATGGGAAAGTAAATGATCCCTCTGCAAAATTAAATGCGCGTGTCATATAAATTACAGTTTAATTAATTACGAGAGGGTAGTAACGACCCTTACAATAGTTATAGAATTGAACTCTAACATGTCTATTTAAATGGAGTTTGTCTAATGTAAATTGCGAAGATTAACTATGGACAAACATATAATATAACTTCAACCCATTTCTCAATCGGGGTGGACAAATAATCAAGATCGCTAGCTTGTTACTCAGTTGCAGACAGTATACCAAAACAGTATTACATGATATCTCAAATTCTTAGAGTATTTCGCGAGTGCTGTTTCTGTCGTGCAATAAGTAAACTAAAACAACTAATGGATTTCTTTAACTTCTACAATCAAATGTAATAGATATTATTGTCATGCACAGACTGTCTTTACATAGTACCAATTTGAGATACCCGTCAATTGCAATTATAGACTGAGGTTGTTGAGTTGAGATGTGGTTGTTACTATTTGCAAATTGTTACGTGATAATCTGAACAGAATTTGGCTAGAATCTTCCAATATTTCAGATGGGGAGACCACGCTTATTACGTAACTTGCAGTCTGCATGCGACAGCCAATATCGCGCGATATCTGCTGTCAAAACGAGAATTCGTGTAATGTAATTTATATAGTGATGTTAAATCTACCGCGAAATGTGCATTTTACGGTAATAGAATAATAGATGCGCAATCGTCATACATGTTACCAATTTTTTAGTACAATTAGTCAGCAGTCGCGTAGTGATTGCGTGGCTGTCGCTGTCTGCAAATTTTTAGGTAATAACCTGCCGACTCCTACTCCTGCTAACTACGCAAAATTTCAACGAACGATTATATTATTCGAGCAGTGGATGCAGCAGTTGTATAATGGATAAGTTCGGCACGCTTATTCCCTAACTTGCAGTCAACATGCGACAGCCAAATATCGTGCGATATCTGTAGTCAAAACGATAATACGTATAATATAATTTGTATAATGGCGATAAATCTAAAATGAAACGTGCATTTTACGGTAATGGCGAAATTGTATACATGATACCAATTTTTTATTACAATTAGTCACCGGTCGCGCAGTGATCGCGTGGCTGTCGCTGTCTGCAAATTTTTAGGTATAATAACCTGCCGGTTGTATAAAGACAAATATGAACAAATCATATGCAACATTAACGGTGTACAATAACTAAAAATAAGTAATGACATTAGATTCTATAAAGTAAATAATTATGTAAGTACTTATGTTGATTATCTACAAATTTTTTATTAGAGAATATTAATATGCATTTTTTATTTGTTAAAAGAAAAAATGCATGATTTACAATAAAAAATTAGGTTTTCATTAAAATTCATAGAGAACATTTATTTTTATATAGACATTTCGATTTTTTCATTAACCCCGCCCGCCAATTACGGTTGTGCCAGAAGTGGCAACAATGTTTGCTGTTGTCATGCCATGTGCTCTGGTTACTCCAAAAGGAAAATGGCGTTAAGATATGTATTAATGTAATATTAGTTAAATATTATATTCCTAATATATAGTATATTATTATATTCCGTCCTCTCTGACTACCCCGTTGGGGATACAGCGTGAAGATATGTATGCATGTATGTATTATATTCGTAGTATGTCCCTATGTATACTAAGTGTTATTGAATACCTACGTTGAAAAATAAAAAATTGCCATTAAAATGTCAATACACATAAATAAATAAAACATTACAATAACATTTTAAATATCATCTGCAACATTATACAAATAGCAATTTGAACAATATCTCACAGATCCCAAACCCAACTCAATAATAATTGGTCCAGCTTGACATCAGGCGTTACGTGCGCTCAGACAAACGGACTGACCCCCCGTCGGGAGTAGGCACCTCTTAGTTTTAAAACAGGGACGGATTTGGCGTGTTTTAAAATATATGCTCTTTTCGATTAGTTATACGTACATATATAAGCATATATCCTATTTTTTTCATTTTTGACTTTAATGTCAAACAAGAAACTAACCAAAATTTCGCTAAATTTTCGCCGTTCGCTGGCCCGACGTATTACACATAGCAGTCTAATAACACTGCTTTTCCCTTATATACACGAAACTATGAAATATTAACACATAACACTTAAATATTATCCAATACAGTACAGCATTGAAGAAATTTTGGTTATTTGTCAAGCGTTTTGTTTTTAATTTGCATGTCACTTAGAGGTTGCCTATGTTGCTAAATCAAATTACTATCATGAATCAGTTCACTTAGGTTCACTCTAATATATGAATGTCTCAATTCATTCTAAATGTAAGACAAAATAATAACAGAAGAATATTATTGTTTGCTATGTGATGTGCAAAATTTAAAAAAATACACTTATTTATAGCTATTGTGACGTTTTAATTCATGGTAGTTCTTATTGAAGCACAAACAAACAAACAAACGGACAAAAATTCTATGAAGGTTTTGTTTTACTAATAACTACGACAACTAAATCAATCATTTGCGAACTAGCCCATCTCCAGTTATGTTATTAATGTCATAGTAGTTGTTTATATTAAAGATAAAAATGAAAAAAATTGGATATACATACATAAACTCATGGCTACGTCCATAGAATACAAGAAATCGCGCTGCACTACGGAGATAAGACGATGGAGCGCGAACGCATCGCGGTTCTAACATACATCTTTCACCTCCTCAAAGCTCGTATTATAGGTCGTCTTCGTACCTAAATTACGAAACTAATTTATTAAATAAAAAAAAAGTATGTGTGTACGCACGTAATTCTTACGTGCGTACGCATGTACGCACGTAAGAAGTTAGACTTCTTTGATGGTTTTAAACAAAACTGTCCACATATAAAAAATAATACTGGCTGCTTGAAATGAATGAAATAGAAAATGATAAAACATCGGCGCGCGCAACTTTGTCACACACTAAAAATTACACTCTGATCTGTTTTTCCAAACGCGCAAAAGAAGTATAACTTCAAAAATTAATAACTTTTATTCAATTGCCTACAATCCGTTCCTGCTACCCCAAAAAAATTCCCAAACACCAGCCCCTATAATATACGTGTCTGCTAATTATTTCGAAAATAATGGTTTCCACTAATTTATGGTTGCCCATAGAAATATGGGCTTTTAATGGCCTGTCAATGGCCACAAAACGGCCAGCTTTGTCTTGTTCAATGACCTGATTGTTTGGCCACATTTTGTGGTTATATGATGCTCTTAATTGGCTGTAAAGTTTTGTTTTTCCACAAAAGGGACTTGGCGATATTTATGAGGTCGAAGTCAAATGATTTTCATATAACTAAACATCATCACGAGGTCTTTATTTTTAAATTTAAGATTTTTGTACGTAGTTAAGTTATAATGACATATGTATGGCCAGAATCATTCTGTAGCAACAATAAAGTATAAATCTTAGATTAATTAGAAAGCAGAAAATACCTTGTTCAGAATCTTTAAATACAACTATTTTTAATGTGTAACACTTAATAATTTTGTTTAAATAAAATCGTTGTTGCGCAAGTTGATTGAAATGATAATAAACCTTACGTTATGAGCGTTAAACGCCTTTTTGTTCCAATGAATTATTATACCAATGTACGTAGCGGGTCTTTTTGGCGGGAACGCGAGAGGTGAGGTTGTAATTTTAATTAGATTTCCTATTTTTTATATTTTTGGGAGTTTCAAAATATAACAGTGATAGTATTTTGTGTTTTCAAGTTCTGTATAAGTGAAAAGAATGGAGTAGTTCTAAATAAACATGTGTAGCTGAAGTTCTCGCGCTCTTCCGAGAAGTCCTTTATAACTTCAGTAAAGCCTACTATCACTTTACCAGAGGAGTTTTACGATAACGATTTTACTTATTAATACGTGACATTGGCAAATGCGCTAATCTGTGCGCCATGCCGTGAAGAAAGAAAAAAAATGTATGTAGTGTCGGCCGTACATAAACACAAGCCTTATCTGTTCAGTGCCTTTACACATAAGGCCTTATGGATAAAAGGGCACCTGAACAGATGCCCTCAAATATCTTTGGAAATGATATTAATAATTTACATTATAACTAAAATCAAGTTAATAAAAAAAACCTTTTATTAAATTCTAAAGTAATTAAAATTGATTACTTAGTAGCGGTTATGAGCGTTTTGGTTAATTCTCTTACACGTTGAGTATGTGCACTGTACATACAAATTAATATAATAAGCATAAGTCATAACGCATATCGACATCTCCAAGGAACAACATTGTAATTCATTTAGAATAGCTTTGCAGCCGCGTATTTCATTTTCGATGATTAATAAATAATTCAAAATAGTCATAAACTTAGTTACAATGTTGTTACTTGCAGATGTTGATTTATCGTATATCGAGATTTCGACTGGTCTTATAGAGTCAGAAACTATTGCTTAGAAAAGAATTAAAAGCAATACAATTTTTTTTTTACTTGCTAATTCAAAACCATCTTTCTAATGTTATTACAATCATTCTGTTAACAAACAGGGTTGCCACGTATATTTATAAATTAATTGAAAGTGCCTGCAGCGATGGTAAAATACAACCGTCCAAATAAACAATGAGGGGTGAGAAAAATGAAATTGCACCAAACATCTACGTCACGTCTGAGATATTCCGAGTCCTGATTGTTCCAGCGCCTCGGCTGTCTGTTCTTCTTATACAGCACATAGCGGCCTTCGATTGTAGTGGTCGATTTTTTTAATGCAGGCCGACATTATTATAGGACATTTTAAATAAAATTTAAATATTTTTGAAACTAAATCATATATTATGTATAATGTGATATTATAGGTTTGCGAATATAGCATACTTAAAAACACCCTCTATCAGTGGTACTCTCGGGACGCTCGCAGATCGACAACATTTAAACAAATATATACTCTTTAGATATTGACAACCCTATTTAAGTATTCAGACCATTACTTATCAACGCCAGAACGCCTACATAGAGTACAGGTTGTGTTCCTAGTTGAATAAAAAAACCCACACGTTACAACGTAACTTGACACTTCGGTCGTGGTACCCACGTTCGTACTGAATGTATATTCTAGGAAAAACCAACTCATCAAACATACATTGAAATCACCTACAGCAATTACGACATCCGAAAACACGCCAGACCTTTGTTGCCAGTTATATTAAGCAATGTCGAAATTAGTTTTTAAAATCAAAGTAAAATCTGAATTTTACTTTCTTAGTTCCGATCGAAAACGCACGCGAAACTTTCTTTTTTAACCGACTTCAAAAAAAGGACTCGTCAATTCGTTAATTTCTTTGTATATTTTTTTTAATGTATATTTGGGTATAATTTCTTTGTTTATGTACCGATTTCAATGATCGTTTTTCCGTTGGTTTCAATATAGTTCCTAAATGGTTCCATTTAAATTTCACTAACATTGGATATTGGACTTCGAAGATACACCCAATAATCCTAACAGCTTACAAACTTTATTCATTTTGATGATTCTTATGTATATCATTCCGTTCCAGAATTTGAAAACAAATTATAGACCTACCCTATTTATTTAGGCTAAGGTGGCTCCAAAAAGTGAAAATAAAAAACTTTAAAAAAAATTAAACTGACTACAAAAAATATCATGTAAAGGTATAAATTATAATTATCTTTTTCTAATCAAAACTCAAATACAAAAATAACTATAAATACGATACAAACACATAATATATATGCATATATATTAAAATTTGGCAGTTTATGAAGTGAAGACGTATGAAGTGAAGTGAACAGAAAGTCTATTGGCGCCAACTTCAGTAACTGTCAAATTATATAATTATTTGTATCGTATATATAAAGTTATTTTAGTACCTGATTTTTGATTAGTAAAGAATAGTCATTTCGTACTTTTCAGTGTTTTTAAGTGTTTTTAAGTCGGTTTAAAGGTAATTCTTTCTTACATTTTGAAAGTTCTGTTCATTTTTGCATTACAAATATACGAGTATGTTTATGTATAGAATATATGATATATTTATAGCGTTATTACTATAAAAAATACTTCCTATATGTATATGGTAACTCATGAACGAACATTGTGTTTTTGGCCAGTTTCGAGGTTCGACGATTTCCCTACCGAAACTTAAACTAAAAAGAAACTAACCGAACCGAAAATTTGTTTGAAAACTAATACGAAACTGTCGCCCATGAGAACGGTGTTAATAGGTACATCTACCTTTGAAGCAAAGGGTTCCGTGTTCAATTTCTAACTAAACCAATTTCCTTTCTTTGTCAGGTGACTTCCTATTTCCAGTATACCGATCCCTACCGAAGGCGGCTCGAAAACTAACGAACGTAGTTGCGTTTTCGGTCATAGTTTCGAATTTAGACTAGTTCCCTACCGAAACGTAAACTAAAAAGTAACTCACAGAATCGAAAATTCGGTTAGACACTAATATGTAGCAATGGTCTATTGACGCAGTGTTAATACAATTAAAATAGATAGATTCCAAGCCGTCGTATTTAATTCCTAAATAAATCAATGCTCCTTCATTTTCGTCATAGATTAAAAAGTACATTTTTATATATCTATTTGAGGCTTTGTTGTTTTCCATGTGGGTCTCCAAATTCAGTGTGCCCAAGGGCCTCTGCATAACCTAAGATGGCCCTAATGAAGGTATAATTTCGGTTCGTGGTTTTGCTGTTATTTACCCCGGAAAGGAAATGACGTTAAATAAATGTAAAATAAATTTAATTTAAATAAATAGTAATATAAAAACTTGCACTGAAAATAACCGGCAAAAAATTCAGTCAAGTATCATTTCTCTAACAAATACAAAACTATTGTTTTGGATAGTCCCTTTTATACTTTCCCCTTTAAAAATGCAATCCAAATCTTAACAGTAATGTTATTTAAAATAGTTCAAAGCTCTAGTTATACTGGACGGTTGGTATAAATAATAGAGACATCAAGGAAGACAGCTAAGTTATTCAAATTGTGTGTAACATGATCTTTTTGTGTGTACGTGTGTCTGTGACGAGATCTTTGTCAGGTGGGCTCTTTTTATATTTATAGTATCATACCAAAATTGGTAAAAGAGAACATGTCGGTATGTTGTCGCTGGCGTCTTTCTGAAAGATCACTTAAGAGTTTTAATTACGTTATTGGTTTAGTTGGAAAAATCTAGGAAAAAATTTGGCTGTTTACAGACATTGATACATACATATGTACATACATATCTTTAAGCTGTGTCCCTAATAGGGTATTCAGAGGGGACAGAGCGCCAAGCTTCAAGGTTCTTTCGCCTCCTCAAATCCCATCGTTCTCCTCACATATTTTTGCCTACGTATGCAAGTGCTTTTAATATTTCCGTCGAGAACAATGAGAAAATAATATAAAATAAAAAAGAAGAATAAAGATCTTTTTATTTAAAGTCTCTTTTACAAGTAGACTTAATAGCTTGACTCCCAGCTACTGTCCAACAACGCATATTTATATGTAAGTATTCATAAATAATATTACATACTCCAGTCAATTACACCAACTGTGACCCTAAACTAAGCACTAAGCTCGTATTACGAACTGGGGAAGCTCTCAACAATAGTTAGGCAATTTACAAAAGTTTTTTTTTCTTCAGGACATGGCGCACAGATTAGCGCATTTGCAAAGGTCACGTATTAATAAATAGATTATATAGATTGATAAATAGATATTAATAAATTCGTTTTTTCTTCATATGGTTAAATTCCTCCAATAAAGTGATAGTTATTGAAGTTATAGAGGACTTCTTGGAAGAGAGAGAATTCAGCTGCACATGTTTATTTAGACATACTTATACAGAACTTTAAAACACAATATCTACCAATACTATCGCTTTCGTACTTTGAAACTCCGAAAAATGAAAAAATAGAAAACCTAAATAAGACTATATAAATAATCTCTATAAAGGGAAAGGTTCCCATTTAGATTATGCGTGCTATAGGGCCATCAGCTTGGTTAGCTTAGCAAGTAAAGTATATACCAAGGTATTGACTGAACGTATGAAAGGCATTTCTGAAAGATATTTGTGGGAGGCGCAAGGTGGTTTTAGGAATGGTAGAGGCTGTATGAATCAGATTATCTCGCTCCGCGTTATCGTGGGGAAGTTTCTGGCCACAGGTCGAAAAGTTTTCTGAACGTTCGTGAATCTTGAAAAACATTCGATAGAGTATTGCGAAAGAGATTATGGAGTTTTAAGCCTGAATAATGGAGGGCCCCTTACTGCAGGCTGTGAGGTCATTATATCGGGGCCACAGAGCCTGTGTAAGGATAGATGATGACTTGTTGCCCTGGTTCGAAATCTAGTCAGGCGTCAGACAGGGCTGCGTGATGTCTGCCTGGTTATTCGTGCTGTATTTGGACAGTTACCTCCAGACATTAAACGGTAGTATGAGTGGTATGATATGTGATGGCACAGTGGTAAACTGCCTTTTGTGCGCTGACGATGCTGTGTTTATAGCACCAACAGAAGCAGAGTTGCAGACTTTATTTACGTGCATGAAAGAAGACTGTGAACTGAAAGGGTTGAATATGAATGTGAACAAAGCTAAGGTTCTGGCTTCTTCAGTCGAACCCAATACAAGGAATATTTTAATATTTGTTTTTATGTTCGAACAGTAAACAATAAATAAACGGTTAATTTTTTTTTGCACGATCTTTGTTAGACTGTTGGATATGTATGTATGTAAATAGAATGACTTGCACTTCACTTCACGTCACTTCTCTCGTTCCCGCCAAAAAGTCATAAATAAAAGTTCTTTTCCTAAATCAAATTCGTAAATCGATTCCGCAGTTCCTGCTAACTTCATCAAGTCGATTTAACAGACCATATTAATTTATCCAGGCAACTGAAACAAAAAAACAATAAACAGGTATCTTTAAAAAGTAATAATAATTAAATTTCACTATTTTATCTGATCTTTGGAAGACTTACTTCACTATTATCAAAGAGCAACTTAGTCATTGCGTCAGGGATAATTCATTTGACTAAATTTCTAGGTTTTCGCTCAAGACACGGATTTCATCATAATCTCACGAACACAACATTATGAACAATAAATAATTATAAAACTCAAATTCAATTACAAACATGTCCAACGATTTCCGTTGTCGACTGTACCTATCAAATTCTTTATCAAACAATATTACAGTAATATCCTATTCATGGGGACTTCAAATTTTATTTCTATGAACGTGACATTCGTATAGAAAATTAGAATATATTAGATTATTTAGATAGGTGATCTCCCGTCGTTTTATACGTTATAAGCTATTGTGTGGTAGCTGCCTGCTACCTTATCGTATACTAATTTAAAAAAAGTCTAGAAGTTGTCGGAAATTGAGACATAATTTATTTCATTCCGATTTTATTTAAATTAAACAAGTTTTTGTTTGAACATCCTGTACGTTAAAATGTCTATTTTATCTATTAGAGGTTTCAATTTGATTCGTCTCAAATATAGAACTCTATTTAGGTTTGAACAACCAAACCGTCATCCGAATTAGCCACTGACGTGAATGTTTGCAGTAATTAGACGATACGGTAAATAACAAGTGATACTCGTACCTGACCATACCGAGCTTCTTACCAGTGTCTTGTTTGTGTGCCTCGTATCTTTTGTGCTTTGAGCAATTCATTTAAATAAATTGCCGTGACTGTGACAAGAGACTAACAACCAGACGAGAACCATGAAAATAATAAAATAAATATATGGTTATAATCAAGAAAATTAGGCATCACCAAATCACTATGAAGTTTGCATTATGAACAATGATGTTATAATTTTGTAAGTAAATATCGTTGTCGATGAGTTACAAATTAAAACGAGAAAAGGACTAAGCCGCGTTATCAAGCCCCGCTCTGAAACCGTTTTTTTCTTATAAGCACGAGTAACTTAAATGTAAAAATTTGTACATTACTTTTGTTTTAACGGTTCACACCATCTTCGCATGTAGTCGAATAAATATAAGTCGACATTTCTGTGATTCTATGGACTAAATGTGAATATGTTACACGTATAAATCATGCTCGTCAAATAGGTAATCTAAATAATAATGAATCTGCATTAAAACCCATTTAGAAGTTTGGAATTTATAAGCGAATAAACAGATAAACGCGTTTGCGGCTTTGCTACTATTTAGAGATTTATTTTTATTTGCGAAACCAACAGCTACATTAATGAAGAAAAATACTTAAAAAATAACCAGGTTTCAGCAAGTATGTCAGTGAGGTCGTCAGCTAAAAATTTATTTTTCCACTTCAATTAAAAAAAAACATTTAACATTGCAATTGTAAATAAAAAAGAAAACACCAGTGAAAAACAAAAAGTAACCAGAACTAAAATTCACACCCAAAATCCATTCAATTCATTCAATTCAATTCAATTGACCGTGCATCAAGCTCACGGTGCTGACAGAACTGTATGCCAAAGCATAAAAGCAAACATATTAAAGCTAAAAAGGGAATAACTTAAGTATATCTAAATAAATAAAAAGTTGATATATATTTCTGTCTAGTAAGCCAGTATGTAGTTATTTTGTTTTTATAGGAATGTATAGATTCAAATAAAAAATTATAAAAAGATTTTTTTTTGTGAGACAACTTACAGAATTTACGAAGTAATGCAATTTAAGGTGAAAATATGATTTGACAAATGAATGAGACAGAAATGATCAGACAAAAGTCATGAGTTCATTTTTGTCTTAAAAAAAAATGTGCGAACTCCATTCCTTTATTAAATATTAATCTTATATTTGTTATAATTACATCAAAAATGTGCCTAAGCATCGTACACGTAATCGTTACTAAGAATATTTTATAACAAATGACTATAATGGGGCACAGCACCTGGACGACAAAAAAAAACAACAAAAACCTATGACAGTTGGTTTTCACATTACCATTTCTTCAAAAACGAATTTATTTTTTTACCCTGGATTATTAGTCTGTTGGCGCAGTGATTAGTATACACTAATCTTCTATCGCTATCTTCCAATCCCAGGTTCGATTCAGACCTGTATTTTAATTCTAGCATCGTAGCTACTGAACGGATGAACTATTTTGCATGCGGTTTTTCCGTTTGAAAGCTGCTTTTCAAGGAGTTTCTTAGCTAGATTTGGTGTAAATCGATCTAAAATATTCTTATATCGGTGTTTTATATTATTTCAACCAAATTCCAACCTATAACTTCAAAGCATTTAGCTTCACAAGCTTGTCTATTATAAGCTACAGCAACAAAAAAGTCTTTTTCATAGTAACCAGTATTCACAAAGCCACAATAGAGTTCTAATTGAAATCGACACTCGAAGTCAATAGTTTGGTTCACAACAGACGAACAAAAACTCACATAAGTGTATTTATTATACGTTAAACCGAACAGGGGTGGCAAAAAATATTGAGACATCTGTCTAAATGAATGTAAAATACGTTCGCTCATAGAGATTGCACCTTTTTTTTTTTTTTTTTTTTTTTTTTGCGTCAGGAAATGCTTTATGCATCCCGTCCTGCCGTAGGGGGGTGGCAGGGGGGTATGTGGGACTCCTCGACATTAGGGTGCTAGGCCGAGTCTACCCACTAAAACCTGACGGTGTTCCTCGAGAGCCTTGATGCCGGGGTAACGGGAGCGCGTTGGCATTCTGCCGCGACCCCGGCGGCTATGCCCAGCCTGAGCCGGGCCCTCCTCCGTTTGCGGGCAGTTTTACCTGCCCGCTCTGCTGGGAGGCGCGCGGGAACAACCGCGCGCACCATCCCGAGGCCATTGGTGAGGCGCCTTCCCCCGAAGGACACCCCAGGCCTCCGAAGTGGCGGCTTCCGCACCCCGCCTACACCACGACAGGGGCGTCAGCACGCCCACCTGATTTTTACGTGTTTACTCACGGGTTTTTACAAGTTTTCCTTCTTCCCACCTTTGATTTTAACGTGTTGTCTCACGGGTTTCATTTCGAGTTTTCCTTCTCTCCACCTCTGGTTTTAACGTGTTTTCTCACGGGTTTCATTTCGAGTTTCCTTCTCTCCACCTCAGATTTTTACGTGTATCCTCACGGGTTTTTAAAAGTTTTCCTTCTTTCCACCTCCGGGGTCACAATACCCTTCCTGGAAGAGGGGCAAGTGACCCCGACGCCTGACCCCCGCCCTCACGCAGAGGACGGGGAACACAACTTGTCCCCATAAATGGGGACATCCCCCCCCCGGTCCGGGCCAGGCCCTTTCGGCACTGCAGCCTCATCGGCCCCGACCCGGTACTGAGGGCGCCGCCGAAGCACCACCCTCAGGAGTGTTTATCGACTCTCCAGTCTAGATCCGCAGTGTTCAGTAGAAACAGGGTCACCTCGAGAAGGATGTAGACATGAAGTCTACGCACTGCGGTCTTGGGATGGCAGGCTAAGGCTCCACTTAATGGGAGCTATAAGCGCCTGTTGGTCCACCCCCTGTGGCGGATCACCCACACCACTCGGCCCCATAGAGATTGCACCTAATTTTACCTAAAATGACTTTGAATGTATATATGTATAACTTTTAAGTTAGTGCCGCTTGTCTTATCAATAACTATTTTTCTCGAATATTTTTTTTAATAACATTACATGTTTCTTGCAACTATTAATGTAGTACATACTTAAAAAGTAATTAAGCAATCACCGATCCTTAACCGATAAACTCAAACTAGCGCACACAAGCGCCTTTACGAGTTCTTTCATGTCAGTCTGACGGCTTCTAATCATTTTTTAATTTAACTGTTTGTTTATGTAATCAATGCCGGTCAAAGGTTTCATTACAAATACTGAAAGGTTTTTTTTCGATAACGTAGAATATAAACATTACAATATTATTTAGTGAACATTTTACATAATCTAGCAATAATTTGCGAGCAATTGAGCGTAAACTGCACTAACATCGAACCGACGCGTCACTGATCCCTTGTTCACTTTCATCGGTCGACCATTACACCGTCATCTATTATATTTACATACCTAATATTATTTTCGATATTATTTAATAAATTAATTTATTGAAATATTTCTATTTCACTTCTTCAAATGGCATCCACTTTAAAATTATTCTTACAACATATTTTGTATTGGTGCAATCTTAACTTTTTTGAGAAAATCCTTATATTGTTTCAAAATAAAAAATAAAAGTAACAATTTAATAATAGTCGATACTTAATGTACGAAACTTATATACTTAATTTTTGTTTATAAGCGTTGTATTGTAAGCGTTTCTCATTCTTTATTATTTCAGTTGAAATAAGAAATAATGAGAAACGCTTACTATCTAATATAGTTTATGTCGAATGCTTTGAAAATTTTTTTGTAATGAATTCGTATGGGAAATATTGTCTGCCTCAGATTATATTTCTTTGAGTTATATAAAAACTGAAATAGAGGTTACCCTTACAATATGAATAATAAATAATACGGGTATTAATTACACGAGTATAATAATATTTTATTAAATTTTATATTTCATATTTAATATCTATAAGATATTAAATTACTAAAACTTCAACTAAAAGAGTTATTAAAAGTAAAGCATTACATTTTATGGATTTTTAACACATTAAATCTTTTTTTTTTAAGTTTCGGTGTAACAGATGCCCATGTAGTATTCTTAAGTTTGAACGAGTGTTTGCATTTAATCACTGTGTGACAGGGGGCCGGGCTGTTTCATCGGTGACGCCAATTTTACGACAATTCCTAACTCATTTAACGGTTTTTATAAATATCACTTTGTGAATGCCGATGTCAATTTTTTCTTACAGCCAATTACATAATTCATCCGTGACTAATTCGCTTACAAATTGGACATAACTTTGATGTTTTTCTTATAACTACTATTCATTTACGTAAGTCTATTTTAAATTGAAATAACAAGTTAATTACTTACTTAATTTTGTACAATTATATGTATATTATACATACAAGGTTACTTTGAATAGATGGGTAAATGTGAAGGGGTATTAAGTACCCATGGCAACAAAACTTGCGTTCTACAATTTTGTCAAAAGTCAACAGTTCTAGAATAACACCTTGAAATTTAAAAAAAAAGGAAGATGAGGCAACCCTAATATCAGCGTTTTTACGTCGCTAGTAAATATTTGGAATATAGGGCATGATGATAAGGTTGTACTTTTTTTGCTGTTAAACGAATATTTTTTTTGTATAGAAAACAAAGTAAAGGGAATCTGTAATTACATATTACATCTACAATATATGAGTGATGAAAGACTGACGAAGAAAATATACAGAGCGTAAGTGAGTGGTAAAAGAAGCCAAGGAAGACCAAGGCTGACTTATGAAGATCAAATAGCCAGAGTGTTAGCAGACGGAAATGTCAAAAGCACTCGCATACCTAGGCGAAAATGTGTGAGGAGAATGATGAGATTTGAGGAAGCGAAAGAGGTGTGTAAGGACCGCGACTCCTGGCGCTCTGTCCTCTCTGACTACCCCGTTGGGGATACAGCGTGAAGATATGTTATGTTATTTTTTAAACCCGGGCAGATTTATAATCCCTTTGACAATAACCTTTTTTTTAATCTGCTTCCCTAACATTTGCCTGTCAGAGACCTTATTTTACTTTACATATATAAGTATTAGCTAATTCACATACATTTACCCTATTTTTGTTTTTAGACAATAATCTTATATTAGTACGAGAAGAAGAAGCTTTGTACTTATCGCTTTTTAAGCATATTGCACCCACGGAGGAGCTTGAAATTTAGATTTGGCATAATTAGTCTACATGCAGGAGGAGTGCAGAAAGCTAAAATTTATATGTAATATGTGTTACAAATATGTACATTAGGTACATTAACATTGTTTAAATAGAATAGGTATTTATTGATTACATTCATATTGCTAATATTAAATACGTAATAGTTCCCTACAAATAATTTAATTAGTTCATTTCATACTTACAGTTGAATCTCGACCATTGGGCAATTATTATAAAATTAGATGCCACTATAATATCATTATCTTACGTAGAAATGTGAGAGAAACTAAAAAGTCAGTAATAAAAAGTATACACCTAATTTTTTTTAGTTCATCGTAAACATTAGCCATTGATAATTCAGCGTAAGCATAAAAACGAAATCAATTTATTGGAAACCACTTCGCGAAGAAAGAATGAGTGATGAAAGACTGATGAAGAAAATATACAGAGCGAAAGTGAGTGGTAGCAGAAGCCAAGGGAGACCGCGGCTGACTTAGGAAGATCAAATGGCCAGTGTTAGCTGACGGAAATGTGAAAAGCACTCGTATACCTAGGCGAAAATGTGTGAGGAGAATGACGAGATTCGAGGAAGCGAAAGAAGTATGTAGGAACTGCAAAGTTTGTCGCTCTGTCCTCTCCGACTACCCCGTTAGGGATACAGCGTGAAGATATGTATGTATGTATGTTGTATGCACTTCGAGAAAATAACGTTCATGTAGCAAGTCATCTTTTGGGATGGCGGATACGATGCGATGACTTTGAAACTTAATATAACCCACAAACTGCATTATCTTAATCGCTATATTTAAGAGACGTCAAATTGGAAGAAGTTTTACACACTTTCGCCTAGGTATGCGAGTGTATTTGGCATTTTCGACAGCTTACCTTACCTTAGCTTACCTTGGTTTCTACTGCCACTCATTTTCTCTCTGAAGATTTTCCTCATCAGTCTTTCGTCACTCATTCTTTCTGACCGAACCATTAAAGCATACTAAAATAGACCATGAAAAACTCCATAATACACCTCTTTTTCGACGGGGGTTAAAAATATCACAGCTTGGTTCTGTACTATGAATCACGCTAACCCACAGCTATCGACCCAATCTGGACAATAAAATATTAAATTCACAGTAATCCACGGCAATTGTCTCACAAAACCCGTTTCAAAACAATAATGCGGCCCATTTTCCACTAAAATATCTAGTTTAGTACGTGTACAGCTCAATTTTCCGTTCCAAATCGTCTGTTTGGACATAAAAAACGTATTTTTCATATAAAAACAGTATTTTTGTTAGGCTAATAGCTCGTATAAAGAATAAAAGGTTGAGATAAGAGCGGTGTAACGAGTTTCTGTTCTTTTGTGTCAGAAATGAGAATGACTTTTGACACGAACAGCGTAAAGCTGGGGTTACATGACGCCATGTTTATTATTTGTATTGACTCAGATGTTATTTTGCTGAAATGTATAACGAAAAACTGGCCCATTATAAGATAACACACAAACACTTACCTCATAATCGATTTTATCACAAAGTATACAACGTATACAAGCTCTTTGGCATAGTATAAATCGTGCATAATTTAAGACTGAAATATTCACATTAAAATTAAAGAGGGTACCAATTGGATATTCGATCTTGACATAATCATTTCCTTACCCGTTACCTTTTGAAATTACTGGACATAAAACTCTAAAATTTTCTTCAGTGAATCGAAATCTAACGTGAAGAATTGTGTATAGCATACCTACACTAGAATGCTAATAAAAAAATGCTGCTTAAAAAAAATAATAAATTATATAATAATATTACACATGTGCTGTCAATTTTCTTTTTTTTTCTTCATGGCATGGTGCATAGATTAGCGCATTTGCCAATGTCACGCATTGTATTAATAAGTAGTATCATTATTGCAAAACTCCTCCAGTAAAGTGACAGTAGACCACTAGTAGACTTTACCGAATTTACAAAGGACTTCTTGGAAGAGCGCGACAACTTCAGCTAACCATTTTTATTTAGACTTATTCCATTGTTTTCACTTATACAGAAACTTTAAAACACAATATACTTTAAAACACAATATACTATCACTTTTGTAGTTTAAAATTCCCAAAAATGTAAAAAATAGAAAATCTAAATAAAATGACAACCTCACTTCTCCTATTCCCGCCAAAAAGTCCTGCTGTCAACTTTGCGATCAGAAATGACGTATTCGTTATGCAAATGGTCGGACCAAGAGTCAGTTTCCGGTCTTAACACTGTGTCAACGAATTTTTGTGTCTTTCTATCTATTCTAAACAGCTATAGAAGTTTGGTAACGCCATTTGATTTGGTAGCCCCATGGTTGGTGCATTTGTGTCAGCTTACGACCCGCTCGATGTACAAAACATTACAGTGCTGAAATAATTATTTACAAAGTACTATTCAATTTTAAGTGTTTTGTTACTATAAACTCTTCAACTTTCGCGTTGCATTATAGAATATCTAAAACGGGAAATTTAACGCGATTACCTTTTTATTTTGGCCAAGCAAAGTTTGCTTGAGACCACGGCCGATGCAACTCGGTCTAAACGTCAAGCCAAAATAAAAAGGCAATCGCGTTAAATTTCCCGTTTTAGATGTTTTGTTACTAGTGTTCACAAAAATAAAAAAATGTGATCTTATCTTTGTATTGTTATACTTCCTTACAAAAATTAGTACAGTTCTATATTTTATTTTATTAATTTTATTCTCGCACCAACAAAAAACGCTCTTAAAGTTCCGCCCATTAAGATTTTTGGTTCGAGCACAAACGTGCCATTCGAATTTGGATATCGATTAGTCAACATGTAAGCTTGGTGTGGCGGAACCGAGGGAATTCCAGCGATAGTTGTTGAAATTGTCCACTGCTCCTTTCGACATCTTTATAAGAATCTTTAGCAGGCACAGAGCTTTTGGATACATTTTTTATGAGAATATTATTTATTGTGAACCGTGTATGTACTGTAAGTTACGAAAGTTACGAAAAAAAATAATAGCGACTGTAATACATAAGTAGTATTGAAGACGTCTTTAAAGCGACGCATTGGAAATTTTGTCGGCAGATATCTCAATTTTTCTAAGTGACTCCAGAACGTATGAAAGTGATATTTGGTAACCTGATTCTTCATTTCATTGACTTCATTCTACCAGTTGTGTTACACGATTGGTTAACTTTTGTAATACAAAAAAATATCAAAGAAACCTCTTTTCAAAAAGAGATTTACATTTTTCGAAGCAATGGGACCGCTTTATGTTTCTAATTTTTCTGTATAATTTGACCTAAATATATTCTTCAAAATGCAGTTGGATTTTTTAATAATAATGGCAGTTTTTACAATAAACGAAAATAACTGTTTTTTCGTATTTTTCGTAAGCTAGCGCGCGTACGTTTGCATAGAGCAGAAAGTCTAGTTTAGATTAAATTATTGTTTATCAATGCGTCGCCTTAAGCGTCTTGATTTCTTGACTACTCTCAGATTGTTTTAAGTACATAATCATTTTTTCATCTTGCTATAAAAACATAAATCGATAGTATTACCACAGGTATTACCTACATATATAATGTATTAATAGCTTCAATTTAGTGTATCCAAAGATTTTATTAAATATTAAAATATTTTCAATTAGCAACATGGCCCAGCCTCTGCTGCATATAATATAATTTACAGCAAATAAATTGAGAACTTGATGATGACAAATATTTCTGACTTTATTCGCAAAAGTTGGTTAATGCTTAGTTCCTGTAACTGATAGGGCAATTTTTAATACATATAAACCTTCTTCGAGAAACGCAGATCAAAGTAATGTATGATAGCATCAAAATTAGAACGTCTAGACCACCCATTCCCAAAGTGGGCGATAACGGCCCCCTGTGGGCGCTGCAGGCCTAAAGGGGGGCGGTAAGAGACCCAGAAAAAAAATGGGGGCGTTATGTAGAGGCCTGGGGGGTGATTTGTAATTTCATTTAGCTAGGAGGCATCTTAGACAATGACCGCATGAGCTCTCGACTCAGTAGACAAAATAAGTTTGGGAACCTAGAGTCTAGACAAATGGCAAGCGTTTCGTAAAATCGAAACGCTTGCTGGCGTTAATGCTAGTCAAAAGTGCCATTTATTTGGCTACGTTTTATACGCCGGTTTTCACACGACTTCAGTTTTCGTTTGATTGAATAGAAAGTTAATAACATTTGACAACCGATTTAAAATTCGTTAAAACCACACACTATTTGTCATTCTATTCTACTAGCGTTTACGACTATTAAGCCACTTTATAAAGTTTATGTACTACCGACCGGATATTTTTATTATTGTAATATCTTAGTTGTAATAATAATAATAAAAAATAGTAATAATAATTAAAGAACTTGTCTAGGCCCCCTGTTCAATGGTCTTCAATATTTATTTACAGTTATGGAGACAAAGGACTTTCTTATAAACTATGTATTAATTAAGTGCTAAGTGTAACATTAGTTAGGTGTCTTCATGCTGAAAAATAAGTGTTTTATACTACAAAGAACAAAAAAAAGCACAGCTCTTTTTTATGTAAAAGTAAAACTATTTAATTAGTTATTCATTTATCTCTAATTTTCCTTCAATCTACACTTCAATGTCAATGATCACACCTTTTTCAAATTTCTCGGAACCATGCTTTTGGAATTGAGCAAAATACAAAAAACCTGAAGTGTGTCGACAGCTATGGTAAACAATACCTTAACGTTTCTTATCTGAAGCAGCTTCTCAGTAAGTACGTGGTTTACAGTCGAGATTACCGCCAAATGACAGGGGCGGACTCGTTGTCCGAGTGCGTGGTCTACGTGTGAACTTATCTGTGTTGTCGGCTACCAGGCATATTTTTTGTTTCGTTCCAAAATTGTAAAAAAGTAAAAAGGAACAATTATGGAATCATCTAACGGCAATAGTTGAACTTTGGCATTATTATAACATATACAACCTCAGTACAATGGTATAATTAGAAGATAAGTGATGTACCAAAAACAATTGTAAACTTCTAAAGTTGAGTTTTAACTTCTGTGTCTAAAAAAAATTCTATTTACGCCTTAAAAACCAATCTGAGGCCTTAATAGATTTTTTTTTAGATTTTGTAATACTGCTAATACTAGCTTAACTAATACTGGTATAATCGTCAGTGTAACCTCCTGGCTAACTATCTCACTGGCTTAAAAATTGTCCACACGAAGCCAAAAACAATACACCATATTTGAATATCAAAAACAATAACATGTTCTTTTGCGTTTTGTTATTCCATTCGTGGTTTACTAACGAAAAGTTCTTGTTAATTTTTACCGATCTATTTCTTTATAACTTCTACATAAATTGATACCACTTAAACAATGAACTTCGATTTTGTAAGATTAAATTTCTGTCATATAATTACCATTAACTTATAAGAACCAGTCAAGTGCGTGTCGGACCTCGCACAGTGAAGGGTTCCGTAGACAAGGCGTAAAGCAAAGTTATTCTGCGGTCGCTAAGTGTGTACTATGTAACCAAAAATATCCCATATCTTAATAAGTACTCGACATATCTTATTCATACCAATTTTCATTAAAAGTTTTCAGAATTTTCCAGCCCACAATTGAAAAGGAGAGGACACTTTTTTTTCGACTTTAGAAGCCCGTGTCTCATCAATGTGTACTATGAAACATAAGAAATATCGCTACTATGAAACACTTCTACCATTTTTGAAGACCTATCTAAAGATATACGCTTATGTGCGCTGGATTTTTTTTTCCATCTCTGTTATATGTACTGAGTGCTACCCCTAATTATTTTTTTTTAATTTCATTGTACCAATGTTTTCAAAGAATATCCTGCTCTCTAAATTTCATACAGGTATGTAGTATCAATCCGACACAAGTCATCTTTCAAACAAAAAAACAAAATCAAAATCGGTTCATCATGCCACACACAGATAGACACGTTAAGTTTATAAATACCCCTCTTGCGTCAGGGTTTAATAATAGCTGTAACATACGGAAAATCAGACGACTGACAGACAGACGGATAGGATGAAATTAGAAGGGCTCCGTTGTTAGCCATTGGCTACGGAACCCTAAAAAATAATGAAATATCTAAAATATTCATAAAATTATGAATTAAATTAAATTGATATGATATTGAAATTAATTCGGTGCTGGTTAGGTGACCGAATCCTATCTCTGGTATATCCTGGGAATGCTTCGTTGAGGGGCGGAACACCTGTCGATTGGTGGTTTTTGGAGTTTGGGCAGAGAACGGCTGGAGATTTTAGGAATTTATCACATGAGATGGATTTCCGCGAAGTAACACCTGAATCTATACAATACCATATGTTAGTATAACGCTAACAAAATCACGAATAATCCTAATGTCGAAGCAAGCATCAGAGCATCACGGTCCTTACTTTACTAAAAGCAGTCATTAAATACGAAAAGCTGTATGACGATTTATAATGAAGGCGCCTAACGCTATGTTTTTTTGCAGGAGAAGCCTAAAAAGAAACTTGGAGGTAGGCACCCTACCCCGGAGGAGAGACTGAATTATAAGGGACTTTTACACATAAAAACTCGATGTGATCGACCTCAGCACATGAGGTTTCTTATGGAATATACCGAAGAGGTCTGTAGCCACTTTGAGGCCACATTGGGGGTTATCTGATGTTAACATTTGAGCTACGGCTTCGATCAGAAGGCATCTGAACTCCAAGCTTAACTTAGTCACGACAGAAGCTGTGGTCGCACTGTACATTTGAGGAACTACTAATATTCAAATTAACTAAATGCCCGAATTGTTTTCGTTTCTGGGAACGAAAGTTAGAAATTTAATTGCGTATCACAGAGTGTGTTATCCTTTGAATTGGTCAGTTAGGCAAATAGCACAGTTAAAGCTATGATATGTAGTTACATAGATATACGAATAGCGATTTATCCTAACTTCACTCAAATAGCTACATCGTGTATTTAAAACCCTGGTGGAAAATAAGTGTATCTATTATAAGTTTGATGCCATCTGTCTCTTTATTTACCTGTGTGTCGTAGCTCTTGGAGGAACCGACTCGCATACGCTTATAGCTGGAATTTTCCAGAATGTTCCTTTGTAGGTTTGCTAGGAATCGGTTAGTTTATTTAATGGGTATTTAAATTATTAATTTTAACAATTCCTTTAAAAATATTTTTAGATACTTTTCAAAAAGCTTAAAAGTTATTTTAGGTTCCGATCCAATCATAATGAAACCTGTTTCAGGAGTAGTAAAGTTGTAGAGTACTTTGAGTACTTTATAAAGATGAAAGAAAAGATGTATCGACAGTTTTGTATGCAACGAAAAGTATGCGAGCGTCGACGGCATTTACTTGAACACTTACTGGTTTGTATGAACCTACTGATAGTTATTGGGGTTCAAAACGATTAAATTCATGATTTGAAACCTCAAAATTTCCACCGTTCTTCTTTGCGCCAGTAATTCCCATTGTAACTCACACAGTTCTACACAAACAGTTCTACTTCAGAAGGTATCAATAATTTCTATGTCACCTTATACCTGTAATTGAAATATTCGCTATGTACATATACCTAGTCTTTACATAAATGCTGTTATAAGGAAAATGTTGTTTTTTTTTCTATTACATAAAACGTTTTGAAGTATGTAAGGACCACGACGTTTGGCGCTCCGTCCTCTCTGACAACTCCGTTAGGGATACAGCGTGAAGATAAGTATGTATTTATGAATAAAACGTTTACTTCTCCAGTGTGCGTTACTTTATACATGAATATAATGGCGTTTTAAAAACATGAAACTCTTTCAAAATGGTCTCCATCTTAATTCAATCCTTTAAACGTTGTGGCCAATTATCGTTTGAAACACGCACTTTCTCCGTTGGAAAATTCGCAACTGCCAATCTTAAGGAATGTTTTAGGGACTCCAAATTATCACGACGTTTAAAGCATGTCATACTCTCTAAAAGAGACTATATGTCATAATCAAGTGGATTAAGATCAGAACTAGATGACGCCAGTCTTCAGCTCTGATAAGTTAGAAACGTTCCCTTCCAGTCATGCTTGTGTGGATCGAGCTTTATGACCCGGTGCTGAATCTTAATGAAAAAATCACTCTTGGTTATAGAACATGGTGTTGTTAAGAACATGGTACATGGTGTTGTTAAGAACATGGTACATGGTTTTGTTAAGAACATGGTACATGGTGTTCTATCATGGCTTTTGTTTCAAAAACCTTTGGAGACTATCATGAAGAAATGAATGGAGAAAAGTTTACTGAATGGTTTACTTCAATGTTCTGTAGCCTCCCTGGATCATCTATTATAATTATAGACAACGCCCCATACCACTCGATACAAATTGAGAAGCCACCTACTCAATTTGGTGTAGATGCGAAAAAGCGGAAAAAGCGGAATTAGTACGTCTTTTAAAAGAGAACAAACCAACCAAGATCTGATACGTCATTGACGAAATAACTTTAGAACATGGGCACAGAGTTATACGGTTACCACCTTACCATTGTGAATACAATGCAATTCAGTTGGTGTGGGCTCAAATTAAAGGATATGCTGCATGACGCAATACAGAACCCCCATTTACCACAACAAAAATGCTTAAAATATTAGAAGAAGCTTGTGAACATGTGATTAAAAGATACTGGAAATCGTGACTAAGGAGGTTGGGCATAGAACTGTTAAATTAATAAGTAATGATTATGAAAGTTGTGAAAATAGATATTATTTTAGAAAATGAACTTGTAATTAATGTATGTGATGATAGCAGTGACGACTGTGAAAATAACAGTATGGAAGAATCTGATTAAATGTGGTCATTTGCAGCACCTTTTTTTCTGTCTCTTTCTGTATGAATTTGTTTCATGTGTGCGAATAAAGTATGTATATTCATTTTCATTCCAATATTCAGTTCATTCAAATATATTAAGTAAACATTCATATTTTCGTTTTATTAAAACTTTTTAATCAGCTACTACTTGCAATACTAGTTATAAATCCAAAAACTTATAGATGTGACTTGCATCTGATTATATTTTTTTCGATAATAAATTGACATTTCACATCACTATAGTAATGTGTCAAAACGGCCATCATAGCGTGCCGCTACTTTAGTACAAGCCAAATGCTCAGTTTAGGTTCATAAAAAAATATAAATGCTTACAGTATTCATTTATTATATCATTCAGTGTGTCACTAGCATGCAATCACTATGCTACCCACACATGCGTCATTGCTTGCCACTAAATTGAAGCGCGTGCCTGGAATGTGACGATACGTAACGGTCAGATAGGTTTACACTCTACTCTACAATGCCTACAGTGTTATGTCACGCGCGTCCGATGAATCGAATGATAGGAATCGACTTTTATTTCGTAATCACTCACTAGCGAGCCAGCCCAGCTTTGCCTAGGTGCATTTTATTTTCGCAGTTACACTAAGTATTTCATGTAAGTAGTATGCGGGCAGTAAACTTTAATTCCCCGACATGTTTCACAAATACCGTTAACTTTCAGCTTTTGTAGTGATAGTGAAATTTTTAATACATATTAACTTGCCTCAATAAAGACAGATCACAACAAGGAAAATTGCATCCAAATTCGTACAGAATTTGTCGAGATCAGCGTAGTTGTAGACAAACGCTCGCCAGAGATTTCATTTATGTTTCATAGTACGAGCATAATGTTTTAAATGTCTATTAAGTTTTCAAGTTACAAGTTTTCAAATACTTAATAAAATATTTTTCTCATTGATTCACATTCGATTGAGTCTTGTGTCGACTATAGATTATACAAATATAATGTATATCGGAAGAAAGTCGTACACACACAAAAAAAATAAAATAAAAAGGGTAGTAAATTAAAACAACTAATTTCAAATTAAATTGAAGTAATTAAAATAAATCAATAACTTTTATTCAAGAGTTTAACTTATAGTTATTTCCTCGTCTGCTGCTTGAGAATAATTGACTTTTTATCGAATTACAAGAGCTTATCGACGCCATTCTTAGCGCCAAATCAAACTTCCGCTCAAACAGTCAGATGGCGTCGCAAGCGCTTGAATTTACATTGATTTTTAGGCAATCAGCAATAATTAGCAATAATTATTAGTAAAGCAGTTCTTTAATTAATTTATCAAATTATTAAAGCTCATTAGCAATCAAATATTGCAATAAAAATAAAAAGACTTACTTTGAAACACCATAATGATTTTTCAAACAAACTAACAATTTATATATTGGAAAATTAAAGTAAAATGTTAAAACAATAAAATCACTATCAACTAGATGATTATTAAAGTAATTAACAATTTTAAGATAACTTATTCATAACAATAATCATTATAAATCAAATCGCCGAATAATCGTTTGGCGACAGTTAGAAATCGCGATCGTATAATTAAATAACATAACATAACATAACGTCACGCTGTATCCCCAACGGGGTAGTCAGAGAGGACGGAGCGCCAGGAGTCGCGGTCCTTACACACCTCTTAATAAAGGTTAATCATAATTAAATAATCGTAGATAATCGTTGCGGCGACATGTACACCAGAAAATATTAATTTTCTTGTGTACATTATGTTTTCGAAGATATTTGAGGGAAGCAAGACCACTCCATTTTTTTTTAAACAATTTCTCAGCAATGCCCTCGTATTATTACAAATGTCGCTTGTTGCTCTTTTTTCTTAAAATAAAGATAGAGTTAATGTGCATTTCTGCGCTATCTCCACAGCAAAACGCCGTTAGACGTTAGGCAATTGATATGGAAGTGCGGACACAAGGACACCAACCTAGATATCTCTATATATATATATATATATCTGTCGACTGTCTAACGTAAGAATATTAAAAACAATACCAGATTTAGTAGTCAGTACTAATAATTTCTTGAAGATTGAGAAAATAACTTGTGTGTCGTAACGTATGGTTTTTGTCTGACTTATTTTTAATTATAATTTTAGTAAAGAAATAGCGAACATAACATTCCTGTCATTTTTCTTGTGAAGTCCTGACTATTCCTTTATTCTCTCTTTAAAAAGTTTTTAATACTGCAATATCCAGTGTGATTCTAAGACTCTCGGTCTTACGTTATATCTTGCCGAGCCAATCCTTCCGGTCCGTCTCGATATGGTTCCCTTTGCAAACAATTTAATACCAAAGATAGTGGAAAGACAATTTTATTATGACTTGATCTGTTGTCTATCCCATTGAGAAACGGGGTAGACAATGCATCAAGGCAGCACCGTAAGATTATGCATGTTAAGAATAACATTCCCAATCCTCTGAACTCCACCACCAGTAATATACGTAGTATATAGAATGAAAAATACGTGTGCAGCGACGCATCCAATAAAATATGCTACAGAACACACGAAATTCCATGAAGCATCTATAAGTGCCCATTGTTTCGTATTACAAGTCGCAAATGTCAGAGCCTCAACCAATCACAACGACTTTTAGATCCTGGTGGAATCACTTTTTAGCTTTTAAATAGCCTAATTTGATGACTTAACGTTTCTAATAAATACATAACAAGATTCAGGTATGTACATATACGAAAATACTACGTGTACATACGTACGGTCAGTACGTATGTACACGGGGTTAATTTAAAAATATTAATAACTTCTTAGTACTTAGTAGTAGTTTTAGATTCTTATAGTACCGAAAAAGATCGGTCTCGCCTCCTGGCTGTTTCTGAGAAGGAGTCAGGACACTGGTTGAAGGTAATACCTTCAAAAAACTTAGGAACCTTAACTGACAATACCACGCTTTCTCTCATAGTATCCCTACGTCTGGGGGCCAGGACTAACCTTCCTCACCGTTGCCGCTGTGGTGATCTCGTCGATGTATCCGTTATATCCGTTACTGAAATACAGCCTGAAAACCATTTTCGAAAATAATGCATATACCCCAATGGGGATTTTTACCCCAAGGCTGTATTTCAGTAACGGATGAAATTATTACAAAATAAAAAAATACGTAAGATTTAAAATCTGTAACTGTACACGATCAACCCAATTTTACGAGAAATGGTGGGGATAACACTTGAAAATTAAAACGGTCATAACTCTTAAACGGATACGTTTTTTTCGATAATTCTTTTTGTAACTACATACTAAAGTTAGGCCCTTTCATCCATTAAAGTAACTGTCCCGTTTTCATATACACCCTGTATAAGTTTATTACTGGAGACGTCGGTTGTATGGGCTAAGATCCCTTTACCTTCCCTCCTAAGGGAGAATCGTACTAGTACTATAAAATGCAAGCGCACCATCCGCAGCGACCCTCCCTCCGTGGCCCGATATGCGTGTGCCACTTTAGCAACAGGGTAGAGGAGGTGCCATTTTCACAAGCATTTAATGTATTTTTATTTTTGTATAAAATAAAAGGCTTATTAAAATTATTCAAGTCGTAGAACAGAAGCTATTAGTATTGTATAGACTCTGGTGTTACTTTGCGGAAATCCATTTCATGTGATAAATGGCCAAAATCTTTAACTATTTTCCGCTCAAACTCCAAAAACCACTAATCGACACGTGTTTCGCCTTTTCGAACCGAAAATCGCATTCGGTGCTTGTTTCGCCTCTCAACGAAGCATCCTCAGGATATACCAGAGATAGGATTTGGTCCTAACCAGCACCGAAAATCGGATTCGGTGCTGGTTAGCTGACCTAATCTTATCTCTGGTATATCCTGAGGATGCTTCGTTGAGAGGCGAAACACGTGTCGGTTGGTGGTTTTTGGAGTTTGAGCGGAAAATAGCTAAAGATTTTGGGAATTTATCGCATGAAAAGCTATTGGTGACAATTTTAACAATGAAATGCTAAGAGGTTATTAGTATTTTTATACATTATGTAACTGCTATACCTGGTTAAAAAATTTGTTTGTAGTCATAGACTTTATAAATTATAGCACCGAAGTCCGGACGCCGAGTCCGAGCAGCAACGGTGAGATGAGTCAGATAAGCTGACTCGTCCATGCGACACACATTTTTTATCAGATAAGCCGATCGGCCACCATTTCGTTAGATAATAGCACCCACACATCTACATTTTATTCGATTTTACTTGCCTCGCTTTGTATTACAGGACAGACTGCCTGGAGTAATATAGTCCACTATCGGCCGGCCTTGACTATGCACGGGTAGAAATTTTTTTTTAACTTAAAATACAGCCCTTATTACTTGCTGATAATGTAGCTTTATATGGGTGAAAGAATCTTTTAAATCGGTTGCATAGTTTTTGAGTTATCTATTACATACAAACAATCAAAGCTTACTTGTTTATAATATTAGTACAGATGTTATTAAGTATTTTGAATGGACATACAAAAAAGTTGACATTGACTTGACTATCTTGCCTATTTCCATCAAACATAATCAAAATCATTCTCGAAAACTCCAGCTGTCAAACAATAGTCTTTTCCGTCGGGGAATAAAAAAAATCACATACAACACGTAGGTAAAATTAAAAAAAAGTTGTATCAAACACCATTAGGTTACGATCAAGCGTCTCATCTGGAAAACCTTTATAATTTCGCGTTGTAGGAGAGGACGCACTACAAGACTTTTCCATTTTCTTGGAAAAACTTTCTAAGGATAGATACCTAGCCATCCCGGTAAAGACTGGGTTATTTGGAATTTTTAAGTTTTTTTTTTCTTTCTTCATGGCATGACGCACAGATTAGCGCATTTGCCAATATCACGTATTGTATTAATAAGTAGAATCTAGAAGAATAGTTATCTAGATCGTTATCGCAAAATTCCTCCAGTAAAGTGATAGTAGACTTTACTGTAGTTTTATAGGACTTCTTGGAAGAGCGCGAGAACTTCAGCTACACATGACCTACTCCATTCTTTTCACTTACACAGAAGTTTAAAACACATTATACTATCACTTTTGTATTTAAAATTCCCAAAAATGTAAAAAATGTAAAGTCTAAATAAAATGACAACCTCACTTCTCCCGTTCCCGCCACAAAGTCCAACTTTTAAGTTTATAAGTATGTATTTATATTAAGGTGTAGAGTTGGCTCTTAAACATTTTCAATGTCACAGGAACGTAACCGTTAGGTATTTGAATCATCAAATACATAGTTATATAAATCGCTTTAATTTTTTCAACTATTTTGTTAACACAACAAAACGCAATAGTCAAAATAAACGACCCACGGTATATATTCGCTTCGTTGAAGGAAAAGATTGTTTTGTCAACGTTTGTTTCCTTGAACAGTTGAAACTTAGAAAAATAGTTGATACAAGGTGAAAACCGTCACCTGGTTTCTGGATACAATTCGTTGAATGAACCGTTTAACCGTTAATTACTGAATATCCGTTCAGCCGTTAATCTAACTAGTTCTTCAAATCAACGCTCATTTCTAGTTCGTATATCTCAGAAGCTGGAATCAGTGGTGCATTCGTTATAAGTATAAAAAGAATATCTATCAATTTAATATTTCTAACATGATTTTATTGCCCACAAATTATATAAACGACATATTTTGTATGAATAAATGAATAAGTATAATCAGATATTATGTCATTATTATAATTTTTTAACAGATTTGTTTTACAACAAGTTTCTCATTAGTATAACATTATTGCCCCACTACAGCAAAACAAAAGTTGATAATGTGTTTTGCTGGGATATATGATGTACGTTTATCATCAATGGTAGTCTACGATGAAGTATTCTTTTTTGAAGTTAATAGTGCAATAGCGCGATACTATATACAGGGTTAATGTAAAAATACTAATAACCTCTTAGTGCAAAATTCCTGTCATCATACCTAACAACTTTTGTTCTACGACTTTTTTCAAAACTTCATACATTCGTCAAAAAATATTTGTTAAGTTTTGTTGTACTGTCTGAAACGTAATTTACTCTGTACGTATTTCCAATGGTACTAACAGTGCAAGCGCACCGTGCCTCAGCGCCGCGCTGTGCCTGTGCCGCTTTAGCGAACGGGTAGAGCAGGTGCCATTTTCTGAAACATTTAATGTATTTTTATTTTTGTATGAAAGGAAAAGCTTATGAATTTTTAAAAGTGGTAGAACAAAAGTTATTGGGGATAATGTTTAGTACAAAATACTAAAGGGTTATTAGTAATTTTAAATTAACCCTGTATACTCGTATATAGTTCTAGTAACATACATATTACATACATATCTTCACGCTGTATCCCCAACGGGCTAGTCAGAAAGGACGGAGCGCCAAGCGTCGCGATCCTTACATACTTCTTTCGCTTCCTCAAATCCCGTCATTCTCCTCACACAATTTTTCATAGCTCTAGTAAATACCACATAATTGACGTATGCGGAGGTAGAACTACCAGATCCAAAAAAGAGATTTCTTGACTAAATTCTTCACTTTTTAAACTTTTAGACCAGATATCATGAGAGGTATACAAAACTACCTAAAATGATTTGTTCTCCTATTTCTTACTGTTACCAAAATGCTCAATTATTGTATTAATTTTTCATTTTTACATTTTCCTCTTTTGTAATTTTAATTTTGGATTTTTTCCTCTCTTTTAATCTTATTAAAAATTAAAATTTTCCCTGTTTTTCTGACACTGCATGAAAATTTCGAATATGTGAGGAAATTATGAGTTACAAAGTAACAAATTCCAAAGAAATGGAGTATAAATTTAAAAAAAATATGGATTCGAAATATTTTTTCGTATTTCTAATTTTGATTTACCAATTTTCGTTTCTATATCAAATTTCATCTAATTAGGTGTAAAGATGGCCGAATTAGCCACTTGTGACTTACAGAAAGACAATCACGAAGACAAACGGACAAGCCAATTATATTGGCTACATAGTATCAAAAATATTCTACTTAAACTTGTACCGTCGGTGTTATACAATGATTCGGAGGAGCACCCAAAGACCAGTGATGGACAGACAAACAGACAAAACAACATAAAACACTCAGTTTTGATTCAGGCATTTTAGTTTGTAAGTATATTTCTAACCTGCGTGCTACCGAGTCCAAAATAACTAATTCAACAGCTTCCGAACACTGCTTTCTATTAAAAATAAAATTTATGACCAAATATTTAGTTATAAAGACATTACCACACGACGCAGTAACTCGACCACATACTGAGCTGAGGCGCGTCGAACACAAAAACAATTCAACTTTTTACCGATGTCCAAATAACTTTATAAAATCACGTAGATTGCTTTATCTCATATTTTAGGGATACCGTTATAAAGCTATAAACATGTTATGATAAATGAATAAAAAATTGTTAAGTGCCAGGTCAACTCGCGCACCG
Organism: Zeuzera pyrina; assembly: GCA_907165235.1. Classification (NCBI taxonomy): domain Eukaryota; kingdom Metazoa; phylum Arthropoda; class Insecta; order Lepidoptera; family Cossidae; genus Zeuzera; species Zeuzera pyrina. The sequence goes on from OU015639.1 coordinate 3,114,145, forward strand.
AGAACTCTGTATTATATTTATGAAATAATAACCACTTCATTAATGAATGAACTACATCGTTTCTTGCGATCTGTTAAACTTTCGTTATATTTTTCTTACAGACAGGCGGACATATAGATAAACAGACAGACAGTCAGACGGACAGACAAACAGATAGACAAATGGCCGGACAGATAGACAAACAAATAGACATACAGACGAATGGACGTACAGACGGACAGACAGGCGGACGGAAAGACAGACAAACGGACAAATGAATAGACGGACAGACGGACAGAGAGACGGACCAATGGTCTACAAATGGACGGGCAGACAAACAAAACGGACAGACAGATGGAGAGATAGACAGACAGATGGACAGATAGACGGACGGATATACAGGCAGATACACAGACAGACATGACCAAACTGTAAAGTATCCATTTTTGTCATTTTAGCTACGGAACCCTTGAAAAAATGGAGAACCTGAATTCCGAAGCTATTTTTTTAAAACGTTGGATAATAAATATTTGAGTAGAGATTGCTAATTCTCTCGATCTTTCGACAACTCATTGAAGTAATTTTTATTATCTTTCTACAAATGAATGCTCTAGTGGATAGTACTCATATGTCACACGCCACATGACCCCCAAGTAGGAAAAAACATTCACGCTTAAAAAACATAACTAATGCACCTACATCCATGAAATTTGATACATAATGTATTTCAATTTTATCATTTAATCGTCTAATTTATTAATCTCCGTGTAAATGCAGATTTTAGATAATAATTTACCGTAAATATGTTAAACTTTCCTAAAACACGAACACCTCAGTCGATACTCGTAAATTTGGACTGAATTCTTATATCGATGTAAATCGCTGTGCACTTACAAAACGTATAGAGAAGTCATCAGTGTTTTAGTAAAATTTGGTATATATTTTAATATTAGTTTTTACTTTTATTGCATAATTTCTTAAGTAATATTAAATTAGTAATATAGAACCTGCCTTTTTGGCGGCAACGGGAGAAGTTAAGTTGTCATTTTCTATTTTTTCCATTTTTTTTATTATGTATTAATGTGTTTTTGCATTTTATTATAGTACATTATGAGTAAGCATGTATTATGATTATGACCAAATGTATTTATATTATAAATTAATATATTTTTAAATACATATATCTAGATAGATTTATGTATTTATGTATTTGTGAGTATATCACGCATTATTTTTAGTAAGATTTCAGAATCAGCTTGTTTTTACATAACATAACATAACTTCACGCTGTATCCCCAACGGGGTAGTCAGAGAGGACGGAGCGCCAGGAGTCGCGGTCCTTACACACCTCTTTCGCTTCCTCAAATCTCATCATTCTCCTCACACATTTTCGCCTAGGTATGCGAGTGCTTTTGACATTTCCGTCTGCTAACACTCTGGCTATTTGATCTTCATAAGTCAGCCTTGGTCTTCCTTGGCTTCTTTTACCACTCACTTTCGCTCTGTATATTTTCTTCGTCAGTCTTTCATCACTCAGCTTGTTTTTACATTTTATTATAGTACATTGCATTGTCAAAAGTCATTGATTTTGTTTCTACCCTGATGTGCTGGCAATAAAGAGTTATCTATCTATTATTATGAGTAGGCATGTATTATGATTATGACCAATTGTATTTATATTATAAATTAATATATTTTTAAATACATAAATACACATATCTAGATAGATTTATGTATTTATGTATTACACACATACTTTTAATAATGTTTTTAAATTACACACACACACACACAAACACATATTTTTCTAATTTTTGCACAATTACAACAGTTTTATCTCTCTTATGACTCGAAGAAAAATACAAAAAATCCTTGACACAAAAAAATACGTATCTTTAAAAAGTTTTAACATAACTAAGGTCCCTCCACCATTACGATTCAAAACTGAAATTCTTTAGGTTAAACTGATATATCCCAAAACATACATAGCTCAGAACATTTTCAAAAGCTGCAGTCAACCGAATGAATATTATTTCATCTATTCGAGTGCTACGATGCCTCAGATAAACACATATACATACAGACAGACAACCTTAACACCCTTTTGCTTAATAAAAATTTAAAAACGAGTGCCCCCTCTAAACGAAAATATTTGTTAGCACTATCACATCGTCTATAACACAGATCTCATCCTAAATCGGCTATAAATGTCTCTAATGCCCATTAATAAACTATAAAATGTCATTAATTATACAAAATGGCGGCGGAGGTGACACGTCGACGTGTTGGCTAGTTTTTTTTCGTGTTATCCCACACTCACTGTGAAAGATGAGGTCAGAGAGCTTACAACAAAATGTCAAATATATTTGGATGCAATTAACTTAATAACTTATTGTTATATTACCACGAAATATAATTTTTACCTTACTGTTCTGGGAGAAAAATAATAACTGTCCAATAGCATGTCGGCCATCTTAGGGATCAGCCATTTTGAAAAAAATAAAAGTTTAACTAAAGAAATTAAAATTAAACTTGAAAAAGAACAAGAAATTGGGTTCAAAATTATATGACTAATTCGATTTTTTATGTTCGTTACTGGTCTTGGGCTATCGATATACGTCTGTGCCTTTCAACTCAATATTTTTTTTATGAAAGGAGGGTGCAAACGAGCAGACGAGTCACCTGATGGAAAGTGATCGCCGCCGACCATGGACACCCGCAACGTCCGGGGAATCACGGGTCCATTGCCGGCCTTCAATGGAAGGAGGGGGAGGGGGGAGATGGGCCACCGGCACTCTTACTGAACGAAACACAACAGAAATAGATGCTGTTATTTCACGCCGATGTTATGTGACAATGTGGTATTTCACCGGGCGAGCCTGCCCAATTTCTGCTGCAATGCAGCTACCACACAATATTAGTAGGTTATGATGGAATAGACCATTTTGGCTACAAAACCCCAAAAATAGAAAGCAACACATAAATCAGTCAAGATATTGTTCATTATATTCAGCACATAAACATTGCTACGGAAATCAGGGTTGCTGTATAAGTAATATAAATAATACCATGTTTGTAACATGTGGGAGTTTCTTCTTTATCAGTTTGCAACACTGTGCATATGCGTCCTTGTCTCCTGTTATTTTCTATTAAATTGTTCAATTATAGGATACAATACTTTTATAAGAAAATGGTATGCGCGATAGGCGCATAACCTATATGATAAGTATATCACTATCTAAAGTTCATTTCTATTCAATTAATCAAAAATGTATATAGGATGCTTAATTTACTTAAAATACATGAAATAGTTTTTAAATAAATCAATACTAAAGCATAAATATATTTGGCAAAGAATTTCTAGTTCACATTATTTAAGTATATTATACGCGTATATTAGCCAAGGAAGACCAAGGCTGACGTATGAAGATCAAATAGCCAGAGTGTTAGCAGACGGAAATGTTAAAAGCACTCGCATACCTAGACGAAAATGTGTGAGTAGAATGATGAGATTTGAGGAAGCGAAAGAAGTATGTAAGAACCGCGACGCTTGGCGCTCCGTCCTCTCTGATTACCCCGTTGGGGATACAGCGTGAAGATATGTATACGCGTATACGTTCATATGTACATACGTATAAACTTTGTCTTGTTTTATGTCACCCATTATATCTAAAAATGCTCAAAAAATGATTTCCCTTTGTGTTAAATTTCATCGAAGTGAACATAGTTCCAGTTTGCCATTAGTGAAAAAGGGCAATAAAGTCGTGGTACGATTTTTTGGCGGTAACGTGAGAAACTTACTTTTTCTTTACATTTTCTACTGTTAGCACTTTTTGAGTTTTAGAGTACAATAATGATAGTATACAGTGTGTTACCGTTCCGTGCAAGTGTTGAAGAATTGAAAAGTTTTAAAATGGAACTGAAAATTTTGTGTTATTCCAAGAAATAATTTTTAACTTCAGAAAAGCAAACTTTACTGGGGCGTGGAGAATAACGTTATTTTGGATCAGGGTTGATACCCTAGATCTAAAAATTGATTTATCCCGTATGAAACGAGTCAGTACATAAAAAAAGAAGAGGAAAAAGCAGTGAGAAATTATAATCTTATGACGGCTTCATGAAAGGACTTGTATCCGGCCATAAATAAATTAAAAAAAAAAAAAACAACACAAAAAATTTAATGTGTGTGTGTAAATTGTGTATGTATTAACGCGAAGTTAAATGCATATATAACATTTGGAATATATTTTTTCATTTATTTGGAGATATATAGATGCTTTTTGTCTACGGCGCGAAGAATGTGATATGGAGATAAGTGTTTTATTTTTTTTGTTAAATGTAGTCATTTATCTTTTTAATGTATGAATTACGTAATGTATGATGTGTCCTTAGCCAATGACTAATCTACAGCTAGTTATTTTTAAACTGCGTCTAGTTGTCTTTTTGTTCTTGCATTAAAATAAAAAAAGACATTTTTATCGCTTCCTTCGAGCTAAATCGTCCTTTTGTAACAAGATAGGGTATTTAGTCACCATTTCCTTGAAAAGGTTTAGTGTTTATGCTAAAGTTGTACTAAAATGAGCCAAGCTTTATTGACGGTATCGGATGACAATTTGTTACATGAATGTACGAATGAAATTATTTTGCAGTAGGTAGTGTTTATATTAGAAGGATGATAATGTTGATGATTTACACAAGATTATTGAAAGAAAAATTCAGAAATATGTGTATTGTATACATAAGGTATGTGTCATCTTACAAAGACAAAGTTGGTAAGGCAACGATATGCTTGGACTCTCTGGACATTGGTGAAACGCGACCATCTCATAAAATGACCTTGTATCCGACATATTGTTCACTGCGAATCGTGTGACGATTCACCCAGCTAAATTTGGATACATTGGTCTGTAGAGTATCTAGCACCGGCTCATCCAAACTTGACGCCTCATGCTTGAATGACTTGAATAGCGCCCCTTGAAACAAAAATTTTGCTACAAAATAAAATACTATAAATCGGTTTACTAATTTTTAAGTTATTACTTCACAGACAAACAGACAAAACTTGCAATTTAATGGGAGAGATAATATTGATAATACCACAGAAGTTATTCGTACCTCTTTGACATGTTACATTGTGGACAATAGGAAACCTATAGACTCAGCCCACACGCCAATAACGAATTTATATTTATAAGTTTTAATAAATAAATCCAACCTTATCGCTACAGAAATAAGATCTGTACCTACTGAACACAATAACTCTGTAATATCGCTATTTATTAATCTTGTATAAACAAATAAATGTCGACCTTAATATATGTATGTTTTGTATTTTTTAGTTAACGACTTTATAATATTATAAGTAGGCGAATTTATAGTTATTTAAAAGATAATTTCTTGCTGTCCATAAAATGCAGTTGGCCAATAATAATATTCTGTAATCTATACCCGTGATGACCGCTAAAACAATATTTGTTAAAAAGCAAACAACGCATAAGTATACAATATGTAAAGTATGTTTCAATCCATTTGCCTATATTAATATTTTTTACTATAAATTTATTATTTCTGACGTTAATCACATGCAAATTTAAATTAATAGTTTCCACAATAAATTTATTATTTTAAAATATTAACTTTAATAATAATTTTAACATTTTTTTTTACTTACATCTTCACGTAGTACTCTTAACGGGGTAGTCAGAGAGTATGCTTTTTTAAATTATTTATAATATAAACCATGGGCAAAAGTCATTGTTATGTTGATAGCAGAAATTGTATTGCCGAAAATGATATATGGAGTTGTATTTTAATAATAACGTAAATGTGATAAATTAATAAAATCTTTAGCTATGTTCCGCTCAAACTCCAAAAACCATAAATCGACACGTGTTTCGCCTCTCAACGAAGCATCCTCAGGATATACCAGAGATCGGAATCGGTCTGGTCTGGTGATCTGATCTCTGGTATATCCTGAGGATGCTTCGTTGAGAGGCGAAACACGTGTCGATTGGTGGTTTTCTGAGTTTGAGCGGAAAATAGCTAAAGATTTTAGTAATTCAACACATGAAATGGATTTCCGCAAAGTAATATCTAAGTCTATACAATAATGTAAATTACTATTTTGTATTGTTTTAATATTTTTTTTAGTTTACAGTTGTTTTATATTTGTTCAAGTTAGTATATTTTTAATGAAATTACAACATTTTATTGTCGTGGATTATATTTCTATAGCGATTAACAGCACTTTTATTATTATTTCTACCAATTATAAATAAATAAATTTAGACGACCTCCGTGGCGCAACGGTTAAGCGCGTTGAAAAGTAAACGGGGGTAGCGGGTTCGATTCCCGCCTCGAGTCTGGGTGTTTATGTATAATATGTATGTATTTTCAAAAGAAAAGTATATAAGTAGTATATCAGTTGTCTAGTACCCATAACACAAGCGCTGTGCTGCTTAGTATGGGACTAGATGGCGCTGTGTGAAATGTCTGAGTACATTATTATTATTATTATAAAGTTCTTTTAAATACAAACCAAAAAATATAAAAATTCATCACATTGATCAATTGGGAGCAAATTGCAACCAATTGAAATAGCTTTAAATTAATATTCAATTGATTTATGACGTTATCATGCGATGGATTTTCTTTAAATTTTAAACTTCATTAACAGTCATATAATGCTGGCCAATTAATTTAAAACACTAGCAATGACCATTTTATGACCAATTAGACATTTTTTTAAATAGCAAGTTTCTCTAAATCTAAATAAAGGTGTCATCTAAATGGAATTAATTATTTGGGAAGTTTATTCTCAATAAGCATCGACGGTGCTCATCCTCGACGCAAGTAGGGGGTATATCGCTACTCCAAAGCACGTTTCGGTGGGGGAGCTTTCTTAGTGACCTCAATAACTTCCTGGATTGTACTACGGAATCTCAGACATAACATTGATGTCCTCTTCGGGATCACCTGAATGGGACGAATGAGGCTTTCTCTCTGAACGGCCATAACTCTGAAAAACCTGGGATACATTTTTTGAGAAGCTTTTGCTTCCCGGAGTTGCAAGGATAATACATACATACATACTTCATGTCTTCACGCCGTATCCCCAACGAGGTAGTCAGAGAGGACGGAGCGCCAAGCGTCGCTAATAATAATAAGGATAATAAGTAATAATAATCTCTGACAAGGCTTAATGATTGAGATAGCTGGGAGCAACTGTTTACCGTACCGAAGTATCTCTATATTGCCAATCAACCACCCATCCAGTATATAACCGCACACATTTTGCTTAAATTTAGTGATCGGCTATCTTATTCGTAACTGCAGCCAGTAATCAATAGCCGAATCTTACACGATCTATCGTGATATATTGTTAAATCGAATACGATATCATTTCGCAAATCGCTGCTCCTGTTAACTAATCAGTGAACTATGCTGCTAGCGACCCTATTTATACTACAATAAGTCATTTTACCGCATGGTAGCATGACGCGCAATTAATGTAATGACACTAAATTAAGGCGACGCACTGATAAACAATAATTTAATCTAAAATAGACCTTCTGCTCTATGAAAACGTGCGCGCGCTAGCTTACGAAAAATACGAAAAAACAGTTATTTTCGTTTATTTTAAAAACTACCATTCATTTAAAAAAGTCCAACTGTTATTTTGAAGAATACGTTTAGATTAAACTATGTAGAAAATTTAAAAACATAAATCGGTCCCGTTCATCCGAAAAATGTAAATCTCTGTTTTAAAAGAGATATTTTGATATTTTGTTTTGTGTTACAAAAGTTAACCAATCGTAAATCGCAACTGACAAAATAAAGTCAACAAAATAAATAATCAGATTGACAAATATCACTTTTATATGTTTTGTAGTCGCTTAGAAAAATTGAGATCCCTGCCGTCAAAATTTCCAAAGCGTCACCTTAATACAATCGTCGCGCGACTGCGGCGCAGCTGTCGTTCGAGTGATAACGCAGCGTATCAATAAATACTGTAGTACCATTACCAGACGCACGGTATAGTCGCCAATAGGTAACCCATCCAGAAGATGAACGCGCACAACGCTAAATCTCACCGATCGTATCAACCAAAGCACCAGTATGTCACGAACGTCTTTCTAGTCGATACATATTTAGTTCTAATACGTAAGTATTTCATGCCACTTTAAGCTCGCCGTCTGCTGTCAGACGTTTATATTAACTTGAGAATAAGTTATCTCAGTTATCATAATCTAACAAAAGATCACAATAGAGTGTTACAGCATCATCAATATATTACCGAGTCATCTGCGGAGTGAATAGTCTTGATAGTTTGCCTATAAAAAAAAACAAAAGCTTTATGTATTTAAGAGGTGAATCTTTCCCGTTTTTAGCATTAACGAAAGTTTAATAAATTAACGTTCCATTTTTAAAATAAATTTTACATACATAAATATATCTTTACTCTGTATCCCTAACAGGGTGAAGTGGAGAGGTTCAAATCTCATTATTCTCTCACACACTTATGCCTATGTAAGTATGTAAGCGCTTTCGACTTGTCCGTAATTTAACACTGGCTATTCGATGAAATGAATTTTAAAGAAATCTAAGTAACTTGACATAGACACACAAAATATCGACATATGTACAGAATATTAACGCACAACGTATAACATATACCTGTACTTAAAATTACCAAAAACGCAAAAAATTGAAAATCTGAATAAAATGCCACTGCTCTCGTTTCTGCCAAAAAGTCTTCCATAGGTCTGAAATGTTCTTATTATTTTTTTTCTTAATCGTGATTTTGGATTTTAGTCTTTGTATCAATAAGCTCAAATTACATAAAAATGATACAATTCGATTGTATAACGGAAAAAACAGACAGACTGATGAATCTTTAAGGACATGACGCATTTTTGCTATGTTAATAATAATAATAATTTACAAATAAGTTTTAAATTAGAGTCTTCTCTGACTACCCCGTTGGGGGTACAGCGTGAAGATATGTATGAATATATGTATGTATGTAATAATAATTTTATTTGCATGAACATGAATATATAACACTTGATATTGTAAACAGAAATATATAGCTCTTCATATTCCGCTAACAACATAACCTGCAAATATTTCATTAAGTAATCATTAATTTATAAAATGTCTAACAGAAAAATTAACTACATGTCATGCATAACATAATGCATGTTTTGACTGCGGAGTCCTTAATAAGTAACAGCCCAAAAAATAAATCCAACTGATTAGAACAGCAAACACGCCTGTTCTCACAAATAAGTTATGGAAAACAATCAAAGTATCAAAACCGTTGACCCACGTATTGTACTCACAATCCAGATTCATGGAGGTGTGAGCCGCGTGAATTACCGTCGCAGCGGGGGTCGAATCCCCCTGGCCCCCGGCCGCCCAGCCAGCGGGGGGACAGGCTTCTAAGAACAGATGCAGTGATAGGCCGTACCACCGATCAGATTATACTGGCATGTTGATGATGGAGGCTTTTTAAGGATTTGATTTTAGTGTCACAATCTTCCGTGATGGTATTCCTTGTTACTCACTTTCTAGAGCTGAAGTATGGCTTTTTAAGACAGTTCTAGGACTGTACTTACCCTAGAACTGTTAATGACAGTTGAGCAAAGAGTACGATAGATGGATTTGGATTTTAATACTACGAAAAGATCGTTTTGTCATTATATCGAGACAACGATTCTCGTCTTCAACTCCATTTTTTAAATTCAGTTAAGAATGTCAGCGAAGTCGCCGTTATAATCGATATTAAAATAATTAAATTCCTCACAATTCAATTAATACAAAAACACCGTAACGTAACACCTTTATAAACAGCAAAGTTGCCTACGCAATGAAATAAATAACGTTATAAAAAACTATAAATTAGATGCGTCTTAAACGTTTAAAATAACCATTCGTTTCAGTAATTCCCACCATCGATATTACTGGCAACATTATCGGAATGCTGTGGGCATGGATAACTCAATCTAACACTTGTGGGGACAGAGCAGTGGTTTATTATCTGTTATTCCCGAAGCGCGGTCCTTAATTTACAATTTCTTCTTTCTCCACAGGGTTCCGTATATTCAGTAAACTAGTCGAGATAATTAGGATAAAGTATTATGTTAGAGTTCGTTTGTTGTAACGATTGCTCAGTTTTCTGTAAGAATGCACTGAAACCGAGTGAGGTTGTTATAGGGCTACTGAACTGCTCTTAAGGTGACAGTGATAAACAATAATTGATCTAAAATAGATCTTCTGCGCCCATATACATATATCCTATACTAGGGGTTCCCAAACTTATTTTGTCTACTGCCCACTTTGAGAATAAATTATTTTTTAGCGCCCCCATTTTTTCACCTACTGAGAAACCACTATAACTTCAAATTAAATTAATTAATTATTGTGAGCTATATTAGCGTAGATTAAACATTAATTCCAAACGTGACTTCTACTATAACCCACAAGAGTTAACTTGAAACCTGAGCGCAGTAGGTAATACACAACGGCGCTCAGGTCTCAAGTTAACTCTTACGGGCTACACCTGTATCACCAATGAGAATGATTATTGAAACGCAACTTTATAGTATTCAAACAGAATATCTTTTATTCAAAATAAAACAAATATAATCGATCCTTATATAAAAACTAATGTGAAGGATGAATCTGATGCTGTTTAATAAGTTTGTTGATATCAGGTTCCAATTTACTCAAGAACAGTCGCAAGTCGCCACGTTTGGTAACATGCAAACGATTTCTCTTTTTAGTAAGCAGTGTTGCCACAGCACTAAATCTACGTTCACACAAATATGACGATGGGAATGCTATCAAGAATCGCTGAACGATTGACCACAATCCAGGGTACAATTGCGGGATCGGTTTTTGTAGCCAAAATTCTTGGTAACCATTTTTGAACTTGATTTTTATTTCCTCGTTTGTTGTCAATTCTATAAGTTCTTCTTCCAGCTGAGGTGACATTGCTGTGTTGACATTTGAAAATGGATCGAACACCCAGTCTGGTATTTCCAAGTTCAAAATGTCCTGGTATCGTTCGGTGAAGTCAATGTGGAGGTTTTCCAAATGTTGGCAGTAGGCAAACAATTCGTCGTTACTGCATGATACTGATAAATTCGGAGAATTGTGAAACTCACGTCTGCCCATATTCTTTTTGTGTAGAAGCAGGTTGGCTGCGAAAGCAGCAACGACGTTTTTTGTTTTAATTAAATTTAGTTCATCGCCTTGCAGTTGGAGATTCATGTCGTTGAACAATTTATACAGGTCTGTCATGTAAGCTATATCATTCTTTGATGTAATGAGCTTGTTGTGCAATTCTGTATCTTTAGTTTCCAAGAACTCTATAACAGAGTCAAACAGGTTGTAAAATCGAGTCAGACAATTGCCTCTTGATAGCCAACGAACTTCAGTATGAAACAACAAACGGTTGAAATCCTCGTCATTAGTAACACAAAGCTGATGAAATAATCTATCATTCAAAGAGCTGTTGCGGATTTTATTGACTGCTTTGATGACATATTGCAGTGATTGAAATAGTCGTTCACTTAAGTTTCTAGCAACCAAATGTTGTCTATGAATAACGCAATGTACAGCAAGGACATCTGGAATTTTATTTTTTAAGTACGCTATGAAGCCTTTATGGCACCCTGTCATAGCCGGAGCGCCATCCGCAGCAACTGATATAATATTTTTCAAGGGAATCTCTTTCTCATCACAAAACTTTTCCAATGTATTGAATATGGTTTCGCCTTTTGTATCGGTCTCTAAATTTCTAGCAAAGAATAGTTCTTCACATATTTTCCCATCTTTAATAAACCTCACGTAAGACAGCAACAATGCTTCATTAGTTGGTAAAGTGGACTCATCGAGCTGAATTGAGAATTGACTTCTCCTCAGGTGATCACACAATGATCCTTCAATGTTTTCAGCCATTTCATCAATTCGTCTTTGCACAGAATTATTACTCAAAGGAATTTTTCGGATAATATCGGCTGGTTTACGAAGCACAGTAGTTATTACTTCCTTTATTGCGGGCAAAATTAACTCTTCTTCGATGTTATGTGGTTTGCCTTTTTGAGCAATTAACAAAGAGATATTGTACGAAGCTCGAAGTCCGTCGTCATCTTGCTTAGCAGCCGCCGAAAATAGTTTTGCTACACTTGGCTGAGTATTATGCTTCTTCTCTAGGTCTTAAAAATATGCTACATTCTTGTCTTTCTTATCTGGATGCATTTTATTCAGATGATCTTGCAGTCTTGAAGGCTTCATTGCTTCATTCGAAAATGTTTTTAGACATAGAAGACAGAAAGGCGACGATGGGTTTGTCGGATTTTCAATGAATCCGAATTTAATATATTCCGCACAGTATTGCCGTCTCTTCTTTTCTACTTCCGACATTGTTTTGTTTTGAGAAATACGTAAGTAAGTGTTGAACTTAAGTACTGCTCATCTATTGCGCGCGAAACCACAAATGAAAATAAAATAAATATTACGTTGTTTATATAGGATTGCATAAGCAGCACGCACCGACAGGAATAAAACAAACATGCATAAACTCGTTTATCTCATTCGACGCTCAATCGTACTCAACAAGTCAGAACAAGTATTCTATGAACCAGCCGATTGATACAGGAATGCACAATTCGGGTTATTTAACAAAAACTTGTTAAAACATGATTGCCCGCGGTCTATTATCTACGAAAATAACCTATCTGGGAGTACTAATAACTATTAAAATGCGAAAGTGTGTCTGTTGCCTTTTTATTTGTTTGTTTGTGTCTACTTTCATTTCGAAACGGAACGACCGATTGACACGATTTTTATTTTGTATATTCAATAAAACAGGACAGATATATGAACTACGCGGAGAGAAATATCGAACCGATTTTGAGCAATCTTTTAACTAATATTAGTTGATGTTCACAAGTTGTAGTTAAGAGTCGAAAGCTCATGCAGTCGTTGTCTAAGATGCCTCCTAGCTAAATGAAATTACAAATCACCCCCCAGTCCTCTACACAACGTCCCCATTTTTTTTCTGGGTCTCTTACCGCCTCCCTTTAAGCCTGCAGCGCCCACAAGGGGGCGTTATCGCCCCCTTTGGGAAAGGCTGTCTTATACAAATGTGCGCCCGCTAGTTTACGAAAAATACAAAAAAACGGTTATTTTATAATTAATTTCAAATAATCCAACTGGAATTTTAAATACTCTTTACTTGATACTTTAGATTAATATACACAGAAAATTTAGAGGCATAAATCAGTCCCCTTAGTCTGAAAAATGTAAATCTCTGTTTTAAAAGAGGTTTCTTTGATATTTTTCTCTCTATTACAAAAGTTAACCAATCGTGTAACGCATCTGGCAAAATGAAGTCAATGAAATGAAGGATCAGGTTACCAATTATCATTTTCATACCTTTTGTAATCATTTGAGGGAAAACTACTTTAAATTCATTGGGAAAATAGGAATTATTTTGTTCTAAAATTCAATAGTGGGGACAGAGCGGGGATAAGCTAGAGGGAGATAGTGTTACAGAACTATGATGTCGCAAACTCCTAGTGTCATTGCCAGCGCTAAGAGTGAAAAAGATGGACTTATCCCCGCTCTATTCCCATTACTGAATGATGACTGGCCCGTTAGCGCAGTGGCATATGCATCTGCTTTCCAAGCTAAGGTCCCGGGTTCGATTCCCGGTCAGGTCAATTTAGGAAACGAACTTTTCTAAATTGGCTTGGAGTCTGGGTGTTACTGGGAACTCCCGCAGAGTTCGTTGTGTGGTACCCATAGTACAAGCTTACTGCTTAGTTTGGGGTCACGCAATCTGTGTAATTGTCTGGAGTATTATTATTATTATTATTACTGGAGTTTAAAAGCGAATAACTCTTACATTTTTCATTGTATCTCGAAAATTTTATCGCAGTTTTGTACTTGATTAGTAAATCTAGATTTTAATTACGTTGGTAGTCTTTTGTAGTGTCATCAGCAATGTTAACTAACGGAGGGAGGAATTCTACGACGCTAACAGTGCAGGAATTGTAAGAAAATAAACAAATAATTTCAAGAAATATTTCATATTTTGTATGATATAGTATATACGTAATGAATGATAATAACAAAGTTAAAGCGACGAATTGGAAATTTTAACGGCAGGGATCAGAAAAACAAATGAAAGTGGTATTTAGTACCGCCATTCTTCATTTCATTAAACTCATTTTCCCAGTTGTGATACACGATTGGTTAGCTATTGTAACAGAAAAAAAATATCAAAGAAACCTTCACATCTATAATAGCCATAACAAAATTCATAGGGTTGATCATCCTGAGCAAGAAAATATAAACTGTTTCAAAAATATTACTTTATAATCGCTAGGACAAATTTTACGAATAAATAAAAGGCAAATAAATAGAATAAAAGAAGTCGTGTTATTATAATGCCTACAATAAGGATTAAAGAATAATTACCAAAATAGTGTAACACACATTGCATATCCACATAAAGAGAAATCAAATTACTTTTAAACAAAAGAATACTAATAGAACGAGCCATCTGGCAGGATGTGACATCGGTACTGACTATTGGTTAAAACCGTTTTAGTGGTTCAGAAGACCATAATGTTACATTTCGCAGAAGAGAAGAGAATCTTTGCAGAAGACAACTATTGAATTATGCCTTCCAAAGCACTGGAACCCTCGATAGGTATACTATTGGCCAGCCATCAAACCTCCAATCATTCAATGACTGAAAACGCAGAAACACTGCCCAACTAATACCCCATGTAACAATAGCCGGACGAAAAAGTTCGGACCGACTTTCACCAAACACAAAGAACGTTTTCGAAAACTGATGAAATCAAACAAAAGAAACCGCATAAAAATCGGCTTATCAATCACAACTTACGTCAATCACAGAAAATGTCGTGAAACTTATAACACTACTCTTCTCGTTGGAGGTTGAAAACGTTGTCTTATATATCGTAGTTAATGATTACATAATTTCTGTGTCAAGCTCACGGAACCCTGATAAAGGCATCTTCACAATGAAATATCACGTGGAACATTTCAATTCGGACTAAAAGACTTTAACCACGTATAAACTTGTACCTTGTTTTTGTTCAGTATCAAGTTACAAATAAATTGACGTGGGAGTAGATGAATCGGACGGCATTAAGGAGAGTGTCCACAGAAGTCAGTGTAAATTCTCTCAAGTTGGCAAAGTTGGTTGGAAATGGTAACGTTACGTTGGTAAATTATCTGTGGAATTGAAAAATTTGCTGCGAACTGAGAAATTTGAAAAACTGATCTTGAAATTATTAGACCACTTGCAGGTGCCTACCCTCTAATAATTAACCGTAAATTACCCGAGAAATCAAAAAAATTGCTATCACCCGGGAGACTCGGAAACAGAGTAACTTACTAACTTCTTTGGAAGTTAGCATTACAAACGCTATAAAATCGTATGGGAATCTTCTAAGCACCTGTAATTATACGACGATTTTGCACATAAACTTAATAACATTTAATGTAGATATACATAAAAATATAATTCATTAAGCATAAATGTTCTTAAATCCTTCTAAAACAAAATGAACAATTAATTTTGTAGCCTATTTATAAGAATTAACCTTATACTATAGATGCCTAGTCTAAGAATAGTAAATATGTACAAAAGTACGAGAACAAAAATTGAGAAAAGAATGAGGTTAAAGTGAAATATTTGCTCTTAAGTATCTTCCAGTAGCTTCGCCAGTTAGCTCGTGATCATGGTGCTTACAACAGCATCAAAATATAAAATATCGGGAAACTCAAAAATATGTTAATATCGCGGTAAGAACCCTTTCCTTTCTTTGTTATAATAAAGAATTGAGAAGAAATCTATACTAAAGCCCTCGCTACGATGCTCATTAATTTAGTAATCAAATTGTTTTAAACTGGCTTGGAATTTGACAGCTCTCTCAGGCGCTTGGAGAAAAAGCTCAGGGCTCAATTTCCAGTCTAAATTATATAGGACGCAATTAGTGTGATTGTCTAGACTAGAGATTGTTGTCATATTAATAATTTTCTTCAGTTACATTTTTATTTGAAAAATTAAATAAAAAAATTCGTATGTTAATTTTATAATTCGTTAATATTTGTTACACGTCAGTGGGCGCTCATCCTAACGTCGCATGTTATTAATTTTTATTGGCAGTTTCATTATTTAATTAGATTTATTTAAAGAAATAACTTTTCTTGCGATTTTGTTAGTATGATTTTTAATATGACGTATTTTCACATCAGTCTTTGTTATAATAAATTGTAGTTAACATCTGCACTTATCTGCAACAATTATGAGGTTTTTAACGAAGAAGAAAAGAACCACAAGAATTTTGGTTTCGAGAACTTATTTTAACATCCAAAACTTACGTACTAATGATTAAATGTTACGTGTGTAACGCCCGATTTCACCAACGCTATCGAAGCCGTCACGTCACATAACTATGTACCCCCTAGATTAAAAAGACCCCTAAACCGGTCCTTAGATAATATTCGTTTTCACCAATCTTACGGTTCCCTTGTAATGTCAGACATAATTATGCGGCATGTTATTATTTCCTCAGCGATTATTCGTTTCCAAAAGTTTATCGATAAAACCATTATCGTTTTACTTATAAGTTTCTATATAATATAACAAATTATTTTCCGTATTGTCAAAACTAACACACAAAACGTCACATAATGTCATGGGATCGAAAATCGAGTTTCTAATTTTAGAGTATCCTTTAAATACATAGGGGCTCCTAACGTTTCGTGAATTGCAAAATCATCATTAATGGACCCCTATCCTTTTTTAGGAGTTTGCTAAGTATTAGGGCACTTTATTGAAATTAGATATTAGACCTTTTACAGGCTAGCATCATTTTACTCGTTAATATTGTCGACGAATAGAAGTCGGTGAATGGCGCAAGAAGCACAGCATCTTACCTAGTCTTCAGGGTTGCCAATGCATTTACAATCCGAAGTGCTTTTTGATTTGAAAATGTCTGTGAACCTCTTGTCAAAAGGAATAGGCATCCGCTAACGATGATTTTGCGTTTCACGAAACATCGCCTAAAGTGGACCGTTCGCTCGTTTGACTCCTACATGGTATAAAAAGAACTAGAAGCGAATGAAAAACGACTTCATTTACTTTGCAAACTTAGAAAAACTTAAGTATTAAATAGAATTAAGAAAGATTAATTTATTATTACTAAAATGATTGAGCAGAACATTAAAAGTATTACGAATAGAAACGTAACAAAAATAGATATATATTTTATACAAAATACAAAACAAATGAAAAGTGATGTGTTCGAAAGTTTGTCTAACGTGCTTTATTACATTTTAAAGCGGGAGTCGCTGTGTGTGTAAAGACCTGAATTACTTTCATACAATATACAATTTTATATGAAATGGACTCCCATGCATTTTTTCTTCAAAAATAAAATATTATAATTACGATATATAAATTGTGAACATTTGGTGCCAACTTTATTGTAAGGTAGTGAGGCCTGGATATGCTCGAAATCGAGTGAAAGTATGATAAATGCAGTGGAGCTGCGTTCTCTCAGAAATATGTGTGTCACTCTTGCGGAGAGGATAAACAATGAAGAGATACGCAGTACGACAGGGTTGCACGACAGTGTCATTGTAAAAAGGAAGAAAGGAATGCTTAGATGGTTCGGGCACTTAGAAATAATTAGTGATGAAAGACTGACGAAGAAAATCTACAGCGTGAAAGTGAGAGGTAAAAGAAGCCAAGGAAGACCAAGACTGATTTATGAAGATCAAATAGGCAGAGTGTTAGCAGACGGAAATGTCAAAAGCACTCGCATACCTAGGCGAAAATGTGTGAGGAGAATGATGAGATTTGAGGAAGCGAAAGGTAAGGACCGCGAATCCTCCGCTCCGTCCTCTCTGGCTACCCCGTTGGGGATACAGCGTGAGGATATGCATACATACATACGTATGTATGCATGTAAATTGAGAACAATAATAAAATAATAAATGCCTACCAGTTATTTTAGAGAAAATTGGTTATTAGAACCGTTTGTACAACCAGAAATATTTAAAAAAATTAGGAATTAATCAAGTATTCTTTAATTCAACCGTTAGAACACAGTACAAGTAGTTAGAACGTATGATATGTGTTCAATGTACATAGAGCAGTTATTAAAAATATTGGGGTGCTGGGTCGGGCAACCTCCACGTGGTGCATCCTGGGCGCCGACCGGTAACTGCTCGTTGTTTAATGGGTTGTTACCGGGCAGTGGCTAATAGCTCGACAAACGGGGTGGTAAGGGGTGCCCATCCGCGTGTATCCTGAAGGATGCACGTTGATGGGATTCGTCTTCCAGAGGAGTTGCGTCGTTGTTTTCGTCACCTGCTCCTCTGCTTTCAGAGGAGTACGGTCGTCGTGCGCGACGACGCTTGTTGTGTTTTTTAATTATGTGGCAAGGTGGAGACGCGCCCGGCGGCACTAACCCTGTCGCTGGGTGGCGTCTGGGGGGCAGACGGGCACCAGCTGCTCTCCCCGTGACCCCGCGCAGTCACTTCAACGACCCCGTCATGGTGCTAAGGGGGTACGTCGTGGCTGCGCGGACCGACGACGGGCTTGCCTTCATTGGCCGGCCCAAGAGAAGGAAAACTTGAAGCAAACCCGTGAGCCAACACGTAAAAACCTGTGGGTACCTGGGGACCCCCACAGTATGTACCCTAGCCCTCGGAATGAGCGTCACCCGGGGGTGGTCATTTAGTTCGTCTCGTGACTCATGTCCCCTAGTGCAGCCATTCCCAAAGTGGGCGATAACGCCCCCTTGTGGGCGCTGCAGGCCTAAAGGGGGGCGGTAACAGACCCAGAAAAAAAAGGGGGGCGTTGTGTAGAGGCCTGGGGGGTGATTTGTAATTTCATTTAGCTAGGAGGCATCTTAGACAACGACTGCATGAGCTCTCGGCTCAGTAGACAAAATAAGTTTGGGAACCAGTGCCCTAGTGGGACGATCATGAAATGGCTACACCTAAAAACAAAAACAAAGACGTAAGGAAGGAGGTGAATGAGGAGGAGCAAGAACCGGTAGTTGTCTTCATGTCGGACTCTCGTAGTGCGAGCATGGAGAGTGTAGACTCTCGTGGGTCGACGACAACGAGAACAGGCGTAAAACGCACCGCTTCGTGGGAGCGTATGGTCGAGTCGTCGTCGGACTCCGAGGAGACCCAAGAAAAGAATAAGGATGCTCCTTGGTACCTGGACCTACAGGAGGATAGGTTGAGGAGGAAAGCCAGACAGGCCAGACAGGCTAAGAAATTGGCTAAGAGAGGCAGGGGCCGGCCGCCGACTACTGGCAAGTACGTTGGCCTGGCGAAGGCCAAGCAGGCCCTCGTCGACGCCGAGAGGCAGGAGGTGGAGCTGCGCGCTGAGCAGGAGATGTTGAAAATGACAAGAGAGGTCGCCAGCGCTAGGGCATTGCGTTCTGCAGCCGCGTCATCAACTGATGGAGGTGGCGAGGGTCGGGCTGCTTTTGCCGCGGACCTTCGAGAGATTATGGCGAAGGACTTGGCCGCCATCGAAAAGGTGGCCAAGACTTCAAAAAACTTGAAGGGGCCCTGTATAAAGGCCCTCAACGATGCCGTCGCCTCCATCAA
Organism: Zeuzera pyrina; assembly: GCA_907165235.1. NCBI lineage: Eukaryota > Metazoa > Arthropoda > Insecta > Lepidoptera > Cossidae > Zeuzera > Zeuzera pyrina. Next base: position 3,133,813 of record OU015639.1, read on the forward strand.
GGCGACAACCGAGGAACTGAGCTCCAGATCCTCAACGGAGGAGACTCGGCGGTTGCAGGACGAGAATAGGCGCCTGCAAATTGTGTAGGAGGAGCTCCGTTCCCAACTAGCGGAGCTAAAGTTAGAGATATTCAACTTCATGAACCGCCCTGGATTGTCTTCGTCGGCGGCAGCGAGGGAACCCATGGCGCCCACACAGGAGGAGGTGACGCGAGCAATTGTCGCGCAGGTGGGCGCCATGATGAATGCCCGGTTTGAGGCCCTGGAGGATCGGCTGCTGCCGGAGAAGCGGTTCCGACCGTCATCTCTGGCGAAAGGTGTATCAGGCGTGGAGACGGAATCCGTTGCTCCGCTTCCAAAACAGAGCGTGTCGGGGAGTGGCAAATTTGCTGCTGCCAAGTCCAGCGTCGTGTCGTCGGTGTCCGGCGTTGCTGGAAAGGAAAAGGGGGTAAAAAAAAGGGAAGGGTTCCGGCGTCGTCTGGGGCGGGGGCCCCTCCGCAGCCCTGCTCGCTGCCTCCGAAGAAAGCTCCGGGGGGGACTTCTCAGCCCCCCCTGAAGAGGACCAGGCCAAGGGTAAGAAGCCCAAGGCTAAGCCCAGAAAGAAGAGGCCGAAGCTCCGACAGCCGAAGACGTCGGCAGTTGTGTTGACGCTCCTGCCAGAGGCGGAGCTAAAGGGTGTGACTTACGCCTCCGTCCTCACAGAGGCGAAAAATAAAGTTGACCTCTCTCAACTGGGAATCACAGAGATGAGGTACAGAAAGGCGGCGACAGGGGCCGGTATACTAGTTACCGGGCACTGACAGCAAGGAGAAGGCGGACTCCCTTGCACTCAGGCTGCGAGAGAGTCTGGACTCTGAAGTGGTTCGTATATCCAGACCCACAAAATGCGCAGAACTGCGAATATCGGGTCTGGATGATTCGATAACGGCTGCTGACGTTTCCGCAGCCGTCATAAGGGTGGGAGGTTGCGCCGCTGAAGCGCTGAAGGTCGGGGAAATTCGTCGCACTCCTTTGGGCTTAGTCTGGGTGAGGTGCCCCATAGATGCGGCTAAAAAGGTGGCCAGTGGGCGCCTGTTAGTGGGGTGGGTCTCGGCCGGGGTTCAGATTCTCGAGCCGAGACCACTCAGATGTTATAAATGTCTGCAGATTGGCCACGTACGGGTATACTGCACGTTGGAGGTGGACCGCAGCGGGCAGTGCTACCGCTGCGGTAAGGAGGGGCATAAGGCCAGCGGGTGCAATGCGGCACCCAACTGTACGTTGTACGCCGCCAGCGGTCTACCGGCCGGTCATCTAGTAGGAGGCAAGGCCTGCGAAGGGGTCAAACGCAAAAAGTTGCGAAAGGCGGTAACGGCTGCCGCTACTCCGGTAGCTTTTATAAGGAGCGAAGAAGAGCGGATGGACACTAGCGTCCTTCGCAATGAGTGACGCCTTCTGGCGAGCAGATTTTCCGCCTTACCCAAGGCGGAACGCCTACGGAGGCTTGGGGTGACTTTCTGGGGATGGTCACCCCTCTAATAGGCTCGAGATGGCGCGCGCGGTGTTCCCGCGCGCCTCTCAAGATATTATGGGTGGGAGTCCTCCCATCCAAAACGAGACGAGGCTGGCAGCTTAGCGCCGGCCGTTGCCCGCCGGGGTCGCGGAGGAATGCCAACGCACTCCCGTTGCCCCGGTACCAAGGCTCTCGAGGAACACCGTCAGGTTTTAGTGGGTGGCCCGGCATTGCACCTTACAGCCGTGGAGTCCCACATATCCCACATATCCACCCGCCGCCCCCAGGCGGGACCGGAATGCATAAAGCATTTCCTGACGAAAAGATAAAAAAAAAAAAGTTATTAAAAATATTAATGCTTTCATTCAATAACCCTATTCGATTTAATTTTTTTGTTATTATTATTTTTTTCTTATATTCGTATCTACACTTGGTAAACATTTCTACTTTTTAATACATGTAAATACCTCCTATAATGGTCTACAAAAATAGCTAATGTAGTTAATGTAGTTCTCTTGTGAGTGAGATGTTAAAAAAACTTAGGGTTTCGTAGTCATTCCGAGAATAATAAAAATAAGAAATAATCTAAATAGAAAAACTGACAGATGGACGAATAGAAACGATGAATCTGTAAGAATACAATTTTAAAAATTTTGCTACGGTACCCTAAAAATTATAAATATGTTCTAAACCGGTTGATAAAAGTACTATTTAGGTTATTTTATTATTAGTATTATTTAGGTTGATAAAAGTACTATTTAAATACTTACCTTAATACGTAAGTATTTAATTAGTACTTTTGTCACTGAAAATGACGTATTTTTCTGAATATATTATGATGACAAAAAAGTTTTAAGTTATTTTAAAATACTTTGACATAATTACAGTCGAAAAAATTATGTAAACTTCTAACGTTGTGTTCGTGAAATTATTAGTACCACTCAGTTTCGAGTCAATATAATGTAGTTTTTTTTTCTATTTCTTATTCTCTATATGTCGACTTCGTAAAACAAATAATGTATTTAAATCAAGCACCAGCTCCCCTTCTAAGATGTATATCTGTTTTAGAGTAATGGTTTGTCAGCTCGTACACTATTTCCAGTCAATTATATCGATGCGTCCGTGCGAGTGCCTTGCTCTATTACCGGCGGGTGGTAATACAAGACGTGATAGATGCGTGTTAAATCATTAACTATTATGATTGTTAGTGTGAAGTGTGAGAATATAAGATTGATTCGTGCATTATAAACAGTAGTAGCTGACATTTATTTTAGAAGCGGTTAGGGATACATGCGATCGTAGAACAACATTTTCTAATTTTAAACATTTTTTTAATATTCTAATTTGACTGACCCGTTGGCGCAGTAGCATAGCATCTGCTTTCCAAGCTAGGGTCCCGGGTTCGATCCCAGTCAGGTCAATTTAGGAAACGAACTTTTCTAAATTGGCTTGGAGCCTGGGTGTTACTGGGAACTCCCCCAGAGTTCGTTGTGTGGTACCCATTGTACAAGCTTACTGCTTAGTTTGGGGTCACACAATCTGTGTAATTGTCTGGAGTACTATTATTATTTTATTATATTATTATTTTATTATTATTATATGTGGAGATGCGATCTCTCAGAAATATGTGCGGTGTCACGCTTGCGGACAGGATAAGCAATGATGAGATACGCAGTATGACAGGGTTGCACAACAGTGTTATTGTAAAAATGAAGAAAGGAATGCTTAGATGGTTCGGGCACATGGAAAGAATGAGTGATGAAAGACTGACGAAGAAAATATACAGAGCGAAAGTGAGTGGTAAAAGAAGCCAAGGAAGACCAAGGCTGACTTATGAAGATCAAATAGCCAGAGTGTTAGCAGACGGAAATGTCAAAAGCACTCGCATACCTAGGCGAAAATGTGTGAGGAGAATGATGAGATTTGAGGAAGCGAAAGAGGTGTGTAAGGACCGCGACTCCTGGCGCTCCGTCCTCTCTGACTACCCCGTTGGGGATACAGCGTGAAGTTATGTTATGTTATTATTATATATTATTTATATTTTTGTTTAAATAAAAGGATATGGCGAGCTAAAACATTGTGTACTAGGGTCAATCAAATATTTTTTGCCTCACTGCTAACTAACTATCCCTGAATTCCTAATGTAAGTTACTCGGAAAATTGAGTTACCTATGCATTTCATACATAAATATTGTATTTATCACAAAGCTAATATCTGTCCCTTTAACTTCAACTATTATATAACTATAAATTGACCTGACCGGGGATCGAACCCGGGACCCTAGCTTGGAAAGCAGACGCATATGCCACTGCGCCAACGAGTCAGTCAAAATAAAAAACTTGCAATAGAATTGAAACGACTGCAATGTTTTAGATCAGCCATTCCCAAAGTGGGCGATAACGCCCCCTTGTGGGCGCTGCAGGCCTAAAGGGGGGCGATAAGAGACCCAGAAAAAAAATGGGGGCGTTGTGTAGAGGCCTGGGGGGTGAGTTGTAATTTCATTTAGCTAGGAGGCATCTTAGACAACGACTGCATGAGCTCTCGACTCAGTAGACAAAATAAGTTTGAGAACCAGTGTCTTAGATTCATTACATGACTCGGAGGTCTCTTAATACTTGCTCTTGCTTATGGCCTCATGTATTTCATTGCGTATGTAAGTTTTTGTTAAACATATAGGATTTCAGTTTTATAACATTTATTGTTATTCACATTTTTGTAAAATTAACGATTGCACGATTTTTTATTTTTTTTATTTCGCGTATAATATTACACAATAAAACAAAAATAAAACTTCAGCTCAGGTAGCTTATGTCAGGACAGACTGTTTTTTAAATATTTGTTCTAAACTAACAGTAAGCGCCCCTTATATCGGGGTTTTTAAGTAAGTACTCGAGTTATTCACCCCCCTACTCCATCCTACCTACTAAATTTGGACGTCCTCAGACGACCTTGTATACTTTTGCAATGGTTTTCTCTAGATTTTTAATTTAATACTTATCATGGTGGAGTGCTATGAATTTGTTTTAGTCCTCAACTTTACACTGTACTTGTACACTGGTCAAGTGGTTTTGACTCTGTGAGGCAACATAATATGAACATACATATAGATATACATACTCGCTGACAAGCACGCCTCCACGCACAAAAACATATGCTCACGCTGTATTCCTAACTGGGTAGTCGGAAAGTATGGAGCACCAAACATACAAATAGTACACACGTTGTTAAAATCATATTTCTCCTTTTTACTTCGCCGTAGTTGGGTAATTACGATTTAACACATATAGTATTTGGGTTTATAGATGTATAAAGCTGAATTAAATAGCAATTAATTCAACTGTGTAGCCCAAATTACAGAATAATGGTAAGATATCCCCCACTATTCGTACAAGGGTATGAGGCGATTAAGGGGGCCCTTAGCGGCCGTTGGGAACAACATATAATACACGTAGAATTTCAAGTCAAATTCTTGTTCAATAGACGAATAAAAAGTAACTTGAAACCACGTTGATCTGTGATAGAGTCATTATGTTCGGTCACTCGATACTTGAGTAGAAAGTGCTATTGAGCAGTCACATTGACGTAATGATGGCATGTCTCAAGTTTAACGTTAAAACATCCATTTATCCTATAAAGATATTGGCCTTGTGTTTTTATCTGATTTTTAAGCAGTTTTTATCTATCGGGTTTGATTTCTAATAATTATGGAATGTTCTATCTGAGTACCTATTTAATATCAGAGTAGGAACGAGATATGTAAACATATGTGTATATAACATGTAACGTCCACCTAAAGCATTTTTTTTCATCAAATAGTCTTTAAAGACCTATCTGAAGAATGTTTTGTCATCGAAAAAAATATTTATATAGGTTTTTATTTTTAAGAATGATATTATTGTAGGTTTTAAAGTGACTTTGTTATTGAAGTCAATAGTTGCTAAAATATAAGTTTCTAAAGTCGCTAAAAGTTACATCCCCCCCCCCCCCCTCTAACTTTTCATCTAAGTAATGGAAACATTAAAAAAATAATAGGGCATCCTAAGCAATCACAACTTTCTAAGAGTGATTCAACAAAATTATTTTTGCTGCCGATTAAATGAATATTGTGCACCTCGTCTACGGAACCCTTCACTGTGCATTGCGTAGTCCGACACGTGCTTGGCCAGTTTTTTTCATATTACGGTAATTAAGTTCAATTCAAACACGACAATGGTGTCCTAAGGCGACTCATTAGAAATTTTGAAGGCTAAGTGACTACAAAACGTATGAAAGTGATATTTGGTAACCCGATTCTTCATTTCGTTGACTTTATTTTTCCAGTTGCGTTACATGATTTCAATTCATTGTAGAATAAGAAGGGGAAACTTTTGTAAAACAAAAAGAATATCATAGAAACCTCTTTTAAAACAGAGATTAACATTTTTCGGGGCAACGGGACCGATTTGTGTTTCTAATTTTTCTGTTAAGTTTAATATACATATTCTTCAAAATACAGTTGGAATTTTTAAAATTCATGATAGTTTTTAAAATTAACGAAAATAACTATTTTTTCGTATTTTTCGTAAATACAGAATAAGTTTCCATAGAGCAGAAGATCTAATCTATATAAATAAAAATGAACCGTCGAAATGTATGTATGCGCATAACTTCCGAACGACTGCACCAAATTCGATAATTCTTTTTTTTTTGTATTCGTTATTGTCAGGACAAGGTTAATATAAAATAAAAAAAAAATTAAAATCTCATAATATGAAAAGTGAGTGAGTGAATGAGACAGAAGACTGTGAGAGATCTTCAATATATTGACAAAACATTGACAGATTTGTAGAATAAGAAGGGGAAGGTTTCATTTTTGGTCAACACCAACAATATGGGTATCAAATGAAATGTAATACGCCTGGGAAGGTTTGTGTATATGTGACGTCATCATATATAAAATGTGGCGGATGTTCAATAATAGGTAATAACCTTTTTATTTAACACCAACGTAAAAGTAACTTTTTTAAGATCTCTAACAATATTGGTATCTCGGGTAACCTCAGTAACCTTAGTAACCACGAGAAGTTACGAAAAAATTTTCCGCGCGGACGAAGTCGCGGGTACAGCTAGTTTAGATTAAATTATTGTTTATCAGTACGTCACCTTAATATGTTCTTAAATAGATTTATTGCAGCAACTGTACATTTACGGATGTTAGAAAAATACCTAAATGTCAGTCTGTTTGTTACACGTGATTTTCTTTAAGATTAAGTACACGAAATAAACAGCTGAATTGTTGTAGTTGTAGTCTTTATATATAATCTACAATTTATTAAATGTTTATTGTTATTTATTATTATTATTTTTTATTGTTAATTCATCCAAACACAGGTGTGAACTGCAAAAATTGTACATGTCGTTTGAAGAATAAACTAAAACATTACAAGAAAAACGCTTTCTGTATTGATTACTATTACAATCATTTTAAAAAGTATTATTTATAAAAAGATAACTATCATTTTATGAACACGGCGCAGTTAAATGTTTATAAATATTTATAACAATAAGTTTACCTCGGTAATACTTCACGCGCTGAACGATCTCTTTAGCAAGCAATAAAGGTTCAGAGGTGCACGGACAGACAGACGGACAAATTTATAAGCGGGCGCTAACGAGTTGTGTGCGTAGAGAGACAATGAAGAATGTCATACGTGAAAAATTTTACGAAGATGTATTCGATTTATTTTAATATTTTTTCAATTTACTGTCGCTAGTGTGAGAAATAAATTGTATTCGTTTTTGTATTTAATTACTCATATTAAAGCCATATTAAAACAATAATTTTAACTAAAGCCGAAGTAGGATTTCAGTTTAAAAACATAATTAGGTTATGTTATGTAGGTAGGTTAGGTATTATGTTTCGATTTTATAAATCCTATGAAACATTTTCCGCGATTTAATTTATTTAAATTACACGCAATGCGTACATAACAATTACAAGATAAGTATTTACCTATAAACATTTCCTCTAGTCCCCAAAGTTTTCATATTAGAACATCCAGTGTCGATTTAAAAAGTAAGTACCTATCTACCTATTTTTCACAAACTACTTACAGAACTATAGACATACATATAATACGGAGCCGACGGTAACAATAACAGTTATAATATAATAAGTTATATCAACAAAAGCAGTTATGTATATTATACTGAACTTTTATTTTTGATATTTTCAAATAAATTTATAATAAAAAAATTAATGATGATATTGCTGATCTGCTTAATATATTGTTAACTCTATGAAATCTATTAATAAAATATCTTAGGATTATATTATTATTATACATATATTACACACACACATATATATGTACATATATATATTATTATTATTATACTATTAAAATTATTCGGATAATCATCTCTTTTTATAAGTTTCAAATTTCAGTTGCGTCATTCTCCTGAAGCGTTGTACACCAAGCAACCATAATAAAAGAAATGTTTTAAACAACAAACAAATGAATAAACGGAATAATGCGCAGGTGTGAATGAACATCGGCTGCTGGTGCGACAAGGACAAAACATACAATACAAGCGTAAGGAAGACGAACCGTGTTCGATCTCAAATCTATGATCTCTTACATAGAATGAAAACTTCATGATTTTGCATTCCAACTTTAAATTGAGTCGGTGTTTTATCGAATGTTTTATTGTGACGGGGCAGCACAGTGTCTTTGTGCGTCGGACACCGCGTTTCAACGGAACTGTCGCTATCTGATGGTGTTCAGAATTGTTTATAGATTATAATGTTGTATTGTAATGTTTGAGGTGTGAAAAAATTGTTTGAACAGAAACACGCACCTTAGGAATTCCATTATTATTTTTATTTACTAGTGTTAAACTCAATCTTGGTTTAAGTTTATATTTAGGATAATCATCCACTGACAAATTTCTACTACTTTCATTATAAAAGCGCTCTAGGAACGAAAATTTTCTTTTGAAATTAGCTTCATGTAAAACAATCGCTTGGTTTAATAATTAAAATTGTAAATCGAAGATCTCAAAGATTCTTAGTCACATAAAAAAAAACATTTTTTTTTAGTTCATAACAATTATTTCCAGTTTAAGAAAGTCATATAGGGTCTTTGGCTGGAACGAAGTTAACAGTTTGATTAGGTTTAACACTAAAATTGTAAATCGAAGATCTCAAAGATTGTTAGTCACATAAACTATGAAAAACATCTCTTTTAAGTTCATAACAATTATTTCTAGTTTAAGAGAGTAATATAGGATCTTTGGCTGGAACGAAGAAGAGGAGTCAACGGTTTGATGAGGTTTAACATTTTTTATACTTTTTGCAGTTTTATTATATGCAGAATAGCGAAAGTACATATACTATTACATACTCATAGTATACCTATACTAGTATTATAAAGATGTCAACTTTGTTTGTTTGTATGTAATAACAAACTCAAAAGCTGATCAACTGAATTCAAAAAACTTTTCACCTATAGAAAGCTACATTATCAGCAACTAACAAGAACTACATTTTATTTTCAAAAAATTTGTACCCGTGAGAAACAGGGTCTAGTCTTAGTCTAGTCGTGTCTAGTCTTGTATATATAAGAATTGGGTATTAAACTTTTAATAACCTACGAAAAAGGTTAATTCTTCTACGATAATGATCTTGTTAAACTGATCTGACTGGAGTCTTTTATACCTTTATTATAATAACTTATCACCATTTTATTAGAAGTTAGCGTCCCCCCCGGCTTCGTACAGGTACAAATTATTTTTAAATAAAACAGCCCATGTTACTCGCTGATAATGTAGCGTTCTATAGGTGAAAATTTTTTGAAATCTGTTCAGTAGTTTATAAGCTTATCCGTTACATACAAACGAACAAAGTTTACCTCTTCATAATAGTAGTAGATACAATACAATTATAATATACAGGATATTAGTGGACAATCTCCTTTTCGAAATCTCTGTAATTTCAATAAATGATGTTATATTATGTGAAATTACATTTCATATACTTGTTTACTTTCGCGCCACGTAACGTGAAAGAAAAAATTAAATAAAAATTCACTTTTTCATTTAACACTATAACGAATTTATAATTTAATTATTTAACGAAATCGACAGTTTAGTACATTTACGATGTCCCAACATCGTAAGTTGACCAACTGTAGTCATTTGATGTTATTATCGACGGCAACCTCAATGGCAGCTTTAAAAGGTGAAATCTTTTATTATCGTTTTATGTTTTTAAAAATAAAAATTATGTATCCTGTGTAATTTTATACATATTTTTTTCATAAAGAAATGTAGTTATTATTTTGTAATATAAACGAGGTTTATACTGATATTTCTCTGGATTCGATATTTCTAGTTTACCATTATTTAACATTTTAGAACTCCATAAATATTGATTACAGAAAGCTGTCATTAGGTAGAAATAAAAAAAACCGTAAACAAGTATTTAAAAAAGAATTGTCTCGTTCTTTATTTGAATTTTAATAAAACGATACGTCCGCGTTCAATAATGGCTCTAAATAACATATTGGAATCGTTTAATCCCGCGAAACAGGCGCGCGAAACGAAATAAAGCAAAATGGCCGTGCATAATACAAAAATTAATTTTCTTGCAATAAAAAAACACACGTAATAAAGTGAAGCTCACGCCGTAAACGTCAGTTGCGACCTTCTTTACGAGGGGCGCGATATTTATTTATTTCGATATAATTCGGACGCGCGAGTGTTTATATTTTCATGTATTGAATCTTGCTGAACGGGCTTGCTACGAGATTTCGCGAACGTTCGAGTAACACTCTTAATAATATAATATTATAATACTATATAAAAAAATAAGAAATGTTTAAACTAAGAAATTGTACTTTGGAAACGTTTTCTTGTAAATTTACAGTCATGACACAAACTGTAATTTTGAATTTTATACAATTAAAATATCGTAACAAAAAGATATTGTTACTTGCATGAGATTTGAGAAAGCGTAAGAAGTATAAGTATAAGGACCGCGAAGCTTGGCGCTCCGTCCTCTCTACTACCCGGTACAGCGTGAAGATATACATAACGGATTCAAAATTTAAATTTAAGAAATGTGAAGATTCAGTACTGTAACATTTGGAGATATTTTTTTGAAATCGACCCACTGAATCAAAGGGTATTTCATTTTTAAGTTTATTAACCGACTTCAGAAAAAGGAGGAGGTCCTCAATTCGTCTGTATGTTGTTTTTTTTTTGTATGTTTGTTACCTCATAACTCCGTCATTTATAAACCGATTTCGAAAATTCTACGTTCGGTAGGTAATACTTCAGAGGTGGTCCCATTTAAATTTCACCGATATTGGAGCTTGGACTTCGAAGATACACTAGATAACACGACCTGGTTATAAACTTTATTTATATTGATGATTCTCTTGTATATCGTTGCGCTCCGGAATTAGAAGGAAGTTAATTGCAGACCTGCCCTAGATATTTATTTAGGTCAAGATCACTCAAAAGGGTGAAATAAAAAATTTTTATTAAAAAAAATTAAACCGCCTTCAAAAAAAAACACTGAAAAGTATATAATAACTATCCTTTACTAATCAAAACCCAAGTACAATTAAAATACTTTAAGTACGATACACGTACCTATATAATTAAATTTTACAGTTATTGAAGTCGGTGCTAAATCAATGTGCAACAACAGAAAGTCTATTAGTTTGGTGGGCTTGGCATCGACTTCCGTAACTGTAAAATTTAATTAAATAGGTATGTGTATCGTATTTATAAAGTTATTTTAATTGTACTTGGGTTTTGATTAGTAAAGGATAGTTATTTTATACTTATCAGTGTTTTTTTTGAAGGCGGTTTTTAAAAACTCATAAGGCCACGCGGCCGCCGGAAGGAGTGCTTTTTTAGGATCAAAGTTAACAATTTTTTTTTATACTGTGATATGTCATTACGCTATCTTCATTATAATGATAAGTGGTAATATTGAACTTAGAAACTATAAAAGTGATTTTAATAAAGTATTATTTAATAAAAAGGAATAATTAAAGTTGTTAGCACGACTACAACGGCTGCTGTTGACTGATTGTAGACTGACTGACTACCTGTCGGTTACGCATTAATTCGAGGTCTGTAATGATTTCGGATACACTAAAAGTTAAGACTGAATTTAAATAACCGGCCAAATATGGTCGGAATCACATGGAGAAGATTCCATATTATAAATCATACCATTACCTATTATAATGTGTTTTCGATTCATCTGATGTACGGGAACTTTACAAATACATATCCCTACGCTGTATTCTAATGGGGTAGTTACAGAGGGCGGAACGTCTAGCTTCGCCATCCTTACATACTTCTTTCGTCTCCTCAAATCTCATTTTCTCCTCCTTAATCCTAAAAATATTATAAAAAATATCATCAACAAAATACTTTTCCAATAATAAACTTTGATATAAAGGTGAACAAAAAAATATTGTAATCAACACATTAAGTGCCTTATAGAAACAGAAAAAAATCTGCGAATTTTTAAGAAAGAATTTTTGTTTAGGTTTTATCTATGAGTGAAGTACCACATTCCATCATTTTTTCAAAATTTTTGACTCAGCTGTTACAGAGGTTGCAAAGTGGGTGAATGTTCTATTTTTGTATATTTTCTTTAATACCGCTAAAAGTATGCCTTTCAAAGTTATTAACCTAACCTTAACTCATAACGAGCCTTTTTATTTGACACGTCAAATAATGATAAAATTTTCTTTTTAATTTTCTAATTTACCTCACAAAATCAACGCCCGAAGTCGGATTTCGTTTAGACTCTACACTTCCTTGATTATGTGACAACTTTTATATACAAATGTACCAAACTTCAATTCCATCCAGTATATTGAATGAGAATACGTTGTGACTGGGCACAAAACAGGCAGACAACGCTCCTTTTAGGGTTGTTTCTTCATCGGATGTATCTCTAAAAAATCAAAAATGGCTATAAATATGCATTATTAAATTTTTTGATTTAGATTTCTATTTTTAGATTGCTTTTTTACGACTGTACCAAATAACAGCTCGTAGATGTAAAAATTGAATAAATCGACTGTGACCATGGAGCACTCAACCTATAGAGACAAAATATCGGACCGTTTTATTCACCACTACTCAGTTTATTTACATTAACAAATATCAACTCTCGCTCATATTAAGCAGTACATAACCAATACTGGGCCTGTGTGTACATCTCTGTATATTCCGACAGATATTTAAATATTTATGTAATGTATTTGGTGGTGTGGCAAAAACAGCAAACAATCAAACTATAAAACAGAACGCAGTAACCGCAACAGTGTTAAGTCGTAAATTGTTTTCATACAAAATAAATGACATTGCCATTCTATAGGTTGAGTGCTCCATGATCGTAATATACGGATAGAGAAACAGATGGACAGACAGCGAACAGTATATATATAAAAGCCCTGCAATAAAACAGTAATTGAAGTGACTATTTTTATAAAATCCACGCGAACGAGATCGCGAGCAATCTAGTTAGGATTAATTTTGTAAACAGAATTATTGTTTCAATTGCTTGAAATCTTGACATTTGTATCATACATTTTTGTAATATTCTACTTTGTCAGTGTTTCATAAAATTTTTAAATCTTTCTGTTTTATACCTTATTACGTGAAAGTAAAAAAGGAGTAAAAATATCGTTTATTTATCTTGTAAAAGTAATGCTTTTTGTTTGTTTGTTTGGTAGCAATATAGTGAATATAATGAGGAGACTTTATTATTAAAAAAACTTATTTATGAAGTATTCCTCGAACGTTCACCAAAGTTTTATTTTAATGGTCGATCAGATTTCGTTCACGCATTTGTACAATCCGTTTTATTTATATTACATTAAAATTGCATTCAATAAAAATATATTTTGTAATCAATAAAAATATGAAACAACGGGAACAAGGTGATAAGTAATGGCTTGATATTACAATTTCTTTCATCCAGAGTACGTCCAGTAGAGAAAGTTAAATATATTACTTATCATATATTTATCATATATTACATTACATACATCATATAATATCATATATTACATTCTTTTTTTATGGCATGACGCACAGATTAGCGCATTTGCGAATGTCACGTATTAATAAGTAGAATCATAATCTCAAGTAAATTAGTTTTTTCCTTATCGTAAAACTCTTCCAGTAAGGTGATAGTAGGCTTTACTGAAGTTGTAAAGGACTTCTTGGAAGAGCGCGAGAACTTCAGCTACACATGTTTTTTTAAACATACTCCATTCTTTTTACTTAAACAAAACTTTAAAACACAATATACTATCGTTTTCGTACTTTAAAACTCCGAAAAATGTAAATAATAGAAAATGTAAATAAAATGACAACCTTCTCCCGTTCCCGCCAAAAAGTTTATCGTATATGTGTATTATACACCAACTATATATGTATATACACACACACACACACATATATATACACATGTGACGGAACAACGGAACAATGAGAAGGTTCTTGCATAGGTGATGACTCGTGTCTTTATCTGGCTCTGTCAGCATATTATGCAGATTTTGGTAGTGTTCGTTGAATTGGATCTCGATAACTAACGCGACTGAGAGTTAAATATTTGGATATTCTGTATTAACAACTTCAGCTAAACGTAGACACACGATTAGAAAAAACAAATAAAAAAAATCCCGAAAAAGCCTGATATTAAAAAGTACAGTTGGAACTCCAAAATTCATAATAAGTTTAACTACAATGGATAGACGATTATAATATATCGAACCGCTAAAATTAGTTTTAATTCGTAAATACAGTTGCGAATTACAATTTTGTGCAAAAACTAATTTTGAGATCTGTCCATACTAAAATGTTATTTGTGACGAAATCGTTATTATGAGAATCAAACTTATAGCTGCCGTATAGTACGCGGGGTGATAAACGATTTCGCTTGCTTTGGTTTTTAAATGAATGATGTGATTTTATTGCCTTGGTTTTTTTGTGTTTTTTATAAAATAGGGGGCAAACGAGCAAGCGGACGCCCGCAACATCCGGAGAATCACGGGTGGGTTGCTGGCCTTTAGGGAAATAGTGAAAGGGGGGGAGGGGGTGATGGGCCACCAGCACTCTCACTTCGCGAACGAAACACAACGGCAGTAGATGCTGTTATTTCACGCCGATATTCTGTGAGAGGGTGGTATTTCATCGGGCGAACGGGCCCTATTCGTGCTGCAATGCAGCAAGGCTCTACCACTCTGTCCTTCTTTGTCCACCACGAATAGGAATTAGGATGATGGTCTGTATTTATATTTATACAGACGCTAGATAGATAAACAATGTTGCTTTGTGCATGCTTTGTCATACTGTCTGTACCAAAAATTGTTACAATAAAAGATCCACGGGTTTCCAGTGATCAGCATTTTTTAATTGTCCGAGCTATCCTGAAAACCTACTTCGTATGCCTGACCGAAGGGACTACCACCAGAGGCTGCATCTTGGCTGCTGACTTGGTCTTCTCGCCTCACTAGAAAAGCTTTACATCGTTGTATCAAGTAACTTGTGGTGTTATTTTTATAGTAAATATACCTTCATAATGCCTTGTCTATCTTCAATGAAAGTAGTTTAAATCCTTAATATGTTCAAGACTTTTCATGTATTTATTTCTTTTACTTGGATTAACCACTGCAATATCACGACAAAAGTATGTGAGGAAATGATGAGTTTTGAGGAGGTGTAAGATGTAAGGACCTTCATACCTACTGCTCCATCACATCTATCTATCTATATAGCTTGGAAATATGTTCGTCTGTTACGTGTAATATATAATATGCGTCGTTTTAAATCAATAAGAGATTCAAACATGTCATAATATAGTCTACGTATCTCCACACTGTTTAATTTAAATAGAATCAGATTGTTCAATAAAATTAACATTTCTTTATACACAAATAAACTTTATGTCGTGCTTAAAGACATTGCCAATGCTTTACGCATACTATTAAAAATATAAATCCTCTAAAAAACTTATTGGAAATTAATAATGTACTAAAAAGTATATTTAAAAGTTTCATGCATATATTTGTTTAATTTACTCATAATAAATTGTAATTTTGAACGAAATTAGTTCAAATATATAAGTTGACATCATAATTTAATTTTTGTTGCATATATTGCGACCAATGTCCTAGTAGCGGTGTTCGAACGTATTAAAAAAATAAGACGCCGAAATAATCGGCACATATAATAAATATAGATTTCCATTTTGCCAGTATTAATTTGAATAAAGAAAAACGACGATAATTATAAAAATTAACATTTTATTGGTCAATTATAATAAATGATTTAGAAAACAGCGCTGAGTTAACGATCTCTCTTAAACTGTGACGGGTGGTGATTAAACGCTTTTAAACAAAAATAATCGCTCTTAAAAATAAATATTTCTCTTGTTTTTCAAGTTCGCCACTGCGTCGTTACATCGCCATTATGTTGGTCGTTCTCGTTTGCGTGGAAATCCAAAATACTGCTATCCCTTTCTTCCATGTTTAAATGAAGAATTACTGGAACTGTTGCCATCTCTGTCTATCGTCTTGGCAATTTGCTGGCATGTTGTTAAGTTGCAATCAATTGCCATGCGCAAACAGACGCCTATGATATATCCAATTAAGTTGAATTCGTGAATAAAGTCGCAACTGACTTTTTATTTTTTTTAATATTAAATGGTTGTAACTAGATAATAGCTTCGGCTATGAAATACAATGTTATATTCGTTATGATACGCATTTAAATTTACGATAGAATATTAAATACACTATAATAACATTATAGTGAAAATAATTGTGTTCGATTGCGACGGATTTGTAATTTTATATTAATTATTTATTTAATTATTCATGTACGCGCAAAAATTACACACATAGTTAACGTAGTATGTAAGTCTGTCTTCTGAAATTTGTTACCATAAAATTCAAAGAAAATCGTCTAAGTTTGGAGTCTACATGACACTAGGGTCATCAGTCTTCTTTGTAGTATAATCGTGTTTAGCCTATTAAGCTCATTTTTTACAGGATTCCGCACCCAAAAGGCGTCAACGGGACTCTAACTTAAATAAGGGCTGTAACTTTTGAACCGTAATAGGTAGCCGTATAGGACCAAGAAGATAGTCAGTTCAAAAACAGAATATGTTGACATGTATTCTATCAAAATTGTATTCGTAATTATGGCGGATATCCTAACAAACAATAGAAATACATTAAACCGACCTCAAAAGAAAAACACTGAAAAGTACAAAATGAAGTCCTTTACTAATGAAAATTCAGGTACAAAAATACCTAGGTATGTAATTTTTGATAGTTAAAGAAGTCGGTGCTAAACAATAAAAGCCAAGAGAAAGTCTACTAGTTTGCTATGTTCGACATCGACTTCAGTAAGTGTCAAATTTAATTGTGTAGGTATTATTTATATTTTATGAGTTTTGATTAGCAAAGGATACTTATTTTGTACTTTTTCAGTGTTTTTATCGTTATCAACAAGTAAGCTTTTTCCAATTCTGGAACGGAATATTAATTAAAAAGGTCATCGAAATCTATAAGCCGTTGGGAACTTTTTTTATCATCAGATCTTAATTAAATTTCTATGAGACCACTAAGGACATATATGTATCTTTTCAAATAAAAAAGAAACATTAACGCCGGTGAACAAATAAAGATATCGGGTAACATACACAAAAAAAAAACAGTCGAACTGAGCTTTCTTCCTGGTTTGTACGTTACGAGCTTAATGTTTATTATTTTTTCTTTACAAAAAAAACATTTATTTAACAGGATCAAAACCTCAACCATATAATTATGCCCTATATTCCAAATATTTGCTAACGACGTAAAAATGCTGATATTAGCGTTACCTGGCCTTTATTTTTTTTTTAACTTTTAGGTGTTATACTAGAACTATTGAGTTTTGGCAAAGAACGCAAGTTTTCCGTTGTCATGAGGAATTTAATACCCTTTTGTATTTACCCATCCGTTCGAAATAACCTTGTATATCTGATTTTCTCTCCTTCATACACATTAAATTTTGCTACTTTAACAGCTTTCCTATTTAAATTACGTTTTATGTCTCTTTTACAAGTGTGTACACAAATACAATTTATACTAATTTGAATCTAAAATCACTTTTCGTAAATTACTGTCACTATCAATTCTGCTATACTTTTACTGTGGCACTTACTTATTGAAGGATATTTTGTAATATTTTAATAAAAATCTGTGAACATTTATCATTTAACAAAAAAATTAATTAAAAAAATTTTTCGCACGTAAAAATAAACTCCGTATGTATGCATGTTTTATCTCAAGAAGATATTAGATAAGATATTTAAGAAGTTGCAAAATCAATTTTTGTTAAAGAATATAAAACACACTTACATCTTTCTGTTCTTAGCGCGTCAACGCCAGGTAACGTGAAGAAATTTACCGTGTATTAAATCTCTGAGCAAACAAGTTGTTCTCGCTTACACATACACCTAAACATCACTGTATCACAGAACACATACAAATATCCCAATTTAAAGGTAAAGAGTATATTAAGTCTCATCGAGTATATTTAAACAGTATAATGAGAGCGTAATAGATACACACTTGTACTATACTCACATGATTAGATCTTACCTGCCCTAATTTAAAATTATGTAATTTAGAGTTGTAATAAATCTGCCTAAAATAATAAAATAGAATTTTAGGGTAACATCTAAAAATACACGTCTTACGCGGTCTTTTTGGCGGGAACGGGAGAAGTGACAGTGTTGATTTATTTATATTTTCTATTTTTTACATTTTTAGGCGTTTTAAAGTACAACAGTGATAGTATATTGTGTTTTAAAGGTCTGTGTAAGTAAAAAGAATGGAGGAGATCTAAATAAACATGTGTAGCTGAAGTTTTCGCGCTCTTCCAAGAAGTCCTTTTTAACTTCAGTAAAGCCTACTATCACTTTACTGGAGCAGTGTTAGGGACTTAGTGTTTCTCCAGAAGTTACTTCATTAGGCTGAAGCATTTGGATTTATAACTCAAAAACCTACAATTCTCTATATACGATTATAAAAGAAATATCACGTAAATGTAAGGTTAGAATCAGACTTTTTGGCGGGAACAGAAGAAGTGAGTTTGTTGTTTCTATTTTTTTTGGAATTTAAAGTATAAAAGTGATATTTAGTTTTAAAGTAAACATAGCATGTAGCTGAAGTTCTCGCACTTCCTACTTTAGAAGAAGTCCTTTATAACTTCAGTAAAGCCTACTACCACTTTACTAGAGGAGTTTTACGATGAGAAGAAAAAATGAATTTACTTTGAACTTGCTTCGTGTGTTCGTCATGAATTTACAACAATACTGTGACGTGTGCATTGTAATGCCTAACTATTTAACTCATCAAGCGATTCTACTTGTTAATACCTGACATTAGCAAATGCGTTAATCTTTGCGCCATACCATGTAGAAAAAAAAGGTTAGATTCATATTAATATAATAATGCCGAAAAATATTCCTTGTTTCATTCCAAAGGTATCCCGTTAGATGGGGCTAATTACACCTTATGTATATATGTATGTACATATATATATATACATAAGGTGTAATTAACCCCATATATATATACATAAAAGGATGAAACGTCTATCGCAAACAAAAGGACAGTCGAACAGTTCCAAATTTGATTACGGACCCTTAAAAAGGTAAAAATGTTGTTCAAATCGAATACAGGAGTAGCTGTATGAATTGTTCCCTGACGCACACAAACATAAACAGGTCATCTCCTTGCATTCACACTAGCCTTAGTACCTATCTGTACAAGTCTAGACTTTAGACAACAGGCTGGTCACTACAGTTAAAAATAATGTACTAAATAAAACCTCTATGTTAACAACAATATTCGTGATTAAATATATTATCACAATTATATTGTTGATACGACAGTGGTATTGTAAAAATGAAGAAAGGAATGCTTAGATGGTTCGGGCACTTAGAAGTAATGAAAATGAATGAAAAATCTACAGAGTGAAAGTGAGAGGTAAAAGAAGCCAAGGAAGATCAAGGCTGACTTATGAAGATCAAATAGCCAGTGTTAGCAGACGTAAATATCAAAAGCACTCGCATACCTAGGCGAAAATGTGTGAGGAGAATGATGAGATTTGAGGAAGCGAAAGAGGTATGTAAGGACCGCGACTCCTGGCGCTCCGTCCTCTGTGACTACCCAGTGAGGGATACAGCGTGAAGATATGTTTGTATATATGTATGTATATTGTTGATACATGGCGACATGTCATTTTGAGGGTGTTGCTACTTAATAGTAATTTGTTGTTTAGTCAGTTGGTGTTGTTGAATGTTAGAAGAGGAGTGTGTCGAGAATTACACGAGTTAGCGAAAGCATGTCTTTTCATTTTTTTCTAATATTTATAAGCACACACTAAAATTTATATACATATATCAGTCACACAGTAAATTTGGAGTTTAATGTATTTTTGAACGAGGGACAAACTCCTCTTTCCCAAACTAGGGTAATTCCCTGAGTCTTCGGAAAATGTCGTCCTGACTAGATGTCATAGACACAATACAGTTGGAATTGTCGTTGAACCACAAACTACAATTACATTGCTATTGATTCTGAATAAGTAGGTTGTGACAAACAGATAGACGGACGAAAATGTCCGTCTATCTGTATGTCACCACCGACTTATTCAGAAATGGAAACAAAATATTATTTAACGAGTGTTTTGATCTTTTTTTTAACTTATGTCCTTTTTGCACGCTTTTAGAATATATTGTTTTTAGTTGTTGTTATATAACAGAAACTTATTTAACGTAGTATTACGTTTTGTTAGCTCACATATTTTCCACTAAGGAACCCTAAAATATTCGTATTTGAAAATTTAAAACCAAAAAATTTTATTTAGGATATCATCGTTGTTATTCTGCCATTTGCTCATCTCAACAATTACCCCTCGTAAATAGGAATAACTCTTTTGATTTATTAGTTAGTAATTAGGTATAGCATAAAACACGAATATTTAATATTATTAACATTTTGGACAAAGGTGATTTTTTAGAGGTGACGGTTAATTTAACGAACCAGTTATGTCAGCTATTGATCATTGGTTTATGAATCAAGTGTTTCCTTCATTCAACAAAATCAGTTGAAGAATTATAATAATAATAATAATAATAATGCGCCAGACAATACTCATTAATTATCTAGTTTCGAACTAGGACATTTCTTATGCTATGAGAACAAAACAACTACTAGGGGCGTCTCCCAGTACACCCAGATCAGAGACAATCTAAAATATTTCGTTTCCTAAATTGGTCCGACGGGAAACGCACCACTGTGCCATCGAGGTCCTCATTCAGCTAGTTTTATTTATTTTAAAGCAATATCAGCGAAACGTAACCACTCTTTCAACGAAATGAAACGAATATCGTTGATCTGGCGAGACGGGAGCTTCATTCTCTAGCACGGGCTAAACAATTTCGTTGAAAATAAAACAATAATCTGGAAATGATCTTCTCTGCACATGCATTTACTGGCTCTCTGAATATTGTATTTTAATAAACCTTTTGTAACATGATGTTGAATTTATACCAGGCTGAGTTTCTTGTCGGTTCTTCTCAGTGTCCAGGTTTTCTTTGCTCTTCTATTTGAACCGAACTAAAGTAGATTTGACGGTCAAAAATACCTTGTAATTGGGTTTACTTAAATAAATTAATTTGACTTTGACTTTGACCTCGGTGAAGATGGGGTTTAGATGTTGCACCCAAGCGCGGAAGGTTCCGAGTTCGATTCCCGTACGGATCAATTTATATAATGAACTTTTCTTGATTGTTTCGGGTCTAGGTGTACTGGGAGATGCCCCCAGTAGTCCTCGTCTGATTCTCATAGCACAGGGAATACCCTAGTTTGAGATCAAATACTAGTACATGTATTGTCTAGCCGCTAGACTCTAGCGCATCATTATTATTATTATTATAAAAAAGTGAACTTAACTAGGAGTTTAACGAACCCCTTGAAAAACAGGTGCAATAACCACCACATTACACTGTACAGCTCATAAATAAGTCTTTAAATTTGAACCCAAGCCTTAATGAAACAAACTCACATCTTCAACCAACGAACACACTTTCCAACAATCACGTATTCGCATTAAGACGGTATATAATAACAAAAATCCACAAGCAGTACAATATGGCGAAAGCTATTATTTTATATACTTAAAAAAGTGGTGTTGCTACATTATGAGACGATAATAACAGGCTGTGTTGCCAGATGCGTGATTGTGGACCGACAATTTGTTATAATGACGCACATTTTCGGTGTTTCCACATACGAATTTCATTTTGGTGCAGTAATCAGTGTAATTGGGTTTGTTATGAAGTTCATTGGTTTATTAAATACTCAAAGGCTTATATAGAGATAAGCCTTTTCAAATATAGATTTCTGATTTTTATCTATGTATTTTTCTCTTCCATTTGTCGACCGATTTTTTTTTGCTTAGTACCTACTGACGAGCTTTAGTGTCATCAATCAAAAAAAATTGGAAACAGATATATTAATACGTTAAACAAAATCTTCGGATCCCTTTTAAAGAATATTGCGCGGACGGAGGAGTGTGAGATTTGGCATAGTTTTACGTTCATACTGCCAATGTCATAAAGACTGTCAATGTCAAACTCATAATAGTTTGTGATAATATATGTGTAACCTCCTTGGATCGAACAATCGCCCAGAGTAGAGATTGTCGCCAAAGAGTTTTTTCATAAGTTTATATATTTACAGTCGAAGTTCGACCACACCACGACCTATAGTTATAATAAATATTATTCTTATACAAGACAAATCACATCGTTCAGACTTACTTTTACAAAATTGGCTGAATAGATTTAAAAACAGGCCAAGCGCGTGTCAGACCACGCACAGTAAAGGGTTCCGTAGTCGAGGTGCACATTAAGTTTGAATTTCGTAGCGTTTTTCAGTGACACTATTAAAAAGCTGAGAGCATAAATAAAAATATCATATGTCTCAAAAACTACGCAACATCTCATATTCAAACTAATTTTCTTTGACAGTGCTCTTTAAGTTCTACTACGCTCATTTTTTTCAGAATTTCCCGCCCCGTAGTTGAATGGTTAGACGTAGGACATATTTTTTAAGAAGCGCATATCTCTGCAACTATAGATTTAAATGAAATGTCGCTTGAAAACCTATATAACATTTTTAAACATCTACATATTATACCTTTTTTTATTCCATATAAGCGGCTGTGCAGGTCCCACCAGACCAGTATCACTGTGACCAAAATTGATCTATTGTGATTGCTATGTTACAAAACACTACCAAGGCCCACTGCAGTCAAAAACTGCAACGTATTCCTTGGAGTGATATGCTGAACCTCCTCCGGGACTCCAAAAATACTGGCAGAGGCAGTATCAAAGAGTGTGCATAAGTGATCCGCAGTCACACAAAATGTGCATAGGCGTTTCATCCGCCTCTTGGTAGTACCGGCAAATTCTTGAGTCGGAGAGCCCAATGTGAAACATGTGCATAATTTTTTAATTATATAAATAAAGTAATTAATGCCAGCATCAATTTATGTATGTATGTATGTATTAAATTATTATTTAGTAAAGCTTTTAATACACTTATACTATCACTTCACACTACCCAATTACTACATTCTTGAAAATGAGTTTTATGTGTCGTAATGCATATACAACAGCAACAGATTCTGCTGTAAAAATACTGGCTGGCTCTTCTGTCTACCTTAAACCCCATGCTAAAATTAAGAAAACTGTCAAAAATTGCAAAAGAAACATTAATCTCATTTTTAGAACCAACAGTATAAGTCTATTATTACATTAATATTAGGATATTTACTTTTATAAGAGCCCTCATAGCAAGACAGAATGAAACCATTTCTTTAAATAGGGTGATTTCTAAGAAAATGAAGAAATTCTGAGAAATCCTGAATAATGTAATATTTGCGATGAGCTAGTGTTGAAAAAGATCTAAGAAGATTTTTAAAGAGAAGTTAATTTTTAATACTTAAATTATTAAATTTCTCACTTGCCAGTTCTACATTTTATTCTTCTGACTAAATCTTTATGCTCGTAAAAAAAAGTAGAAGAGGAAAAAAATGGCACAATGCATAAAAATTTTTTAAGAAGCTCTTGAAGAACACTTTCCATCATTTGCATCGTAAGTACTTATTTATTGTAATATGCATCATCTATGTAATGTTCATGAAGAGGGTTATGTTATCTATACTTATATGTGTGTTAGTATTGGTAATTATGTAAGTTTAATACAATAATATTATGTATGTATTGTATTATATTTGTTATCTACCTATATGTATATGTTTATGTATGTATTAAGTACGTAAATATTTTATATTTGTTTGTATATACATTAATTTTAGATTATACTTATTAATTTAGTTATTTCAATGATATTTTATTTTCTTATATTTATTTTTAAGCATATACTACCCTCGCTCATTTTCTCTATCATCGAGGTATGATGGGAGAAATCTCTTAAAGAGATAAGCATTGCCTATTGTCATTACTTCTTTGACTACTGTTTCTGTGTATTTTTATGTGCAAATATTCTAATACATAAAAATCAATGTTTGTTTGTTCGTATTTCATGGGCTGCCATATCGTTCATCCGATTACGATGAAATTTGGTATGGAAATAGCTTGAATTGTGAGGAAGGACATAGGTTATTTTAAAAACAAAAACGCGGACGAAGTCGCGGAAATCAGCTAGTAAATAATTTAAAAAATATATTTCTCAGCTATATGAATGGAGTGCCACCCCTAATTTTATTCTTTCAAAATTTCACTATATCATTGTATAGCGGTTCATAGTTCACCCTCCTTCCAAATTTCATTGACATAGAAAAATGATGTTAGAAATAATATGTATATATTTCATTTTCAATTCAATCATTTTGCATAAAACTAAAAAAAACACGTGTACTTAGAAAAATAATTTCTCAAGTATCATAATAAAATCTAGTATCTAACAGAGTGTTAGCACGACTGAGAAACGAAAGCAATACTAATTTCGTTCTCGGTTACAAACAATTATACTACAAGATGTTTAATTGGCTTAAAGTTGGTATGCATTATTATGCATATTGACAGGAACCAGCCACGGGATTTTGTCGAATGAATTAAAATTTAGCCTGTATAAGGGCTCCGTTTTTTGCCATTTTAAATTAAGAAACCCTTAAAACAGTATAAAACTTTAATATTAACTCAATAACAGTCACTCTAACGCACAGAAACTTATCAAGTTTTTCTTATTAACTCAAAGGAACTTAAACTAGCCAAAACGATACTTAAAAAAATTATGACAAATGAGTTGTGTGCTCGAACATCGCTTCTCAACACGAATATAAAGGGGCGTATTTAACGAAATTACCCCAAAAATGGGGATTTAAACACCCACTTAGCCCATCAACGAGTGCTGCCCGCTAAATGGAATAACACTGGAGCGTGTTCGCATTAACACACGCCACATTCAATCTTTAAACAATACTTAACTCTTATTAAATATTCTTACTGATTACGAATTTTTAAATTATCTGTATCTATGGGCCAAATAACAATAGAGATCATAATAAATTGGTTATTCCAATATTTAAATTACGTAATTCAACCGTTTTCTTTTTGGGTAACTGTATTCGCTTTTATGATAAAGTTCCTCAGGAAGTTGACAGAATCATTTAATAACAGAAATTAGATTTGTTATAAAACGCACATTAATTTTGGATTAGACATTACTACAAAATAAACGATTTCGTTGAAGATAAAACAGTCTGGAAATGATCTTCTTTGCACATGCATTTATTGGCTTTCTGATCAATGTATTTCAATAAACCTTTTGTAAAATGATGTTGAAAAAAGATACCTGAATAAGTTTCTTGTCGGTTCTTCTGTGTCAAGGTTTTCTTTTCGAACCCAATTCAAGTAAATTTGACGTTCAAAAACACCTTGTAATTGGGTTTACTTGAATAAATTGATTTGAGTTTGACTATGTGTGATCACACATAGTCAAAGTCAAATCAATTTATATATCATACAAAAATACTAAACGAATTGAAGGAAATGACACCAAAGTATATCAACCCGCCAAAAAATATAATTAAAATATAGGAGATTTTCAATTTGTACCTATTTTATCTATACCTATATTTACCTATATGATATGTCTCCGCCATTAATGAATCGATCGTATCTTGTTTATATTATCTATTTTGATGATTATTTTCTAAATTTTCAATTATCTATTACATATGACCTCTGACCTGAATTAAAAAATAACTTATGTTTTTTATGCTTCAGACTATCTCCGTACCAAATTTAATTAAAATGGGTTGAGCGGTTCTCTAAAGAATGGACAAAGACGAAGTCATTTTTGCAGTAAAAATATTAGTGTAAGTTTAATATGAATGATAATCCAATGCAGAGTACTTTGAAATAAAATTTTTTTTGAGATAGATTTTCGTGGTTTTATTCTATAAATTCGATATTGAAGTTATTACGCTACAATGGACACATGCACACTTACCTTTTAGGCGTACCCCATTTATATAAATATAATCTTTCCCTGCCCATTTTATAAAAGATAATTTGTACAAAATAGCTCCTTCATTAAATGTAAATTTATTATGTAATAAGCTAATAAGAGATGCTTCCTTTAACTTTTGTTTTATAATTTGACAGATGTTCTATTATCCGTTTTCCCTGCGGTTTTGCGTAAAAGGTAAATTAAAAAAACATACGTTATAGAAAAGATATCAGTTAGATTAAATTTAACTTGCTGACGTGCGAGTTCGACTAGAGCACAGAGGGTTGCATTAGATATTTATAAAAGTCTTATAAACAATTTCTGGAGACCTGTAAGACTTGGGACTTTCGTCGTATTGACCTGGAACTTTCGTCATATTAGTTAATATTAATTATTCAACTTTCGTCGTATTGACCTGGAACTTTCGTCATATTCATTTCTTTAAATCTTAGGTAAGGCTTTATATTATTCTCTGAATATTTCAAAATTTCTACCAGGGTTGAAGATAGAGGGAGGACTGTCTAATCGTCAATCGCGTTCCCCCCTTTTTTTACTTTTCATTAATTATCGTACAAATATATCAACTAGTCTAGCATACGTGCATAAATCACTGTCGACTGTTACATATCTTATAAAGTTTTGATTTACTTTTAAGGACCTCTATAACCTCTTCTTTCCGGTTCTTCTCTATGGTGCGTTTTCTCTAAAGCGATAGTAGAATAAAATATTTTATTACGGGATTTATTTTATTTAATTAAATTATTATATTATACCGTAAACCGATTTTTCCACTGCTGGGCTACAGGGATCTGAATTCAGTCTAATTCAACTTTTTTTTATTTTACTGAGAAAAAGAATAAACCTACAAATACTCCAGCTGATGGTAAGTAATCTGTGGCCTATAGACATTTACAACGCGACCGATGACGCTATGAAAGCCAGTAGGGCTAACAGCAAAGGAGTTTTAGTATAAGGTTCAAGTCCAACACTACTCAGTCGGTGTAGAATCCGGCTGGGTGTCCGTCGGGACTTTTTACCTTCTCAGAAACAAAAAAAGCAAATGCGTTGGTAACTTTGAGCACTAAGATGTTGTGCGAGTTTTTGGCGGGATATTATGGGGAGCGGTTGGACGTTAATTTTAATTATTTGCAAATGGTTTCCAGTGGATATTGTGATGTAAAATTAGCGTAATTTTGCATTCCAAGTATCTACGCTGTTGTGATGTTGTGTGAAATTGTTGAAATAAGTGCTTATTTAGTAGAATAATGTTGAGATTTTTTTAGTGGCTTAGTCTGCCTCAGCGGATCCTATTAGAAATGCCTCAATATATTTGTGGAACTCCAAGAAGCTATTTAAATGTATTATGTCGACATTTCGATGAAATAACATGGAGAATTTGTCTATATATTACTGAAGACGTCGATTGTATGGGTTAATATTCATTTACCTTCCCTCCTAAAAGAGAACCGTACTAGTACTACTACTAAGATGGGCCTCTTGTACCAATAATTTCATCGACTGTTTTACCCTCCACACTGGCACACAACGTGAACGCATTGCTGTTTAACGGCAGGGTTAATAACTGCTATAGTAGCAACCCTGACGAACCCCTCACTAGGCCTTACTTCCCACAAAACTTTATTTAAATACTTTATTTTTAAATAAATAAATAAAAGTAGTTCGTACTAAGCTATACTATAATTTTAATTTTTCCTCACATCGAAAACCCTATTCGTAAGACTAATTATATCAATCGCATTACACACTCGTTGTTCAATCACAACACCGACTTGATCTTAATTAATGACATTAAATCCAATCGGTTTCGGCCAACATCACAAGCGAATGAACAAAATTATTATGAAAGTAAAAATAAAAGTGATCCTCCTTATGTATTTAGAGTTAAGGTTTAAAGTCATACATTTCGTGTGAATATGTAAGTTGTGTATGGCGACAAGTATGACATATGTCGGCTCTCTGTAAGCATTAATATTAATTGTGGTCACAGGACATCAGAAGAAGCATGCTAGTTAAGGGCATGCGGGTTTGAATAGCAACATCATATTTTAACCGTGAATTTATTACAGGTTCCGGAACTTTTCCAAAAATTTCTAATCGCGCGAAACCGAGGCGGGTCGCTAGGAAAAATAATTTTATTATCAAAATGAATATGATATTATGAAAACTATGACTAATGACTAAATACTAAATTATAATTATTATTAAAGATTAATTTTTATGATTAGTAAGTCGATATACAAAATATAATTATAGAATTTTATTACCAAAAACAATACCTGTAATATTAAAGTCAAATTCAAAATCAAATCAAATTATTCAAGAAAATTTTTATTGAACTCCTGATCGTATTTTTTTAACTGCGTTAGATTATCATCCTCTGTCTACCATCTACTTCCCCCAATCGTTACTCGGCCAATTAACTTTAACTCCCTTTTAAGCTTAATCTGTGTGAATTCCTCTGTTGCATATATTCTATGTGACTTTATTAACTCTTAATGTGCGCAGAATGCGCAGAGTGATCTATAGGTTAAGGGCTAATCGTGCTTAGCCCATGACCTGTAGATCCGTAGATCGAAATCACGCTCTGGTACCAAAAGTACATTTTTGATAAAGTTCTTAAGTCTGGTCTTGGTTACATTACATACGTATATTTTAGGTAGAGTTCCGCCGGAGGGATTCTTTACAGCACAGGCACAACATAAAGCACTTATATATGTATTGGATTCGGGAATCCAATTTTGTACAGGAATACTTCCGGCTTCCGAGTAATAGATAGATAGAATACAACACGTCCGTGCGTTATCGTTTTTTACTAACAAACTAACTAGGGGAAGGGGGTGGGCGAGGGCGAAGGAGACGGTTAATAATTTACTAAACACAACAATATTAATCTTTAGATGGTCTGTCTAATATAAATTACTAACAAATATTTTAACATTGTGACTGCCTTTTATTTTTGATAATAAGTACAGTTACATAATTCAACAGCTAATTAATGTAAAAAAATGTTTCTGGTGAAGTCTTCTCTTGTACTTTCATTACACCAATTTATCTGTTAAGCTTTATGAACTTTTTTACATCCGTCACTGTTTTATTGGCGGAAACAGTAGGATCGCCACAAAAGAAGAATAATATTTTTTTTTATATAAATCAGTACATATGTATATATGATTTAGTTAATATTTAAAAACTTAAAACTAAGCATTATTATCATAAATAACTTCCCCGAAGTTGCCGCAGTAAGCTGTCATCGCTTAGGGTGCCCAACAGACTGGCAGCACTACCTCTTTGAAAAACTGCCAGTCCGAAGGTCTCCCGAAGCCTCGACCTGTCGCTATAGCTAATTTATTCAAGTAAACCCAATTGTAAGGTATTTTTGAACGCCAATCTACTATCGTTCGGTTCGAAGAGAAAACCTGCACACGGTGAAGAACCGACAAGAAACTCAGTTAGGTATCATTTTTTCAACATCATCGTACAATACTTACTTTAAAATACAGTATTCATAAAGCCTTGATTCGAAATTTAATACATATATATGAAATTTTTAGATTTTATTCAACGTTAAAATTTATTTTTATCTATGTATATAAAATTCAATTGCCGTGAGTTAGTCTCGAAAAGAAGTCGGAAATGACTCGACCGATTTTAATTAATTTTTTTGTGTGTTTTAGTGGGTCCCTGGGTGGTTTAGATTCACGATTGGACCTGGTAGGTGGCGTTACAATTGGGTCCTAGGATTTTTTTTATTCCAACGTTCGGGCAGGACAGCGTCTGTCGGGTCCTCTAATGTTCAATAAATGTTGATTTTTACTGCAATGATTTTTTCTTGATACATACATACATATCTTCACGCTGTATCCCCAACGGGGTAGTGAGAGAGGAAGGAGCGCCAAGCGTCGCGGTCCTTACATACCTCTTTCGCTTCTTCAAATCTCATCATTCTCCTCACACATTTTCGTCTAGGTATGCGAGTGCTTTTGAAACACCTCATCAAAATAAACTCTATTGTAATTTTAAATTTGAAAAGTATCCAGCATGTACTGAGTCTTATGATCCTGTTAGATCTCGTGCCTCGGGACTATCAAAGCTATTTGGGTATGTAGAAGTCGCGCTTGCGTAGATCCTTACTGTCAGTTGTTACCTGCCGCCAACTGCAAAGCTGTTCGTCGCAAAGCGTAAAAAGCACTGCTAATCGCAAAACAATTTCAAGCTTCCTCTATATATAAAAAAATACTGTCAACCGCAAACAGCTTGTGGTGGAGCTTCCTCTATATGTAAAAAATAATGTCAATCGCAAAATAGCATGTAGTAGAGCTTCCGCTATATGTGAAAATTCTATCAACCACAAAACAGCTTGTGATAGGGCTTCCTCTATATGTAAAAAATAATGTTAATCGCAAAATAGCATGTCGTAGACCTTCCTCTATATGTAAAACATACTGTCAACCGCAGATCAGCTTGTGGTAGAGCTTCCTCTATTCTATATGCATTGCATATGTAAAAAATGTACCCATTACAATTCAATCAAAATAAAAACAAAAA
This sequence comes from Zeuzera pyrina, assembly GCA_907165235.1. Lineage (NCBI taxonomy): Eukaryota > Metazoa > Arthropoda > Insecta > Lepidoptera > Cossidae > Zeuzera > Zeuzera pyrina. Next base: position 3,164,498 of record OU015639.1, read on the forward strand.
TATATAAAACTGAATATTACACGAATTAAAAATGTAATACCCTAATCTTAATATGTACTCATAATTTGATGATAATTCATGGATAATTCTCCATTAATTTACACCTTCTTTTTCATGCTCATTATCATTTCTTTAGTATTACCACAGATTAATTAGGTATTGCTAAACGTGCGCCAGATCATTGAAAAGGCCAGGGAGTTCAACAAACCGACCTACATTTGCTTTGTTGACTTCTCAAAGGCGTTCGATTCAGAGAGGTAGCCAGTACTTTGGGACGACGTGTTGACGAATCAATTTCATCCAAGTGCCGCGGCCCGTCAAGGCTGCATTTTATCACCACTGCTATTTAACACCTACACGGAACTCATTATGAGAATAACACTCGAGAATTGGTCAGACGGAATCACTACTGGAGGTTATAAAATTTCTAATTTGCGATATGCAGATGATACCACTCTATTTGCAACTAGCATCAAGAATATGGAATCCTTGCTGAACAAAATGAAGCAAGTTAGCCTTGATTTCGGTCTGAAGATAAACTGCAGCAAGACGAAGGTCATGATTTTCGATCGAGCTAACAACAACTCGCCCGAAGTCACTAAAATTGCGAGTTGCGACGTCGTTCAATCGTACACCTACCTTGGGGCACTGAAAACAAACAGAGGTGGATGTGCGCATGACATCAAATGGCGCATGGCTATCACCAGGTCCGCCATGGATCAGCTCAAAAAAATATGGAGAAATAGAAACATCACAAAGGCCACTAAAATGCGACTTGTCAGGGAATTAGTGTTTCCCATATTTCTTTACGGTGCTGAGACGTGGATTTTAAGAGAAAGTGAGAAAAAGAAGATAGACGCCCTAGAAATGTGGTGCTGGAGAAGAATGTTGGGAGTATCTTGGACACAGTTCCGAACTAATGCCTCAATCATCCAAGAACTCGACATTAAACAGCGTCTTTCTTCCATCGTCCAATGTTGTATTCTTTCTTCGGACATATCACATGTCGAGAAGACACTTCTGTGGAACGACTTGTCGTGCAGGGGAAAGTCGAAGGCACTAGAGCGCGCGGCAGGTCACCGATGCGATGGACCGACCAAGTCAAGACTGCACTCAATGGTCCACTCCACGAATGCACAAGAAGGCCTACAGTACTGGAGGAATGGCGACGGATTGTTAGACTTGCTACCGCCCCTAATACTACTTTTAGTAGTTTTTTTCATTCCAAACCCACTAGCAATATTATTATTTATAAAACAGCTATTGGTAGAGCTTCCTCTATATGCGAAACATACTGTCAACCGCAAAACAGCTTGTGGTAGAGCTTTCTCTATATGTAAAAAATGTGTCCATTACAATTCAATCAAAAAAATACATATACATTATAGATACATATACTCACGCTGTATCCCCAACGGGGTAGTCAGAGAGGACGGAGCGCCAAGCGTCGCGGTTCTTACATACTTCTTTCGTTTCCTCAAATCGCACTTTATTCATTCTGCAAGGTACCGGGCCACGTGGGTGCTTACGCACTTCTTTCCAAAACAATTTGGAATTTTCCTCGAAGTTGTCCGACATCTTGTTTTCGTCTTTCACGCTTCTCTTTCACTAGTGCTTTCGTTTCTGCTTTCTGCAGCTTATATCTATCTTTCACCGAATTCTTCATACCACAGTCATTTTTGTTAGCAAGATAGTCTCGCCATGCTTTCTTCTTCTTGTACACAGACTCTTTCACCTCACCACACACATCACGCTTTTTACCGTTCCCAATGTTATTCGTTCCACACATATCTTTCGCAGCCTCATTCATACTATCCCTAAGGTTCTGCCAACATTCTTCAACATCCTCGCTCATCACTTTCAATATATCATCAAGCTTACCTGATACTACCCTTTCATATTCATTCCTGGTGGTCGCATCTTGCAGTTTCCAGCTTTTGATGCGACAAACCGCTGCAGGTTTGGACACTACGCGATGCCGCCATGCTGCAAACAGACCCCCTATTCTAGTTATCACCAGAAAATGGTCCGTTCCGAGATCGGCTCCTCTATGCGCTCTTGTGTCCATAACCTGCTTGTTGAGCCTGTTATCCACCAGGAATAAATCAATCATAGTTCTCTCATGCTTTCTTTCCCAAGTGTACTGATGGATCCTTTTGTGGTTAAATACGGTATTAGCAACAAAAAGATCCTTTTACATACACACTCCTAACAGAATCCTACCAGCATCATTCACTCTCCTATCTCCATATTTGCCTAGGGCAGTCTCAAATCCAGTTCGAGCTGTCCCGACCCATCCATTCAGGTCTCATGTCTCTCATTCCCTTCAACCGTCGCTAGAACTTCTCTAACATTCTCCCAAAACTGCTCTAGCTCACCCAAGCTGACAGAGGACACTGGAGCATACACCGTCAAAATAAAAATTCTCGTCAACCCCATCTTGCGGCGCACCTAGAGCAGTCTAGGGTTTACACATTTATACTCAGTCATACAATTAACCAAACGATAGGACAGCAAAACGCCCACCCATTGGCATCCTCTATTACCATGTGGTAACCCGACCACAGAGCGCTGCCCTCTCTGGGCAAGTCGGCAAGTTCACTGCCCTTTCGCTTAGTTTCACTCAAACATAACACATCCAATCTTTTCTCTTCCATAATATCCATCACTTCATTCACATTTTCTTCAATGCCGCCTCTCACATTCCACGCAGCTATTCTGCACTCCTCCCTCCACTTCCCGCCGCTAGGTGCACAGCGTGTTGGGTTGCGATCCCCAACGCCGAACTGCACTCTGCTTACACCAGCGGGGACAAGCTGGTGTCAGTCGCTTTCGGGGAACGCCCTAACTCTGAAATCTGCGTTGTCCCGCATGGTAAGCATACTAGAGGAATGGCAGCCCTGAAAAGGGCTGGCAGGGGTCGCAACGAGCACGCTTTTCAGTTGACCCCCTATATATAAAATATAAAAATAAAAATATTTAAAACTGAATATTACATAAATTTAAAATGTATTACGATCTTAATATGTACTCATAATTTGATTAACCTACACCTTATTCTTAATGCTCATTATATTTTCAATTCCTTTAGTAATACTTTTAGTAGTTTTTTTCATTCCAAAACCCACTAACAATATTATTATTTATTAGTTTGCACATTATATATTTTCTCTTTTTTTCAGACTAGCGGCAGCATGTAAGTTCCTTAAGTAATCCCCAACGAAAAATAAAGGTGCTATAAGTTCAACGGTATTATCTATCTATGTCTTTATCCATAGCATCCAACTACCGAACGGTTGAGCCAATTTACATACAGTTTTTTTAATGCTACAGTGTTGTAACCTGGGATGTAGGATATTTTTAATGGAAATCGATTCAAATGCTTATCTTATGGTTTTCTGCTGTAGGGATCAGCGGCGCACATGACTCCATTTTTATTTTCTGAGAAGAGAAATACGTGCTACCTACAGCACGAGTGCACGAGAGTCTCTCAGGGCTCGTTTTAAAGACTGCACTCACATTGCCGTCTTTATATTTGAAAATATAATGTGCTAGGAAAAAAATATAAATATGTTTAAACAGAAAGATAATATTAACATCTGTGGTTTCCACCTAGTGCACAGTTCAAAAACCAGCATAATGATACTGATGTGAATTTATATTGAATTATACATTTCAAAGTCAAAGTCAAAGTCAAATCAATTTATTCAAGTAAACCCAATCACAAGGTATTTTTGAACGTCAAATCTACTTTAGTTCTTTCTTTCTTTCAAAAAAACATAATATGATGACTCGAGGTCATGATAAATTCGTTGTCCCGAAGTTTCAAGTATATATTCATTTCATTTTCATTATTTAATTAATTTTTGGGAAACTGCGTTACCTTTTATAATAAGGAAGAGAGGAAGTTACTCGATTAACGAAAAAATAGATTAAGATTTATTATAAAACGTACATTATTTGAAATATCGCACTATAAAAGACAAACGAAGACGAAACTATATTGAAAGAATCTTCTCCGCTCATGTATTTACTGGTTTTCTGAATATTGTACTTTAATAAAACAATTGCAAAATGATATTAAAAAGTTATACCTGACTGAGTATCTTATCGGTTCTTCTCAGTGAATGGGCTTTTTTTTTCGAATCAAAGGTAGAATTGACGTTCGGAAATGACTTTGAAATTGTGAGGGGAGTATTTAAATTTTGTATTTTAATTTCTAGTTACTTTATTTGAAGAACAATATATAACATTACACTATATTATTTATTCCCATCGATTGGTTTCTGATATTTGTAAGAGACTGGTCGAGGCTTCAGGAGACCGCCGGGCTGGCACCTTCTTCCGCCAACGAATCAGTTTGTCTATTCAAAGAGGCAATGCTGCCAGTCTGCTGGATACCTCAAGTAATGACAGCTTTCTAAACGGCAACTTTGAGGAAGTCTATTACTTAAGATAATGTGTAGTTTTAGGTTTGTAAATATTAACATATGTATGTACTTTTTTGTTATTAATAAATCTATACTATTTTATACATACTTATACACACATATAGCTATAATACGGTTGGCAGATAATTCAAACATATTTCGGCATTGTTATATTAAGAGGTGTGTTTGTTCGGAGATTAAAAAACGTCTCCCACTCAATCTGAACTTAATAAGCGTTCAAAATGGATATTTAACTTCTTGATTAGATAAATAAGAACAGATTTCGAGACTACAAAACTAATTTATCCACACAATTCCCCTTAAGAGCTTACAAAGCGCGCAAACCACTGTCAGCGAACTTGAGATTGTGAGATAAAGTAAAGAAAAACACCAAACTAGAATGTCGATCAGTTCACAGTAGAATACAATCTTACAACTTTTATTATAAGGTATTAAAGACCTCATTCGAATAGCGACAACCGTGATTACTTTTTAAGAACTGTTTCATTTTATGTTGCTGTATTATACTCTCTATTTATCCACTATAATTTGATTATAGTTATCGCGATGAAGCTGTCAATCGCCATTAGACAGTCGCCATCTTGATTTAACCAATAGTGGGGCGAGATTTGAAAAAATTCTAAATTTGAACACGATTTTAGAACTGATGGACAGTACTATTTTACGTTATATTTTTATTGTTGTAATGGTATAACTTTTATCTAATTTTTACCCGCTATTTCGCTTGTATGGTACTGGTAAATGGCATCTTATGTATAGCCCCTTATAATACAGCTGTTGTCAATCAGATAATTACAAAACGGTATATAGCTGAACTTTAGTATTTATAAACTTACATACATGCTTATTTTCACGCTGTATAAACATAACCTAACCTAACCTAACAGGGTAGTCTTGGCGTAATCTTAGCGTTTACGTACTTTTTTCCCCTCCGCAAATCTCATCATCCTCCTCACACATTGTATTTTGCTTTTAGCATTCCCGTTAGCTGTCGTTTTGTTTATTTAATGTCCATAAGTCAGTCATGGTGTTCCTTGGCTTCTGCTACCACTCACTCTCGCCCTGTAGATTTGCTTTCATCGCTCATTCTTTCTATATGCCCGAACCATCTAAGCAATAAGCAACAATGTCGCGCAACCTCGTCATACTGCATATCTCTTCATTGCTTTATTCCGCAAGGGTGACACTGCACATATTTCTAAGAGATTATACTGTATCGTATTTATCTTTTACTATTTTTACCTGATTTCGAACATATCCAGGCCTCACTACCGTACCATAAAATTGGCACTGTTACACACAACATACAACAAAAACTTAAAAACAAAGTATTATCTTATATAATGGCCTTCCTCGAAGTTACCGTTTAAAAAGTTGGGTGCTTAGGGTCCTAGCAGACTAGCAGTATTGTCTCTTTGAAAAGCTAAACTAATTCGCTGCGAGCAAGCTGCCAGCCCGACGGTCTCTCAAAGACTCGTCGCACAGTACAGTAACAAGTCGCTTACAATTTCAACAACCAGTGGATTGGCTTCGCAGCCAAACGGTTTCAGTCAATAAGTAATTAAAAAACGATGAAAGTAAGTCCAAAAGACCCTTTATTTCATTTTTCATTTATTAATTCTAGTTATATATTACCAATTTACATCTCTACACTGAACGGCTCAGTAGGTGTAGAGATGTAAGAATAATGTGCAATTACATACATATTACATACCATACACATGTATATACGGGCAAACGAACAAGTATTTGTCTCTCGTTAAGCTACGGAACCCAAAAAACGAAACTTTACGGAAACCTGAAGGACCTTGAAAAATGAAATGAAAATACATACATACATATCTTCACGCCGTATCCCTAACGGGGTAGTCAGAGAAGACGGAGTTCTTACATACTTCTTTCGCTTCCTCAAATCTCATCATTCTCCTCACACATTTTCGCCTAGATATGCGTGTGCTTTTGACATTTCCGTCGGCTAACACTAGCTATTTGACCTTCATGAGTTAGCCTTCGTCTTCCTTGGCTTCTTTTACCATTCACTTTCTATCTATAAATGAAAATGTAACCTAATAATTGAATAGTTTATACTCAGTTTTTTTATTTATATAACTTATTACAAAATAATTACAAATTTCGCATGTCCGTCACGCTCCTAGTTTTTGAGTTTGTCGTGAAGATAGTATTTTTTTGGATAGTAACGAGCTTTCGTTCAAAATAAACTTCTATATCAATAGGTAAAAACAATGTCATCAACCAAAGCTCCACAAAACAAACCGACTTATCTCTCGGTTATTATCTAGTGTAATGATTTGTCAGCCAGTTAAATGTTCGCTAAAGAATTGTACCAAGTGTCTTATTTATCTTTTTGTGGTGTCAAATATAGTCGCAGCGTGTGGTTTAAGTTACAAGAAAAATACTAATATTCAATTACAATCCAAATCATTATAAATAATTGCAGGTACACAGTGAACTTTTATTTCTTTTGTATTTATATTGTTTGTAAGGATATTTAGGATTAGGATATCACATAGAAAAAATGAGCGGTAAAAGAGTGACGAAAAAAATCTATAGAGCAAAAGTGAGTAGTAAAAGAATCCAAGGAAGACCAAGGCTGGCTTATAGAGATCAAATAGCCAGGTTGTTAGCAGACGGAAATGACAAAAGCACCCGCATACATAGGCGAAAATGTGTGAGAAGAATGATGAGATTTGAGGAAGCGAAAAAGGGTGTAAAGACCGCGACGCTTGCCGCTCCGATCTCTCTGACTACCCCGTTAGGGATACAGCGTAAAGATATGTATGTACGTATGTATGTTTAGGATATTTGGCTTAATTACTAATAAAAATTTGATAGAATATGTGTTAACATATTCTGTCACAATTTTCAATGGCTACCAATTTTGGTTCAATAACTACAGCCCTTTAAATGTAGGATTTAAATCAAGGCCCCGCTGAGGCCTTTTAGGTGCAAAATTGTAAAAAAATGAGCTTAATAAGCTAAACACAATTATACTACACAGAAGACTGATGAACTTAGTGACATAGACACCGAACTGGAAAATTTTCTTTAAACTTTAAGATAACAAATTGTATTTTCCGCCAATACCTATGACTTACAAACGTATCTATAACGGTGTTACAAATTCATAGATCGTGAGAGATGACCCGCGACTGATATTTTGAACTTTTTTTACACAGCGTTTCTATTTTCCTTGACAGCTTAAACTCGTTTGTACAGTTCACTTCAATAATAGGTAAGTATATTTATCGATATTTAAACATATTATTCTATAGACTTCCTTATATTACAATTTCACAGATATAAAAATGTAATACCTTAATTATTTTTCGATTAGCACCAAGTAACTGCTCTGTATTCATTGTAACTCATTCAGACAGACAATGAGAAGAACCACGTTTATAAATTAATCGACCAGGATTGAAATCCGGGAAAGTTTGGAAATTGGAAGTCGTTATAACTTTTACACCCATGCTGGTCTTGAAAGAAAGAACATTCAACTAAGACATATTTATACTAAATAGCCAATGTTATCTGATAGAAATGTCAAAGGCACTCACAAACCTAGGAGAATGTGTGCAAGGAGAATGATGATAACTGAAGAGGCGATGTGAAAAATATGTAAGGACCGCAATACTTGGCGCTCCGTCCTCTCTGACTACCCCATCAGGAATACAGCGTGATATTTATGTATACTGTATGTATATATCTATACAAATAAATGAAAGGGAAGAGTCTGTCTGTGATTTCGATATATAAAGGCTTTCTGTAGTTATTTGCAACTTTGCGCAGTTATTACGTCACTAAAACCCAAACGCGAGTTGTTTATTAATTTATGCCTGTTTGTCTCTCTGTTTGTGTGTCCATTAATCCCCGAAACGGCTGGACCGATTTTGATGGAATTTTCATTGACAAGTAAAGGACTTTTCAGATAAGCGCAGCGAAGGAATCAATGTATACGGCGTCCAAAGTAAAAAATTAATTTTACTACCGAGTGATACACTTTACTTTTTATTACCCTTTATGAGAAAAATAAATGAGAGACTGTTCGATATACCCACGTAAAAGTACGAAGAAATTTTACATTTTTAAATTTTTAATTTCTTTTTTTTTCTGGTGCGCGGTTTTTTTTCTTTCTTTCTTTCTGGCATGGCGCACAGTTTAGCGCATTTGCCAATGTCACGTATTAATAAGTAGAATCACTGGTATATTAGTTTATTCTTATTGTAAAACTCCTCCAGTAAAGTGATAGTAGGCTTTACTGAAGTTATAAAGGACTTCTTGGAAGAGCGCGAGAACTTCAGCTACACATGTTTATTTAGACCTACTCCATTCTTTTCATTTATACAGAACTTTAAAACACAATATACTATCACTATCACTTTTGTACTTTAAAACTCCCAAAAATGTTAAAATAGAAAATCTAAACGAAATGTCAACTTCACTTCTTCCGTTCGCGCTAAAAACTCTGGCGCGCGGTTACTGCCGCAATGACCGCCGCCCAGGTCATCAGCCGTAACATTTTTGATATAATATTTTCATTTCATCAATTCGTGTTCTTATTAAAACTCATTTCTGCCCTCTATGAAAGTCTTTACCTACTAAGAAAAGACCTACTTCAGTCGCACTTATCAAGGAAGCAATCATTGTTTCTTGAATGGATGGAATGAAAAATATTTGTAAACGTCATACATATTTACCATTGGTTCGAAAGAAAACCTAGAACAGCCGTTAAGAAACTCAGTCAGGTACTTACAAGTAACAGCAGGTGAGTATGCTACAAACTAATACTAGTCTACACAATTCACGACTGTTTATGAAAGGGTAGACATTTTCTAACTGTCATTTACTTAGCTGTTTTCGCTTACACGCCCTCGTCAATTCACTTTAACGTACTTACGCTTTAAAATAAGGTATGTTCTTTATTCAAAAACAACAAAAAATGTATTATATCTCTTTAATTCTTTAGAGAATACCGACAAATATTAAAAAAGGCGGTGAAGTTAAAAACTCGTAATGAAAAGAAATAAGTATATTGGATTTTAATTTATTAACCACGCTAATCTCTCTACAAAACGCCTTCCCAAGCATTATTTAGCCTTTTATTTTTTTTTCTATTAGAAAACCTATTTCGAATATAAAAGTATTATTTATTACGCACCACGGCACTAAGAAAATAAATTAGATTTTAAAACGTAAGCGCTAAAGCTCATAATAAATTGCAAAATCTTTGAAATGGAGAAAAAAAAACGAAACCAATTTCTCACTCCTTATCTCGTATTTGTTTGTAAAATCTTTTAATGTTGTTAAATTTCGCCACCCGCGTCGCTTCGTGGAAAATTGGCTTACACCAAATCTGGGAACGAACCTACCTGCCTTTAAGTACCGACTGACTAATCCTTTTAACCATTTGACTTTACGCGCTTCAGCGGAGGCGGTCCTTTACACGTGTTGGCTGTAAAAATGCGAGGTTCTCGAAAAAATCAGATCTTATTACCTCACTAGCTTCACGTGAATTATTGATAAAATGTCGAATACCATATAGTTAATCTCATATTTCCAGATTTCAATAGGTCTAATTAGAATGATAATATTTACTCCGTGGAGATACAGCGTGAAGATACATATCTTGCACCAACTATTAAATAGTTGGTGCAAGCGAGATGTCAAATCCTTCAATCGAGTTTAAATAGTTGGTGTAAGCCACCCTTAGAAGCTTTAATTGTTTACACCTTCAAAGGACCATAAATCTCAATGTTTGATATAAACTTCGACTCAATATCTCTACCCTTTCTTGAGATAAAGTTGACTTGATTCTTTACTCTAGTCAGACAATCAGACTGGTCAGACAGACGGACAACGAAGCGAAGCTTATAAGGGTACCATTTTTTTCTTCTCATATACAGAACCCTAAAAAGAGCAAATAGTATGCTTGAACTAGACGTGACCATTACCCGCACTTATCTCTGAAACTATTGATGCGAGAATATAAATTCGTACCTACACTTTACAGGAACCACGAGACAGCCAAATGACCAAACAGTCCACTCGATGACAAGTTGACTACATGTATATTTACAACATCAAGGCTAGAAAATAAAGCAAAACTGATGGTAGCAGAGCCAAGGAAGACCAGGGCTGACTTACGAAGATCAAATTACCAGAGGAGATCAAAATACCAGACGAGATTTGAGGAAGCGTAAGAAGTATGTAAGGACCGCGACGGTCGGCACTCCGTCCTCTTTGACTACCCGTTAAGGATACAGCGTGAAGCTATGTATATATGTGTATCTTGAAATGTAAATGTCCATTTATTTGCTTGTTTGTCTTCTCCGTAGAATAAAAAAAAATATAGGTGGCAGTGGCATAACAATGGTGGCATAGCAGACGAAGTATCACGGGCCCCGAGCAGAAAGGACTTCCAGCCCGTGAGGGTCACGAGCCTGCAAGGACCCTGACATTTAGTTTTACAAAATTTAATTTAGAATAAAAAGTACATACATATGTTAATATTTACAAACTTAAAACTACACATTATCTTAAATAATAAACTTCCTCAAAGTTGCCGCTTAGAAAGCTGTCATTGCTCAAGGTACCTAGCAGACTGGCAGCATTGCCTCTTTGAATAGCCAAACTGATTCGTTGGCGGAAGAAGCTGCCAGCCCGGCGGTCTCCCGAAGCCTCGACCAGTCTCTTACAAATTTAGAATAGTTTCGTTTTCAATGAAAGTTGCCTACTAAATTACTGTACACATGCATCAAGGTTTGGATCCATTTATAATAAAACTAAATCGCCCAGTTTTAGAACGCGTCCTCGCCCCTTGTAGACGCCAGCCAGTGTTGGGCAAAATGTAATTGTAAAAACAATTACAATTAAAAATTGTAATTGTGAACACATTTTGTTAGGCAAACAATTAACAATTACAATTCGTTTTTGTAATTGTAATTGTTAATTGTTTGTTTTTACAATCACTTTGCCCAACACTGGACGCCACGCTATAGCGCAAAAATTTTAATAATTATAATTTGAGTAAAAATAAAATTATTTCAATCCAATACCTACGCCCGCCATTTAAATTAGGAATTACTAGAAAATCATCGAAAAATGCACAAAATATTTTATTGACATAAATCAGTACACAGATGTCTCAACGTTAATATTTACAAACTTAAAACTAAACATACTATCTTTAATAGTAGACTTTTTCAAAGTTATCGCTTATAATGCTGTCAATGCATAAGGTGCCCAGAAGACTGGCAGTATTACCTTTTTTAATAGCCAACACACAATATTATAACAGAGTTTTGTACACACGTAGTGATTTATTGAAAAGATACTATAACTTTTCGTGAGCTTCTTTATATTGACGGAGGGTTCCATCCTATGAATTTGTCACAGGCCTCAGCGATATAGTTACGCCACTGATATGTGGCCCAACTTATATTGTTGTCATCACCTTTTACATACATGACGCGAAGTCCATCGTTTTATAATGTCTGAGTCTTTTTTGTTTAAAATTTCATGTTTAAGACTCCAGTAGATCCGACCTTGACGTGGAAGATACTTGTTAAAGACCCAAATTATGCGATACGTGTGATCGTTAGTCGTTTTATAGCTCCTAAACGTCTCGAAAAGTTATCGCCAGTGATGGTGATACGTCACGCTCGACGTATTTACCTGTTAAGTTTTTATGTCCTCTTTTTGTGAAAACGAATAAAACAAGTTCAACAACACAACAATGAAGATAAACTAGTTGTCCCCTTTATATTACGTAAAGCAATTGCATCAATTTAAGGTAACCGCGTTCGTTTATAGCTTATGGGTCTCAAAAGTTTTATGATTTCATAAAGCTTTTGACCCATAAGCTTTTGAGAAGCATAAAGTTAGTATATACTGGCGTATAGACGAAGATAGAGCTCGTTGACGCGTAACAATTTTTAATTTGTCAATGTCACCTATGAAATGAATGATTCCCTTGATTATTGCAATATGTAATAGGTATCACAATCACATACAGAACACGTAACCATTATTGAAAAATGTAGTACTTCTTTGAAATAAAGCAAGAATAACACAAAATAATAAAATAAGTCAACAGCGTGACGACTTGTGACGGCCTGACATCCAAAACGGGTTACAATAGCGTCCCGTTTGCTGTCCCTTTCCTACTCGTGGTACTATCATAAAATATTACAACATACACACTCGCACTCTTTGCACGTCTATACGCCAATATGTACTAAGTTCATGATTACATGTGATTTATTTCGTCATATTTATATCCATTTTTGCACAGAAACGTAAATTGGTAAAATTGGTAAAAATGAAAAATAATGAGTATTTTGGTCCCATTTTCATTCCTTTTTTGCTTTAGCATAAATTTAAAAAAATAAACGCTGTTTTCCTTTAATATGCTCTCAACAGACTATTGAAAACTCAAAACTCATTCAAAGAATCCGTCAATAATTATTTGTTGGCAACATTTTTAAACTCTTTGGCGACAATCTCTACTCTGTGCGATTGTCTGACCCTCGGACCAAAAAACACAATGGACGAAGCAAAAGTCAGTTGCCACTCTTATCATCGCGTCAAACGAATTTTCGTGTCTCTCTTTCTATCTCATTGAGCGTAACCACAAGTAAAACAGTTACCTATAGTAAGTACGGCAACCTCGCACTGTCGTTGTAATTCGTGTCAGCTCATGACTGTCTTTACTACATTACCGAAATAATCATTAGCAAAATACTCGTAAACCTAAAGTATTTTGGCTACTAGGTATTTACGGAAAATAAAAATATGTCAAGTTCAGCTGTATATTTTTGTACTACCCTTTCCTAATCACGCGGATTCGTAAAAGTCTAGAAAACTAGGTGAACAAAAAAGCAGACACGCTCTTAGAAAAATTGCTCTACCCATTATTCTTCTTGGTCCGAGGTCTGATCACAAACTATTATATGTTTGACATTGGCAGTATGTTGACTTTAGCAATATGGAAACTAAAAATATGACTTTTTGGCGGGAATGGGAGAAGTGAAGTTGTAATTTTATTTTGGTACAAAAGTGATAGTAGTATATTGTGTTTTAAACTTATGTATAAGTGAAAAGAATGGAGTATGTCTAAATAAACATGTGTAACATAAGTTCTCGCGCTCTTCCAAAAAGTCCTCTATAACTTCAGTAAAACCTACTATCACTTTACTGGAGGAGCTTTACGCTAAGAAAAAACGAATTTACTTAATTTACGAACAATATTTTATTTTATTCAATGTATTTGTAACACACATTAACACACAGTAATACATACAGCTAAAGCTAAATTTTAGCTTTCTGCACACCTCCATATAATCTTTAACTATGGCAAATCTCACACTCCTCTGTGCGCTCATTATGCTTAAAAAGGGTGTACAAAGTTTTCTCTTTACGTATTAATAGTACATAGATACGACGTACCTATGATGTACGTCTAAAATATAATACATGCAAAGTACCTACATACGCACATGTAAAAACGTTTAAATATGTGTATAGGCAATTTTTTTAAGGTACATACAGGTACATACATAAGGTACATACACAAAAACAGAACAACAGAGATTGAATTTTTGAATAACGTAAAGACATTTGCAAACAAAGAAACCACAATACCTACTAATAGCAACATAATAAACTTACCGAAACACAATTACAAATCTTCTGATCGATAAAAAGTTTATCGATATTCCATTAGAATTTTTGTCACGTCTCTATTCCGCATTCACAAAGTGTCCAGTAACGCCAGCAAGCATTGCATTTGGTGACGTCACTCTTCTTTTGTGTGGTCCTGGTACGTTTTTTGTTTTTATCGACACGGAATGATGTATTTGTTAAGGGTATTAGGAATGATGTTGCAAATTTTTGGGTCTACAATTATTCTATAATAAATGTCATTTGATTTATTTTTGACAGAGACAATTTCTAACGTCTGACACATCATTTCCGTTATCGATTAAGTTAATTAAAGGTATGCACCATCGGACCATGAATCGATTCGTAATTTTTAATAATCGACTATTTTTATGGTCACGAGGCAAAATAGCAAAAACAGACCTTTCATAGTACCACAATGCCAATCTTTCCATTTGTCTGTTAATTTGTCCTTTTTCTCAAGGGCTATGTTTAGGTAGCTTCTTCAAAAATGAGATTTGAAATGACTATTATTTAAGTCAATAGTTGCTGAGATATGTGCTTCTAAAGTAATAAAAAGTGTCCTTCTATCTAACTTTTAACAATGTGGTAGAAAATTCTGAAACAATTTGAACTAGTAAAACTTAAACAGACTTTTTGGTGGGAACGGGAGAAGTGAGGTTGTCGTTTCATTTAGATTTTCTATTTTTACATTTTTAGGAGTTTTAAAATACGAATACGATAGTATATTGTGTTTTAAAGTTCTGTATAAGTGAAAAGAATGGAATAGGTCTAAACGAACACGTGTAGCTGAAGTTCTTGCGCTCTTCCTTAGTAGTCCTTTCAGTCCTTTATAACTTCAGTAAAGCATACTATCAAAAAAAAAATGAATTTTCTTCGAACGTGTTTCATGTATTCGTCATGAATTATAACAATACTGTGACGTGAGCATTGTATGAAGATGCTTTTAAATTTCCGTCGACGATAACATCCATGGCATGACGTTATCGTCAACGGGAAAAGCGTCAACGATACAATTAGAGAAGCTTTTTGCTTCCCTCGTGAACGGTACACAAGTTCGTGAACGGTAAAATCGTGACGATATTATCGTTCAACGGTAAATTACAAAAGCGCCCAAACCGTGTTTGTGACGCCCTTAGTCAGTATTTAAAAATAATAACTAAAAACGTCTGAGATACTATTACTTTGTTAGATCTCGGACCTATTTAAAGTTTAATATTTTGGGTTGAGGTTATATTGTCAAAAGGCTACGGCCTCCTCGAAAGCTATCGGTCTTATCTATTGTAAAACAGTCAGTTCCCCTTAAAACAATCTGACAAAAAAAAACAACCAAAAAATTTTAGTTAAAATTTTTAACCGACTTCAAAAAAAAAAAAGGAAGTTCTCAATTCGTCTGTATGTTTTTTTTTTGTATGTTTCTTACCTCATAACTCCGTCATTTATAAACCGATTTCAAAAATTCTTTTTCCGTTCGGTAGGTTGGCCTTCAGAGGTGGTCCCATTTAAATTTCACCGATATTGGAGCTTGGACTTCGAAGATACACTAGATAACACGACCTGGTTATAACTTTTATTTATATTGACGATTCTCTTGTATGTCGTTGCGCTCCGGAATTAGAATGAAGTTAATTGCAGACCTGCCCTAGATATTTATTGAGGTCAAGACCACTCAAAAGGGCGAAATAAAAAAAATTTAATAAAAAAAATTAAACCGCCCTCAAAAAAAACACTGAAAAGTATAAAATAACTATCCTTTACTAATCAAAACTCAAGTACAATTAAAATAACTATAAATACGATACACATACCTATATAATTAAATTTGTCAGTTCTTGAAGTCGGTGTCAAATCAATGTGCAACAACATAAAGTCTATTAGTTTGGTGGGCTTGGCACCGACTTCAGTAACTGTCAAATTTAATTATATAGGTATGTGTATCGTATTTACAGTCATTTTAATTGTACTTGAGTTTTGATTAGTAAAGGACAGTTATTTTATACTTTTCAGTTTTTTTTTTTGGCGGTTTAATTTTTTTTAATTTTTTTAATAAAAATTTTTTTCATTTTATATTATACGTGAGGTGTCGCTTCAAAATTCTGGAAGGGTTAGAAAATATAAATAAACAGCTACATTTTTCGCGTTTTTCAATGAAGTTCTTTTCTATCACCAATATTACTTTACCGGGGGCAAGAGGAACAATTTTACATAATGAAACAAAGCGTATACATAATCTGACTTTTCCCTTTTCAAGAGGAGATATACAAACAGCGACAATTCTTCTGCATCTACTCTTCTATATAACTATATATAACGGCAACTTCTATTATGTTCATTATAAACACTCCTGTAATTTGCATCTAAAAAACTGATGTAACTATTTCTGTCATAAAATGTCTGTCTTCTTATATATAAATTCCCAACATTCCCCAGTAAAGTGACACTAGGCTGTACTGGAGTTAAAAAGACTTCCTAAAGCGGCGGTTTTCAAACTTTTCAAGCAACGGAACCCTTTTAGAAAACCTAAATATTTTACGGAGCCCTGAGATAAAAAATCCTGGTTTTATGCATATTCTAAGTGTAATAAATATCATATAAAATTAGATATTTCTAAAAGTTATAAAGTACTGCATTGATGCCATTGTAAAATGAAATTCTTTCTTTCTTTCTGTGAGATACGAAGTTGTTTTTATTTTTCACCTCACTTTCGGCTATTATATGTGATTCAGAGAATTCATTGCCTTTTTCCTGTAAATTGTAAATCTTATAGATTTCGTCTTATAGATTTCGTGAAATTACGTTCAGAAATTGACTTGATGTATGATGTTCTTATAATAATGTTGATGTTCTTTAGGTATCATTTAGAAATGATTTTGAGGATATTACATATTTTTTTATTTTATATGATATCATTTTGCGGTGCACTTGCAGAGGAGCCCCGGGGCTTCGCGGAGCACACTTTGAGTATGGCTGACCTAGAGGAAGGCGAAAACTTCAGGTACACATATTTAAACTTTTCGATTCTTCCACACTTGCACAGAATTTTAACGCACAATATACTTATCACTTTTGTACATTAAAATTCCCAAAGCGGGAAATATAGAAAAATCTAAAGAAAATGTAAACTATACCTTTCACGTTCCCTCCAAAAAGGAAGCAGAGAGTTTATATTGCGACGTGTTAGAATTGCAAATCCAATCCAATCATAAAGCCACCGCTACTCAGAGTTCGTAATCCCCCGAATGTTCTTACCTACTATAAATGTAAATATATACAAATTTTAAGCTTTATACTGTGACGTAAGTAGGGTTACCAACATTTCTTCGGCTGATTATAGTATTAATCAAAAAAAGAACAAATTGAGTACACTTCCAAAAAATATAGTATTCTATGGAATGACTAATAATGGATAAAGATATGTTCGTGACTTATTTATTTTTATAAAAACTGAATTTTTTGCACTTTATGCATTTTTTAACAATTTTTTGTCTACAACATAAGTGAAAAAATTAATCCCAATAAAAATTAATTACATCAAACACTATTTTCGAAACAGGCATATTCGGTTACACGCACATCTCATCAGTCGTGACTTGAAAAGTATTCTTAAAGCGCGTTCATAAATTTTATAAAGTGAGGAATTGAATTTGTTTGTTATTAGTTTTGGTGGTGCAAAATAAAGATTGATCCATCCAACTGAAGCATAATATTATTGCATACTGTACATACATTTCTTCAAAAGTATATAGTACGCAGACCTGAAATACAGTACAATACTAAATGTAATACAGTTGGTAACCCTAGACGGAAGTCTCGGTCGCTAGCTCAGCCCATAGGGATTACAAGTAGGTACCGTCTATACATTGGTGTTAACAAAAACAACATGTGTAAATGAGTAAAAACATATATTTTATATCACTCGTATTTTAAATAACTACATCTTTCAATAACTGAACAAGAAATGAAATTGGTACAGTCACGGAGAAAATGTTTAGCCGAATATACACACAAGTACATAAAGTAACGCTATTACCTAACACACATTATTTACATAACATTAAGAACTCGTCTCATAACCTCTTGGTAAACTACCGAACAAAATAAAATTTTGAGTATTTTGCGAATATTTGGAATAATTTTTACCAAAATGCAGTGAGACCAGCACTGAATGTATTAAAGTCCGCGTAAGTTCAATTTGCCAAAAAGGAAAACAATCTTTTGGAGTAGGTATTTTGAAATAAATTTTGTGATAAAATAGAACAATGTTTATCCAAAAATTGAAAATTGAAATATTTACTAAAAATATAACCATAAGTTAATAAGTTACAACAAAAATTATTCTATTTACTCCAGCTGTCAGCTTCAGATGGAAATGTCAAAAGCACTGTCAAAGTGTGTAACGAGAATGATGAGGAGGTAAAGAAGTATGTAAGGATAGCGATACTTGATGCTATAATGTCTCTGAATAGCCCGTTAGGAATTAAGCGTGAGGATATGTAGTTGTTGTTAACATGTCTTATTTAAGTCTTATTAACCTTTTTGACAAATTAGTTGGAGACGTACTATAAATATTTAATTTACAATTATAATCTACCTTTGCATTATGTTATGTAGTTTTAATGTCATATGTACAAACTATGGCATAGAAACCCATGTATGTTTAAGATCATCGCACATTGGGCGCGGCGAAACGTAACACAAAAATATTATACTTTAACTCTTGAATGTGTTATACCAAAAATAATTTCGATTTCATTGTACATTAGGTACAAATCGTTTAATTCTCAACCTACATTAAACAGAATATAAAAAAATATAGAGATTTTTTTTAAATAGAACTATTAGTTTATTTCAATAAATAAACATTTGGATTTGAATTACCCCAAAATATTAATTTCGAACATGCACATGCATCCAATGAACAAAAATGTCAAGCATTGTTTATGTTCATGATAAATTAATATTCATAATTGTAAATTATTTAAAAATATATAAATATTAAAACAACGTAATGTTCTAATTCGTTTTCAAATAATAAATGCCTATTTTACCAATTATAGTATAAACAATTGTAGCACTCAAGGTTTTGTGACGGCCCGCCTGAACTACCTATGTGCGTTGGGCTTTTTAAGGAACAATTTTTTTTACTCTATATAAGTAATTTATAACACAATTTACTCATTATATTTAGATAATACATAATCCTATATTTTATTATTTAAGTACGACTTTAGAAATAAATAGTTTTTATTTACAATTTATCCAAGTTTATGATAACAGCTAATTTATTACAGTTTGACGAAATTGCTTGACAACAAATTAATAAAATGAAAAAAGTATTCGAACTCGGACTGAGACTTAAAATGGACGGAACATTTGCTTTAAGAGCGTGTCTGTTTTTTGTTGACCTACTTTCTATACTTTCACTAATATGCGTGCCTAGGGAAGGGTCACAGGTACAACAATACGCAGCTGAACATGGGAAATAATTATTTCAGTAATGTACGTAAAGTCGGTTGTGAGCTAACACGAATTCCACTGACAGTGTGAGGTCGCCATATTTACTATATCTAACTGTTTTACTCGTGGTTGCGCTCAATGAGATAGAAAGGCGTCTCTCCGACGTCATGTGGCTTCTGGTCGTACGCAGACTTAGCAGGTGGATGTGTAGGTGCTACTCACGCTGGTATTTTATTTTATTGGTTAGATTTTACTATTATTAAATTTTAATTCTTTAGGCAATAATATTTTTATCTATACAATCAGTGAATGTTGTGTTTAGCTGTAAGTGGGTTACAGATTTGTGTATTATGTGTTCTCTAAATTACTTCTTTGTGTATGTTTTGGTTTGTGACCTGTTACTAAACCTTTCGGTTTAAAAATAAAAAAAATAAAATAAAAAAAGACACAAAAATTCGTTCGACACACGGTGGTAAGAGCTTATTATGGCTCCGTCCACTGTGTTTCTTGATCCGAGTATTCAAACTCTTTGAACTAACTACTATATTATAGTAATTGGTTAGTAAGTGTACAAAATGTAAACCAGTCCCTAAATTAATAATATTAGCAATAAATAATTTGTTTGTTAGGGTTCCGTGTCGCAAAAATTAAAATTGGAACCCTTTAAGTTGCATGATAACTATGCGGCTTGTAAACTTGGAAGATTGGAAGAGAAATAGAAGCTCTAGTTAACTTATTAAAATAAACGTGGAGGAACTAAAGGTGGTGCACACTAGATAGATACATGAACTCCACTCCGTTATATATAGCACTAAATCTTTAAAAATTTCAAGAAATCTAGCGCTAGTCTTGAAATTTTACAATCTTATCATTTTACAAATTCGTCACGAACATGATTTTTACGTTGACAATTTAGCACTGTAAACAAAGATCGAGTTTAGAATTCCTAAAACAAAATAACAAATGGCTCTATAAAATTACGATATTTCAACTTTGACTATTTAATTAAAAAGCAATTAGTGTATTTCGAACATAATTTACAATAATTTGAAGTAATATAAATATCTAAGTATGGATTATCGAAAAAATACTAAGTAATCGTTAATGAGAGAGGTACAGAGTTTTTTTATTCAAAAGTATTTATTCAAACTTGTATGAACATTTAAATTAAAATGAACAGTAACATTACTTTTTTTATACTATATTAATGTAATTTATTTTTACTGTTTCACAATTCTAAAGGAACTATCTTATTCAAAACATTTTGAGCGAATCATTAACAATAAGTATTTATTACTTTATGAAATATTATTATAAATACCATAATAAAATAAATTACAGTTTTAAATGTTATTTTGTATTCCGCTGAAAGTTCATATTCGTGGTGTAAGTTTTATCATTAGTTTACTTTCGATTAAGTTTTAAAAGGCAGAAGAAAACAAAACAGTAACGAGCCGAGCTTCTATTGCTAATACTATACGTAAGCTAAAAAATAATACTATACGTAAGCATATACCATTACTATTTTCTGTTACATGGGTATGATTCTAAGGTTCTTAGTTACTGTGTTGGTTACTGCCTTTTGTGGAAGTGTATATATATCTAACTATATTATTTTAAAGTTTATTTAATCTGTCCTAAAAGTCATGTAACGTATTATATTTTTTTCTTAAAATTACACCACAAATAAAGAATCAACAAGTAGAGAACCTAGAATATCCAGATTTACAGAGAGATATACAAAATAATTATACGTTCTAAAAAAATATTCTGAAGTAATTTTTTGTACCTACATTATAAACATTGAAATATTACTTTTATTACAGAACGGGTTGACAGTATTCAGAAAAGAACAAAAAAACTGGCTGTAATAGAAATATGTTTTTAAGCAGTCGATTAAAAACCAATTTTAACCGGCCTGCTTATATTTATAAAAGAATGACTCTCATAAAATGAATAATGTCACATAAATCAGCGAATCAGAAATGATCGTC
This sequence comes from Zeuzera pyrina, assembly GCA_907165235.1. Lineage (NCBI taxonomy): Eukaryota > Metazoa > Arthropoda > Insecta > Lepidoptera > Cossidae > Zeuzera > Zeuzera pyrina. The sequence goes on from OU015639.1 coordinate 3,186,102, forward strand.
AAGCGGACAATTAAAATTATACTTGTGTATTTACAATACAGGCTGCAAATAAAAACTTTTTTAATTGAAATGTGTGGACCCCGAAAAAAAACTTTAAACAATGCTCTTAATAATGTGTTTATTATAGACGAATTATTAGACAACTTTCAAACGCTATCGCATATAAAATGATATTTTTTATTAACGAAATCCTTACATAATTCGGGCAGGTTTTTTTGCTACCGCCTGTACAATCGCGGTCATAAAGTATCGACATGCTCGCTAATCGCATACAGTTAATGAAGAAAATCGATAATTAAAATCGACTAAGAGTTAATTGAGTTGAAAATGGAATTCAGATTCGAACGCAATAAAATAGCAGTCAAGAAATTTACGACGATTTTAACCTTTTTGAAAAAGCAAGTTTCCCGTTTAACACGCACGCAGTTCACTTATACTCTATTCCAATAAAAACTACTTATTTATCTCAGATTTACTAGTAATACATATTACGTTGATGTGGCCACTACATATAGTCTTTCTCGCTTTGACAGCCTATTTTGTCAAACCCGCCTTTGCAGCCTAAAATACAAGGCTAAAATACTGCATTCCACCATCACGCCCATAAGTCTCTACCTCACATATATTTTTAAAAATGTTTAAATTCATTTTTCACTTAAAAATACTAACGAACAACGATTTTTTCAAAGATCTGTCAAATGCAACTTAAAACAAGCATATCGATAGAGATGAAATAGGTATGTGTATTTCCATCTCTTTCCATTACAGGCTTGCGCCTTATATCTGTTTCAGCCTAACAATTCGTAACGTATGAAAGGAGATAATTAGTAGTAAATCTGTGGTACCTCTGTCCATAACATCACGCAATTTTCCATTCTGAGTGAGCAGATCATCAAGCTGCAAAAAATTCACTATGCTCCACTCTTGGCAGTAAATATAATGACAAAATTGAACCGTATAGAGATTGATAGCCTATTGCCCATATCAATACCAATTCTTAATAAATTGTAATTATAATTGTACGCTTGGCGCTCCGTCCTCTCTGACTACCCTGTTAGGGATACGGCGTGAAGATATGTATGTATGTATAATTGTATAATTATTTTTGTACAATTATACATACATACATATCTTCACGCCGTACTCTCAGTGGTCAATGTATGTAGGTTGGTACAGGCGTATCAGCGCGTCTCGTTTTTGTGAGTGATAGAATCCTGTATAATGTGCGAGGTCCGTCATAGCTACATTACTCCCTAATGTTGCCACTAAAACAACAATGCTTGCACTGTTATAACCATTGTGGACGGTATTAGCCAGTGACATTTCTGACACAAGAGCCCCACCACCAGTATCTTAAATGCCCGTGGGCCATAATTCACTTCAGCATCAGGTGGACTGTTCATTCATTTGTCTTCTCTGTTGTATAAAAAGAAAACATTTCAAAAATATATGCTCAAAAAAAGACTTGTTTGATTATACGGTTTATATTTAAAATAAGTGGTATAATGGAAATTACTTAAAAATCACCACAACGAAATATACAAATTAATGCTATTAAATAAATAGACAATGAACTAAGGACAATAACCATAGACAATAAACTAAGGAATAATCTTGCAGTGACGTATATCGCAAACTGAGAGAGTACCCAAAACACCCAGAATCCAAGACAATATTGATCTATTTGGGAATCGAACACAGGACTCGACTTGAAAGAGAAACGCAACCATCACATAAAGGACCAGTCACACTAAAACGAAGAAAGGAATGCTTAGCTTTACACAAGTAGAAAGAAAAGAATGAATAACGATTGAAGAAGAAAGTCTACAGAGATAAAATGAGTAATAGTGGAAGCCAAGGCAATCAAATAACCCGAGTATTAGCAGACGAGAATGTCAATAACTCTCATGTACTCGGCGAAAATATTTAAAAAAGGAAAAATACGAAGATCGAGCTTTTTTGTTTACTTGGTTAAGGTTATTTTTGTAGGATAACTAAACACGTCAACTAAGAGTCAATGCCCGCTTCATGACAAAAATAAAGCCGTCCGAAAAAAATAAAGTCACTTAAAAACAAAGTACCTATACAAAGAGTTTAAGAAACTCAACCCGTATTTCGTCAACAGCGATAATATTTCGAAACAACGCATTACCACACGAATAATAACTAAATACGTTGTTTTTGCATCGATGTAAAAGGCAAATCGATTCGGCGAGAATTCGATACTCGTAATCGTAAATCAATAGAACAAAAGACGGAAAACGAAAATACAAATTAGCCCTATAATCGCGTATTAAAGGCACTTTTAATGTAGGGCAACCATGATGTTTTAAATTCGTAAATAATACATACGTTCTCATAAAAATCTAATTTGTGGTAATGCGATGTTGTTTCAGAATATTTTCTTTATTGACTAAACGTACCCACGAACATTACATTTATAAATAGCATAAAGCATATACGCAATTCTCGTTTGTCTGTGCATTCGCTTATAATTTCTGAATTTCTAAGTGGATTAGAATGCGGTTTACACAATCGCTTAGAGCATTTAACGAGCAAGTTTTGTATGTATATGGTTTCACATATACATACAAACCTTGCTCGTTGCTCGAACTTTCGTCTTGAAAGGTTTCGTCTTGAAATCTTTAAGGACAAGAAATGACTCATGACACTAACAGGTCAGTTAATACATTAATTTTTCCTTGCTCAAAACTTGCTGTTCTCCTCACACATTATTTTTGGGATATTCGATTGTCGTTCCTGTCGACTGACACAGAATATTTGACTTCCATAAATCATTCAGCCTTAGTCTTCCTCGTCTAGTTACACAACTGCCACTCGCTTTTGCTCTGTAAATTTTCTTCGCTAGTCATTTCCATATACATGAATACATGACGTCACGTCATTACTCATTCAGGGTGGTAAGAGTATCGACAAAAAAAATCATATCTTTACCTACAACAATATCACTTATCCTAGCTCCCTTAATAATAAGTCTTGTCCCTTCACCGACTTCATCTGTCTTCAATAATTCTTTTGGTTTGGGTATACATATTCAAACCATCCATGCAACCCTTTAGTTTATTCAATTAACCTCAAAATCCCAAACTTCTTCAACATTTGGTCACCACACAAGACGGCGTATGCGCATGTTCGTACCGATCAATTAAGTGTTTTAAAATCTTTCATAAACAATGCCCTGCGTTTCATATAAGTACCTATTCGTCCGGTAACACATTGAACCGCTATGCACCACCAGAATCAAATTAAACGTGCCGTTTTAGGAATTGAACTGATACCAATTACAAATGCAATTACAATGGATAAAGTCTAAAATACCGTCTACGCACAGTATTCAAATCACGTTCGAATTTAAAAAGAAACAAATAAGGTACTGTACAGACGAAAACACATTGTACCTTATGTAGGATACAGACAACCGATGACTACAAAAGAGACATTTTATTTTCATATAATTAATAATATTAATTTAATCACTTAATGTACAGACGTGCCTAGTTGTTTCATTGGACACATACGAATCGCCGAACAAACAGTGTCCTATGTAAGCAAATAGCCACATGGAGCGTTCGGTTGAAGACACGAGCCTCTAAAATGTATTCCCATATCTTATTATAAGATTGTAGGTACAAAAATTGCTCGACAAAGGATTCACACACACAAAGGACATACAACTACTTAGTCAGGGTTCGCAGATTTGAAAAACAAAATTATGTAATCAGGGCTCTAAAATTATAGCGCAACCCTGAAAATTATAGTAGGTACGTCGTACAAAATTGAAATCACGAGTTTCTGATCCAAAAAAAAACATCATTTTAATCATGTGTAATTGATAGGGTTTTTGGCGGGATATTATGGGGAGCGGTTGGGTAAATTACAAATTTAAAAATTATAGTACAATCGCGTCACATAGTTACTTTTGGATGTGCATAGTAAATAGACTAAGAATTATGTGACGTGTACTATAATTATGTGACGTCTGGTAACCCTGGACCTAGTGGTTGCCGGTTGTTTAAGGTAGCAACTAGCGTTTGTGTACTCAGAGTATCGTATGTCGACAATAAAAATATCTACTTTTGTACAGCGCCTTAATTATTCAGTCATAATTTTTCGTTAATTTCTAATACAAGAACGCATTGAAAAAGTTGCTTTCAAGCGAAATCTAGAAAGCGAGATCGTTAATAAAAGTCATTTCATTTGTTTTTGTTCGAAAACAAAACTACGCTTGATGACAACCGCCTCATTCTGCCAATGTAACACGTCGGATATAAAGATGTTAAACACTCTAGACTTTCTGTTGACAAGTATAAACAAAAGCAAAAAAAACTAACACAATTTAAGAAAAGTTCCGTCTGCCCCAAAAAAACCAAATATAAACAGAGATTGTAATAACACAATAACCTTTAACGCGTCGAAGAAAGCACTAACAAGACGATCACCAAGATCCTAATCACAAATTCCTAGCGCGTAGACAAATAGCCGTATAGAACAATCGTCAACAGTTTAAAAACAATTTGGTTGCGTCGTGGGCAATTACGAAACGAGATCCAACTATCTGATACGTTTTTGAACGCATCTCTTAATAATAGGCCCGTAATAATCGCCTCCTATCTCTATAAACATCCTCTCGTCCCTCTCTAACGCTGTAATTCAACATCTATTTGTCTTTCTCACGCGTTGACAGCTCTCGTTTGAAAACCGACCCTGCCTATCAGCATTTGAAATCTAAATGTCTAATTATACCCACATCACTGGTGGAACGCATCAAAAAGAGGCATTTCTAATTAATTTAGCCTCAAAACTATTATAACAGGACCAATTTTGTTATCTAATAACTCGTGACGCGTTAACAAGACGTTTCGGCGCCATTTTGGGATTCGTTTCGCTTAACATGCGTTCTGGTTTTGAAAAAATTAAATAATTATATACGAAGTATAAAAATAGAGTCATTAAATTAAAGTATTCCTTTTTAATACTCATATTTTTTATAAATATAAGTAATCGTTATTGATAAAAATGCTATTTGTGTTTTAAATTAAATTAAGAACATATGGAAAAGTTTTTTTGTAGTCTTTTTAGTTCTAACATTTCAGGAAAGGCAATCTAAAGTTTAATAACTTTTATCACATTAATAAGAAACTTTAAAAGGTGATATTTGTTCTATGCTAAGATAATTTCGTTTTTAGAAAACCATTTTAATGAACGAATAAAATACAAAAGAACAAAATGTAACGCATGAACATGACTATAATCATAGATTTCTGTACCTTAACTTGAAATACAGCCGATTAAAGCGTTTGCTCCCCAAGAGATTCGAGCTAACGCACATAACTACAATCTATGACTCTTTTCCCTACAATTGTTTTATAAGGAAATCCAACAAGACAAGCCAGTGTTATTTGTAAAAAATATCTATTTCTATTAAATTACTTCAAATTGGGTGATATATATAGAAAAAGTTTGATTGTTTAAATGTAGGTACCTCAAAAAATTTTAGACAGATATTTTAGAAACTAATTTCATAACATACTCTGCTTCCAACAACGACCAGCATCAATAAATAGACTATATTAACTAGGTATTCTAAAGATAACTAAATTACATCGATATTTACATTTCACTGCATTACACTGAGTCACTTCTCTTATTTTTCTTACGTCTCATTCTCACTCTCACTTAATTCGTCCATGTCCATATCTATTAGTTCTTCGTCTTCCTCTTCGTAGGAGTTGTTAAACTGACTGCCGTCATCGGGCTTGGTACTGGAAGTACTTGATTTATTGCCAGTCTTAGCTTCTTCCTCCTGCTGCATTCTTTTATGCTTCGTTCTTCTGTTTTGAAACCAAACTTTAACCTGCAAAAAATAACATTACATTAACATTTTAATAATCAAATTCTATGCTGATCCGGGAACGAAAATAACACAGATTGTACCAGCTGCTTTAATTTCCCGCGTACATACACTACCATAAATATGTATATGTTCAACATAGTTCAGCATAGCGCAGGTTTTGGACAGGCGCAGGCGCAGGACGAAGGGACATAGTTATCAATCTTTGCTACGTACTGTATTATCTGTGTATAGCCTGCACTTCCGTATACGCTTATATTAAGGTGACGCAGTGATAAACAATAATTAATCTAAAATAGAGCTTCTGCGCCCGTACATACCCCATGAAAACGTGCCGCGCACTAGGTTACGAATACGAAAAAACAATTATTTAAATTTATATTAAAAACTGTATTTAATTTTAAAATATCCAACTCACATTTTAAAGAGTGTGTTTAAATTAATCTACACAGAAAATTTAGAGGCATAGTCGGTCCCATATGTAAATTTCTGTTTCAAAAGAGGTTTCTTTGATTTTTTTTTTCTGGTAAAAAAGCTAACTAATTGTATAACGCAACTGAGAAAATGAAATCAATGACATGAAGAATCAGGCTACCAAATATCACTTTCATACATTTTGTAGTCACTTATAAAAATTGAGATCCCTGCCGTCAAAATATCCAATGCGTCGCACGCGTCTCCTTAAAAGTTGACCCTTGGATAGGCATACATTATAGGCTGTAAATAACGAGTTATCAACCACCCACTTTCTAGTTTCACCTAACCATTTGTAAGCCCAATATTTATTGCTGAAAAGAGCAATTTATGTGTTCCTATAAAAAAATTTGAAATTTTTGCCAGAAACTCATACTATATGGCAATCACTATCTATAACTAATAAATTGCCGAAATATTATAAATCTAAGAGACTGCCACTGTTTAAAAAAAAGATATTTTCAATGCTAAAAGAAAAATGTTATTATAATATTCATGAATTTATTAATGATAATGTTAATAGACAAAACCAATTTTTGTCATACACCTCTTTTTTTCCTGTTTTTAATTTGTTCATGTATATCGTTATGACTTTGATAATGCATTAGTTCATGACATTAAATAATTCATTTTTTGTTTGACATTTTATAACTTTATTTGACATTTATTTGACATTTTATAATTTATTTGTGTATCATAATGACTTTGATGTATGCATGACATTCAATAATAATATTTGTGTATGACATTTTGTAAATTTATTATTTATTAATTAAATATTTGCATGCTATGTTATGTTACCAGAATATAAAGAGCTCTATATTTTGTGTACAATATCATCATCATGTTATGCAAATAATTCATACAAATAAAATTCTTATTATTATTATTATAATGGCGTCAAAGTGTAAATTTAACTAAATATAAGTTTCACCATTATTTATTTGCCTACAAATCGTAAATAGATATCTATGTGAAAACGCAATTGCTCATGTAAAGCCAAGAAAATCGCCAGTTTATTGCATAGTGTCAGCTATTTATCTCACGTCAGATTTACTTCTAAAGTTGTATCACATAACGAGCACAAAGTTACCATTTAGGACAGTCACTTCAACAATTTCTAGACAAAACCAAATAGGGGCTAAAATAATTTTTTAAATGTCTTATTTATGACTTAAACATATAAGCTTACACAGGGCAGAGCTCAATTTATATGTCGATCACATTTCTTTAAGTTTCTTGTCTCTTCTTGTATAATGCCTGCAAGCGTCTTATACACATACCAATTTAGTTGTACAACCGGTTACGATTATCCAACCAGCCTTGCCGCATTTGAAGATGGAAAACGAAATTGTAGTCTAAAAGTAGCGAATTTTAAATATTCACAAGTACTTAGAATAAACAAAATTATGTGTAGAAAGGCTTTTTGTAAGGCATAAAAATAAATTGCTTGGACGACAAATACTTGAAATTTTCACTATTTTTGGATCATAATTTCCTACTTTTCCATCTGGCAACACTAATTGGATCTAATTTTTTTTTTATATAATATTAATGGCAACTACCTGTAGATAATTTTGCCAACGACTTGTGGGATTAAATTCAAATGTTCAACCAGTTTGTGACGTGTATCAAATGCTTTAGAAAATAACCTTGTATACTTCGCATATTTCCACAGCCTTATGTCTTGACTGAATTCTAACACGGTGATCATCATCATTAATAAATGTAATAATGTAATCAATATAACATGTAATAATGTACATATAAATGTGAATATATTTATCAGATAATAAGCCTGTAAGTGTAGTTTTATGAGAAATAATTGTATAAATTATCGCCACTTTCATGTTAATTAGATTTGAATTAACGTAGCTAAATCTGTTCAAAATATAGCATTCCTAAGTTTCCTTTGTCCTTTACAAATACGAAAAAGATAATATGTATTATAATTTCACGGTTGTGTAACACAACAATAAAGAGTTAACAGAACTAAAAAAAACTACTCAAAACGCACCCCTCATCGCAATAAATCAAAGCATATTGAAAGAAAATCCGCTGTCCAAATTTTTCTACGCGCGACACATAGCGCGGATTTCCCGCGCAAAAAGTAGCCGCCATTTTCTACGGCGATTTGTCAACGTTAAATGGCCTGTGAAATCTATTCATGTCGCATCCAGCCAGTGTTGTCTGAAAAATTATACCAATGTAAAGAAAGGAGTTCGTATAGTTTTCGTTTTGGCAACGGTTGAAATAGCATAATGTGGCTATTTCTTGGGTTATAAAACATTTAAATCAGTTAAATAAGTAAGTGTGTTCATAGAAAGAAATGTTTTCTGACTGGTCTGAAAAAGAGACATAGCGTGTCAGCTGTTTAATGTCTTTTCACGTAGGTCGTAGAATTGGCCAAAGGCTTATGGAGAGAAACTTATTTGGACGACCGACGGGCTGACAATATCTTATTATATCGTTTTGTCACATAAGCCCAAAAGATTGCTGCCAAAAATAATGCCAATATGTGATTTTTAGTGAATAGACGCTTTGTCCACTCCTAATGGGAAACGTGGTGTGACCATATATGTACATAACTATAAGAAATTAACTTCAATTTCTCCGGCATTATTTTATGTTTTTACGGGATTTTCAAATTCAGTTCACATTGTTTCTTTTAAAGTTATTTCATTTACAAGAAATATTGCGTTATATTGTAATATAACCGTTTACTTGATAACGTTGTAGCTTACAATAACAATCTATTGGTAATGTAAAAACGATAATGTTAATTTATGACTGTTATAAGTTCCATTCCAGTACGTAAGTAGGTAAACTTTAAAAAAAACATTCTGTGTAACAAACAATTTCACGGTAAGTACATTTATGTCATTTCAATAAATCAGAAATCACTTTTTTTATTACCATTATATTAAATTTAATGTATCGTATAACATACAAAACAAGTTATCGCACGTAAAATTGTCGTTTTTCGAAGTGGCAACACTTATGGTAGATATCTAAATCTAATGGTTGATATTTTGATGGGAAAACGAGAAATTTTCATCTGATTTCTTAGTTTTGTATTTTACGGAGTTTTAAAGTAAGTACAACTGAAGGTATTGTGTTTTACCACGAAGTTCTACATAAATACAATAAAAAAAAACCACTTATTAACACCTACTTAATATGTATTTTGGCTTACAAATTGCAATTAAATATATTATGCATATTTGTAATAGTAACCTATTATAATGAAGGCTGTCTTTCCCGAATTCTCTGTCTCAAAAACTATTAAATAAGATTGAATATTGATTGTGCTATTTAAAATATTAGAGTACCAGTTAAAAAATAAGCCATATATATTATTACGCTATCTTTAAAATAAGGGTGAGTAATGCTTCTGAATGTGTGTGACTCTTAGTGAGTCTTAAAAAAATCTCCGGGATCTACGTAGACAAAGTCGTGGAGAAAAATTACCTTACGTATTCACATTTTGTCCCCCATATGATGTACAGGGTGTCCCCTTTTTAAAATAATATAGCCGACACGCTACATTAGCACTTCATATAGCGACATCAAATATCAATCAGGCAGTTTCCACCCACCCTTTAATCTTGACTAATGTACCGTAACGCGGAGTGGGAGCAAGGGATTTTTATATTTCATGTAGAAAGGTCGTACATAACATTATACGTGCGTACATTGTCATCTCCTATATAAATAAAAATCAATTGCCACATGTATGATGGGGCATCGCCTGAATACGGCTCGACCGATTTGGCCGAATTCTTTTTTGTTGTATGCATAATTCTCAGGACAAGGTTTGTAGGAAAGAAAATTTTTGGAAAATCCACGAAAAATGTCGGAAATTTGGATGGTATTAATATCTCATTAAAAAGTTTTGTGTGTTGCGAACATTCAACATCCTATCGAGGTGAAGCTAGGTGGGTCGCTAGTATAGATAAAAACCGTAGCGGGATCAATTCTACATACCTACCTACATAAACAAATAAAATTTACAATGTGAATACATACATACATATCTTTACGCTGTATCCCTAACGGGGTAGTCAGAGAGGACAGAGCGCCAGGAGACGAATGTGAATGAATATGTCAGCCAGCACTATTTGAGCGCTAGAGCGATAAAACTAATATTTGAATAGAGAATACGGATACGGTATTCCCCATTTATCATATGAAGCGATTAAAGGTCGATTGAATCGTGGTCTCCTGTCCACTCCAAGTGACCCTGAAGAGGACGACAGCGCGTGTTGTCCGCGCTATTACAGCATTGCGAGGCTGCTGGGGACAATCTTTGTCCTCACGAGACGAACTTCGGCAGAAAGCAAGGGAGAGGGACTCTGGCGAGTTCTGTAGAAGATTCCGAAACCCTTCGGTATTGCTCTGTCGCCGAAATTTTATTAGATAAAAGCCCGCATAACCCATTACCTCTGAGGGCTGGTTTTTTGAAGGCTTCTCATGCAATACATTCCAAAAAAGGTGGTTAATAGTTATGACTATTTTTGTTTTAAAGAATGCGTATAAAATTAAAATGAGTTTCCCATGTTATGTACAAAATGGAAGCTTACCTTCACAATGTCGGCTTGAATGAATTATGTTATTAAAACTATGTCTAACCAATGATTAGAGAGCATGTAACCAACTCGCGAAGAAGCACTTCAACGGGATTTTAATACGTCTGTACGAAGTTTAATATTTAAGAAAGAAGCAAATTACGTGTTTCTCTTCATTTTTATTACAAAAGACATGTTTCCACTAATGTAAACAATGTTTAAGTAATAAATAATGATTTATGACGGTCCGGAGATGTTTCTGTAGAAGATGAAGTTACAACTTACAACTCATAATTACTATGGAATGATCTTTTTAACAACGTGCAGGCATTTTCTTCTTTTACGCTTTTAAGTTGAGAGCTTTTTCAAAAATGTTTTCTACTGGTTATGTCTGAGATTCCCGTTATCTTTTTACGGCTCCGTAGCCAAATGGCAAAAAATGTCCGTCTGTTTGTCTGTCCGTTATCACAACCATTTTAATCGGAGGCTATCAACACTATATAGATGAAATTTGAAAGGAAAGTGTAATCTCTAAGCCGCTATACAGAAGAATAAGGAGTAGTGAAATTTATCCTCTATATAAATGAAAATAAATTGGCAAAGGCTAGACAGATTTGTCTGATTTCTTTTCTGTTGTGTTCGGAGTTGTAAGGACAAGTTTTGTATGAAAGATGCTTTTTGGAATATCCACGGGAAAGGTCTGAAATTTAGATGGTGTTTTTGTATGAAGATCTCGACAAAGAAAATTTCATATATTTCTAAGCTTTGGTTAGCAATATATGAACTCTCTAGCTCGCTATTAAAAAATAAATATATGGACGACACTTCTTACATGTAAAATATTAATAAAATCTAAAATGTAACATTAGGGGTTTGAAGTATCTTTATATAGGTCTTCAAAAACTAGATGATGATAATGATTCAAATTGACTTTTTATTAAAATTAGTTGGAGAGATATTCGTATATACATAACGTTGCGGGTGTCCTTGGGCAGCGGTGATCAGTTTCCATCAGGTGACTCGCTTACTCGTTTACCTCCTCTGAGATAAAAAAAAATACCTAATATAGTTATGTATAAGCGACAAAAACGCATACTCCAAATTATAATTTTTTTTATTTATTTTCATTTGTCTGTTTATTAAAACTACGTAACTAACCAGAAATCCCTATCCAAAACCCCATTACACTGCGGCCATTTACTGAATACGAGATGTAACGACCGACGGGTCCCGTAGGAGCGTTTGTGCCCAAAATAACTCGCATTCATCATAAGCCGTTGGACCCTAACCCGACACACCCCCAGGGAATTTAGAACAATCGTAAGGGTAAAAAATGTCTACATTATGTATTTTACATTTAATTTAAATGTTTCGAGACCGTCCAATCTGTTTTTTAAATGATCAATAGAATTAGTAACTATATAAACTAAAACTTATTACATTTAAAATTATATAATAATTGCGACAATAAATCACTTAAACCGAAGAACAGATGTCATTGTCAGGAGTTACAACAGAAATTAATTTGAAATAAATTATATGCGAAATTATATTTAATGATAGTAACCATTATCTTAAATTGTATTTTATAACTCATAATTATTTTATAGCGTCATTATATGCTCGTGCTTTTTAATTGTAGCTGTTAAACAAATAATTTGGACAATATTCAACTCAAGAGTGATCAGGCACGTCGTGGGTAAACGTTATTGGTTGTGGATGTCAGGTTTAGTTTAATGATTTATAAGTATTTTACAACCCTTTGTGCGTAGTTAAACTCGCACTGGACAGATCTTTTTATATATGTACATCCATTTAATTATACACATACTTACATATACCTACTCATTATATATCCCTAACGGAATACAGAGAGGACGGGGCGCCTACGCTATCACAGTTCTTACATACTTCATTCTCCTTCTCAAATCACACCTTACGCATTTTCGTTGAGGTATGCGAGTGTTTTAGACATTTCCGTCACCTAACTGGCTATTGAACTTATGTCAGCCTTGGTCTTCTTTGCCTTACCACTTACTTTCGCTCTGTAGATTTCCTTCATCGTTTATCACTTATTTTTTCTTTGTCCAAACCGTCTGAGCATCCTTTTCTTCATTTTACAATGACGCTTTCAACTAACTTTGGCACATCGCGCAATTTTTCATGTATACATACGTACATGGACACGTAACAAAAGTGTTATTTTAATTAACACTTTTTTTTCTTTATGGCATGGCGCACAGTTTAAGGCATTTGCCAATGTCACGTATTAGTGAGTAGAATCACAAGTATATTAGTTTTTTCTTATCCTAAAACTCCTCCAGTAAAGTGATAGCAGGCTTTACTGAAGTTATAAAGGACTTCTTGGAAGAGCATGAAAACATCAGTTACACATGTTTATTTAGACCCACTATTCACTTATACAGAACTTTAAAACACAATATACTATCACTTTTATACTTCAAAACTCCCAAAAATGTAAAAAAGAAAAAATCTAAACAAAATGTCTACCTCTCCTCTCCCGTTCCCGCCAAAAGTCTAATGTGCGCTTATGTCCACTGTAATATGAACTACATTTAGTACAGAACACAAGCTTTAATGGCATAGCTCGTGTGAACAATTATCACATTCTGATGCAAATTTAATACTCAAAAACTCTACCCATCAAAAGACCCGACAAACACAACAAAGAACTTTTAATTTCAAACTAGAAACACACATCTGCCGCGCGAACTACCGTAATATGGACCGTCATAAAACTAAATCGCTTAAATTTGAAAGGTCAAACGCGACTGGTCGTTAATAAAAGTCATAAGTCTCCGCAAACAATCATTTTAATAGGAAAAGGGAGCGAAATCCTCGTTAAAATGGTACCCGCACTAAATAAATAGGGGGACCTATTCACAACATGCCCCGAAATGCGATTAAGTACTTATGTACGCGATTATACCAGCTCCCCAAAGATTAGCGAGCGAGAGGACGCGATAAAGATCTCGCCGAGTGAGCGAGAGAGCTATAAACGGGGGGAGATACGCAATTAAGGGGTAGAGCGTGAATTGGGCCAAAATTTAAGCGGAAAGCTATTTATCTGTATATTACTTTATTGTCGATCCATTAACGTTAGAACGGGATGGAGTTACGGGAAAGAGGGAGACGTCATTACGCGACAAATTGGGGTTGTTACGCATTTGCAATTTTTACGACTCATCCGTTTCTCCACTGAATTCGCAACTGTGTTCGCGGGAATGAGACGGATGTATACATTTGTTACCTTTAGAAGGGGATAGACAATACATGACATTTAATACTGTAGTTACGAAAGATCAATTGGATGTTAATAATGAGCGCTTTTGTCAGATATAATTGAGAACGAGTTGGGTAATTTATAATATACAGTAGTCTTGCTAGATTAATGTTTGCTTTAGAAAATTATGGGTAGCCATTTTGAGCATGTAATATTTAGTAATAATTCGGTAACATGTTTTTTTTTGCCTTTCTAACGGCTGACATGTGTATGAGTAGATAGTTTATTAACAATGTACATCGCTTTCATAATAATACCCCTATAGTGCTAAGAATATATGGTATGAAAATGAATTGCATTAATTTGTTTTACTCAATTTTAAGTTTTAATCAAGAAAGAAGATAATGTTTTAAAAAAAAAAATTATGTAATTAGATAAGGTCTCGTTCCAAAATTGAAAGAAAATGAAACTAATGAAATCGCCTCGGCGTTCGTCCATCCGTCTATCTGAATTAACATTCTTTTCAGAGACAGAGAAAATTGCTGAAAAGAACAGTTATACTGAGTAGCGGCCCACAGATATACATTAACTTAAAATGTTTAGTTTCTATTTTCAGGGTTCACTTTTCGTAGTTTAAATAGAAAATTAATTTTTTTTTGCAGATATCGTGTGGAATATGAAATAAAAAATCATCATAAATTTAGAAATATAACACGTTACTGTGAATTATTGCTATACATTTCGATATTTTCGACGACCTCAATGGCGAGGTGGCTTAGACGTTGAATCCGTGCGCGGAAGGTTTCGGGTTCGATTCCCGGTCGCGTCAATTTAGGAAACGAACTTTCCTAGATTGTCTCAGCTCTGGGTGTACTGGGAACGCCCCTAGTATTCGTCGTCTGGTTCTCATAGCACAGGGAATGCTCTAGTTTGAAACCAGATTATATAGCCCAGAGCTTCAGAATAGGGCAAACCCGACATAGGTATATGTTCTTCATTGTTTTTGTAAAAGTATAGGGAAGACTAAAATATTATAGAATACTAATAATAAATCATGACTTTGGCACAACCGGTGAACAAAAAGAGAGGAAAGAGATCGCTCCCCGCGTTATTTTTCAACAAAACAATTATTTTTATAATACTTCGCTGTTAAAAATGTACAGGCACAAATAGTTTATCAGTTCTTAACATATTTAAATTAATATGCTTCATTTTATTGTTTATCCAAATTACTAAAAGAAATG
Organism: Zeuzera pyrina; assembly: GCA_907165235.1. Lineage (NCBI taxonomy): Eukaryota > Metazoa > Arthropoda > Insecta > Lepidoptera > Cossidae > Zeuzera > Zeuzera pyrina. The sequence continues at coordinate 3,201,504 of OU015639.1, forward strand.
ACTGTATTCATGTGTTTTTGTGAATTCATGTGTCTGTATAATTTTTTAATCGTCATAACCAGATAAATTCTAAGTATTCTGTCATTTGAATAAAATATATAACACCGATAATTAAAAATAGTACCACCTACCTATAAGTTGATGGGATATCAAACAAAAATCCAACTACTTTCGTAAACTGATATATCAAATTGTCTTTTATGCGAATTACTAGTCAGAGAAACACACATTTGAGAGTTAGTTTTATACACAGACTAATTGTCTTTTATTCAATTTACTAGTTGAGTAATACCCAATTCAGGCGTAGGTTTTAACGAAACAATTAGTTGTTTTTTCTATGCACAGTTCAAAGATTTTACATATTTTGTGCCGATTAAAACTTGCATACACTTTAAGTCCTCACAATAAACAAATTATCGGATTTTTTATTGCAAATTAACCCACTTATGATGGAAATTAAAAAATACTTATCACTCGTCCACCAGCTCAAACGAATAAATATTAGGTGTAAACCGATGAAGTTAAATCACGTTGAATTGTATTCGTATTCATATCGTATCTCTCAATCTGTACGCAGTTTAGTATGAAAGTCGGGCTTTTCGCTTCATACTAATTGTTATATAAACCTTAGTAAAAAAGCTACAGCTACAATTAATTTTGCGATTAGAGAGAAAGAGAGGTTGCAAGCCCCGTTGCAAGCCAACGCGTGAGAATGAGACAACTGTTTACTCTGACTTTTGCTCTGATTATGCCTTGAGAGGTCGTTAGTGTCGATCGACCGACGCACTGATTGGTCGCGACTTGGGATCAAAAACCTGTTTTATTACTCTAAGATTCGTACACCGTTTTCGTTTGACAAGTAATTCGCGGGAATTTTTAACTGTTCGATATGATTTTAAATTTTTGAAATTGATATTTATGACTCATTCTTGACACGTTAGTATTCTGTGTTCTTGACTGAGCATTTTAATAAGGCAAGCCGGGCTTTTGAGGTTGTATGAAGGTACCGCCACTGAGTGGGGGCACCATTTCTCCAAAAGGGGCGTTATCCAGAATTTTGCAGTTGGCCCCGTCATTGTCTGACTTCCGGTTTTATTTGCAGTTCATCAAACTTTCACAATAATATTCTGTAAAGATACGTATTCATTTTAATTGCGATATATGCGATAAGAAGAGAAGATACTCGGCAGATTGTCTCATAAGTCATCACCATCTCTTCGGACATTAATTTGATATTCAATACTTATTTTTGTGAGATCATACTCTTAATGACGGAAACCCAAAATCCAGAGAAAAATCAAATGTAAAATGTAAAAAAATCTTTATTTATACCAGTACAAAGTAGGCGAAGTGAGTGACTCATGGACATTTACGATAGCAAGGCTAAGAAAAGACTTCAGATTATGAATGCGTTAGCAATCCCGAAGACTAAAGATGTTGCGCCTCTTGGGCCTGTGGGAATGTCACTATCACCGGCTGTCTCACCCTTCACTGCGGTAAAGAACAGTACGACCACAGTTTAGAGGCAGGATTAGCGAGTGAGATGGTGACAACGATCCGCGGGCTATTACCTAAAATTTTGCAGATAGCGACAGCCACGCGATCACTGCGCGACCGGTGACTAATTGTAATAAAAAAATGGTATCATGTATGACGATTGCGTATCTATGACTGTATGACCATAAAATGCATTTTTCGTGGTACATTTAGCGCCACTATAAAAATTACATTACATAAATTCTCATTTTGACAGCAGATATCGCGCAATATTGGCTGTCTCATGCTGACTGCAAGTTACATAATAAGCGTGCCGGACGGACTCCGCAAAAGGTCCTACCACCCGTGAAAAGAAAGACTCCAAATGAAAAAAAACCACAAAATGAAAGTTAGAATTTCACAAGTATGACATACATTTGAACGGTCCTTTATGTTAAGAAATTCTAGTTTAGGTACAGAATAATAAACAGCTGACAATACTAATGACGATAATGTATACGATAAGCTATACGATAAGCTAACGCCATCGACCTCTAACGTAAGTTATATGTTATTAAAAAGAGATATATCCGCCCTTTAAATTACTACTTTAGCGTATCATTTAAATTTTATGTGATTGTCATTTGTTGTATGTATGTATAATGTAATACCGAATAATTCTACAGATAATTTTCACCTAAGTGCAGACAATAAAATAATATACCTACTTATTTGATAGCAAACTAAGCCATTAAATTTATAGCACCAAAGTGCGGCGAATAAAGCAAAAGTCGTAATGGTCTTTCAGAGGATGTGGAAAGCGCTGCGATTAGGCAGTTTCCGATAGTCATTACCATCGTCCGTATACGAAATACGACAGAGTAGAATACACGTATAGTGTTAGTTACAATATAATATTATTGCTTGTAATTTTCACTTCACTTGAAACTTATTTCAGACGTTTTCATATGTTCGAATTTTAAAGAAAGTTACGAATTCCAAAATACACTGTTCACTTTCGTTCAGTGTAGCAGTTGTCAGTGGTTAATTTTATTGTCTGTGTTTTTGTTGACGATTTTTTTTGAGTATGGGAACAATAATTGTAAACTAGTGTTCGCCCCGTGGTCGAAATTCGACAATAAATATATTCTTATATATACTTTTTCTCTTGATATGCACTACATATAGACTCGAAGCAGCTCACGGCTTACAAATCACACAAAATTCTCTGCTTGAAGCTTATTCAGTAAATTTGTCAGTAATTTTATTCGTTAAAGTTTTAAAATTTTTCTCTTATACCTAATTTCTCTAATACCTAGTCTTGCCATAAATAATATTACAAAGACAACATAGTTTTTTTTCTATTACATAAATCGTTTATTACTGCATAAAGCATGTGGTCAGTGGCCTATACTAAAGAAAAGTTTTAATCTGGCACCGGTTTGTAACCAAAGGTCTGATGATGATCAGTGTAAGATATTCTTAAAAACAGATATTAGTTCTTCATTCTAATTTTAAGATATATCAAAATTAAATTAGAAATTAAGAAATCCTCCATATAATATAACATTGTCGTAAAAAATACCAGTAAAAAGCGATAAATACATAGTTATATTTAATACAATGAATTCTCGTAATAGTTCGCTATCCTTAGCCAGAATTCGGTGCTGGTTAGCTGACCGAGTCTGATCTCTGGTACATTCTGAAGTTACTTCATTCGTGGACTGTGGATTCGTGGATTAGTGGACTTGGAATTCGGGCAGAGGATAACTAAAAATTTTAGTAATTCATCAGCATCACATAAAATGGACTACCCCGTAAAGAATACAGCGTGGAGATATATATGTATAAAACGGATTTCCACAAAGTAACACCTGAGTCTATGCACTAATACATTTTTTTTCTTCATGACGCACACATTAGCGCATTTGCCAATGTCACGTATTAATAAGTAGATTCGACATGAAGCACGTTCGAAGTAAATTCGTTTTTTCTTTTTATCGTAAACCTCCTCCAGTAAAGTGATAGTAGGCTATACTGAAGTTATAAAGGACTTCTTGGAAGAGCGCGAGTAGTTCAGCTATACATGTTTATTTAGACCTACTGCATTCTTTTCACTTATAACTTCTTCACTTTTAACTTTAAAACACAATATACCAACACTTTTGCTCTTCAAAACTCCCAAAAATTTAAAAAATAGAAAACCTAAACATAATGACAAACTCACTTCTCCCGTTCCCGCCAAAAAGATAATTTATATTTCGCAATATCTCCCCTCGGTAAGACATACTTTGTCAGTGGAGTTAGCAAATTAATACAAGCGTAGCTGGCCGTTATAAAAACAATATAATAAAAAAAACTTACATACCGGTCCCCGACGCGTTTATTAATTAAAGTATGAGTCTACTCGAGTAGGGACTTCTTTATTATTTTTTGTTCTGTACACATGTGAAGTAAAATTGAATAAATATAGGATCTTATCTTTTATACTAATATTATAAAGAGATAAACTTTGTTTTTATGTAATGGATAAACTCAAAAACTACAACAGATTTGAAAAATTCTTTCACCTTTAAAAAGATACAGCGAGTACATATTTTATTATTTTTTATTTTCAAAATATTTTATTTTCAAAAAGAATTTTACCCGTGCGAGGCTGGCGCGGGTTATTAGTTAACATTTAAAATTCCGGTGTGCGTGTGTTCGCAATTCTTCTCCTCCTAAACGGCCTGACCAATTTAGATGATTTTTTTTTAAACTTACGGGGTCATCTGGATGGTTGTTAGCTATAGTTGAACTCAGGCCATAAAACATTCTAGGAAGATTGAATGAGTTCTATCAAAATCACGGTTGAAACTGTGACGCCAGTATCCAAAACTGGCTCAAATAATGTAACATTTCAGTCGAATAAAGGTCATGTCATAGTCACGGTTAAATATTTCAGTCCCATAATGGTCATATTACAGTCGCAGAAACTCTCCTATATAACCTTTATGAGACTAACGCCCCGTTGTAAGAAAGTCTCCCGCTGAAAATCATTACTACTGTCTTTATTAATTATGATATTGTTAAAAATGACAACAAAATATTTAATGAGGCATTATCTGTAATGGCTCTTCTTGCAACTAGATGTTATAAGCTTGTATAAATTTCCGATATAAACCCTTTTTGATGGTTATGTATACTAAATTAAATATAATAAAGATCCGTTTAGTTTCATCAGCAACGTAACTTTATTACATTACGATTGTATCCGTTATAATGACAGGAAGTTAAACCAATGTGCATATAAGTGATCATAAAAACAATAAAATGATCGATACAATGTAACATAAAATATTAGTATCAAAATGGAAACAGGAAATGGAAAACCGTTTCCGGGTCGCACAACGCGTTGATTATTTACAAAAATAATATCTTTATTAATAATAATAATACTCCAGACAATTACACAGATCGTGTGACCCCAAACTAAGCAGTAAGCTTGTACTATGGGTACCACGCAACGAACTCTGGGGGAATTCCCAGTAACACCCAGACTCCAAGCCAATTTAGAAAAGTTCGTTTCCTAAATTGACCTCACCGGGAATCGAACTCAGGACCCTAGCTTGGAAAGCAGATGCATATGCCACTGCACCAACGGGTCAGTCTTGTCTAATGTAATATAACTTTATTCTAGTGCGTCTGTTTTCCAAGCAGAGGGTCCCGCGGTGCTACCACGTTAAAAACGATAGCTGCGCTACAGTCTCGTGACGAGCATTTAAAATTGCTAAATACCGTGCCATGCGCAGTATGACAGAGTTGCACGACAGTGTTATTGTAAAAATGAAGAAAGGAATGCTTAGATGGTTCGGGCGCTTAGAAAGAATGAGTGATGAAAGACTGACGAAGAAAATGTATAGAGCGAAAGTGAGTGATAAAAGAGGCCAAGGAAGACCAAGGCTGACTTATGAAGATCAAATAGTGTTAGCCAACGGAAATGTCAAAAGCACTCGCATACCTAGACGAAAATGTGTGAAGAGAATGATGAGATTTGAGGAAGCGAAAGAACTATATAAGGATCGCGACCCTTTTCGCTCCGTTGTCTCTGACGAGACCTCGTTGGGGGTACGGCGTGAAGATATGTATGTATGTATGTAATAAATGTGTTAAGTAATATTAACTAGTGTAAGTCCGATGCATACCATCAACATACTCATACATTAAACTCTTTAGTAAATTTAACATGAAATATAATTTTTATTATGTTATAACGTGTAACTTTGATCTTTTTTATTTTTAAATTGAACATTTGTGATATCGTAAAAATAATACTTAATTTTGGTTGAATTTACTAATGAATTAAAGTATTTTTTCAGTGTAGTTTATGAGAAAATTGTTTGTAAAATACAGACAATTCTCACTGATGAACAGATGCATCAGTGATCTTATATATTCAATTTTACCCGTTGACGTAAAGACCCTAAAACAATCTTTACATAGATCGATTTTTCTGGAAGCAAATGTACAATAATTCGTACAATCTCGAGCGCCCTATCGACATGACTACGGACCACCCCCCGCGGCACGTCGTGTCAATACAGTGGCGCCCCGCGGCTCCGCCTACGAGGGGTGCTCCCCGATACATATGACTCCTGGGTGAAATTCGCGCTTGCGTATTGAACTATCATTTTCAAATAGGTATTTTCACTTTGTATTCTGAACTCTTAAAGCATTATATGTACCCATCGTTGTTAAGTAGGGTTGTCAACATTTCTTCGACTGATAATAGTATTCTATAGAAAAAACTATAAAAAATTATAGTCCACTTCAAAAAAATATAGTATTTTACAGAAAAGTTTTTTTTTGTCTATAATAAGTGAATATAATAATATAAGTGTCAAATGCTTCATCACATTCAATTTTTAAATTAATATAGATCAAAACCTCTTTTCAAGACAAGAATCGCGTTGGATTACATGCACATCGCATCAGGTGACTCTCGCAATGTTGCAAAATAACTATTGATCCATCCAACTGAAATATAGTGTTTGTACGTACTATATATTTCTTCAACAGTATATAGTACGCAGACCCAAAATACAGTACAATACTATATATTATAGTACGGTTGGTAATCCTATTGTTAACGTCAATTAACTTATTAACTTATTGTATAGACTCAGGTGTTACTTTGCGGAAATCCATTTCATGTGACAAATTCCTAAAACCTTTAGCTATTTTGCGCTCAAACTCCAAAAACCACCAATCGACACGTGTTTCGCCTCTTCGATAGGATTCGGTCAGCTAACCAGCACCGAATCGGTGAATCGGTCAGCGGATTCGGTGCTGGTTAGCTGACCGAATCCTATCTCTGGTATATCCTGAGGATGCTTCGTTATACAACCCTCTGTGTCACTCTCTTAACTCGTTCACATTGAAAAATTACTTTAGTCGGTTCTACAAAAGTTTTATTAAACTCGCGGGTTAATTTCAACACACGCAAATCGTTAATTTCACTAAACTTAAAAAGTTGAAATATTTACAAAACTGTTGTGTGTAATTAACAAATTTGTTTAGTTATGTTAACTAAGGTAGGTCCGATGCACACCGTCAACATACTCATACACTTTTTATTTAGTAAATTTAACATGAAATTTTGTAAGTTTTATTATATTAAAACGTGTAACTTCAAGCTTTTTTATTTTGCAAAATGAATATTCGCGATATTGTAAAAATAATTAATACGTTAGTGAACTTTGGCTGATTTTATGAAACAACAGATCAACCCTCTGAATCCAACTGAAGTATTCTTTCAGTGTACCCTTGTATACTTAAGTTTACAAATTCAAATAATATTTTATGTATATCTTACAGAATCCCTTGAAAGCGAAACGAACTCTTATTTACAAGTGTTTTTTTCAATACTCTATCTCCCTTAAAATTGCCCCTCCACAAGTTCCAATAATCAAATTAAGTACAGCAAACATTTTATCGTAATAACCTGCTATATATGCGAACATACAGACAAACCAGCTGCGTGTAATTTATTTAATTATATAAAATTACTCGTATCGATATAACCTGTCTTGGGTCTATACATCAAACCTGCGTTTTGACCAGAAAAAATCGGTTAAGTACGACTCGCGTGGAAAGGATTCCGTAAATATAAATGTATTTACGGAATTTAATTCATAATTCATATAATTAACAATAAAAATATTATATATCGCTATAGAAATATAATGTTCTGCAGCTAAATGTAATTTACGAATTCAGTAAAAATATATCAACTAAATCGAAAAATATAACGACAATATAAAATTATATGCTACTAATATACAAGATATAAAGAGAAAAAATTTGATTGTTTGTTTGTAATGGATGAAGTCAAAAACTACTTAACCGATTTCAAAAATAATTTAACCTATTGAAAGCTACATTATCAGCGAGTAACATGGGTCGTATTTTTTTTTTAATTCTATTCGTGCGAAGCCGGGGCGGGTCGATAGTAGGCTATAAAATAATTATAGCAATATAAAATATGGGTTGCATTATTAAAATAGAGTTCCGTATATGATATTTTCCTTTATAATTTCTGCTTTTGCCGTCAACCTAAAAACAATACTCGTATCTACCTGTACATACTCTATACAAGTTACAAATTAATCTAAATAATTAAGTTACCACGGAAGTAAGTTTTGTCTGAAAAAACAGAACCCCTATAGGATCACTTCGTAGTCCGTGTGTCCGTCTGTCAGATCAGTCAAGACCTTTTAACTCAAGAACAGGTAGAGGTATTAGGAGCCCTATGACAAATCGTAAGCACTTCATACTTCACATACTTCACACTTCACTTCGTAAACACTTCGCAAGCACATCGTAATTTAGGTATTGGCGCGCTCAGACACTCATGTATGCCTGAGACTTTTATAGCTTTATTGTAGTGTGAGTAACGAAGCGACTTCAGTATAAAATATAATTTTGATACTTTTCCAAATCAAAAGTTTCGATTTTCGTTATTAATTTTTTTAATTTTAGATAAATTCATATAATATTTGTAATTAGTATTAAGTGTTCTCGATGCGTTAAATGCATAGAAAGGAAATACAATAACATTCCTTAACACAAATATTGTATTTAGTTACATATTATTATGTTTATACTATGTTTATACTATAATTATTATGTATATACTATTTTAAAAGTAAAGATTGAATAGAGGTATGTATTTACTATCTAGCACTATTAGTACTAGGATCGGTTAGCTAGAAACCACTGTCTGTCTGTCCTGTCCTGTCTGCGAGTGGTGATGCGAGTTTTGTAAAAACGCTATTACACACTTTTATAGGAATCCTGATTATCAGTTCATTTTCTATTTTTAATCAAAATTAAAAGAAAATTATTTATTCAAATTGTGAAAATCACTAGAAAGAATCAATAACGATCCAAAAAGTTAAAATAATAATACTGAATTGCGGCGATACTCTAAAACGTACTTGATCCCTAGACACTTTTGATGAGTGTATTATGTATTAGAATTTGGCAGTACGGAAGTAAATAACGAAAGTTTCCTTTTATTTAATTTGATGCATTTGTACTACATAATACACATAAATATCTTTCTGCAATCCTTCTTATAAGAACTTTAACTATGCCAAATCTCACCCTCCTCTGTGCGCACAATATGCTTAAAGAGCGGTACGAAGTTTTTTCTTCGCTTATATATCGATAATTACACACCAATTGCCTGAACTCAAACTAATCACTAAGATTATACAACAAACTGGGAAGAATCCGAGTCAATCCGGTGGCACTCTATTTCCAAGACAGTGTAAAAAAGTTCTTAGCCGGAAATCGAGAAATAATAATAATACTAACAAACGAATAAATACTTTCGCTGGACGCTGTTTAGTACATTTCAAGCACATATTATAACTCTTTAAAAGTCGATTATTCGTTCATAAATTATTATTATTTATAATCTGGCGTGTATACTGAACTCAACAGAAATATTTACGTGTATACATAATTAATCGTGATTAAATCAACGCTAATAGATGTGAATAAAAAAATCTGTTACGTTACTCTTAACGCTTTGCGTCACGCTTGAATGGTAAAACATTAATGCAAAATGTAATAGAGATGTGTGTATATTATTTTGCTGATACGAAATAATTATCGATATCGATATGACACCAAAATTAATAAAATAATATTAGTTTTGAAATGTTAGGTAAAATATACAACACAATGCAAACAACTGAATTGAAAATTGGCTAGGAGCATGTCGGACATGTTACCTTCGGATTCCATAGTGTTGTTGTAATAAAGTGCAAGTCAAATTTAAAAAAATAATAATAATAAAAATATTGGGTTAAAAAAACCAATTATTTCATTTTTGTTTTTCGTTTCTGGGTTTTGATACTTACATTTAACGGTTAGTAGGTGTAATAATAAAGTAGTAAATCGACTGAAACGTACGAACAAACACACGGACAGACATGACTGAACTATAAGGGTACCGTATGAATATTACATTTTAAATAACTATTGTAGAATGATGTTGAAAAAATGATACCTGACTGAGGTTCTTGTCGGTTCTTCTCAGTGTTCAGGTTTTTTTTTTCGAACCGAACTAAAGTAGATTTGACGTTCAAAAATACCTTGCAATTGGGTTAACTTGAATAAACTGATTTGACTTTGACTTTGACCGTTCCGGCTATCGTGTCTATGTAACCCTAAAAGTAAAAAATGAATCAGTTTTTGTTTGAAATCAAAATATATTTGACGACAATCTACTTCACACGACAGTTTGGATCAATCTGTAGTGGAGAAGTCCTCTGATGCAATTTGTTGCATTAGAACGACTACTCTTCAGAATATCAGTTACTTACTCATCGCGATGTAAGCTCATCTGAAGTGATAAAGTAGCTGTGACGTCAACTTCCCGATTATACCGATATATCGACAAATCGAATTTATTCGAAAACATGTATGTCGAAGTAGCTACATCACTGAAATTGAAAGTATCTAATTAATTATATACTACATCTTAACGCTGTATCCTCTAGCGACTTATAGACAAAAAGATTATACGACGATGAAAAATCATCGTATTATATAATCATTGTGATATCTGCACAATATATGTACCTATGTTGTATATGTTTTACTTCCTCAGACAATATCATTCTTTTTACAAATTACGTCGAGGTATAAGTGCTTCTGGAATTCCAGTAAGCTAACTCGAGCTATTTAACCTTCATAATTATACCTCGATCTATGCTACTCTCGATCGCTCTTTAAGGTTATCCTAACCTATAAACACATAATAAAAAATGTAATAAATTATTAATTATAACGAAAGGCCAAGCCTCATTACCTGGCAATTCTGTATGTTAATAATTTGTAATTATAATACGCGTGATGGACGTTGATGAGAGGAAAAGATATTAATATATTCTTGGATGATGCGATAATTTGCTCGCATTGTTTAAGAAACAATAGAATTAAATAACAGGAACTTGTACCCTTTTTTTCACTTTTTTTGAGTCTTCAAAGGAAAATTTAACAATCAAACTTCATCGAATCAAGGATCAAAGTCAAATAAATGATTTGATTTTAATCTTATTAGTGTAAATAAATATTTAAAAATACCCAAATACAAGGTGAGCAGTAAAAGAAGCCAAGGAAGACCAAGGTTGACTTATAAAGATCAAATAGCCAGAGTGTTAGCAGATGGAAATATTAAAAGCACTCGCATACCTTGGCGAAAATGTGTGAGGAGAATGATGAGATTTGAGGAAGCGAAAGAAGTATGTAAGAACCACAACGCTTGGCGCTCTGTCGTCTTTGACTACCCCGTTAGGGATACAACGTGAGCATATGTATGTATGTATATACAAGATATTATTGAAAGGTTTTAATCCATCTTTAATTCAAAAATAAAATCTACACTGAGAACTGATAAAAAACTCAGTTGGGTATAATTTATATGGTTCCGTACCTCAAAAGGGCAAAAAGAAACTTTATGGGATCACTTTCTTGTTCGTCTGTTCGTCTGTCTCTCTGTCTGTCTGTCAAGATCCTTTTTCTCCAGAACGTGTGGAGATATCGTGTGGTAATTAATATTAAATACTTAAGTTTGCGATCCCTTGGCATTGCAATAAAAATTAACCTTCTTTTTCAACGCAATCAAAAACATGGACCATTTATTCCTTATATTTTGATACTCGCAATTAAATCAAAACCTATACCTACTTCCCATTGAACTAGAATCATGAAATTTGGTAAGAAGTAGTCTCAAAAAGAAAATATCCGATATTCGTGTTAATTTGTAGTTATTTGCCAGTAGAAATTTACATTTGCAGTTGAAGAGAATGGAAGAACATGTCTTTCAACTGCAAAGTTAGGTTTGTTTGTGAATCCGACTTATATTCCATCAGTAAATACACAATACAAATACATTACATGGTGGTAGGGAATCCTTGGAGCGCGAGTACGACTGGCACTTAGCCGGTGTTTCAACATCATTTTACAACAGTTATTTTAAAATATTCATAAAGTCAGTAATTGCATGTGCAAAGATTATTTCCAGACAATTGTTTTGTCTTCATTGTAGCGCTTATATTGACTTTCCAATCAGTGTACGTTTATTAACGAGTTAATCAATCATTCATCTTAAAAAGATAATTAATACTTATCCAATATGCTCCTAATCGATTAGGCTGACCTAACTACGGCGTAGCAAATTAGAGGTTTCCACATGATTTTTTTAAATTCAAAATTCAAATTATGTATTTGCCTTAGAAGTAGTATTACAGGGATGTTAAGGAGTGTCAAGAGTCTTAAACATAGTCACGGTATAACATGCAAATATCGAAGTATAACAATTACAAATAATATATATACATTTAAAGAAAGAAAGTATACAGAAAGTTAGTGGTAAAAGAAGCAAGGAAGACCAAAGCTGACTTAAGAAGATCAAATAGCTAGAGCGTTAGCCGACGGAAATGTCAAAAGCACTCGCATACCTAGGCGAAAATGTGTGAGGAGAATGACAGATTTGAGGAAGCGAAAGAAGTATGTAAGGATCGCGACGCTTGGCACTCCGTCCTCTCTGACTGCCCCGTTAGGGATACGGCGTGAAGATACATATGTATGTATGTATATACATTTATAACAAAATAAAAATATTAATTATTTTCACTATAACATTAGTGCAATCCGAAGTCGATATAATGTCAATGATAATTGTAAGTTAAATTAATTATAATTATTATATGTAAGAATCATCGCCATGTGTTCAAAATTAAAATCATTTGAATTCTACAAAATATAAATATTATTTAAGTCCTAAATATTCTGACTGATCAATGACGTTCACTAACACAATATTGTTTAAGCAACGCATGTATATAGACATTCAGTATAAATGTAGGTACGTACTAGGTAGCTGTTCTCCCACAGAACTGAAACCATTTTACTGATTTTAACGTATGAGACTCATTCAAATACTTGAATGTAATAGGTTAGATTAGTTTTTCTACATTAGTTTTTCTACATATCTTAGTACAGTGAGTGAATTAGGTACACTAAACGGCGCAGTTCTACTAACTCCTAAATAGGAAAATAAGTAATTAAAGATATCGAAATCGATAGCAATTATTAACACAAATGAGAATTCATACAGCAACAGGCAACTTTTTCTTTGCGAAATAATATACAGTCGATTAAAGAATCATTAATACTATTAAATAAGAAATAAGCGATAAAGCTGTGTACACAATCTACAGTTCATATTTTGCTTAAAAAAATAAATGCGTGTAAATATATGGCAAGTATACTTTTGAAAGAGTAATTACTGATTAGACTACTTTTTATCCAGGAAAAATACCACATTTAGGGGAAACCGCGAGTCACAGCTAATAGTCGCTTTTAATATTTACCGTTGAACGATTTTATCACCACGATTTTACCGTCGACAATACAATAGGTAAGCAAAATGCTTGCCAAATGGGTGGCAGGAAAATGTGCTTTTTCAACGTCCACTGCCCGACGTTATCGTGGATGGAAATTTAAAAGCGTCTTCATACAACTACGACTAATGTAAAGCTAGTAATTTAGTCGAGTGGCGAGTAATTTAGTAACTAAATGTGTCTGAACAATGATGATTTATTAGAGTAGTTTAGTAAGTAATTTAGTCGAGCCAATCCATTCTGTTCTATATTTTTCAGCGAGTAGTGCCCCACACCACGCCACTATAATGCGTTGCAGCCTGTGCATGTTGCAAAACTATCGATACATTAAATTAACCATTAAAATAATTTCGATATTTTAGCTACTTTAGTGGTTGTCTAGGAGACTAAGCACTTTCAGTTGTTCAAGGACAATTTTACTATCCTTTGAGGTTTTTTCAACTTCATTATAATAACACATAGACTATATTTTATAAATATATTGTGTGTTTTTGAACTTCACTTGAACGAAGTCGTTGGCGTTCGCTAGTACCTACATAATATTTTATGAATGGACACATACGCATTTAAGCTTACATTTTGGTATTCATAAAAGAAGGCTTCTGTCCAAAAAAGTACCTATGCCTCATAGCTGAGATGATGATAATGGTGAAATATTACTTGACTGAGTTTCTCGCCAATTTTTCTGCGTTGATGGTTTTGAAACCGGTGCCAGATTAGACTTTACTTTTAAAACTAGTGATGGGAAAGAACACTACAAATTTTAACTACGGCATATTACAATAAATAATTACTAAAAATTTATTAACAATGTCATGTAAGGACAGAAAAAAATTGTATCTACAATCAACAACGTGTACTGGACTTAATATAACAAAAAAAAATTATTCATGCGTTTTAGAAACTAGGTTACACGTTATTAACCGACCACACCCGGTCGACGGATACTTACATGACGGTATAATATACCCTTCATATTAAGGGTAGGGTCAGCAAAATAGCATTTTAAGAAATAATGAAAAATATTGGTATTTTTCGTAGATTGTATAAAACTTGTATACAAGTAAATGCGTATATATCACATCACATATATACGTCACGTATATATCATATCACATGCATTTTCAATTTTGTTCCAAATTCAAAATGTAGCACAATTCTCATTTTGAAACACAAAATCGTAAAAATTCGATTGTAAATCGTTGTTCTGATTTAAATGTTAGAAGCCATACCTACACTATCACATCACATAACCATGTGAAGGTCACAATTTCAATTTTAAAATTATACTTGCCATTCTAAAAAAACCTACTTTAGAACATGAAACATTACATCGCTGGAAACTTTAGTTAAAAAATTCAATTCCGTTTATGTTACTGTGTTTTTTTTCTGATCGTCCAACACAACTAACTCACGCCACTGCTAATGATCAAGTAATTAAACGTTTTTTTTTCGTAATTTCACATAATTATAGTCAACTTTGATACATTTATAGCGATTTCATTGTTTCTAGTTTATTAATATGTACCAGCCGAGTTTATAGATTTATGTTTATAATATGGGCTTAAATACTAGAGCGACTAGTTGCTGTAAAATGTCTAATGTTCCCAATCCTTTTTAGTACCGCTAGAGGAACTCGAACACATGTTCCCAGCCCCCTGGGGGAGAGAGAGACGGTTTATGTGAGGTTTTCCTACATTCTACAAATCGTACCGGAGCCTCTCTCGCGTTACACCGAAATATTTCTCGGGGGGACCAGTGATAGAGCGTCCTCTGCACCCTCGAAATGCCACGAGAGTCCGGACCACATGCGCTGTCATATTCCTCGGTGTCGCGTGTATAGAGGACCGAAGCCTCCACTCCAATAGGCCTGTTTAGTCGCCCCTTGTAACAGGCGGTGAAAATTATACTAATGTAAGTAAGGTTAAAGATATCAGCTCCGTAGCCCGGACCAGAGAATAATGTGTCGTAAGTGGTTACTATTAGGGCCTACCGGGAACGGGACTAATCGGAGTGAAGGCTCTGATTATCCATCTATACCACCTCCAGAAGGATGACAGCGTGTGTGATCCGCACTGTCATAGCTTTAGAAGAATACTAAGAATTATGGGTATACTATAGGTACTAGGTTTGTATACTAGGTACTAGGGGAGCTCTGCCACTAATACCTGGAAAAGCGCTTCGGTAAACCGTAAGTCTCTAAGAGCGTTCCTTAAGAAATCCCGGAGCCCCTTTAAATCACGCCGAGAACTACTATCCGAAAAGTTTTGCGGATTAAAGCTGGTTTTGTCCATCTGTCTGTATTTCGTGGCCGATTTATTCAGTCATCTTTACACCTTTTGAGCTTAATTTGGTACAGAGATATATTGGGTAAACTGAAACTAGAAATAAAAACTTAAATAATTTGTATTTTTGACCAGTTTTCATTGTTTTTTAAATATAAATTTAATTTTATAAACTATACTTTAACTGTCCAAAATTACAGCGGACCTCCAAGTTGCGTATCCGATATTTCCGGATATCCGGTTTTCTTAAAAAGAAGTTTCACTTTTAAGCCAATACGAAGTTCACACGAACGAAGCCACAAAGTTCTAGTAATTTTATAGCTATATACATGCACATTAGTTATATATATTTTTAGTTGTATCAACCATATTTGTTGAATTAATTGTAAAGTTCAATTACTGTACGTACCTGCATATATATTATATATACCTACGAGTATACAAAAATGTCCCATATTCAATTATCTCTACACAGTAATTTATTCATATGGTCATAAATAATATAATTGGTCCATTCGATGCAATAACTGATTATTACTCATGTAATGGTATCGTGGTCATGTTAATTATGATAAGTTTAATTTTACCGTGAGATAAATCAACGCTGCGACGGAGGAAAAGTCACGACGACATTGTGTTGAAATGGGTGATTTAAAGTTTGACCTTTTTAATAAAAATACAAATTTTTTGTAAAAATATGTCACGTACAAGTACGATTTTATCTGGAGGAGAAAGAAAAATACACAGAAGCTACACATAATTTCTTTTAGGTGAAATTATTAAATATTTTTAGCCTCCGTACCTCAGAAATAATGAAACCCTAAAGGCGCTTTCACACTGCATCCGACCAGATTTCGACAAAATAAAGGTTGAAAAAACTCGGACTAAATACGAATATCGTTTGTACACTCAACAAATTTAGTTAAAATCAAAACTATTTACTCAAGTGAACCTAGTTATAAAGTATTTTGGAAAATCTACCTTTAGTGCGGAAGACAACCAACACTGGGAAGAATTGATAAGAAACTCAGCCAAATATCGTTTAAATTTATAAGCGATTACACAGACAATCACAATCAGTAGTGTTTAGATGTGTATTAATGTGTTTCAATTAAACAACTTACATGAAATTTAAATATTTCTCGGATCGGATACAGTATACAAACAACATTCGTAATGGGTCCGAGTTTTCCATAATTTGTCAGAGTCGGCTCGGACGCAGTGTGAAAGCGCTCTTATAAGATTACATATAACTCCGTCTGTCCGTTCGACAGTCGATTTGTCATAAATCGTGACATACCTATAAACTTGGAATTAGGCAAAATATTATATATATGCATAATATATGTTATTAACTCAATTTTAAAACATTCCTGGGGGCACTAAAGAAGGAACGAACTAGGTCTAACCATTTCTCTTTATCTTTGAAGCTTTCTAATTTTGAAATCAGGATTTTGAAAATTTAAAAAATATGCATGTAACAAAAGTGTTAGCTGTTATGGATTTCCAAAAATGAGAAATTTAGTGTTTTATGAAAAATAACACACGGAAATCGCACCTGCTCAATTTTTATTGTTATTACTGCTGAAAACTGGGCAAGTGTGATTAATGTTAGGTCTCATCATTGCTTTTCATCAGGCAAGACAGAGATCAAATGTTCGCCCACTTCAGTTTAAAAAAAAACTCAGGACTCCTACTGAACTGACCTGTGTCTCTGTCAAACTCAGAGCCTGAGCTAATTGCTTTCTCTCCGCACCAACAACGTAGTGGTTCTTCTCGAAGGCGTGCTCCAGTTTGAGGAGTTGTGAGGGTGAAAAGGCAGTTCTGATCCTCTTTGGTTTCCTGAACGGTTGCAGGAGGAAGCCGGGGATGTCTGGACCTGAAACAAAAATTAAACAATTCGTCTTAAGTTCATTCAAATTAAAAACACTGCGTTTGTTTTTTTTTCAACGTAATCAAAACAAGATTTCGCATTGCTTACTTCAAACGTGAAGCAACCAAAATAAGTCGGCTCAAATTTGCCGCAGTTTGATCCGGATCCGGCCACAGTTACATCAAATAAGCTAAGTTTCACTAAAAAACAATACACTGTTTTATACCGAAATTTGGCCCGAAACTAATTTGATGGGCAGTTGGTTCATCAAGCAACGATTCTAATATTTGCTTACTATTGCGATGTACCCATATTCACAAATTTGTGTGGAGCTGTGGGGCCTATTGCGGTATAAACATGTACCGTATACACACACAGATGGATAGGCTTAAAGATGATTACCAACGCACGTTTTTTTTTTAAAAAATTAATCATATTTAAAAACCTAATAAGTAGATATCTAATTCGTGGATATAGCTAGACAAAAATTATGTTTAAAAATTTCGCAAATCGATGAAGACGTTTGACGAAGTTTCTCGAAGGAGGTAAAAACTGTACTTCATTGAACTTCTTTTTTGTTCAGTAATTTTATCGTTGAAGTAAAACAAACATGTCCAGTATTGGTAAAGAGTCCCCAAATTACTTTTTCTTTTTCTGAATTTCTCCTGTTTATTAAAGACAATAAGTCTTTTCGAAGTTCGACTAATTTTTTAGCTCTCTGTGTAATTTAGCGCCTTAGATTAGTCGCTTCACTTGTGAAATATGCGACGGAAAATCAATCTTTTTATAGTCTTCTTCCACCACTCTTTTTCTTCGTTGGTTAAAAACGTCTATACAGTTACATACATACGTACACATATATACATACGTACATATACGTACACATGTACGAGTATGCATCTATGTTAAGTCAACAATCATTACTTCATATTTCTTATTAAAACGTTTGGAATAATCGGTTGATAGATTACCACGGCAGTCGGAACTAACCTCGTTTAAGAGTAATCGTTGTTTAATTTAATTTTAATAGTCGGTACGCCGCTACAAAGACAGTGCAAACAGAATTTTGAAATACTCTGACTAAGCGCAACTTGTAGGTAGGTAATGTTGCAATCTGGTTTCTTGTAATAAAAAACAACATATTCAAGGCAATTTAAAATTTATTCCTGTTTATGATACCTGTATAAAACACTGTAGTGAGATTCCTGCTTTTTAAAGTAATATAGAGTAATTTAAAATTACAATATAATAATCATTTTCGTCGGCTGGTACAACTGGTATATCGTAGACAGTATATAGATTCAGAATATTGGGGTACCAAAGGAGAAACAAAATGGTTACTGCCTACCGTAATTCCAAGAGTAGTACGTCCATGATGCCAAGAAAAAAAAGAAACAAATGCAATTGGTATGTCATGGGTCATGGCACATTGATTGAGAAGACTTTTACGCAGTTAGATACATTCGCTTTGTTTCATCGTTTCTAGCTATTAGTGTTGCTACAAAAGAAATTTTTTCTTCATGACTTTCGAATTTTGCCAATAATTTAAGTAAATATTTGTTTAGTTATGGAATTATCTGTATTTACTTTGAAGCATAGAAGTCACTCGTGAACTACTCCTCGTAATGCTGAATGTAGGTATAATTTCCCAATGCTTTTTATCTCGTCTTAATACAGATATCATGTCCTTGTCTATTTTTGTAACTATTTGACAGTTCACGCTTTACTAAATGCGTTACAACAAAATTGTTATATATATATATCAAATTTCAAACAGCTTTAAATGTCGTCACAGTACTTAATAATTATCTCTATGACAAGAAATAAAAAACAGGGAAGGTTACTTCACAGAATTTAAGACTTTAGCTCTTACAGATAGAGTTGAAATTAGAATGTTATGGTATAAATAAACTCGTGCGCACGAATGTGTATATGCACGACCCGCACGCAGTGGCCTCGCAGCGACGTCTTGACATTTCACTAATGACATTATAATTGCATTAACGACCAACGTTTTGAGACCCGCGAATCTCTATTATGAGTTATTAATAAATGAAGAACTTAATATCATGAATGTCTAGTAAAATTGGTTGTGTTATATACAAAATAATATATCTTAAACGGATTCAATTACGTGCAAGTCGCTGTTTGTTGTTAATTGAGATATTTATCATTTTGTTTTTATACATCATTTCGGTGTTGTTTTAATGATATGATTACGTGTATAAACTGTCATATTTTTGACGTTTAATATTTTTTTTTTCTCTTTGTTTTGGCTTCGCAGATTGCATTTAGCCATTGATCAAGTAAATATGAGTCAAAGAGGGAAACGAAGTTTCCCGCCCTTTTTCTTTTCTTCTTCTTCCTTTATGGCATGGCGCACAGTTTAGCGTATTTGCCAATGTCACGTATTAATAAGTAGAATCCATAGTGTAGAATCACAAGTAAATCAGTTTTTTCTTAGCGTAAAACTCCTCCAGTAAAGTGATAGTAGGCTTTACTGAAGTTATAAAGGACTTCTTGGAAGAGCGTGAATAGTTCAGCTACACATGTTTATTTAGATCACCTCCATTCTTGTCACTTACACAGAACTTTAAAACACAATATACTATCACTATTGTACTTTAAAACTCCTAAAAATGTAAAAAATAGAAAATCTAAATAAAATGACAACCTCACTTCTCCCGTTCCCGCCAAAAAGTCCGACGTTTAATAAACACACTACTTTTTTCCGCGACTTATCCTGTACAGATTATATCTGCTTATATGTTAGAAATTTAAAAAAGAATAAGTAGTATCTTCTGTCAGTCTGCTGGACACTCTAAGCGATGACAGCTTTCTAAGCGGCAACTTTGAAGAAGTCTATTATTTATGATAATGCTTAGTTTTAAGTTCGTACTGATTTATGTTATAATTATCTAAATGTTTACAGATACATTAATAGGTACCTAAGATCCCTTCACAATTGGAATTCAAAGATCTTGAAAATTGACATATTCTGTTATATTTACACCTACTGATCAGAGCTCCTAGATAAATGGCAAACGCTTCGTAAAATCTACGTTTTGTATGGCAGTTTTCACACTAATTTACTTTTAGTTTGGTTTAATAATAAGTTAATAACGTTTGACTACCAATTTCAAATTCGTTCGCTAGATCACGCTGTATTTGTCGTTCTATTCTACTAGCGTTTACGACAATTGATCCACAGATATAGGCCCCCTGTGGTATAGACGGAAATCGATAATTCCAATCCAGAAATGAATGACAGAAGTTATTGAATAGGCATTTTGGACCCAATTATTTTTACTCTTCTAAATTCATATGAAAAAATTTTTGTAAGGAGTGAAATGACACTGCTTCTTAGCTTGTGGGCACACAATTTGTGTAATTGACTGTAGTATTATGTTATTGGCATTATTATAAGTTAGGTATATTTTTGAAATACACCTTTTTGCACAACCGCTTACGATCTCACGCCATCCGCACATTTGTGCTGTCGCCTCGCACTTCTACACACGTAATTAAATACTCATTATTTTGCAATTATATGTATTTTAAATGAGCTGAATATACATTGCTTTAATGGATCTTACAAATAGTATTGCTTTGGAGATATTACGCTATGGTCGTAGTCAGGATTCGGTTTTGGAGGGGGTTTGAAAACGAAAGTGTTACACAAAATCTGCCAAAATATCTAATTTAAAATTCGAAAAATTGGCCTAGTACGTGCGAACTATACACAGTAAATGATGTTATCATTTAGGGCGATGCATTGGAAATTTTGGCGGTAGGAATCTACATGTTTCTAAGCGATCACAAAACGTATGAAAGTGATATTTGATAACCTGATTCTGAATATCATTGACTTCATTTTGCCACTTGCGCTACACGGTTGGTTAACTTTTGTAACAGTAAAGAAAATCTAAAAACCTCATTTAAAACAGAGATGTACGATGGTATTATTGTATTTGACATCTCGTTTGCACCATTTGGTGGTTGGTGCAAGCGAGATGTGAGTTCCTTAAATCGAGTTTAAATACTAAATTTTGTATATACTTAGTTTGATCTGAACACACTCTTCAAAATGCCAGTTACATTTTTTAATTTAATTAAAGTTTTTAAAATAAACGAAAGTGTTTTCGCGCTAGCTTAGGAAAAATACGAAAACAGTTTTTTCCTATTTTTCGTAAGCTAGCGCGCGCACGTTTGTATCGGGCAGGTCTATTTTAGATTAAATTAATGTTTATCACTGCATCACCTTAATCGGCAGCAAAATTAAGTATGTATTTCAAAGCGTTTCTCAATGACACTGAGAAAAACAAAGTTATTTCTGCGGCCGAAGAGTGCGTAACCGAAGATATTTCATGTCTTAAAAACTACACAATATATCTTAATTATATCAATTTTCTTGAAAGTGACTTTTAAGTTCTATTATTTAAGTTACATTTTTTCAGTTTTACATCCCGCAGTTAAAAAGTTAGAGGAGTATGAGACACTTTTTACAACATTATAGAAATGTATATCTCAGCAACCATTGACTTAAATAAAAACATAATTTTGAAATGTTTCTGAACAATAAAAGGATCATCAAAATACATATCATCGAAAAGTTCTTTTGTTTTAGCAGTATCATTGGACCTTAACTAATTTTCTATCGGTCCACCCTCGATACGGGTATACTCTTTAAGAATTTAAATAAAAAAAGAATGATCAAAATCTTTAACAAATAAAATAGTTGAAAGGAAAATGGAAAAGGAAAGAAAAAGAAAAAGAAAAGGGCCAATTGTAAACCTGAATGACAGAATACGGATATAAAGGTTAACTTAAATTTCCAGGTTTTTTTAAGACTAAGTAATTTAAATTTAAAAACCTAAAGTTAAAAATTCTAATTATAAAAATAAAAAACTGCCCGAAAGCGAGTCGACACACATTAACTTAGGTTCCGTGGCCATTTCATACAAACTTGAAGCCTAATTTAATAAAATTAATACACATTTTTTTTATTCTCATTTTTGATTTTACCATTTTCGTCTCTATGCCGAAAACTAGTAAGTATGAAGGTGACAGAATAACTACACTATAACAGACGAACTGACAGGCATGACGAAGCTATATGGGTTCTGTTTTTTGTTTAGAAACGGAACTCAGGATTACGGCTCTACAACAACTTTAACACACAAAAAAAAAAAAATAATACTCCAAACAATTACACAAGTCGTGTGACCCCAAACTAAGCAGTAAGCTCGTACTATGGGTACCACACAACGAACTCTGGCGGAGTACCCAGTAACCCCTGATTATACACCAATTTAGAAAAGTTCATTTCCTAAATTGGCTTGAACGGGGATCGAATCCGGGATTCCGGCTTGGAAGGCAGATGCTCTGCTACCGAGCCAACAGACCAATAAAAAAAAAGCCAGAGGTTTTGCGTTTTCCCATTGCTACAATCAGAGAGACCTATTAAATTGTATTTACTCGATCTATCATCGAGGAGTTCAGAGATGAATTCAAGGAATTGCAATTATATTTCATCTACTTTGCAAGTTTTTATCAAATACACTGTTAAGGTTTTATACACAAATAGTATTTATTGATGTTTTTCTCTTTAATAAGAAATGTTACATTATTGTTATCGAACTACTCATTAATTAGGAGCATAAGAGAAATTAATAATCAATAATATTACCTAACTCTTATCAACAAACTTATCTTGCATTCGTTCCACTATGTTCCAGCTTTACGAAAATTATCCAATTAAAAGTTGTTTTTATACTCATTAGAGATATAAATTATAATTATCAAAATATTTATAACAAACTATTTAGGAGCGTTATCGGCAATAACTCATCAAAAGTGTAACAAAACACTTTTTTAAGTTTTACGACTCTCCAAAGATAATTTATAATGACGTACATTATGTCTTGTTTTGATCAGGAATAGGTTGCATATACCAACGATTCCTAAACTTTTAAGGCCATAAACACTCAATAAATCTATTATTTTATGACACCCCATCGCAAACTGTAACAAATAAAAGATACCTACCGTGATTTAAAATAAGAGTAAAAATCCTTTAATACAAATATTCGAAATAATAATAATACTCCAGACAATTACACAGATTGTGTGACCCCAAACTAAGCAGTAAGCTTGTACTATGGATATCGCACAACGAACTCTGGGGGAGTAACCCAGTAACACCCAGACTCCAAGCCAATTTAGAAAAGTTCGTTTCCTAAATTGACCTGACCGGGGATCGAACCCGAGACCCTAGCCTGGAAAGCAGATGCATATGCCACAGCGCCAACGAGCCAGCCATAATAAACAATAAGACCCGGCTTCCGAAATTTTGAGCGTTTTTAAATAAATTTGCTGAGGCGAGCACACGTTTAATGAATGTGAAATTTAAATACGTATTTCTTTATACATTTTTCTATCGACTGCCTAAAACCATAACACAATTTATGTATTTTTGTTCGATACTTTTTTTTAGATATTTCATTTAATTTAATTCCAATTAATTGACGTTTCTAATTATATTTTATTGATAACGTCATAGTTAACTTTAATTATTACAGATACATTCCTACGCAGAACACAATAAAAATCGTATATAATCGGTCAATTAAAGTCACATTTCGTAAACACCGTAAAATTCAGAGGTCGGCCGTTGATAAACTCCCTCACAAAAAACATTTAATGAATTACTTTTTATCTATTGAACAGTTAACTCAATTATTTACAGTTATGAATTAAAAATGCACGTCATCAATTAAAATAAGCTTTATTTATGATTAGAAGATCTTAGTAGTGAAGTAGTTGAGAATAACACTATGCGCTGGAATTCTCTTCTTCTCTCTTAAGACATTTAAAAAAAACTAGAAAAAATTAATAAGAGTGATTTGAATTTGAGAGAACGTCAAAAAATTAAGAAACTCATTTTTAGTTAAATCCTCATTTTTTTAATTTTCTCCTCTATTTTTGTTAGTTTTTAAAGCGACAATAATATTGATTTCTTTTATTATATTATACTAGTTGATGCTCGTGATTCGCCCGCGTTCTTATTTTTAAAATAGCCTATCTCCTTCCTCAAGATTCAAGCTATCTCCATACCAAATTTCATCGTAATCGGATGAATGCTATGGCCCATAAAATACGAACAAACAAATATTGATTTTTATGTATTATATTTTTGTAGTGTGAGATGAGAAATGAGAGAAAACAACAAATATAACAGAAAAAGATAATACCGACTTTTTGTAAGTACCTAACACTATAAAACAGTGTTTCCATTTTAATAAGGTAAAACAATTTATAACTATAACGAACAAAAAGAAAAAATGAGTTTATATTTTTATGGTACGAGTACATAGGTGCCTCATAACAAAACTCACTCGATTCTTCGTCGCGTCATTAAAAAATCAATTTTTCTGAAACGTCTGAATAGAGTAATATATTCCTTGGCCTAAATATATCCTGTGCTTAATAGGAAGGTACCATCTGTCGTATTGATATCAAGAATAACTGGATATATGTATATACTGCAATTACTTCGCTGAACTTTAGAATAAGTACCACTATTCCACTCTTATGCGAAAATATCCTTATTTATAATTGTAGGTATTGTGTAGAATTATTGTACATATCAGATAGTAAACTTAAGTTGAAAAAAAAATGTTTCCTGTGACAAAACCATTTCCAGCTGCTACATTTTAGTTTATTCAACATTTTAAGGGCTGAATTAATTACGCCATTGTAGACATTTTTTGCACAATTTTTTATCATGTCGTACTACAAAGTCATTTTCTATAACAGGTAACTGTTCTGAAATTAATCTTTTACAATCAGCAATAACTCACCTTAATTAATCATAATTTTCTGACCAGCGCGACTCAAGAGCTTTCGACATTGTATATCATTTGTCTAACTACTGATCTCATCACTAACAAAATGGCTGACCTGAGCAGTGTTACCAACATAACAACCTAAATTTAAATTGCCATCTTTAAAACCAGAGTTAATCGTCCCACTATCGCTCAACAACAAAGTAGTCTCAAATTACATCCAATTATAAGCCATTCAATCCTTTTAGAAAAATATAGTAAAAAAACATGCGGTAACAATCGAGGTAATTAAGAAAAAAGAACGCGTAACGAAAGATGTGACGTTTGTGCTACCAACTGCTTAACGAGGCGAGACGGAGTGATGTGGGCTTATCGATAACCAGCGCCTCCATTAATCAAGGTGCACCAACTGAATAACATCGCATTGTGTCTTTATAGGGGCCAGAGTTAGCAATCACAGCGATCATTAAATTTTACGATCTTATATAAAATGTATTTAACTATATACACCTCCATAAAACTTGGCTGATTGCTTGTCACTCGGACAAACAAGACGACAATTTCAACGCGTACATAACAAAAATAATGGGTCATTATAGTCGATAAAATCCTCGACACCGTAATAATAGCTTTGATTTAAGTACGAACGCAATAATTAACGCAAAACAAAATTTATTATGGGTCGATAAAAAGTATCGACTAGGGCGCAACTCTATTAAATAATCAAATTTCGAACAACAATGGCGTCGGTTGATAATCGCGGGCGTTAGGGACCCGTTCCATCGCATAAAAGATTCTTTGACAACGATTATTACTACAGTACGATTTTTTAATGCTCCTCTTTTTTATATTGACGCATAGGATATGCGCGTTAATCCATTTTAATTAAATTAGAACTTTTTCGTGGAGTTCATAAAAATAATATTTGTTATATAAGGGTGGAAGTGAATTCAAATGAATGATATAAGGGAATGGATATTTGTGAAATAATATTTATTTTTTTGAACGACAGCGCGACGCGGCTGGGGTTGTTTGATGAGTTTTCTTTGTTGACACGGATAATGTGCGATGATATTAAGTAATTTTAATAGTATCCCTAGAAATATTAAGGTCGTGCTATTACTACACAACAATGGTTATAAGTTTACGATCCGGATGTCAAAAACCGTGAATTCTCGTTATTACTCATAATAAAAAAAAATCTTGGAAACAGCGTTTCATTTTTCAGTCTACTTTTTGTTTTTTTTTTTTTCAGTATATAGTTGTACCCGGCCACGCGTTGATGGCGTTGATGTAGCTCAGTAGACATAATATTACATAGCAGTGTTAGGCAAAACCTAATTGTGCAAAAATTGTAATTTTAAAATGTAATTGTAAATACATTTCGTAGGCAAACAATTACAATTACAAATTATAATTGTAATTATTTTTGCAATTACATTTTGCCCAACATTGCTACATAAATACATTAATACATTTAGGTAATATAAAAAAAGCGTATTGGAATGTAACGTTGCGTCAAAATTTCAAAGCAATCTGTGAAAAACTTTTGGAGATTTAACATTTTGAACAAAGGAACGTTTATATTTTTATTTATATAGATAGCTTGATCATTAACTGATTGATTACTAACCATAAGTTTATATACAGAAAAAATATAATTAAAGTTCTAAGTCTTACAAAATATGGGCACAAATTAAGTTTAGAAGTTTATTATTTTGTAAATATCGTACGGAACCTTG
This sequence comes from Zeuzera pyrina, assembly GCA_907165235.1. Taxonomy (NCBI): domain Eukaryota; kingdom Metazoa; phylum Arthropoda; class Insecta; order Lepidoptera; family Cossidae; genus Zeuzera; species Zeuzera pyrina. The sequence continues at coordinate 3,228,687 of OU015639.1, forward strand.
CGCGAGTCGAACTGGCGCCTGACCGATTTTAGAAATACGAGCATATACTATGAAATGAATTCACATAAAGGACTTTTTGGCGGGAACAGGAAAAGTGAGATTGATATTTTGTTTAGATTTTCTATTTTTAACATTTTTGGGAGTTTTAAAGTTCTGTACAAGTGAAAAGAATGGAATAGGTCTAAATAAACATGTATAGCTGAAGTTTTCGCGCTCTTCCAAGAAATCCTTTGTAACTTCAGTAAAGCCTACTATCACTTTACTGGAGGAGTTTTACTATAAGGATAAAGTAATTTACGTGTGGTTCTACTTATTAATACGTGACATTGGCAAATGCGCTAAACTGTGCGCCATGCCATAAAGAAAGAAAAAAAAATTCATATAATTTTTGGCTATCTTAGGCCAAAAATCTCAAAGTTACTAATACCAAAAGTTAATAAACAACTTCTTTTTATATTTCATATGAAAATTGATAAAGCAAAGCATTTATGGCATCACTCTGATATCAATATTATATTATTATATCTAATTATTTTTTAATTTAAAAAACTTAAAAAAGAATGAGTGGACAAAGAGCTCATTGGACTAGGTAGGACCCACATAATCATATTTAATTATGTGGTACTCAATATTTACAATTACTTAGTGTGTTCGTTATTTAGGGTATATCTACTTATGCATTTTTTTAATCAAATATCTTCTTTATATCTAAAATAAATTATAACTATTATAGAACTGTGAAGTCAATAAATTATGCGTTACAGTTTTGTCTAAATAAACATTTACAACAGAAGATCTCGCATTTTACTAAGAAGTCTTTTTTTTCTCGCGTTTTACCAGGAATTGTAAATTTAAATAAACATGTGCACTTATTCGATGTTCTCGCAGTTTTATTAATTCCAGCTTAGGTTTATTGGAAGAGTGTTTGGGTTAAAAAAAGAAGAATTTGTACGTCATAAATGGCTGAATAGTCTAACCTTTGCCTTTCTAGGGACATTTTTAGGTATTTGACATTTTTAGGTCAGTCACGGCCAAGGTCTCGATTCTCAACTTGCTCTGAATATTTTTGACTTTCATGGGCTTAGTCATTGGAATATTGTCCAAATAACAAAATATTTACAAAACGTAACCTAGTGATATCACAATGTACTGTTGACACCAATATTTTTAATATTTTACGTACCTACGTAGTTTTCATGCATGAACTTGTCCACACAAGTTAGTGGCGGGAATAATTGCAAAATTTTGGTCTTTTTGGTTGGTAGAATGGTCAGTTTATCGTTTATCGTAAAGTATTACATGTACGGAATCTTGTAACCGACATCCTTATTACAAGAATTACGTAAAAACATTAAGCACTGTCTCTTTAATACGTAAATAATCAGTATAACCAACATAAAACCATTCAAAAGACCATCAAATAATCGTCTTCTGTAACATTGTTACAACAATTTGTGACTGTTGCGAAGTGATACAATACTCCAGGCATTAATATTTTATAAACTGAGTCAATTTATTTCATGTTGTCATTAAATTATCTTCATATGTTATAATTAAGTTATCATTTCTTTAATTACAACTAATAAGTCGATGGCAACATTGTATGCTGGTCGTCGGGAGGTTATCGCATACATAGTCGCTAGTAATTATGAAATAAATGGTCATTTCGGTCATCGGTCGTTGAGATAATGTTTCAAAATAACTTTTTCTAGAGGTCAAACCTACGGACGAATTATCCGGTTGGAATGGAAGTTATATCTGCTTTTAAACCGAAGGCCCTGAGTTCATTACCTAGCCAAACCAATAGACTATTGACTAGAAGTTAAAAATTTAAAATCATCACAACAGTTTCAAAAAAAAACTCACGTATATAAACAATGAGGTTGTACAGCCGTACTAGCGTACCAAAAAAAAAAAACAATGTTTAAGTTATGAACAAAGACTGATATTGTTTCTTTTATCGACTATTTAAAATCCTAAATCACACGTATTCTTTAAATTACAGGTCACTAAATAAAATTTAATAGCTAATGCCAATAGTACGTAAGGAAAAATCATCTTGTAATGTAAATATTTTTTTCTCCAATTGAATTCCAGTATGATGTCTTAGAATAAATTAAAAATACTCGATGAGGATTACAATTCCCGTCATTGCTACAATTTTTTTTTTGGTACGGAACACATGCAGTGGTACCAGTCTTTATTAAATAATACCCATTTTTTAATATTTTATTTTTCATTTAATTGTTTATTCTCTGTGCCTCAAGTTCAGTAGATGTAAGACAACAGAACAAATCGAATAATTATGACAAACTGACTAAACAATAAAGACTGCGTTTTAGCAGTATTTACTATAGATTTCTAAAAATAACTGGCCCATCGGCGCGGTGGTAGTTCCAAGCGAGGGCCCGGGTTCAATTACCGATCAGATCATTTTGGTAAATAAACTTTTATAATGGGTTTTGATTCCGAGTGTAACTGGATAATCCTCCAGTTTTTATAATACAAGCCGATTGCTTACTTTGGGATCATGAGGTTGCCGTTGTTTGAAGTAATAAAGAAATTTGTAATAAATCTATAAACAATCATATTACGTACCGGTCAAATGACTGTCTTGTGGATAGCTTCGAATTAAGTATTTTACTTAAAATTATCTTCTGTGTTAGTATGATACAAAAAATAAACCAAACGGACATATCGACGCATAGCCCAAACCGCTTAGTCAAAAAACAAGGACATTCTGCACAGAGATTACCTACTTATATAATTTAGGCACAAGGAAGAAATCTTCTGAAACTCAACCTCTATTCCGTGAAAAGGCTTTCGAAATCAAAAGTGAATAAAATCGAAAATTGTGCAAAAATTTCATATGTATCAAATACATTGTTGAGAACGCGTTTGGCGTATTTTGAAATATGATCCTATAGGGGAGTAAAAAGGTGGTCAAAATTAATATGGAAAAAATTAATTCTTGCAAGAGTATATGTACACTAATTCATACATACATACATATCTTCGCGCTGTATCTCTAACGGGGTAGCCAGAGGAGACGGAGAGCCAAGCGTCAAGATCCCTACAAACTTCTTTCGCTTCCTGAAATTTCATCATTCTCCTCACACATTTTGGCCTAGGTATGCGAGTGCTTTTGACATTTCCGTCGGCTAACACTATTTGATCTTCGTATCTCAGCCTTGGTTTTCCTTGGCTTCTTTTACCACTCGCTTTCGCTGTGTAGATTTTCTTCGTCAGTCTTTCATCACTCATTCTTTCTATGTGCCCGAACCATCTAAGCATTCCTTTCTTCATTTTTACAATAACACTGTCGTGCAACCCTGCCATACTACGTATGTCTTCGTTGCTTATCCTGTCCGTAAGGGTGACATCACATATATTTCTAAGAGATCGCGTTTCTACTGCATTTATCATACTTTCAATACTTTACTTTACAAAAAAATTGGCACCAACACCATATAGTGGATGGCCATTTTGGCTCTGTTAAATATATTCACACTGCCTACTAATGCGGAAAGAGCACCGTTCACTTTATTCCCAGCTGCTACCCGTCTCTCCACATCCAACTCACATCTTCCATCCCTCGAAAACGTACTCCCCAGATACACCATTTCATTCACTTGCTCTAAATATTTTCCATGTATCCAAATGTCACATTTCGTCTGTAGCGCTTCCCTTTCAAACACCAGAACCTTAGTTTTGTTCACATTCAATCCTTTCACTTTACAGCCTCTTTCACACGTAACTAGTGTCTGCAACTCTGCTTCTGATGATGCTATAAGCACAGCATCGTCACCCTACAATAGGCAGCTTACCACTGTACCATCACATATCCTGCCACTCATACTAACTTTCAATGTCTGAAGGCATCTGTCCAAATACGGCACGAATAGCCAGGTAGACATCACGCAGCCCTGTCTGACACCTGAACAGACTTTGAACCAGGCTGTTCTATAAGTTAAAAATATTTTTCAGTGTTGCCAACATCAGATTTTTCCCACTAAAAGTGGTTAAAAATTCCCCAAAATCAAGACGAAATACCCCTAAACCAAATATTGTAGTTATAGTTCTTTTGGTATATATATCCTTAGCGGTGTAATTAAAGAGGATGGAGTCCTAAGCATCACGATCCTTACATACTTTTTTCGCCTCCTCAAATGTCATAATCCTCACACACATCTTTTTCCCTCAAAATTCAGATTTCATCAGTTTAAAGTTTAGTTCGATTAAAATCACATAAAAGACACTCAAATAAATAATTAAATTCAATGCAATTTCTTTATGTTAGGTAGGTACTCCTAAAAAGGGGAAATTGCATAAATTGGCATCAATGACTTTGTAACCAACTATTAAGATTATTAGTTTTATATTAACTACCTTTTGCTCGTGACTTTGTCCGCCTTACAACAAAGGAGATAGCATGAAAATCTTCTCCATGAAAAAACATATATACGTGCCAACTTTTTTATGGTGATCATTCAAACAGTGTTGGACTTTAGCGATTACATATACTTATACAAACATAATTTTTTCTATAATATACAGATTAACCAGAGCATAAAAGTCGTCCAAAGAACAGGGCTTATTATAAGAAACTCGTGTACCTATGCGACGGGCTCGCAATCTGACTGGGTCCGCTTCGCCACTCGTAAGTCCAAGCGCTTATTTCTGGAAGTGACGTCAAGATATAATTAATTGCATCTTAATGCTCCTTGTCTATTCACCACAAATGGGAAATGATGTAAAGTATGTACACGTATATTATGTGTAATTTTATATTATTAAGTCAAAGTCAAAATAAAATCAATTTATAATAAGTTAACCCTATTGCAAGTTGTTTTGAAACCCATTTACCTTCGTTCAGCTCGCAAAGCAAACCTACACACTGAGAAGAACTGACAAGCAACAAAAAAAATAAAAAACAATGCCCTAATACAATAATAATAAAACAGGATATCGTCGCAAAACAAAGAAACATTTTTTTTTAAATTTTATCGACATTGTAGTTAAAGTATATAAGTTGCCATGAACAGGTCGAAATAAGAAAGCAGCTAATAAATAATTAATAATATAAAGAAATTAAAGCGATCTTCCAAACAATACTGTCTATGATAACTGTGTTCGCAAGTTCTTATTCAAAACATCCGAACATTGGTAATTCAAGCCATTCTTTAAAAGGATTTAAGTAACTTTTAACTTTTTTCTTACTTTCTTTTTTACCCGCTGACAACCATCTGAACGTGTTCGGAGATAACGGGTTTCTTTATCATAATGGCCTCGTGTTTTAAGATAAGCTACCATATTTTTTGTACGAAATCTCTTATTTCTGTCAACGAGCGGTGCTTTTGTCTAAATTAACGTATGAAATGTAAAATGACACACAGCAATTCTTGTTTCTTGAGATAACGCCTCTAAGAATTTTATTATTTTAAATTCTGCAGTAACATTATTTTAAACTGTTTTCCTTAATAATAGCCAAGCAAACAAACATTTTAAAGCATTCAATTTAAGCTTGTATGGACACTATACAATGAACTTAGGAAATACTATCTGTCTAAAGGTGTAATGGCTTTGGATGTGCTTTTACCACTCCTTTAATACAATAATTTTAATAATTGTTATTTTATATTTACTACGTTTCCCTACAACAACGACTACAGTCGGACTATACTGCGGTATAAACGCAGGACAAGCCCGTTCATGTAGGCGAACTAGGCGACTCGGGCCTAGGGCGCTGTTATTAACGGGGCAGCAATCGGCAGCATCCAAATTGAAAAATAATACAGTAAATTTCTTTTATTTACAATTTGAAAATACTCCCAATTTGTACAGATTTTTCTACCAAAATATTTTTCTTTAGTTTGGCAACACTTTGACAGCGCTACCCGCCAGTATTGCGCAAAAAATGGCACGCGCAGATCAGAAGACAACAGAAACACTAATATGTAAATGATTACATGAAGTCAAGAATTAACTTCTCTTGTTGCAAAAAAGGAAGGTGTATATACTGTTCATTACGTAATAAATAAGAACTCTATTTTTTTTATTAAAAATTACACACAATCTGTTTACATTATTGTTTCATTTTACTACGAATTTTCTTACGTTCTATTCTAGTCTTTCGCCTAGGGCGCCAAGAACTCTCGGGCCGGCACTGTATAAACGCTACGTTATATATGGTATACATACATACCTATAATTTATCAATAAAGAAGTTTAAATCCTTAACACTGGAAACACCTATACTCTAAACCAATTTATAAAATTATTTCCTCTATTTAAAGCGCAGAGGTTATAATGTTCATACTAACAAGTCAATTCTACAAAATGAAACATCTTATAAATCGTTTAAACAACTATACCTATTATTGTAATAAACCTACATTTAATGTAGGCAGTTAATTATTATCGCTAATTCGCTACTGATAAAGGTCTTTAACCTGAAAATGAAGATATATTATTATATATATGGCAAAGGTTGCCTGTAAAAGACTGCTTTGGCGATAATAACGCCTGTAATTTTTTCATTATCGCATTCATGTTTTTGGCTTACTTATTATGCAAATTTTATCTCTTATTGTAGTAATTTGATTATTGATAAATAACACCTTCCTCTTCATATCTCTATTCTCTTTGTAATCCTAAAAATGAATAAAAGCTTCGCTTGACTTATTAGACTTCTAATGAAAAAACAAAACAATTGAATTATAGAACATTACTTAAAATTATCCCAAATTTGACTAGGTATATGAATATCTCATACTTCTGCTAACATTATTATAAAACAGCATGATATAGGAACTTTTATTTCAATAAAATATTATCTATGTTTAACGATTTTAGTAAGTTATTCACGTACAAGCTGTTTCTGCGTACGCTTTTAAATATTCCATAATCAGTTTACCGCCGGCGTTGAGGCTACAAAACATACTCTATAACAGGCGAGTCGGTATATCATTGTTTTTCTAATGACATATTATATTCGCACTTAGAATATATTGAACAACGCCGATATGATTCATTTTTGCAATGCTTAGGAGATTCGGTAATAGACGGAAATACCGTGCGTATTTAATCAATTTAATTGTATTTATTGCTTTAACTAAGTTTGTGATAATACCTATATCTTAAAAAGAGTATGAGAGTATGATTTAATCTATAGAGTATAAAATGAACCATTCGGTAGTGGTTCATTTTTCAGTGGTTCACATTGAAAATACAAAATTGCATTATAATCTTGCTTTATATATATTGACGATATACTAATAAACTAGCTGCATAGCTGTATTAGTTATAAAAAGAATACTCACCTCCAGGAAACCTGTGAGGAAATATCCTCCCATGTCTGTTAATCAGCCATGGGTAGAGTTGGTACGACTCCCGCGGCACCGGTGCTGCTGGATGAGGCGGAGGATGGGGAGGTAATGGAGCTCCAAAGCCTTGCTGCTGATGAGCAAGAGCAGCCGCTAACGCCGCACCTTGGAAGTGCGCTAGGAACTGATGATGATGGCTCTGAGCGTCTAAATACGGCAGCCTTTTTAGCTCAGGAGTAGGGAACACAGCCGGTAAAGCACTCGGCCGAAGCAACGGACGCGGAGATGGACTCCTGGGCGACGCGACGGGAGATGGAGAGCCGGGACTCGCTAGCGGCGGTGAGGTCTGCTTCGGCCTTTCAGAACCACCCACTATACTGTCTATACTAAATCCTATTTTCGGCTTCGATGGCACCGCCACCACAGGGGTCGGTGCGAGAGGCATCATGCTTTTGCACACAACGGGTCAGTCACAAAAAATAAACACCAAATCTCAGAAGCACATGTTACACAGAACTCAATCCATTTTCGTGACGCGAACGCGCGATACGAACGCCAAGGCGGCGCGCGGCCGAATGAGCTAACCGTACTCACTTAACGCCCGTTGAACGGGAAAAAAAATAACGAACATGGACTCCTGCTCTCCTATTGGTCGATGTATATGAATGGGTGTCGACGGATTACAGAACTGCACTCTTTATTTGAATATTCGTGCTGTGATTGGTTGAAAAGCGCGTGAAGGTAGTATTTGAATTTTGAACGCTTTTCTTGTGGGCGGTACGAATTGTGAACTTGCAGTATAACCAACTGAATGGTGTAATACGTCTGCTTCGTATACTGCTTTGTAGTCCACTGCTCTTTTGAAATTAGGTGGTTATGATTCAATTAAAGCACCTATTGGGTAGGTTAGTGCTCCTCGGTTTGCTCGTTTTTCGATCGTTCTCACTGGCGCCCGTTCATTTCGTTCTGCCTCCGCATTTGAAAAGATACTTTTTAATTAGTTTTTATACTTTATTAGCTTAATGTCGGAAGGTAAAACGCGATTTTTAACGATTTTACTGTTCAAAATATAATTGATTTAGGAGAAAATACCAAAGCTACATTCGTCTAGCTTCCAACAAGGCTATGTAGTAATTACTGTTATCAACAATAAAATAATAGTTGTGGCTGAAGAGAAATCTTGCATATTTGATTTAAAATTTAATTTAACTCGATAAGATTTGCATTTCACGCAAATTTTCCGCTATTATAAACTAAACAGTGTTTGGTAAATAGTTTGATTTTTTAATTAAAATTGTTATGATTTGTAATCAGCAATATTGATTAATTTTTGTTTATAAATCTTATTACATTATATATTCCCTAACTAAGTACCCTACCCACGTGAAGGAATTTTAGCATTAAGTAGTTAATTTATTTTTAGACTCTCTCGCTTGCGGGCATGTATGAAATTAATAAAATTGTAACGATTTTGGATATTATTAGGTAGTTAAATATCTACAAGTAATCTCGAATTATGTACCTATAGTCATAACGCGTTCTTGAATGAGAAAATCATTTTCACGAATATATTTTTTTGTCAACTTAAGAGTTTTCACTTCAAAATCTATTTGTTTCTAGAATATAGGTAATTTGTTTGTTTCCTAATAGCTACAAAGCTGTATACATCTAAACGTTAATCTGGAAAGTAAATATTTAAGGTGCTTACGGTGCCTCGCCGACTGGCAACATTACCTCTTTGAATAGCCAAACTAATTCGCTAGCTAAAGAAGCTGCCGGTCTAGCGAAAATTAAGACTAATTGCAATCCCAATTGTTCTTAAAATTAGCATTTATCTGGGATAAAAAATGGCCTAGATTAATCTCTAAGAAATTCTCTACCAATCAAAGTCCCGTCAAAATCGATTAAGCCGTTTCGGAGATCAGCTCGAACAAACAAACAGACAAATTAACAGACAAAATTTAAAAAGCGCGTGTTCGCGTTTGGTAACTTGCAAATGAAATTCGATTTTATTTATTCGTAAACGTTAACTGATATTGCTGGAACCTACTTCCTATATTCGAAATAAAATAATTTTAAATCAAGAGTTTCAGAATAAATAGAACTAATAGCCTGTATAATAATAAGCTTGCCTTATTATTAGGTAGGTATAAGCCTTGGCTGCTGAGTTCGCCTTAGGTGAACTACATCATTTGTGTTCTATGAGTATATGCTGTCCTAGATATTATATAATACCTATTTACCTATTTCACGCAACTTATAATAACCTTTTTATATTATACTTTTCTTCTTTTACCTACCAAAGCAAAACTGTACCCTTATTCAAAAGGATTGATTATCCTAACCTATATAAAATACGTTGTCTCTTTTATTTGAAAACAATAATAAACATGAAACATGAAAATTTTAACAAAATATGGTTTAGAATAAAAACATTTTGTGATTTTTGCGATAGGATCTTAGTGTTTAAACCTGTACTTCCATATCTATACCTACTATTATATTAAAAAGAGGTAAAATCGTATGTTTGTTTGTATGTTGTGTTTAATCTCTGGAACTACTGAACCGATTTCAAAAATTTTTTCAAAAATAAAAAGCTACATTATCCGTGACTAATTAGGTTATATTTTATTTTTATGAAAATATGTATTCAGTATAAAATTACAATAAGTATTAGTAAACAAGTCTTGGAAAAAACGCCGCTTGGCTGCTTTGTCGAAAACAATGTACTACAATAACAACATCAATTATTAATAAATTTAAAAAAATCAGTGACACGATATATATACATAGCTTTCATATTTGAGATATAGTAGCGTTATTTATGTTTAAAAACCAAAATAATGAAGTAATCTTTAAGTTTACGTATTAGGTCTAATTAACGTTTACAAAAATAAACCCGTTAAAACGAGGTGAAATTTGTACGTTATTCTGTCGCCTGGTTTATGTGAAAATAATAAATAATAATAATAATAAATACGCCAGACAATACACACCAATCATCTGGTTTCAAACTAGACCATTCCCTGTGCTATGAGAACCAGACGACGACTACTAGGGGCGTTCCCAGTACATCCAGACCCGAGACAATCTAGAAAAGTTCGTTTCCTAAATTGACTCGACCTGGAATCGAACCCGAAACCTTCCCGCGCTTGGACGCAACAACTAAACCACTGCGCCAACGAGGTCGTCAAAAATAAAGAATAATTTTTATTCTTTATTTTACTGTTATATTACGCTCCTAGATTCCTCATTTGGCGTGTTAGAAAGAAAAGTTATGAGTAGAACCTAAGCTAAGCGAACGCGGGTCGTTGTCTTTAATATAGCTAAAACTAATAGTCTATATTAATATTATAAAGAGGTAAATTTTATTTGTTTGTACCTATGTAATGGATAAAATCAAAAACTACTCAACCTATTTTAAAAACATATAAAAAGCTACATTATCAGCGAGTAACATGGATTGTACTTATTTTAATTTCAAAAAAACTTCTATCGGTGCGGAGCCGGGGGGGCTATTTACTTCAGACATTATCAATGTGCGATTCCAAACAGAACACTAGGTTTGGACTTGGCTTGTCTTTGCTTGACTCGACCTTTTACTACACAAATAATTGTAATAGTTCCCAGCACGGAGACACCAAGCCAATTTAGAAAAGTCCATTTCTTACATTGACCTGACCGAGAATCGCACGCAGGACCCTGACATGGAAGATAGAGCCTCTACCGCCGTGCCAATGGCCACAGTCATCTGCTATTGTAATAATTAGCTGGCCAGATCTATCCGTTATACCGAATAGAATATTGAAAGCTATTACATCGATGTATAATAGAAAATAATTATATTTAAATGGTTGAATGAACATAATTTTTATAGCGTCCAAGAATTTTTAAGGGTCAATTATAAAGTGACAAAATGATAAGACATTATTCGATAGAAGAAGTTTTGACAATTTAATGATAATAATAATAATAATAGATAGACATTGCAACTTCTTTTATATTAAATTTATTTATTGATATTTTTTTATATTATTGACATGTAACCATTTATCGACATTCATTTTCATATTTGTTTATTTTTTTAATTTTAATTGTGACAGTTTTCGTTTTATCGGCTTATCGATTGTGCATGATTTTGTTTTTATTTTTCCGTCTGCATGCTCTTGACAGATGGCAGAGATTTTTTTGTATTTGTTTTTGATATCTACCTACAACCTGTAATCACAGACCAATAAAGTTGAATTGAATTGAATTGAATAAATTTAGGTAACAACTTTTGTAAATCGACTTATAATCTGGTCGTTACTGGGTGCTTCCTCAGTTTGTTGTGTGGTACCCATAGTACGAGTACGAGCCAATTGCTCAGTTTGGGTCACTCGATTTGTATTACAATAGCCTTAAAAAAAAAAGGAAAAAAAAACATTAACAGTTTGCTGTGTACTGTCCGCACATTTTATCATATGTCTTGTATACCTTCCCGTCTAGGTCGTAAAAGTTTCTAAGGAATACAAAATTTGTGTGGGCTAGAGACTCTCTAGTCAGAGTTATTTCAGCTTTCAGCAGCTGCTTCAAATTGTAGACCCTTGTTATTATTATATCAACTAATTATTACGAGTTATCTCTGATTTTAGTTTAACTCTACATAAATTATATTTTTATTGTAAAACATTGAAAAAGTTGTTAGGATGAATTGACTGCATTTTACAAGCTGAGATCTTTTTCTTAAATACTAGTGCTCTTCAATTTTTTGTTATCATTGGTTAAGAATAGTCGTTTTAAATATTATAAGGTGTAGTTTCGTTATTAGTTATGATTGGATGAGAGCGGTTGTTTTAAATACCTGCCTACTGGCGTTTCAGTTATTTGCTACGATTGGTGAAAGACCATTATTTAATACTGGGTCTCTTCTGTTATTTATTTGTTATGATTGGTTAATTCAACATAATAGAGTAACTAATTAATCTGTAATAATAGGCTGAATATGACTCTTCGGTTTAAAAGCGAGTACAGACAGAGTTTAGATTGACTACAGGGTTTCTAATAGGATAGGAACCAGTAACGGTTTTGTTTCACTTACCCCCTCAAAGTCTGAATAACACATAAGTAGAAATTGTTTCAAGGTGTGATCTTGTCGACCCTTGTTCTGTCCACTCCAAAAGGGAAATAACGTAAAATAAAGGTATTTATGTATTTTGTGTTGGTACCTATAGAACACGTATTGAACAAATTTTCTTATATCTAAGAATCTTTATGCCTAAAATCATTCATGCGTCGACCGTTTGTCTTTTTTTTTATAAGAAAAGAGGGCAAACGAGCAAGCGGGTCACCTGATGAAGAGTAACCGCCGCCGCCAATGGACACTCGCAAATCCAAGGTATCACGGGTGCGTTGCCGGCCTTGGAGGGGAAGGAGGGGAGGGGGCTTTAGGCCACCGACACCGACTTAACTGGCACAATAGTACGTTAATCCACTTTTGTTACACTACTTAATATTTTAAAATATTCATAGGAGAATTAAAGAAGAAGCAAATAGGGTCTCGAACTTGACTAATATCATAGTTATTAGCTATATTATTTCTCAAAGGAGTTTTTGTCGATCCCCTATATCTCTCTTAACATCAATATTAGCTATTGAGAGGCTATCATTTAGAAGATTACATTCGCTGATTATGACGAAAAATAAACTAATAGAATAATAGAAAAATCAATATCAGCGCCATCTGTTGACAATTTGTTTAACTAACATACGTGACAGCTGTTGGTTACTGACTGATCATGATACTGTGTGTAACTTTCGCACGGGTCGGCTAGTAAAGCCGTATTTTTAAAGGAAAATGGAGGAATTCCGGTCTTCCAGACCGGAAGCCCGGGCCAGAGTATAAAATGACGGTGTTTTTTGCTTGTATATAAGAGGCGACTGAAGGAGCTTTCGGGGATGCGGCCTATCGGAGTGGAGGCTCCGGTTGTTCATCCAAACGAACCCGAGGAAGACGACAGCACGTGTGGTCAGCACTGCCGTGGAACTACGAGGGCGCAGAGACGGCTTTGTAACTGCCTCCGAGAAATGCTTTGGCACAGCGCGAGAGGAGCTTCGGTTCGTTCCGCGGGAGATCCCGGAGGCCCTCGACGACGCGCCGAAGACTACCCCCACTTAACCCAATCAACCCGAGGGCGCTAGGTATCTGTAGGCAAATTTCTCTGGCGTTATCAAAAAATGGTCTCATAAATCTTCACAACATTTTGTAATATAACATTTCATAAACATTGTACGTGTGTGCGCAAGTAGAATTGCCACTACCAATACTTTTAATTTTAGATATAATTAGTATACTACAAAGAGAAACTAATTTAGTGGGTACCTGTATATAGTTACAGCGTATCGCCATAATGCAAATACAAAAATCCTAGCAGTCAATTACAAAGAGTTTCCTAACAAGATTACGGCCGATACGATCTCTTATTATCACGCCTTCTGCCACGGGGTGTGGCCACAACGTGACCACATTTGAATAGCTGAACGCTGTTTTTGTTTCCTTCGGCGCTAAACCTGCTTTGTCCGCCATATCTAATTATTTGATTCGTTTACTAGTTTATGTCCGCGGCAGCGACCGCATAAGCATTTTTTTCAATACGTACATAATGATTATATATCCTAGAAGTAATTAAAAAAGATGTTCTTAATATATTCCACAGTCATGTAATAATAAATAGAATAAATTGCAAGGTTATATTGTTTCTACTTCTTAAGTACACCGAACAAAGTAACGATTACCTTTAATTAATTTTAAATAGCAATCGTAGTCAACGATATAATATTAGAGAAAGGACCGTGCTCGTGTCTTCACATTTATTCATATTGATAAATATACATAGCTACATATAAGTACATATAATATATATTAATTATTATAATATATATTAATTATTATAATATATATTAATAATATCTGACAGCAGGCGGGCATGAACTGGAAGAAAGTGGCGCGAAATAGACGTGGAAAGAAATAAGGAAAGAATGAGAGTAGGCCCACGTCCAAAAACGAGCACCTGAAGGACAGATATAAATAGAGATTAATATTACTTTATTGTTATCTTAGAGCTAAATAAATGTATATTTAATTGTTCATTCTACATCAACTATAATAATCAATCTACCCAATTATTTTTGACTTTATTTTTCTATTCCAGCCTAAAACCAGTATTAATTTTAGAGAGTTAACTTTTAACGATTAACTTTAACTTGGGTTAAATTTTCGAAAATTTAACGCTTTAATAATTATCGAAGTTAACTTTTTAATTAACGAATTAACGATTAACGAAGGTAAGTTTTTGATTAACTGTGCCCACCTATGTATATTATTAAGTATGGATGAATGTACTAGCCTTACATTTTTACCATCGCAAGTAAATCCAAACATATAGCTCATATATACTTCCCATTGACCTAGAAAAATGAAATTTGACAAGAAGCAAAGTCTCACAGTATGCTGTGAGACTTAGTTTGTAATCACAACAAAACATTTTTTCTTATGATATAACTGCAAATTAACCATTTTCAACAAAACATTCTTTACTCATAAGTAAAGAAAGAAATTCGAAAATGGTTAATTTGCAGTTATATCACAAGAAAAAATAATTTATTGTGATTACAAACTTATACTTGCAGTTGGAGAGTATAGGAGAACGTGTCTTTCAACTGCAAAGTTAAATTTGTTTCTGAATCCGGCTTTTCTTTTTATATTTTGTTAGATACGTAACACAAATACATTATATGGTTGTACGAAACCCTCGGTGCCGAGTCCGACTCGCACTTGACCGGCTTTTTATTTCATAAATTCTTGTTTCTTTGCATTTAGATTTAGCGCAACGTACCCATTTGTTTATGACAAAGATAAACTTACTAATTTTGCATTTAATGTAGGTATTCAATAACTTTTATTGGCACCAGAATGTGGCATCAACTAGTGACAGTTTGCTGCTCCGTTGTGTGACCATAAACTGCAATAAATTGTCTCCTTTTCACCTCATTTCTAATAAAAAGTAAAAAACAATGTTTATCTATTAAGATTTTGTTTAATGGTGATAAAAACTCCACTAACTCAATATAATTAAATGTTTTTTACTAAGTTTAAAATAAGCATAAAGTGATTGACAAAAAAATGATTTTATTGTAAAACAAAATCTTAATAGAAAAACATTATTTTTCACATTTTTTGTTCGGTTTCCCTTTAAAGCGTATTTTTTTAGTTTTTTTAATTTATATTTTTTGTTATTTTGTTGACCAAAAATTTACCAAGATTCATATTGTGAGACTGAATACAATAGACAGCTTCCACACAAAAATTTTTTTGAATTAATCAAATCAAATCATTAATTTTTTTTTAAATTTTTCATTTCAATATCAAATTATTGTATTGTCATCGATCCTTGATAAGTGTGCAATGTTTCAGTTTAATCTGACATTTTGAAGTGGGTGAAAATCTCGTTCAAAGATTCCGTTACTTACAAACAAACATACAAAAATACATGTAAAGCTAATAAAAGCGTGTTAAAAATAGGCCTATGTCCAGTACTGGACTTGTATAATGCATAATCTTTGTAGTTTAAACGAGGATTTTAAATTTTAAAACAATTATTATCTGTTTTTTTAATAAATATTTTTCTCATTAAATTAATGTATTTCTACCTCAGTGTCCAGAAGTAAGTAAAAAATACAGTAGCGGCGTAGCGTAGCGTAGCGTATACAGTGCAAACAAAACCTTATCGACCGTTTAAAATGCTCGCAACGTTTTTGATGAAATACCTAATTGTACATAGCAATTTATAGAGCATTAACATCGCAATATCTCTGATAATAAATCTAGTATATAGCTAGTATATACCGAGTAAATTATATACCTAATATACCAATGTCCTATCAACAAACACAAAAATAAAAGGGTGTAAAAATTCAATTTTAGGAGAAAAAAAAAAGTAACTGGTTTTCTAGAACAGCGGTTTCTAAACTCATTAATTTAATAATTATCTTAAATAATAGACTTCCTCAAAGTCGCCGCTTAGAAAGCTGTAATTGCTTAGGGTGCCCAGCAGACTGGCAGCATTACCTCTTTGAATAACCTCTTATTTAAATATTTTTATTACTTTTAGCTGTATTTATATTGAAATGGTAACGTTTTATTGCAATCCATTAAATTTTATTATAACAATAAATGGTTATTATAACTAATTTTAAGATGTTGTTAAATGCATCCCCAAATACTTATATGTTAGGTTTTAAATACGATACATAACGATACATACCTAAGTATTTACATTAATTAAGCAACAATCAGCTGCCATTTCGAGGATACACCCCGCCGAGCAATGATTTCAATACTGGCGGTTCTGTCATTTGGCAAATTTGGTTGTGAATATAAAACCAACAATTCTCTGTAATATGCCGTATATTACGGCAAACTCGTATTTTATGGCAGTCGTATTTTATGGCAAAGCTGTATATTACGAGAATTGTAACACTATTGTAAACCAGTAATGCAAATTTATCTAAAATTTTGGCAAACCTTGGACTATGACAGAATGTAGTATCTTTTTCCATTGCCATACCTATGTAGTCTTGCAGGTGAGTAAGGTACTTAAATAGATCTAAATATTGTGTTGTGTATGCTAGCTAGTACATTTAACTTTAACTTTAATGCAATTACATCTTTGAGCGTATAGCTATCAATATATCTGACAAATATTTTATGTTAATTAATCTAGTTAACTGGTTCCCAAACTTATTTTGTCTACTGAGTCGAGAGCTCATGCAGTCGTTGTCTAAGATGCCTCCTAGCTAAATGAAATTACAAATCACCCCCCAGGCCTCTACACAACGCCCCAATTTTTTTTCTGGGTCTCTTACCGCCTCCTTTTAGGCCTGCAGCGCCCACAAGGGGGCGGTATCGCCCACTTTGGGAATGGCTGATCTAGTTAGAGGAAGCGGCGTTCATCTTCCGTTCAAAATGTATTCAATACGGCAGTAATACAAAATCGTAATTCTATACTGTTACTTTTTCTGTGTTCATACAAAGGTTATGGTGAAAGGGGGTATAAATCCGCCAAGATTTCAACGTGTCACTGTTGGATGCTATATTGCAGATACAATAATTACGGGATACATTTATTTTGTTGTCTGTACAAAAAAAAAAATAGAAAAAAAGTACAACCCTATAGTTATGCTCTATATTTCAAATGTTTGCTAGCGACGTAAAAACGCTGCTATTAAGGTTGCCTCGCCTTTATTTTTTTTAAACTTTGAGGTGTTACTCTGGAACTATTGACTTTTGGCGAAGTTGCAGTACGCAAGCACAGTACAAGTAAGCATACAGTATGCTATCTTCATACAAACGCTCCCAAACAACGCGCTCGAAATCTCGACATATCTCGACATACGACAGTCGCGAGCGCGCCGCGGTTGTCGTCGGATGGTATGAGACGCTCCTGCGCATTTATTGACTAAATATTATGTCAATCAAATTTACGAGCACAATGTTCAGTGTATGGATGTTTGAATACATCTATATCGAAACCAGAAATATTTCTCTGTTGCTAATTTGTAGGAAATATATTATCATAATGATCTAGTTAATTATTGCTGATTTTTAATTATACTGCACATACAAAAGCATTTTTTTTTGTCCATTTCCACCATACTAACTCACAAACTTTTGAAACTAGATATAAAATACTAGTAAAATTATATAAATAAAAACGTATTAAATTTGCAATAATATAAAATGAAAAGATAATATGACAATTTAATATAGTACCTATTATCAAATAAGTAACCCAAGAAAAATATTCAGTACAAGTCGGTAGCCCTATTGCGCGTTTACGTACCAAACGACCGTAGGTAATTATCTCTAGGACACTGCCGAGATAGCATACTGTATGCTTACTTGTACTGTGACGCAAGTTTTCCGTTGTAATAGGTACTTTAATACCCTTTCGCATCTACCCATCCTTTCGAAATAACGTTGTACATGTTGTTGTTGTTGAAGACTAATTGTTCGTTATTTAATTGTTATTTATATTATTATTAATTTGCTATAACCGCTTCAGTAATTATTATTACAAGCTTTAGCGTAAAATCGTAAATATTACATATTATGACTGTACAGTGTAGTACATGGTTAATATCTAAGGGTTGCTTGCACCAACTATTTAAGTTCGATTTAAGGAACTAACATCTTGCTTGCACCGACCCTTTAATAGTTGGTGCAAGCGAGATGTCAGTACCTTAAATCGGGCTTAAATAGTTCATGCAAGCCACCCTTAAACTTAGTGTCAAAACTTAAAACTGTTGCAAATAATTCAGTATAACGACAAAATAAATGTTTCATTTCAACCGAAACACAGTGAATAAAAGTATATTCACTTTTACATTTTATTTCTCAATAATTAATAACAAATTACAAACTATAACACGTTGTCACGAATAGCCGCATCGAACAATCAACAGCTAAAGCCGCAGAATGATAAAGAATGATCCAGATTCGCGGTTCTTCTCACTGCCACTTGGGGGCCGTGGAGAGACCTCTCCAAGGCTGTATGCCTCCCTAAGGTGGTCATCATTCGTCTTCCGCCTCCGCGGGAGGGTCACTGGGGGATGACTTCCTGTTGGTGGTCCGTGGCGTCATCTTGCCATTGATGGCGTGTAAGGAACTCAGTTACTTCATCTCACGGCCAGCTTCTGCCCCGCTTCGCTGGGCTGTCTTATTGACTGCCGGGCAGTGCGTGGGGGGGGGCCGGGCCCGGAGGATCCCTGTTACTGCAGGGTTGTTAGAAGCGCCCCTAGTCTAGCAATTCTTTTAAGGGTCGCCGGAGGCGGGTTATTCACGATTAGCGTGGCTTCTATTATTTCTTTCAGGACTTCCAAAGCGGTCCTGATTACTTCACGCGTAAAACTTTCCTGGCCGTCAGCGGTTGGGTGGGGGGTCGAGTGACTCTTCCTTGTGGCCTCTGGGGAAGCTTCTACTGTCGGGGGCTCAGGGGAGTTGAGTATTGTCCTCTCTCCTGGCTCCTCGGAGGATGCTTCCTTCTTCTTCTTCTTTCTCCTTCTAGGCTTCTTCCTCTTTGTGGCTTGAGCGGAGGACGCAAGCCCGGTTCTTGTCACGGCTGTGTTGGCGGGGGCCATTAATGAGGCCTCAGCGTGCTCCACGCATTCCTGTTGCTGAAGAATCAGCTGCTGTAGGAATCTTCTTGATCGGGTTGCTGCGAGCGAGTTTGCAAGTTTGCAGTGACATTGGTGAGAAGAGTGGCGGAAACCCTAGCAGCGATGGCATTGGGGTACCCCACTCTTGCCACGCCATACTTCTATCTTCACACCTCGGATACACATAAGCTCCTCCACCCCATATATAGCCGGGGTGGTCTTCGGGCCGTTCTTCACCTAAGCAAAATAAATGCACCCGGGCCTGCCCCCGCGTGCACGAATGGGTCTCACATAAGACGTCTCGTACCCTAAGGCACATAGTTTGTCCTTGATTGTTTCCGTACAAGCGTCAACTGGAATACCCCTGATCGCAACTTTTAAGCTTCGCTGGTTCGGAGGGGAGTATGCGAACCAGCTTATTCCCTCTGCCTCGAGTTCGCAGAGGTATCCTTGTAGTGCGCGGAATTCCGTTTCATCGGCCGGGAGGAAGCGAAAACCACTCCCGTACGGTCGGACGTTCAGTGATCTCCCTAGCTTCTCTTTCAGGGCCCTGAAATGGGACCCCCAGTTTGGGAGCGTTTCAACTACGATCGGGGGGTATTTACGTTTCTTCAACCCCGGCTGCGTAGAGGGAGGCACTTGAGAAGGGGCGTCTGTTTTTCCGTCGGATACCCCCAAAGGCGTAGGCGTGAAGATATTGTGTTCTCTTCACGCCGCAGCAGAGGACGTCCCGGGAGCTGTTGGTCTCGTAGTTTCGGGGGGGGGGCATTACCCGCTGATACTGCGGCAGCATAGGTGTGTCGCCTTGACCTTGACCTTGGGTCACGCTTGGTGTCTAGTGTATAGCTTTCTGTCGTGTCCGGGCTGCTATACTTCCGTTTGGAGGCGCGTTCTTTCTCCTCCTTTGGAACTTGTTGTAGGGTGTCAGTGGCGTGTTGCAGGTCACTGCGGTGTTGAAGGTCACTGCGGTGCTTGTGTGGCTTCATCGTGGTATCGATAGTGCTGGGCGAGTTATCCGATTCGGATTCTGTTGACGAATCTTCATATGCGGCTGCCTGGCTGCTGTTTGGTTTAATATTAACCACAGTGTAGTAATGAGACATACTCAACTCATGTTGTCTCTTTAACAAGGACTGTGGCGCCTCGACGCGGACGTTTGTCGCATCCGTACTCAGTGGCGCCACTGCGGGCGATATCGGCATTTGCGGCGTAGACGGTGGCGCTGTCTGGCGGGCATTTGCCGTACTAGCGCTCAGTGGTGCCAGTGCGGGCTGTTGCGGTATTAACGACGAAGTGCGGGGAGTAGAGGAACTTCTTGAGTTCGCACACCAACGCGCTTCTTCGGTCAGCGCCGGGGTTGCTGCAGGTTTGTTTACTTCATTTTTATTTACTTCGGCTTTTCTACGCCGGGCTTCTTTGGATCGCTTGGTCGTTTTACGACCTTGGACCGCTTGGTTACGACCTTGTGTCGTGAGGCCCTGCGAGGGGCGATTAGGGTAGCTGGTTTTCCGGGGTGCGTCGCCACTCATCGCGGGGGCTTCGGAGAGGTTGACCGGCACCGCGACCTATAGGCTTCGCTCAGTACGTCCAAACATCGATCCCCCTCCCCCGGTGATTCCCGCTGGTGGGAGGCCGGGGTCGGGAAGGGCGGCGTGAGGGCGGACCGAGCGCCTAGGCCGCACTCGGAGAAGGAACTCCTCGCTGCGCTCCGCGACGAATGACGTACAGCGCAGGTGGCGTATTCGCCAAGTTATTCAAACGACAACCGCCGAATATCCGTGCTTGTTGAGAGGTCCGTGCGGTGACTCGGTACGGCGGCACAATGATCCAGATTTTTTTTTTTTTTTTGTTTCTGAGAGGCGAAATTAAACCCCCGCGGGCTACCCAGCCGGACTCTACGCCGAATGGGGAGTGTCGGACTCGAACCGACTAAACAAAACCCCTCTTTGCTGTTAGCCCTAGTGGCTTTTACAGCGTCACAGGTCGCGTTGCGGCGAGCGCTGAAGGCGCCCTGCCAGATGGTCGACCGCCTGAGGGTTCCTCCAGCCGAGGGATGCCTCGTATGTAGGGCGGACCTCGGGCTCAAGGCGTCACCAGGGGAACTTTCCGCACCTGCGGGCATCTTAACGGACTTCCTATTCGGGTGAGGGCCGGGCCTCTAACAGACCCGGCCGGCGAGGCGGCTGAGGGCCGGTTAGTGTGCCTAGTGTTCCGCGTGGCAGTTTACATTGTGGCTTAAGGCCCGCGTGTGTGCGTGTAGAGCTACGTGATCGAGCTTCTAAACGCGAGACCCTACGGGTGTCGCGGGGGTCGTCCTCGCCTCCGCCGGTGGGGGCGGTGCCGTCGTAGTGTGTATATATATAGCGTTTGCGGACGCGGGGTTCGGGGGTGTACAATGACGCCCTGGCCACTAAGGGGTTCGGGTGTAAGGAGCAACGGTGAAAGAAGCGTTGGGACGCCTCTTTTAGATATTGAGTTATAGAGGGCAATTCTAGGTCGTAGTGGAGATCTACGTTGCGCACGTAGGGAGGGGCACCGGTGGCCCTGCGCATGAACCTATTCTGAATAACTTGGAGGGAGTTGATGTGAGTGCGCGCAGCGTGAGCGAATACTACACTGGCGTACGTCATGATAGGCCTGACGCACGTCTTATATAAGGTAACTTTATGTCTGAGGGACATTTTGCTTTCAGCGCAAATGAGCATGTTGAGACGACCGAGGACGAACGCGGCGCGGTCGCGGACCGTTTTAATGTGTTGGCCGAAGGTCATGGCACTGTCAAGGGTGAGTCCTAAGTATTTGACTTTCCTAGTCCAAGGGATATCCTGGGCGAAGAGCGTGATAGTACGGAGAGTGTTAGCGCGGCGGGCGCGGCTGGTCATCGTGCCCCTCGAGAAATACACGGCGGCGCTTTTCTCGGGGTAATGATCCAGATCTTGGCACGCATCGGCTTATATAGACTTACTGACGTCACTTCCCTCACGCCTTGGCGACAACAGATGTGACAGGCAGGATGTGATGTCAGCTAGGCAGACCCGATGACGGTGACGTTATATTGCTTCATTACAATATCAAATAATAATAATGCGCTAGACAATACACACCAATCATCTGGTGTTAAACTAGGGTATTCCCTGTGCTATATGAGAATCAGACGACGACTACTAGGCGGATCTTCCAATACACTCAGACCCGAGACGATCTAGAAAAGTTCGTTTACTAAATTGATCCGACTGGGAATAGAACCCGAAATCTTCTGTGCTTGGTTGCAACGCTTAAATCACTACGCTATCGAGATCGTCAATTTTATCAGTCCATTTAATATTCGAAGCATGCATAATTCTAGTCGGTCTATGAGAATTCCAAGAACCTTAACCCCAGTTCAAATTGTGTAATTGAAGTTCACATTTCTCAATGTCTTTCAACAGTAGATTTTGCTTGAGGATACATTTTTAAATCACGGATAAAGTTTATCCCCCTTGACTACACCGTCAGGAATATAGCGTGAGAATATGTATGACGTATGTATTATATCTGGCACCAAAAGCTTAACATTCCTTTCGAAAGACATTCGTTCAATATGATGCCAGTAGATCACCATAGCATCCAGTAGAGGACCGCACGTATGGTGTTCATTTAAAATATGAAGTGTGATTAAAATAGAGCACCTCATTCTCTCTGCACTGTTGTATATAGCATGTGTATATCGGTACAAAATATTTCGCCAACACAAAACATACTGTAATGATTTTAAATCGAGTTAAAAGTGTAACTGAGATTAATGGGTCGTGATGTGTCGGTTCGATTACCACCGATTGTCGATGCGTAGTGATGGATAAGTATAACATTACTGATCTCGATATGTAGTAAACAAATAATCGATGTAAATTTTAGTTCTTTCAAAACAAATTAAATGGTAGTGAATAAAAAGGTCGCCGGAGGTCGTTGGATGCGGGCAGCGCAGGATCGGTCTTTGTGGAAATCTTTGGGGGAGCCCTTTGTTCAGCAGTGGACGTTTTTCGGCTGATATGATGATGATGATGAAGATTTAACGAACATAGTTCCAATTAGTTTCTGAGTTTACAAATAGGCAACTCTATTTTCTAAATGAGTTTTGTCAAGGCGAAATAGCTCTTATCGTGACAAAATAAAGTTCAGAGAATAGAATATTACCTTAATAATTACCTTGTGTGTATTCTCAATCCCAAAGCACTCTCCTCAATTTTTATTACGGATGTTTGTATGTCAGTATACCTTCGAAAGACGTATACAAACTAGCGCGATCCTTCGGCCAGAAGAACGAAGAATACAGTTAAGTGTATTTAAAGATAAATTAAAGACTAGTTTTCAAGCTTGAAAGATATTATTAAAATTATTTTCGCTTTTTTCTGTTCTGAAATTGCGAAGTGGCATTTAATGAAGAGTTATAAAATTTTAATATCTAATGGCATTTTCCCCACTATCGATATCGTTGCGCATCACTATCAGCTTAATAAAATTGTGGTCGAAACAATAGCGGTGTGTGGGCGACGCGGGCGGTCCGCGACACATTAGCAAACCGACATACCCGAACGAATATGAAAGGAAACTAATTATTATCGATAATCACGTAACTTTTACATGATTAAATTGTACATAATAGTCGATAAATTGTTTATTAGATTACGGATACTATTAAAACCCCTATATCAAGAGAATATTTCTTATTAATACGTGTCCAGAAATATCACTATCCTTTTTGATATATTGTAATAAAATAATCATCCCTTTATAGTACAAGCAAAAAATGTGTTTGACTTAATTTTTTATAAGTCATCGTCATCAAACTCAAGTCATCAAACTCATCTCATTTATTTATATTTATTTTATTTATTAATTTACTCATTTCATTTATATTTATAAGTAAGTAAGGTATACCTTTTCTACGCAACGCAACTAAAATATTTGTTCGCTAGTTTACTTATCACGGGAAATGAATCAAAATAATTTAAATCCAAAAATGTGTATATGTATGGATAGAGTTTAGTCCGATCAAAAAGAAATTATGCTCAGGCGATTTAAAATACTTATTCTTTTTTTTTATTTTTATTCTTTTTTTAGTTATATGTATCATTACCATTTCACGAAAATAAGTATTAAATTACGGTGAATTATTGACAGACAAGTAGACTAATTTGTATCATCGATGCCATGGCAATAAAATCAATCATTTACAAGTTATTTTTGCAGAATGATCGTATTTTTACGAGTGAGCCGGAAGTAACGAACTCAAACACTCATCAGCATATTGCGCGGATTTCCTAACTTGCGGTTCATTGCCTTTTGCCAAAAATAACTTTTTAAATGCCTACCTACTGAAACAAAATGTTATCACATTACGCTATCGCGTTTATAATTTGAGTAGACAATGTTGCAGGTGTCAAATATATCGTCTAGCGAAATGTTGTAGCTTTTGAATGTTGATAATGTTGTAGGTGTCAGATAGCTAAATTAAAGTTTAGTTCCGTGTGAATATGTTAGGTATGGACCGTTACTACAAACGGACGCAATAAGCATTTAAACGTATCTAAGAATGTTATAGATCAAAGTAACACAAAAAATTGAACACATGAACAGAGCTTGGCGTTATATTTTCCAAGAAAAAAATCGCAAGTAAATCATATTACAAAAGGTAATTAGATTTGAGTAGGTAAGTCAACAAAATTAAGTAAGTAAATGCCTAAATAATAAACCGAAGGTTATCAGAATAATCACACAAATCATAGGAATGCTAAATTAACTACCCAGGTAAATGTGTCAGCTACTATATAGTTCTTATCCGAACATTTCCAAAATAAAGGGCGTAGACAACATTAACCTTTTTAAATTCTGGTCACAAAAGCCTCTAATTAGCTATTTATTATTCACGCAACTTGATAAATCTGAATAACTTTATTTACGCAGGCTTCGTGTTTCTGGATAGTTACAAAAACAATTTACATATTTAATAGTGCTGGCCGAATATCGATATCGATATTTTTTTATTAACTTTGCGCGGCCATTTTGTTGAATGCCATTTACGATCGGTTATGCGGAATGCAGCTTTTAATGCGCTCGAGATTAATTCAATATTTATAATTTCTGTTTTTACTTCCGTTGGTGAGTAATGAGAACGCTTTGTTACTGTTTTTTACATACAGTAACATGTATTACATACATACTAAGCATTATATGTTTACATTTGTTTTCTTTTCATCTTTCTTTCAGATCTGAATATTGTATCCGACATTATAAGAGTTTGAATTTTTTCTGCTAAATGATTGTAAAGAGAAGAAATATATCTGCAATTATGAACAAAAAATGAATATACATACATATCTTCACGCAGTATCCCTAAAAGGGTAGTCAGAGGGGACGGAGCGCCAAGCGTTGCGGTCCTTACATACTTCTTTCGCTTCCTCAAATCTTATCATTCTCCTCACACAATTTCGCCTAGATATGCGACTGGTTTTGACATTTCCGTCAGCTAACACTGGCTATTTGATCTTCGTAAGTCAGTCTCAGTCTTCCTTGGCTTCATTCACCACTCGCTATCGTTCTGTAGATTTTCTTTGTCAGTCTTTCATCACTCATCACTCATTCTTTCCATGTACCCGAACCATCTAAGTATTCCTTTCTTCGATTTTACAATAATACTCTCGTGCAAGCCTGTCATACTGGGTATCTCTTCATAGCTTATGAAATGAACATAAGTAGGTACCTATCCAAAAATTAAAAATATATTTATTTCTAATCGTAATTACAATCGCCTAGAAAATCGATTCTTTTTAACTCGCAAACTGTTATGCACACAATTACCCAGCCCGCTGGGGATGGTATTGAGTTATGTGGAGTGTTTACCCATTAAAACTCCTGCGATTGACGTCTTCTGCGTGTCGTCGTGGGGAAAAAATGCTTCAGTCGGTTTTATAAAATTTACTAAGTATATAACACACGGAAATTGTTAATTTCCTTAAACTGAAATGGTCTTATTACAAAAAAAAGTATAAGTACTAGCATAAACCGGGACTAATAGATCTGGGATTGTCACAGTATTAAAAATAGTACCATGTTTAAAATGTGTTCTTATTACAAATCTAAGACCAACCGAGGATCAGTTAAGACAAGTATAAGTCCACGGTTTAAATAATATGCACAGATAAAAAACAAAATAGTGGCAATCATTCATTCTTTCATACATGCTTCATTCGATACAACGTTCCGTGTATAAATATAAAATAAAACTAATATATAAAATAAAACTGATTTAACTTTGATTTCGACGAAACCATCCCTATTCGAGTCCGACTCCCACTTGACCGGTTTTATAATCCTTTTTTTTTTTCATTTTTGATGTCATTCATGATTCTCTGTCATTTTTCATTTTTGATGTGATTCATGATGTCTGTTTGAGTCATTATTTTACATTTCTGTATCAATTTGCAACTCGGTTAGTGCGAAAATAACGGAATATTTAAATTCATTGGATATAACCTGTGACATATAGACAGATAAGTATAACGAAACTAGTAACTATTACGAGTATTCTGTTCTTGCCGATTCGACTTCGAAACAAAAATTACATATTGGTACCTAAGTATCTAGCTCAGTATTTATAAATTAGACACTCGATATGTCAAAAGTAGTCGCAGGCGAAAATGTGTGAGAAGAATGATGAGATTTGGAAGTAAAAGAATGTATGTAAGGACCGCGACGCTTGGCGCACCGCGGGGTTATTACCCAAAGATTTGCAGACAGCGACAGCCACGCGATCACTACGCGACCGGTGACCAATTGTAATAAAAAATTGATATCATCTATGACGATTGCGTATCTATTATTCTATGACCGTAAAATGCACTTTTAGCGGTCGATTTAGCGCCACTATACAAATTACACTACACATATTCTGGTTTTGACAGCAGATATCGCGCAATATTGGCTGTCACATGCTGTCTGCAAGATATGTAATAAGCGTGCCGTCCTCTCTGACTACCCCGTTATGGATACAGCGTGAAGATATGTACCTATATATGTATATTCGATAAGATTTTTTTCTAATGTGTAAAAGTAAGAAACGATTTAGAATTGGAAACTGGAATAAAAATAGGAAATGACGATTTAGCAGAGGTACTAGCAGATAATAGAACAAGGCAAATACTCATAAAATATTGTACAGAGTTAACGAGTATAGTAGTTAAGCGGAATAAGTGATAAATGTACACAAAGTAGGAAATAAGGATAATAAATGTATAAGTAATTATAAGTGCACTCAATGTAATAGACAAAATTAGAAATTGTAAGGAAAACTGTAGGAAAATAAATTAAAACTGTTATGTAATAGACCACTGGTTCCCAAACTTATTTTGTCTACTGAGTCGAGAGCTCATGCAGTCGTTGTCTAAGATGCCTCCTAGCTAAATGAAATTATAAATCACCCCCCAGGCCTCTACACAACGCCCCCATTTTTTTTTTCTGGGTCTCTTACCGCCCCCCTTTAGGCCTGCAGCGCCCACTTTGGGAATGACTGTAATAGACGATAAGAAAAGAGAAGGTAAATGTAATTGCATAAAGAAAAGACAAACAATAAAAATATGTACTGATGTAATATAGCAACTAAGTAATATGTAATTGTTGTAGAAAGTAGTTAATAAGGGTATTGAACAAGGGCGTCGCCAAGGGGGGCAGGGGGGGGGCAGTTGCCCCCCCCTAGAGATCAGATGTAGCTAGCCGCAAAGCGACCAAAGTACGAGCAATTGACTTCCTTCATTAAATATTATTTTTGTTAAAATAAATAATTATTACTGTGTTTAAAAGTTTGATTTAGTTATTGTGCTGTCGAGGGCTTGTGAAGTTTTATACATTGATATTAGAACCGTTCTTATTACAATCGTCCTCGAGGCAAAGACTTCCAAAGTGTAACGCTTCATGCTCTCGGCGTTCATATTTTTTATCCTCCATAATATTGCCCCATTGCCCCCCCCCCTTCCCTAGTCATAAGCTGGCGACGCCCTTGATATTGAAGTAAATATAATATAAGTGCACTAGATGTAATGGATAAAATAAGAATTGTAAAGAATTTATAGGTTAATAAACACAAACAGATATGTAATAAACAATAATAATAGATAAGACAAATGCATTAGCGTAAGGAAATGATAAATAATAAGAGAAAACAAAAAGAAAGTAGCTTAAGTACCTTTGGCAAGAATGAAAGACAAAGAGTATGAGGATGGATGAAAATCTGTAAAAGAAGAAAATATGAAAGATGCAAAATTAAAGAATTAAATATTAAAAGTATAGAAAGGGCAAAATAGTTTGGCAAGGAAGGAGAACTGAAAGATGTTCATGAGGGACCCACAAATGGCGAAGTGAAAGAGAATTAAAAGTTTAACAAAGTCCCTAATATGCAATCGTTAGGGGATGCGGAATAAAAAAAAAAATGTGTAAAAGTATTGAATAAATGACTGACGTCAGTTTCCTATAACCTCAGTCTGACCCTTTAACTTAAATAACTTAAATTTACTTAAGATTTGTAATATTACACACAACAGTGAACCCTGACCCGAACCTTTTCCAAGTAGGATAAATAAATTTAAAAAAAATACTAAAATTCAGCAGGTGTACCTACAATTATGTACAAAGAAATGTTTATGTACAAAATCATTGTTACATAAATGGCTGGTTAAAAGATACTTATTAGTGATGGTTTAACAAAGGTTCGTTAAAACTGAAGCCCCCGGGCCGTACATAAATAAACTTACCCACATCCCGATATTTCTGTTTGTTAATTCCTTTAATTACTTTCGAGCACTCGAAACCGTCAATTACAGTTTGAAAAATAAACAAAGAAATGCCACAACGCGCACTCTAACTACTTATTCTTAATTACTTATAACTAAGACGTAACTCAAGCGCTGAAATAGGTATTTAGTGAACTTATCTTGAAGTAGGGACGTTGATGTATTGCTGGGTGAAACGGAGCGTATTTTTTTTTAATCGCCGCCGCTGGCCATGAGCGCGGCCGTTCGGCCAAACCGTGTAATTAGGTGAGTATAAAAAGTTTAGGTAATTAATTGTGTGCATTGTGTGCTTAAAGTGATTCCTTAGTGTGTGTTAAATTGATATTTATTGTTGACATTTTGTGCCGTGAGCTGCGCTCGTATTTAACTGTTGTTAATTTTTATTCATTACCTGTTTTAAGCTAAAAACTAGCAAGGAAAGATGTTGGAATCCCATTTGCAATTAAAATTCTTCGTATACAAGACGTATGATTATGGGCAATTATGACCCAAATGTTAATATATCGTAATCTTTTCACAATCTACAACTACTCAGCTCAGACTAAACTCAGTTTCGAAGACAATACATTTTTTTAAAGATTAAGCCTTATCTCGTAATTACAACGTGCGTTGGATAATAGATAGCTGTAACATTTTATATAAGTATTTTGTTTTCTGTCTCAAACTAACAGATTAGGATTGTATTTGTAACTACTTATGTAAAAATGGTTAATAAACTGTTGTAATTATCATTGTTTCATAACTGGCCCGTTAACGTAGTGGCAGAGCATCTGTCTTTCAAACTGTGGTCCCAGGTTCGATCCCCGGTCAGATCAATTCAGGAAACGATCTTGTCTAAATTGGCTTGTAGTCTAGGTATAAAGTACTGAGAGCGCCCCAGTTCGTTGCGTGGTCGCTACATATAGTATAAGTGCTTAGTTTGGGTTACATATTTTGTGTAATTTTCCGGAGTGTTATTGTTATTGTAATCTAAGAAAATTGAAATAAAACTTACCCAATTTCACAAAAATTCTAATATTGGATAAAAGCCGACTCTTGGCCCGTTTTAACTATGAAACTCGTACACGTACCTATTCCATATTTTATTACAGTCATTAAAAAATTAATAAGCTTTTGACAAACTTGGGAGTGCTGGGTGA
This sequence comes from Zeuzera pyrina, assembly GCA_907165235.1. NCBI lineage: Eukaryota > Metazoa > Arthropoda > Insecta > Lepidoptera > Cossidae > Zeuzera > Zeuzera pyrina. The sequence continues at coordinate 3,259,167 of OU015639.1, forward strand.
GATCTCATATCGAGATATGCTTCTGAATGCGGATGCTGTTAATACGCCATTTCAAAAAACAACTTTAAATTTTCAAATGTACGTACATACATCCATATCTTCACGCCGTATCCCCAACGGGGTAGTCAGAGAGGACGGAGCGTCAAGCGTCGCGGTCCTTACATACTTATTTCGCTTCCTCGAATCTCATCATTCTCCTCACACATTTTCGCCTAGGTATGCGAGTTCTTTTCACATTTCTGTTGGATAACACTCTAACTATCTGATCTTCATAAGTCAGCCTTGGTCTTCCTTAGCTACTTTTACCACTCACTTTTATTCTATAGATTTTCTTCATCAGTCTTTCATCACTCATGCTTTCCATGTGCCCGAACCATCTAAGCATTATTTTCTTCATTTTTACAATAATACTCTCGTGCACCCCTGTCATACTGGGTATCTCTTTATTACTTATTTTGTTTATACTTGTTATTAAATGTAAGTAAGTATGTACTAAGTACAACTTGAGCTCGAGAAGGACAACAGCTCTTGTAGTCCACGCTGTCCTGTCACTACGAGAGTGGCGGGGCTCTGTAGTTGGCCCCCTGAGAGGTGCTTCGGCACAGCGTGAGAGGGGCTCGGGTGCGTTCCGTAGAAGATCCCGAATCCCGGAGTCCATCGATAACGCACCGAGGACGACTACTGCAGGAGCTTTGCCCCATGCACATAACCGAGTCTCTCTCCCCAGGGGGCTGGGTATCTGTGTGCAGATTTTTTCTGCGTAACAAAAAAAAGGGTTCAACTTGAACTGACTTGAACACGACAATGTACAAATGACAACTGACACAGATCAATACTGATTACAGGTAATATTAGTTACTTATAACTAGGATTGTTCTTACTTTTGTTAGGCATCACTTTTCTTGAGATCTTCACAATTTTATCTACCGCCAAATAATATTATAAAACAATGAATCGTGATAGTTTTTTGCATTTTAATGTTTTTAATGAAATAATTTGCTTGACATTATTCAGGCATTATATTGTCTAAATTTAAGGTTATCATTAAAAAATAAGTAATAAACATACGTCCTTTTTTATTATTCAAGATAAATTGTCTAAAATGTCTAAAATTTCAGTGAGTAGGTACACTAAATCGCAAGCAATGGTTAGTCAGTTCGGCGCCATTAATATCCTGACCTCGTAACTTACCAAATGTCGTGCGTGGCGGCCATTTCACAACGATTAATTAGCAATTCAAACAAATTTAGCTTAATAACAACGACTAAACTCGGTACCGATCGCGTTTACTCGTAATTAATGCCTTCCTAACCATACATTTTGTTGTAGGTAGGTCAAAAAGTAAACGCTAAAATGGCTAAAACTAAGTATCCCAATGGGCTGTTTAGTGTTCTAGTGATGTGCTTGAAACTATTAGAATCTTTTCCGTTTTAATGAAGAAAAAAAATTATTAAGAAAAACAAATTGAAAAGCACGTTAATAATAGTTTTGCTGGAGATATAAAACAGATATATCCATGAAATAATTATCGTAGTAATAACATTGTAACATTACATAAGCGCAGATGAATTATATGGTTACTAGCGTAAAATATAAGTATGTAGGTATATGCAATAACAATGTTCTTGTTTAATAAATTGTCAGCGTTACATATATCATTACATACCTATCTCTTTGAATGGTCAAGCTAAATCTCTTCGGCGTAAAAAGCTGCTAGCCCGACGGTCTCCTGAAACCTTGATCAGTCGCTTGAGCATAATTACATTTTTATTATTACACTGAAATCAAAGCATTGCTGCATTTTTTTTCAAAATTCGCGCGTTATTACCTACCTACCACCTACTTTACTTTACGGAAATACTCCTAATCATAAAACACTCAATAATTTGATAAAAATACGTATTATATATAATCCGTCTGGAAGCATTTTATTACGTACTAGTGACCCGCCCCCCGGGAAAAGGGTTTTTCGAAAATAAATAAGAGCCCACGTTACTCGTTGATAACGTAAAGTAGCTTTCTATAGGTGAAAGAATTTTTGAAATCGGATGAATAGTTTTTGAGTTTATCCATTACATATAAACAAACAAACAAAATGGAACATATGAAATGTGTAAGTGGCGCTCTCTATTACTAACTTAGGTAAATAGTTACTACTTATTTGTAATTGGTAACTAAAAATATTACCGACGGGATACGCTACGGAGAGCAATATAATAATTCTGTGTGTTTATTGTATTTATTTAAAAGTATTATAAATAATATATAATATACCATAAGTGTCTCTAATCTGTGAATATACCATTAATAAAATAAAAAGAATGTTATTATGGTTATTATCCTTTTTTTTCCCGTTACAATTTTAGACATGGTTATTTTATAAATTATGTTATAATCCTTCTTAGAATATTTGATTAGAAGATAATATTATATTACTAGTATGAGTTAAATACAAACTAAAATAATTTTGGATTAGAACTTAAAACTGTATTTCTGATCGTAACAATTGCTACCTTATGTATATCTGTACTTGTGTCAAATGTCAATTTCAAATGACGTTTGCGAGGTTTTCATAGAATTTTATAATTTGCAATTTTATCAATGAAATTGTCATATTTATTTCAAAATTATGTTTTTATTCGATTCAAGTGGTAGTATTTGATGTAACCTGAATGTTTCAAAGTATTAATTTAATGGGTTATCGTATAAGCGGATCAAAATGTCTTACTATCTGTTTGGGACTTACTTTCATTATGGGATGCTATTTAGCATCACTTCCTATACAATCAGGTAACAAATATTTCAAATAAAAATACAATCTATTTCATTCATTTAATATATAAAAAACACATATATTAGAAGTACCCTGGAGAAGTGTCTTCAACTCGCGAAATATAACCAACATACAACAGATTTAACAAGAAACATAATGTCCTGCAAAGTTGTGACATGAGTGCTCCTTTTCCTGTAATTCTGTATGTTATCTACTGAGCAAGAAAGCAAGACATTAGACGCCATTTTATGTATTTTTTTTATATTATGCTTATTGGTATTATACAATAAGCTAAATATAATAATAACATACTTTCCCCCTGCATGTTATTGTGTAAAACAGACATTAAGTATGATTTTACAGTATTTATTTTTATATGTCTGATGATTCCAATTACATACATGGAAGGACTTTACATTGAACTACTACTTACATGTAAATTTCTAACTTAACCGCCAGGAGTCATTTTTGGGTAGAAAAGATTTCTAAAGCACAATTTTCTTTTTGAAATTTTATTAATACCATGAACGCTGTCTATACAGACATAGTTTTAGCTTCGAAGAGCTAGTTAACAATATTGTCAATTGTCAAAACTGGAAGCAGTAGTTATTGTAAAGCTAAGCCAGTTTTTTAATATGGCATTTTGAACTAGCTCAAAGGACATTGCATTTTATGCTCCTATTATTTATTATTCTTATCTTAGGTTTTACAGATTTTCAGAAACTAATTTTCAAATGTTATTTATATATTGATAATACATTGCAGATGTCTGACTTGACTTTCCCAAATATTTTCTAAATTTCTCATCTTTTTTCAGATCGGGTAGCATTACCTAAGTCAAGTCGATTAGAAATTAGTTCGACACTGTTTAATAAAAAGCGGTTAGCAATAATAGTTCCGTTCAGAGACAGGTTTGAGGAGCTATTAGAGTTTGTGCCGTATATGCACAACTTCTTAAAGAAACAGAATATACCTTTTCATATATTTGTTATACAACAAAAAGATAGTAACAGGTTCAACCGAGCATCGCTAATAAATGTCGGATTTCTTTACACCAAAAAGAACTATGACTATATAGCAATGCATGATGTGGATTTACTGCCTCTGAACAAGAATTTAAAATATGATTACCCTGCGTTAAGGCCATTCCACATATCATCTCCTGATACACATCCTAAGTACCATTATGAGACGTTCATAGGAGGTATATTATTAATAAAGAGAGAACAATACGAATTAGTTAAGGGGATGTCAAATAATTACTGGGGTTGGGGATTGGAGGATGATGAGTTTTATGTGAGATTAAAAGATGCAGGGTTATCAGTGGAAAGGCCAAAGAACATTACTACAGGCATTGCCAACACTTTTAAGTAAGTATTTTTAACAGACTTCAAAAAACGAAATTAGTACTTTCAGTGTTTTTATTTTGAATTTTATTTTATGTTGTAATTTTTTCCCTTCCGAGTAGAATAATAATTATTTAAAGTAGAACTATGAATAAGTTTTTTTCCAATTCTTGGAACGGATTTTCTTACTCAAACTGCAATTTTTATAATGCTATACATATGTAAGTATTGTCTTCTCTGCTCTTTATGGTGAAACATAAAAGTTATAAAACTTCAGCTATGACATTACATACTATGTAGGTATTTAATAAAAATTTGCAAACAGTGAAATAACCATAACCACGAGTGATCTCTGGCTCGTGGTTGGAGCAAGATATAGTACATACAGACATACATACACTAGCTGTTTCCTGCGACTTGGTCCACATGGAATAAAAAAAGTAGCCTGAGTGGTTTAATTCAGTCCAGTGATTTAACCTTGAAAATGCAACAGATGCTGTAAAATTTCCCCTTATAATTTAATTGTATAGTTACATACAAAAATCAATTACAAATATACAATGATTGCACATACTGTAATATAGGATATGGGTAGTATAAACTAGGGTTTTCAGCTAAAAATACCGACGTCGACTTTAATAGCAATAAGTCAACTTGTAATAACATAGAGTTGTTTATTATATCCAGACATATTCACGACAAAACCTACCGTCGTCGTGACATGAGAAAGTGTTACAACCAACGCGAAGTGACACGGCGGCGAGACCGCGTCACCGGTCTGCATGATGTCGCCTACAAGATATGGAGCGAGCACAACGTCACCATAGACAACTTACCACTGACAGTAATCAATGTAGAACTTATATGCAATAAGACTGCGACTCCTTGGTGTCAGTGCCCAGAGCCGACAAAGACTAACAAAAAAACTTAAATGCAAAAAATAGGCTGTTTTTTTTTATTTATGTAATTTTATTGGCTGTGAGCCGATGATAAATTAACATAATTTTATAGATAAGCGACAGGTTTTTTGTAGAATTTTACATTTTAACTCTTGATAGCAAATAACCTGTGCTATGTGAAATATATTGAAAATAACGTTAATTCTTGCTGTATAGAACTTCTCCATTTGGATAAATAATTGACGAACAAAAATTGTAATTAGAATTTTTGTTAGCCAATTATTTAATAACTGCAGTTTTTTTTTATTTAATCAATATTTCTCTATACTATCTATTGAGGTTACTAATCATAATGCAGATCTAATATCGCAATACATATTTTATGTGAATCGTTATGAATCGTTATTTTATCTTTTGATGAAAACTTAATTACCTAATTGCAAATGATACATAATAGGTATTAAAATATAAAAAAAACCTTTTCCAATTCGCATTTTTTGTGACACAGGTTAAATAAACAAACTTATTTTAAGTTAAAGCAATAATAATTAAACTTTTTTTAGAATTTTTATTTTATATTTAAAATATTTAATATTCTAAATAATTGAAACTTGTCTATTCCTTGGGTGCCATTGTTTCTTGAAGATTGTTATGTAAATAAAACAAAATTATAAATAAATAAAATTTTATTTTAAGTTTCAATACCTTAGTTTTATGTGTAAACATGTTCAATAATTCATGGTTAAAACAGACAGACAGACAAAATAAATGTAAAGTTATATGAAGCTTAAGACATGACATTAATTATTATTAATATTTTTAACTAGCGGCCTGTCCCTAATTCGCTCGGGTTGAATACATAATATATAGCCTATGTCCATCAGGAATAATGTACCTTTCAAATGGAGAAAAAAATATTGAAATAGGTGCAGTGAGACCGGAGATTACCCTCCACATATAAACAAACCTAAAAAATACGTTATCTCTCTTTATAATATTAGTAAGTACAGATAACAGAACTATAACGTAGTGTAAAAGACTTGTCAAAGTGGTGTGGTGTAGCAAATATTGGTAGTAATTTTTCAAATCAATTTGGAATGATTTGATCAAAAATATTATGTACTAAGCACCCCGGCTTCCCACGGGTAGAAATGTTTTTAAAATCAAATACAGCCCATGTTAATCTCTGATAATGTAGCTTTCTATAGGTGAAAGAATTTTTGAAATTAGTCGAGTAGTTTTTAGTTTACCCATTACATACAAAGAAACAAAGTTACTTCTTTATAATATTAGTATAGATTTTTTTTTAATTCATGAAAATATAAGTTACCTATAAAACTTAAATCCTATTACATATTGTTTAAGAGCCAACATTCCCAGCGCAAGCGAATTCGTTCTTCAGCCGCGCCTTATGGCGCAGGCAATAAAGTTGATAATTGCAGTTGCAATTTGACCATATAGCGCGGATAAGTCTCAACATTTCTTTTCGTACATAATTGTAATCAAAAATTCATACTGCAAGTATATGAGCTATGTAAACATAATAATGCAATATTTTTAATGAAGTAACAATATATGAGAGTTTAATGTCGATTTTAATAAGATAAGTATTAGAAATTTTTGGATAATGCATGCAGGCAATACAATTAAGAATTGTAATTGTAAAATGTAATTATGAGAACATTTTGTAGACAAACAATTACAAATAGTAATTGTAATAATTTTTACAATTAATTATTAGATTTTGTCCAACACTGTTAGACAGTGTCGCCCGAGGGCATGGACCGGCCGAATTATTCAGATTATTTATGAAAAATTATCGAAAAATAACGATGTTAATGGGACATATTATCGACATACTAGTCTTTTTTTTAAATTAGGATATCTTTTTGAAAAAAAAATGTCTTCGTCTCCGATATTCTTAAAATGCCATGAAATATTAAATGAGCGTATAAATTCAACCGATAAAGTATCTCATAAACTTTAAAAAACAACAAACAGAATTTATATCCAGCCAATAACTTCGGAGATATAGCTGAAAATATGAAGTAAAGCCACCAACGCAATTAAAATAATTAATAATTCAAAACATGAAAACTTTTAAAGATACACGACCCCTTTTTAAGATTTTTATCAATAATCGGAATAATTCGATCGGTGACATGCCCACAGGTGACACAGTATGTTATAAGAACCTTTCCTATTCTTTTGTTAGTTATAAATTTGCTTCATACAACTCTGCATTTATTCTTAAATTTTTGTTCATAGATTAAAGCTACTGTCACGCCATCACAAACAGGTATAGATATATTCTTATGGAAATTCAAATCGCTGATTTGTAATGTGAATATAATTACTTGTAAGCATTAATTGACTAACGTAACAGTGAGACAATAACTTAATATGCGATTATTTATAATCTATGACAATAACTGCCTCGGCCTTGTTCAAAATAGTAACAACTAAAAGCTGTAGACAAATATTTATATAAAACAGTTATACAATATGTCCCAGCTCCAAACATTGGAAAAAATTTAAATAAACTTGCGATTTGACCAACACATTAATCCAATGTATAGAGCAAGGTATTAGCAGCATTGGTTACTAAGACAACCCACAAAGCTTAAAATTATCAATAAATAACTCAGGAACTTGTTTGATTTGCGTTTCGTTTCTATAATAAACTATTGTGACACATTACAATAAGATTACTTTCACATTTGCTTAAAGTTAGATAAGTACATAAAGTACATATTTAATATGTATAAATGCTTGATATCATAGTTACAAAGCTTCCAACCCTATAAACAATTATTACCTATAAACAAACTTTACAGCCGTCGGAATTACGTTGTGGTCATAATTAGAATTATGGTTACGCCCGCTCCGCTTCCCACATCACTCCGAATTTTATAATTTAGTGATATTGCCAAGGTAATCACAATCACTTATAAGGAGTGCATTCTATAATGTCCTCATAGAAGTAAAAGTTCATAAGAAATGTCAATAAGGGAGTAAACATTGTCTTCTCGAGTTTATTTAAGAAACTACTTCCACGGGGATATTCCTGAACGCAACCTACAAATTTGTCGATTGATTGCAGATTATAAATGGCGCTAAAGCTTTGGAAACTTTTATTAAAGTCCTGTGTTTACTATTAAACCTTTCATTATTCACTTATTAAACCTTTTATTGGTCACTTATCGACTCTTTCATATGTCACTTATTGACCCTTTCATGTCACTTATATGTCACCTTTCGTCACATATAAAACCGTTCATAAGTCGTTTATTAAACCTTCTATAATTCACTTATCAAACAATTAATATTTCACTTATGTATTCAACTTTCATTTGAAACTCCAGATTAAACTGCATAAATATCGAATTTTCAATAAGCTCTATCTAAAAATTTAGTATACGATTTCTAAAAACATAACATTTATATAAAACAAAATTTTCCAAAGAAGTCCTTAATGCGCTCAAAGCCCTAAAAGTACAAAATTAACAACGTAACATAAAACATTTGAAGACATATATAACGTGAAATTTATAAGTGGCCTGATTTGTTCACCAAAAAATTGTAATACTCAAAACGACTCAAAAATATACTCATTGAAATATAGTAGCACTGAGCTCCACTTATTGTCCCTAACTTTTAAAGTTTTAAACATTTGTTTAGAATTTCGATTACAATAAGAATCCAAAATGTCCCCACTCCAAAAAGCTCATCGATTCACATTACTAAAAATAGGTTGATCGCCTATTTTACGTGCTGGTCGGTTAGTTAAAAAAAAATTTTTTTTTTTTAATAACTGAAAAGGTTAAGATAATTTACATATTTAAAAATTCGTTCGAGCAGCGTACTTTTATGAAAAGGAATTATAATACATTAAAATCAAAAAAACCTCTGTAAAATTGTCTTTTAAAACAACTGAAAGTGCGTTGTCTTAAATTCAAATAAATTTATTCAAGTAAACCCAATTTCAAGGTATTTTTGAACGCCAAACCTACTTTAATTCGGTTCGAAAAGAAAACCAGGGGGCCTAGACAAGTGGCTCAATTGTCGTAAACGCTAGTAGAATAGAATGACATGTACCACGTGATTTAGCGTAACGAATTTTAAATTGATAGTCAAACGGTATTAACTTTGTTATATATCAAACGATACGTAAAGTCGTGTGAAAACCGCCGTATGAAACGTACCCAAGTGACACTTTTGATTAGCAATAACGCCAGTAGGCGTCTCGATTGAACAAGGCGTTTGCCACTTGTCTAGCCGCTCTGGATACTGAGAAGAATCGACGAGAAATTCAGTCATGTATCTTATCAGTCAGGTCTCTTAGACAACCACTAAAGTTAGGAAAAGATCGAAATATTATTAAAAGTTAATTTAATATGATGATTGGATAGATATTAGTTTTGTGATAAATACAATATTTATGTATGAAATGATTAGGTAAGTATATCTTCAGTCATTTTTGACAGTATATCAATTACAAGAATGACACAATATATATAATATAATAGCTGATCGAGCTTATACATAAAACAATTTTCTGATTAAATTGCGAAAAGCGAATTTTTGTCACCTTTTTAAATTACAAGAAATTAAAAAAAATTTAAAACAACTAAAAATTTGTGGTAATCGACGATTGTCACTACAAAGTAAAAGTAAATATGAGCTATTACTCAAGTAAATTTCTTTATGCATCTGAATACTTAAGTGAATATTCAATCAAGTGATATTTGGACTCAAAGGATTCTATATCATATACCTAATTATTAAATAATTTTGTAAAATTAATTACCAGACATTTATAAGACCTAAAATTCCCGTTGTATTATTCCTGTAAACTTCAAGTGAGATTATATGTTCTAAAATTTTAAAAGACAAAGAGATTGAGATTGACAGACATCTTATAAGGGATCTCTGTCATTCTTTTTGAGATATGGAACCCTAAAACGACAAATTTATAATTATAGTATCATAAAAAATAAAGTAAATGCATGCAAGCCATAATAAATTGGGCATATGGTAGACATCTAACAAAGTATAACCAAATAACCAATGATATAATAAAAAACAAAAATTTGACACGCAATTAGATTCTAAAACTTATTATTTTGCCTTGCCTTATAAATAAGGTTACTGATGATGTATTAAACAAATAACGATTTCTTTTAAATACTGTATATTCAAAGGGGGAGCTCGCTGGTTCCAAAATCAATCAAATCACAACCATGACACATATTTAACATTTTACTTATTAAAAATGAGTTAAATATAGTAAAATTACTATATTATTTCGTAAATTAAATAGAATTGTAAAAAAAAATTAAAAAAAAAATTCACCAGTTGAACTAGGTCCACGGGAGATAATGACTCCATAACTATCCCTCTCAAGAGTTCGCTTTAGGTTATATAGTATGACAGTTAAAATAATGAAATTGATTAGAACCCTATTTCTAAGACAGACAATTTCACAATTTCAATTATATTTGTAATTTAAGTATATTACATGCTGGGAAATTACATCAAAACATGCATAAGTCTATGTAAATATTATTGTACAATGATTAAGCTCCATTTTGTGCTATCAAAGCAAACTATAATATTAAATTTTACTAAATATCGCATAAAAACCACAAAATCTTAAATTACGACAGCATATTCAATTTCTATTGACGTAAATGACAAAGTACAAAATAGAGCAAACCATACATACTTAGAGTCGCAACATATAATTTCGTTTTCCTGAAAATTGTGCCAAGTAAAAATCAATATCGCGACAGATATGGCAACACTAAGTTAACCAAAAAAAAAAATACAAAACTTAGCTTTATGTTGGTATACAATTTAATACCATATTTTAAACGAGTTTCATTAATTTATTAGTATAATGAAATAGACCTAAAGGGATATTTGGGCAGGATGTTTAACACAAAAAGTGTGAGGCGTCGAAGGACCAATCCGCACACAAATAAAATCTCGAGCCACAGACACATATTATTTCCTTCAAATAAAAGAACAAATCAATAAAATTACACAACAAAATGGCAGTCTTGATCAGTGAACGCATTTGATTAAATAGTACAAATAAAAAAGCGCGCTATTTTGTTTTTTCACATGTTAAAACTGCCTCGACTCTTGAACATGTTAGGATTCGGTTTCAAAAGTTTATTTATAGCGAAATAAGTAGTTACAATAAAAATATGTTTTCATTGTAGTTATTTATTTCGTGACACCAAAGTTTTTTTTTATGGCGGAGGGGACAACGAGCCGCCGTCACCTGATGGAAAGTGATCACCGCCGCCCATAGACACCCGCAACGTCCGGGGAGTCACGGGTGCGTCCGGCCTTTAAGGATAGAATAGGCGCGTTTCTTGAAAGTCCCTTAGTCATCCCTAAGTATGACACAATTCGCCAATAAGGTATTTGTACGGTATTAAAGTGTATACATATGGAAGGAGCAGTAACGCAGTAAAGTCGTGTCGTGCGCGTGCGCGTGCGCGTGCGCGCGGCCGCTAGAGCGCGTCGGTGCCGGGGCGGCGCGCACACCACGTCAGCTACAGGCAACCGCCGCCCTACGCACACAACCAGCCCTCCAGTCAATACTATATACGCACACGCACAAAGGGAGGACGGAGGTAGGACTGTATACTGTATATGGCATAGTTCACAAACTGGCAGCTGCGACGCACGACTGAAGCTTACTCCTTACGAACGATTGTTATGATATATACTCCACAAATTGACGGTTATTTGTATACGTTATATAGGTACAGTAAATAGTAATATTCTACATATTATAACGTATGTAGACGCTATACAATATATATACATGCATCAAGTGTTGCGCAGCCTTACTCTGTACGGGTTGGACATATAAAAGTAAGCTGAATATACACATACATGATTTCGATGTGAAAGATGCGTAAAGTACGTTGCGCAGAGAAACGTTACTCTTAACTTTTTAAATTAACGCTTGATTTTACTCACCATAAAATTGCCGTACCGCGGGCTAAATATGGAAATCGATTCTTAAGGAGTAAACTCCGAAAACTCGAGTATCGCCTAACATTTGTCATAATTTGTTAAAAATATTATATTGTGCTCTATGCCATCCCAGAAACGGCAAAAAATAAATGTCGAAATAATTGCAAGCAAATATATCAACTAACAATTTAAATTCAAATGGAATTTTACACAAGTACTATTAATATTATAAAACTAATACACTGAAAACTGAAGTCATTTAAGGAAAGGCTATTCTTAATTTACGCTCGAGCAACAAAAGCCATGTTAATCAAACTAAGATTTTATAATACTTTTCTTTACACTTGAGCTTTGATTATCTTACGCAAAACATTTGAGCATAATTATGTATAACTTGAGCATAATTATATATAATGCCACAATGATACGTACACTAATACAAGTCATTGTATAATGATTCTGAGTAATTTGTCACTCGAACGGCAACTACAATAAGCTACGAGTAAGCTACAACAATCAGAACTGCTGATACTGATGATAAAAAAACCAGCTTTGCATTTCATTTACGTACAGATAAATTACCTACAATCGCTATATATTACAAATACGAGTCTAAAATAAAAAAAATGTATTTTTTCAGTTATTATTAATCTAATACGTTTCATAAAAAATTCTACATAACAATTAGGCAACAATTTGATTACAAAAAAGTTTACAAACACTCGTAAAAATAGAGTAATGCCTAACAAAATATTGGATATTTTTTTGAAAATGTTATTTATCCGTTTCGAAAAACATAATACAATACTTTAATTATAAAAGACATTTTGGCACTAATAATAACTATATTAAACCCATCTGAATCTTCTGTGAAACTCAAATCAAATACATATCACAATTATGACGTCATTTGATACCTTCAGAAACATTATCGACAGAATAGAAATAAAATATTAAAAACGCTATCACAGTGGGGAGAAAGGGGCATAAAGACTATTGAAGAGATATCAAATATTAATTACGTATATCATTATGTTCTAAAAATCTCTCTTACATTTCATTTAGAAATAAGACATAAACATGTCAGAAATACTTATTTAAGAGCTAAGTGAAGTCCATATTGAGTCTATCGTTATTTCATATACATATGTATTTAAGTATATACATAATACTGAATATACATAAAACGAAATACATGTAATACTTATACTTTTTTTTTAAATTTTGCCAAAAAGTTGAAGAAAATTGAGCCACAATGTTTTAATGTACAATATTGTACTGTCTTACATTATACAATAAATATATTTAATTTATTACCGAAATTACTTGGATCTATTTTAATGGAAGTACTATTGTTATGGCCTTTTATTTAATCTTTTTTGTTATTTTTTTATTTTATAACGTTCACATTACACACACAATTTAATTATTATAATAGAAATACTAAAATTTCCAAAAAAATTGACACGAGACTATTTGTTATAAAAAAATTACATTTATTTTTTTCCATTTTTTTATATTTTATTCAAAAACAACGAAAAATCAGATAAAAGCCTTTTTACTACAAATGTACCCATAGACATTCGGTTTGAACAGTACAAAAAGACCCTCATTACCGCTCCACAACTGTATTGATTATCCAGTCCATCTTCAGTCCTAAAACAGGACTCCAAATGTCATACTAGGGGTCCAAATTAGGCTTCAAAATTTTCCATTTTAAAAAATACTAAATATTACACTATAGCCTCGGTATCACTGATGACATGTATGCCATGTTTAGTGAGAATCAATCTAACTATATCGTTACAACTACGTGTTTTATAATTTCTACTAGGCTCTTTATCTTTCAGCTTTATGCTTTTTACCTTGTCACACAACTTGCTGACTTCCGATTTGCTTTTCTTCATACAATCCGGTTTGTTCAGCTTCCTTATAGTGGAGGCGGAACACCGTTTTTTAATATTCTCTTTTTTGACCGTTTGGTCCACATTACCCTCACTTACCCTCCTTTTGTATATGTCCAGGTCAATATCCTCATTGGTTAAGTAGCTGTCCAGAGAAGAATAAGTGGTTTCTGAGAAACTTACCTTAGGGTCTTCTAGAATACTTTCAGTGGAGCTCACGATTTTCACTGCTTTCCCTGGGACGTAGTTGGTTGGTACTTTATCGACATAGGCCATTTTGGGTTTTATGGATTCCATGGGGCTTACAGAGTCAGTATGGGTGTGAGGCATCAAGAAATTAGATTTTCTAGGCTTTTTCACTGTTATGGTTTCGTCAATTATAGAAGGTCTATCTCTTATAGAAATTAGTATTTTTTTATAATTCGACTCTTCTGGTGAAGCCATGATTACGTCTTCTGGTGATTTTTTGTAGTTTGCTAATAAATCGGTAAATATGTTGTACTCACTGTGTCCATGGTAAGCGTACGAGGAAGACATCTTGTTAGTTCAATTTGCTAAGACAATAACGTCAAAACTCAGACTTTAAGGCTCGTTTCGTGATCTCTTGGTAAAGAGCTCTAAATAGGGTTGCCAATGTTTTTAGAGACAGAACATATTTCCTTTTTCAAGGGAATATGTTCTGATAAAGGGAATATATAAAAGTATATTTCTAAAATATAAAGCATTTTTAGACATTTAATAACTGAAAATAAGTACATATTTTATCACACAGAAAACAATATGTGGTACCAAAGTAATATATTTTCTCCCACTGGAAAAAGATCACATAATATATTATTTTATCCTTCCCTTCCATTTTGTTTTGAATTATAAGACACTCAAAATCATGTCTAATACCGTCCCATTTCATATAACAAATGCATTTTATTACTATCCGCAAAAAAATGTTTGCAAACTTTGTTATTATGTAAAACAAAAAAGTAAAATATGATTGACAACCCTAAATCTAGATATATTTTTAATAGCTGATTAATATTTAATAACAAGAGATAGCGAAGTAGCCTATAACATAATATACTATGTGTTAATATTATTAATATCAAACGTATCTGATGAGCTCATCAATATTATAAATTCACTTAAATATGGTGTCTCAAGCAGTATTGTTGTGTAGAATATCAAAAGAGTATAAACGGACTATATTACGTATACTGAAAGACTAGTAAAAATGTAAAAGAAATAATTAGCCAGATTATTAATTAATTATAAAAAAATTATAATAATCTTTAGACGGATTATTACAAATTTTTGATAGATTTATATTCACTACTATTGTATCACGTGTATACTTTGCATATTTCGAAATGAGCATACCTACGTAAAAATTATGGCACACATATATTTCTATATTTTATCTTTCCAAACATGCATTGTCATCTTGGGTGGGTATATCGTACCCTGATGACATAACCATGGTAATTTCCAGACACACTATGGTCACAAACTAAACAAAGAGCTCATACTGTAAATATAACACCATAAACTGTTGTAGCACCAAGTAACATCCAAAGTCCAATCCAATGTTTCTTATTTAACTGGTCTATTTCGTAAATGAACTGTTCTATTTTGTAAATGAACTGTTCTATTTAATAAATGAACTGTTCTATTTAGTAAATGAACTGTTATATTTAGTAAATGAACTGTTCTATTCAGTAAATGAACTGCTCTATTTAGTAAATGAACTGTTCTATTTAGTACATGAACTGCTCTATTTAGTAAATGAACTGCTCTATTTAGTAAATTAACTGTTCTTAACAATAGACTTGGCTTGCGCCTAAGAGTCTGTGACTGAATGCACCTCTCTACGACAAAACATACTCACTTTTTGGCTGTCTTCGCTCCGTATAATCTATTCTGTGCTATGTAAGCTAACACGGCGTCATCGGTGAGGTATTTAGCGCTCTCACCTCGTCGCAACAGCCGCCTAATAACCGTGGAGCTTACTTCGTTAGCCACGTAGTTGGTCACGAGAATTACATTTTTCTGAAGATTATAAACATTTATTGTTAACCTTATTATAATTATTAATGTATAATAAAGAACTGGTACAAGTGTCTATACCCAGTTCCGCTTCGCAATCTGAATGTGTAAAAATGTCACGACTTGTACACATCATATAATAATAATTATCAATAACCGGGTCTGGATTGTGTTAGCTATTGTTAATATTCGTGATTAAATGTTTCAATTATGTCATTAATAGATGGCAACACCGTCGTTGATATGTGTTGCTACTTAACGATGATTTATTCGTGATTTTGAAATTTGGTATTTTTGAATGGCATGGCAGTTTTAAATGACATGGCCTGTCGAGAACTACACGAGCTAGCGAAAGCACCTCTTTTCAATATACCTCTATATATCCTACATTTACACCGACGTCGATAACCTAAAGGAACGAAAAGCTTTCAATAGTGTTAATATTTGTTGTTTAACGCAATACTATCAGTCTGCCTGTGACCACGATAAATACAATCCGTACAAATGTCTAAATAAAAAAATCAGTATTACCTAAAGTATTACAAAGTCGCCTCAATATTCCTATACAGAAGATAAATT
Organism: Zeuzera pyrina; assembly: GCA_907165235.1. Classification (NCBI taxonomy): domain Eukaryota; kingdom Metazoa; phylum Arthropoda; class Insecta; order Lepidoptera; family Cossidae; genus Zeuzera; species Zeuzera pyrina. The sequence goes on from OU015639.1 coordinate 3,275,707, forward strand.
TTACCAGCATGGGAAACTTCAATTAAACATTGGCAGAGTTGAGCATTTCTCGTGCTAAAATATTGCATTGTTATTGGTTGATCGTTTTCGCGGCAAAATCTCGGCCGTCTGTGTGGCGTGCATCATCTTGTTCAATCAGTCAGATTTATAAATACATTACAAGTAATACTGTGCTAAATGCTCCTGCGAATATAATTCAATATAAATTCTTTACGCTTTCGGCAAGGTCGGTTGCAATCGGTAATTGGTTGAGCTTCTCTGTGCAAATGCGCAAACTGTCTGAAGGAACAATATTTTGAGCCCTAACGTAAATATTAATACCACATAGACCCGGTTATTTAATTGTAAGATTCCTGAATGTAGTCTAGTGAAAATTGTAACAAAAAACCTTTTTGTTTTTTTGTTGAAGTTCACAGCTACAGAATTCTGCCTGTTTTTTAAAGAATCCTCAAAACAAAGACTTACCCTATATTTATGAAGCATGTCGGAATCATATATAAACCGGCCGGGGTCGCATCCCGCTCGCGAAACAACCACTAACCCATGACGACCGACAATTGTCTCCAACTGAAACCATAATATAAATACAATGTACTTCCAAACCTGTCGAAGATCCCAGGTTCGAATCCCGGTTAAGTTAATTCAGGAAACGATTTTTTTCAATTTTTCGTGGACTTTAAGTGTTATACAGGCTCCTCACCCAGTACAAGTCTACAGCTGTGGAATCGAAAAACTCTAAAAATGTAAAATTAACAAATAAATTTGGAATGTTAATTAAAATCTGAAACTCTCCCGGTAAATTGCCACTGTTTTGGTGTTGTTACATAAGCTATAATATATATGAAAAATCTACTTAACACATTCCAACCGGCCCAACACAGGGCGGTGTTGAGCCGGCACCCACCACTGTGTGGCCTCCAATATGTATAACATTAGGCCATTCGATTTAAAGTAAATCATAACAAAAGAAACAACTGTCAATACATTTTTAATTCATATAAGGTATATCATGGAGAATATTAAAGCATACAATAAATAAATAAATAAACAGAAACACTAAATATTTCATTAGGATGACAATAAATAAATATGTTATGTAATTTAAAGTACATAAACTAATAATTTAACAGATACACAATCATGGCTCGAGCAAAGTGTATACCAGAAGCACTGCGCTCGAGACAGACCAGTAGCGTTAAAAAAAAAACAGGTCGATGCGGTATTTGTCAAATGCCTAATAGCGGTAATGAACTTGATTTTAATCAAAGTTTACTGATTTCAAAGAGAAACCTAATAAAGGCAGGTTGCCAGTCTTCTTTAAGATCCTTATATGAACATAGGCGACCTTTACGGCTGGCACTGTATGGTAAACTTCTTTCCTGTTCTCTACCAAATAAAAGAGAAAGAAGTTTCTCACCACAGTACGAGATATGTGTGGGACTTAAGACCGACCGAAGTTTCAGATTCGGCATCGGCCAATTTCGACCAAAAATGCTTGTTACGGCCGCAATTTCCATTTCGGCCAGAAATTGGTCACGAGCAACAACTATTTTTATAAATTTCATTAAACTCCCACTTCATTAAAATTGAAACATGGCCACAAAATGGTATAAATTAAAAACAAACCTTACGCAGTACGCAATAAAATGCATATTTCATTTCAATGTACTTTTATACAAATATACATAGAGCAAGCCGTATAGCCGTTGAGTTACTGCGCTATATCTGGGTGTCCACATAATATATCTTAAATAGACAGATGATTCATAATTAATGGAATATTTCAAACAGTGTATAACAAAATAGGCATTATATGACTAGTCCATTTGTGTGGTGCTAGGACCTTCTGCCTTCCAAGCTGAGGCCCCAGGGTCTATTCTCAGGTCAGTTAAGAACACGAATATTTCTAAATTGGTTTTGAGTCTGGGTAATACAGGAAGCTCTCCCAGTTTGATGTGGACTTTCTACACGGCAAGCTCAGTTTGAGATCACAGAATTCATGTAGTTGTCTAGACTATTTCTTTATTCAATACTTATTATATATTTACTAGCAGACCAGTGTAAATATTTCGCAGTGTCGTGATCTGTCATTCACATTAATTAAGCAAATTGGTGGCAGTGACGGTAGATGATGAAGTTTTTAAAATTTAATAAAAATTTTTTTTTTCATTAGCGAGCAACATACTATAATGTTTCAATCATTAATGTTGAAATAATATTATATAATCAGATGTTAATGATTACGATAAAAAATAATTAATTAATCAGGATATAATATAAACTTCTTTCTGGTTAATTCAGTTAGATACTATACATCCACGCTAAAAATTTTAAATTAGAATACTTACGTCTTCATCAGACCATAGACCTGGTGTAGCGAAGGACTCCAACAGATCAGCACCGCAAAGCAATTTTACGGTCACTTTTCCATTGATATCCACGTTGCCATTCAGTTTCGCCATCAAATTGTCCGGTTCATCTATACTATTCACGTTAAGGACGTCGTCTGGTAGCCACGAAGGGGGCTCCTGGTTGATTGAGGACATTGAGGAGAACTGGCTATTTATTGTATCCTGGAAGAGAAGTGGTTATCAGATATCAAAGGTCCAACCATAGAACTGAGAATAATGAACAAGATCGAACAATTGTTCAACTTGGGCATAGGGAGTCCTGTTTAGAGACATGTCAGTGCATAATTATGCACAGGGTGTCTAAACAGGACTCCCTATACCCAAGTTGTCGATATCCCTTATTAAATCTCGACAGTAAATAGATGTGTTATAACTTCATAAGTTCAAGCAATTTGTTTGTATATCCATCTGTATTTATGTGTCTGTCGTCTGTTTATTTGTATATCTGATGTCGATCAGTATGTATATTTGTCTGTATGCGTGTTTTTTTTGCCATCACAACTCACAAATGGATTAACCAATTTACGAGAATATTTTTTTCGATACGTCATGTTGACATTATTTTTAGATACATACATACATATCTTCACGCCGTATCCCTAACGGGGTAGTCAGAGAGGACGTTTATTTTTAAATGTTTGGTGGAAATGTGTCAAGCCATTCTTAAGACCTTCAGCTTTGAATAGTAATTGTGAAAACATGTTAGGTACTGTGCAGTTAAAAATTGAAAAATATGAATTGCAATAAAAGGGGACTAAGTCAGACACACATCTCCAGGTTTCATAGCAAATAAGTTAGAAGTTCAATTTAATAACTTAAACTTAAAAAAACGAACAATAAAATAGGTCCAATATACTCATTATTTAATTTTTGTTTCTCGTCTCTAGTTTCAGATAATCAATTTTGTGTCTGTGACAAATTTCAGTTCCGTTAGTGTAAGATGACGCAACACATCGACTGTGACATACAGACAGACAGACATGATGAAACTACGAGAAGGGTACTATTTCAGCTCCAAAACTCAAGATAGTACAGTCCCATAATTCAATTTTTATATATGTAAATACATATTTTAAAAACTAAATTGATCTAGACTTCAAGGCAAACCTGATGGTACTGCAGTGATACTTTAGTTCTCGTCCACCCAGACTGCTGTGTCTCCCACTCTGACACTTTGATCCATGATGAAGACCGCAGTGCCAACTTCAGCATCGATATCCTATATTTGCACATATTTTTTTTAAATCATTTGTAATTGGCACAGCAATGAGAAGGGCCAATTGAAGTGGATCACATTAAAAACTTTTATTTATGTTATTTTTATCATCACTGGCTGGCTCATCAAAGCTAATGTGAGGATGAGCCAGCCTCTTCTTTCTTCTACATGTCTTCCATGCCAGGGATTTTTCGATTCTCAGCCACGTCCATTACTTAAATTTCATAAATTCCCCGCTTTGTAAATTTTTAAATTATATTCCAGTCTTTTTAATAAGTACATTGTGTATTATAGAAAGTAAGCGTAGTCCTTGCCTTGGGTCGCACAATGGGTGTAATTATCAGAATTTATATAACATTTATTTATATTTAAATGAAAATTAACTTAGGAACTTATAAAATGCAATCAGAAACAACTACCTACATGATATTATTATGTACACTTTATATTACTTAAGCGATGAGCTTACTTGGCTCATTACATTACAGACTGTACTGACATAAATATTGTAACAATTGGACATATTGGGAACATTCGTTATTTATTAAATGTCGCCTTTCATTCATTTTTTTGTCTTTGTTAAAAGACAAAAAGATGAACACATTGATAAAAGAGAATCAATTATAATACTTGCTTTGTCCCAATACTAACCTATGGATTCCAAACTTGGAACTCTGCTAAAACCCAACAGAGCAAACTAAGAGAGTATCAGGACAGCATAGAGTGAACCATGACAGCTAACAGAAATATTAAGAAAACAAACAAGACATTATGAAGAAAACGACTGAAATGTGATAGAATTCCGAAAATTAACAGCTAAGTGGTGGGCTGGACACGCAAATCTTAGGAAGACAAATGGAGCAAAATAATAGAGATGTGGTACCCAAGAGTGGGAAAGAGATTCAAGACGGTTCAAGAGATAGGAGGATGAGATAGTGCAATAGCATGTAAAACATGGATTAGAATAGCGTAGGACAGAGGTACATGAAGAGGATTGGTGGAGAAAATTGACAAATGACAGATCTTCAACATGACTGAAAAGAATGTTTTCCAGTAATGAAGTTATCTGAAATAAAAGGCCAAATAAGTGAAATTTATTTAGTCTTAATTCACTTCAATAAATCAATTCAGTAACATTATTCATATAGAATACTGTTAAAAAAAAACCTATGTCCTTCCCCTGGGTTTAAAGCGATCTCAATACCCATCAATTTATAGTGTTTTAACCATGACAACATAAAACATGGACACACATTTGCACTTATAATTTTAGCAAAGATACAGACATTTTGTTCGCATAATATTAATGGGATTAATAGAAAAGTAGGAACTTCAAAGTCAAAGGCAAATCAATTTATTCAAGTAAACCCAATTATGAGGTATTTTTTAATGTCAAATCTACTTTAGTTCGGTTCAAAGAGAAGACCTGGACACTGAGAAGAACAGACAAGAAACTCAGCCAGGTATCATTTTTTCAATATCATTTTACAAAAGGTTTATTAAAATACAATATTCAGAGAGCCAGTAAATGCAGATGTAGAGAAGATCATTTCCAGGCTATTGTTTTATCTTCAACGAAATCGTTTATTTTATAGTATGATTGTTTAATCAATGTACGTTTTATAACTAATCTAAATCTATTTTCTGTTAATTGAGTGACTTCTTGAGGAACTTTATTATAAAAACGAATGCAGTTACCTGAAAATGAAACATTTGACTTATGTAATTTAAATTTTAGAATAACCAATTTATTACGACCTCGTGTTTCCATACCACCAATATCGCCTTTCTTTATAAATAGGTCTATATTTTTCCTTATATACATAATAATTTCAAAGATGTATAAGGACGGCAAGATGAGTACATCAATGTCTTTAAAACAATCTCTTAGTGATTCTCATGCATTCATAGTGTAGATGGCATGTATCCAGTGTTGGGCAAAATGTAATTGTAAAAACAATTACAATTAAAAATTGTAATTGTAAAATGTTATTGTAAACACATTTTGTTAGGCAAACAATTACAATTACTTTGGCCAACACTGCATGTACCGCTCTTAATTTAACTTACCGGTGGTGTGCAGCTATCAAATCATTTTTGCCATAAGCGTCATGTACTGGTGACATAATTCCACCCACAACAGTACCTATACCCAAAGAGTTAATGTAGTCCTTTGCAATTTCTGGAAAATGTTAAGATACAATTATTTTGTAATGATTAATCATACAACTTGTATGTAATGTGTAAATGACGATTAAATTTAACAATAGAAAAAATAAAAAATAGAACAAAAATTATAGAAAGTAGTTACAAAAGTAAAGCAATTGAAATGGCGCTGGACTGTACATATGATGAAAGATGCAAGAGATAAATGGACAAAAAAAAGTAATAGAATGCTATCCAAGAGATGGGAAAAGGAAAAGAGGAAGACAGTTGAATAGATGGGAAGATGACCATCCGAAAGAATGGAGGAGATTATAATCCAATAGAGTACATTGAAGATTTATGGAGGAGGCCTATGTCTTCGGGCAATCTGAGTACTTGGAAGATGTTTAAATTGTGCACTTAGTCAGCTATATTAAAACAGAAATAAAGGCCTATTTTATTTAATCATAAAACTTGTGTGTAATGTAAAATAACAATTTATACTAATTTGTTATTTACTAAAAATGTTTTAATAAATAATAATTTATAGACCATGACCCTTTTTTATGAAATGCAGCTACTATAACCAGATTTCATACATTATCACAATATAACGTAGTTTTGTATGGTGTCTTATTTATAGTTTTTTTAATAATTATTTATTTTATTAGTAAAATAAAGGCTTTATTACCGAAAGAGCATGGGGTAGGAAACCCTTAAGAATGGAATTAATTTGTACTTATCCGGCACTGCAATACTGTTATAGCCTAAACCAAATAAACGTTACAAAGCTAAGGATCATCAAATTATCTACACAAAATATTTACGTTGACTTACGAAATATAGGTACATAAAAAGGAAAGTAGGTAAATAAGTACAGTCTACGAGGTATGGTAGGAATTAGTTTAAGAAATATACGAACAAAAATTAATTAAATATTACGCAAAAATATTGCTGACATACCAAATATTCGTAAATGCATATAAGTCGGTGGACTAAAACTGCCACAGGCCATTAAAACAATCTTTCCTTGAGACATTTTGTTCTAAGGCTTCACAATTTCAGTTTGTAATAACTTTTTAATCACAACAAAACAATGTGACTGTAATAATGGGTAAATAATCATATCATTCGTCTCACATTGATTAATTTAAATCCTGCTTAGTGCTGTTGACACATGAAGTCCACTATTCATAGACACGGAGTAACCTTTACAACTTATTAGGATAATGTTAGAAATAGTATTTTCATCTGATTATTCGATGATAACGCATTCGCTCAGTGTATTAGATAAAGACAATAATAACTCTGATATCAGATCAAAGAAAATAAAATGAGGTAAGATTATAATTAACTTTTTAATTTCCTTTAAATCTACGTACTTATGCGTAAAAAGAAACGTACTACAATGCAATCAAATTAAAAACTGCTATCGCGTATGAACTTGCCTTTTGGCCAATGAACTCGTATCCAGCCGTAAATAAATTAGAAAAAAAAGGAAACTTGACAGCTAGATAAATAACTTGTGTGAAATCGAAATAGAAATGTAATTTTTTAACCTCAATACGCTCAATACTATTACTTCTTTATTAAAGTTCCTTTCAAAAGTCACGCAGTTTTTCGTAAATATAAATATTTATTTAACGAAAATACTTAATTTTAATATTAGACCCAGAATTGCTCTTAGACCTTTACACCTAGACTCTTTTCTTTATTTTTTTATAGGTTATCTTTGGAAATTAAAACAATTTATTATTTTTAAATATGAGATTGACAGTGCGTCTATTATCTTCTGTAACACAAAGAAGACCTTATTATGTCACTACACCCATATTTTACGTGAATGCAGGTAAGAATCAAATAAATAAGTTTGGTAGATGACTGTTAAAAATGCGTAATTTACCCATTTCGTGGTATTTTATTATACTTTAAACCTTTCTTTTACCACTACTCTTATTTCAGCACCTCATATTGGCCACCTATATACGGCAGTAGTAGCTGATGCTATCCAGAGATTTGAAAAGTTGACAAGTCCAGATTGTAATATTATATTTTCAACAGGTAAACACAATATGGCTTTTATATTTTTAGAATTCAATGATGACCCCTCTAAATACTTAAAAAAAATGTATATTGTCAGCAGCAACAAAAAACCTTGTAAATCAATATTTTAGTATAAATATTTTGTTTCCTGAGGATATTAGTTTAGGGGGATGGGAGAACATAAATACATATCCCTCTTGTAAGGGGCAAGTTATAAAAGTTTACAATTTTCACTTCGAAAATGTATGAAATTACCATAGATTTTATAACTCTAGATAGCTGTCACTACATAGTGAGACAAATAAATCGAAATAAGATGTAGATTTGTATGTGGTGGCGGCTTTAGGGGGTGGTGAGCCTGGCAATCGCATGGGGCCTCATGCAACTACCTGAGTGGATAAAAGTTGATATTTAATATTTTTATTTTATTCCTTGTTATTGATTGTAGCAATAAAATAAATATGACAAACTTATTGTATGAGAAGTACATATTAATGTATATAAGTAAGTGCCTAAATAATTTCTCACTTAGATTTATTAAATGTCACAGTCATTATAAAGTAAGATTATTAAGGTAAGTAGGACACTAATTAACAATATTTTTTTGTAATTTGACAATAAAACAATTGAAAAATTAATTAGTATTTATTTGAATCTTGCGCTTTAGAAAATCCACCTTGTGACCGCCCGGAGTGTTGCAGTAACTAAGACTGCCGTTGTGTGTAGGTGCCATTTTCTAACGAAATGGTGACTGGTCAATTTATTTGTTAATAAACATGTATTGTATGAGCAGGTGGGTCAGGTTTGTCTCATGTTGTTCCATGGAACTTGGCGTCTGCTGCTATTTATAAAGTCTATGGAAATTACTTAAATTTTTGATTATGTTCTATTGTATGTGGTAATCCCCACTAGGGTTGCAGCATGAGGACATGTATGTATGGTAACGCAGTGATATATTTATAATATATTTATGAAATATGCTCCTTTATAAAATCCCAAGTTTCGCTTCGTCAAAACTACACTTTTTAAGGTAAGTAAATGATGATTGAGGTGACTTTAAGTATTCCTTTTTTACAATCATGAAATGGAATACTAACAAAATAAATTAATATAACAAAATTAATAAATTAGTTTATAAATTGTTTACAGGCACAGATGAACATGGTACCAAAATTCAACAAGCAGCTGCAAATGCAAAGGTATCATTGCCGGAATATACTACGAAAATGTCAAAAGAGTACCAGGACCTTTTCAGAGAGTTCAACGTAGAGTATACAGACTTCATACGCACAACACAGGAAAGGCATAAGAAAACAGTAAAACATTTTTGGGTAAGACCCTTTTTTGTTTTCCTTCATCGGGGATTTGTCATCAGTATGTGACTTAAATATCACTGCTAGTAAAATCCTAAGGAGAGGTACCTATTGAGATTTGGGAAGTTTCGATGTTCTCAAAATCCCAGAAAACAAGATATTTCAGGGTCGAAGTCCCATAATGTCTCAGAATACATGAGGTAAAATAAAATTAGAATCTAGATCATTTCAGTGAGATGTATCATTTAAACCACAATTGATGTAAAAATCAACATTTATGGAACATAAAATGAAATTATATCTTTTATGTTATAGTATTATTGTTCTGGAATGCAAACCCCAGCCCACCCCAACCCATAGAGCGTAGCGTTTGTGATTTGTGATGTGTTTTGTTGTAAAACATACCATATTTTTATGTAATATAATTCTAAAACAACGCATACTTTATTATATCTACAATATCATAATATTTCAAACATGCAAGTCTAAATAATTCTTACGTTTAATTCTCATCCAGATTCATTTTATGGTAATAAAAAATAGATTTAGTAAATTAATCATAATAATGATGATCAGTTCAGATGATTAGACAGAGGCCAATAATAAACAATATGTACACATAATTATATAAGCGAAAACTACAGTAATTATTCATTACACCAATGTGAGGGAACAAGCAATCACAAACACACATAAAATAGGAATAGTATTCCACACAGTTGAAACCACAGAGCACAGCTAAATGGAAATAAAATTAAAAGTTAAGAAGTATGTTGTTTACTGAAAATGAGGCTATAAATAGAATTATTAAAGTTAGATTATATACAGACCCAAACCCTACGTGTTTTTGCTAGCCCATCTATACAATTCTTATTTATTTCATATTTAGCCTTACCTGTCTTTTACAATCTGCATGAGAAGTTAAACCGTTGGCTCAGTATGTTTTGCCCAAACCAGCAGGAAGCAAAAAAAATGAAATTAAAAAAAAACTATTATTTGTTTCAGAATAAACTAGTAAAACAGGATTACATATACAAAGCTAAATATTCAGGTTGGTACAGTGTGAATGATGAGAGCTTTATACCCGAATCACAAATCCGAGATGAATTAAGAAATGGCAAGACGGTAAGTGGAAAATCAATGTTATGGACATGACTTTTTTCACTAGCTCTTCTCAGTACAGGTTTTTTCAAATATTAGATAAGTTTTGAAATTTAAATATGTCACTCACCTCCACAAGCTATCAGTGTGCTTAGTCAGGAATATGTGATTAGACCATAGTCCTCAGCCCATCATGAGTGACTCAACATTCAATAATTCAATGGCACAAATTCTACTTTAATATTTAATTATAAACAGGCAAAGGGCCTCTAAATTACAAAAAAAAACCTAATGTATTTGATTTGGAATGAAGATTTTGGAAATGAATCATAACTGTGACTTGTGATTGTTCTTCTCAGACCGAAACTTCCTATTTTAGGTGAAAGTTTCCGTAGAATCTGGTCATCCAGTAGAATGGACAGAAGAAACCAACTATATGTTCAGATTGAGTGCATTTAAAATACACTTACGGGAGTGGCTTAAAACAGGTATAAAAATAACATTAAAATATTACATGTTGTACTCGTGATTTAGGTTCTTTCCTTTGGACAATTCCTTGCAAGAAGAATTTTGATTCTGAAATAGTTGTAAGACTTAATTAAGAGTACCATTATACAAGACCTGCGAAATGTAATTACCATATATGTAATTATCAGTATATAATAATAAGGGTCTAAGTCAATTTCTAGACAAAAATTACAAGTTTGTCATACAAATCTATGGTATATGTCATTTCTAGGTAGTGAACTAGTAATATACAAAATACTAATTTCAGATGGTGTCATTACTCCGAGCAAGTTCCAGAAGCAATTACGGGATATGTTGGAGAACGAAGCATATTTTCCCGACATATCAGTGAGCAGGCCCTCATCGAGGGTGCACTGGGCAATAAGGGTATGTTCACGACGCGGACGTGTCTTATACTCATCTCATTAACTTTTAAATTCATCAAAATTGGATGTTGGTTTCATATAGAGGGTGAAAAACTCGTTTAGTTTATTTATTTACATATCCTCACGCTGTATCCCTTACAACGTAACCAAAGGACGTAGCGCCAAGTATAGCGGTCCTTACATCTTTCGCCTCCTCAAATCTCATCATTCTTCTTACACACCTATTATTTATCTACTTATTTATTAACGTTCATAAAAGCGAGAAAGCGAAAGGAATATGTAAGGACCGCGACGCTTGGGGCGCCGTCCGCTCTGACTACCCCGTTAGGGATACAGCGTGAAGGTATATATAGAAGGAAGGTATATCATATATGATAGCAGTTACAGGGAGATACGCAATATGACAAGGTTGGACGACAATGTTGATGTATCTATACTACTTATGACATACGACAGTGCTTATATGGTTCGAGCACACAGAAAGAATGAGTGCTGAACGTCAAAAGCACTGACAAAAGAAAAATAATGATGAGATCTGAGGAGGCGAAAGATGTGAGGGAGAGGTCTGTGATGGATAAAGCGTCAGAACATCTATGTACATTGTACATACATATGTATGAAAACAAGTATTTGATAAATTAATAGTTTCGTTACTCTAAAATAAAATCCTTTTAATGTATGGTATGAAGTGATGTGATTTCCCACTATATTGATCTCCACTGAAGGCTGTCTGAACGTTGCATAACGAACGTAGTTCCAGTTTCGCTTATAGTATCAGCAGGTTTGCTGCGGCAACCGAAACCAAATCTGAAATTTCATTTCGCGCTGAAACCAAAAATTCAGTCAGACACAATGTCGGAAATATTTAATATGTTATGTACTTCGATAGCTTAACAAAGAAAGTTGAACTAACTCACTGATCAGCCGCGACTTGCCAAGTTCCAAGGGGGCCCCTAGTGAGTCCTCCACAGAGCGTTTACGACACTCTGATTTGTGCCAATCTCCTCGATTTTAGGGTTCCGTAGACGTGAAGTTATTTCTTGTAATGAGTTTTGTAGCTTTATACTTGGAACGAGTGATCGACACAGTTAGCCATATTTTTTACATGTGTCGAGAGAACTATCTCTGTTTTTTTTAGAATTATACAATAATTAGAATACTGAACACACAAGAATCTTAGAATCACATTGAATTTTGCGTTACTAACACTTTGAAGCAGAAAAATATAACCTTGAATCCTTCACGTATGAGTTTTATCTCACCTTGTTGTAATTCTAAGATTCTTGGCCAGATATTCTTATCAACCTGACACTCATGGACTCTGCTTTGTGAACTATATACCGAAATACTGATTATCAACAAGGTGTTTTATGGGGTTTCTACAGGTACCTGGTGATGAAGATCAAAGTATATACGTATGGTTGGATGCATTGTTGAATTACTTGTCGGTAATCGGTTATCCTGACGAGGACGCAATGAAGGCGCTAGATCGACCTTGGCCGGCAGACGTGCATGTCGTGGGGAAGGACATACTCAAGTGAGTATGAACAGGAGTTCACATACTCGTTGATGTATTTGAGACTGGCCCGTTGGCGCAGTGGCATATGCATCTGCTTTCCAAGCTAGGGGTCCCGGGTTCGATCCCGGTCAGGTCAATTTAGGAAGGGAACTTTTCTAAAGTGGCTTGGAGTCTGGATGTTACTGGGAACTCCCCCAGAGTTTGTTGTGTGGTACGCATAATACAAGCTTACTGCTTAGTTTGGGGTCACACAATCTGTGTAATTGTCTGGAGTATTATTATTATTTGAGTGAGTATGGGTGTGTGTTCCAATACTTGGGCATATATTCAAATAAATTTAAATGTATGTTTAAATACTCTGAGATATATTCAAGTGTGTGCTTAGATATGGGTGATGCAGCTCATAAAATTAGTATATTACAGTGAAATACTCAATTACATACAATTACATACTCAAACATATTAAGAGAAAGAGATATATTACAGATATTAAACACATAAACACATTCTTGACTATTATTATCGAATATCTGACTGAGGCATTCATACTCTCTTGATATGACTATATTGTAAACTTAGTATATACTGGCATAAAGACGTACAAAGAGTGTGAGTGGGAATGTAATCTTTTGTGATAGTGGCACGAGTAGGAAAGGGACAGCAAATGAGACGCTATTGTATCACTTTTTGAATGACAGGTCGTCACAAGTCATCACGCTGTTGACTTATTTTATTATTTTGTATTATGTCTGTTTTATTTCAAAGAAATACTATATATATATCCGTCCTCTCTAACTACCCCGTTAGGGACACGGCATGAAGATATGTAGGTATGTATGTAAATACTGTATTTTTCAATAATGGTTACGTGTTCTGTGATTGTGATATTACATATCGCAATAATCAAGGAAATCATTTATTTCATATGCAATATTGACAAATTAAAAATCGTCACGCGTCAACGAGCTCTATGTCTGTCTAAGTTGTCTATACGCTAAGTATATGCTAAGTTATTTTCCTTCCTTTGTGACGTATTAGTAAGTAGAATCACAAGTAAATAATTTTTTTCATAACGTAAAACTCCTCCAGTAAAGTGATAGTAGGGTTTACTGAAGTTATAAAGGACTTCTTGGAAGAGCGCGAGAACGTCAGCTACACATGTTTATTTAGATCTCCTCCATTCTTTTCACTTACACAGTACTTTAAAACACAATATACTATCACTTTTGTACTTTAAAACTCCTAAAAATGTAAAAAATAGAAAATCTAAATAAAATGACAACCTCACTTCTTCCATTCCCGCCAAAAAGTCCATATACTAAGTTTATGATTGAAATATTAAATGTAGTGGTACACAGATGTTGTACGATGTAATTGTCCGGTAGGTTCCACGGTATATATTGGCCGGCGTTTCTGATGGCTGCGAAGTTCCCTCCCCCGCGGCAAGTGGTGTGCCACTCGCACTGGACGGTGGACGGCACCAAGATGTCCAAGTCGCGAGCCAACACCGTATGTCCTCGCGCCGCCGCCGCCTCCGTCTCGCCCTCGGCGCTGCGCTATGTGCTGCTCAGAGAGGCCACCATGCACAGTGATGCCAGTGAGTATGAGCCCATCTATCAATTATGGCACACAAATATCAATTCAATTTTTTCAGTGATGGCTCTAATGTGACAAGCACATTAATTCTGCCAATGTCACGTATTGCAAAAGACACTATACAGGGGTAAGCATAATACGGAAAAAAAAATGTTGATTTGCTGTTTTTCAGACAAATGTAGGTACCTAAAACAAATAAGTTTATGTAAGGACAGATGACACACAAACACTATATATATATATAAGGTTATAATATAATAGTATTAGTTATATGTAATGTATAGCTAGTTATAATATATGGGTATATAAATTATAACACAAATAAACTTCACATTATAGCCTGATGTCATTATCACATAAAAATTTATCCAACACCTTAACAAAAGGAGTATTTACCAAAGACAAAACAAATGTACAATTTACAGGACTAGGAATAGAAGGGGGAAGAATATCATACAGAGAATATTTTAGTTTCGGGCAGCAGAAAAATAAATGATCCAGGGTACCTTCATCGATACCACACTCACATAAAGAGTTATCTCTAACGTGTATTTTAGCCAAATGTAGAGGTGTACACATATGTCCCAATCTCAAACGACAGAATATAGAGGTATTTCGTTTACTGAGATTACGGTGGACGAAACACCAAGGCCTACGAGGGACTTCCAGTTGGATCGAGCCATAGTATTTACCCTTAAACGATCTAGATATCTGCTACGCATCACTCCAAGACATGAGTCTTGGAGTGGTTGGATTTTTTCTGTCATAGTGTCGTTCTCACGTTAGTCCACCTCTTTCTCTCATATCAGTTTGTCTCTCTCCCTCACGTCTATCTGTCACACTTAGGGATGTTCCGATACCCATAAGATATGGATACCTACTCATATAAGTAGTACTCAAATGATTTTTCAATACTAATATGGGTACCCGTAAAGTATCGATATTTATATCGATACTGCTTAGATTTTTTTTATTTTTACTTTATTTTTTATTTTGTTTTATTTGGAAAACAAACAGCTGTATAAAGCTAAAAGACAAAACATACATATAAATCTAGTAGCCAATTACATGTTTTCGCATATTGCAACTAAGTACTTACTATTAATTATTATATAAAATTATAACTTATAAATAAATAAAAAATAAAATGATGATAATAATTGTTTAAAAGATATAAACTTTAAAAGAAAACAAGACTTTACTCTTGTCAACTCTGTTAGAGAATCGCGTCAAACCATGCCTGAGATAAAATGTCTCTTAATTTGTACGGATCTGTATTAAATAGGTCAATGCTTTGGTTGGATAATTAGTTAAAGTATTTGGGTACTCTATGGAAAAATGAGTGCTTTCTGTAATTTCTCGAACTCGCGGGGATGTACAGATTTTTGGGTTTTCTTGTAGGCCTATGTGGTACATGTAACCTAATGTTGTACAAGAGTTGTGGGCAGTCGATTTTATTTTTAGCAACTTTCATTAGGTACATCATATCAGCGATATTTCGACGCGTGTGTAAAGGGAGTATGTGATGCCTTTTACACCTGCTTTCGTAGTTGTTATCAAATATTTTAGCCCTGTACTGCAGATACCTCAAGAAACGCCTCTGGATGGATTCAATTCTTGTAATATATTTGTCATAAAGTGGGTTCCAGATTTGGGAGGCATACTCAAGTATGCTACGAACATAACAGCAATATAGGACCTTGATTGGTTTGATGGTTTTAAATTTATAAGAAGAACGTATAATGAAACCCAAGGCCTTATTTGCTTTTTTAACCATTTGATCTATGTGACTGTCGTACATAAGTTTGTGATCTTGTAAAACGCCCAGGTCTTTAATAGTGTTTGAGATCCAAGATTCATATGCTCAGTAGCAGTCATGAAAATGTAAAAGGTTAGAGACTGTTGAACGTTGAGCCAGAAAGCGATGGTGCTCTGGTATGAAAGATAATGCAAGGGAGGAAAAAATATGTTCATATATAATTCGTTCAAAGATTTTAGCGAAAATACACAATTTAGATATAGGCCTATAGTGTTTAATATCATTTCTATTGCCATTCTTATGGATGGGCGTTATAAATGCAGACTTCCATAAAGAGGGCACACAACCCTCATCTAGAGATCTTCTATAAAGGATACTAAGTGGCAGACCAGGCTTTCAACACATCCAGCTATAAAAATCGGACTGATATCATCCGGACCTGCTCCTTTAGATAGATCTAGGGTTTTAAGCATCTTTAACAGCTTATATGGTTCGATATTAATATCACATATTATATTCAGATTACTTTCAGGACAGGTGGCACCGGAGCATAAGGACAAGCAATCTACATTGACAGGATCTAAGAAATTAGATTTAAAATATTCCGAGAAGAGGTTACATATTTCTTCACCTGAGTCAGATTTGACGTTATTATACGTCATTATAGAGGGGAACAAAGAAGATCCTTGTCGAAGTGATTTGGCGTAGGACCAAAATGTTTTCGGGGTTTTGATTATAGCATCCTCAACTCTCGCTAAATACAAGTTGTAACACTTTTCCTCCAAAGCTTTAGCTCTGTTCCTGAGTAAAGAAAAAGTCAAGTAATCTGAAGTATTTTTATATACGTGATATTTATTTAGGAATTTAGTCTTTTCTTTTAATATCTTTTTGAGAGCTGGACTGTACCAAGAGGAATATCTACCTGGAAAAATAGGCTTATGAGGGATGTGATCATCTCGAACTTCATGCAACTTATTATAAAAAATGTCTAGAGCATCTTGTAGTGGACCTGTCTGCAAGCATTCACACCAGTCAACTTCATTTAATGCGGATTTAATAGATTGATAATCCGCAGAGTGATAGAAATATTTAATCCTTGGCTTATATGGAAGAGGTTGTATACACGCAAACTTAACAAAGATTAATAGGGATTTGTGATGATCATCCTCCAGCACGAGGGGATCCTCGCAAGAGTGTACCTCGAGCAAATCATTAGATAAGACGTAATCAAGGATTCTATTATTTGCTACGTTTCTCACGTGATTAAACTGAAACAAACCACACTGCGATAGCGTATCAAAAAAGTAAACTTGGCCGTTACCAGAGATTCCCTTTGCTTCTAATTGGTTAAAGTTTATGTGCCAATCGACATACGTAAGATTAAAATCTCCTAGTACAATAAATTTATCATTGGGACAGGAACTAGTAATGTCAAAGATTTTATCCGCGAAGTTAATTAATTGTGTATTGAAGGAATTACCCAAATTCTCTTCACATAAGTATAGCGTGCAAATATGTACACTTACGGTTTGGCGTGGGAATCCTGTTTTTAGTTTAACGGTAACCCATATATCTTCACAACTGGAACTCCACTCCGGGCAATGAGAGACTGCGAGCTCCCTCCGAACGGCTAGTAAAACGCCTCCGCCCATCTTTTGGTGCGTCGCTGTATAATTACGATCGCGGCGAAATATAATATATCTATCGTCAAAGAGCTCCAGGTCCTCGAATCCCTCTATCAGCCAAGTCTCTGAGATTGAGACAATGTCATAATCACTGAAGATAAGGTTTCTTTTAAAGGTACTGGTTTTAGTTCGTAGGCCTCGAGTATTTTGGTAGTAAACTTTAAGTGAGTACGCCATTTATAACAAGTAATATTAAATGTCTATTAGGAAGCGATGTGCCCGTGAGGGAGAAGCGAGAACCACATAGTAAACAAACACTTAAGTATAAGCATATAATGACAAGCATAATATTATCACGTCCAGATACGCGTTCTCGGTACTTAAGATAGTGCGCAAAGTACGGTTCCGGTAAGCAATCATAATTATTAATCTGGTACAAAAATACAATGCATACACAAAACATTAATAGACTGAAAGCAATAGTCTGTAGCAATGGTAATATAGGGTAGGAATACCGCTTCACTAACAAGTTGAAGTTTGGCAGGCGACACGAAATTAAAATGCATGCAACAATCAACTCTAAAAAGAGATGAATGAGAAGCGCGTACGAATAGATACACTGGATATATTTTGACCGATTAACGCCGGCTTGAAGCAACAAAAGATTCGAGTGTGTGCAAAAAATAAGCGAACAAAGAACAGGCATGACGACTACGTTTCTCAAACTTTCAATAAGTTTCGACCTTAAAAATAAATAACAGATTTTCACTAAATGTAAACGTCTGTAACATAAGTGTAGAAAATGAGTAATAATAATGGAGCATTTGTTTATACTAACATAATAAAAAATTAAAATTTTACGCAATTTTAATGAGATCCTTCTCTGTCTTAATGAGAAATATTTTTGAAGTATCAGACTTCCGCGCCATAATTTTACAATGCTTGACCCATACGTACTGAAAGTTGTTGTCCTTCGCTAGGGATCTCGCTTTTGTTAAGAGGCTTTTATTGTGCATTGTTAGGTGGTCGTTCACATAAACCGAAGAAGAAGTAAAGCCCAGCATTTCAGGCTTAAGATCCTTGAACCTCCTGGAGGCAGCGACGAACTCCTTCAAGTAGCGGTTGTTGAAGGCAATAATTATTGATTTTGCAGCACTAGGGTTCTTAGTTGGGATCCGGGCAATATAATTAATATCTTGCTTGACAATGGGACACTTTGTGATGCTGCCGATTTTTAATGCAATGTCGTACAGGTTCTCCTTGGGTTTTTGAGGAATACCCTTAATTTCGACATTGTTTGCTCTGCCCCATTGATCCTTTTCATGGAGGTTTGCAGTGAGTCTTTCAATTTCTGCCCGAAGTACTGGAACTGTGTTGGCCAATTCCTCAACCTTTTCAATTCTTAAGTTCAAAGATTTCACGACGGTAGCGAAGTCGTTAATGGAATCATGTGCTAGGGTGAGAGAAGACTGCAGATTGACAATCTCAGCCTTTATTGACTTCACATCCTCCACCAATGTCGCAAGGGGTGCCAGTTGCGAGGCTATTTTTTTGAGCTCATCTTGCACGCTTCCCTCCGCTTGTACAATACGAGGGGAGCTGGGATTCATACATTTAGGGCAGCGCCATATATGTTTCTTCCTACGATATGACGCTTCAGTGATCCCGGAACATTGGAAGTCGTAATGGCCCTTGCAGTCAACGCATCTAGCACCCTCCGAAAACTCCAAATTGCAGCTTGGACAGACGCTCATCACTTAAGTCAGGAAAGTTTGACGAACACAGAAATTACACTGTAGATAACAAGTGCGCCGTAAGGCTGTGACAAAAAGCTCGCAAGCGCCGTGTATATCGCGTCGCTTACGCGTTTCGTTCAGACACTTTACACGTTGGCTAACCGATGACACTTGTTGTAGTTAAAATGGTAATTTTGTCCTATTCACTTATTCATTGCAGTGCACTACATAAATACTTTAATATTTTATGTAATTAACGGTTAGGTCAGTATGTGACGCAAAATCAAACGCAAAAGGTAACTTTAGACTCATAAAACCAGTAAATAACCGAGGAACAAAGTAATAACGATGTTCGCAGTAGGTAGATATGAATATGAATGTGGGGACTTATGGGACTGACATAAGAAAATATTCTTAGGAGTGGTTGTTATTATGTATATTTTTAACATATTACACATAACTAACGACCCGCCCCAACTTTGCACGGGTAGCAGAGTAATTTTGAACAGGACTTTCTTAAAATCCATTCTTAGTGAGCGTCTACACCGCGAAAGGAGTAACTATGCTAAACTTCAAGTCAATCGGACCTATAGTTTTGGAGATCTCATGATGAGTCAGTCAGTCAGTCAGTCAGTGAGTGGTATTTCGCTTATATAGATTAGGGATGTTACGAAGGTTCGATTCCGATGCCGAAAAGTCGGAAATTCCGATTGATATTACAGTTCCGATTTCGACTTCGGCTCCGACAATTTTAAATCGGAAGTTATAATTGGAGGTCGAAGCAGAGCGGCGGCGGCGGCCATGGTCAGCGTATATGAACAAGTGAATGTTTCTCTTGAAGGGAAGCCTTCTCCTTACATGCTTTCTGTTCGCGCTTTAATGAAACTTATCCGAATTTTCGATAAGTGTTAGTGTGTTTCATTTGATGTGTGACAAATTTATTTGAATTAAACAATGAAGCCAAAAGCAAATATTATTTGGAACTGCTTCAGTGAAGTTTGTGCGAATTCATCAAAGTGTATGCTTTGTACGAAGCGAAACTTGTTCATTAAATACAATATGTTTCTGTTTAAGATTTAAGAAAATTGTTTTTTTTATTTTCAACGCCTAGACCTAAGCAGGTGTATTATTTTATTGAACTAAAATTAAAGAGGCTGAAAAATGTTCGTATTATTTTATTTTATTAGACTTGCTCTTCATCTCTCTTGTGCTTTCACCTCCGATTCCGACTCCGCTTCCGTTTCCGACAAAGGAAATTTAAAAACTCCGATTCCGGCTACCGTTCCGATAAAACCACTTCCGTAACATCCCTAATATAGATATAGATAACAGCGAGCGAAAAATTGTAATATAACTTTAATACAGGACTGAGCTTTCACTTTGTTCAATTTGTTCACTAAGGTGCCTTCAGAAATTGTAAAGTAACATTTGTTCAGTCGTATTCGACTCGATACCAAGTACTTTCGTTTCGATATCGAGTAAGTATCGCAAGATTGATTCGATGCTAAAAGTATTGGTATCGAAACAAAAGTATCGATATACGAGTAAGAATACTTACTCGTATTTACTTGTATCGAAATATCCCTAGTCAGGCTCGCTCATTCACAATTTCTTACTACCACCTCACACCATCACATCTTCATATAGTTTCATTAAAATGTCGACGTAATACATTTTAATGTTCTTTGGAATTTTTTGCGATAAATATATTGAGACAATCTTTCCAAGCCACAAAAAATCTCAACGCTACTAAGTAAGCATTTATATTAACAATTCCATATATTGCACAACAGCGTTGATATTTGGGATGCAAAATTACGCCAATTTTGCATCACTAGAAAACAATTTGCAAATAATTAAAATGAGCGCCCAACTGCTCCCCCTAAAATACTAATACTCGGCCATCACATTTTCATTCTACATATATGTTTGTATTACATTTCTAAAATCGTAAAACCTTTGTGCCACATTCCTGTAGAACTAAACTCGGTCACCACACGCATATATATCGTATGTGTTCCTCGTACGATGCTATGAGATTAGACTTTGACATGTTTTTTGGGTCTGAGGTCTATGCGAGAAAATCTGTTAAATCTTACCTTGCCTTACTAACTTAACTCGCAGTTATTATCTTGAATTTCTTTGATTTATATCAATAATTACATAATGTTATAGTCTCATGCTGTGTTCACATATTGTAGGGTACATTCTTTTTAATGAATGGTACCAAGTGAACCTTAATTAAAAAAAAATTTTATTGAGCAGACTTCAGCGAGTCGAAGTTGTTGAAGATAGCGAATGCGGAGTTAGCGGACACGATGGGGAACCTCGTGTCGAGGTGCTGCGGCGCGGCCCTGAACCCTCGCGGGGAGTTCCCCGCGCCGCTGGCGCCACTCGCGCCACTACTGGCCTCTCTCCGCCGCAGCGACGACTCGGCCGACAACTTGATCGGTGCTGTCGACACGCTTGCAGGTACGAACCGATAATACTATTAGTATTGATCCAGGCTAAATGGGGTACTGTACACAAAAACGTTTTCAAATTATTATTTTTCTCTTTATTTAATGCTTTCTCTGTTTAGAGCTATGTCATATTTAGGATGTTGCAACGATTCATGCATGACATTGAAACGAAGTTTGTTGAATAAAATATTTAAAATGCAATCTTACGTCTCGTGCGTAAAGTATAATTCAAATAATCAATTTGCATTGATATGTATGTCATTTAAATTTGTTACGTGAAAGTGACAAGGATAAGACATATATTGACGGGCAATATTTAAAAATATGATTACGAATTTAATAATAAAGAGCTATGTAACGAACGTTATTACTATAATGAAATAATTAAAACGTAAATAATATTATTTATTAATTAACCGAAAATAAGAACTCGCATCTTTTTTTAGCGTTCTAGATGTGTTATTTTTGCAATTTATAAAGTACCACTTAGACATGTTCGCTGTTAGCGTTTTTGAATACAACTAAAACAGAAGTGCACTCAAATGCTCATTTGAGTGCACATTTGGTTGGAATATTTTTGGAGCCTTGATTGTGTATCTATTTTTTTATTTGTGATCGAAGGTGTAATTGTCCAGAATTGGTTATTTGTTTGGTTACTTGATCTTCATAAGTCAGCCGCGATTTTCACCTTTTAATGTCGCTTATTTCGCTCTGTACATTTTCTTCATTAGCCATTCTTCACATATACTTTCTTTATATTTTCAGAGAGATGCCATGAATTTTATAGAAACTATCAGTTCTACAAAGCAGTTGATGCTGTCATACATACACTGCATCTAGCCAATCTGTTCTTTGAGACACAGAAACCATGGGAATTAATAAAGAAACCAGAATGCCAGAAAAACCTTGATGTAGTGCTGCACATCACGATGGAAACTTTGAGGATCTGTGCTATAATACTCCAACCCATCATCCCAGATTTATGCGAGAGGCTGTTAGACAAATTACTTATACCTAAAGATTATAGAAGCTGGCGACACTGCGAAGTGCCATCATGGCGCCAGGAAGGCGCTATAATCGAAACAAAGAATATACAAAAAGGGAAATTCATGCTCTTCCAAAGGGTTTATGTGGATAAAGATAGGAAACAAGCTAGCGGGTAGTATTTATATTTTACAGTAGAGGATAGAATCTTTGAACTAGTGTTGCTTATCAAGAGCACTAAAGAGAATATTGGCAATAGCATGGTGACCTTGAACAAAGTAACAATATCGATAGCGGATAGGGAAATTCATCTCAAGTGATCAATTTGTATTTTTTGTAGTTATTTTCTGCCCAAAGTTTCATACTTGCTTGACATGCACCCAAAACCTGGGTGCTACGTGAGTGATCTCTGGAATTTCCTGACTGCTTCGTTGAGAAACGAAAAACTTGTCATCAACAACTTTGAACCTGGGCAGGAAAGAGCTAACAATTATTACAAATTGATCAATATTGATAGTACTACCTGTATTATCCATACATCGTCACATTATCAGTCACTAAAGGTAAATCGATAAAGATAGACTCTCAAAGGTAACATGCTCATGATTCACAAGACTGATATACACATTTGCAGGTGATTGTAAAACTTTATAATTCATTTTTTTTTAATTACATTTACTTAAAAAGTAGACTTCCGTGTGTGTTTAGCGTGCGGAAAGTTATTCTTTTCCACACTAGTGCTTTTTGTTTTCCTCCTGCATATAATTTCCAAATGCATGAAGGAGGTTTTTAATCAAAAAGTTTTCTGTACAAAATTTTTGTATGAAATTTACAGCGTAAATACTATTAAAACATGAATTAAATTTAAAATAAATAATTTTTTGTAATATATACGTATAATTTAAATAAATAAATAACGCAATTAAAATTATTTTGAATTTAAATAAATTATTGTCATTGAATTGGTTGAATGCATAGAAACCGTTGCCCTGCCATGTCCTCTAAAAAAAAAGAAACTCCCGCGAAATTACATTTCTGCATTTTTTTTATTTTTTTTTATTTTGAAATGGCACCGTACGTGAGTACATTGCCAACGTCAAGTAAAGCGAGAAAACAATTCAGTAGATAATTAGCGCATTTGCCAATGTCACGCATTAACACAAACTAGTATACAGACACAGAATCCATGTAGAATCACAAGTAAATTAGTTCTTTCTTATCGTAAAACTCCTCGAGTAAAGTGATAGTAGGCTTTACTGAAGTTATAAAGGACTTCTTGGAAGAGCGCGAAAACTTCAGCTACACGTTTAGTTAGATCTCCTCCATTCTTGTCACTTACACAGAACTTCAAAACACAATATACTATCACTGTTGTACTTTAAAACTCTTAAAAATGTAAAAAATAGAAAATCTAAATAAAATGACAACCTCACTTCTCCCGTTCCCGCCAAAAAGTCCTTTTTTTTATTTATTTATATTTTTTTCGCAGATGTATTAAAAAACGTCGTTCGATGCACGTGCGGAATTGTCATTTCCACTCGTCCCTATTGTTGACCCGCGCCTTCGGCTTGGATCAACAAAACTGGTCTCGTGAAGAAATGACATACTTTCCACACTTGTATCGAAATGTACTATTAACCAGCTTCAAAAAAGAAATTTTCAATCCATCAAAATGTTTTTTTTTGTGTTCACTATTGAGATACAAATTCTTCTTAATCATTGACGTTCACTGACTTTTCCGCCCATTTGTATACCGATTTATATGTTTTTTTGTTTCAACTGTGTTGTTCGTGGCTTTATTATTTGGTCTAAGATTTTACCTAGTGTAGTTCTAACATCCTTTATGAGTAAGAAAGTTTAATGTATATGTACCCTTCTATTGCTATTGTAACTGATATACAAGATCGATTATAAACATAAGAAAGATTTTATTGATTCCTGTGTATTTTCCTACTTTAAATTACTGGAATCTTTGTTTGTCATAATTATCAGGTTTCTGTGATTTTCATTTTAACGGGACGTTGGCAATATTCGCAATCGCGATGGTGCCATTAAGTTAAAGTAGACGAAGACATAGCTTTGCAACACAACTTAGATCGGAGGTTTTGTGATGCAAAGATGGTTGTACTCAGTATTGTAATTAGATGAGATAGAATTAATATTCACTTATCTTTGACTGGCCCGTTGATGCAGTGGCATATGCATCAGCATTCCAAGCTAGGGTCCCGGGTGCGATCCCTGATCAGGTAAATTTAAGAAACGAACTTTTCTAAATTGGCTTAAGAGTCTGGGTGTTACTGGTAACTCCACCGGAGTTCGTTGTGTGGTACGCATAGTACAAGCTTACTGCTTAGTTTGGGGTCACACAATCTGTGTAATTATCTGGAGTTAAATCTTTCCCTTTGGTCTTTGATAAACTATATTGTAAATATTTAGGCCGCAGAACGACCTTTATTTGGGTTTTATTAGATCAGGGGGCGATTCAGTTACTTCCCCACCTCCTGTATAACGCTCATGTAAAGTTACCGTATAATTTTGAATATATTATGTTTTGTACAAATTGCATTGTATTTTATGTAGTTATTGCGAGATTATATTTTATAAAATATTATAGTTACACATGTTCAGAAATACTCCACACTGTTAGAAAAATAACATCAGATAATCGATTTTTGTAATATGTGTAAATATGTTAATTATTTTATAATCGTGGTGCATTTATAGCAAACTTGCTTTATTTAAAATAAAAAACGATTCTTGTTGACTGTGTTTTTTTTATCCATTTCCTAAAATGACAGTATACTGTCACTGTTGTTAATAATTATACCTATCTCTATTATTCTAAAGGTACACAGAAGCAATAAAACAACCATAATTCTATATCTGAGTCATTTATTCATGAATACGTATAATTTAAATAATGTTTGCGTCAAAATACTGCAATAACGACTAACAGTATCAAGAAAGCAGGTTTTTATCACTAACAAGCCTAGGTACAGCAATGCAGTTACATTGTAACTAGCTAGCCTATACAATAACCATTAATAATAATAATACAGTACGCTATGTCTTCATACACTTAGTCGCATATGCAAATGAGTATGATACAGGTATGACAGTACATATTTAAATATAATTATTACATAAATTTTTACAAAAATTCGGTGACAGATATAATTTAACGTAAAACGTTTAATTATAAATTAGTTTTGGCGGCTATCTTCACTATGACTCACTAAACAATGAATAATGCTAAGTCGACTGTACAATTGAGCTTCTGACACTTGAGTAAGCTCAGATTGAGTGAGCGACAATACTAATTTGTGAGCAATATTGCTCAGATTTTAGGGAGCATAAATACCTTAAACTTCATTTGCGGAATGATATGGAGTTGCTAAAACGGGTCATAAAATATTGCTGATATTGCATACTATTTATTTTATGAATAAGACAAGACTAAAAATACATTAGTACATGAAACACTTATTTCTTGCAGTCCTTATCTAAATTTAATACGTTTAGTTGTTTTTGATGCCTTGCGAAACTTAAATTTAATCGAACCTCTTGAAAAATTCCATAATTTAAGAGAATACATTACATATATTTATTTTCAAAGAAATATAAAATTTACAACAAAAAGCCTTGGTCCTAAGTATTTTATGGATAACTGTTAAAAGTACTTATAAAACAAGTTTGAAATATTTGTGAAAAATGTTTTTGTTATCCATAATTGATGTAGGTACAATTCTATCATCCCGTCTTCGTTTAATGCTTAAATGTGAAAATGCGACCTAAAAGGCGGTCATTAGCAAAAAACACTTGTGAAAAATTTTTTTGTTATCCATAATTGATGTAGGTACATTTTTGATTTTTTTAAATATATGCGAAAACAGAAATTCAATCGCATAAATTTAAAAGAATAATTTTAATGCGTTTAAAAACCGCTTCAACAAATTATAAACATCAAAACTAACATTTAAATATAAGGGGCTCCTTGGGCCCTGGCCACTTATTGTATGAAATGTTAAAAAATAACATAAAAACCTGATATGTACATTTAGAGACCAAAATATTTGATAATTATTGCCAAAATATTTGTAAGTATTTTATAATTTTGTTCTTCATTCTAAACACTCCAAACGTTTTCCATCAAATGTTATCGAAATCTCGCAAAATGTATAAAGACAGTTTTTATTTGTATATTTAAAAGAATTTATTGGCAACATCACATTTACAATATCTAGAAATTAAATTGCGACCCCCGTAAACCCCCCCCCCCATTTTAGCAACTCTATATCATTCCGCAAATGAAGTTTAGGTATTTCTGCTCTCTAATTTCCGATCTCTGGCTGATAACGCTTTAAATGTCTGAAAGATATTACTCAATGAGCGACGAAGCTCAAAATACGCGGACAATATTGCTCAGATCAAGTGTGCAACAATGCTCTAAATGAGTAAGCGATATTGTTCAGATTAAATGAGTGACGCGATACTCCAAATGTGTGATCAGTATTATTTAGATCAGATTAGTGATAATACTCTAAGAGTGATCAATACTCTCACTGTGTGAGCAATTTATCCATGGTCATTTAGTGTATTCAGTTTCTTCGTTAGGAGCACAATTAAACGTCTGGAATCACGTTGAAGCCATTTTAAGCGATATCAAATGTATGTTTTTGTCAATGAATATATAGTTCAAATTACGATCTAAAATTAGCGATATTGCTTACAAAAGTGAGCCATACCGTTCAACATTTTCTGGTGAACTATTCTGAGCTTACTCAAGATAAAATTGAAATAAAGCGCTGAACCCAAAACTTCCGTTCGTTTCTAAAATAAAATAACTGTTTATAAAATGTTAATAAATACACTATCCTATGGCAATCTATACTGGAATGGACAAGTAGTCAGTTCGTAGAGACGTGGGAACGGAAAGAATAGTTTTTTTTTAAACTTATGCGAAAAATGTAAGTTTTTACCGCGTTACGCCTGAAAAAGTTTTTTTTTTGTCCACATATACGCCAATAAATTATATGACTCCAAATTAAGCTCTGTATAGGAGTCACATAACGAATTGAAAGAGCATCCAGTGACTTCAAGACAATTTAGAGAAGTTCATTTTCTAAATCGACTGAAAAGTCAATATCTACTGTCGCTTGTTAAATATAAATGCAATAGCTATGGTATTTGATGTCAGATGTCGAAAATTTAAAATTTTGAATACTCTACAATAAAGAGGAGTGTTATAAGTTTGACAAAATTATGCCATCGCAGTTCTCGATTGGGTGAACCGATTTGGATGCAGTTTTCTATTCGTTAATCATGTTTTTCGAGAATATTTTTAGATTTGTTTGGAGATTTTAAATTTTTAACGTTTCTATTATTAACGACAACAGATAGTGACTCTTAGGACATCACTGGACGAAGATCTAACCGAAGACCCTCAATTTAGAAACCAGAAATGCTAAACCTACATGTAAAGGCCAATCAGTCAGCCGTCAAACAGATAAGATTATATCTATTTTTACAAGCGCATCGATATTTACCTTTTATAACACGTTAAATTATATTCAACTACATATGTATTATATTTCAGAGGTACATATACAAATGCATTAATACTTACATCTAATAAAATAACATGGAACATCCAATGGCAACGTTCTTAGACGGAAAAATGTGTGCGATAAAATATCAATATTTAAACTACATACAGTAAAAAGAGATTACGATCCGTCGGAAATATACTCGCGAGCAGAAAATTCGAACCAGTTTAACGCAGTTTATCATTTTTAGTGCTCAATGATACAGCTTCCATTGACTGGAAATTGACATAATAAACAGTTGTTCCGTTTCTGTTGCAAAAATCTGATTGATGTTGGTCAACTGAAAATGTCAAATTAATATTTATTCATTTCCAGACAATGGGAGTTACGCGTCAGGAGCCCGTTTCAAACAAACATTAAATCTGATTCAATAATTGTATTTAAATAAGAGAACGTACAGACCATAAGGATACAGATAAAGACAAAAACAAAAGTGTATGAAGATTTAAATCTGTTTTCCCTTGTTTATTAATTTTATTGTACAATTGTACATGTTTATTATTATTATTTTAGCCAACCGAGTGACAAATTATGTTCACTCGGGTAGAAATAATCAAATTCAAGGTATTGGTAGATTTATTACACTCATGTATTTTATGTATTCACATCATACAATTAATGTTTGTATTATTAACAGTAAAGACAGCTAGCTCGAGGCGAGGCTTAAATATGAGAACAAAAGTATTATTCTATATTTCGTTGTACAAAATCGACTTACTTTTAACCAACCTTCAAGAGTTTTCAACACTACGTTTGACAGATTTTTACAGTGTTGCCATCTAGAAATGGTAGTATTTTTCCGACGGATCAAAAACTTTTTCTTGTCCTTAAAACTTGAGCACCAACACTGGTTTTAACGTCAAATCATTTCTCCTTTTACTGCTTCGCCATTGTCATGTTATTACATCCATATATTATATAGAATATTAATACATACTCCATAAACAAAATGAATTCGTATCTTGATTTCATATTTATTGCTTTTTTTCTAATTTCAGACATCCTCTACTCTTATTTGTTGTGACTTTCATTTCATAACTTAATTTATAAAAAATTTAAAAAAATAATAAGATATATTATAAAAAATAATTATTTAAAAAACATTGCTTTTCCAAAGACACAAATTTCTAAATACCGTAAATATCAATAAAAATGTAACACTACATAGAGTAATAAAAAATACTGTATGACATGAGAGGGTAGCTCCACACATGAAGATTGTAACTTTAAAATCGAAGTTATTTTTGGCTCATTTAACGATAGCAGTTAAATTGCAAGAGTGAAAGCTTTTTCAGTTAATTTTTTAAGGTTGTAGAACAACGTCTTTGTGTTTGGAACAACCTCTTTGTTTCAGACAGGATTTTTGTTCCATATTGTACTTTATTTTAGACAAATTGTTATTTTTTGGGAAATGAAACATCACAACTCTGACTCGAATCACCTAATACATATCTACATAATTACAAATTAAAATAAACATAAATTACTTATTGGCATCTATTTGCATACATATAAACTGATAACTTTAGAAAAAAAAGTTTTCTATGTAATCACATTCTTTTAATTAGAATAGTGTTGCCAATGTTACCTTGTAGTGTGACTAGTTGTAAAAATAAAACATTAAAGTTGCTATAAAAAATAACTATAGCAAAACACCCATTTTTAGAAATAAAATTATATTTTGTCATGCTTTAATTGCCTATTTTAAAACATATTATATGACCTCGTAAACTAGGTGTCCTTTGAGTCAAAGAGTATAGTCAAATGTCGGTTCATAACTCATATTTATAATAGAGATGGTCAAACCAGTAAAATACAGTAATTATTCAATTTTGAAATGTCTATTATTCTCAAGTATAATGCCCTCAAATCAACAACAGGCTGTTTTATTTGGTAATTTAAAACTAAGCATAATTAAAAATCCTCCACCCCTCCACCCTCGCTTTAGAATTCCCATTACAAAAATACTAAGGAAAACTATAATACAACAAGAGTAACGATACATCAATATAATATTTTCCTTTTATATGGCAACATATTCTTATACAAATTTTCTGTATAAAATAAATTATAAAACAATATAATGCGAGACTATCAAAATATATCAATTCAGAAAATATTTTTCCCTAATGTCATCAGTTACGATACCTACAGGCAATAATATACAATAATTATAAAATAATATCAATTCACGATTCCCAAATATATCCTTTTAAAATACAGAAAAAAGAATAGAAAAATTGATCGACGACTGACTAAACTATGTTGAGATATGCGAAGTAATATTATTCAGAAAAAAGCGATTGGCTAAGATATTTTAGAAATTAAATAAAAAAAACTGTTTAGAAGATTAATATTAAATATTGGTACGAGTAGCTCGCACAGAAGCTCTGGATAAATAATACTGAACGTTAGTGTCACTACATACAATATTGATATTCCAACATTATTAATTTTCTCGTCAGTAATGCCAGAGTTTTTGAAAAAATAAAACCGAAAGTTAGTTATTAGTTTTGAATTGAATAGACTTTCTGACTTTTAGAGACTGCACAAAAAACTTTAATGTATAAATTGCTACGCAATCGCTTCTTTATATCGCAGCATAGCATAGTCAGTCGCCCATCGACCTATATATTAAATACATCGATTTGTTCGTGTAATACTCAAACGGCTTATGAGATATATAAATGTTGAGCTAAAATGTATAAAAATAATACGTAATAGGAAAAAATCAGTCGAAATATGGAAAGCTGTGGTATCTGTCTGTATCGTGGGTATATAAACTAAAAACTATATTGTTCATGTTATTTTATATACCGATTCATAAAACTACGAGGCTTGAAATAAGGAAAAAATACTCTGAATTCCACCTGTCACCATACACCAGTTAAATTAAACTATGAATTTGTTTGGTTTAATTTGAAACCAGAGACAGTATTGGACTAAATGTCAAAACCTTATTTGGTACACACATACATATATATATCCTCACGCTGTATCCCTAACGGGGTAGTCAGAGGTTCTGAGCGCCAAGCGTCGCGGTCCTTAGGCTTTTTAAAATCTCATCGTTTTATCCTCACAAAATTTCAAAATATGCTTTCGATGTTTTCGTCAGAAAACACTGGTTATATTATCTATATCTATATTATATTATATTAGTTAAGTCAGCTTTGGTCTTTCTTGTTTTATAGCAAGGAAAATTTGAACGGGGTCTAATTCAAACGAAGTTTAAACCGTCATCTATGTATGTATATAAAAATTTAATGTTCGTTGCTAAGTCCAAAATGTGATAACGGCTGGACCGATTTGGTTTTTCATGCTTGTAATAGTCCGAGTAAAGTTTTCATGGAAATAAAAATTGGAAAAGTTGGTCGGAAAATTGGTGAAAAACTGAAAATACCTATTTTGTTTTTTCTATGTGATCTTTGTATGAAAGACCTCACAAATAATAATATCATATATACTGAGCCACAGCAACTATGGCTGACACAGTTAGTATTGACTTGTAATCCGTAATATATCTGCTAATAAAAAAAAGAGAACGTCCTTTATTTTTTTCACGAAAGAGCTTCTGAACAAGCTCTAATTTTCATAGGAAATTACCACCTCTGGCATACATAGGTTACAATTTTTAAGTATCTCGGGAGAAATTTTCATATTATGGTAATTAAGTTCAATTCAAGCACGACAATGGTGTCTTAACGCGACGCATTGGAAATTTTGACGGCAGAGATTTAAATTTTTCTAAGTGACTACAAAACGTATGACTGTGATATTTGGTAACCTGATTCTTCATTCCATTGACTTCATTTTTACTGTTGCGATACACGATTGGTTAACTTTTGTAACACAAAAAAAAATATCAAAGAAATCTCTTTTAAAATAGAGATTTACATTTTTCGGAGCAATGGGACCGATTTATATTTCAAAATTTTGTGTATAGTTTACTGTAAACATGTTCCTCAAAATGACAGTTGTATTTTTTTTAATTAATTATAGTTTTTAAAATAAACGAAAATAACAGTTTTTTCGTATTTTTCGTAAGCTAGCGCGCGCATGTTTGCATAGAACAGGTCTTGCCTTGGCCTTGCTATGGCCTTAAGTAAATCTAGTTTTCATGCAATCCTCATAGTTTTATGTAACCGGTACCGTCATTTTACGACCAAGCTATGAGTCGTCACCAGTAGCGGATAGAAAGGGTGGCTATGGGACTCACTACCCCCTAAAAGCAATGGATCCGCCAATTCCAAATTAAACTTGATATTACCCTCAGATAGGTCAACCAAAATCCTCGATCCGCTACCAGTCGCTACAAAAATTCGAAGCTGAAATCCTAAACGACAGGTACAATGAGAAATGCGTGGTATTCTATGTATACAAGGTTCAAAGTCATTTGCAGAATTCTAGGTGCAGCTATGACGAGTATACATTCGGTGAGAGTCTACTTACTAAATCCGTTTTGCTTTAATACCGTGACACAATTTGAGACCTATTATAACTGAAGCTGGAGACAAAAGTCGGTACTCTTTCTTCATGTAATATATTGTGTAGCAGGCGTAAAAAGGACAGCAATAGTTTCTAAGCAAACGCTAATTGTGTAGCCTTAAACTAATCATCAGAAATCATAATCATGAGTGTGATTACTATCAATAGTATGGATATAACCCAAAATTCCCGGGATTTATAATTATTTTTGATTGTTTAGTAAAATAATAATAATATACTCAGACATATCACACAGCGCCATCTAGTCCCAAAGTAAGCAGCACAGCGCTTGTGTTATGGGTACTAGACAACTGATATGCTACTTATATACTTTTCTTTTGTAAATAAATACATATTATACATAAACACCCAGACTCGGAGCGGGAATCGAACCCGCAACCCCCGTTTACTTGCCGATGCGCTTAACCGTTATGTCACGGAGGTCGTCATCAAATAAACAATTTTATTTACTTATTTTGTTAACCAATTTCCTGTTATTAATTATTATGAGTGTAACAGATTTTAGAGAGAAAGAATTTGTGTATAAGCATTAGAATTATCCTCGTTCGGAATCTTAGTGATGTATTTACATTCGTTACTAAGGCCGGGACATCCTGGGAATGTTAAGAGCGCTTAATACTCAAATTCATGGAGCCAAAGCCGGGACCCTCACTTCAGCAGACAAACGGTCCTTACAGGACAGTCAACGGTTATTCACCTTTGGGGTATAAAGGTGAATATTATTATTAGAGGATGGTTTAAAAAATCCTTCCTTAATGATGGCTCATATAACAAAAAGAACTTACAGCCTACCTACAGATTCGGTTCTAGAATGATGAACCACATTTTATAAATACCTATAGATTTTCGCTATTTTGTGAACCATATGTTTTTATACTGTACATTAACATAAGACTTTTAACAAGCATGAAGCTGTTAGAAAATCTGGCAAATCTGTGATCGTAGCAACTATTTGATCTGTAGTATTATTTCTACGGGATAGTCGCAGAGGATAGAACGCCAAATATTGCGATCTTTACATACTTCTTTCGTCTCCTGAATCCTCATCATTCTTCTTACACATTTTTGCCTAGATTTGCTATTGCTTTCGACATTTCCGTCAGTTAACACTCTGGCTATTTGATCTTCATAAGTCAGCTTTGTTCTTCCTTGGCTTCTTATCACTCACTTTTGCTCTGTAGATTTTCTTCATCAATCTTTCATAACTTAATCTATGTGGACGAACCATCTAAGCGTTCCTTTCTTCATTTTTACAATAACACTGTCGTGCAACCCTGTCATACTGCGTATCTCTTCATTGATTATTTTGTCCGCAAGGTGACAATTTCACCTGACTTCGGGCGTATCCATTATATTTCCTACAAATTCATATAAAAACTGAAATAATGGATAGTTTTCAGACCACACAATTACCCTTGCTGTTTTAAACCCAGACAAATATCATTTGAAGAAAGAATAAATAATCATCTGTCTCACGTTTCAATTTTAAAACTTAATTTATAAAAAGCTAACTGATAACAGAGTTAAATGGATATTAGTATGTAAACTCTCAATATAGGTGCTATCACACATTCAATTATAAATAATAATTACTTTAATTAAATAATTATAATCAGACAACATCTTAACAGATGAGTATTGTCATATATAGACTATTTACAATGTCCAGCATTATAAGCTTACTACGTGGTTTAATTGTGCGAGCTAGACGACGTTATATAAAGCGTATAGCGTTGTCCTTGTTACTCAACTAAACGCTGGCTTGACAAGACGTGTATGACCAGGGTTGCCAGATAAATACATACATACAAATCTTTACGCTGTATCAAATGGGCAGAGAGAACAGAGTGCCAAGCGTTGCATAACTTACATATTTCATTACTCTCCTCAAATCTCAGGAACCTCCTCACAAAGAAGAGAGATAAGTTGACATAACGTAGTCATTAAACACCGTTAGGTACTTGTGATTTACTCATGGCCGACTTCCTCACTCTACGGCAATCTGGTTGCTCCGATTTAATGCATAAAATGCATAACAAAGCTGGACGGGCTGGACTTGTACAATTTTGGCCAGACAGATTATGAAAAGCCAAACATCTTCGATTAAATTAGAATATCTGGCAACCCTATGTGTGGCCAATATCATCAAGGCATCAGAAATTTCAGTGCCTACATTTAAATATTTCAGACACATTCGAAATTGTCATTGAATATCAACAATTATTACCTTTAATTATACTATCGTTGCGCTGTACAATTATTTTTTATGACAATCGTAACTAATTTCATTTATACAAGCTCTGTTACTCTTTAATACACCGATTAAGGGACAATATACGATCATACATACGTAAAACCCCATCGATTTTCAGAAGTATTTATGTTGTAAGACGCACTTTATGTAGCTATGTTTGGACACATTTATACAAGCTTAAACAAATGCTAAATTCATCTTCCCATATACGTACTTCTTTAACAAAAGGAACTGAAACTCAAAACGGCCACACTTCTAACGAGCTAGTGACAAGAGCGTACGACAGGTAACATTACTGACACCGGTCAGGGCGGGTAACGCAAGTTTAAGGTGACTACACACGCTCCGATAAATCGCAGCGATCTATTGAACCGTTCACTGCAATATTTAAAGTGTCATTTTCATTTGCGCGTTTTAACCACGATTTAAGGCATCGAAAAACTTCCCATCCTTAAAATGTAGCGACATCAAGAGTAATAAGTGTTACAATGTGACTTTCCACCAAAGAGGTATTTAAAGGAGCAAGATAGATTCCAAATTATACTTAAATCAGGAAAGATTGCTTCAAAAATGTTGGTCTTTGCTCCAATTTAATGGAATCTAACCTTTACACGCATTTATCTGATTTCCAATTATACCGGAAAAATACAACGACACTACATTCAACATAGCACTACATCGGTGGTAAGTTATTTGCGAATAATGGTTTCGATTACAATATCTTTAACTGGAATTCAAATAGATATATAGACTGACACGAAGTTTGGCGATGCACACTAAAATCGTTGTAGACGTGTGCGTGAGCGGCGTGCCGCAGCGACAAGTGGTTGTGTGTAGTGACCTTTACAATCGCAGCGGTCAGCTGTAGTTGGGCGGGTCGGAGGCCGGCTGCAGCAGGTGCTCCGGCACGGGCACGGGCCGGAGCCGCGCCGGGACCTTCTTCTGGGGGCATAGCACCTGCCGAATCGACGATCATGCATTTTTACTACCGCCTTACAATCATTACGCTTACACTAAAAGGTTTACTACAGTTCGGCCGCTGAGAGAATACGTTCCTAGTCGTGATCGAATGGACTTTAAAATGACGTAGAATCTAACATATACTGTTAAATCTATATATACACACCGGCACAATTAGCGGAACAGAAAAAAAAGTGAGACTATGAGATAATAACGCATATATTTGACGAAAATGTAATTAGACACAAAATAACAAATTGATTAACATCTTTTAACAACGACTTTGAAAAGTTATTTTTTATTGAAAAATAAAGAAATTTGAAATAAGTGAAATTTTTAGATGATTATGAACCATCACAAAAAATAAAAAAAGTAAGCATTAAATGATTTAACAATAAAATTAAAGCAAAATTAATAACGAGTGTTTCCCCCTCTTGCTCTGATTACGGTTTCCATTC
Source organism: Zeuzera pyrina (assembly GCA_907165235.1). Lineage (NCBI taxonomy): Eukaryota > Metazoa > Arthropoda > Insecta > Lepidoptera > Cossidae > Zeuzera > Zeuzera pyrina. The sequence continues at coordinate 3,312,294 of OU015639.1, forward strand.
GTCTGGGCATGCTACAGATTACGTTATCGATGATTTCTTGAGGCAACCGCTCCCACTCCTCAAGTAATGCGTTTCCAAGTTCATTCAGATTGTTGGGGGGTGGCATTCTGGATTTAACCCTTCTTTTTAGCAAGTCCCAGACATGCTCTATCGGATTCATATCGGGGGAATTTGCTGGCCACTGCATCACCGGTATACCTACGTGGCTCAGATATGCCTGTACCGATTGTGCACTATGAGCACATGAGCACGAGCATTATCTTGCATTAGAATAAAGTCGTCACCAATAAATGGGGCAAATGGTACAACATGTTCTTCTAAAATGTCTCTGATGTATCGATCTGCTGTCATGGTCCCTCCTGTGACTATCACTAACTCCGTGCGAGCTCCCAAACATATCCCTCCCCAAACCATAATCGAGCCGCCACCATAAGCCACTGTGTGTTCAAAATTAGACTGTATGTGGCGTTCTCCTTTGCGTCTCCATATTCGCTGTCTCCCATCGATCTGTTTTAAAAGAACTCTGCACTCATCAGTAAAGAGAACCTGCTGCCATTCGTTCAAATCCCAATGACGATGTTCTCGCGCATAGCTTAATCGGTTTACGCGGTGACGTCTCTCAAGTTTTGGGCCTTTGGCAGGTATATACGACCCTAAACCAACTTCTTCAAATCTCCTGCGAACTGTACGCTCACTTACTCGTACTCCTCGAACGTCTTCCAGTTCATTTCGAGCTTGTACAGCCGTTAATCGCGTATTCCTACGAACTCCAAGTTGTAAAAAACTGTCATCTCGCCTCGATGTACATCTTTTTCTACCTTGACCCCTCCTCCTCACAAGAGAATTAGACGATCTGTACCGCTGGATGCTGCGATGAATCGTTGATACTGGTCGACGAAGCCTTGAGGCAATCGATCTGTAGGTATGGCCATTTCTTCTCATTTCATCAGCCCTAATGATTTCCAGTGATGTTAAGTCAGGCATAATAAAGAGCTTTTAATAAACAAAATTGCCTATAGAATAACAAATTTATAAAAAACCATTAAGTGCAATTTTTCAAAAAAATTACAATTACGTAGTTATTACTCGAACAAGTTGACAAAACGTATTGTTCGGGAAAATAAAACAAATGAATGAAAAAAGTGTATGTCATCTAATTTTCTATTTTCAAATTTACAATAAATTAAAAAAAAATCATAACTGGCCAGTTCCTCAAGTAAAAGATTTTAAAATCCTGCTTTTTTTGTGTTCCGCTAATTGTGCCGGTGTGTATATATACAGGGTGTATATGAAAACGGGACAGTTACTTTAATGGATGAAAGGTCATAACTTTAGTATGTAGTTACAAAAAGAATTATCGAAAAAAACGTATCCGTTTAAGAGTTATGACCGTTTTAATTTTCTAGTGTTATCCCCACCATTTCTCGTAAAATTGGGTTGATCGTGTACAGTTACAGATTTTAAATCTTACGTTTTTTTTTATTTTGTAATAATTTCATCCGTTACTGAAATACAGCCTGAAAACCCCCATTGGGGTTATTGGCATTATTTTCGAAAATGGTTTTCAGGCTGTATTTCAGTAACGGATGAAATTATTACAAAATAAAAAAAAACGTAAGATTTAAAATCTGTAACTGTATACGATCAACCAATTTTACGAGAAATGGTGGGGATAACACTTGAAAATTAAAACGGTCATAACTCTTAAACGGATACGTTTTTTTCGATAATTCTTTTTGTAATTGCATACTAAAGTTATGCCCTTTCATCCATTAAAGTAACTGTCCCGTTTTCATATACACCCTGTATAATGAAATTATGTTTTCTTTGTGCGTCAATCACGTTAAAACTACTAAACGGATCCTCATGGGACCACGACCATTCAATGCGGAATCGTTTGTTGGTTTTGGGCTACTTATTTTTTGAACTTTTTTTTTTTGCCCAGCGAAGCGGGAGGGAAACGGCTTGTATGAAATATAACAGAAGCACAGATCACTATGAACACACTATCAATTCTTCATTACAACTATTATGTACTTGACTATTCGACGACTGCTCGACAACTGGGCTCTTACAAGACCAAAGTCAGGTTCTTATGCAGGAAATCCATTCTATCCTCGTTCTTGTTACTAAATTGTTACAAAATATCACACGTGGGTAATTTATGTGATTAAAATTAATGTGGAACTAACAATACAAATCAATGTTTGTTTGTTTATTCGTTTATGGGCTGCCATACTGTTCATCCGATTGCGATGAAATTTGGTATGGAGATAGCTGAAACCTGACGAAGGACACAGGCTATTTAAAAATAAAAAACGCGGACGAAGTCACTGGTATCGGCTAGTTTATGAAAAAAGTTTTGTTATTATTTGCCCGACTAATGAAAAATTATCATTAAAAACTGTATTATTATGTCGACTGACAATAAATGTTATAATTTTGCGGTAAATTGAATGTTAAATAAATAAGAAAACAATATTTTTTTAATCCATATAATGCGTTTTTAATACTGTGCGAAATAAAAACAATATTGCATTGCTCTGAAAAGAGAATATTTTGAGTTTTTTATTAGACATTAAATATTGCTTAACCTATATTACATTATGATATTTTAAATTTTTTGCGTACAGTCTTTCAATGAAACGCATAACCTCTCTCTTCAACCCACAGAAACTCCTTTATACTTTCAAGCTATATCAACATAGCTGTCATGGCAATGCGCGGCAAATTTCAATTAAATGAAGAACGAAGAACTTCCTTTACATCCATACTGCGCTGTTACAAGGTTATGTGAACTATTTACTTTTGTAGTGATGTGCCAAAAATAACAGGCAATCGTAACGTTATCTGTCATTATCATTAATCCTTAAACTGAAAATAATATTTTTTAAGATATTTTTATTGTTGAATTTTATATTAAATATTTCTGAATATTACTCTCGCATTTTTATTTTCTCTACGCTGGGTTACATTCAGGAATTAGAAGCCAAGTAAACAAGTATTGAAACTTATGTTTCTCTTTTCTTGGGTTGGTTGAAGAAATAATATAACTGTTAGTTTTTGCCCATCACTAGCATGATCAACTAACAGACGTCAGGAACGCATTCTCTCAGCGGCTGGAGAATAACGAATGATACCAAAGAAATAGAGTAGATAAGTTATGCGTAAGCAAAATTTCAGTTATAATATAACATATATATATATCTTCAGGCTATATTCCTAACGAAATAGTCGGGATGGAGCGCCGAGCGACGCGATCCATACTTTTTTCGCCTCCTACAATCTCGTTATTCTCATCATTTCAAAATAATTATCAGTAAATGCAATATTCGATTTCTTTTTATTTTTTTTTCACAGACTCAATTGATTTGTTTATTTAACGGAGACGTGATCGTCAAAAACTTGTGAAGCAAACAGAGCCATTTACTGCTTGAAGTAAATTGGTTCAGCTTTTTGAGCTAAATCAGTTTCTGAGCATTGTTATTTAAGTTTATGACGCATTATAACAGTTAACTCACACGTCTGGCAAACATGAAACAGCCTTTCTCCTCTTCTGGCGTACTTGTTGTAGGGACCAACTGGAGATCAGCCGTCGGAGCTTCTTTGCCGTTTTCACCTATAGACATTAAAGCGAAAATTCAATTAGAACTGGGCAAAGGTTCATCATTGTAGCCCATAGCCGATAAATAGTTGCCTACATTATAGCACATACTCATGATATCTCATAATAACGATGGATAGATCCGACAGGGGTCTGGATGTACAATACATCTAGCTCCACGCAATGATCTGTGATTCCTTACGGAATGCAAAACAAAATGGTGACATGACAGTTCTATTTTTATTTCAAACATGATTTATGGTGACTCAGGGCGGGAACGTTAGAAGTAAGGTTGTAATTTTATCTAGATTTTCTATTTTTTACATTTTTGGAAGTTTTAAAGTACAAAAGTGATAGTATATTGTGTTTTAAAGTTCTGTGTAAGTGAAGAGAATAGAGTAGGGCTAAATAAAAATGTGTAGCTAAAGTTTTTGCGTTCTTCAAAGAAGTCAAAGTCAAATCAATTTCATCTAGTAAGCCCAATTACAAGCTGTTGTTGAACGTCAAATCTATTTAAAACGGGAAATTTAACGCGATTACCTTTTTATTCTGGCTCGACGTTTCGACCGAGTTGCATCGGCCGTGGTCTCAAACAAAGCAAAAAAAAATCAGTTTGCTTGAGACCACGGCCGATGCAAGTCGGCCTTTCGACCGTCAAGCCAGAATAAAAAGGTAATCGCGTTAAATTTCCCGTTTAAATATATTTTATAATGCGACGCGAAAGTTAAAGTTTTTAGAACGTCAAATCTACTTTAGTTCGGTTGGAAAAGAAAACCTGGACACTGAGAACAACAAACAAGAAACTCAGTCAAGGTTTATTAAAATACAGTCCTTTTTAACTTCAGTAAAGCCTACCATCACTTCACTACACACACTTGTAGGAGTTTTAGGGACTTAATTATCAGAAGAAAGAACGACTTTACATCGAACGCGCTTCATGTATTCGTTATGAATTATAACAATACTGCTATGTGTGCAAAGCTGTTCAAGTCATAAGTGGTTCCTTAAATAATACGTGACATTGGCGAAATTCGCAATCGGAATGGTATAATAATATATAATAATATACTCAGACATTTCACACAACGCCATCTAATCCCAAAGTAAGCAGCACAGCGCTTGTGTTATGGGTACTAGAGAACTGATATACTACTTATATACTTTTCTTTTGTAAATAAATACTTATTATACATAAACACCCAGACTCGGGGCGGGAATCGAACCCGCAACTCCCGTTTACTTTACGACGCGCTTAGCCGTTGCGCCACGGAGGTCGTCAAATAGTGCCATTTAAATTTAAAAAAAATTATTTAGGGATGCGCACGCGCAACTTACCCGGAGCAAACACGTTGAGTTCGTTGTAGCAACCTGTCTCGATCATCTCAGTCTGCCACGGGATACTGACGCTGCCAGTGTTGAACTTGCCGTAGAACGTATCGTCAGCCGCGTCCAGGTTCACGCCTTTCACCGTTGAGAACTGCTCGATGTCCAACACGTCCTTTGCGTATACCGCGTGTGGCTGCATTAAAAGACATCGTGTAATGTTGGACCGTACTGCTGGCAAAATGGTTAATGTATCGCTTGCCAAGCGGAGGCAAATCGATTCATTTCAATTTCAATTCAGTTCGATTTTTAATCAAATAGGGAATGAACCCTTCAAAATTGTCTTGTTTTTGAGCGTTACTAAGTGCTTCCTCAATCCGTGTCGTATGCGTAGAACATGCTTAATGTTTAAATTGGGGATCACACAAGTTGAATTATTTTCTTTATAAAATATAAACTTCGCAGTTAACAAATAAACTGGCCGTAATTCTTCTTCGATTGTGTAAATTTATTTCCATGGTAATTTTGATACCTCTTTGTCCCATTAGGAGGTAACATTTTAAAATCGACCAAAATTTGTTTAATAATTATAATTTACTAGATATATACAGTGCGTGGTATATAAATATGGGGTAGCAGTTAGTGTAATCTTGAACCACATATAAAAAATAAGATATACGATCAACATTTCATAAATGTCCGAATCAAATGTGCACTCAAATGAGTATTTGAGTGCACTTTTGATTTAATAGTATTCAAAAAACGCCAACAACAAACATGTCAAAGTGGCCTTTCAGAAATTGTAAAAACAACACGTCTAGAATGCTAAAAGAAATGGAGATTCTTATTTTCGGTAAATAGATAAAATAATTTTAGTTACGTGTCCATTATTATATTTTAAGCACGAAGTATAAGATTGCGTTTAAATTTTTTTTTTTTTAACAAACTTCGTTTCAATACTATGCAACGATCTTTTACCAGCTTTTACAATCTTATGCCTTGACAGTAAGGTCTATTTTAAATTAACACAATATTACTGATAATACTACACAATATTAGAAATGTATATATCAATTCGGAAAGTAATTTGTTTAAATTTTATAGAAGATTTAAATATATGAATCTAGTTCTTTATTTGTGATCGTAGTGTAGTGTAGTAGTGAGATGTAGTGTATTGTAGTAGTGTGGTAAAGTGCAGTGATGTGATGTAGTGATATGTGCAGTACAGTGGTGTGGTGCAGAATAGTAGTGAGGTGTAGTAGTGAGGTGTAGTAGTGCGGTGTAGTGTGTAGTGGTTTAGTATATGTGCGTGTAGTAATGCGGTGTAGTGATATGTTGTGTACTACAGTGATGCGGTATATGTGTATGTAATGGTGTATAGTGTGGTGTAGTGATGTGTTCAGTACAGTGGTGCGATGCTGCGTAGTACTCAGGTGTAAAGTGAGATGTAGTAGTGTGGTGTAATGGTATAGTGATCTGTTTAAAAAAAAGGCGATATTAATGGTATGGAAACCCGAGGTCGTGATAAATTGGTTGTTCCAAAATTTGAATAACATAAGTCAAATGTTTCATTTTGAGGTAACTGTATTCGTTTTTATAATAAGTTCCTCAGGGAGTTACTCAATTGACAGAGAATAAATTTAGATTGGTTATAAAACGTACATTGATAGACAATCATACTATAAAATAAACGATTTCATTGACGATAAAACAATAATCTGGAAATGATATTCTCTCTACATGCATTTACTGGTTAATGAAAATATTCTATTTTAATAAACCTTTCGTAAAATGAAGTTGAAAAAATTATACCTGATTGAGTTTCTTGTTGGTTCTTCTCAGTGTCCAGGTTTTCTATTTCAACCGAACTAAAATAGATTTGACGTTTAAAAATACCTTGTAAATGGGTTTATTTGAATAAATTGATCTGACTTTGACTTGGACTTTAGTGTAAAGTGAGGTGTAGTAGAGTGGTGCAGTGTAGTGGTGTGTGCAGTGTAGTAATGACGTGTAATAGTGTAGTGTAGTGTAGCGTGTAGTGGTATGTTCAGTGTAGTGTAGTGGTGTAGTGGTGTAGTGGTGTAGTGTAGTGGTGTAGTAGTGGTGTAGCGGAGTGGTGCAGTAGAGGCTCACGTCGGGCACGAAGGGCGCGTCGACCATGCCGGCCTCGAGGCGCGCCCAGTTGAGCTGCGCGAAGAACCGGTGCGCCTTGACGGCCCGCGCGCCGCGCCGGCCCGCGCCGCAGCCCAGCCGCGCCGCCGCGCCCTTGGCCAGCAGCGCGCCGCACAGCGCGCGCGCGCACTCGCTGAACTTGCTCGAGTACTTCTCCGCCTCGTGCTGACACACACACACACACACACACACATGCACCACGGAACACATATTACACATTACATCACATCATACCTTCGATATAATGAGCCGTCGCGGGACGCCTGACACATATGAAACATCCACACTATTTTGTATAGAAAATATGCATGAAAGGATGGAATCAAAACAAAGTATTCAATTTTTTTTTTTTTAATAAAATATAATTTGAATTTAAGGATCATGACGCTTGGCACTCCGTCCTCTTTAACTACCCCGTTGGGGATACAGTGTGAAGATATGTATGTGTGTATGTAAGATGTTCATTAATTAAATTAGTAAATGCAGCTCAGAAGTTAACTAGTATTTTTATGAGGTTGGAAACCGTATTGTTTATCAATAAGTACTGAATTATAATTATAAAAATTAAGTATTTATTGACAGACGTACTTCTCAACAATTTTGTATACTATTGAAAGAATTGTAATGGGCCGATAATTGTCATATTATAATTTTTAACTGCCTTTTTTAAATATTGGTCTCACAATACTAGCTTCAAGATCATTAGGGTAACGACTCTTATTAAACAGTGTTTATTAACTTAGCCAGTACTAATGCAAGTTTGATTCAGTGTTATTATTGTTTTTATAAAAAAAAACTATTGCTTTTACATAAAAGAAATTTGAAATAACCCTTGCACCCTTGTAATGTCGGCTTTGCATAAACATCAAAGGCATTTGCTCATTTAATTTTCTTCTTACATAGTGGTACTGATATAATATTATACCTTAACCCTCCGATCAACCTCCTCCCGTTTGACCTTCTCCTTGCGCGCCCGGAATGGCGCTCTGCCCTCTATCATTTCATACAGGAGGCACCCAAATGAAAACCAGTCTGGTGAGAACGTGTACCGCTCATTGTCTATCACCTGATTATTATATAAAATAAACAATAGTTAATTTTTTTAATATATAATGGCTACTTATTTCATTTAATATTTTTAGTTAACTAGCACATATTTTTTTTTAATTACAATGGGCATACACCTGGCCCCTATCCCGTCTGATGCGAAGTAACGACGAAGGCCAACCTTAATCATCCTTGCACAAAAGATATCTATTCACTCGTTTTAAAAGTGTTCACGTTCAGTAAGGTATACACCGGTTTAAGTAAGTATGAGGTATAAGTCGTTTCAAGTAAGTATGATGTATAAATCGATTCAAGTAAGTATGAGGAAAAATTGTTTTTCGCAGTGTTCCAGACCTTAGTGTACGTAGCGATAAGTAGCTGTTTAGAAAAGTTTGATTGACGTGATTAGGAGTCCAATCCAGGGTCTTGGCTTGGTCAGCTGATGTTTTGCTACCATGCCAATTGGACAGCCAATCAGTCTGTCTGTGCCTAGTGTTTCAGAATAGAGTAAACCCGACATATATGTATGTTCTTTATTGTTTTTGTAAAAATAAAACAATAACGAAAGCACAACCAGCATAATCGTTATAACTAGAAGACTCGATATATTTTTGTCATTTGGATAAAATATATGCCACAAATACCTATCCATAAGTACCTATCTATAAGAAAATAATAAAAAAACTAACAATCCAATGAGTTTCGTTAATGTACTTCTTGAAACTTTGTTTTATATGCAATTTAATCAGAGAAACATTCATTAAATGAGTTAATCAAATAGTTTTGTACACTGATTTTAAGTTTTTTATGCAAATTACTAATCGAGAAATACATTATTCATGTGAAATTTCGCAATCGCGACGGTGCCATATGAATAAAAAAGAAGAACACAATTCAAGTCTAATGTTTTATCGAAGCAATGAGTTATTTTTTCTGTATAAAGTTCAAAGGGTTTACCTTTTTTTGCCGATTAAAACTTGTAATCACATTAAATCTTAACAATATATGATTTATTGCATTTTTATTACAAAGTAACTCAATTATGATAAAAATTAAAATTAACGAAATACTTATCACACAATTTGTACGAAATTCAGTATGAAAGCCGGGCTTTTCGCTTTATATTAATTGTTATGTAAACTATAATAATGAGCTACAGTTGCATCGAGTTTTTTCATTGGAGAGAAAGAAAGGTAACGTTCACTCAAAATCTGGTTGCAAGCCAATGTGTAAGAGTGAGACGATTGATTACTCTGCCTTGAGAGGTTGTTAGCGTCGATCGGCTGAACTGATTTGGGATCAAAAACCTGTTTACCTCAACTGTTTTCGCTTGGCAAGTAATTCGCAGTTAAGTAAAAATAATAATAATACTCTTGACAATTACACGAGGTAATTGTCAAGAGTGTGTGACTCCAAACTAAGCAGTGAGCTTATACAATGGGTACCACACAACGAACTCTGGAGGAGTTCCCAGTAACACCCAGACTCCAAGCCAATTTAGAATAATTTGCTTTCTAAATTGGTCTGACCGGGGATCGAACCCGGGACCCTAGCTTGGAAAGCAGATGCATATGCCACTGCGGCAACGGGTCAGTCAGTAATAGAGGTTGTTATTATTCGTTACTTATTCGTGACTGATCATTTTAGTTGGGCAAGTGGGGCTTTTGGGGTTATACGAAGATACCTGTAGCGTGACCGTGTGCCCGTGACTGAGTGAGTAAGTGAGTGAGTGAGCGAGTGACCGTGTGCCCGTGACTGAGTGAGTGAGTGAGCGAGTGAGCGAGTGAGTGAGTGAGTGAGCGAGTGACCGTGTGCCCGTGAGTGAGTGAGTGAGTGAGTGAGCGAGTGGGTGAGCGAGTGGGTGAGCGAGTGAGCGAGTGACCTCGGGCGCCATGTAGCCCACGGTGCCGACGCGGCCGCGCACGCTGCCGCCGTCGGGCACGTCCACGGCCAGCCCCAGGTCGGAGATGCGCACGTGGCCCGCGTCGTCCAGCAGGATGTTCTCGGGCTTGCAGTCCCTGCGCACCCACAACACCCACTACGGTTACACGCCGCTCCACTACGACCAGCGCGACACCACTTACACGCCGCTCCACGACCATTAGCGCGAGACGGATTACATAAACACCGCTTTATAACGACTAGCGCGAGACGAGTTACATGCCGCTCCACGACTAGCGCGACACGAGTTACACACCGCTTTATAACGACTAGCGCAAGATGAGTTACACGCCGCTCCATAACGAACACTAAGTGTAACGAGACTATTTCAAACAACGCTTAGACAACATTGACCTACAAGACGAGCAATTTTAAATGAAATTTTGTTCATGAAAACACATCAGACATCACAAGTTAATTACTTGAAATAAAGCACATAAATATTGAAAGACAAAATTAAAATAAGCAATTTAATAATAAACACGTTTGTAATGATGTGTTCAAATATTTAGCTCTGAAATCAGACAACCTGTTCCGATAGATGCATGTATTCTACTAAATGAGTTGTAACCAATTGACTACTCTTTAGATGGCCAAATTTTTAGTTCTATATTGCCAGATGCCAGTCTTGTAGGTAGATGTTACACAATTACTAACATTATTTTCTATGTTCTTCATATGTATGTACTAGCTGTACCCGCGACTTCGTCCGCGTGGAAAATTTTTCCATGGCTTTCTAGTGACAATTCCCATACAAAATTACCAATTTAAATTTTTTCCATTTTTGGGCTGTTCCCTTGATTTTTTCTAAATTTTCTTTTTTCCTAAACCACCCCATTTATAAATAAAATACATATATTTGGCGATAGGAACATATACACGGCAAAGAATATGTAGAACACAAGACCGACTCCTGCCTCATACGTAACAGAATTACCTACTCACGGCTGGATACGTAGAATGGCTGCGTTGGATGTAAGATGCAGAGAGCATTTCGTTTAGTTATACATTTAGTACATAACAATAAGAAAACAATGCACATTGGTAAGTTCTTCTTGTTTATTAAATTTAATTTCTTGTAGTTTATGTGGGCATCTCAGGACATTAGAATACGTTCGTTTATGCGATTAACATTTTCCTATTTCCGACAATGTGAAGAACGAATTAGAGGCAAACGGAAGGGGAATGTTTGCGTCGCGTGCGACCCCCGACTAGTGCTATAATAATTACCCATATACGCACAAAATATTACCGTTCTGTACGTGACACGGTGCGTTCATTAGCACGCACACATACAAACGCTAGCTTTCTATGAAGACATCCTACTGTTATGTTTATACTGTGTAAATTCATCTCAAGTGATAAATTCGCACTATCAGGGCACAGAAGGTTAGCCGATAGCATCATGACGTCACGCGTCGACAGTCAGTAGAGTTGACAAAAAAGGGAGTTTGCAATAATAGTAAAATAATTGTTACATTAAATTAATGATTTTAATTTGTTAAACTACATACTTTACGCAAAACTTTGCCTTTAACTAAGAAAAAAACAAAGTAAAACTTAACAAAAAAATAACAACAATGAATTAATTTGGAGCGATAAAAATAAATAACACAAACGTATGTAAACGAAGTGAGAGGAGTAAATCAGCAAACCTGCGCCCGAATAATACATTCGATATTAATTCGTTCTTAAGTTAGTAACAGCCTACATTATTATCATTTATCACTCACTCATACATGCGCGCAAACACACACACATGTACTTCCACACGCATGCACGCACGCACGCACGCACGCACGCGTACACGCACGTATTTAGAGGCGCACGCTGACGCACGCGCACGCACACACCTGTAAACGATGCCCATCTTATGCAGGTGTTCCAGCCCACAGGCCACTTGCGCCGCGTAGAACCGCGCCCGCTCCAGACCGAGCCCCGTGTCCGCGCCGCACATGTTGTATATATGAAACTTGAGATCACCACCTGAAACATATAGGCGACACTTTAATACACAATAAATTTCTAAGTCTTGGACAACGACATGCTGTCGCCAGTCTTGCGGTATTGTTCAGAGTATATTTTGGAACTTGCGTTTGAATTACATGATCTGATTCACCATCTCTATTCTATCATAGAACAACTAGAGGTACGGGGGAACTGCATCCTAATATTGCTTACATTCCTTTCATACGTACAAAGCGATTCTCTTTCCCATTTTAAATAATTGGATAAGTAACAATCATATGTTCAATGGGCAGACGATAGATGTCGCCACTCACCGTTCATGATTGTGAGAACAAGACAGAGCGCATCTTTTGTCTCGTACGCGTATGCGAGGTTGACGACGAACCTCGAGTTTATCCTCTGGAGTATCTGCTTCTCTATTAACACCATCGCCTCGCCTTTCCGTTTCTTAATACGCTTCTTCTCTAATTTTTTACAAGCGTACATCTTGCCTGTCGCTCGGACCTGAAAATTCCAAATACAGACATTAATCGTGAATTCGTTTGCTTGAATAAGAAGTGATAGTTGGCTAGAGGTATACCCACTGTGTGTGTGTAAAAGATTAGGGCATTTAATTTTTCCAAAAAAAAAAAAAACAAAAAAAACTAGTATTTCCTTTTTATAAATTTGTAGTGAATACAAAAATTGCAATATTGCATATTTGTAAAATTGCAAATTTATAATATTGATTTCTATAGATCTATCAAAGTTAGGAGTTTATAACTATAGATCTCGCCACGAGAGTTACAGGAGGAGTTAGTTACACATTTCTATGTTACAGTCTGTTTCACAGAAACACTGATTTTTTTTAAACATTCTTAAAATAATATTTAAATAAACTTTCTTTCAAAAACAAACAAAAATAAGTGCTGAAAGAGTCGCTCCCTTACTCCCTAGCAATACACAATGGACGTGATGCTGTGATTGTGTACAAATACACCAACACACACAAACTTACATGTGTAATTTTGGCTTCAATTGTCGATAAAGTCCTAATACCTAATCTATCGCCTGTACCAATTCGTTTTAATAACCCCAATTTGGATACCAATTGGGTATTTGACAGTAGGTACCAAATATTCAAAAATATGCTTAGCACAAAATGAAGAGATATGTAAAATAATTGAATGAAAAAGTATAAAAGAACTGTTTTTAATCTTATTCATTAATTTTGTGAATAAAAAAATCGTCGACGACAGAGAAAAACTATGAATTCCGTCGAAGCAGTTACGTTTTTGATGTATGACAAAAAGTAACTGATTTGTCTAGATGTCAACTACCCGATCGGCATACTTGAGTGATTGTTATATGACATTATGACACTGACCTGACAAGCGCAAACCTCCCCAAAACCGCCCTTCCCGAGCACCCTGTACATGCGGAACGTGTGCTGCGTGACTGGTTGCGCTTCTAGCCACTTCCACTGAAGGTACCGATGGAAGTACATGGACCTCTCGAACTCCGCGAACGGCATGCCAGCCAGGAAATTCTTCACGCATCTTATGCACGACGAGAATATGTCCTTGGATCCAGCTGGAGACACCAACCACTATCGCTTTAATTTTGATCACGTCTAGGGTGCCATAATTATGAAAAATGGCAAAACCAGAACCGTTGTATTTTAGTCATGTCTGTTTGTACATCTGCTGTCTGCCTGTCTGTCCACATGTCATTTTCGTCATCATCATCAGCCTATATTAGGCCACTGGCGGACATAAGCCTTTCACAAAGCTTGCCACAGGGTCCTCGAAGTTATTACCAAAAATTTGCAGACAACGACAGCTATATGATCACTGCGCGACCGGTGACTAATTGTAATAAAAAAATTGATATCATGTATGACGATTGCGTGGCTATTGCGCCATGACCGTAAAATACACTTTTCGCGGTAGGTATAACACCACTTACAAATTACAATATACAAATTTTCATTTTGACAGCAGATATCGCGCGATATTTGGCCGGTTGCATGCTTACTGCAAGTTATACAATAAGCGTGCCGATCGGCTTTTCCCATCCAACGACTGTCAGCCACCTTGCTCATATCACTAGCGAGATGGAAAACAATGTAGGGTGTCTTGGATGTTGCTGAAGGACATTACGCAGTTACACTATGTTTACCCAAACGCGATCTCCACTGTAAAACTTGTTCGCATCTGCGGTTGCCAGTTTTTCGGCAAATGTAACGAGGTGATCCGGCAAATTACCAAAGTAACCGACATAGTTCAGAATATCTATCATTTATATAAAAGCGAAATACCACTCACTGACAGGTTGATCAAATAATTGACGGAATTAATAGCGAAATCTAAAAATTACTAAAAATGACAATTTGTATAATATAGGAGGCCGCTAAGGAATTTACATTTTCAGGGGAAAAGGAGTGGAGACGTTAATTTTATATGAAACTCTTAAATGGAACAGAATACGGCTGAGAAATTGAGTACAAGTATTGTTTACTAAAATAATGAAATTTGGAATGTAGATTAGAGAATGTAGAGTAGAGAATACTGAGCAAGAACATGAGACTTCTTTTTTAATTCCACGTAGATGAATTTGTGAGCAATAATATAACAATAGCCGTTACAAAATATAGGTACGAATTAACCACATGAAATGGATTTCCGCGAAATTATATTTGAATCTATACAATATTTGGCGCCGTTGTCTCTGTGCGTTTGTCTGTGTCTCTCTCTCTCTCTGTTTCTCTGTGTGTCTGTTTGTGTCTCTCTCTATATTTGTCTGTGTGCCTGTCCTTGTTTGTCTGTGCGTTTGTCTGTGTCTCCGTTTGTGTGCTGTCTGTGGCATCGTAGCTTTGCGTACCATTTTTTTTAAAGCTGCAGATTTCGAGAATGTTTTTAGGTGTAACGGAAATCGAAGCCGATTATGTAATTGTAGTTACGCAGTAAGTAAACAATTTCTAACTACATAACTTCATCTAATTGGAAATCATTTTGTTATAAATTACATAATTCTACGTTTATTTCTTAACCAATATTTGAAAGCTTTACTGCCACCTGCCAATTAAGAAGCCAAAGGTTTCATTGGTGATCAAGTAATTGATAAAACGTATTTCATATTATGTTGTTTGATTTCATTTTTAAGTATTAATATTACATACATACATATCTTCACACTGTATCCCTCAATGGGGTAGTCAAAGAGGACAGATCCCCAAGGTTCACGGTCCTTACATACTTCTTTCGCTTCCTCAAATCTCATCATTCTCCACATACACCTCCGCCTAGGTATATGAGTGCTTCCGTCAGCAGACAGTCTGGCTATTTGATCTAAATACGGAAAAATGTATGTAAATACGGAAGCGGAATATTTATGGAATAATCTCGGTATCAGTCTGTCTGTCGCAGATATTTTTCGCAGAGAATATTTGTCATAAAAAGCTGTTTGGATAGTCACCCAAGTGTAGTGGCCCAAATACAGGAATGGACCACAAAAGTTTAATTTTGACTTTGGTGGTTAGTTTTGAGGCTTAAATAGAATATCAAATAAAATCTTCATATATAAAATTCTCTTGTCACAGTTTTAGTTACCATACTCCTCCGAAACGGATTGACCGATTTTGATGAAATTTCATATGTATATTCGGTAGGTTTGCGAATAGGTTGTTATCTATCTTTTATACTCTTAAGTGATAAGGATGGTCCACCCCAAAAATTTATTTTTATTTTTTGCACAAAATTTTTTATTTTTATTTTTTTATGATTCGGCATTGAAAAATACATACATCGGGCAAAACAACGTTTGCGGGGTCAGCTAGTTTTTCTATAAAAATTTGAAAGTTTAAAAAAAAATCAACACCAATACAAATGAAATATGTTAAAAAAGAAGTTAGACAATAGCTATATTACCAGCTACCACAGATCTACTAATAATGTTAAGAAAGGACTGTGACGAGAAACAGAGGGAGAAACAGAGGGAGGGAGAAACAAAGTCGTTTCATTAGTGTTCCTTTTTTCCTAATTCTGGAACGAATAGTAGAAAAACAGTAATTTATTTAGAATTTTTCTTATTACATACATACATATCTTCACGCCGTATCCCTAACGAGGTCGTCAGAGGACGGAGCGCCAAGCGTTGCGGTTCTTACCTACTTCTTTCACTTCCTCATATCTCATCATTCTCCTCACATATTTTCGCCTAGGTATGCAAGAGCTTTTGACATTTCCATCCGCTAACACTCTGGCTATTTGATCTTCATAAGTCAGCCTATTTTCCTTATTACTTTAAAAAAAAAAATTATGACTATGAGTAAGAATATAAGACTATACCCTAACCTAATGCAACCTTTTTAAATACGCGATCCTGTACAACTAAAACAAATTAGCCCTCGCACTAAAATTATTTATTGTATTTTTCCCCTCTCCCTCTCCCCTCCCCCCAAGAGACTATTCCACGCTTGGAGAATCACGCCCTGTGTATTACATACTAAAACCTTCCCAACAAATGCATACATTGTATCGTATAAAGAAATTAATAACGTCCTAAATATTGTTCATTAAATGCTGAAATGTTCAGCATAATTGTTACCTGTCTGAAATCAAAGATGGCTAACAGACGTGGCGTCTGAATAGCTGCGCGAAATATTTTAGAGCGAACGGAGACAAAATAATTTCGTACAATTTTGAATGAGACGTTAATACGTTCCATGTGATCGTTGAAACGACCACATGGGCCGTACTAGCTTTGGATCACCACGTTTCCAACAAACGTTAACAACATAACATCGTTATGACATCGTTACATGACCTACCTCAGGTAATCTCCAACACTTAGATTATACAGGGTGTATATGAAAACGGGACAGTTACTTTAATGGATGAAAGGGCATAACTTTAGTATGTAGTTACAAAAAGAATTATCGAAAAAAACGTATCCGTTTAAGAGTTATGACCGTTTTAATTTTCAAGTGTTATCCCCACCATTTCTCGTAAAATTGGGTTGATCGTGTACAGTTACAGATTTTAAATCTTACGTTTTTTTTTTATTTTGTATTAATTTCATCCGTTACTGAAATACAGCCTGAAAACCCCCATTGGGGTATACGCATTATTTTCGAAAATGGTTTTCAGGCTGTATTTCAGTAACGGATGAAATTATTACAAAATAAAAAAAACGTAAGATTTAAAATCTGTAACTGTACACGATCAACCCAATTTTACGAGAAATGGTGGGGATAACACTTGAAAATTAAAACGGTCATAACTCTTAAACGGATACGTTTTTTTCGATAATTCTTTTTGTAACTACATACTAAAGTTATGCCCTTTCATCCATTAAAGTAACTGTCCCGTTTTCATATACACCCTGTATAAAAGAAAGCATCATCGAAATCGGTTACAAAATTTTTGAAGAAATCGTGTACATAATACATATAGATATCTATGCATATTGCATAAGGGAGAAACCAGCAACAGAAAAGGAATTATTTGAAGCCGTTTAAAAAATTACACGTTTCTAAACAAGTTCCCTCACCCTCAAGTTGCGAGCTCGCCTCATCGATGACGTCACGTGTGACGACATCGGTGACGGCCTCCTCGTCGTCAGTCTTCAAGTAGCGGCCGAACACCTCAGAAGCGAGAGCCCCCCGAGACTCGTCCACTTCCACCTCGTACCTTTCCGCCTGGAACGAGATAAGATCAAGGGTTTATCTTAGTTATTATACTTCACATTTAACTACCTTCTTAAAAACGGTACTGTTACCTATACTAATGGTTTAATTCCCTCTACTAATAGTACAGATTAAGTCATAACATAAATAGATTTCATTATTTGGGTTACAGAGCCAGAATGACAAAAACGAGATCCTTACACTATAGTCACGTCTATTTCTTTGTATTTCATATAGCCGACTTATTCCGTGATTTTTACACTTAGTAAATAAGCTGTTACACAGAGACGTAGTAAACTAGTAAATAATAACAGAAATGAGAAAAAAAATCATCAGACTTTGGACCCATTTTTCTACTTTGCTCACACTTACTATGGAAGGCTCTTGACCTATTTTTCTACGTATGTTATTCAAACACTGCAATCCAAATTCTTGCAATGGGTGCCAAGTTTCTTAGCGACGACATGCGTTACCCAGGCTAATAATCGATGCGACACTTAAGAGAGGAAGGAGGAACAACGTACAGAGCAAATGTTGGCGGTGGCCGAGTGGCGGGACACTATTTACAACTGCAAACTGCCTTCAATTGACACTTTCACGGGTGCACAACGAATTCAAGGTTTTCGTGTTGAACGTTATTATTATTATTTTAAGGGATGTATTTAAAAGCACTATAAAATTGGCAAAAATAGCGATGAAAATTATATTGCCGTATATTGCCGTATACCAGCCATTCCCAAAGTGGGCGATAACGCCCCCTTGTGGGCGCTGCAGGCCTAAAGGGGGGCGGTAAGAGACCCAGAAAAAAAATGGGGGCGTTGTGTAGAGGCCTGGGGAGTGATTTGTAATTTCATTTAGCTAGGAGGCATCTTAGACAACGACTGCATGAGCTCTCGACTCAGTAGACAAAATAAGTTTGGGAACCAGTGCCGTATACAAACATACAATACAATACTAAATATTATAACACAATTACCTTTATAATTTTTTTCCAGTACTATTTCTACTGTCGTCGTGACAATGATATATAAGTTAAAAAAATGTAATGCAAAACTATAACATACTTTATTTATGTTTACGAGAGGTAATGATTAAAAGTAAATTGCGGAATATACTATTAATTCTAATTGTATGTGATTCAAATCAGAAATAAAAAATCACAGTGGAATCTATTAATATAAACTTTTATCTATTAAGTTTAACGTAAATGATTTGTAGTTTGAATTACTAATTCTGTATTCATTTAAGTAATTTCAGTCTTAGTGTAGGTAATGGAGCCCGTTTTGTACGTTTTTTTAATAAGCAATTTGCTTAATTTTTAATTTTCTTTTAGTTTTCTTTGCAAAATCACAATGTCGAATACTGATGAAATGGTAAAAATTATAATTGATTTTTCTTCCTCACAAAGAAAACGCAGAATACTGCAGAATAATGTGCACTAACCACATCTAGAAAGTTGTTGTACTTGTGGTATTCCGGCCTGTTCTTCTGACAGAACTGTCTAAAGAGTACCTTGCCGATGGGCTGTTGATCTACCACGTAGTCGTAACCTACATCTGGAACAAAGAAGCGATACGTTGTTAATATCAGTGATATCAAAAGGCAGTTCTAAGCTCGTCTGGGAGAGAAAGATATACACAGAATGTTTTACGCAGGCATAAAAGTTCGCTAAGGTTACAAGGAACTAGAATAGGCGACAGGTTAGTAACGTCTCCATCCATTTCAGCGTCACCAACTGACTAAAGGTTAAATAAGTTAGTAATTCGGTATGCAGCAAATGAACTCGGTTTCAAATAATAATAATAATATACTCAGACATTTCACACAGCGCCATCTAGTCCCAAAGTAAGCTGCGCTTGTGTTATGGGTACTAGACAACTGATATACTACTTATATACTTTTCTTTTGTAAATATACACATATTATACATAAACACCCAGACTCGGGACGGGAATCGAACCCGCAACCCCCGTTTACTCCCGACGCGCTAAGCCGTTGCGCCACGGAGGTCGTCAAATATACTTTATATACTTATGTAAATATACAAATATACTTAATACTGTATGTGGAGTTGTAATTTTGCTGCGCCTTAACACTATCTATCGCAAAGGATAATTACTACATTACGTATTCGTATGATAGTGTAGTGAAACTTCAGTGTTTGATACTGTAATGTTGTTTTTTTTGCTTGGTTCATTTTGTTTTAATTTCAGAACGCAGCTTTAGTTTACTTTACATAACTTACTTTGTAGTCATTGTTTGGCCTATGTTAAACTTGTTTCGAGTGTTGCTATTTTACAAAGGTATAAAAACAGAGTCATTGTGTAATCTATGAATTCTATTCTTAAAAGTAAAATGTATAGTTCTTCTTTTGTTGGTAGAATAACGAAATTCAGAGTTCTTGTTTTGTCGTGTTATTGACTCTTATCATTTAGGTAATTTATAGTATTATTTAAAAAGTCCGAAACGGGGCGGCGAGTATGGCACAATTTTGATGTATGATAGTCACCTCTGATTGTCTTTCTTTTTCAGGAAGCCGGCAACTAGGCCGTATTAAGCTTAGCTAACATATTTTTACCGGTAAGTTTTTAGAGGATTCATTGCAGTTTTGGTTTAATAAATGTTCTTTTACCTATGAGACGTCAATTTTGTCGGTTTTGTTTCAGATTTTCCAGATTTTAAATAAATTATACAATTATTTTAAACGGCGTCACTAACAAAGTATTCGCCATACTTTTATTATTGAAAGGTATGTAGGTGACTGTAATTGATTGGATTGAATCCATTTCTTCATATTCTTGAAATATTTCTTAAGTGTGATAACATCTTCTAATGGATTGCGCAAGACGAGGGTCACACTTCATATATCCAGATATCAAGAAACGATATCAGAGAAGCCTCCGATACGAGGTTCATGCAAGGAGGGATATTTTAATTTGTTCTTTCTTCTTCCTTTTTGCATCTATATATAAACAACAAGTTTTTATACCAGTTTTAAGAACACTTGGTGGTGAGCCTGAGAGCTATCGCACCTGGCCATTCCTTCCCACAACGTGCTTACCCTAAGTGGGGTCTCCAGGTACCATTTAAACTTAAAAATAAGTGAGAGCGAAAATTAAATTCTTAATACCAAAACAAAAACATTAAATCAAGTTATTGACCAAACGTGCCAATGACCCTTAAAAAGGCCTTTAACTGCAAAACATTAAAACTAACATTGAAACCAATTTTGACCAAAATTTAAGGAAAAATATACGTGTCATAAATTTCCTTAGTTGCTATCTTTCACTTATTTCATATTATATCCATCTTATATAATTTAGAAATATATAAATAATAACAGTTTAAAATTGGTTTACTTTTCCAACTTATAAAATCATTAAAAACATTACATTATATACTATATAAAAAAACATTACATGCTGTTGAATACTATTTAAAAATATTACATGGCTATTATTATTTATTGCAAGATCCAAAAAAAATATGCGGTGTTACCCTATTTGATTCAGATTCAGATGAAACTGCCAGTAAAAATAAAAAAGGATAGATGGTTCGAGTCCTGTATCTAAAATTTATAGCTTTTTATCAAATATATCGAATCAGTATACCATATTATGTCGGTCATCGATATACCATAAAAAAATTACATGTCCTTATATTCTTCCTGCAAACGTTACATAAGGGTTAAAATAACCTGAAATTTTTAAAATTTTAGGTCTTGTAATTTGGGAGACAAAGACGTATAGCGTATAAATATTCTATAATACAATATACTTGATTCGCCATTAATATACAAATAGATACAAAGGAAAAAAGTATTGCAATACAAGAGGTGGCCTTATTGCTGAGCAACGATTTCTTCCTGGCAACATCTATAAATAGATCTATTAGAATTGAGTATCTGTGTATGTAAGTATATAATAAATAAATAAACATTATATCCAAGCCACTTGAACTAATTGTATACCATTAATAAACAAAGTACAGTTTGATAACACGCACATAAGCTTTGTAGTTAGTGTCAGTATATACAGTTTTCCGTACAAGTTCCGGAATCATTCATAAATATAATATGCACCCCAGAGACAGGAGCAGGGGAGAGGGCTACCTACAAATCACTTTATTTCTAATGTAACCGATGTTCTAATGTACGTCATTACTTTTGAAAAAGTTGGTATGAGGATTATAATATCTCCTCATCTTCTAAATCATCCGTGGGTCCATTCCATAACCATATCAATTAATAACACAAATTGGGGCTATAAATAAATACATGGGTATATTCCATAACCAGATCGATTCAGAATACGATTTGAGGCCATAAATATACGAGTCCATTCCATAACTAGATCAATATAGACCATGAATTGGGACCATAAATACATGGGTCATTTCATAATTAGAATTATTCAGAATAGGAATTGGAGCAATAAATACAGGAGTTCATTCCATAGCCAAGTCAATTTAGAATACGTATTGGGGCCATAAATACCTGGGTTCATTCCATATTCAGATCAATTTAGAATTCGTATTGGCGCCATAAATACCTGGGTTGATTCCATATTCAGATCAATTTAGAATTCGTATTGGGACCACAAATACCTGGGCTCATTAAATATTCAGATCAATTTAGAATTCGTATTGGGGCGTCGTATTCGTATCAATTTAGAATACGTATACATGGGTCCATTCCATATTAGAAAACGAGTTAGCGTTAACCATAACTGATAATATGTGAATACCGTTCCGCCTCCTTTTAATTAATGCTGAATACGCCCCTGTGTACGTATGTGTTTACATATGTTAACACGTCCCTCGACATCATAATACTAATCCGAGTTTTTATTACTGCTAATACATAATTTATTTTATTACGTACACACATGAAACTTGGTAATATGCCGTAAAAAGAGTCTAATCTTAGGGGAATGCCACACTGGTGCGATGCGACTTGCGTCTGCGGTGAGCGAAAAAAACGAATAAGAAAGATGAGACGCACTGGAAGCGCCATATTGCGGCGCTGGCCTGACGTGATAGGCGTCGGTGGTGCGCGACTGTGCCCAGCGCGCGAGATAGGACGTGTTGTTCGAGCGTCCTGCGTTTTTAACAAATTTTGTTGATCTATCCGTGCGTTCAATGAAAATCCAAAACAGATGTTTTTGATGTGAAACATCTTATGCGGCGAGTCAGACCAGCTGTTTACGTGGCGACGTGGCAATTCGTCGTTACGCGCTTGTACTGAGCTCGTGTACCTATAACGTATGGATTTGTT
Source organism: Zeuzera pyrina (assembly GCA_907165235.1). NCBI lineage: Eukaryota > Metazoa > Arthropoda > Insecta > Lepidoptera > Cossidae > Zeuzera > Zeuzera pyrina. The sequence goes on from OU015639.1 coordinate 3,335,292, forward strand.
ATTCACTTTAGAACACGTTGCCTGTGTTTGTTTAATTAATAATATTTTTTTCTTTAAAAAAAATGTGAATATTTTGTTTTTTATTATGCCGTATTTATTTCCTTTAATAAAACATCCTTTCATGCATATTTTCTATACAAAATAGTTTCGATGTTTCACATGTCAGGCGTCCCGTGACGGATCATTTTTTATTACCAAAATAATGAATTGACAAAGTGGTGCAACAATGCAGCAAAAACAAGAAGTACAACATTTTTTTTTATTACCTTTCTATTTTCATGTAACACAACAATTTGAGATTAATAAAATAAAATGTAATTTCCCATGAACTCCATGTAATTACATTATTCATTCATTAATGAAATATAGCTTCTATAGCTCTACTATTTGATCGGTTTATGTAGATAATATAATTATCTAAAGTACTCAATATTGTATTTTTGTACACACGAAAATATCAATGTTCAAAAATTCATTTTTAATAATTTTCAAAAATCTCGCGCAAGAACAGTAGGAGACTCTGCGACACGAGGTCACCCAACGTGGCACGCGACTGTGGAGAACGCTGCGTTGCAGGCGCAAGACGCCTTCCGCAAACGCAGGTCCCTCCGACACCCGCAATCGCGCTAACGTGGTTTGGCTTTACATTTTACAACACAGAATTGACTAACAACCTCTGTAGCTTTTGATTAAACCAACTAAGGCGATACGAAATCCTTGATCCGATTCCCAGTCGAGTTTGTCTGAATTGGTTAATAGGGATGTCCATACAATTGGTCTTAGTGTAACAGCGTAAGAGAAAATAAAATCACACCATGACCTTACTTCTAACGATTGATATTAACAAAAAGAAACATTACAGTATGAGCGCCTAGAACATACTTCTCTTAAACAAGGGTAAAGCTCTCAACATAACACGAACTTCTGAAGCGATGACGAATTGAGTCGAAACAATCCAAAACTATGCGAATAACGATTTAGCTTGTCTCATTCCCGCTACAATACGTTGTGTAATTCTATCTCTTTTGTTGTTAGCATATATAATATACAATGAACTGGTGTGTAATACTGACGAATATCTATGTGCAATATTGTAATATGCCCTATCTACCCTCTAATCTAAGCTTCTAACAATATTATTTGTACTTCTAACCTATTGGCATCGCTTTTATTTTGTTACGCAGAAGAAATCTGCACACATACCTGTGTGCAGATTTCTTCTGCGTCCTGCCTCCTGGGGGAGAGACAGGGTTATGTGGGGCTTTTACACTCCAAAACTCCTGGTGGAATCATCCTCGACGCGTTGTCGAGGATGGAACGGAACGCACCAGAGCCCCTCTCGCCCTATGCCGAAGCATTTCTTGGAGGGGCAGTATATAAAGGCACTCATCTTTGAAATTATTATGTATACGAGGAAAAAGTTACATAAGACATATGTCAATGTTTTATTTTTGGGTAACTGCGTTCTTTTTATAATACAGTTCTTCACGAAGTTTCTCAATTAACAAAAAACAGATTTAGATTTGTCATAAAACGCACATTAATTAGACAATCATACTATAAAATAAACGATTTCGTTGAAGAAAATAATTTTCTCTGCACATGCATTTACTAGTTTTCTGAACATTGTATTCTAATAAACCTGTTGTAAAATGATGTAAAAATGATACCTGACTGAGTTTCTTGACGGTTCTTCTGTGTCCAGGTTTTCTATTCAAATTGAACTAAAGTAGATTCGACGTTCAAAAACACCTTGCAATTGAGTTTACTTGAATTAATTGATTTAACTTTGACTTTGAAAGGTCCTGGTACCCTCGCAGTGCCACAACGGCGCAAACCCCACCCCCACTACGATCAGCCGCGACCCCGAAGACCCCTTTAGTTGCTTCTCAGGACAGGTGAGGAACACCATAGCCTAACTGGCCCGGGCTATGAACTGATCGACATCGCTTATACCAGCCCCATAAAATAACATGTACCTTATAAATAAATGAAGCGATTATACTGAAAAATTACATAATTATATTGTTATATGCGTATGACTAGCTCGTTGCTGTAGTGGTACGCTTCTTCGATGTCGAGTTTCTGGTTCGATTCACGGCCACTTCATTTGAGGAACTTATCCAAATTGTCTTTAATCTGGGTCTTTCTGGATGCTACTACAGTTTGTTGCGTGGTACCCATAATATAAGTCTAGTAGGTTTAGAGTCACACAATCGATGTGACTGTTGACTATACCTATTATACAAGGTGTTACACGAGTTCGGGTAATGCTTAAAGCGCGATAGAATGTGCACTGAAACGACACACTGTAACGAAAAGTGCGGTTATTTTTGTTTTAACTGTTAGGATTTCTGAAATAATTACTATCGAAGTTTTACAAAACAATCGATATAATTTCTAAAGAATCCCATTCCTAGTGATCAGCTGTTCATCAAGTTCAAGGTCATCAACTTCAAAATCATAGATGATTATATTTTTTCAGACGGGACATTTGTAAGTAATTTCTGCCTAAGCTTTCGTGTGCAAGATGTAATTGTGCTATTTGTATTGAACAAACTATTTTAACTTTTTTTAGTGTGACTATGTGATTTTATGTCTGTGTCTTTTGCGGTCCAAGGCTAATAAACGAACACCTAACACTAAAAGATGTAATTAAAGTTTTTTTCGGTAAATTATCTTAATTATGATTTAGAAAATGAAAATTAAAGTACGAATTGTTACGCTTCGACTTTTAACAATACCGCACTTATTCCATAGGAACGCGTATTATCCAGCTGTCTCACACAGACCCATCTCCTGTAGTTTAATCTTTGTAAATACCAGGCAATTAGAATTTGGCGCTATTTTTTCAAAGCTTTTTATTTTTTCTACATGAGTTCCGTATAATAATTAAAATATGATACAATGGTTGGCTTGATATGGAACTTCGTTCACTAGACCCGCAGATTTTTACCAGCAACGACCTTTACAGTTTACTAAGAACAAAATAAACAATGCAAATAAGTAATTGAACTCTCTTTGCTCAGCAACATCAATTAGGCATCCAAGTTACATTGCAGGATACTTTGTAACATTTTTAAATTTCACTTTCATATCAATCAAACGCATCAATATCGAATTTCGGAAGACAATAGTTTTCATTTCATTTCGGTTAAAATATTTATCGTATCTTATTAGCTTACGATAGAAATACCGTTGTTGTAGTTGTTTTCTTGAATGTGAGTAGAGTAGTTAATAGTGAATACCTACCAAACGCAGCAACGCAGCCATTTTTCGACAGGCGAAGTTGTGCGTAATAAACAAAGGACGACACTTTGAACCTCTCCTCTAATTTTCAATTACTTAGAAATGTTTATGTAGTGACTTAAAACTTTCCTTCATTGATTTTCGAAAGTAATCAATAATACAAAGCAATTATCTTCTTTTTTACATATCCCTTACTTTACTGTTTTAAAATTAATAAATTCATTTCGCATTCAAATTATTTTGAAAACGGGACCCTAATAGTATTATGGAGAGTTCGATATTCCGGCCTCTCAACAGCTACACCACAGTACAAGTAAGCATACAGTATTCTATCTCGGCAGTGTTTTAGAGAAAATTACCTACGGTTGCTCGGTATGTAAACACGCAATAGGGCTACCGACTTGGACTGAATGTTTTTCTTGGGTTACGTATTTGATAATAGGTACTATATTAAATTGTCATATTATCTTTTCATTTTATATTATTGCAAATTTAATTAATTTTTATTAATATAATTTTACTAGTATTTTATTTCTAGTTTCAAAAGTTTGTGAGTTAGTATGGTGAAAATAGACAAAAAAAAATGCATTTTGTGTGCAGTATAATTAAAAATCAGCAATAAATTAACTAGATCATTATGATAATATATTTCCTACAAATTAGCAACAGAGAAATATTTCCGGTTTCGATATAGATGTATTCAAACATCCATACACTGAACATTATGCTCGTAAACTTGAATGACATAATATTTCGTCAGTAAATGCGCGGGAGCGTCTTATACCGTACGCCGACAACCGCGGCTCACTCGCGACTGTTGTATGGCGAGAAATGTCGAGATTTCGAGCGCGTCGTTTGGGAGCGTTTGTATGAAGATAGAATACTGTATGCTTACTTGTACTGCGGCTACACCCACAGCGCACAGCTAAATTGCATGCTCTCCTGGTATTTGGCTTCCTAAATTAATTTTAAGGGTTCCGTACTTTCGCATGATTTTTTAATAAGTATTGTTGATTTAGTTTCGAATCGTAATTACCCTGATAATGACACTTTCAAAATACTTTTGAGTAATGTTGATTTTATACATTATTTATTTCTAATATTTAATTATGATTTCTTCTTGTTACTTTTTTTTACAATTTAATTTACAATTAAAAAGATGTACAATTTTTTTTTCATAGATGACCGTTTATTCATGGCTATTATTTATTTTTAATATTTACTTATGATTTGCTCTCATCGCTTTTATTTACATCTAGCCACCCGCCCCGGCTTTGCACGGGTAGAATTAAAAAAAAAACAGCCCATGTTACTCGCTGATAATAATGATAATGTAGCCTTCTAAGGTGAAAGAATTTTTGAAATCGGTTTAGTAGTTTTTGAGTTTATCCATTAACATACAAACAAACAAAGTTAACCTCTTTATAATAGTAGTGTAAATTACAATGGTTGCTTTCAAATAAAAAAAAAATGAAGCAGTCGATACGAAATATGAGTTTGAATCTTTGAAGATTCTGTTTTTTTTAAAATATTGTATCGAGTTTTAGTATTCGAGTTTTTTAGGTATTGTATCGTATTTAAAAAATCAGTTTCTTAACTCTTAAAACGGCAAAAATTTTGTTTTTCCAAAAAATTTTTAAAATGTGTAGTTTTTAAAATGGGTCATGGTACTCGTCGTGTTAATTTTACTCGTACATTACTGTTTTTAATTATTGAAATTCTAGTTCCGAACGCCTACTACGAAATCTAATGTTATTAAATTATTAAAATTTAAAACGGGACCCTAAAAATGACTAGTTCTCCCGTTTTTTATAATACGTAAAAACTATAATACCAAAATAGCACACAAAATATGCAATAATTTCATTGGTTTGCTTCGACCAATCGCAACTGCTAATATGTCGGCACCTTTGACTGCCGTAAGGCGGAACTTATTACTTTAGTCAGATCTCTGAGCTGTTTACGTAAACATCTAATTTTTATTTATTTTAATTGTGAGTGAAAATGTGATTGTACGAAAGGAGACTACTATGACATGATGCTGCGCTCGGAGCCGTTAATGGAAACTTGTGTGCCGCTTGTCGAATTTACGAATATCGGTTTTGCCTCAACAAACCAGAAGCAGATGGGAGGCTGCTTCTATGTTTTTGGAAAGTTTCGCAAGATGACACAACGTTTGCATACCACTGGTAGTGTTCTCAGTTCTACTAGAGAAGGACTTTCTGTCACACAAATGTAGAGTTCGAAGAACAGATAGATATTAGAACACTTTACAACTGAGCCCAGAAGTAATAAACGAAGCGCTGCCGCCATCCTCAGTACCAATCACATGACCGTATGGCGGATTCTAAACATTGATGGCCAGTACCATCAAAGTACCATTTCCATTTTCAACGTATGCCGGAACAAGGTCGGCCGGAAGGTTACTACAGGTGCCCCACAGTACGGTCCATAAAGTGCTGAAGGAAGACCTGCGCCATCCTTTTAACCTAATCTGATACAGAAGAGGTCATGAAGCACAAAATCATCGATGCCTTTAATAAATTACAACGAGAAACGTCAAACGTATTGCATCGTGTGCATACTGAGATAGTGCGGCGTGCACGTGCATGCATTGAAGCGCAAGGCCGCAATTTTGAACATTTACGGTTGTGAACTTGTGAATGTGTAATTACTACGGACCTCAATACATATGGAAAAAAAAGTGATGTGAAAAACTATCAAATTGTAGCAGTGTTATCGTGCGACATTTTGTGATTTACCCACATTGGTAATTTTCAGCCTGAATACAAGGTCAGAGTCATCTTTTGTTTTTTTATCGATTTCTTTCATAACCATTTGTACGTCCGCAGTGAGAGGTCAGAATCATTGCGACGAGAACGTGGCGACAAAGGCACACTACCTACCTATCATTCTAATCTAATTTAAAAATACGTTTTTTCCACATACACAGGAATATCAACCTTATTGTTACATAAATAAAAGAGGTTCTGTAGATTTGTGAAATTAGGTAAAAATTAAATTTCGGTGTCTTTTACTTGTGTTAAGGGGAAGCACAAGTGAAATAGATTGTGTTTTAACCTGTATCTTTGTTATTATTGCATAATAATACTTTATTAAATCGTAATCAAGATGAATTCTCGATATACTATAGCATATTCAAAAATATGTCCCGTTTGTATGTACACCCTGTATAATGACATCATTTAGGTATGTTAGGTTTCAATATTAATTAATCAATATAATTGGCATCAATTGTGGCGAGACCCCCGCAGCCCTAACCAATTAACTTGAGCGGTTCCAACAGTTTATGGTATAGATGGGAACTGATCTGGGTCACTTTCAACCCATTTAGATATGAGTTACGCGTAACCTGTTCCGTTACGTTCTACACGTAGGGTTACCAGATGGGAAACCACAAATATTTAAAAAATAAAAATAAAAATATTGTGTTTTAGAAACAGTTGTCGGGAGAAATAAATATCTATGAATTTGAACGGACGTTTTTTTGAACACGTAGTGACTATTTTATTCACTAACTATAATATTGCGATCCTAATTATTGACTTTCCACAATCATGTCATTCATTATGTATGGGATTATTTACAGCAACATTTATTGTGCATTTGATTTGCATTTATCTTTATCTGTAGGAAATAGTTCAGATATTTATTAAGACAGCTGTATCGACATACGTCGCTGTCCGCCGCCCGAATTACTTATATTAATAAACTTAACAATTTTTCTTAATATTTAAATATTTTGCGTAATGATTATAATCGGAAGATTTTTCATTTTGTCAAGAGTCGAGTGATTGTATAAAATGTCCAAGAATCCAGCCAAATGCCGCCCTTATTGTAGGATTCCCAAATTAGGACCCTTATTAAGAGGTAGCCTTATCTAACAAGTCCCTATTCTGACTCGATTCCTTTTTAACACTTTTTTTTAAAACCGTTTTTTGAACTTTTTGTTCAAGCCATTAGCCAAATCATGGAGGCCTAGACAAGTGGTTCAATTGTCGTAAACGCTAGTAGAATAGAATGACACATACCACGTAATATAGCGTAACGAATTTTAAATTAGTAGTCAAAAATTATTAACTTTCTATTAAATCAAACGAACAGTAAAGTCGTGTGAAAACTGCCGAATAAAATGTAGCTAAATTGTACTTTTGACGAGCAATAACGTTAGGGAAGCGTTTCTATTTTACGAAACGTTTGTCACTTGTCTACCCGCACGCTTATTACGTAACTTGCAGACAGCATGCGACAGCCAATATCGCGCGATATCTGCTGTCAATACGAGAATTTGTGTAATGTAATTTGTATAGTGGCGCTAAATTTACCGCGAAAAGTGCATTTTATGGTCATAGAATATTAGATACGCAATCGTCATACATGATACTATTTCTCTATTACACAGTCGCGGTGATATGATACTATTTCTCTATAACACAGTACTATTTCTCTATTACACAGTTTCTCTATTACCGGTCGCGCAGTGATCGCGTGGCTGTCGCTGTCTGCAAATTCTTAAATAATAACCCCGCGGATCTGTTTACGTCAAATACTCTGAGAAAACGACTGAAATAGACAGACAAACACCGAGATGTTTCCAAACTCGTGAAATTACGACCAAATATTGTATATCGATAGAGAATTTTATTATAACGCAAACAAAATACTTATCATATTATTCATTTCCTCCAGAGAACTTTAATATAACGCAAACAAAATACTTATCAAAATATTCATTTCCTCTTCAATAAGTATTAATATGTTTGCCGATTGCTTCTGCTTTAATAAAAAATGATTTGACTGTTCTTTTAGGATTTTGTATCCAAAGATTGCCAACGGAATCCTATTAATAAGCCTACGGTATTTGTCCGTCCGTCATACATTTAAAGGGTTGTGTCTCATCTCATAAACCATAACAGGTTGTGGATTAAAATTGTTGACAGAATAGGTTATTATGACGGATATTCTAACAAATAACAAAAAAAAACTAAAAAATATCCCTGTACCAGAAACCGCGTGTATTTTTTCGACGTTTTTTTTTTGTTTTTGCTCTATCGTATCTAACTTAGCTTGTCAATATTATACGGTATTAATTGTTATATTATGTTAGATACGTCATAATCATTAGGTAACGGATGGCAACACTGTTATTTTGAAAGTGTTGCTATTTTATGATAATATATTTGTGATTATGCGAGTTGGTATTTTTGTATGTCAAAAAATAAGTCAGTCGAGAACTACAAGAGCTAGCGAAAGAACGTTTCTTCACTATATCTCAATATATTATCCTAATAGGATATACAGGGTAGTTCCACAGTTTCCATATAAATTTACACCCACGTCGATACCCTGTAGGAGCGAAAAGCTCCTACTAAACACGATACTAACAAGCGTCAGAATAACTGTGATTATAGTGCGAAATATAATAAAAAGCGGACAAGTGTTAGTCGCGCTTTCGCTTAGGATCCTAAGGATATTGTGTAGTAGTACGGAGTCTTCGGTCTTCGGTATACGACTCCAACTCGCACTTGACAAATATTTTATACACTAGAACCTTCCATAGGAATAACTCATGTAACGAAAACTCCATAGAAAAAATAAACGATTTTAGATATGATTAGATATAAAATCAACCATTTCCGTTCCATATATACCTACACAAAAATATAATTACCTACACATCTACATAAATAAAAATCAATTGCCGTATGTGTGATAGATCATCCCTTGAGAACGGCTCGGCCGATTTAGGTGATTTTTTTGTTCTGTTCTTCATTGTTAGGACATGGTTTGTATAAAAAAAATTTGGGAAACTCAACCGAAAAAGTCAGAAATATGGATGGTATTTTTGTATGAAAATCTCAATAAAAAAAATTTGGTGTGTTGCAAACATTCAACATCGCGCCCGGGCGAAGCCGAAGCCAGTCGCTAGTAATTTAATAATAACAAACATTTACACAATTATAGATATTAAGGGCCAATCATTTATTACGTGAAACACTTAATCAAATACGACACACTTTTAAAAAGAGCAACTTGAAATCTCCATTCGTTAATTCATCCTCAAACTTTGAAACCAAAATGCTCGCGCACTGTTCGGTTTCAAAGGAGCTTGCACCCTCGAACACTGGGTTTTCCCAAGAGACTACAGCATGGGGTTCTTCAAATACGGCGTGAAAATGTTTACAGGGTCGACAATGCGGAAGTTGATGCTCCTGGTGTCGCAGGCGTCCATAGGCTATACTGTAACTTTTTAATATCGGACGGGCCGTATACTCGTTTGCCACCTTCGCGGTATAAAAAAAAAATTGAAGTGGTTTTAATGAATTAACCAGATTTTATATATAATTTCAGTCAAATTCAGTTCAGGAATGGAAAATTGAATACCGCGTGAAGTAAAACCAAATATATTTGAAAAATTTACACACTCCTCAAGTTCTATTGATGAGGAAAAATATAATTTTTGGCAGTTTACAACTGGATCTGAGGCAATAGACACCATGGGCTTTATCACATGACTTATCATCAGCTTTTATTGCCCTCAAAAACACTTACCCCATTATCTATTATTTAAAAATCAATGTTTGTTTGTTTGTTCGTATTTTATGGGCTGCCATACCGGTCATCCGATTGCGATGAAAGGTATGGAGATAGCTTGAACCCTGAGGAAAGAGTAGCCTATTTTAAAAATAAAAAACGCGGACGAAGTCGCGGGCATCAGCCAGTATAACTGTAATAATCTCCCTTCAGCCATACAGCCATGTTCACACCAATCTTTTGTACTTTAAAATAGCTTGTATAGAAATAATTACGTTGCCTTACGAGTTACGTAGTCGTTAAGAATGACAAGTGGTTATAAATACTGACCTTGTATAATAACACTGGTATTGCTTTGCGCAAAATATACTGTACACAAAGTTATTGTCAGATATTAGCTAATCCTAATCTATTTAACCTTATAAAAGTATCTTTACATTTTACGCACACATGTGTGATTGCAGATGAAAGACTGCAGTCTAAGTGTACATGCATATGTTATACGTTTTTGCAAAGTACTCTGTGCTCAGTATCATACAGGTCCGCGGAACTGGAATGAACACCTGATTTCTTTAAAATATCAGACTTTTGTCCCTTCCGCTTTTTGGGATTATGGGCTTTGATAGCAGATATACTACCATAACTTTTACAGCAAGTGACAGTGAACTCAAATATTATTTAAAATTTAAAAAACATTAAATAACACCGCAATGCGCAATCCCTACCAGTTCCCATTTGAATTAATAATGGATAATAATATTTATTAACACAAGGCAAAGTCGCTAAATAAATTATAAATATACCTACTCATGTCAAAACGTCTCCGCGAGTCAATTAGTAAAGTACACAACACGAAAGGGCTACTAATGCACGTTAACTCACTTTATTATCATTTTAGATACTCTTAGAGGCAACACGCACACACATAAGCAAATGATCTTCATGCGTAACGGAATTGCCTACTCTCTGCCGCATGCGTAGGATTTGTTGCGATGGGTATGACATGCGGACAGCATCTCGTTTAGTTATACATTAAGTACATAATAATAAAAAACAATGCACACGGATAAGTTTTTCGTGTTTGTTAAATTCAACTTCTTTTTGAATGGTAACTGCATTCGAAAGACTAAAATGATGTAGGCATCTCAGGACGTAATACGTTCGTTTATGCGATTTAGACATTTATTAGACATTTGCGACGATGCGAAGAACGAATTAAAGACAAACGGAAGCGGTCGCGTTTGCGTCGCGTGGGACCCCGACTGGCGCTACAACGAATTACCCATATTCGCCCAAAATATTGCTGTCGTATGCGTGCCACGGCGCGTGCGCATTTACGCGCACACATACAAACCGCGTACGCTAGCTTTCTATGAAGACATCCTATTGTAATATTTATACTGTGGTAAACGCGATGCGAGTATTCGTAGTACCGCAGTCACGAACGCACGTTGAATAGATAACGATAGTCGTAATTGTATGTACGTGTAACTTGCGTCAAGAGTGTACTTATATTGAATATTAATAATTTACCAATTAGTGTATTACATAATACCAGTAGTATTTTGGCCGACACATACGTAAGTAGAATAGATTATTGTACTTACGTAAATCAAATATATCTAGAAAATACTGCGATGTACACATTTTTAGTGTTTAATAAGTGCTATATTGTTAAAATGAAAGAAGAATGTGAAGTGAAAGGACTGAATATGAATGTGAACAAAACTAAGGTTCTGGTGTTTAAAAGAGAAGAGGTAAACACGAATTGTGAAATATGGGTACATGGAAAATGTCTAGTCTAGAACAAGTAAATCAAATTATACATTTGGATAGTACGTTTTCTAGGGATGGAAGACGTGTTGGATGTGGAGAGACGGGTAGCAGCTGGCAATAAAGTGAACGCCGCCGCGGTACTTTGGCCGCATTAGTAGGCGGTGTGAATATATCTAACTCAGCTAGACTCATCATCCACAATGCGGTGTTGGTGCTCACTTTATTGTACGGTAGTGAGGCCTGGATATGCCCGAAATCAGGTGAAAATAAGATAAATGCAGTAGAAATGCTATCTCTTACAATTACATGCGGTGTTACTCTTGCAGACAAAATAAGCAATAAAGAGACACGCAGATTGACAGGAATGGACAACAGTGTTATCGCAAGAATGAAGAAAGGAATGCATAAATGGTTCGTATATATAGAAAGAATGTGTTGAATGATTGACGAAGAAACTCTATATATAGAGCGAAAGTAAGTGGTAGTAGAAGCCAAGGAAGACTGGATGACTTACGAAGATCAAATAGCTGACGAAAATGTCAAAAGCACTCGCAAACCTAGGCGAAAGAAGTATGTACGTATGTAACTCTGACTACCCCGTTAGGGATACAGCTTGAGGATATGTATATACAAGTTTATTTCGAAAGGATGGGTAAATGCGGAAGGGTATAACAGTACCCATGACTACGGAAAACTTGCATTCTACAACTTCGCCAAAAGTCAATACTTCTAGTGTAAAATTTCAAAGTTTAAACAAAAATAAAGGTGAGGCAACCCTAATATCAGTGTTTTCCCGTCGCTAGCAAACATTTGGAATATAGAGCATAATGATAAGGCCTTACATTTTTTTTCCATTAAATGAATGTTTTTTTTTAATATGAAAAACAAAATAACGCGTATCCCGTAATTATTACATCTGCAATATAACAGTCAACAATGATACGTTGGGACCCCAGCGGTTTTATACCCCCTTTTACAATAACTTTGTATATGTATGTATAAAGCGAATGGTAAAAGAAGCCAAGGAAGGCCATGGCTGATTTATGAAAGTGTTAGCCAACGGAGTTGTCAAAAGCACTCGCATACCTAGGCTAAAATATGTGAGGAGAATGAGAGATTTGAGCAAGCGACAGTATATAAGGACCGTGATGCTTGGCGCTACGTTCTCCCCGACTACCCCGTTAGGGATACAGCTGAAGATATGTATGTATGTATGCATGTATTAATCCACACATTTTCTGATAGTTAACGTTAGGATATTTAAGATCAGGTTAAGGTTATCCGAAATACGTTGTGAAATATCACTTTAACGATAAAAATTTCTACTGCACTGTACTAATGCTACGGCGTCTATAAAGGGGTGTTTAGGGTGTCCGAACCCCCACGCTTATGTTATCCAAATAGCCACCTTTAGTATAAGTACAAACTAAGTACAGCACAATTGGATGAAATTATGTAATTTCCGATTTATTGATATTATTAGCGTTTAGAACTCGTATCTTTTTATGCCATGAATTCACAGGTAAAAAGTAGTTTCCCTTTGTGCGTTATTGGACCTCCCCCCATGTGAAAGCTAAAGCTACATCCGTGGTGATCTTACAAATATTCAGTTCCTTTTAATTTACGGAATTCTAATACAAATTAAGTCTTGATTTCAAAGCTAATATAATAACTAGTTTCTAGGCAATTGCCAATAGTACCAATTGCTTAAAAACTTACAAGACCGACTTTAAAATCTGGAAAATAATAGCATTCTACGTTTAATCTTCCTCTTACAGACCAGCATCCAAGGAACTATACTATTGTAACATTGTAACATAAAAACCATGAAAGTAATTAATAATTATATGTCTGTTGTAAGACAAAATGTTGAAAATACCTGACGATTTTGATGTGAAATCATCACAGTACATATTTATTTCGAATTGTCGTTAGATTTGACTTTCAAAATTTGTTGTCTTGGCTTACATGAATAAAAGAAATGAATTCAAAGAATGGGGCCACCCCCTATTTGTTGGTGTTGTAGGAAGGGATTTCAAGCCATATTCATCACCTACAGATAGTTATCTCTGAACAGCGGTTACCTGTCACGTACAGACATAATCCAATATATTCTCGCAAAACGTGGAAATATGCGAGATGCCTGACCTATAAAATTTCTGACCATCCGCTCTTAGACATATTACTTTCGTGTATTGAATGGGAAATTAATGTTTAAAAAAATAAAATAAAATTCCTTATCCCAAAAAAGCCAGTGAGTTTCTCAGCTCTACAGAATGATGTGTATATGTGTGTTGCTCCCCTGAAATCACCCTAGTGGGCGAGACTTATATCACAGATGCCATACCCTTTTCCGAGTGGACAAGACAGAACACATCGAAGTACTTAACGTAACACTTTTCGAAGTATCATCTATCACTTTAACACTTTTCGAAGTACCTAACACTTTCGAAGTACCTAACACTTTCGATGTAATTACCTAACAGTTTTCGAAGTATCATACCTAACATTTTTCTAAGTACATAGGGTAAAAAAACCTAACAGGTTGGTAATCTGTTGCCCGACTCTTATAATTTCTATGTCTTGGTTGCCTTTACGACTTGTGCCGAAAGATATGCAGGTGGCACATTCCCCATATAATATTTGTTTCTCCCAAATGACCTTGAAAACACTATTTTAGTATTACGATTTTTGCATATGATTGATTTTTGTATGTTTATTATTGAATTTGTAAGTAAAACCAAATAAAATAATAACTAATTATTAAAAACTAGCTCATATACAAATAATTTAATATAAATGGCTGTAAAATTAACTTGTGACGTTATGTATTTAAAAATGTATGAAGGCAAAACAAAATATAAACTTACAGGGTATCTTCGGCGCTCGCCCCAACGCGACCAGTAAAAGTAAAAGGCTATAGGGCTAACAACATAGACCATGTCAGAAACAAAAAAGAATTCGGTAACATAAGAGAAACAGATAATCTTGTACTCTTGCCTCTGTAGAATCAAGATATTGAGGGGGTCTGAAGTCCCAGGTTTTGTCACCCGCCCACATATTACATATAACTAAGCAGTAATGTTCTTTCCATAAATTGTAAAAACTACAAACACTTCATTAAAAAAAAATCTATTTATTCAACCCAACCGTTATTAAAGCTAGAGACTTATCATTTAATATTTGACAATAAATAAATGTAGAATTAAGTTATTCATAACAAAAGCAAATTCAAACTAAGCATAAAGTTATAAAGTTGGAAACATAAAATAACATTAAATATTAGAAACACAAAATTTGTTTAGACAGGCGAGTACCCTCAAACGAGTCGTAAAGCCAAGACTCTTTATCAAAACTTCGAGTGAATTAAACTTTACCGAACTTTAGGGTTACCGGCCACTGTACAAGGCTATAATAAGGGAAAAATACAATACTATGTCAGAAGATTAATCACGCTGTATCCCTAAGGGATAGTTATAATCTATGACTGTATGCTATGTGAAACGATAACGTCAAGAACTGTTCTTCTTTTGTTTCAGAGAAAAAATCCCTACGAACACTCAACCTGACTACGCCGACTGAGTAGAGCTGGACTTGAACCAATTAAAACACCCTCTTTTTGCTGTTAGCTGGTGGTTTTAGAACATTACCGGTCGCATTCTCAAGGCGTCGCCAGGGGAAGCCGAACCTGCGTGTATATTAGTGGTTCCCTATTAGGAAGTATGGACTAACCTCGAGCGAACCATGCCGACGAAGTGGATGAAGTATTCTAAAAATCTACAGTGGAGCGCTTCAAAACCCACCAATCGTGTAAAAAAAAGCATTCCATCATTAATATTCCATAACCACCAAGAAATATACATTTAGATCTATATTAATATTATAAACAGGTAATTTTGTTTGTTTGTGTGTAATTCAAAACTACTCAACCGATTTCAAAAATTCTTACACATAGGTGTAAGAATTTTTGATAATGTGTAGCTTTCTATATGAGAAAGCTACACATTATCAGCGAATAACATGGGCTGTATTTTATTTTCAAAAAATATTCTACCTCTGCGAAGCCGGAGCGGATGGTTAGTATAAAATAAAATTGTAAAATGTAAAACGGAATGAGGAATGTTTGCATGAGCCGTGTAATAGACATCCTCACTACTGTCATTCGCACAGCAATGAATATTGTCGATAGACATCTCATTGATATGCGGTAGAAACAACGACGGGGTAGCACAGAGCGATGCGGGACGCCTACATTTGTGTTTATGCTATCCGAGCAACTACCATCAACTACGGCTTTTATGTATCTGCCGGATAAAAAGCTGGCGACCCATTTGCAAAAATAAAAAGCACAAATTTAATTTCTGAACGCATTGTCTATTCGTTGTTATTTACACATTTCTTAGTAGCATAACATATTATTCTGCTGATTATTACCAGTCTACGATCATCATTAGAGACGAGCTGACTTACAAGTGACACGCTCAAATGCGCACCCTTGAGTTAATCCGATTGGCGCGGTTCGCGAACAAACCGACATTCGCTTTCTTGGTTTTTCCTTTCGGAAAAGAGAAGTAAATATCATTTCGTTTCGAATTCTTCAAAAAAATATAATACTTAGAATGAAATAAAGATAATATAATTTACTCAACTAAAATTACAAAGTATTTTGAAAGTCAAACTTAGTACCGGCACTGAACAAAATGGTACCATTTCTTCAACATCTTACAAATGAAAGATTACAGGTTTTGGGGTACCGTAACTACACGTAAAAGGAAATCAGAACCCCACATTAAATTGCTTACGGGTCATACATCCATCTGCACGCCTGTCACAGATCATTATTGATTTTCTCACAAACCATACGACATAAAATCGTAATACACAATACATTTAAATAACACGCATTTTGCACTAGTTAACTATAACTAAAATATTCATATGAGATTTAAACAGATAATAAATTGAGTATTAGAACACCACTCGACCATTCCTCTGCTCTTATTCCTGAACTACTAACTATCTCGCTTGCACCGACCACCAAGTAGCCGGTGCAAGCAAGATGTCAAATCCTTAAATCGAATTTAAATAGGTGCTGTAAGCCACTCCTAAAAATTATAGAGAATACAGTGCTGTACTTGAAATTTGCACAAAAATTCTAACGAAAATCTTTATAGATCTCCAAAAATTAATTTTACTTTGCAGGTTTTTTAAAAGCCAGTGAATACGAGAGTACCTACCTATAAAATAGGCTATAGGTTTTGTCGACATACATAGTTTTGTTCTTCTATAGTAAAAAAGATCATAATTATGTTTCTGCTTGGCCGGAAATATTTAATCTCATACTACGATTTATTATACCGTGTGTAATACATCGTATAGTAACATTATCCTACTTTATGTAAAATGGATGATTTCTTTTCATTACAAAACTACTACTTCCTAAAAAATAATATTTTTGATTTTTGTAACTACAAAATTCATACCTAAATAAAATGCTTATCGCTACTGCTTCTTTTTCTTGGAATAAATTAGTGATGGGCGATTGCAAGATATTTCAATAACAACATCGCTTAACTCCTATTGTACCTTGGACTCACAAATGCCGATTATTTCAATTGTTATTCTCAACTCGAGTCACTTTCACTCGATTAATTCTTTCAAATCACTCAAGGAAACAAACAATCGACAACCATCAAGACATTTTAACAATCGATACGATGAAATAAAACCTATCGCCACTGCGCATCATCAGCATTAATATACATTGTTGTTGTGGTTGTTGTATTATGAAACAGGAACAAGAATCGTGTCTATACATTGAAAATATTTTTAATGACAGCTCTGATTTAAACATTCAGGATATCTTTGACAAAAAGACAGAGTTTTGATTCCAAAACAAGCATTTTCAGAATTTGTGTCTGTTTGATCGGCGTTCGCTGAAAAAATACCGAATGGATTTCCATTGAGATTACACTGTTTAAAAGGCTACGACTCTAGTTACTTTTCACAAGGTATATTATATCAATACAATATCGTCAGTGTAGTGGGAGGGGTAGTATAAGGCACTGAACTCTGAAATACGATTTTAATAGAGTATTTTATTCCTTAATCAGATTGACAACAAGTTATTTATATTTCAGTAGATAATATTATAAGTACGATAATTAAAATACCACGAAATTATTTCACTAATTAAATACCGAAGTTTGAAACTACTAAAATAGAGATGGCTGAATGTAATTTTGCAGGAACTGTTATGATAAAGTACTTACCAAGTTTATTACAAATATTTAAACTAAGTTCTAAGAGCGAAACGTTCTTAAACTTGAAATATAGTTCTTAAAGAGGCCATTGAAACTCGTCATGAGAATTCAAATCGTGGAGACGGGTTTATATTAGCGAATACGTGTGCTATTAATTCTAAAAACGTGATGATGATGTTATCAATGTTAGGTGAAAAAAAGAAAAAATTAAGTAGAAATACTCTTCTGCCTGTAGCATCATTGTGTAATTTAGTTGCATCTTGACGCTCTGTAAAAAAACCCAAACTTAATATTAAAATACTATTGTTGTATAAAAACTAATAATAAAAAAAACAAGTTTGTGTCGGACTACGCAAAGTGAAAGGTTCCGTAGTCGGTTGTCTTTCATAGCGTTTCTCAATGACGCTGTTATTTTTACGGGCGCTGAGCGTATTACAAAAAGTACCCATATCTTAAAAACTACGCAACACATCATTCAAACCGATTTTCCCGTTAAAAGACGTTTTTAAGTTCTACCATAATTTTTTTTTGTTTTCCACAAGACTTGTCTAAAAATACCCCTCACGCTAAAAGGCTCTCAGTTACATGTTGGGAGTGCCATCCATAATTAATTTTTCAAAATTTCACTAACTTACGTACATAGCGGTTCATAGAACACATGTAACGCTTCCAAATTTCATCGACAGTGCCAATAGTCACAGAGCCAACTATAACAGAGTAAAATAGCTATGACATACGGACAAACAGACGGACGAAATTATAAGGGCTCCGTTTTTCGCCATTTAACTAGGGAACCGTAAAAATGTGGTAAATGAGTGAGGTAAATGAGTGAGGCAATGAAGCATCTCAATAAGCAATTAAGAGATACGCAGTATAACAGGATCGCACGACATAGTGTTATTGTAAAAATAAAGAAAGAAATGCTTAAATATATTGGGCATATAGAAAGAATGCGTGATGAAAGACTGACGAATAAAATCTACAGAGCGAAACTGATGGTGGTGAAAGCCAAGAAAGACCAAGCTGACTTTCGACAATCAAATAGCCAGTATTAGCTGACGAAAATGTAAAATCACTCGCATACCAGGCGAAAATATGTGAGGAGAATGATGGATTTGAGGAGGTGAAAAAAGTATGTAAGGACCGCGACGCTTTGCGCTCCGTCCTCTCCGACTACTAAATTAGAGATACAGCGTGAAGATAGGTATTATTATGTATGTATGAGTGAGGGTAGTTGCCGGGAACCGCACATTTGGAAGACGACGCTAAGTGGCATCAGTCTGCCCGTGAGCCAGGGGGTGTCAACTTTGTATGGAGCTATTGCAGACTTTATATGGAAACAGAATGAGTGACAACAGATGTAGAAAGAAAGAAGATAGAAAATACCAGGGATGTCATTACAAAATATAATTTATTGAAATTATTTATCAATGTATTGATATCGATTATTGATTCTGAAATTTCATTTATTTCGTTAATTTATTATAATTATTTGAGTACTACATATAAAAATGACAATAATAAAATATTTTATTTCATTTTAATTTTCATTTATAAATAATTTGAACAAAAATAACACATTTTGTTATCGATATTAATAATAGAATAAACTACTAATTGAATTCAATAATATAGCAACCATGTTTGATGAAATGTCAAAAACTACAAATCGAAAAATTTTCTTCATAACCGTCGATTATTTTTTCTATTTGTTTTTAGCTTTTCTGTGTTTCGCAGGAGCTATTCTTCCTTGAAGAAACTCGAATCGGTGTGGTTGAAGCTTGTGGATTAAGACAGTGACTTTTGAAAGGACAGGAAAAGTAGACTTTTGTTCTCCATAATAAATAATTAGAAATTGTTGTTATTATCAGAATTTGTGATTTAAAATAAAAAAAATTATCACTAATTCTGTTTGTTTTATTAACTTTCCAAATTCCATTACCTTGTTATCCGCTGAAGTAAAAAAAAATAAGCGAAAAATTTATAGTTTTCGCTAATTTTTATTTAGTTTAGTCATCTAAGAAAATACGCTCAGAGTACTATTTAAATCCCTGTCATTTTAGTTTATGGAAGCATTACCAGATGGCGCATAGTCTACACTTTTTTTTTATGGAGTTGTAGTTCTTCTCCTTGGAGTATATGTGTTCTGTGCCGTGAGCGCAATCGGTGCAATCCGGTCGAAATGTCGCACAGTGGTCCGAAATCTCAATTTCGTGGTAGAAATATACGTCATATGAAGTCGTTGTTTGATAAACTTAAAAATCGCCATTTCGAACTTCGATTTTGGGGGTTTTTGCCAATGAATCGGGATTTGGCACCACAGTGCGTCGGTTTAAAAAGGCCTTAAAATAAATATTTACCCAACATACATCCGGTTATTTATAGTTCATAGATCCGGTTATTTATAGCAGTTGTAAGATGTGTATAGATTACGTATTCATGTTTTTCTGTACTACATCTATACTACAATATAAATCTGTAGCGTCTTTCTGTACAATTTGACTGTCAAATTATGGGATAAATAGTCATTTATGACTTACTGACTTCGATTCTACCATTTTTTAAATTTTTTAAATGTCTGGCAGTTTGTCTGTCTGTCTATCTTAACAAAAATTAATATATACTAAGAACAAGTGTTTGCGCAAAAGATAGGCTACTTCATTTACCGAAAAACAACCCCTAAAGGGGTGGAAAGGGGGATAAAACTTTGTATGAAAAATACTCAAACGCTGAACCGAATATGATGAAATTTGGCATGGAGATATGTAGTTTGACATCAGAGAAATGAAACAGGCTACTTTTTTTTTTAAATCTACCCCTAAGAAGGTGAAAGGGGTATCAAACTTTATATAAGAAATGCTAAACCTCGGTAATGATAAAATGTAGTGTGCGGTAATAGTTTTTTTTTATCAAAATAACATAGGCTAAAAGAGTGAAAAGGGGGATGAAACTTTGTATGGGAAATGATAAACCGCTAAACTGATAATGATGTAGCATGGAGATAGTTTGACACCAGGGAACGGACATAGGCTACTTTTTTAAATCAAAAACCTACCCTTAAAGGGGTGAAAAGGGGATGAAATTTTGAATGTGATATGCTAAACCGCTGAACCAAGTATGATGTAATTTGGTACAGAGATAGACAGTATGTGGCCGGAGACAGACATAGGCTAGAGGTAAGCTTTTTTCAAATACAATCTTCGTACGTATACTATACACGTGTACCTACATGTAATCTAACCTAATCAGGAAAAAAAAAATCGCGTAGACGTAGTCACGAGTACAGCTAACTACCTAGTAGTATAAAAATAGATAAAATAAAACAGTTCAGTAACTTTTTCTTCTCTGTTTTCAACCGATTTTCTTTTTTTTTTAGTAGCTATTGACGAGCTTCAGTGTTATCAATAAGAAATTTTGGAATCATTAATACGTGAAGCGAAAACTTCACTTTTTAAGAATGTTTCGCGAACAGAAGAGCGTGAGCAGTGTGAGATTTGGCTTTACGTTCATACTGCCGATGTCAAAAAGACTCAATACCAAACTCATAATAGTTTGTGATCATATATAGATAGATAGATAGATAAGCTGTTTATTGCAGGACTACAACACACAAGGTAGGCACCTTTACAGAAATAAACATTATTAAAACAAAGTACACAGTAAAAAATAATAATAATAGTAACAATCTTAAAAGTAACAAAAAATACCCAGACGATGTTACAACGACATAATTATCAATGCATGTCCCAAGGACCATGGATAGGTGATTAAGTATAAGCATAAACCCAGGTGTGTTGCAGCACTGCAAAAGGTCCATAGCACAGAGTGTAACATTACTCTAATAAGAGCAAAACTCTGTTATTTTGCTATAGCCTAGGCGCATTTGCGAGCTAAAAAGAAAAAAGAAAGTTCATATAAAATATGTGCTTCGTGTGTGTTCAGTGTGCATATATGTAACCTCCGTGGATCAAACCTCTAGTAACAAGAAAAACTAAAGAAGCCGTTACGTGAATGCCCGAGTGTTTGTTTGTGAAAGGATTGAAACGGTTTTTTTTTTGTTTGAAAGATACAATTTACAAAAATATTTTTAGCTATTCGGTGGAAACTAGCATGATTTTATAGAAGTAATCGCGGGAACGCTCCCCTTAATCAGCACACTAAAGATTAACTTAATGTGGGCAGATTTTAAGTCAGTACACTAGTAAACCAAGAAGCCTTAGTGCCTACTATCACACTGTCTTAATATCATTTATAAGTTATAACCTTGGTCACTTGAGGGCAAGAGTCAACAATATATAGGTTTTTTAGAAAATAAACTTATATTTATTTTGTATAATAATACTAAATACCTGCAAAATTTTCCATGCAGGAAGTGTTTAAATAAAAATAAGTTGCTGAAAACAGAGATGAGACGAATCGATTTATCTACAGCGAATAAGTATTCAAGGCGCGATCAGTTGAGAAGAAAAACTTGGATCAAATCACAAGCAGAAGCGATCAGAAAAGTTACGATAGAGACAGCGTATGGTTTGACTAGATAACAAATCTTTTTTGTAGGTCTTCGATCACCTTGTGATCGAACTAGCGGTAATATAAAGTACTAAGCTGACCCTGACGAATATTTCGCACACTATCTATATCTACTATCACTATATTTGTCATGCCTATTAATTAAACAAATTGTCAACAGATGGCGCTGACAGCAGATAGATGAAAACTTTTTAAAATAAACATTTTTTAACGATAACATTCATTTTAAACTATTTATCCATTATTAACGGGGAACATAATCTTCGAAATGTCGTAAATCATTAATTTTCAGCTGCATTTCTTATAGTCTAAATTAAAAAACTCGTCAGGTGCTTCCACAGTCTTCCGTACGATAGATACTTATAATAAATAGATGAAGTTATGTTATATTTTTTTGAAAACTTTAGGTAAGGCTTTATATTTTCTAAAATAATAGGTTGTCTAATTCTAACTTGCCGCTACATTTCGAACTGTTCTAGTTTGTAGCGACATGTAATATGTATACTGATTATTATTGCGCAAATGGTTTAAGACTATAGCTTTTCTGGCTACAACTGTTCTAATCAATTGTAGCGCAGTTTAGGTGGTAAGCGTTACGAAACATGGGCAGAGTTCATAAGAGCCTTATAAATCGAAACTACTAAAACTTCAGAAATTTGTAAATAGAGAGGCGTTGATGCTTAACCACAGCGTTGGAAAGCAGTTGTCGAAAACAACACATAGATAGTTTTTAATTTTATTGGTATAATTGTACCGGCAAGTTTGATTCAGACAACCTATAATTTTTGCTGAGTCCAGTACTTTCGGAGATAGGGGGTAATATTGGAGCACTCAATTTGTTACACTACAAGTTTGTTACACTAGATCACGTGGTATTTGTCATTCTATTCTACTGGCGTTTACGAAAATTGAGCTCAATTGTCGTAAACGCCCCCTGAAATGCAAGTTAGTGATTTAAATGCCTCGACCAAAGGGCACCGAAAGACATCTAAGCTGATCTCTTTTTACCTAAGCCGGGTCAGAAAAGAGAGTTCATCTTCTAACGGCTTTTCCGTTGTACATATAGGAAATTTAGTGTCATATAAAGCCACATTACGTGGCACTAATGTCGTAATAAAAACATTTCAAATGGATGTCGATAGCCACCTGAACCGCTGATATAAAAATAAAAGTAATAAAACTTCGTCCATTCATTGTCGGAGCCGGAGGTCTATATCATGTTTTTCCGTTGTTATGACCTCCAATCTCCGACTCCAGCAATGAGTATAAGGAATTACAGACTTTATCTTGTTTGTAAGTTTTTGTTAAATACCTAATCAAATTGTAGTTTTATTTCCACTTGAATTTCTTTAATAAATTAATTATTATACGAATATATTCGTCATACTTTTACCCTATGTTATATATTTCTGAAATAGCCGCCATAAAAGCTTCTGAACTTGACACTTATCATGGCAAGGTCCGATGAATTTTTTTGTCCGTAACTGTAGATCTAAGTCACTGGTTCCCAAACTTATTTTGTCTACTGAGTCGAGAGCTCATGCAGTCGTTGTCTAAGATGCCTCCTAGCTAAATGAAATTACAAATCACCCCCCAGGCCTCTACACAACGCCCCCATTTTTTTTCTGGGTCTCTTACCGCCCCCCTTTAGGCCTGCAACGCCCACAAGGGGGCGTTATCGCCCACTTTGGGAATGGCTGATCTAAGTCAAAGCAATTTATTCAAGTAAACTATTTGCAGTGTTTTGGTACGTCATATCTACCTTCAGTTCGAAAAGAAAACCTGTACACTGAGAAGAACCGACAAGAAACTCAGTCAGGTATCATTTTTTTAACATCAGGTTAAAATAGGTTTATTAAAATGCAATATTCAGAAAATCAGTGAATCCATGTGCAGAAAAGATTATTTCCAGACTATTCTTTAATCATCGATGTAATCGTTTATTTTATGGCACGATTTTCTAATCAACGTACCGTTTTTATTTTATTTATTTATTTAGACACACCAACGAATGATTCACAATACATAACATCCAAAGTTTTCAAAATTTTAATTTTAGTTATTAGTTGTAGCAATGACCTGAACGATCCTAGAACTTCGTTAGTTGTGTTATAATCTTATTAATAATTGGCCACCTTCTCTTCTATAACTTGCACCAAATCACATCTCTTGCACGACAAGTTTTATTGACTTGATGGTTCAGTAACTCCACTATGTATGTAACATGTACGTGTCACTAGTAACTTTGGCAATATAAACTCACTCTAGCTAGAATTGCCGGGCTGTAACATAATATACTTCTTTATGATTCCGAAAAACTTAGATATACATGAACTACCGCATCACATCACAACACAATCAATCACGTGTGAGGGTACGAACTTTATTTCATTACAAAATAATGAAAGAATTTGTTATGTGAAATAGCTGGATGAAAAAAATTATACAGGTAACTTGTAAATCATATGACATGGAAACAAGTAGGTTTTTTTGTGACGTAAATCTTATACTATCATACGAGCAATATCGACCTACACTACCTAGTAATAGTCTACCATTAGACTTTTTCTTTTGTTTTTTTTTATAATCAACGAGCAAAGCTCGGTCGCCCAGGTACTTAGAATAATTCAAGCAGCAGAAAGTGGTGTCGGGCACACAGTAACTTAGATTTCCTTAATAATTTCGGCCAAACGAGATGTTAAATCAAAAAAATAAATAAATGAAGTCCAAAATACCCATTCGTTCGAAATTTCGTTCCTCATTTCTTTTTTGAATGACCAATCTACGTATCTATGCCAAATTCGATCTCCGTAGATAGCCGTGGCATACAGACATTTAGCCAGATAGACTACAAGGTTTCGTTCTCGCTATTTTGGCTACGGACGCTAAAAAAGAAGACAAAAAGAAGACATTCGATTTTATTCTAGAGAAAATGGTACAATTCCGTTATTAACGAAAAGTTCTTACTTCTGGAAAGAAACTTTAAAAATTATACTAGTAGATATGTTACAGTAGTCACGGAAAACCTTAAACAATATTAACGGAACTTCATAATCATAATAAATTGATAACTGGGCAGAATAATTTCCTAAAACAATAAGGAAATTACGTGACTGAAAATATCAGTAGTATCATCTTCATTATAATTTATAACGCAATTTATTGTTACGACTTGGTTAAGACAAGCATAAAGAGAATAAATATTCCATCAAGCACGAGAACCATTAGTACAAAGAGGGTTCTGCATAATATCTAATGATAAGACTGTGAAATTAATTTACAGAGATCTTAGATCTTAGACTTGTACATTTTGTTACGTCAAATAAAATGTTAATTTCCTATATTAAAAATTCTTAGGGTCCGCTAAATTTAAAGTTGCGGTGAATTATATGCAGCGCATCTTCGCGGACAAGGTAAACCAGAAAGAGACAAACAAAGTCAAAGACAAATCAATTTATACAAGTAAACCCAATTACAAGGTATTTTTGAACGTCAAATCTACTTTGGTTCGGTTCGAAAAAAAAACTTGGACACTGAGAAGAACTGACAAGAAACTCAGTCAGGTATCATTTTTTCAATATCATTCTACAATAGGTATAAAATACAATATAAAGCCAGAATGGCAAGGAATGCTTAGATGGTTCGGACACTCTGAAAGAATGAGTAATGAACGAATGACGAGATTTACAGAGTGAAAGTGAGTAGCAGCTAAGCCAGCCATTCCCAAAGTGGGCGATAACGCCCCCTTGTGGGCGCTGCAGGCCTAAAGGGGGGCGGTAAGAGACCCAGAAAAAAAAATGGGGGCGTTGTGTAGAGGCCTGGGGGGTGATTTGTAATTTCATTTAGCTAGGAGGCATCTTAGACAACGACTGCATGAGCTCTCGACTCAGTAGACAAAATAAGTTTGGGAACCAGTGAGCTAAGCCAAGGAAGACCAAGGTTGATTTATGAAGATGTCAAAAGCACTCGCATATCACTCGAAAGTGTGAGAAATATGATATTTGAGGAAGCAAAATAAGTAGGAAAGGACCGCGAAGCTTGGCGCTCCATCCTCCCTAACTACTCCGTTAGGGATACAGTGTTACATAAGGTAATTACGAATTATAAACAAAATTTAACAAAAATATTGCAAGCATCATTAAATAATTGGTAATTCTTTTAATTCATTGCCTAAGTCAGAGGCCATGGTAATGGACTGATTCAGTACAATCGCCTTCGACTCTGGCAACGAATTCAAAGAACTTCAATAGAGAACTTGCATGTTTTTATTTTTAGTGTATCGTAAAAATTAAACCCTTATAATATGTTTAAACAATATAAAATAAGTGAAAACTAAAATATATACTAACACTAGCGGATCCAACAGACGTTGTCCTGCCCGAAGGTTGTTAAAAATAAAATAAAAAATCCTAGAACTCCATTTCTCCTCCACCTACCGAGTCCAAGCGTGAATCTAAAGCTTCCAGAAATCTACTCAAACACACAAAAAATTTCATTAAAATCGATCCAGCCGTTTAGGAGTTTAGTGAGAAACACACATACAGGAATTATATTATATAAGTTACAATATGCACAAATATTTAAAAAACCAAATTAGGACCCGGTTGCCAAATTTTGAGCGTTTTTAAATAAGTTTGCTCAGGCAGGCACACGTTTAATGAATGTGACATTTAAATATATATTTCTTTATACATTTTTCTAGCGACTGCCTAAAACCATAACGCATGTCTTTTCGTTCGATACTTTTTTTTCTGAAATGTGATGCCTTTTTGAGAGATTTTTAAGTATTCCTCCTAAATTACTTGAGTAAGTTACATAAAATTGCGGTTAACAGAAAGACAATACAATTTACTAAATACTAGCTAAAGATATTTTATTATACGAATTAATATTCCAGTTACAACGATAAATGTCTCATTCGGGTGGTGGAGTGTGGAGCGGAGACTACGCGAGAAAGTTTTTTGGGAGCTTGCTCTGAAGTTAGGATTTTTGTTTTATGCAAAAATAGTTTAAAAAATAAACAAATTATATATTTAAGGACTTAAAAATTTTAGCCGGAAAAATAGTGATGTGACGTGACGTTACTGCTCTGCATATTTCAGTCAGCGAGAGAGCACTGCCACAGGTATTTTCCGCAAGAAATACCTCACAATGTCGACATCAACCTTAGAAAGGTTTCACAAATCTATTTTGTTAAACTTTTTCCATTTTTTACTAATTTGTCCGTGTTTATACCGACAAAGTACGTAATTGTAAACGTTCGATTGATGATGTGACGTCATAACTTGATGTTTGGTCTTTGAAGTTATTAGTATTCCCTTTTACTTTATTAACAATACACATAATTTTTGAATAAATCTTTCAATAAAGCATTTTTTCAGCTTTTAATTAATGAATTCTGAACATAACTTGTTATTAACAACTTATTTACAAGCTATTAAATTGTTATTTTTTACAAGCTAAAAAATAATATTATTTATTATTATTTTAATGTAAGCTACAATTTCCTATTAAAGAAATGTAAAATTAAAACTTTATTCTAAACTGTTTTCCAGTGTAACATCTAACATTAAATCTAATTCTGTCAACATCGCATTATTAACAATTCTTGCGTTATATGACATTACATATGAATTGAAAAGCTGCGCAGACGTCGAATATTGACCTGTGAATCACCGTCGAACGATCCATATTTCATGCTGTATCACATTACGTAATTGGTGTAATTGATCTCGCAGACCTCTCGAGTATAAAGTCGTGAACACACTACAGTAGGATTAGAGAATTTATTAGGAATGATTCACATCGTATAGATAAAATGCTATTAAAGCTGACAGAAAGGAGTATCCTTTTAGAGTAGTGGCTGGTTAACCTTTTACCATATAATCCATTTCTCGTCTTGGCATGGACCACTAACTGTTAGAGACATAATATAAATTACTATGCGCCCGTCTTGACTTCGCCCGGGTTGAATACATAATAACATACAGTCTATATTTATCTAGAATAATGTACCTTTCAAATAGTGAAACAATTATTCAAATAGGTCCAATAGTTCCGGAGATTACCCTCCATATATAACCGACGTACCAATTCCGCTCTCTCTCTCTCTCTTTATAATATTAGTATAGATATAGATATCATACATAACAAAGTTGATTGTTATGGTTGTTCCATAAATAAAACTTGTATAAAGTTATTCGAGATAAAGAGTATCTATATTTCACTTTCCGTCAGGTGACTCGGTTGCTCGTTTGCCCCCTCCACCATAAAAAAAAAATTGCAAAAATTTTACATTAATTCTTCTTAGTGCGATATTTTCAACTGCATGCTGTTTACAAATTACTGATCTTTGGTTCAGTCCTGCTCAAAGCCAAATTAATGTCAGCATTGGTAACCAAACGATTTCTATTTATTTTTAATTATTAAAGGCGCTGACTGAGAATCTCTGTTAGTATAAGTATTACATATCTTCGCGCTGTATCCTCAACGGGGTAGTCAGGGAGGACGGAGCGCCAATCGTAGTGGTCCTTACATACTTCTTTTGCTTCCTCAAATCTCATCATTCTCAAATGACATAAGTATGTGGTTAAAAATAAGAGTTAGGTAAAGCAATTTCTCTAATTTTAGGGAAAGAAATTACTTTTTAGCTCTTGAAATCTTCTAGTTTAATCCCTATCTAGAATGTACACTGAAATAATACTTGAGTCGGTTTTACAAGTGTTTACTAAACTACTTGTTAATTTCTGACTACCACACGGAAATTCTTGATTTCACTAAACTTAAAATGTAGAAATATTTACAAAACAGTTTCGTATAATTAACTTAAGTAATATTAACTAAGGTCAGTCCGATGCACACGATCAATATACTCTTAAACTGAACTCCAGAAACTTTTGTAAATTTTTGTAACTTCAATCTATTTTATTTCGTGAATTGAACATTTGTGATATTGTAAAAATTATTAATACTTCATTGAATCTTGGTCGCTTTTACGAAATAACAAATCTACCCTCGGAATTCAACTAGACTCTTTCTTTCAGTGTATCCTTGAATTTACTATAGTGTTACATTTCCATTAACTTCTCTGGAA
The DNA here is from genome assembly GCA_907165235.1 of Zeuzera pyrina. Lineage (NCBI taxonomy): Eukaryota > Metazoa > Arthropoda > Insecta > Lepidoptera > Cossidae > Zeuzera > Zeuzera pyrina. The sequence goes on from OU015639.1 coordinate 3,364,758, forward strand.
TTTCATTAGGCACCTCATAAATGTTGACGATGAAAGATTTGCGGATCTTCCTAATGTTTACACTGCATGTTTTATATGTACTAGAGGTCACCTTGTGGTCAAAAATTCTACCGTAAATATAAACTATTACGAATATAAACTCCTTGGCGACAATCTCTACTCTGTGCGACTGTTTCATCCAAGGTTTTATTACTTATAATCACAAACTATTATGAGTTTGACGTTGACAGTCTTTTTGACATTGCCAGTATGAACGTAAACAATGAACGTTTAACGGTACCGCGCGTCTGATTCAAATACTCTGCCCTGAATCACGAAAGGTCGCAAATTCAACAGACAACTTTTAAAATGAACTCTTATTTTAAACCCGCACGATCTTTATTCAACTGTAGCCGGGCGTTTAAAACGTTTCATATTAGATCCCAAAGTCAACGGTGATTGGATGCCCGGTACACGTGATCACTGATCACGTGATCGCACGGGACAGTGCTAGGAAGGGAGGATGTTTTTATGCATTACCACGCATCGCAATCGCAACGCAACTTATTGGTAATATTTATTTACCTTATTTACCTGAAGTTAAATTATATTTATTTTTTCATGTGAGAAAATATTTAGCAATTATTAAAAAATGTAAAGAAAGCACATTTACGAGTTCGTCTGCATTTTATTCACAAGTTTTTTAAATGTTACGTTATCTTAGAGTGTTATTAATTTATTAAGTCTGTCCTGTGGAATTTGATAGAGATTTCGATTTAGAATCACTGCAAGATTTCAGTCTTCAATTAGATAACATGCGATGCCTCTACGACAAGAAAAGATTTCTTCATTTTCAAAATGTATAGAGCATACCTAATTGGCATTAGTTGATAACCTTTCTTCTTCTTCTAATCTTCTTTTCTTTCTAAGTGAACTGCTTTAATCCACCGTAATAGCCGAAGCTCATTTTTGGTAATACTAAAAGACTAATATAAGACCCAATTTAAAAAAGAGAATTCCCATACTCAATACAAAAATACAATAAAAAAAAACGTTTAAAAAATCGTGGGGCGCGTGAAATTTTATATTCTAAACGGTTTTATTAGGCCGATCAATGCCCTAGATTGACGAGGAGAGTGGTGTGATGACTGGTACCTAGGACCTACCCAATTATTTTTTGCTTTTAGTACATTATCTACATCATTATTACATTTCCTTTCAATGAAACCGTTTAACCTAATAATTTTTTTTCGTAACGCAACAACCCTACGTAACCGAACGAGAGTAGGCGACAACTCCGTTACGCACGAGGCGGGGAGTCGGCCTTCTTTTCTACATATTCTTTACAGCTGGTTCACGTGAGCAATGTCACGCGAACCAGCGCAGCGGTTCGATGTCAGTCGTCAATACAACTCAAGTATCGGCTCATACATGAAAACACGAGACAGTGGATGCGCATATCTACATACACTACATGCATGATCCTGACAATAGCATCTGACCGTAATTACATGATTTAAGTTAAAAAAATTCTTGTGAAAGCTATTAATTTTAATGTTGGTTAAGAGAAATGAATTCGTTTTGGAAAGTATTACTTAACATAATAAGTTGAGTTTGAATTACTCTGTTGCTCGTGTATAACTTACACGTACATAATTATAACCTACCTATATGTCCCTAATAAAAATAATTTCTTCTGTGCTGTGCTGTATCGTCTAAGCAGACTGCGTCTCGTGTCCGTATATACCTAAACTTGATCCCAATTCCATATTAAGAATAATTCCTTATTTATCTTATAATAGTTACCACATCTTTATGTGAAATCGTTATTACTTTTAATAATGATTTCAAACGATATTCATCACCTACATACGCTTAGATTTCTAAGCGACATAGGCCTATATAACCTATCATGCATAAACCTAAGCCGACAATATATTTTTTTTTGCATTAAAACGTAGATATTTGGCAGATGTCTTGCCTAGATACATACATATATCTCTGAACGATCCCTTGGGGATACTGACATCTTCTTTATGTATGACGTTCATTGTTGCCCGGGTATATATAAAAAATATTCTACAAATTTTACGTATTTGTATAAAGAAAAAAGTAATAAAATAACATTTATTTTCGCCGCTCGCTCTCGCGATCGCAACTTGTTCGCAATCGTTCGCAAACCGCAATCCGCAGTATGGACGATCATCTATAATTACTACTTTACTTTCAGTGTTCTGGAGATTCAGTCATTTGATTGCAATTATTTCAATGTATCGATGATTTCATTCACAATTTTACGTATTTGTCTCTATAGTTCAGCATTCGACAGATTGGATACCTGTGTAAAGTAAAAAGATACAATTCAGACAAGTGTTTTTTTTATATAAATGAGGGGCCAAACGAGCAAGCGGGTCACCTGATGGAGAGTAACCAACCACCGCCCATGGACACCCGCAACATCCGGAGAATCACGGGCGCGTTGCCGGCCTTTAGGGAAATAGAGAAATAGGGGGAGGGGGTGATGGGCTCACAGGCACTCACTCACCGAACGAAACACAACAGCAATAGATGCTATTATTTCACGCCGATATTCTGTGAGAGGGTGGGTGGTATATCACCGGGCGAGCCGGCCCTATTCGTGCTGCAATGCAGCATGGCTCTACCACACAAAATTTAACCTTTCGAAAAAATAAACTCACACATAATAGTACAGGATGCGTTGCACTTGAACAAATCATTTCGTACCGCCTGAAAATCATAACAATAATAATTTTCACATAATACTTAACAAAAATAAAGATCGCCATCAGCTGAATGTTCGTGGGTGTAAAGATCCTCAGTTCATTTGCCAAAGTGGCTATGCTACGCTCAGATGCACTGAGCGCGCAGCATGTTTGTCACGGTGACTGACGCTTTTACCCTCATTAAAAATACCACTAACGATTTACTTTATTATTTTAAAAGTATAAAAATTCAGCTGCATAAATTTCATAAGGTATAAAATAAGTTTATTTAATATAGTTCATATACGTCACTAGTCAAAAACGATCTGAACTTGTACTCGAACCACAATTTTTTTTAACAATTTTCACTTTTAGCTCCACCGCGGGTGTACGTTTTATATCATAAAATTATCTATACATTGGTGTAAATCGCAAGTAAATATAACTTCTACTTATGAAGTGATGCACGCATTTCAAATTTTTAAGCTTTCATTTGAATACAGATTTTACATGTATTTTATATTTAAATGAAAAATATGAAACTGCAAAAGTGTTGTTAAAATATTGAAGATTATTACTATATTTTTATTATTTTATCTACTTTTTCAAATAACGAGAAGATAGCCTCTAAAACTTGCAAAAAAAAAACAGTATTTGACTAGGGAAAGCGCCTTAATCATTGACTCTCACCCCCTGGATAAGGCACGCCGGTACAAAACCGTCAAGTGTATTTATACTATATGCAAGCATTAGAAAACTAATATAAGGGTAATATTTGCATAGTATCAATGTCCGTACGACATCAGAACATCATGTTGTATATTATTTACGTAGGTTATTTTTTGGTATTATGTTTTCAATGTGTTCATTCTGGGTTAATGACCAAATAACTTATTCATAGAGCCAAACACATGTTTAGATTTGTTTGTCCTTAATAACACAGTCAAAGAAACTGATGATTAAAAAATATTAATGTTGTCAAGTCTTCTAAATCCGCTCCTCTCAGTATAGTCGTGTCAGTCTCAACATCAATGAAAAAAGAGTACCTACTCAACACTTGCGTTGTACTAAAGAATCTACCGAAGAAGAAGAAGCTACTGAAAATGTAAACTTCTTGCATTATTGGTAAACAAAAAAAAACGCCGAGTTCCGTGCTATAATCATGTTTCTGCATTTTTTTTACTTCCGGAGATCTGTAAAACTTAAGACTTGTTATAGTTTCCATGAAAACTACAAGTAATTTTACGTTCACTGACGTTTTAAAAATTCGAGGTTCACGAGTTCCGGAGATAATGATCGAAAAGAATTTCTTTAACTACTTTGCTTTCTCTTCTATTCTTATTTCTTCGATTATTATGTATTGCAAATAATATGGGTTATAAGATGTATTACTGCCAATTAAAAGTTTGGCTACGCAATGTTTTTTTTTCAGTTTAGTACCTACCCGTGGCGTTAAGTTGACAACCCTAGGTCATAGGTAAAAATGCCACGTTCATTACCTAACTTGCAGTCAGCATGTGACAGCCAAATATCGCGCGATGTCTGCTGTCGAAACGAGAATTTGTGTAATGTAATTTGTATGGTGCCGTTAAATCTACCACGAAAAGTGCGTTTTACGGTCATAGTGCAATAGATACGCTGGCAATCGTCATACATGATACCAATTTTTATTATAATTAGTCACCAGTCGCGCAATGATCGCGTAGCTGTCGCTGTCTGCAATTTTTACATAATAACCCCGCCAAATAAAATAATAACAACAAAACAGGGAAAATAAAAGTCAGCCAATATTTTTAACTGCCATTATACTTCGATGTTACATCCTCAAGATTTAATTATAACCATGTAGTCCGTTCTTCAATGTACTGCATCGACACACTGTTTAGAGTTTAGACATAGGAAAAAACAACTCATTCATTCACTCATTACACCCCTACCTCTCACCTCTCGTGATGTAGGTTTGTCATTCGTTTTTTGTGTGCAGCATCGATAACACGTATTTGTAATTAATTGTAAAATGTGCAGAAGAAAATGTGAAGGAAGCCAGAACAATTTCGTCGCAAGATTCAACGTTTAGAGAAACATTTGGAGGATAACATTATGAAGGTTAGTGCAATATAAAAATACCCACATAACAAAATGTGAATATTTAGTACGCTTAATATAGAGTGACTGATAACTTTTGAATTACCGTCTTAAAGTGGTGATACGAGATATTGCCCTGATGGTAGATTAATTGTTCCTTAGAGTGGTGATACGTGACGTTACCCAGGAACATATAATATACCGATGTAGGTATATCCTTACTTTCTTGATGTGGTGGTACGCGATGCCACCCTGAAAGTAATTTTTTGCCCTTCTCGTTTCCACAAATTCGTCTTTTTCCGCTCAAGAATACTCAGAGGGCGTCATACAGGCGAGTGGGTACAAATGGGAAGGGTTTACTTGAAGGAGATATCTTTACCGAGCGTAATAACATTTCTGAGGGTGATCATATGGACGAAAAATCCTACATGAGTTTGCCGCCTGTAGTACAGCAAATAGCGATCTCTATACTACAAAACCAACCGGTACGTAGTACGTCATGAGAACTAGCGGCAGACTATAACCCGATGGTTAACACAAGTCTACCACTGGATCAGCAGACGCCGACCATGGTGGAACATAGTCAACCTCCAGATGTTCCAATAGAGATAACAATTGCGGGGTGAAAAAATACCCAGCGAAATCTCTGAACGTTGGGGAAAATACTAATGGATGGTCTGAGTAAGGATCGGGGAGACGCACTTCTGAGCGGCGAGACAAGTGACAAACGCTTAGTACAATAGAAACGCTTACTGGCATTCTTACTCGTTCAGAGTACTACTTGGCTTCGATTTATACGGTGGTTTTCACACGATTTTACGTTCTTTTGTTATTAAAAAACTTAATAACGGTTCACTGCAAATTCAAAATTGGTTACGCTAGATTACGTGGTATACGTCATTGTATTCTACCACTATTCTATTAGCGTTTACGACAATTGAGCCACTGGTCTAGGCCCCCTAGACAGAATATTAATTAGAAAAAAATATTTCATTGACTTGAACACCAAAACTAAAGTCTGAAGTGCCAGCAATCCTGTCTGATACAGCAAGGACCCACCACAAAAGATTAGAAAAAGCTCAGTATCAATTTGGCTATGCCTTGGCTGTAGTAATCAACGTAACAAAAATCTGATTTCAGATAATATTACTGGATATACATAGGTATTTACATTAGGAATATATGAAATATGAACAATAAAAAAATTTAAAAAAAAGCTGATTCTTTACAAACACAGCATAAGCGAAGAATCACACCTCTTTCGGAAAACTCGCACAGTACTAGAACAGCGTCAGCAGAGGCGGCAAGACATCACGACGCAAAACCGACCGGCACAGCGAGGAAGACCACGACTCAACACCGTGGGCGACCTGCTCACTCTAACAAGTACAACGACAGGAGACGCAGATAGAGGTACCTTAAGCAGTGCGCATACTACTTTTTTTTTACATAACTACGGATAATTAATAACTCTGTTATAATGTCGTATGTATAAGGATATGAGATGATCTTTAACAAACAGATGTCGCAAAGTAATGAACCTATCACCTAACCCACCTTTTCCGGAAAAGGAAATGGAAATTGCTATTACTAAACTTATAAAATTAGCTGCAATCTAGCAATGTAATGAAATGAAAAATCAGTTAATTTCTTCGGTGTATATAATATCTACAAATAACGGAGAGTTTAGATTTATGCTGAATCTAAAGAAACAACTGTTACCAGCTGTTATTTAAAAATGGAAAAATTTTGTACAACGTAAAATGTACGTGTACAAACCCTGTACGGGAAATGCTAAACCCTATAGTACATGGCAACAGTAGATAATAGAAGCATATTTTTAGTGCCAATTTATCATGCCTAGAAGAAATTTCTCACATTTAGATTTCATGGTTTATATGAATTTATCTGTTTAACTTATGGTCTTAGCACAGCTCTATTCGTTTTTACCAAATTATTAAAACTTTTGATTACCTCATTGAGAAGTCAAGGACATACTCTAGTAACATACTTAGATGATCTTTTAACTTCTTTTATGTACAGACTATAATTATAAAATATGTCAAAATACTGTTAAAGGTGATAATATTCTAATACATAACCTACAAAATCTAGGCTTTGTAATCAATTAAAAAAAAAAACAAAAAAGTGTAAGTCTGATACAAGTTTTTTGGAAATGAAATTAACTTGAAATGATTTTACAATTACCCTCTGGAAAAATTTACCGGAATCGGATAATTTGTACAAAACTATTTGCTACACGTGATTTAGGTAAATCTGTTGGTACGCTATAACTTCACCGTGCCCTGCTGTAGCTTACGGTTAGGCCTATACTGAATATTTTGAACGGCGAAGGACTTAGCCCTACAACATTCAAATAAAAATGGACTAGAAAATTACCGGAAACTTAACTACATAATATATGAAGAATTATCTATACTACTATATAAATCTCTTGCGCCTGTCTGTAATTTCAGATTTTTTGTCAAATTTTGCGATAGATAGTCATTTTATTACTTACTGATTTCGATTCTACCATTTTTAAAACTTTTTGTCTGTCTGTCTGTCTGTCTGTCTGTCTGTCCTTTTACAACTAAAGAACGGCTTGCCTGATCTTAATGACGATCGGTACGTAGTAAGAACACGTAATTGCGCTCATGATAGGCTACTTATTTTTTTAGAAAATCTACCCCTAAAGGGGTGAAAAGGGGGATGAAACTTTGTATGGGAAATGGTAAACCCCTGAACCGATTATAATGAAATTTAGCACTGAGAGAGTTTGACATCAGAGAACGGACATAGGCTACTTTTTTTTCAAAAGCATACCCTTAAGGGGTGAAAAGAGGGATGAAACTTTGTATGGGAAACGCTAAATCTTGGTAATGATAAAATTTGGTGAGGTGGTAAGACTTTTTTTATCAAAAATACATAGGCTACTTTTTTAACAAGTCTGTGAAAAGGGGGACGGGAGGGAGGGGGACGAAACTCTGTACGGGAAATGCTAAACCGTTGAACTGACTATGATGTAGCATGGATATAGTTTTTTGACACCTGGGACTGGACATAGGCTACCTTTTTATCAAAAAAATATTCCTAAGGGGGTGAAAAGGGGGGATGAAACTTTGTACGAGAAATGGTAAACCGCTGAACCGATTATGATGAAATTTGGCAGGGAGATAGTTTGACATCAGAGAACGGGCATGGGCTACTTTTTTAAAAACCTACCCTTAAGGGGGTGAAAAGGGGAATGAAACTTTAAATGGGAAATGCTAAACCGCTGATATGGTGATATATGATAAATGATGTTTTGTTCAGATATAGTACGCGCCCGGGGGCAGACGTAGGGCATACGTAGGCTCTTTTACAAAAACAATCTTTCTATTATCTATCTATACTACTATATAAATCTCTAGCGTCTGTCTGTAATTATAATTTTACTGTCAAATTTTGTGATAGTTGGTCATTTTATGACTCACTGACTTCGATTTTACCATTTCTTAAATTTTTGTCTAACTGTCTGACTGTATATCCTTTTATAACTGAAGAACGGCCTGACCAATCTTAATGAAAATCGGTACGTAGTAAGAATATCTAAATGCATTCATGATCGGCAACTTATTTTTTAGAAAATCTTTCCCGAAAAGGGTGAACAGGGGGGATGAAACTTTGTATGGGAAATGGTAAATCACTGAACCGATTATGATGAAATTTGGCAGGAAGATAGTTTAACATTACTGAACGGACACAGGCCATTTTTTTTTTATCAAAAACTTATACCTAAGATGGTGAAAACGGGGATGAAACTTTGTATGAAAACGCTAAATCTTGATAGTGAGAGTTGCGGCGATAACACTTTTTTTTATCAACAATACATAGGCTACTTTTTTATCAAAAATCTGTAAAAAGGGGGACGGGAGGGAGGGGGACGAAACTTTGTACGGGAAGCTAAACCGCTGAACTGATTATGATGTAGCATTTATACAGTTATTGTTATTATTAGTTATGGTTATAGTTAGTGTTATTGTAAAAATGAAGAAAGGAATGCTTGGATGGTTCGGGCACATAGAAAGAATGAGTGATGAAAGACTGACGAAGAAAATCTACAGAGCGAAAGTGAGTGGTAAAAGAAGTCAAGGAAGATCAGGGCTGACTTATGAAAATCAAAGAGCCAGAGTGTTAGCCGACGGAAATCTAAAAAGCACTCACATATCTAGGCGAAAATGTGTGAGGACAGTGATAAGATTAGAGGAAGAGAAAGACGTATGTAAGGACCGCGACGCTTAGCGCTCCGTCCTCTCTGATCTCCGTTAGGGATACAGCGTCAAGATGTATTTATGTATGGATATAGTTGACACCTGGGAACACACATAGGCTAAACTACCCTTAAAGGGGTGAAAAGGGGAATGAAACTTTGTATGGGAAATGGTAAACCGCTGAACCGATTACGTTCAAAGTTAGCAGGAAGATACTTTGACATCAGAAAAAGGGACATGAGCTACTTTTTTTTTTATCAAAAATTAACCCCTATGATGATGATGAAAATGGCTATGAAACTTTGTGTGGGAAACGCAAAATCTTGGTAATGATATAATTTTACTGTCAAATTTTGTGATAAATACTCATTTTATGACAGTTACTTCGATTTCACCACTTTTTAAATTTTTTACTGTCCGTCTATCTGTATGTCCTTTTATAACTGAAGAATGGCTAGACCGATCTTGATAAAAATCGGTGCGTAATAAGAAAATGTGAATGCGCTCATGATAGACTACTTATCTTTTTAGAAAATCTACCCCTAAAAGGGTGAAAAGGGGGATGAAACTTTGTATAAGAAATGGTAAACAGCTGAACCGATTACGATGAAATTTGGCAGGGATATAGTTTGACATCAGAGAACGGGCATGGGTTACTTTTTTTATCAATTTTCTGCGAAGAGGGTGAAAAGAGGGACAAAACTTTTTATGGGAAACAGACTTTCAGACAGAAATAAGACTTTTTTTATCAAAATTACATAAACTATTTTTTTTATAAAAACCTGTGAAAAGGGGGACGGGAGGGAGGGGAATGAAACTATGTACGGGAAATGCTAAACCACTGAACTGATTGTGATGTAGCATGGATATAGTTTGACACATGGGAACGGACATAGGCTACTTTTTTATCAAAAAACTATCCCTAAGGGGAAAAAAAGGGGATAAAAGTATTATTCAATGTGGGATTCTAATGTTGTATTAGAATACTTATAATATTCATGTTGTATTAGAATACTTAACTAAAATAAAATAATTCTATGACTATATATAATATAATAATTATTTTATTTATAGTTATAGTTATATACAAAAATTTAATTATAAAAGTTGTGACTCTGCTCATATTGTCTACAAGACAACGCGTACAGACGTTGTCTAAGAAACAAAGGACATTAATGTAAATGATCTTCATGTTATAATTACAATCAATGATGCAATTAAAACTTCCAAACTTAATAGGCGTAATCCAAGATTGGTAATTTCATTTTTTAGAGGAAAATAATCAATTTTTCCAGCAAAAGAATTGTGTTCTTACATTGAAAGAACAGCAGAATATAGGAATTCACTAAATACAAAGTTGATAAAGTATTAACCGTTAGATTAAACAAACATTAGCGCTAGCGGAATGGTTGTAAATACATATTCACTGTCCACAGCACACATCATGTGTCAACTTTCGACAAAAATAGATGTAGTGAATCCATGGATTCGATAAAAAAGGCAGCGAGTTGAACTGGTAATTCTCTAAGTTTCCCAAAATGTTATGACCAACCTTTAATTGACTCTTACGAAATAGACAATGGTTTACTGAGGCCATCATTAATAACGATTAATAAATTGTTATCAACATAATAAGAATACCTATATGCGTATTGTGTCATGGAGCTATTACGAAGAAACAACAGTATTATGATTAAACACCTACTTTATTCTGCAAAACTCTAAACATCTACATGGTTATAATTAAATCTTGAGGATGTAACATCGAAGTATAATTTATGGTTGAAAGAACTTACCTTAAGTGAATTTCGACCAGAATTATGCGAGATGTTACATCCGAAGAGATTTAATTTCCCACCCAAACCAGTGAAACAGGTACAAAGAGAAATGGAGACCGCCTGTTCAACAAACCCTAATATCGCAGAATAAAGTTAACTCTAAAACGAATGACAAACCTACATCAAGAGAGGTGAGAGGTAGGGGTGTAATGAGTGAATGAATGAATGAGTTGTTTTTTCCTATGTCTAAACTCTAAGCAGTGTGTCGATGCAGTACATTGAAGAACGGACTACATGGTTATAATTAAATCTTGAGGATGTAACATCGAAGTATAATTCTGGTCGAAATTCATTTAAGGTAAGTTCTTTCAACCATAAATTATTTATGGGTTTTAAAGACATTCTTCATCTCAGTGCCCTCTTTGGTCTATTTATATGCGTATAAAGTAGTAAAACATAATGTCTACAGTGAGTGACTGCAGTTAACAGGCAGGGCGGGCTCTCGGAAAAAAAATAGGGTTACCATTTACCAATGTAGGTAAATATATACAAAAATATTTGTAATTTCTAAATAATTGTTATTTTATAATCTCAATGTATATTTCATTATAGACGATTAAAATTAAAAATTAACTATTTAAAATCTAGAAATAGCCAACTTGAAATGAAACTTTTACTAAAGATAAAGTATTTTGTATGAAGTCGCTTCCAAAGACATAAATAAAATTCGTCCGTGGATCTATAATTTTCATTAAGATTTCTTTTAGAATAACTATGTGGATAATAGCTAACCTTTAAGCTTTCGTAAATCAGTGAGTTGAGGATGTGACTGATACTGTCACCTATAACGAAGGTCCAAACTCTTTACCATCATCATAAATATCTCAACAGATACAAGTTTATAACAGAGTTATAAAAACAAAAAAATTAAAGACATTGAGTTAACAATATTAGTCTTTTATTTTAAAAAACATAATATTTTAGGGTCAGCTGTCATGGAGTGATAGCAGTTTGTCCGTGACAGCCGATGCAATCCAGTCAACAGAAAAAAAGTATTAACTTTTAATTTATTTATGGTATTTACAACTTGTTGTTTCCAGCCACGCGTTGTCGTAGCGAGCGTTGAACCTACTAACATTCACGTTTTTATTTATATAGAAATTAGTACATAAAAACACGCGCGTATTCGAATGTAACATTGCGACTACTTCTTGAATTTTACGACCACGAACAAAAAGCAAGTGAATTTTTATAATCTTAATAGCGGACCCGACAGACGCTGTCCTGTCCGAAATAAATAAAAATCCTAGAACACGATTGCAGCACCACCTCCAGGGTCCAAACGTGAATCTAAACCATCCATGGACCCACTGAAATACAAACAAAAAATTTCATCAAAATCGGTCAAGCCGTTTTTGAGTTTTAGCGAGATTAACGAACAGCAATTGATTTATCTTCTATATATACAGTGTGTATATGAAAACGGGACAGTTACTTTAATGGATGAAAGGGCATAACTTTAGTATGTAGTTACAAAAAGAATTATCGAACAAAATAAAAAAAAACGTAAGATTTAAAATCTGTAACTGTACACGATCAACCCAATTTTACGAGAAATGGTGGGGATAACACTTGAAAATTAAAACGGTCATAACTCTTAAACGGATACGTTTTTTTCGATAATTCTTTTTGTAACTACATACTAAAGTTATGCCCTTTCATCCATTAAAGTAACTGTTCCGTTTTCATATACACCCTGTATAAAAGGCGATGTATGTATGTATGTTCCTTATGGACTCCGAAACGGCTAGACCGATTTAGATGAAATTTTCAGGGAATCTTCAGATTGGCCTAGCGGGTGATCCTGTAAAGTTTGGTAGCGATCGGATCAGTAAAATTCTTTTTTTGTTTTTTTTTTTTTTTGCAGTATCAAAATAATTATAAAAACTGTTTCATTTATTTTAACTTCAACTAACGCCCAGTGAAACGGGCCGGGTTTGCTAGTATATATATAGAAGAATGCAACATGTGTACAATATAAGGTTACAACATAATAAACATCTATCGATAGCTTTTTCCTTTATATAATAATACCTCAATTAATTCTTCCTCTATTTTAATTTGCACTTCAAAGCATTCACGTTTATATATAATAAGAATTATTATCCACAATACTATTATAAAACAAGATATTTACAAAAACAAAAGATTTAAATAGGTATATCTGTCTTTTAAAAGTTACTTTCACGTTTGAATACCTCGCGTAGTAGCCTCAATTACTAGCTAAATATTTAGCGGAGAGCGACGCGAGCGAGTTGTAAATTTTGACGGCAGGGATCTCAATTTTTCTAAGTATGAAAACGTATGAAAGTGATATTTGGTAACTTGATTCGTCATTTCATTGACTTCACTTTGCCAGTTGCGATACGCGATTGCTTAACTTTTGTGACACAAAATAAATATCAAAAAATCCCTTTTAAAACAGAAATTTACATTTTTCGGAGTATTCGGAGTACCTAATTATGTTTTTAAATTTTCTGTATAGTTTAATCTAAACATATTCACATGACAGTTGGATTTTTTAAAATTAATTATAGTTTTTAGATAAACGAAAATAACTGTTTTTTTGTAATCTTCGCAAACTAGCGCGCGCGCGTTTGCATAGAGCAGAAGGTCTATATTACATTAAATTATTGTTCATCAATACGTCGCGCGTCGCCTTAAGTTAATAACCAATTTAACAATAATAAGTCTTTGAAAGTTAAAAAAAACTAATTTTTATTCACACCCCTTATCATATCTTGGTAATAAATTAAGGAAGAATTTTTTTCCTTACGCTTAAACGGTTTCAATGAAATTTTTAACGAAGATAATAAACATCTCAGATTAAAATATAAGCCAGTTCACGCAGGACAAGAACCTAAACAAAAGAATTTTTTTCCACGTAAACGATTATCTTTTACAATGTTAAGTCATCCTTAAGGAAAGTTAAACTCAATTTGATTTAAAATATTCGTCGTTTCCTCTTCCATGCTTCTGTCTTTGCGTAAATTATAATTTTGCTCCGTAATAACAAAAACAGTCCTTCATTTACTCAGAGAAGACAGCATTTTTAATGTAAAAGAAATATATTAAAAACGCCTTTATACATTTTCTGCGCAATTTCCAACAATGTTTAGCATATGACGTTTAAGTAATGCAATAAAATCTTAATCACGGGCATAATTTTTTTATTACATTTAAATTAAATTCCACGTTGACAGCCCTAGGGCACCCACCGCGCCGGCTATAAGTAGGGACATCCTCTCGCTCTTACATCATGTTGTGCCCATAAAAATAATGACATTATGTGAAAAGGGTGCTCAGTGAAGAACCCCATTTGTTATATTTTTTATAACTAGAATAATTTTTCGAGCATCTACTGCGGCGTATTCATAGAGATTAACTACGCAATTTCGTATACTTTCATCTTGAGATTCGAGACTTATGTATCTATAGTAGAATGTTATTATAAAAATTCTCTTATTACAATATTTGTAAATTATTCCGCATATTCTTCTGTTGGTTTGGGAGTGAGGAAATATACGATGTGTCGCTTGCTTATATCTTCTCATGCATATCGTAGAACCGACAAAGGTGTAAGGCTTATAAAAATATGTGTGCGATAGTCTTAACAACCTGTCATATGCAGGGAATGCCCTAGTTTGAGACGAAATAATTGGTGTGTATTGTCTGCCGCATTTATTTATATATTTCCATAACGTAATTGTTATATCCATATATATATATATATATCCAGGAGTTAGAAAGAGAACATAGAAAGAATGAGTGATGAAAGACTGACGAAGAAAATATACAGATCGAAAGTGAGTGGTAAAAGAAGCCAAGGAAGACCAAGGCTGACTTATGAAGATCAAATAGCCAGAGTGTTAGCAGATGGAAATGTCAAAAGCTCTCGCATACCTAGGCAAAAATGTGTGAGGAGAATGATGAGATTTGAGGAAGCGAAAGAAGTATGTAAGAACCGCGACGCTTGACGCTCCGTCCTCTCTGACTACCCCGTTAGGGATACAGCGTGAGGATATGTATGTATGTAGAAAGAGAAGAAAATAAAACCATGGTGATCAAAGGGCACTCGAGATCATATAATTAGTCTTCAACTACCACACGTTATTCGGTTAGATTCAAAGATTCTTGGCCAAGTCGTTCATAACTAGCACCATCACTAACAGATGCATCAAAACGATTATATATGTATAGGTACTACAATACAATATTTTTCCCTCCTCGTAAATAGGATACTGTTACTTGTGTAAATGTGTGTAATATCAATAACATCGCTCCAATCCTGGCAAGTTAGGGGCCGTAACTTTTATTTCAATAATATTAATCTAAATCGAGTCGGGATCCCTTATATCGATAGGTAACGCAAAACTTTGAGGAAACCGTTTAAGGAAAGGGCTTTGCGTAAAATAACTTTTCGATGTTTGTTTCTAAGTCAAAATACCTTGAAGTGAAAGCAAATACCTTAAAATGAAAGTAAATTGTATATATCGACAACATAAATTCATTAAAAGTAGACTGACTTAAATCAGTACATACATATCTTAACGTTAATATTTACAAATTTAAAACTAAAAATTACCTTAAATATATAGATATATAGATAGATAAGCTGTTTATTGCAGGACTACAACACACAAGGTAGGCACCTTTACAGAAATAAACATTATTAAAACAAAGTACACATTAAAAAAAATAATAATAATAGTAACAATCTTAAAAGTAACAAAAGATATATAGACGATGTTACAACGACATAATTGTCAATGCATGTAGCTAAGGACCATGGATAGGTGATTAAGTATAAGCATAAACCCAGGTGTGTTGCAGCACCGCAAACGGTCATAGCTCAGAGTGTAACATTACTCTAATAAGAGCAAAACTCTGTTATTCTTCTATAGCCTAGGCGCATTTGCGAGCTAAAAAGAAAAGGAAAGCAAGAAGTTAATATAAAATATGTGCTGCGTGTGTGTTCAGTGTGCTTCATGTCGTGTTTGTGTTGTGTGGTTGCTCAGTAAAGTAATACTGTATAGTGTCTAGATAATGTAATGTGCATTCCAGATATAATCAAAATAATGAAGATGAAGATAAGAAATAATGACAAAATAAAAGGTATGAATACGAGTAACAATAAATTGCACTATCTACACAGACACAAGTTTGATTGGTTTAAATTGTATACCAAAATTATTTCACATAAAATTAATAAATAAAATTGAATTAATAGATTTCTCTCACTGTGATATTGAAACTGCTGCTGTCAAAGAACTGGCTGGAACTCCAGATTGTTGTTGGTCTAGTAAATATTCTTTAATTTTTTTCTTAAAAATGAATTTTGACTGAAGAAGTCTTAACGGGAGCGGGATGTTGTTCCAGCATTTTGTTGCTTGGTAGCGAAAACTACCCTTGAAACCAACAGTAAATAGACTTCCTCAAAGTTGCCGCTTAGAAAGCTGTCATTGCTAAGGGTGTCCAGCAGACTGATATGAAATTGATATTACACGTGTCTTAGCAGGACCTATAAGTTGTACAAAAACATTTCGAAGCAATAATAAAAATCTCGTGACAATGACCCCAGAGTATATGACCTAAAACTATGCTTGTAAATAACCATTCATACTACGCTGTAAAATCAAAAAAACATGGACATTCGTAGGACTCCATTTAGACAATCTTTGAGAAAAATTCAACTTTATGCGGCACACATTACGCCCTCTTTTAATAAATAATTACTCTTATGATAAATAACCATAATTAAGGTGATGCATTGATAAACAATAATTCAATCCAAAATAGACCTTCTGGTCTATGCAAACGTGCACGCGCTAGCTTACGAGAAATAAGAAAAAGCAGTTATTTTCGTTTATTTTGAAAATTATAATTACTTTTAAAAATCCAACTGTTATTTTGAAGAATATGTTTAGATTAAAACTATACAAAAAATTTAGAAACATAAATCGGTCCCGTTACTCCTAAAAATGTAAATCTCTGTTTTAAAAGAGGTTTCTTTGATATTTTTTTTTGTGTTACAAAATTTCACTAATCATGTATCGCAACTGTCAAAATAAAGTCAATGAAATGAAGAATCAGGTTACCAAATATCAGTTTCATACATTTTGTAGTCACTTAGAAAAATTAAGATCCGTGCCGTCAAAATTTCCAAGACGTCGCCTTAACGAGGTATTATAAGCATGGTTCAATTATATGATGTTACTACTAATGCCTCAAAATTAATTACATTTCCCTAAATCATTCACAGCTACTATTTATTACAACGATTCGTACTTTATTTCTTAATTTAGATGAAAGTTTATATATGTTGGTTAATAAATAAATTACATAGTCGTATATATCTAACATTACGATCTTTGGCGGTCGTAAACGTCAATAAATCTCGTTTCATTCACGGTTACTGCTCTTTTATCTTAAATCTATAGAAATATGGGCGCAAGAATCTCATATTAGGTGTACGAGATTGATCTTTATATCTCTTTTATTTCACCATGGTGGGGTAAATTTGTACTACCCTTTGCGTCTTTACCCATGACGTGCCAAAAGATGTATTAGATTGTCTTATGGCAAAGATCTTTAACTTTTATACCACAGCTTCTCTTACAAGCCAAATTGTAATCTTACTGTTATATCCTCTTGTTGTACATATGTAATCTCTAATTGTAAATTGTAATTTATATCGTAATAAAGCATACTACAACGTTAGCGATTTGTTTGAAGAAAAAACAATAGTCTGGAAATAATCTTCTCTGCACACGCATTTACTAGCTTTATGAACATTGTATTTTAAATAACTACTGCAGAATTATGTTGAAAAAATGATACCTGACTGAGTTTCTTGTCGGTTCTTCTCAGTGTTCAGGTTTTCTTTTCGAACCGAACTAAAGTAGATTTGACATTCAAAAATACCTTGCAATTGGGTTTACTTAAATAAATTGATTTGACTTTGACTAATTCTTTGTGTTATTGATTTGACTTGTATTGATGTAACTCGCAAATAGTGTAATGTATCAAATTCTATTGTAATTCATAGAACCACGTAGGAGTTTGGGGATGTAGACCGATAGCATCCCCATGTTTCATTTGTTAAAAAAAAAAATAACCAACTTAGGGATATTTCTTCTAAATTTAGAAGCATAGAAATCGCAAAGGGATATTTGGGAGGTAAAAAATAAATAAATAATTTAATTACGGATATAAAAACATAACAGAAAAGTACATTTTTCAGGTGACTTAATCAAATTACATTCATTTAAAATAATATTGTAACACGAATTGGAATTAATAAATACTCCACAATTCTATAGGTCGAGTTTGGTTTCGGGTGATTTTTGGACCACAATTAGAGCGGAAATACATCGATATCAAATGACGTCGCGAAAAATCGATTTTTTTAATTTCTATTTTTATTATTATAAAATTTATAACAATTACTATTACTGTTGAGCGTGAAACAATAATAATATTTATACTTAAAAGATTAATTTGTATTGTGTTACAGGATACGCCGGCAGTCGTATCCTGTACAAACAACATTAGATAGTTTTCCTTAAAATATTTTCCTGGCGGTTTAATTTGCTTTGACCACATAATAATAAACAAAAAAACAATTCACAGAAATTTCACCAACATTACTCGTTGGAACTGAATTACAAGTGACTATCTATCTATGCTACTATATGAATCTCTAGCGTCTGTCTGTAATTATAATTTTACTGTCAAATTTTGTAATAGATAACCATTTTACGACTGACTTCGATTCTACCATTTATAAAATTTTTGTCTGTCTGTCTGTCTGTATGTCCTTTTATAACTGAAGAATGGCTAGACCCATCTTGATGCAAATCGGTAAGTAGTAAGAACATGTGATTGCGCTCATGATAAGTTACTTATTTTTAAAAAATCTACCCTTAAAAGGGTGAAAAGGGGGATGAAACTTTGTATGGGAAATGTCAAACCACTAAACCGATTATGATGAAATTTGGCAAGAAGGTAGTTTGACGTCAGAGAACGGACATAGGCTACTTTTTATAAAAAATCTACTCCGAAGAGGGCGAAAAGGGGGATGAAACTTTGTATGGGGAACGGTAAATCTAGGTAATGAAAAAATTTGGTGCGGTGATAAGCTGATAAGACATTATTTGTCTAACTATCCCGTTAGATATACAGCGTGACGATATGTATGTATTAATTATTATCTTTTTCGTTATACGACTAATCCAATATTTCACTTCGATACACACAAATCTACTTTATGCGTTAAAAATGTTAATAATGAATATTTTGAGTAAGAATTCTTAAACTAAACTCGTAGGCGAAATTCACGACAATAACAAAATGTCGAGATTGGTACTTCAGTCACCTGTATAGTTCGCTTTTAACCATTATGGCAACTCCACATCCAATAAAATGTAATAAATAAAATGTTGTAACTAATGAGTAAATATTTCCTACTATATTTTAAAAATATAATGTAAATAAATGAGTAATATCTATAAGTTTAATAAATATTAACACGCTGTTAAAAAAAAAATCCAAATACATTGACGAACATAATAAAGAAATATTGAAATGAAGACGAAAAGGGATAACCTCCATCTTTTTCACTCTCCGTCATAATATCAGTACGAGTTTGTGACGCATTTTGTGACATACACAATCCCATAGTGTATTTTCTCATAGCTTTTCTTGACTCAGCGCCACTACTGACTGTACCTACTTATAAACCAATAATATAACCTCTACAATTTCCACGAATTTTTGGATATTTTTTCAGTTATGTTTATGATATCTTAATTCAACGTATTAAATCATAACTACTTTCCAGTTTAAACAAAAGTCAACTAGGCTATTAGGCTAAGTTCAGATGAACGCGCGGTGACGCGCGGTTGGCTCGGCGCGCGGTTTAAGATTCTAACAAATCAATGTTGTTGTGTACATGACCGCGCGTTACCGCGCGTGACCCCGCGCAAGATCTTGAACTGCGCGTCAGCGCGCGGTTCAAGATCTACAATCCTATATCGACTTGTTCAGTTGACCCGCGCGTCGTCGTCGTCGTCGTCGTCGAAAGCAAAGACGATACTGGGTGCACCCTATTTTAAGTCAAAGACTTTCTTTAAGCCTGTTTGTGACTTTATATCCCACACTAAGACTACACGAAGATCGATTTTTCAACTACTTTAGGATGTCGATTGCATCCTTTGACTTTTTGTATGATTGCGTTGAAAAGGATTAGCAATCTCTTTTTTCAATTTCGTCAATTAGTAAATCAATAGACATCTCATCCTGCATTTTCATATCTCCGTGCGTCCGTCCGCCTCGAATCGCGCGGGGTCAACTGAACAGGTCGATACAGGATTGTAGATCTTGAACCGCGCTCTGACGCGCAGTTCAAGATCTTGCGCGCGGTGCATGGCGGTGCGCGCGGTCACGCGCGGTAACGCGCGGTCATGTACACAACAACATTGATTTGTTAGAATCTTAAACCGCGCGCCAAGCCAACCGCGCGTCAGCGCGCGTTCATCTGAACTTAACGTAAACCGCGCGCCAGGCCAACCGCGCGTCACCGCGCGTTCATCTGAACTTAACGTAAACCGCGCGCCAGGCCAACCGCGCGTCACCGCGCGTTCATCTGAACTTAACGTAAACCGCGCGCCAGGCCAACCGCGCGTCACCGCGCGTTCATCTGAACTTAACGTAAACCGCGCGCCAGGCCAACCGCGCGTCACCGCGCGTTCATCTGAACTTAACGTAAACCGCGCGCCAGGCCAACCGCGCGTCACCGCGCGTTCATCTGAACTTAACGTAAACCGCGCGCCAGGCCAACCGCGCGTCACCGCGCGTTCATCTGAACTTAACGTAAACCGCGCGCCAGGCCAACCGCGCGTCACCGCGCGTTCATCTGAACTTAGCGTTACAGAAATGTATGAAGACTTACCTATTTTTGTTTTTATATCTAAACATTGTGATATGTGTGGAAATTGAAGGATTTTTCGCCACTTTTTGCTCTTGCCCTTGTTGCTATCGGAACCACCTGCGAAAAAGAATCAAAATTAGACATTCCACTGTTAGTTAGCGTAAATAAAATAGGACAGTATATCTAAAGTGACCTTTTTTTTTTGTCAGAGCGGGACGCTTGCGAAATTCAGAAAAAAAAGTTTACTTTACTATTTATTTAAATAAAAAAAATGAGAATAATGTATTAATAATTATACAATTTGAAATAATCAATATTAGATTCGTTGCAGATGCTTTTGTTTTATATTTGTCGGCGGAGCAAATCTGTTACAAAATGCCGAGTCTAGTTTTCAAGTAGGAATAGGAGCTTATCACATGATTTGAATATAGGTAGGTAGGAGTACCCGTACGGTACGTATTATTATCGTTTAATCTGTTTGCAAAAGCGGGACAACTTTGCTTTAGCTGGAGACAACGGGACAGGCAACCTGAAAACAGGACGGACCCGCTGAAAGCGGGACGTATTGTAACGTTAAGTATACCGGTACAAGTGACCGAAGGAAACGGTTTAAATTTCGACACGGTTTCAGTGCAAAATTGGAGTTTGGGCTAAGTTCCTATTTCGGCAGCAAACTTGCCGAAGCTATGTCCTATTAAACTGCGTTCGTGAGTTGATGCACTGCCTTCGATTACGATTGGCATAACGGAAATCACCTCAAACCATTTAGTTACAGTAGAACGTATTAATTTTAGAGCAAAACTATTAATTCCATAAAATTACTGGCTGCTTCTACACATGAACACAAAAACATATTTTTTACAATTACAGTCCGGCCGCTGAGAGAATGCGTTCCTGACAGGTGGTCGAATGGACGACGTAACTTTGAAATGGCGTTGAATTAGGATAAAAATATTTTTATTGTTTATTTGCTCAACTAACGAATAATTATCATTAAACGCTATATTATTATGTCAACTGACAATAAATGTTATAATTTTGCGCTAAATTTTATGTTAAATAAATAAGGGTAGCTTTCACCAACTATTTAAACTCGATTTAAGGATTTGACATCTCGCTTGCACCAACGATTTAATAGTTGGTGCAAGCCACCCGAAGAAAATAATTTATTTTTAAATCCATACTGCGCTGTAACAAGATTATGTGAACTAGTTATTTTTGCAGTGATGTGCTAAAAATAACAGACACAGGCAGTGGTAACGTTACCTGTCGTTAGACTATAAAATAATACGTTTTTCTTTCGAATAATTTGATAATATTTCTGAATATTACTCTCGCATTTTTATTTTCTTTACTCTAGTTACATTCAGAAATTAAAAGCCCGACAAACAAGTATTGAAACTTACATAACTCTTTTCTTGGGTCCTTTGAAGAAATAATGTAACAGTGTCACTTTTTGCCCATCAATAGTTATGGCCAACTGACAGATGTCAGGAACGCATTCTTTTTTTTTTCATTCTTTATGGCATGGCGTACAGATTAGCGCATTTGCCAATGTCACGTATTGTATTATTATGTAGAATCGTTATCGTAAAACTCCCTTCAGTAAAGTGATAGTAGACTTTACTGAAGTTTTGTAGGACTTCTTGGAAGAGCGCGAGAACTTCAGCTATACATGTTTATTTAGACCTACTCCATTCTTTACTCTTACACAGAACTTTAAAACACAATATACTATCACTTTTGTACTTTACAATTCCAAAAATATAAAAAATAGAAAATCTAAATAAAATGACAACCTCACTTCTCCCATTCCCGCCAAAAAGTCCAGGAACGCATTCTCTCAGCGGCCGGACTATAACTAAAGTGGATTGGTTTCGGTTATAAAAACTAATTTAGATTCTAATTTACTATTATTTAATTCCTGGGTTGCTAATTTAAAAACTGTCTATATTAGGCTGGTTGTTACCTTGCTAGCACGATTCCACTTGCTTCATTTCCTTCTTACTTCATTCACGAGGCTATCGTGCCATTGAAACTGTACTACTTGAAAAGCAATTTTATTTAATACTACTGGGAAAACAAACTGGTAGATAGTTTAACTGATGGTGAGTGGATTGTGGTCTATGAAGTCGTGTGCAATCAATGCATGTATAGCATAAAAGGAAATCACAGGCGAGCGTCTGCCCTCTGTCTGTCTGTATGACCGCACTAATTAGAACCATTGAACCAATGAACGGATTTGTATGCGTTTTTTTCTGTTATGGTCTGCATTTCTTCGGAAAGATTTTTGTGTATTAAAATTGCCTTAGCATATAATATAGGAGCTGAGTATTAATGGTATTAGAAAATAAAATTTTTGGTCTTAGGTAAAAAAATTTAGATACGATTCACCATTCAACCGGTCTGGTAGCTCAAATGGGTCAATCAGTTATCCGTTGACTATCCCAAACCAGAGATTAACACTGAACTGCTCCTGGAACTTGGAAGGTCGTGCAAGGTGCAGATTTTCAAGACTCCATGAATGGTAATTATGGACATTGAAAATTCCATTTCGTCTGAAATACGATTCGTCAGTCCACAGAATAGTTTAAAAAAAGTTAAAAGTTAAAAAAGCCACATTTGGGTTGCCGCTATTGTTCACTATTTAGCAAAATACGAATTTGTCCTATTGTACTAAGTTCTGAGTAGGTATTGTTATTTTTAGAAAAGTGTAAAATAAACTGATTTAAAATAATTTTTACTTGGTTTTATTTATAATTGAAATTTAAATTTGAGACTGTACATTTTCACGCAAAATTTAGGTATGATGTCGTAGAGATAGCTTGATGATATTTATAGGGTAAATAGTTGATAAAACGAAGAAGTTTTTGAAATACATTTGGATGAAAAAAGTTATGTGACATTTTTTTTTAAAACGCCCTGATAGTTATTGATTTTTTTTCTATTTTTCCTTTCATGTCATATTTTTTTTATTTTAAAGTGCAATGGTATGGATTATGGAGGTGACTGTGTGCAGCTTAGGTCCAACTTTAAACATTAAAAAAAAAATCAGGCATTTATCTTAATTTTTCACTTCCATATGACTAGAATGGGCTCGAAAGTCGGAAATCAGAAAAATACATAAAAAAAATTCATAACTATTCTAAAGTACGAAAAATCGCGGAACATACATGGGGGTGATTCGGGTACCCCAGGGCCTGCTCCTTGTATATGGAGAGTTTATCACTGGAAAAATAAAACAGTATACCGGGTGAAGGCGGGCTGGATCGCTAACCTATACTTAATATTATAAAGAGAAAAAATTTGATTGTTTGTTTGTAATGGATAAACTAAGAACTTCTCAACCGATTCAAAAATTTTTTCACCTGTAGAAAGCTCTATCATCGAGTAACATGAACTGTACTTCATTTTGATAAAAAATTCTACCCGTACGGAGCCGGGACGGGTCGTTAGTATCTAGTATATCCATAAAATGTCAAGTTTATTCATACACACATACTCTGAATGAAAGTAAATGACACAACTCTGTTTACAAAGGCTTATTATATCAGATGTTTAGGAGATACACAAACATTGTGAATGGCTCAGTCAATACGTGCTGCAAGTATATTTACTGTTTACTGAATTATGTCATCAGATTTGTAAACGTTCCTCGTAGTGCCTCGTACGTACGTTCTACGTTTCGCATATGTCCGTATAAGAGACTGTAAAATTAATATTACCAATAATTTTCAAGAATATGAGTGACCAAAACTAAATCGTAAAAGTAAATTTGCAAAAAAGATTAAATACATACACATATATACAAGGTTAAAAGGGGGTATAAATACGCCGGGGTTTCAACATGTCACTGTTGACTGTTACATTGCAGATGTAATAATTACGGGATATATTTATTTTGTTCTCTATACAAAAAAAAACATTTATTGATTGCAAATTGATATCTCACTTTTATTTTATTTAACTGTGAGGTGTTTACACTAGAACTAGACTTTTTGGCGGCCGTATCCCCAACGAGGTAGTCAGAGAGGACGGAGCGCCAAGCGTCGCGATTCTTACATACCTCTTTCGCTTCCTCAAATCTCATCTTCTCCTCACACATTTTCTATTATTTTTAATAAAGTTATAAAACGCAAGGTTTCCGTTGTGATGGATACTTTTAATATAATTTTTGGCTGGTTGGTGCAGTGGCATATGCATCTGCTTTCCAAGCTAGGGTCCCGGGTTCGATCCCCGGTCAGGTCAATTTAGGAAACGAACTTTTCTAAATTGGCTTGGAGTCTGGGTGTTAATGGGTACTCCCCCAGAGTTCGTTATGTGATATCCATAGTACAAACTTACTGCTTAGTTCGGGGTCGCACGATCTGTGTAATTGTCTGGATTATTATTATTTCGTATTTACCCATCCATTCGAAATAAGCTTGAATATATAAGACCGCGTGACGTGCGTTACGTACGCATTGGTTTTAATTCTCTTATTTGACGGTACATTTGGCGTCTAGGGCGCGTCTACATCAGTTTATTGACAATCTTTGCCATTGACATACCCGATACACTCCACAGACTCGAAGCAGATCACAGCTCACAAATCACACAAAATTCACAATTCGAAACTCATTCAATCAATCTGTCAGTAATTATTTGTTGGCAACATTTTAAAACACGCGACAATCGACGCGATTTTGACCACAAAACATTGTGTTTTATGTTGGCAACATGGACGTAAACAATTAACGGTTTATTTTATTAAATTAACGGTATTTGACATCTCCCTTGCACCAACGATTTAATAGTTGGTGCAAGCGAGAAGCAAGTTCCTTAAAGCGAGCTTAAATGACTTCCACCAACCGGTGGAAGCCACTCTTAATGTACTTATAACACGTATTATGGATAAATTTTAGCTTCCTGCACTCCTCCATATAAACTTTAACTGTGCCAAATTTCTCACCCCTCTTTGCGCTTAAAATGCTTTATATCTATAGGCTTACAAGCTTATTTCCGCGACTTCTTCCGCGTGGAATTTAAAAAAATTGTCCCTTCCCTGGATTTAATCTATCTCCATTCGAAATGTCATAAAAACACAGACAGATTGACTCGCATTTATAGTGTTAGTGGAAATAGATATATTATATTGAAATATTTTAAACTTTATGCGATTTAAACCGATTATTTCATACCAATTTTCAATTTATTTGATTGCGTTACAGCCAAACACTCAAATAATTAGTGAGATAAATACATCTGCTTATACAAGTTGTAAGAGCACATTGTTGCAAAGGTAACTGTCCACAAAGACGACGGAAATAAGAAGATAAAAGGACGTCAATAAACCAGTCACATTATTTACTACAATTCCTTGTGTCATTAAAGTAATCCGATCATCTACCTGTTTGAAGTCCGCTTTATGGCCTTTGCGAAAGCAACCCTAAAAGAGACTATGCACAAACAGTTTGAATATACGTGAAGATATGAATGTATGTATCAATAAAAAATTTACAGATACATACATATCTTACCGCTGTATCCCTAACGGGATAGTCAGAGAGGACGGAGCGGCAAGCGTCGCAGTCCTTATATACTTCTTTCGCTTCCTCAAATCTCATCATTCTCCTCACACATTTTCGCCTAGGTACGCGAGTGCTTTGACATTTCCATCGGCTAATACTGACTATTTTATCTTCATAAGTCAGCCTTGGTCTTCCTTGGCTTCTTTTACCACTCACTTTCGCTCTGTAGATTTTCTTCATCAGTCTTTCATCACTCATGCTTTCTATGTGCCCTTAACTATCTAAGCATTCCTTTCTTCATTTTTACAATAATACATTCGTGCAACCCTGTCATACTGCGTATCTCTTCACTGCTTATCCTGCCCGCAAAGGTGACACCGCACATATATATAGATAGGCATATACAATAAAAAATGACCATATTTAAAATAAAATCATAGTTATCAGATTAAATCTTAAGAGTGAGGACAAATCAGTCTTCCCTCTCGCTACCCTCTTACCTCCCCGAATACGCCATACATAGAACTCAGTTAACCAGCATCAGTGAATTTCTTCGGTATTAGATGCTGGTTAGCTGACCGAGTTTGATCTCTGGAACATTCTGAGGATATTTGGGTAAGAAGCGAAACACGTGTCTATTAATAACATCGAGATTTTGGGCGGAAGCTATCTAAAAATTATAAGAAAACTGTATTAAAACCAGTCTAGTAAAACTGTACGAACAGACATAAGCTTCGTTTTATATAAGATCACAGATCAGAGAATAAAAATGTAGAATGCATGAAAAAAGATGCCTTTGCCTGATACATATAAATAACATCATTTTGGGGATAAGGCTTCGTATGGTATCCCTCAAATCACTCACACATCTAAATTTTAAATCACTTTTATCACGCTTTGTAATATGGGACATGGTGCCTGGAATTTTTATAATGTCTATGTGTTCAGCCGTTTCCGTACATAAAATACTAGTAGAGACTTTGACGAGTGTTCGGTGCCCCACTTCAGTTACACAAAATGCGCACAGCTGTTTCTTCCGTCTCTTGGCAGTATCAGTACATTCTTGTTTCAGTGAGCCCCGAATTAGAAATTTGCTTATTTTTTTTTACAACAACATCTTAACAAAATACACAAATAGCCACCATTACCAGTTTAGTGGAAAACGACCTTAAGGATTATTTAGCATTGCTACGAAATAAAAATAAAATGTTGGCCTAAAATAAAGTGACATTTTAATAATGTGTTAACTAGTTGTACACACGGTTTGTGGCGTTGAAATATGTGATTTATTCGACATTCAGACATAAGTGAGGTCTCTATTTAGCGTGTTAATGGCTCACCACACGAACGAAACGAGCGGTTTTCGTGGGCGTCCGTAATTGGCTTTGTCCTGACTTTGATATGCTATAATTTAAAGGCATAAACTACTGGACTTATTTAACCACGTTCTGATGAATACATAGATTTTATAAAAACTGGCCAAGTTCGAGTCGCTACTTGTGCAATTATCGTTCGCACTGTCAGTTGTTACCAACCGCTAATCGAAGTCTTTTTTTATGACAGAGGAGGCAAACGAGCCAGCGAGTCTCCTGATGGAAAATGATCACCGCCGACCAATGGACACCCGCAACGTCCGGGGAATCACGGAAGTTTGCCATACAGCTTCATAATGTATCTTTTAACGGTATAATAAGGATATAATAAGAAAACTACTATAGAATAGTGCAATTCTGATAATTTTGCATTAATCTAAATCATATAGGTGCTCAATGTTCACGAATCTTTCGGAATTTTTAAGAGATACATTTTTAAGCCTTTTTCTCGAAAGTATGTTAAAGCCAAGTAACTTGTAATGTAGCGCGTTACACCTACTACCTACCACTGTTTATACCCTTCGGAGATGACGTGATGGCCATTTTTAAACGATTGTTTTAAGTGTTTTACAATGAAGTAACTTGTAGTAGTAACGTGTTACATGTCCTTGTTGTATCCTTAAAGAGGTGAACAGAGAGGATAGAGCGCCAAGCACCGCTGTCTTAACATACTTCTTTCGCTTCTCAAATCTCATCATTCTCCTCACACAATTTCGCCTAGGTATGCGAGTGCATTTGACATTTCCGTCAGCTAACACTCTAGGTATTTAACGTGTTATAAATTTTTAAAAAGCTTTGAAAAGCCTCAGACAAAAAATGTTAAGCCCCAAGACTAAATCGACTTTTGAATTTCATGTATACATTGGGGACATTATATAGTATAATTATTTTTTTCAGCTGTTTACGTCGAAGAGGCCATGAGAAAAGATTTTTCACAAACAGACGAGACACCGAGATGATAGCATGTTCTGTTTTCTAATTTTGTTACAGAATACTAAAAAGGAACATTTTCTGAGGTAAGAAGGTAGTTTTAAGCAGTGATGAAACGATACGGCTATTACGTTACCGATACGAATACATCGTAATTCATATTAGGATTACGAGTAACGATACGAATACTTTAAGATTTTTGCTTTTAAATGGAGTGTGGACATAATAGCACTACAAAAACAGAAAAATATTTTAAGTACTAATAATTTATTTTTAATCACTAATATTCGTAATTTAACATTGGTAGGTTCTTGTCCAAATAGCATAAACATGAGTTTTCATCCTTCACTCTTGTTTTTCTTACCAATGAGGATCACCAGCTATTGGCCGCTTTTATAGTTTACCGTTAAAAGATTTTATCGCCACGATTTCACCTTCCACGATATAATAAATAAACAACATGTATGCAATTGTATGAAGACTAGAGATGTGCCGCATTGTTAAAAACGTATATCCGCGGATACGAACACGGATACGGATTATTAGTGTCTAGATCCGTGAATACGGATATGGATCTCAAATTTCGTACTTCCTTTGTTCGTAGAATACAATTAAATTAATTCTATTTTATCTAAACACAGTGAGGTAACTTACTATTATAATGTTTATCATAATTATTTGTTTGATTTTTGCAATAAAAAGTATAATTTTAAGAAATAAAAAGTAATTTGAAGTTATTGTATTTCGTTTCATTGATTATTAAATTCCTTTTAATGAAATTCATTAATATGAAAAATCAGTCCGAGATCCGGTAAAAAGTAACGGATACGGATATGATAACAGATCTTTTTCTCCCCTCGGATATCCGCGGATATGGATATGGATATCCGGCACATCACTAATGAAGTCGCTTTTAAATTTCCGTCGACGATAACGTCATGTAGTGGATATTAAAAAAGCGTCTTTTTGCGCAATAGGATAGGGAGGCATTTTGCGTGCCTATTGTATCGCCGACGGTAAAATCGTTCAACGATAAATTATAAATGCGCCCATTGAGAATAGTCTGATCAGAAGAAAGATTGATCGATAAGTATTTGTGTGCAATCTTCTTTAAGCTATTCTAATCTTTATTTTCTTTTTTTCATTCCAATCTACTTTTACTTCAAACTAAGTGTTAGAGCTATTATTAATATTAGTGATTAAATGTTACAGTCATGATCATTAATAGATGGTAACACCGATGTTTGTGTGTTGCTATATAACGACAATCGGTAATATTATACGTAATTTGACAGTTGGTACTTGATTTAAGGCGATGCATTGATAAACAATAATTTAATCCATAATAGACCTTCTGGCCTGTGCAAAAGTGCGCGCGCTAGCTTACGAAAAATACGAAAAAGTAGTTCATTTTCGTTTATTTTAAAAATTAATAATTAATTTTAAAAAATCCAACTGTCATTTTGAAGAATATGATGAGATTAAAACTATACAGAAAATTTAGAAACATAAATCGGTCCCGTTACTCCTAAAAATGTAAATCTCTGTTTTAAAAGAGGTTTCTTTGATATTGTTTTTGTGTTACAAAAGTTAACTAATCGTGTATCGCAACTGTCAAAATAAAGTCAATGAAATGGAGAATCAGGTTACCAAATATCACATTCATATGTTTTGTAGTCATTAGAAAAATTGAGATCCCTGCCGTCAAAATTTCCAATGCGTCGCCAAGGGCAGCCGAGAATTACGCGAGCTAACGAAAGCTCGTCTTTTCACTATATATCTTTATATTATAGCCTACGTTTCTACCCACGTCGATATGCTAGAAGAACGATAAGGTTTCACAAGATTTATTATAAAAAGTATGCATAATAATGAATGCTAATAAATACTAAAGTAACGCACATTATGATATTCATCGATACACGATTATTCCATTCGTATTCATTTCATCACTAGTTTTAAGTTTACGACTGTTGAATATCTTATCTTTAAACTAATGCATTAGAAATAACGAAACGGTAATGTTATTATAACTATTTATCACCATCACCTAACTGTTATTGGCATTAACAAAAAATTAAATTTATAAAACAAAAATCCTAAAACTGCCGATGTCGAAGGTCCATTTAATCTTAGTTTAAAATTCAAGACGGTTATTTCATATTGTTCCCACGTTTTTTTTTAAATACGAGTATATATTATATAGTCGGGTTCCAGTTTCGTAACTCATTTTCATTTAATTTTCATAATAGGAAAAGTGGAATTTTTTCCCAGATATTACATATATGCGAAATGACCTTTAAACGATCTTGAAATTAATACCTATAATAATGAAGTCCGATGAATTTTTTGACCTTGACTTATGGTATGTCGGAGATACCTACAGACGCCGCATTAGATTTTTTTTAAATGTCCTAATTCATTCAGTTATTTCAATTATATGTACAATGTACATTCATTCACTAGTACATATTTGAGTTCTATTCAGGCAAACAAGAAACAAAATGATTCCATAAATATATTTATTTTTAATTCAAATTAACATAAATATCCTACTCTTTTTTTAATAATTCTATATAATATATAACATATGTATGTTCAGACACCTCTAATAACTAATACTGTTATTTAAAATAATTAGTAGCTACCTATCTTAGATAACTGTTCAAGTTTTTATACTCAAACTAATTAATAAGGATTAATTTATATGATAACGTTATCATACTATCACATTATTTATCATTAGGTAGTATTTTATTCTCTTAATTGAGTAATTAGATTAATTAATCCTTTAAAACGCCACCACTTAGTTACAATGTCTATAATTAATCCATAGGCATGATGAAAATGAGAATCCACGATGCATATTTAAAAAATGAATCCTAAGCTATTCTGCCACCGCCCATGCAGTATCATTATTTATAAAGCCGTGTACGCACTTTCGAATTGTTGCGTTACATGATAGGTAACAACACTGTTTGCATGTGCGTACCATTAACGAACATCTAACACTGTTCGGCGATAACGTTCGCAGCGATCCAATTTGTACGTTCTGTTTAAAAAAAAAAGAATTTATGGATTTATGGATGGATTTACATTTTATATTGACGGTGTTCAGAGAATTTTGATAACTGATATGTTACAATTACAATATTATTCGTATAGGACTCTGAGACTTGGCAAATGAGAACGCAAACTATCACCAAATACGCGATTACGCGACTCCCTTTACAAATAAAGAAACTGGCGACCCCCCAGTACCATAATAAAACTGTCAGTAATTTCTATTTAGACTATAACGATCGAGAAATCAAATGCATTTCAAAATATATTCCTTGCAGCAGGTGAGGAACGAGAGACGACAAGACCTACAACTTAAACTTAAAAAAAGACCTACAACCCTTGCTTTTCACTCATACCTGGTTTAAGACCGCCGCGCCCCACGAGCGAGACTGCGACCACCCCTGGCAGTCGCGACTCACAGGTTAAAAACACAGGTTTAAATAAACAAATGTGTCATCAACATCATTTCATCTTTTAGAAAACGATATTCATAAATCATTACGTATAGCAACACTTATCGCATAATCCACTATGGTCACAGATGGTCTATTTCCAATAGTGGAACCTTGACTACTAACAGTAATGTCTGTGGTTTTGTGTTTTACGCGGTGTTTTTTCACGAAGTAGTTTTGTACTATGTTCTTGTCTTTGCTGATTTGCATCCATACGTATATTATCTAAACGTTCAAATTTAAATTCATTTATTTGCCATCGTGTGTTAGTATTACATAGATGTTTATATCAGTATATGAATCAGTACTGAAATCCTCAAGTCACATAATGACATGCAAATATTAATATTCAACAAATACATACAGGTTTATAGAACACAAATAGAAATACCGTGAGTATCATAATCATATCTTAAACTTTCGTGATCGATGTTCGTATTCGAAAGTGCATACATGGCTTAACAGTTATTCTAAGAGTCACGCAGTTTGAGAGTTAGAACATTGGCTTACTAGCCTATTTGTGTAGTAGATATCTTGCAAGCATAATAATTACACTATTCTAGCTTCGTTATACGTATACTAGTTTAATGCCTCATGTCACCAGTTATAAATAAATTCACATATTTAAAAACCAGACCAAAAGCATGGATTCTGCAGCAAAACGAAAAAAAATAAAAATTAGTCAATTTCTTTTTTTTAATTTCTGTATTGAGCTACCAGCTAACGTATTTATTTCTCTAGACTAGTTTAGACACTAACGAATGATTCACAATACAATATCAAGTTCTCGATCTAAGGGGTTATAGTCCCGTGTACCTATCAATTATAGGTGCGTATTATCATTACGGTTTTATTATCTAAGCCAGAGCTCAGAACAATGCTAAGATGACAGAATAAATCTACTGTGAGATATGGACAGACAGCCATGGCGAAACTATAGTTCGCCATCACTGTCTGTAGTTTTAACCTGACTACGGCGAAGCGTAAAGAAAAGTTATGATTTCAATAATGCATGTATGTACACATATAATATATACTAGGTGTTGCTGCTGCACTATAGCGGGGGTGCGGGGAGCGGCGATCAAGATGTCTGCTACATTACAATGCAATGTGTATTGTCTTCAATTTATGTTGTGAGGAATACATTAAAAGTAAATACGAAGTAAAGTTTTTTAATTATATATAATATGTTGCCTCACAGATCTAAAATCACATTTCGACGTTAAGGTATTTTATCACAGGATTTTTCTCAATTACGCGTGTGACATAGGTAAGGTTAGATACTTTTTTGAAAAATCCAATATGGCGTTCGAAATAAAGTCAAGGACGCCATTACGATGAACGTCAAATTCAAAGACTTGAAGTAAGATAAATAAAAATACATACATAAGCTATACAAAATAAGGAACGAAAATATGATACAAAAGAATAAAAAGCAATAAAGAGATAGTATAATTGGCCTCCGACTCCGGCAATAAATTCAAGAAATTGCAGTTAAGTTGGGTTTTACTTTCATAGCTTTTATTGTCGTTTTGGCTAACCGAACCCTAAAAATGATTACGTTGCTACCGAAACCGCTGCGATGTAAACAGCTCTTGTGAAGTGGCTTTACTCTGATTAATAGTTAATTGAGAGCGACTCCTGATCGCGTTGAAATTTATTCGCCTTATATAAATCACGACGTCCATTTAGGTTGATTAGTCTCGATTGTGACATTACCTGGAGTCCTTTCGTTTAGTTGTGCAACTGGTTAATTAATGTTATCAATCATTTTCAGTTTAGGCTATTAGACCGTGTAGGTGTCAACTGGTTTAGTACGACTTAATAAAGATATTTAATTTTGGCTTTAATAATCTGACATTAGGCTGTCTTGCTCACATTTATCGACTTATTTTGAGGTCACTTACATTTTTTTTTTATATCTATATGTGAAGAGAAAACTTCGTTCTCCTTTTGACACATGCGCACATGGAGGAATATGAGTTTTGGCATAGCCGATTAAAGATTATATGGTGAAGGAGTGCAGAAAGCTAAAATGTATTATATGTGTCACAAATACGTTATATTCAATTAAATAAACTATTCTTCTTCTTCTTTTAATATTATTAGCTTCTCGTTTATACGAATTCTTCCAGTGTCAAGTTATTCATGAGAGATTCACGCAAAAGTAACAAAATCAAAATCATCGCGAACATGCCAAACTATATACTCTGTCTTCCAGAAGTCTGAAAAAAGGAGACACAAAACAAACATTTACCATCACCTTCTAGAATAAATGTTAAAATTATGGACTGCTACATAGGAATTAGTAATATATAATTTTAACTCAATGTTGTTAATAAAGATAAAATAGGCCAGGATCTTTACAAAGGGACTAAATACATATAGCATTACTTACGTTTATACTGCCAAACACATAATAGTTATAGTGTCAATGTCAGTAGTTTGTGGTCAAACCTCGAACCAAGAATTACAATGCACGGAGCTGTGATGAGTTGTCGCTCTTATCGCCGTGTGTTAAACAAATTTCCGTGTCTCTCTTTCTATGTCATTGACCTTCGCACTACCACGATTAAAACCATTAGCTATAGTAATTACGGCAACCTCGCACTGTTGATGTAATTCGTTTCAGCTCCTGACCGACTCGTACAAAGTTTTACGATATTGAAATAATTCTTTGCAAAATACTCGTAACTCTTTAAGTGTTTTGGCTACGTATATTCACGAAAATAAAAATATGTAATGTTCAGCTGTGTATCGTTGTACTGCGAGCTGCGACCCTTCTCTACTCTCGCACATCAGTAAAAGTCTAGAAACTAGGTCAACAAAAAGCGGACACGCTCTTAGTGCAAAAGCTCCTTCTTTTTTAATTCTTGGTCCGATGGTCAAACATTCGCACAGAGTAGAGATTGTGGCCAAAGAATTTTAAAATATTGCTAAACAAATAATTACTGACAGATTGACCGAATGAGTTTCTAGCTGTGAAATTTGTGTGATTTTGTGAGCTGTGAGCTGTGATCTGTTTTGAATCTGTGGCGTGTACGTCAAGGCAAAAAGGCATTTATTTTATACTTACGATCGAATTTCGACCTCTGGGCGGCGGGCGACCACTAGTTATTATAAAAACCGGACCAAGAACATTTCGGACACCATTCGGACACGCATGGACTTAGATTGCATTTATTCACAGAAATACAATTTTGTAATTTTGTCTATAATAAGTACCTGACTAGTGCGTCAAAATCTGTAAATTTTAATATATTAAACTACCGACATTTACAAAAAAATAAAAATTTCAGGGGTAGATCTTTTCCTTTTCATCTCCTGTATAAGAAGCTTGCGTCAATGAGATATAATAATATAGTTTCCAGTAATATTATAAAGTAGATTTGTTTGTACGTAAGAAGCGATCTTTGGTACTAGCCAGTACTAGGTACTGAATCGATTCTAAAAATTGAAGAAGACAATATATTGATACTGTATAAATAATGTATAGAATAGATATTATTAAAGTACCAAGATTATATTATACGTGAGTATCTTAAATATTGTATTGTAATCTATACAAATAAGAACCAATTGCCTAATGTATGACGGAGCATCACTTGAGTACGGCTCGACCGATTTGGTTGATTTCTTTTTCGTTGTGTTCGCAATTGTTTGGACAAGGTTTATATGGATGTTTGTATCATGGGGAATGTTCTGAGGAATTGTTCGGAGTACTGCCTGCTGCTGAATTCCATTACCGTACGTCACGCAATCTACTGTCCTCCCATCCCCGCCACCTTGATGGATGGCGATCTACAAATGTGC
This sequence comes from Zeuzera pyrina, assembly GCA_907165235.1. Lineage (NCBI taxonomy): Eukaryota > Metazoa > Arthropoda > Insecta > Lepidoptera > Cossidae > Zeuzera > Zeuzera pyrina. Next base: position 3,400,708 of record OU015639.1, read on the forward strand.
GTACGGCAATTTTGTGGAACCAACTTATAGCGGCGGTATTCCCGGACTGTTACGACTTAGAGACCTTCAAGGAACGAGCCTACTCTTTCCTTAAAGGCCGGCAACGCACCCGTGATTCCCTGGACGTTGCGGGTGTCCATGGGCGGCGGTGATCACTCTCCATCAGGTGACTCGCTTGCTCCTTTGCCCCCTTTGATATAAAAAAATGGATGAACATTTTGGGAAAGTCCGGCGAAAAAGTCAGAAATTTGGATGGTATTATTGTGTGAAAATCTCAATAAAAAAATTAGTGTTGCAAACTTTCAACACCCGGGCCGGGCCGAAGCCAGGGCAGTTCGCTATTATAATATAATGTGTAATAGGTCTGAAATAAAAGTTATTACTATTATTATAATATTTTTTACTTATAATTTTAAGTACACGTGCGAAGCCAGGGCGATTCGGTAGTGTATAAATAAGTATTGCATAATATAAACCTTTGTTATACATTTTATGTACTCATAATTAATGTTTCCATGGCGAAATACGTAGGTGGCGTCAGTTGTAGACGGGAAATCCGATATCCCCGTCTGATTACAACGTAATCATAACACAACAATACCATATGGTTTGATGAATTAAACCGCTGAAAATAAAAATAATATATTTACAATGTACAAAGTGTAAATTGGGATTACCCTGCTCTCGGGATATTCACATTCCAATTAGGAATCTAAACTGTAAACTTTGTTTCCGCAATGTTAATTATATTACATACAACAACCTATTTTAAATTACATCCCATATTATACAAGCAACAAGTAGGTAATTATAAATCTCATAAGTGTACAATCACATAAATAAAATTGAAGAGTCTGTCCATGATTTCGAAATAAAGGTTTTTCTCAAACTGTTATTTGCTCGTTACCAAAAACCAAATACACGTTATTCAATTTTTATCTGTCTGTTTGTTTGAATTAGCAAGGGTCACAACGACCACGCTTCCAATTCTTAGCATGCTTTAATGACAGTGTGTGAGGAGAATGATAAGATTGAGAAGGTGAACAAAATAAGCTATGAAAAGATACGCACTATAGCAGTGTAATGCGTATCTTTTCATTGCATAAATATTACAGGTATACACAAAATCATTTTTTTTTAAATGCCATGGAAGTTTTGTCAAACTTTTATGTTTTTTAGTGCGCTAAATCCAAATCTGTCAACCGTTTTATTCTATCACGTACAGATTTTTTGCTACTTAGGGTTAGTGAGGAATACGGCGTTAAAAATAACAAACGTGTTATTTTTTATTTATTGATGAAAAAACCAGCAAACATGTATTCTAAAATATAGTTAACGAACGAAAAATATAATTTAAAATCATAATTTGGATATAAAGTGACTTCGCAATTAACTGCTGTCTTTGTGGGATCGTTTCTTCTTCCCCTGAATACTTCTTTAGGTGCGGTGCTTTACGTATTTGTCTACTGGGGTTTCGCAGCAACAACCAGCAGAAATCGGCCAACATGTTGGTGTTCCACCATTCTTGATATCTTTTCTCTGCATCTTTAATGTCTTGGTGAAATCTTTCACCCTGTTCTTCGCTATAGTCCCCTAAGTTTTCGGGGAAGTATTTAATGTGTGAATGCAGAAAATGCCCTTTTAGGCTAATATTATAACCCTATGCTTTAAAAGCATTCAACATCCGGTATAAAATATATTTGTAGTTGGCATCCTTTCTGCTCTTTAAAAATGTATGGACAACATCTTTGAAGGAATTCCAGGCTTCTTTTTCTTTTTCTGACATTGTCTCAGTGAATGATGTGTCTGCAATAAGTTTCCTTATATCAGGGGCCAACAAACACTCCTTCCTTTAGTTTAGTTTCTGACAGATATGCAAACTTTGAGCAAAGGTATTGAAAGCACGCGCCATCTTTGGGAAGAGACTTAATGAATTGTTTGATGAGACCCAACTTGATGTACAGTGGTGGTAATAAAACTTTATCACGAGGTACCAAGCTCTCTTGAAGAACATTTTTCTCGCCTGGTCTTAACCTTTCTCGAACTACCCAGTCCCTTTTTTCCTGCAGGCAGAGAAAGCAGGGACATTTCATGTAACCGGATTGCTGACCCAACAGTATTGTTAAATTTTTAAAATCTCCACATATCTTCCATTCATGCTCTTCATAACGAATTTTCTGAAGAATCGTGGTCAAATTTTTGTATGTTTTTTCAAGGATAACAGAGTGAGCCATTGGAACTGAAGCGTATGTGTTGCCATTATGAAGAAGAACTGCTTTTATGCTGACCTTAGAAGAGTCAATAAATAAGCGCCATTCCGCAGGATCATACTCCAGTTTATAATTTTTCAACAATCTGCGTGCATCATTACAGAACACCAAATCTTCTTCTTTGCTAAAGTACTGTAAAAATTGTGTCTCACGGTTCCTGTACCATGAAAAAGTCGTACCTGGTGACAATAATTTTTTTTGTTTAAGCCGGGAGGCCTAACAGTTGGGGAGCATCTTTTGGGAGACCTAGATCCCGGACCAAATCATTCAACTCAGATTGAGAAAAAAGTTTAGGTTCAATTCTGGATTCAGGTTCGAATTCTAAAGTACTGGATTCTTCCAGAGCAGTCATCTCATGAGTTTCATCATCAAAACTATCCATAGAAATAGATTCTAAGGATTTTGGTGGCTCAGGCACAGGTATTTCATTGCTGTGAGGCATAGGTCTAATTGCTGATGGAAGGTTAGGGTAAGTTATTGCCTTATTATTTTTCAAGTTGTATCCCTTCACATCGCAAGAACAAAAAGAACAATCACTTCCATGGTTTTTTTGTTCACGCCACATCATAGGTATTCCATAACAAAAAGCTTGTTTTTTTACCTTTTATCCATAAACGAAGATCTTCAACACAAATCTTGCACACTTTGTGCGGGGCCCATGGTTTGTCTTGATCGCCTAATTGTAAACCGAAATAGGCGAAGTATATTTTCTCGACCAACGCAGTAATGTTCCTCTGCCTTTTTTTCAAGGTATATTCCCCGCAAATAAAACAAAAACTGTCTGGAGAGTTGATGCAACTTGTATGAGCCATCACGAATACCAGTTAGTTAATAAAGCTGGATTATGACTGAATCAACAACAGGTATTTAGTAACTTGCGAGTGATCGAAACGAATGAATGCATGGACATGTTCTTACAAGATTATAATGGTATTAACCGTAGTTTGTGCGAACAGGTTTGTTGCGTTCAAACAGGATAGAACATGTGATTCGACAGTAAACTTATCATCCATCCAGAAGGTTTGACCTCCTCCCCTCTCTCCGCTCCCCCACCATCCTACAACATTTGTACGATATCGTATTCTATTCAACTGTTTTAAAATCAATATTTTTAGGTTGGTAGAACTTAGGCTTCAAAAACAACCTGGTAAGTCTTATAAGAAACGAAAAAACAAATTTGACCAGAAATACATTTTGGATATTTTTCCCGGATTCAGCACCCAGAAATGTATAAGAATCAGTGGAAAAATCGGAGGCAGTTTTTTAGTCGTATACCTCTGTGTATTTAGTTTGTGAGGGTGACATCACACATTTCTCTGATCATGCGTTTCCACCACAGTAATCCTCCTTTCATTCGATTTCGCGACTACCCGCCTGTCGTCGTACCTTATGATTAAGAGATCCTTCGAAGCTATGACCGATTATAAATGGGGCTCTGGTTATCCTGAAGCGACCTCGAGGACGGTATAGTCCCTATTAACTTAGTTGCCGTAATACAGTGATGTTAATATAAGTGCCTCTTTGCTTCTACATAATGTGCTTCAGCACAGCGCTAGAGGGACTCGGACGCGTTCTATAACAGAGCCCGGAGACCCTTGATATGCACCGAGGACAACCTCCGCGGAAGTTTAACCTAAGTAACCTAATATATATTACAGGAAGCTAGGTATGTTTTAAAGGTTTCGCTCGGGTTAAAAGCTAGCAACTTATTACAAAGGAATTTTTGCCATAAGCACAGACCAGCAAGACCAAGATGCTTGAAATAATTTTATAACGAAAACAAACGTATCGAAATATAACGAGGTGCAACAAGCGTGTCGAAATATAGCGGGATGCAATATACGTGTCGAAATATAGCGGGGTGCAATATACGTGTCGAAATATAGCGGGGTGCAATATACGTGTCGAAATATAGCGGGGTGCCACAAACGTGTCTAAATATAGCGGGGTGCGATAAATATGTCGGGGTACAACAAACGGGTCAAAATATTACGGGGCGTGGGATAGTGTGTAGTGACGTCGGAAAGGCGGAGATCGGAGGCGTGGTCGCCTTTTAAGTAATGTATTACTAATCTATGGGCAGTCGTAAGTGCCTTTACAAGCGTCATATCACGCTTACTGGGACTGCGGCCATCATTAAACCCCAATACTGATCGTTAAAAGCAGTATTAAGGTGTGATTTTACAGCACCTTTATACTCTGTACAGCTCGACTGGGAAACGTGTGTTTAACTTTTGCCCGCGTGAATTACTTAAAGTGTATTACTCAATTAATTTTAATTTACCTTTTCTATGTTCTATGGTGCTAACCACCTCTTATAACAATGCTAGCGTAATAATATATTCATGTTATGTAATTGGGACTAGCTTTCAAAGAGCGCTATCCGCATTCAAATCTATTCAGTAGATTGTTATCGGTGATATCTGATATACAACGCACAAAAATTATAACAATATTTGTTTCGTATTCAGGAAAGCCTAAAGAGCCCATCTATATTCTCATAAATGTATTCAATTCACAGACACGGGTCGTTATTCCTTTATATTTGTCGTTGTACGATCGTGGAATTGGGAATATCATGATTATCTAGGTTTCTCTTAAAACGCCACCTAAATATAAGCCATAATATCCATATAGAATACTCATGTAATATCATTCAATGCAAATCATCTAACGACTCGCTCAGCTACAGCTTATATACACAGATGTAGGCATATTCAAAGCATTAGTAAATAAAACTAAGTGCAATTGTGTGAACTGGATAAGACCCGTGTATCTATATTATACCACCATTTTTCGATAAAATATTTAATTTATTTTTACTTAGAGGGCATCTATTAATTATGGGAGCTCAAAATGGGGGGAGTGGTCCAGTAAAATCTCATCAAATCTCATTTAAACTGAGGAGGGCGTAATTAATATTAATAAATCTCACTTCAATTTTAAAAAAATATAATATACATTATTATACAGATAATAAAAAAAAACATTCAATTTTTTTTTACTTTTATTGGAATGTATTATTTTACAACAGCGTAAATCTCACGTGAGGTGTAGGAGGGGTCCTAAATCTCACTACATCTCACCAAAGGGGTCCAAATTAAAAGAAAAAAAGAAAAACAGCTCATGTAATTGAGCCTTATACCAATCTGTGAACGCGAAAACAGCGTTGTCTACATAATTATTGCCCGTGGCAAAGAATTTAAACAGTCACGTACAGCGTACACGTTATGTTATTCAGTCCGTCGCCGCTATGGTCCGTCTGTCTTTCATGGGTTCGATCCCCGGTACGATCAATTTAGGGAACGAACTTTTCTAAATTGACTTTTTTTCTTTTTTTTATAAAAGAGAGGGCAAATGAGCAAGTGGGTCACCTGATGGAAATTGATCACCGCCACCCATGGACACCCGCAACGTCCGGAAATCACGGAAAGTTTCTCATACAGCTTCATAATGTAAAACAAAATGCTATAGAATAATGCAATTCTGATAATTTTGCATTAATCTAAATCATGTAGGTATTCAATGTTCACAAATTTTTCGGAATTTTTAAGCGATACATTTTAAGCCTTTTTCACGAAAGAGTGATCAACCGCCGCCATGGACACCCGCAACATCCGGAGAATCACGAGTGCGTTGCCGGCCTTTAGGGAAATAGGGAAAGGAGGGGGAGGTGATGGGCCACCGGTACTCCCACTCACCAAAGGAAACACAGCAGCAATAGATGCTGTTATTTCACGCCGATATTCTGTGAGAGGGTGGTATTTCACCGGGCGAGCCGGGTCAATTCGTGCTGTATGCAGCATGGCTCTACCAGAATCATTGCTTGGAGTTTGAGTGTTACTAGGACCTCCCCTAGTTCATTGTGTGGTACCTACGGCACAAACTTAGTGTTTCGTTTGGGAGTAAAATACTTAATTCTATTGGTGTAATCGTATGGAGTATTATTATTGTTATAGAAAAAATTTGTGTAAGCCGTAACACAATCGCCACTGCAACACAATATTTGTTCAACAGCTTTAAAAAAATGCTTTACTAAAACGTTTCAAATATTATGTAATTCATATTGCGACCAGAGCGGATAGACAAGAAGCAAAAGCTTAAATACAATTGAAACGCTTGCAGGCGTTATTTGCTCGTTAAAAGTGCATTTGGCTACGATTTATACAGAGGTTTTCACACGACTTTACTTTTCGTTTGATTTAATAGAAAGTACGTTTGACTATCACCAATTTAAAATTCGTTACGCTAGATCACATGTATTTGTCATTCTATTCTGACCCCCTGACATTTTAAAACTTTAGAACAATAATGCTTACAAAGCTATTACACACATGAACTGAAGTAATAACTGAAGTATTTTTTTTAAATTTTACTATATTTTATTTGGGAAACATGGTAAAGTATACATAATATAACATTAGCGACCCGCACCGGCTTCGCACGGGTTGCAGAGCCATTTTGGACAGGACGTAAAATCCGTTCTTAGTGAGAGTCAACACTGCGAAAGGAGTAACTATGCTAAATTTCAAGGCAATCGGACCTATAGTTTCGGAGATCTCGTGATGAGTCAGTCACCTAGTGTGTGGTACTTCGCTTATATAGATAAAAGATATGTGTATAAAACTAAAGTTATAAATACATACACCAATTAAGTTTCCACTTACAAATATTATACACAAATTGCCAGATAGACAAAAAAAACATATAAACGGAAAAAAACCAGAAAACTATTTGTTCGCCAAGAAGCTCTTAAAATCGAGGGAGTTAAGAAACAGGTCACTGTTGCCACACACTTCATTATGATTATAACAAGATCTAAAAATAAAAGTGTTGCGAGCATAATTGATTTTAACTATTGGTAAACTAAGAAGGGATTTATTACGTCTGACTCGAGAACATCTTACAATTTATTTTGCTAAGTAAATAAGGTGAATCTACTTCATTATTTATTCATTTATACAAATATAATTTGTCTCTTGAATTCCTACGATTTTCGAGACTATCTTGGAGTTTGGGATTTAAACCTATAATTAAGATATTTAATTAACATATTTTGTACCGTGAGGGGATGTACAGGCAGTCCTAGTTGTCCAGGCAGTCCATTAAACTGTTTTTGTTTGTATAGTGTTCAATAAAGATTATTATTATTACCACAGATTAATTCATTTTATTACAATTAATTAAAGTATTTATGGTTCCGTTTGCCAAGCGAACACTTCTTAATCGATTACTGTGATAAAATAAGAAAAACAATTAAACCACTTTCAAAAAAAACACTGAAAAGAAAAATAACTATCCTTTTCTAACCAAAACTCAGGTACAATAAAAATAACTGTACATATACAATACACATGCTTATATAATTAAATTTGACAGTTATTGAAGTCGGTGCCAAATCGATCTGCAACAACAGAAAGTTTATTAGTCTGGTAGGCATGGCACCGACTTGAGTAACTGACAAATTTAAGTGTATCGTATTTATAAAGTAATTTTTTCTATACTTGAGTTTTAATAGTAAAGGATAGTATTTTTTTACTTTTCAGTGCTTTTTTTTTAAATTCTGGAGCGCAACGACATACAAAAGAATCATCAATATAATGGTTATAACCAGTTCGCGGTACTTTGTGTTATTTGGTGTATCTTCGAAGGCCGAGCTCCAATGCCGGTGATATTTAAATGGGACCACCTCGGAAGTATAACCCTTTCAAACAAAAAAAGAATTTTAGAAATCGATCCACAATTAACGAAGTTATCAATGAACATACATAAAAAACATACATACATACAGATGAATATAGAAGCTCCTCCTTTTTTTGAAGTAGTTTAATAAAATACCGGCCAGAAGCGTGTCCGATACGCGTTAACTAATTGAGTAATGACATAATAGCTAATTTTAAATTTTGGAAAAAATGTAAAAAATATTTTTTAATAAACTATCAATTTACGTCTGTGTGCCAAATTCGGCTAGAAATATGTGTAAAGATAACGGAAAACGGAATCGCCCGTTATAATACAAACAGAATTTGGACTACAGAACTTTTAATGGTATTATCAGTTTTGCTTGTAAACACTACTAATCAAGCGTTAGTATTCTAAGTTTAAAACGTAAATCTAGCTAAAACTCAAATATAGGCAATATATTAAGTATTAGTAACAAAATCTCGTCGATGTGCAATAATCAGACCAGTATCCTCCAAAAAACGAATGACTTTTAATATTAAACGCAAAACAACACTTTCTCCATATCATCATGTTATAATTAATTATTTACAAATTAAAATATTGCACATTACAAATCACCAAAAAAAATATACATTTACGATCGAAGTGTAGGTCACTCAGCTTATAAACAAACATTAGGTATGTAACACATTATGTATGGGGAGTCCGTTAACCTCGATACATCTTAATTAACACAAATGTGTATCAATATTTTTAATGAGTTTTTTTATCATTAAATTGGCATAAATGTTGAACTTGTTTGAATGGTAATATATTATATAAAATACTAGTTCATTCCCGCGAATTCGTCACGCGGAATTTTAAAAGACTAGTCTACTAATAATAATTTAGTAATTTCATTAAATTTGTTTTACTTTTTGTTTTTTCTTGATTTTCCTTCTACACTTGCGCAAGCTTTTCCGATCATTCAACTGCAACTGTTGTTACAATCTATATTTTTTTATATTTTAATCAAACTTAAATATTATACCTTAGTGGCGATGATTTAAGAATGTAGTTCAGAAACCTGTGATTTATTTACTGATTTAATCACTTTTTTGACAGATGTACAATTTTTTTACCAATCACCACCGAGTTTCACATTCTAATTTTTAGTATCCTGTACTTTTGAAAAAAGAACACACTTATGAATGCATCTTAGCATCCATATGTCTATCTATCAAATGCTCAAATTTAAAATTGACAGCCGAAAGACAGGTATGAAGCCAGAAATTTGAATTTTGAGTTTTTGAGTTAGTTTTGGAGGTATAAATTAAAACACTTAGATTACTTTATAAGATTTGATTCACGTTAACTTTCGAAAATACGCGTATTTCTGTCGCGCTGCGTTCGAGCCTCATTGAAATCAAAACATTTAAAGACTTTTTCTATCGGCTTTAATATCACTAAAAAACAATTGACTTCAACGCGAATCGAGTTGTTTCCAGAACTAGGATGTGTATTACGTTTTACAAATCTATTAGTGACCATTGGTTGATAATTATGCAGTATTTTTCCTGTTATATAACATTGGCAATATTCGCAACGTGACAATATGCAATTGAAGTAAGCAGAGTTCCTTCTATGCCGATTTGAGGCAGAAAAACATAGGACGTACAACGTACATATAATATACCCGCCGTTATTGTTATCTTACGTAATATTGGGCCAAGGGATAAGGTTGTTTTAAACTTGTATAAACGGGCTAGCGATTTATCGTTTTCTGGTACTGTATCAGCATGGCCAAATACTTATTAGGGCGAATATACAAAAGTTGGGTAACTTTTAGGGTTATTTTGTTTATTACACTTTTTAAGTTAAATTTTTACAAATTTGGATATTTAAGATCCAAATTTGTAGCATAACATAACTTCACGCTATATCCCCAACGGGGATAGATAATCTTATAAATACATTGATCTAAAATAACATAACATAACTTCACGCTATATCCCCAACGGGGATAGATAGTCTTATAAATACATTGATCTAAATCGGGCGTCACTTTTTTGAGTAGATTTTGAGATATTTCGATTTTTCTAAATTTTACTGCCAGGGGACTGACGAGGGTAACATAGTACTGATTAAATACACAATTTTGTAAGAAAAATATGACATTTATTAACATTTTGAGCAAATTTCTTAGAATATAATAATGGCACATATCTAAGTATGTATTAGGCAAATCACATAAGTAACTAATAGGAATATGAGTAACTATTACTATCTAATACTGTGAGAACGAACGAGATCAGTCTTTAATACAGCCTTTTGATATTTTTCATAAACTTATATTAACTTATATTATTTTGAGGTAGTTTTTCTTAACAGTACCAATACAATTTGTAAGAAATCAATAAACAAAACAAACAAAAATAAAGAGTCAAAGCCTCAAAGGTAACAATTCTCATAGAATTATAATAAGAAAAAAATAATAAAAAATGAGATCCTTTTCTCAACAAAAATAAAGCTTTAAAATACTTAATTTAACACAACAGAAAATTACATCTCAAAAACATCAATTTTTTCGTCAAATTGGTAAAATTCCCTGTTCCTTTTTGTGACAAAGGTTGGTACAGGTAATTTTTTTATTATTTGGTCTACTGGAACATCTGACACATCTCTTTCATGCAATTTGAACAGAGTGCCATTCTGGTTATAAATTTTGAGGAAAGTCACTCTCAATTCACCGTCTTCGTCATCAACAGAGGAGCAGATAGCTGCGTAACGATATTCTGTTTTTCTTGTGACATATTTGACCAAGACATAATCACCACTGGTATAAGGACTTTGTTGTTGTGCTAAAGCATAGTCGCTAACTCCTGGTGTTGATAGATTGCTATACAATTTAGAGTGGCCATTAATGTCCCTCTTGTAGGTGGAGAGTGGAATATCACTTTCAGAGTCTGAATACGGTAGAGGTATTTACGTGTCTACTACGTGTAGACGAAAATTCCTTGTCATAATGATCCTAGCCGATAATGATCACATCCATCAGGGTCGCAGAAACAACTTAGTGACTTCATTATAACATTGTTTGGAATATAAGCAGAGCCGGTCACCTGATGCACCAATAGTGTCCCCTTAAAAGCGACAAATTCAGACGACTTATTGTTAATGAAACTGTTCATTTTCTCGATTTCGGAGCCTTCAATCACATCCACTTTTATACATCTCTCGCGTCTCCGGACATCTCTCGCGAATGACAGCAACAAATTCTTTCAAGTTAGTTATATCACCTCCTGTAGCAATCACTTGATCTGCTGTTCGCTTACAAATGGCCCCTACGCCATCGGGTGCCCCTTTTCCATGGCCAGCTTCATGATAGTTCCAGGTATAACTCATAATATTGGGGTACATGTCTTGCAATTTACAGCCCAGTACATAAAACATAGATTTGTTCCTGTATCGTGTTACAGGACCGTCACTAAGAAAGTGAATGTGTTGAATATTTGATGGTAGTGATGCCAGCACAGGTTTAAGTGTGCCCAAATTGCTCCAGCGTTATGAGACAAATCAGATGATATAGTGCAGTGTGAAACAACAGTTTTTTCGATAAACAACGACAGTGTGTAAAGAAATTTGGGTGCGCGAACCTCCAAAATGGAACGACTGGATTTTCTGGTTGTACTTGGTGCAGAAATTCTCTGAGAAATCCATATGTATTAAGATATCGTTTTCTGTCAAAGACTCTTTTAATTGTTTAATTGCATTGTACTGGTGAACTATGTACAAAACATGCCGAAAAAAATTATCCATTTCGTTTTCAAGCTTTACAATGAGTGTTCTAGGTAAGATCTCTTGTGTCTATATTTTGTCACAAATCGTTCTTTTTTCGTCTTGATATCAATTATGGACTCCTTCTTATGCACCCACTGTTTTAGTAAGATTGGCTTTGAATTATCGAATTCTGCGTAAGATAAAGTTTTTGAGCAACATTTATCACATGTTCTCTCTAGACATCTTTCAGAATATCGATTACAACAAAACATTTTTAGCATACTTTGATGATTACTCACAGTTGTAAGTATATTTGCCTTTTTTAAAGCAGCAAGTAGAAGATCCATGTTTTCGTGAATTGTGAAAGCACAGGTATCACGGTTTGACAATGTAGGAGGTACGGCCCAAAATGGTCGTAGTCGAGTAAATAGGGAGTAACTAATTGCAAATGGAATGGTTTTCAAAAACTTGGAAGATTTTTCATATTCTCAAGTAAATATCGTTTCTGTTTTTTAATTTGTTGTCGAGACACAAATTCTTTCTTACCTGCTGCTTGACGGCTATTAGCATCATCTTCTAAAAATTGTTGAACTAAGCTTTGCACTTGAATTTTGACTTTACTTATTTATTTCTTTGTAAGGTTATGTCCAGTTTTTTTATAAGTCACTGCTTTATTCTTAATTCTCCATAGTTTGTATTTGTCTACTACATTTCCAGATATAGCCCGTTTATACTTTCTTTTTTCGTCATGACCTTGTATTTTACTGTAGTTTTCTTCTAATTGGATTTTAATAACTTCACCGAAAAGGGCCTCTTCTTTTTAGTTACATTTTCACTCATTTCTTCAATTTTGGTTTTTGGCGTTTTCTCAACCGATTTTATAACTGTCTTTAACTTTTTTACGTTTTTTAGCTCGTTTATATTTTTGACGCTGAGTATTTAGTTTAGTCTTGAGTTTTGAAATTACGGCTTCCATCTTTTTTATTTTTTTGTTTCTATGCTTTCTGTCTTTCGCTTCTCTTCTTTGCTTCTTTCACTCTTTGGTCTTCGTTAATCATAAGTCTATTTTCTTCAGGAATTATTGGTTGAATTTCACCGTCAGTAGTTGGAGGTGTATTCTGGCGTATAAAATTATGAATAGTTCGTATCAACAGGTGTTTTTTTTGCCTGTGTTTTGATGAATATTCTTTCCATTTTTTTCTGGTTATTCTTTGCTCTCGAGGTGTCATTTCTTTAACTGTTTTTCTTTGTCCTTTCTCCTTTTTTTTTAAGTACTGTAACCTTTGTTTTTCCTTGTATTCGGCTAATTGAATTGGGTCACTTTTAATTCTGACTAAGCGAGCCTTTTCGGCTTCTCTTTTCTTTTTTAATATATCTTCCCTTGACAAATTTTGTTTTTTTTTAGGAGGCGGCATGTTATTTTAGACTGAAACAAATAAAAGAAGGCTTACACGCGGTAACAGTTGAGATAAATGTTACTTAAACAAAAAAAAACATTAGTACCCTGGAAACACGTCAGTCCTCTGGCAGAATATTAGACAATGGACTGACGCCAAAGTACTGATGAAAAGGACATAAATTTGAGGTTATACTTGGAACTAATGTTTCTTTTGGTATTTTTAAATGTTAACCCGCTATATTTTACCAAATCATAGTTAATTGTGTATAAATCAAAATAAAATACAGGTATAAATAGAAATAACAACTTACCACAGTACTGAAATTTTGACTGGACCAACACATGTATACACAATAACAGCGACTCTTGCACTGACACCATAATGGCGACCGTTATATAGGCGCGGTCTGCAGCTAATTTAATTACCAACATTAAAAATCTAACACGAATTTGACCTCGAGTTGGCGTATTTTGCGGGTATTTTAAACTTTGAAAATGCACAGCGAACTGACGAATGAAAGTGAACACAAAGATTTGATTAATTTTTTTAAATAAAAGTGACAATATTCCTTGATGGAACTTGTGACATTAATTATTAATGACATTACAGATTATATTTAAATAACAAGTTACCTTAAATAAATGGTAATATTTAATAAACAGTTATTTGATTGCGCGTTTTTGGGACTGTGACATGCCAAAGTACTGACATTTTAACGATTTCTTTTGTTGTTTTATGAACTTGTTTTTAAAACAAATAGCTGAAATTGAGTGAACAAATAAAGTACTATTAATTGTTTTAAATTATAGTCAAATAATAACAAAATGTAATAAAACGCCATATCTATTGACTGATGACATCGAGTTACACAATTTTTGTAGAGTCACCCATTAATACTAGAAATTGTTTCTCTGTCCGCCCTTCACGACGCAATTTCTAGTAACAAGTATTTGGCCATATGTAGCTTAGCATTGACAGCCTAACATTATATATTATAAGTAGTAAATATTATTGTATGTATGCTTCGATCACAAATAAAAAAACTAGATACATAATCAACGCTGCAAAAATGTCCGAATTAAATGTGCACTCAAATGAGTATTTGAGTGCACTTCTGTTTTAGTAGTATTCGCTAACGCTAACAGCGAACATGACAAAGTGCTCTTTCAAAAATTATAAAAACAACACCTCTAAAACACTAAAAAAAACGGAGATTCTTATTTTCAGTTAAACATTAAATAATATTATTTACGTGTTCATTCATTCGTTCTAATAGTAACATTACATAGTTCTTTTTTAATAAATTCGTAATCATATTTTTAAATGTCTTATTCTTGTCACTTTCACGTAACAAATCAAAATGACATAAATAGCAATGCAAATAGATTATGTCAATTATACTTTACGTAAGATTGCATTTTAAATATTTTTTTATAACAAACTTCGTTTCAACATCTTGCAAGAATCGTTTACGAGCTTTTATAACCTTACTTTGACAGTAAGATCTACTTTAGATTAACACAATGTTACCGATAATACAATACGACATTAAAAATATATTCGTCAATTTGTTACATATATATTCTTTTTTAATAAAAAATATTGTTGCGTGCTATATTTTTTATAAAATTTCTGAACGCACTTTATGATTTCTTTAAAAATGATAACCGGTGTGCTCCGCGCCGGCTACATTTGTGTTGCCCTTCGTTAATATTTTTTCCCACTTAAGAAGTACATAATACTATAGGAAAATCTTCGGAACTTATTTTACTGTAGTTATTTCTTTTTCCAGATTCAGATTCAGATTTTGTTCAGATTTTGTACCTTAGTGCATTCTTTTATTCTTTGCGGTTTTACCGCTAATTTCTTATTTTTTATTTATTTATTTATTTATTTCAGACAACTTAGGTCTATTTTGTTAGTAACAATTTGTACTTATAAACTATGTTAGTGAATAAAAGAACAACTAATATAAAAACTAAACTATGTTACATACCATACAAGATTCGCTCACTTCACACGAGACCTGCCAGACTGGATAGTAGAAAACTGCTCAGTTCCAACACGTACCCTCATGAAGTGAGCGAAAATTGGAGAATCATACTTCTCCGCTAACATCCTCAGTATGCTGTTAGGACTAGACTGCACTCTCATCAACAGCGACGCTGTTTTGTTCCGCACCATAGCAAAAAAGTCATTGGTGCGAAACTCAGCAAACATGCCGGACGCGCTACAGAAGCGCGGTAGTCCCAACAGCATCCTAAAGCTGTTATTATATTGAAGTCGAAGAGCATCTAGCGATCTCCGCGTACCCCATGCCCACAGTCCGCTCGTGTAAAAAGTTTGGCAGTACGCCTTAAACAAACAAATTTTTACTTCTTTACTACATCGAGCGAATCTACGTATCAACATATTACTTCGTACCGCTAGCGCTCTCCGCTCTCTCTCAATATCTATCTGATCTTTAAGGTCCTCTGTTACATAATGCCCCAGATACTTAAACTGCTTGACCCTACCTAGCGGTTGTCCATTCAGAGTTAGCCCTGGTTCATATGCAATCCTCCGTTTAGAGGCCCCAAAGATCAGATATTCACTTTTCTTTACATTGTAGACCAGTCCATGGCTGGCCGCATATAACTCACAGGCTCGTAAGAGGTCCCTCATCGCTTCGACCGCTGGGCTCAGAAGCACCATATCGTCTGCGTAACTCAGGTTGTTAACGCACGTATTATCTATCCAGCATCCAATATGCTTACTGCTGAGCCCAGAGATCAGCCCGTCTATGTATAGATGAAACAATTTTGGTGAGGACAACCCCCCCTGCCTCACTCCACACTCTAGCTGGTACTCGCTTGACACCGTTTGACCCCATCGTACACAATTAGTCTGATTTCCGTACCAGAACTGAAAAAGACGCAAAATTTCAGTAGGCACGCATGCTTCCTCCATCTTTCGCCATAGCAGATCGTAAGACACAAGGTCAAATGCCTTGGACAGATCAAGGAAACACGCGTACACGGGTGTTCGTCTGTCCGTATAATATTTAACCGTCTGTTTAAGGCTCAATATCGCGGTATCTGTGGATAATCCCTGTCTGAATCCAAACTGTGCGTCATGCAATTTTAAATTTTTATCTAATTGTTCATTACATATTGGTTGCCAGCGATACAGGTCTGTAGTTATTTTTTTCCGATAAATCCCCAGTCTTATTTTTTATCACTGGCACCACTATCGTTTTCATCATGTCACGCGGAAGATAAGAGTGACTTATACATAGCGTATAGAGCATGGACAATATTCTTGGTCAATGGCACCCCGCATACTTCAGATGTTCAATGCTGAGACCATCATGACCTTATATATGTCACCTTATTTTCCTAAGTACTTCTTGTTAGTAATTCAAAAATTTGTGGTGGTTTTAGTCTGGTGAGATTAATACTTACCTTAATAGTGCTATTCGCTATTTTGCATGTAAATTCACTTTAATTGTTTTGTATTACTGGCTCTGTTATCGCCAGTGGGCCCTAACGTTTTATGAATTATAATATAATTAATATTTAAAATTAACTTCACCGAGTTTGGCCTACCTAGTTACCCATGCCACCCTCGCCCATACTAAATGAGTCTGGCATATCTTTAGTATATAGAATTATTAAAATTACAACAATACAATTAGAATACAATTTAGAATTTAATACAATTTAGAAATTAGTATCTTATATCTTAGTATGGTAGTATCATACATAACTATTTGAAAAGAAAATAAATGTATTATAGTACCTATTTTTATAGACATATTTATAAACAAAATTAATAAAAAAAGCTAACAAATTCGGACAATAATTTGTTTAGATTTTACAGGAGATTGTGAATCAGTGTTGGGCAAAGTAATTGTAATTTTGCCCAACACTGTTGTGAATGTTGTCATCGAAGTATGCATGTTAGATTATCTTTATATAATATAATGAATTCGTTTTTATATTCGATTTCTTTTTGTCTTCAATCATATTGAAAATAAGCCAATGAATAATAAACAATAAACATACATTATCGAAAAGTGTATTTACATGTATCATACTTTTAAATGAGTTGAGACAGAGAGGCAGAGGTGATTAGAGTTGAGATTTGTAAATAAAGATGGGTTTCTATGAATAATATTTCCGTCAGCTAACACCCTGGCTATTTGATCTTCGTAAGTCAGTCTTGGTCTTCCTTGGCTTCTTTTACCCACTCACTTTCGATCTGTAGATTTTCTTCGTCAGTCTTTCTTCACTCATTCTTTCTATATGCTCGAACCATCTAAGTATTCCTTTATTCATTTTTACAATAACACTATCGTGCAAACCTGTCATATTGCGTATCTCTTCATTGCTTATCCTGTCTGCAAGGGCGACAACGCACACATTTCTAAGAGATCGCATTTCTACTGCATTTATCATACTTTCACTCCATTTCAGGCATATCCAGGCCTCACTATCGTACAATAAAGTTGGCACCAACATTGCATTGTGGATGGTCATTTTGGCTGTGTTAGATATATTCACACTGCCTACTAATGCGGACAGAGCACCGTTCACTTTATCGCCAGCTACTACTCGTCTCTCCGCATCCAACTCACATCTTTCATCCCTCGAAAACGCACTCCCAGATACACAATTTAATTCACTTGTTCTAGACTTTTCCATATACCCATATCTCACATTTCGTCTGTATCGCTCCTCTTTCAAGCACCGGAACCTTATTTTTTATACAGTGTTAGCTGACGGAAATGTAAAAAGCACTCGCATACCTAGGCGAAAATGTGTGAGGAGAATAATGAGATTTGAGGAACCGAAAGAAGTGTAAGGACTGCGAAGCTTAGCGCTTCGTCTTCTCTGAATACCACGTTAGGGATAAGCATCGAAAATATTGATGAAAAGATGATTTATTTAAGGAAATAAATATGGTATAATGAAAAACAAATATACAGATTTTTTTTAAATAAAAAAAATTTTCTTTATTTAAAAACCACAGGCAGCGTGTTTCGAAGCGAATAACAACACTGTATACGTTATAGGTATAAGAGCTCAGTACAAGCACGTGGCGACGCGTCGTCACGTCTAAGTCAAGGACGGAGAGCCAAGCTTCGCGGTTATTAAATTATAATATGTATATAATTTATTTCTAATTAAATATAATGTTTTTGTAAATTATATTCTATAAAATGGTTAATTGAATATTTTTCCTATGCGCATGTTTTTTTCTGAGTTTTTATTTGCAGTAGAATATATATTTTATTTATCGTCAAAGTGGTGTCTCACAATATGGTACTTCTAAAATCTTGATCTTAAACGGCAACTACGCCTACAGTTCTCTGCCTCTCCACTCTCTAATACCACAGTACAAGTAACTAATACTCAACACCGGCACGCTTATTACCTAAGTTTCAGTCAGCATGCGACAGTCAAATATTGTGCACCATCTGCTGTCAAAACGAGAATTTGTATAATGTAATTTGTATAGTGGCGCTGCCGCGAAAAGTTCATTTTACGGTCACAACACAATAGACACGCAATCGTCATACATGATACCAATTTTTTATTACAATTAGACACCGGTCGCGCAATGATCGCATGGCTGTCGCTGTCTGCACATTTTTAGATAATAGCCCCACCGATCTCGATTTGACTGAGATAACAGGACACCGTCGCGGACCACACTAGATTTTAACACGTCTGTTATTAATAAAAAAATTAAATCGATTTCGAAAAAAAAGCACGAAAAGTACAAAATACCCTTCACTAATCAAAACTTAAGCCAAGCCTACCAAACTATTAATAGACTTTCTGTTATTGCACATTGATTTGACACCGACTTCAATAACCGTCAAATTTAATTATACGAGTACCCTATTTATAAAGTTATATCTGCACTTGAGTTTTGATTGGTAAAGAATAATTAATTTGTAATTTTCTGTATTTTTTTTTTAAATCGATTAAATTTTTTTTTTGTTCTCCCTTTTGAATGACCTTGGGCTAAATAAATATCTAGAGTAGGTCTACAATTAGCTTCTTTTGTAATTCTAGAACGAAATAATATACAATAGAATCATCAATATAAATGAACCTCATAAGCAATTGGGATTACTTGATGTATATTAGAAGTCCAAGCCCAATATCAGTGAAATTACCACCTAGGAACTATACTTAACCCAATGAAAAAGAATCATTGAAATCGGTTCTTATACAACGAAATTATGCTCAAAAATACATAAAAAAAATATTATACATATGTATAATACAGTATGTACAAACGAATTGAGAACCTCCTTCTTTTTTTGAGGTCGGTTGAAAAAAATGCTCCTAAAGTGATCAACGGACCTAATCTTTGTTTTTGGCGAAATAGCGGCTAATTGGCTTTGGCTAAAAAAAGTATACATACAACCATTAATTTCCATTCTGAAGTACTAACCGAAAGTACGCAAAATCAGAATCTACTTTGGTAAAAAATTCTTTCGAGATTTAGACTAATTGTGTTTTCTTTGCACCAAAATGTACGGGTCATTCTACGATAAGAGGTAAAGTGTACGGCATCCATTATAAAATAGCATTTTTATGCTACGTATTGTAATTTTATGCAATAAATCACAGCATCTTAATGTAATTTTATAATAGCATTATGATTAAATGCCCAATTAAAATAGACTTTCCTGAAATTCCATATTTAAGTCTTAAAAAGTCTCTACCCTGGCCTGTCCCCTTGACGTTTTCAGTTGAACATAATGTTGATCATAAGATGTTTGCGCAAACTAATTCAGATATAGCTAACTTCTATCAACATTCTCAATAAACGTTTTAAATTATCATAGTAAAAAAAAGGCGTACGCTAAACAAGTAAAGGAGGGTCTCAGTTCATCCGTGATATGTTTTTTTAAAGTGTTCGCGGATAATTTCTTTGTTTATGATCCGATTTTAATGATTTTTTTTAGTTATTAGGTTTTTCCTCGAAATTGGTCCCATAACATTGTTACAAATCATGGCACACGCAAGAAGTTAACACGTGAAAAACGATAAGAGTAAAAGCGTCGATAAAAGTATGAATTGCAAAAACAAAAAGATAAAAAGAAAGAGATACTAAAAACTTTCGACCAAATGACTCCTAGAGAGCAACCTAAGGCACGAAAGATGTGGAAAAGAAAGCAAGAGAGCGTAGGCAACGACTTGCCCTTCGAAATGTTACTAATGTTCTGGTAACTATATCTAAATATTTCAGATGATGATACTCAAATGCCGCGAGAGAATTTTAATAGAAGAGTTGTGTGATGTATGTATGGGTTTGGAAGACGACGACAAGATCCAGGTACGTTTTCTGTAAAATGGACAAAACTGGACAATTATATAAAGTTGATGAACAACATATTTGATTTGGCCCAAAGGACCTGTCTCATTTGGAAAGAGCAGTGGATGTTCGTCTCCTTCAAAAAGGCGGTGGATGTTTTTGAGAAAGCTTAAGCATATTTTTGTTTTTTTTTGTTCATATAGAGAAGAGAATAACTTGTTGATTTAATGAAAGGTACAATATGAATACAGGTAATATGAAAATTATTCTGACTATCACAAGTCAGATTATCACTTAAAAGGCGCTAGTCTATTTAATTAGTATTGACAAAAGAATACTTTATTATTGGTTGAAGGTACTACATCACGTTTTACTTATATTTTTTGTCGCAGACACTAAAGAAGCTCTAGTTTTAGATTTAAGGAAAGGCTGTAATACGAAAATGATACTCTGATTAAAAATTAAGTACAATGTTTAATAAAAGTTGATTTTATTCATTGTTTTATTACGTCAACGTCTCTCCCCTGGTCAAAAAAGTATCTACCCTGATCTCGATGTCTCTACCCTGCCCGATGTATTTACCCTGGCCTTGTAAAAAGTAACTAAATATGTATAAATTGACTTGCCCTTACGTGAATGTGTACATAAAAGGGACTAAAATCGTAATATATGTGTTTAATCAAAAAACTACAACTTTTCCCCTTGGCCGCATCCTCTATGGACTCAAAACCTCTTATCGTAGAATGAACCGTACACTACATGATCAATATTTATAATTTGAAAAATCGAACAAGTGTGAGACCGTCGTAGATCGAGAGTTCCGTAAAATATTCGCCCGTACACCGATATACGTCACAGTAAATTCTCCGACTGGAAGTGTAAGTTTGTAATCGCATAAAAATATTGTTTCATGTGATATAACTACAAATTAACGAATTTCAGATATTTTTCTTTAGTTATGCTGTGAGAGCTTGCTTCTTGCCAAATTTCATGATTCTAAAACAATGAGAAGTACTTTATAAGTATTATTTTACAGCTCGAAGATTTGATATTCATTTTAACTTGGCACTTCCACGTGTTCCTGAGAAGAAAGAAGAAGGGTCTTTACAGACAGACAGACAGACGGATAACGAAGTGATCCTATAAGGGTTCCTTTTCTTGGGATACGGAACCCTAAAAAAAATAAAGTTCTAGCAAATCTACATTCTACGATTGTAAAATGACGAATTGATTAGTTCTCACTTTTTGCTCTTGTAGCCCCGCCCCATAAGTGAATATTCTGTGGAAAATCAAGTAAACAAGTACCAATCACTCGTTGGGAAGGCGGTGCTAGTCGGTGCCAAGTTGGTGAATGAGCGACCACCTTTAAACAACAAATTATACGCCCATAGAAATTGTTGTATGGTTTATGTTATTTTTGTCCAACACGACATGTGACCAGTCATAACGAGATTATTTAACTGAGTTTTATCATGTCTTTTACGTAACCGTTTTGTAACAAAAGTGATAACGGTGTCAGAAAACAGATAAAGGTTAGAATAATGTTGCTTGGTTTTCGGATAAACTGTGGAATAATGGCTTAATTATTTTAATATGACGGCTAAACAAAGCGAAAAAGACCTATAATTAGTGTTTTGTAACAAATAAGGAAAGGCTCACAGAATAAGGGCCGGCTCGCCCAGTGAAATACCACCCTCTCACAGAATATCGGCGTGAAATAACAGCATTTAGTGCTGTCGTGTTTCGTTAGGTGAGTGGGAGTGCCGGTGGCCTATCCCCCTCCCCCTACTTTCTCTCCTCTCCCTAAAGGCGGGCAACGCACCCGTGACTCCCCGGACGTTGCGGGTGTGCATGGGTGGCGGTGATCACATTCCATCAGGTGACTCGATTGATCGTTTGTCCCCTCCGCCATAAAAAAGGCAAGAAATCCTCTTAATGTTTTCATTTCAGGCTTTTCTTAGAGATTAGATACATCACACATAATATAACTTGATACATTCCTCGCGTAGAATGCCTGTCGGGGTAGTCGGGGATAACGAAGAGCCAAGCATCGCGATTCTTGCTTATTTCTTTCGCCTCCTTAATCTCATCATTCTTCTTACACATTTTCAGGAAGAAACCATAAAAATTGCTATTCAAAAAAAAGTGTCATACTGTACAAAGAATCCACACATCATTCATTAAAGCTCTTTGTAAGTGTGTGGGAGTGATCTAAATATTTGGAGTTTGTTTCCTTTGATATATGTCAAAAACCCGCCAGAAATCTCACGAATGCGAAATGTTTTTACGAATATTTGCAAATGGCCTTCCCCACATACATTGCGCGTTTTGCAAAAATTTTTACACGTCTGGAACTGACATAAGAGTGTGAACAAAATAACAAAGACAAACAAAGTAAACGGAATGTAAAGTTATACAAAATCATTCCATAAATACATCCCTACATGACAAAATTCGCTACGAAGCAACCTGTAACGTCCACTATTATATTATATGAGCATCGAACAATATTTTTGTATATTTATAATTACGTTCTCGAAAACATCTGTAACGATTTCGATAAAATTTACAATATACATAGGCGTTTACAGGGGCGAAAAATATATCTCGCTAGGTCTCGATTCTGGGAAAATTCGCTTTCCCTGTGTTTACACATAGGTATTTTAAACTTGCCTGCAAAATATGATTAGTAATTTCGCACTAGAGTTTACCTTCTCAATAGAATAGTGGCTAGAGCATAGATCTGCCTCGCTGAAGTGCAATGTGCAAAATTCTGCAATGTGGTCAAATTTTTTTTTATATACAATCAAACCTAAAAACACTGAGCAAACTAAGTCGCCCAGGCTACTTGAACAGTAGTAGCTCATTTAAAAACAAAATCTTAACTGTTTAAAAAAAAAATATTTGGACTTTTAAATGTCAATGGTTAGGACATTTTATTTATTTTGTAGAGGACCTGCAACATCGCTTAATCTGAGGGATCATTTATCTATCTAAACACTAAAGTATTATTCTAAACATATAATATTACATATATGCATATATTACATATTATCATTGTTTAACAACCACTATTATTTCTAGTGATTATGAAACAGTAACAGAAAATGCTGACACCTCTTCAGTAAATGGCACTGACATGACTATCACATGTTTATCAGTCTATGAGGCTCAAAAGTTGTTGATGTTCCATTGTTTATACAGTTGTAGGAAGATTTGCAAACATCGCATAACAGCAGTAGCAAATTGGCACATTTCCATACTATGCATACTACAATATATCACCTTCAAGATACTGAGCCACACTTCTTATTTCCACACTCGGATCAAAACACACCTAATTCAAAATTTCAGAATTTTCTGTTTAATACCCAATTAGGAATAAGACTAGAATATGGGGTGAAAACATTTAATACAATCATTCATGATATCAACTCATAATACCCAAAATTTCTAATTAGTTACTCTGGGGTACCCTGGGGGTAGTTACACTAGTCAAATTACTCATAAAAGATTCAAATAAATAAAATACTTTATGTAAATCTCTATGTAAATCTCTGTCTACCTATATCGTAAATTTACAGCCAAGTGGCTTCTATTTTTGGGTGACTGTGGACCACTGATGCGCCCTCGTCGAATCTGTCTCATCCAGTGTTTCCTGAGTTCGGAGGAAGTTCAGCATGTCACTCCAAGGAATATCTTGCAGTTTTTGACAGTGGTTACAGTGGCGTGCCTAGGCCTTCAGAATAGGGCAAGCCCGACATACATGTATGTTATTCATCGTTTTTGTAAAAGTAAAGGGAAGGCTAAAATATTATAGATTACTAATTAATCATGACTTTGGCATAACCGGTGGATAAGAAAAGAGGAACTCCCCGCGTTATTTTTTGACTACACAATTTTTATAATAACTTTGCTATTAAAAATGTACAGGCGTAAATAATTAATCAGTTCTTAACATAATTAATGTGTCTCAATTCGTTGTTTATCCAAATTACTAAAAGAAATCACTGTATTCATTATGTTTTTGTGAATTCATCTGTCTTTTATGGTGCCAGTATAGTTTTTAATCTCAACCAGAACGATTTTAAACATTGTCATCATTTGAATAAAATATACAGCACCAATAATAATAAGTAATACCACCTACGTATAATATAACTTGACGGGAGAACAAACAAAAATCCAATCAGTTTGTATACTGGTATATTAAATTGTCTTTTATGCGAAAGAAACACATTTGATGTGTTAAAAAATAATTTTGTACACTGATTTATTGTCTGTTATGCAATTACTATTTGAGTAATACAAAAATCAGTAGTAGATTTTAACAAAACAATTAGTTGCTTTTCTGTGCGAAGTTCAAAAACTTTACATTTTCTATGACGATTAAAACTTGTATACACTGTAAGTCCTCAAAATGAAGGACATATTAACTTTTTTATTATAAATTAACTCACTTATTGATGGAAATTAAAAAAATATTTATCACTCATCCACGGGCCAAAACAAATGTATATTTTAGGTAAGTATAAACAATGAGTATGGTATATGAGTGCTTTTGACATTTCCGTCGGCTAACACTCCGTTCCAGTATAAAAAAGAAAAATAGTTTATAGTTAATTGAATAAGAATTCAGTTAAATTCAAGTACATTATAAGAATAGTTATTAGATAGGTACTGTATGTAAATACAAATGGTATAAAATATAAATTTAAAAATAATATTGAATAATCTTCAGACAAAAATACACTGTGTGGACACTTCCACGTAGTGTATTTAGATTAACTAGCAGATGCTTTAGATGTATTGGAAGGATAATCGAATTGGAGCCTGTCATGACTAGATCTTGACTATATGACGTGACTTTCAAGTCAGGAGGGGTCCTGACTTGAAAGCTGGATCCGCCCTTGTGTGTATTACTGACGTGTCATTTATAGAATCTATCTTTTGATAGACTTTCGATTAGTAAAAAAACCTTCTAACCTAACCGCCAGAAGTCATTTTTGGGTAGAAAAGATTTCATAAAGCGAAACTTCTTTTTTGAAATTTTATTAATACCGTAAACACCACATGTACAGGCATAGGCATGGCTCCCAAGAGCTAGTTAACAATATCTGTTGTCAAGTGTCAGTCCTGAAGCAGTAGTTATTGTAAAGCTAAGCTGATGTATTATTTGAGATGTCAATGACAAAATTTGTTTTTTGATAAAACTTAACAAACTTTAAGTTAAGAGACCTATCATTGAAGTTGCAAAGTGTAGTAGAGCGATAGTCTTATGACCGATTTCACCAATTCCCTAATAGTTGCCTCTAAAAAGGGGCATGTTGTAGTTCACCTCCAAGTGTGTGCCGGGGGTTTTCAGTACCGAGTAGACATTAGTAGGCTCCTCGGGAAGGTAAACCTTTGGCATCAGTGTGTCCCTGGCAACGTGGTTACTGGTTAGCGACTTACAGACGGCTTCGGCCGGGAGTTTCTCTCTAGCTACGGCTAACGAACTACCTCAACAGCTAGGATGTGTGTGTCCTGGTATTTTGCACCTACGGTTACCTGCGGTTAGGCCTGCACAGTCGAGCGCCGTACGCGGGAATGAAGGAATCCTGGGAGGTTGAGCTGAGCGGGTGTCGGGATAGATACATCCGTTAGGCAACACGCCCCTTTGGTCCGAATTTCAATCTAAACGGTAGCCTTCATAGCCAGCCACTATATGGGAAATGGTCATGCCTCTCGTCAGAGGGCGGCATGCGAGGTGCGGGGGTATTGGTATGCGGCCAAGCTGAGTGAGAAGGGTGTGTGGTAAGGCGCGGGGAAACCTGCGGCTAGGCCCCAGGTTGAGAAGCGGCAAGCCGAACTAACGACGGGAAGGGCTGTGCCTGCGGGAGGACGCGAACGAGTGCCGAGCCTTGTTCAGTCGAGAGGGAGGGAGGAGCCTAAGGAGTCATCTAAAGGTCAACCCCGAACTTTTAACAAGTTTACAGGCGAGCGGTCAGGGAACCAGATACTCAGCCATCTACATCGTCTGGCTGCTCTGCTTGCCTGCTCGGGATTCTGTCAGTGAGGAAGAATAAGCTGAACTCCAAGAAGCGCAAGAGAGCGCAAAGCGATCTGGACCTGGGCGGGGGGAGATGCCTGGCATGTGATGGTACTACGGCTCCATCTACCGCTGAGGAGCCCGGCCGGCGCCCAAGGAGTTCATGGCCCGGGGCAATAAAAAAACAGACGGGGAAGACGTGTGTAAGCATATAATACGTTACCTGAATCTATTGTCAGCCTTTTTTAAATTTGTAGACTCGAGTCTACAAATTTAAAAAAAGGTTAAAGGCACACATTATGACGACCTAGATGGCGCAGTGGTTTAGAAGTTAACCCAAGCGCGGAGGTTCCGGGTTCGATTCCCGGTCGTACCAATTTAGAAAATGAACTTTTCTAGATTGTTTAGAGTCTGGGTGTACTGGGAGACGCCCCCAGTAATCGTCATCTGGTTTTCATAGCATAGGAATATCCTAGTTTGAGATCAGATGATTGGTGTGTATTGTCTGGCGCATTATTATTATTATGGAGAGTAACCAGTTTTTTACATAATTATGGTAGATATCTGGTTATGATTGTGTACTGTTCAGTACCATTGAGCCGAATTTATTTAGTTATTATATATTTATTTGTTTTCTCTTAAGCGACCTGTATTTTGCTCTTTGAGAAATAAAGATCTTTAAACCGAAAGACTGGTGAACAGGTGAAAAGGGCTCGCCTCAACGAGACAATCTCTCCGACAGGTCAGCACAAGAAGGCGCGGTTTGATTGCAGTCAGGTCACGCCCCGGTTCCTAGGCGGGAGCAGTGAGGGCTGACTACATGTCGGCCATCACTACTGTAGGTACCTGCCTACTAACGGGGCCTCAAGTTGATAAGGTGCGCCAGCTTCTGAAGTCGAAATGTGTGGACATAGCTTTGTTCCAGGACTTGATTCCGGGGCAGGCAGTGCGTTTCAACGGGACATTCGTGATAATAAGTGGGGCCTTGCAGCTCTGGTGTGTAGATGAATACACGCAAGATTGGCTTAAGGCCCAGTTTGAAGGGGTCAAGCTGTCCAGTGGCGTGAAACTGACTGTGAAGCGACCGGTGGACATACCGCGTAGAGTGTGGGATGGCATCCTGCTCCCCGGTACCATGGTGACCAGCGTCATTGGGATAACTGTAAGGGAACTAAATCCAGGTATAAAAAGCGTCTACGTTACAGGAAATCAATGGCCTGTAAGAAGTTCTGTGAAGGTATCGAATCTAACCAACAGGCAAACAAGGTACGTAAATTACTCTCTGGTCAACATAACCATGGCCCAGGATCTCTTCGGAGATCAGATAACACCACCACAAGCTCTCCAGCTGAGGTGCTAGATATTCTGTTACAAACCCATTTTCCCGGATGTAGGCTGATTAATAACGTCGTCTGGGAGGATCCTGTAACAATACCTACGATTGGCTGTTGGTATATTACCCAGAATGTAGTAACTCCTGATAAAATACACTAGGCAAACAATAAATTCCCCCCCGATCAAAGCAGCCGGATTGGATGGTGTCTTTCCTGCTCTCCTACAATGGAGAGGAATAGATGTCGTTCGGCTTTTAACGGGTGTTCTACACGTTTGCCTAGCTTTTCGTTATATTCCCTTGTCTTGGCGACAAAGCTTCTAGAAATTGGCCTGTACGATGATCACTGGATGAATGAGAACAACACCCACGGTCGTGTTGGAAAATATATTATATATACTGCCACTGCATTTATATATCCAGCAGGAAACGTCGACATCAGCAATCAGGCTGAATTGATTAAATCTCTAGAACAACATCGGAACACCACATACAGCTATTCTCAATATGGTAATTGAGGAACAGCCATTACTAGAGGCTGGGTGATAGTAAATTATAGGATTCCGATAATTCACAATTTTGACAAGAATACCTCTAGAAGGGAACTCCAAATCTACAGTGATAGCTAAAAAACGGAAACAGGCACTGGAGCTGGCATCTTCTCGGATAACTTAAGCATGCAGGAATACATGCCGCTTGGAGCATACAACACAGTATTTTAAACGGAATGTGTAGGCATTATCCTAGCGGCAAAAGCAATTTCTATCAGAGATGTGAAGGGTCATTCTATTTGGATACTCTCTGATAGTCAGTGATGTGCACAGAAAATTTCAATAGGGTAGACTAAAAAGAAAACAAGGAGTTCGTCATTCAAAGTTTGTGTGTACTTAAATGTTAATAAATTTTACGTTGTTATGTTATTTATTCAATTTGTCATGTCAGGCCAACCCTTCCTAAGTCAGGTTGCCTCAAAGTTAATCTCTGACTCTGTACCATACATTTTCTCTTCGGAGACGTCGTGTTGTTAAAGGATTTATTATATCTGATGCCAGTTCGTTTTCGTGTTTGCCTATTCTCTCCTTGTAGGCCATTATCAAACGAGACACCTCCTCCCGGACAGTAGGCACCTCAAGATACTCATGTTACTCTGTATTCCTTGCAAGCCGTGGTGCATTTGCTATTGCTCTTAAAATACAATTTTGGAATCTTTGCAGAATTTCTATATTGGAGTGTTTAGCAGTACCCCATAGTTGTATTCCATAAGTCCATATAGGTTTCAATACTGTCTTGTAAATTAACAATTTAATGTTAAGTGATAATCTTGATTGTCGTCTAAGCAGCCAAAGCATAGATCTGAATTTTAAATTGGGTTCATCTCGTTTCTTTTCTATGTGTGTTCTCCATACAAGTCTTCTGTCCAGATGAAAACCAAGATATTTAACTGTAGTGTTATGTGGAAGCACATTTTCTCCTAGTTTTACTTGAGGGCAATCTTTATGTCTAAGAGTAAAGGCAACATGCTGGGATTTAGCTGCACTAGCCCTGATTCGCCACCCGTCATCCATATATGTATTTTTTCCAGATGTTTTTGTAAATTTGTAGATGCAATTTGTGGATTTCCATCAGATGTTAAGATAGCTGTATCATCAGCGAAAGTAGCTGTCAGTACTCTGTCACTTACTGGTATATCTGCAGTGTATATTAAATATAAGATAGGAACCAAGACCGATCCTTGTGGGACACCTGCTTTTATGTCATAGAAAGTAGAAGTTGAGTCATTAACTTTTACATAGAATATTCTATTAAGATTTCAAGAGTAGGAACATATTGTGTGGCAATGTTTTTTTCATTTTATATAAGAGTCCCTCATGCCAAACCCTATCAAAAGCTTGTTGAACATCCAAAAATACAGCAGAACAGTACTCTCTGCATTCCAAAGCATTCCTTATTTTCCGACAGACTCTATGAACTTGTTGAGTGTTTACTTCTAAATCCAAATTGATGCCTGGGAATAATTTTCTGTTCTGTCAAAATAGTGTTTAATTTTTTTCAAATAATTTTTTCAAACCCCTTTGACAAAATAGGAAGCAAGCTAATTGGTCTGTAAGACGATACTAGATGTTGTGGTTTTCCAGGTTTCGGAATCATGGTCACTTGGGATACCTTCCAAACTTTGCCCATTCCCTATTTGCCTTATATTCTCTAACTGCTTATGGTCCCTGGACTGATCGCAAATTGGAGAAATCATAATAAAAAAAATAAAAAAATTAAAAACTGTTATTTATTCATCGGAACTACTATGAAAGATCTTTCAAAGGTTGCTACCTTCTTATAATTTTTGTAAACTGCTTCTTATAATTTTTGTAAAAAGACTATCTTATGATTTTTAATAATATAATAAATTTGAAAAGTCATCACTCATCATCAATGTCAATCTTACTCAATAATAATTAAAAATAATTTCCTTTAAATCTGAATGCCACAAGCATCACCTGTCATTTTTTATACCTATCTGTTAAATATTCTTTAAGTAAGGAAGAAAAAGTCACCGGAAATGGTTTAGAGGGCATTAATAAAAAAAGAAATTGCTCCCTATGTTATTCAATCAAAGTTAGAATATTTTTTAATGAAGTTATATGTTACTTTTTTTAAGTGAACAACCTAGCTAGACCTATATAGATATATAGAATATATAGAATATCTAGATATTAAATGACTAAAAACGAGCGAATTTAATTGAACCTGCAAGCCCCATTCTAGGAATGAAATAAGAAAATGTTATAGGGCTAAAATAAATGTACTTGTATTATTAAGAAAATAATAAAAATGAACGCATTTTGAAATTGGGTGTGTTAAGTGTTGTATCTGATATTAACCAATAAGATATAAGGAAAAGGACGGCACGCACTTTTAACCAATAAGACTTCAGCTAAATGGAGGCGCATACAATAATAACTAATAAAATTAAAACTTTTGCAGATTTTTTTGTTTGATGCTGGTATTGGCTATAGACTGTCTCATTTTTAACTTGTGTGCGTGTTTTGGGATAAGTAAACATTCAAAACCACTACAGATGCACGCATGTAATTATTACAAAATCTTTACATCTGTGTAAATTCAGCCTTTGAGAAATGTCTCTCGGACGAACGATAAAATAAGGCGAGCTCGGGAATTGGGAATTTTTAAAATGTATTCGGTTGCGATTTTTTTTTTTCTTAGATTATTTAATTTGCAAATTGCTAGGGTACACAGAGTCTATTTGTCTCTATGTAGTGCACGCCACTGCTGATAGTATGGCAGTTTTACAGGCCTTGAAAAGTAACACTATTGTTTCAAGTCTAATATATGACTGTCATCAACAAATGATGAGAGTACATGAATATAACACTGTAATTCTCCAGTGGATTAAGGGACACAGTCAAACACGCGGCAATGATGCAGCAGATGAATTAGCTAGGAGAAGATCCAGTTTAAATGTAGCTGGCCCAGAAACCTAGTACCATTACCTCACAGTTGGCTAGCACGCAAGTGTGCAAGTAAGTGTGCAAGTGTGCGAACAAGCGAAGGCTAAAAGGGACATGTTTTGGTCAAGCACGCATGAATGTAGGCAAGCCAGACAGGCGCTGCCTAAGGTAAACTCCCGGCTGCCACGATACCTACTAGGTCTAAGGAGATCAAAGCTGATCAAAGCTTCTCCTACTATTGTTAATGTTACTAACAGTTCTCTTTGCAAGGGTTGTCTAGAGACAGGTGAAACAGGCACTCATGTTCTACTAGATTGCAACAGAGTGGCTGCTTATCGGGCAAACCATCTTGGATCGCCAAGATCTCTCCACGAAGTCTTCGCCAATATTATGAAGGTCAAAGTCAAATCAATTTATTCAAGTTAACCCAATTACAAGGTATTTTTGAACGTCAAATCTACTTTAGTTCGGTTCAAATAGAAAACCTAAACACTGAGAAGAACCAACAAGAAACTCATTAAGCCAGTAAACGCATGTGCAGAGAACATCATTTCCAAACTTGTTTTATCTTCAATGAAACTGATTGTCTAGTCAATGTACGTTTTATAACCAATCTAAATTTATTCTCTGTTAATTGAGTAACTTCTTGAGGAACTTTATTATAAAAACGAATGCAGTTACCTAAAAATGAAACATTTGACTTATGTAATTTAAATTTTGGAATAACCAATTTATCAGGACCTCGGGGACCTCGGGTTTCCATACCATTCATATCGCCTTTCTTTTTAAATAGATGTATATTTTTCCTCATATACATAATAATTTCAAAGATGTATAAGGAGGGCAAGGTGAAGACATTAATGTCTTTAAAAGGATCAATTCTCGTACATTCATACTGTAGATGGCAGGTATTGCTCTTTTTTGTAAAATGAAAATGGAGTTAATATGTGCCCTGATCCCCACAGCAGAAGGCTGTAGGACATTAGACTGTGAAAATATGCAAAGTACACCAGCCTTGCCATATCCACATCTGTCATTTGCCTAATGCGTCTAATTGCATATACCGCATATACCGCAGAAGGTGTTGGGCTTCCTGGAGGAGCTGGGATGGCAGGTCATTTCTCACCGTAACGCAAAATAAGCGCAATACACATCAAGTTGCGGAAACGAGACCATCTTCAAGTAACAAGTAAGTACCCCTAAAAAGAGGTAGAGGTATACTAACTATAATTTTGCTTTTATGAAACGTTAAAAGATCTTAATTTAGAAAATCGATTTTTGAACCCAACACTATGTGACAGTTTTGTGTATTGGTTTTTGACAATATGGAGAATAATTTATTATATTAAATAGAAAGTTAGAAGTAAAACAATAATATGTGTTATATATATACATTTTTGGAATTGAATAATCACTATGGAAACAATAAAACATCTCATAACTATGTCTGACATTACTAAGGCACCGTTCCAATTGGTGAGAAGAAATGTTATCTAAGGACCAGTTTAGGCATCCTTTTAATGTAGGGGGTACTTGGTTATGTGACGACTTAAGTAGTGTTG
Source organism: Zeuzera pyrina (assembly GCA_907165235.1). Lineage (NCBI taxonomy): Eukaryota > Metazoa > Arthropoda > Insecta > Lepidoptera > Cossidae > Zeuzera > Zeuzera pyrina. The sequence continues at coordinate 3,433,529 of OU015639.1, forward strand.
ATGAAATAGACATCTAGCCTAATCGCCAGAACTCATTTGAGTATAAAATATTTCTTTAAGTTGATCTTTGTTTCTTGAATTTCATTGATTCGAAAAGATGAACTGTTTTAATAATGTAAAATTGGTATAGTTTCGGTACCTAAGAATTAGTTAAAATATATCTATGATAATGAATAATTAAAAGAAAACACTGACTGTAACCTAACCATCAAAGACTTTTTTGAGTAGAAAAGATTTCGTAGAGAAAATTTATTTTTGGAATTTTATTAATACTGAAAACATCAGTTATACCGGCATAGTTTTGGCTTCCTAGAACTAATGAACAATATTTGTGATCCAAGTGTCAAAACGGGAAACAATAGTTAATCTAATACCTAGCCAATGGCAGTTCATCTAAAACTTGTCCACTGTGTGACCCCAAACTAAACTCTAGACATGTACAATGTAGCTTTTAAAACAAACTATTACAATACATTATATGGTCAGTTTAATAAAAGTAGATAAAAAATTGAGCTTCTAATTAATACGTAAATACAGAATATTATCATAAAATTTGAATATAAGGTAGTTTAAATATTTTATAAAAGCAATAAACTGAACACAGCCTTGAGGTCATTCACCTCACATTATAATTTATTTACATCTGAAGAGTATAAGATGTAACATGTACGCATTATTATAAACACTTGTACAAAACGCTTTGAATACAGAATCCCTGAATTGTCCGTGTCATTCATGAATAATTCTCGAGCAGACGTAAATTTTAATTGTAAATCAGTGTGTACCGACCTTCTCTGGCTTTCAAGTAGACTGTGTTGGCAACAATGTTCTCTAATTCCATCAGTTCCAGTGTGGCGGATTTTATTGTAGACCCTCCAGGAAGCAAGAATCCGCCGGTGCGGCCTGATTGCCGCCTGCCCCGCAGTCGGAACTCTGCCCATCAATCTACCACTTACTCTTGTTTCACTCACAATTCACGCACTACGCACTACGACCCTACCCTAGAACTTTTATTCATAACACATATAAACAAGTCGAGCGTGAGAAAATCGAAAACTAGGAAAGAAATAGCCTCAAATCCGGCCATAAACACGCAACAAATCGCGACGTACACCCAAGGGTGTGGTGGATAAATTGATATCGTCACAAATAGCAAATGCGTATCAAGTATTTACTTGCCCCCGATTGTCGATTGTGTAGTTAGACGTTTAGTTTCTTTCAGTTAATTTTAAGTAAACGAAGTACACGCCCGGATATTAAAAGTAAGCTATCGACGACAGACAACGACACGATACAGTGATGTGAGGATAAAAAATTAAAGTAAATTGTTTCCAGTTGCCATATTAAAATATTTAAATTACCTTCTGAATAAACTGATCTCAATAATTCAAAAAATTGTATCTGAATAAAAATGACTTATAATATGTACATAGTAAACATAACTACAAATGTATATCAAACGTAATTTATGCTCGTTTATTAATCAAGTAAGCAAGTCCATTAAATGTATGGACGCTTTTATAATTTTCCGTTGCACGTTTTTATGGCCACGTTTTTTTCGTCCACGGCACAACAAGGAAGCAAAATGTATGCAGTTGTATGGAGACGCTTTTATATTTCCGTGCACGGTAACGTTTTGCCGTGGACGTCCACGGTAAAACGTGGCTCCCTATTAAATCGTCCGCGGCAATGTTGTGTAGTGTGTACCTACCTACACAAAATTCAATGTGTGACTCGACACCGACAGTCGGAGCTCGCAACAATAGCGTGTGGTGTATGGATTTTTGTTTTACGTTTTAATTTTTGTTAGGACGAAGTTACGGGCAACAAATATGAAAGACGTAACCGTGATGAATTCATACCGTCCTCTCTGACACCCTTATCTATGAGTTTTAAAGCTCAAAGTGACATCAATTCCACGATAATTTCGTGGAAATTATAAAAGCGCATCCTTTGCACGGACGTCCACGTTTGACGTCCACGTCATTTAAAGACATATACTTTAAATTACTATTGAACAAGCTTTACCATTGAGAAATATAATATACCTACTATACAATCGAGAGGCAGAAGGAACTTTTTGGCGGCAACGGGAGAAGTGAGATTGTCACTTTATTAAAATTTCAATTTTTTACATCTTTGCGAGTTTTAAAGTACAAAAGTGATAGTCTTGTGTTTTAAAATTCTGTATAGGTGAAAAGAATGGAGTAGTCTAAATAAACATGTGTAGCTGAAGTTTTCGCGCTCTTCCAAGAAGTCCTTTTTAACTTCAGTAAAGCCTATTATCACTTTACTGGAGGAGTGTTACGGACAGTTAATGTTTCTCCAGAAGTTACGGCATTAGGCTGATTGGTCTTGTTACCAATGCTTTAAAAAATAAAAATAAAATAAAATTAGAAGGGAGGCAGAAGCAAATGATAGCTAATTGTGAATTATAATTATAAATTATATTTATAACGTCTGTCGGTTTGTATTATAATATTATCTTAGCAATGCGCTGTTAAATTTCAACAAAATTTATATTTATTTGTTAGGTTTACAATTTGCTAGTGATTTTCTTCTTCTTTTTTTTTATGACGGAGGGGGCGAATGATCAGGCGAGTCACGTGAGGGAAAATGATCAAGCTTGTGAAGTTGTAGGCGATGGGTCGGCGTGAAATACTGTCCCGCTCTACAGTGCACACCCAGATTTTTCTAAACTTATTTAGCTTTATCTTCCAGATGACCGCGAAACTGAACGTCGCTTGAGATATTGACGCCAAGTACTCTAGTATTCATCTTGGCATCAAGGGGAGCACCTTCAAAACTGAGTTACGATGACGGGATGTTTTTTTGCGGTTAACGTGCAAACTTTTGTCTTAGAGGCGTTGAATTGAACTAAGTTTAATCGGCCCCAACTTAAGACATGACTGATTAACATGTTCTCAATATGAATTACAAGTTTGTTCCGGTTCTCAATAACGATTTCCAAAAAAAATATTAGCACGTCCGGTATAAAGTGCATTCGCAGTACTATCATACGCATAGCAATGAACGCCGCTATTGTAATGCAGCATGTTATTGATATGCAGAGTCAAGAAGGTCATATTGATAATTTCATACGTAATTTAATGACCAAATATTTACAAATTATTTTTCACCACTACTATCGGCGACACTACTAGCACAGATTAATTAGTTTACTAGCTTTACTACTACTAGTATTAATTCATGCCATATAATAACATAAATCACTTTTTCAGATACAAGTACAACAGGTAAGTTAAAAAAGAGATCTATTAAACAGTACAAGAAACGATCGTAATTATGGAGCTTTTGGAACTCCAAAGAAATCAAGAGTTAATCAAAATACGACAAAATAGGTGTAGACGTTAGATTGTTCGCAGCTACAAAAAAAAAATTTGAAATGAAAGTTTAGCAAACGCAGCTTTAACGGTTTCCTTGCAGCTATGTGTCAAGGGAGCAAAGGACGAGCGTCTCGCAACGGTTTGAACCTAGTTCGCAATTTGCAGTGTAAACGGGTGACCAATGGACGGATACTGCCTTATAATGAGAAAATTAAAAAATTTAGAAACCGAACGCAAAATAAAAATTGACTTTATATCTTAGCGATACAGGTCATAACAGCTGCTAATCATAATTTGCTTATGACCGCATTTCAATACCAATTGTACAAAGTATAATTAAGATACGTTTTTATGTTGGCTGTTTAATTTGCTGTTCTGTGTGCATATATTTTTACATACTGTACATAGTACCCTGTGATCATAGCCAATGCGGTATTACTTTTACATTTCGTGCTAACGAAAGTGTTTTAATTTGATTTTTACGCATGTTTTTAGACTATTTTTGTACATGGTGTATATATTCGTAGAATCCCAGCGTTATCGTGTTTCGCGACCGCTCTTAGTTTTACGCATTACGACACAAATCACTCACAATAAACATACGGATCTTTTTATTTATTGTGAGTGATTTGTGACTACAATTAGTATCCACGCTTGCCCGCTCTGATATAAAAAACAAATATATAAGTCCGCGTAGTGTGTATTAACGTAATAATATAGAGATTTATGCATAAATACTGTTTTTACCATGTTTTTACCGTTACGTTCATTTTAATGTAGACTGCGTCTAAAGTTTTTGTTATGCTTTCAATACTAACTTTTAAATTAATTTTTAACTTTTTAATTAATTGTTTTGTTTACTGTTTGTCTATTTGTATTAAATGAATAGAAATACTTTTTCAGTTTTTCATTTATTTTTATTAATAATCTAAAAGTAATCCAAATATTGACAATGATGTCGCATTGTACCGCACTACTATCAATAATTAAGTGGACATCACTAATTTTAAGTGGTAGGTTGGTACAAGTAATTATTTGTGATGTGGTGGTTGTGGTATTGATTTGCGTTCTAACATAACTAGCAGAAATTGTTGTCCTAAGTGCCGTCTTTTAAAACGTAGTGATTATATTCTCTTTGCAGAGAATGTCACAACTTGTTCTATGAATGACACTGTGAATGACACCACCAATCTGACGAAAGTCCATACAGAAAAACGGGTTAGTAAGAAACGTGTGCTAACTAATGAATGCTATCTCTCTTTTTTGAACCCATACACACGTCTCTTTCTCAATCTGTCGATTCATAAAAGTAATTATCTTTGTCATTCTTTCCCATCGGTATAATAATACTCTGTGATTTGTAACAACGTATTATCTATGGTAATAACAAGGAGCATATGAATTCCGCATACACTTAACATAACGCACTTTATTATCTTAATATAAATATAATCTAATTTAAACGCATTACAACCGCTTTTAATTTTTTTAGATATACATGGATTAGCTTTTTATTTCACTACTTTTCTTTTGAAAGTTCTACTAACTTTTAAGGCGGGGAGCATTCTGTGAGCATGGTTGTGCAACCTTATTATCTCCGGTGTGGTGCCGATATATCGAGTGAACGCCATCTATGCGCATCGGAGAATGCTCACAAAACCACTTAAGTTGTAGCAGTCATGATGCACGTAATTACTTAAAGGATAAATTAACTTTTAACTTCTGTTATCTAGAAAAATAAAGTATTCCTTGTTTAACCTAAATGTTTACAAGCAACATTCACTATGACAGACGGACATGAACAACGTAGACCAGTTGAGCTTTCTTAAATTACTTTGAAGCATTGACCGTAAGCCTTTAAACAGGAATAAATTTGTCATAAATATAGTATCTTTGAGTATTGAGTAATATTAATGTAAAGATAACAACCTACGAATTATCTAGACCTCCTTTAGTAATATTATTTTAAATAATTCGTTAGTAAATAGAACTTTCTACATTATTCTAGAACACGCACACGGCTTCGATGACAAATGTACCGTTGGTCTAGATTATCTATACTTAGAAGTGTGGATGTAAAGATATGTTCGATAAACATATCGATAGACTCTAGATATGTAGCCTTTGCTTTCTGATGAAATAAGCTCTAAATTAATGAAATATTAGGTCTCTAGTGTTCATAAATTTATTAGTACTAACGAATAATAATAAAACTATAATAGACATAAACGTCATACACTTAGAAAGAATTAATGAATCTTATCGACTCGCTAGGTAGGTGTAATTTTAGATAGGGTTTGTCGACCACTGTCTCTTCACTAGTTGTTCCAGGAGTAGGAGCATAGATGACCATCGTCGTGGGGTATAAAAAGAGTCTCGTAACCGACAGCTTCCTTTTTTCTTTTCTCTCTGCTGCGGGACAAGCTGCCTCATCAAAGTCTCATGAAGAAACTAAAGTTAGGCCACATGTCGCCTAGGATAGTCTTAGCTGTATTTGTTTGGGAGTAGCAACCCCAATTAGAACTAATGAGTTAAGTTAATAATATGTTAAAGTAGTTGAGGTAATCTCATGGTGGATCCCATGGTGAGTACTATAGCTGTAGATAAAGGCAAGCAATGATGATAGGACTAGGGAATAGGATCCTAATGTCTACATGTGCTTGTTACAGAGTTCAAAGGACACCTATAGAAACCAGGTGGACCTCCTGTCCCTTTATGTAATGAATACTTAGGAATAGTAGTAAAATCTATTCAACATTCATCTAAACTTCAGTATGAACTAATCAAAATAGTTCTTAGAATGGTTTGGTGCACTACTCTGACTATCAAGAAGTCTAAGTCTTCTTCACTTGGGTGCTATATCGCGTGGCCAGGTCGCAGTTCCTGTTAAGGGGAAATCTTTGAGGACCGGGGCATGTGGGTGCTGTGATGTCAGTAGATGTTCGATAAAGGGGAAGACTGAGGAGTAGGTGCAGTTGGTGGATGACCACCTCCTTCTTTAGATTGATCAGTGATAAAACTGATAACACTCTGCTTGTAACTAATAAATGATTCTCTGTTAGATATTAGCTCCACATAAAGGTATTGTGTATCTAATATATATTTTTCTCTGTGAAATGAAATACTGATTAATAAGATATAAAATGTACTTGGGTTTATGTATCTGTACTACTCAGAATTTAAATGCAGTACATAAACAAGGTAGTGGTGTCTAAGTCTTTATAACTAAGTACATTTCTGTTTAATTTAAGATAACATGAATAACTTATGTTGTTGTAACTATAACAAGTAATATCTGAGCTCAATACTTGTAAAACTTTAGTACTAATCAATTATTCTGTAAATTTATTAATATTTAAGTGCTGTTAGATAATAGATGTTCTTATGTAATATATATATAATAATAATGAACAAGATAGTGTTCTTTAACCATAGCATTTAATCTTTTTAAATTGTTATTAACTTTTATAATAAATACATAGTGATCTGATTGAATCCACCATAGAGATTGTTATAAGAAATAAATGTTGTTTCTTCGTGTGATGTTTTTCTGGTGTCTAATTAATTAACTTTCTATAAATATCCCATTAGATGTCGATTGCAGAGGTGTACTAGGCGCCCTTAAACAAATTAGGTACACCACTCTCTAGGTGACAGTAATACTAACATCATCAATTGCTCAACCCACATCTCAAGCCACGTTGCAAAGTAGGGACGCCTGCACCTCGCCTATAGATGGCGTTGTAATATACAACATTTATCGCAACGGTTTATATTCAAATATTTGTTATTGTTACCCGTCAAGACGTAATGCAAAGTCGCAAAGAAAAATATGTCGTAATTTTGGGCTCCGCTTAATATTTTTAATATATTTATAAAATATAACAATAGTAGCGCTGTGTTGCTGGGAACCTCATTTAGTGTGGAAGTAACAAGTGCCAACCGGCCAATCCAACATCCAGGTGTCTTGAATAAAGAGGTAAGTGGGTTTTATTTCTGGTGCTGGGTGGTGGAATTCTCGGTGGATCGCTGGCCACCACTGTATGAGGTATAACTGGTTGCACAGCCACTCCCGCAAATTAACTATTATTAGATTCCCGCGAAATTAGGTAGGATAAGGCGTTATTTACACGCGTCAAACATCCAGTACCTCTCTTCGTCTAAGGGAAATTTCGCCATAAACAGACGTTTTTTATCGTTAGTTCGGTCAGCTCTTAAACCAGATATTTCACAGGTTTTGTAATGCATTTTTCTTAATACAACACCACGAACCACTGTATTACATTTTTCAGAGTTGTAAATCCAATAATTATATACGTAGGTATAATTGAATAAAATTTATAAATATCAGTGACTGCAAATGACTTTGTAATTGTATTTACATTTAAACAATTTATAAAATCGTGATATATTACGCGAGACACTGCAGTTTTCTTAGCTGCATACATTTTTACCCCGCATTTCACCGGGTAAGTGTTGTGCAATTGTATTATATCAATATTGTAATATTTTAGTTTCGTATCGTAGTTTAAGCATTATAACGGTTATTTTTTTAAAACAGGCGGAATACTATATTTTTTTTAAAACTGCATGTATATGTATATATATTAATTCTTAGTAAAATCGTTGTAATTAATTATTTTGTTTTTTACCAAATTGCTTTTTGTTTGCTACTAATGATTGATTGATTATTAGATCTCGAGCAGTGAATCGATCCAGTGAATAGACGACAGACACTCAAAAATCGTTCTACCGGTTTTTATAAATTTTCCATGGGATAGATAAAAGTTAGATGACTCAAAAAAGCGCTAAAGGCTCCGACAGCACTAAGGTGACGGCAGTGTTCGATATGTGTATGTATAAACTAATAAAAAATTCCACACTAGCTCATTCTTTTATAGTTGCTTTCTTACCAATACGAATATAATGCAAACTCTGTTTTTGGGTGTCCGCAATCAGTTCACTGAATCGATTCTGTACTCGAGATCGATCGATCAATTTTTCCATTAAGAGCAAACATCTCAGTCGATATTTCTTCTCAGTATATTTTAACATCTTCAGAGATAATTACGAAATTTATTTTATTTATATTGTTATATTTAGCGAAACGTCAAACAATTCATTTACGATAGTACGACTCGCCGCCGCACTTATCGAGGCGGCGTTAGTACCTCTGTTGACTTTAGAGAATACCAGTTTACAGTTGAAAATCTCACCGCGGATTCAGAAGTGATTTCGACTAATTTGCGTTAGAGAATCGCACTGCTACTTCGCATTCGAACTCACTTGACCTTCAAATGGAATTCTCTAAACCAAACATTCTAGGAGCGGAATTGTCGAGCAAGTCTCTCTTTGGGTGATTCGAGTTTTTACAGATTACATGGCTGTTTCATCATTTTTGACATTTTTGCAGTGTTTCCACGATGAGGGGAAATTTCCCTTCTGAGGGAAGAAAAAGGGGAAAGAGATGAAAAGGGGAAATCGAGGGAAATCACGGGTAAAGCCTAACCAAAAAATAAAAAAACCTCGCCATATTGCGGAAAATTTTGGAACTGATTTCTGTATGGACTATACTGTTACCGTACAAAATATACAGTGGCGACACTAATGCAGGTTTTATATATTTCTGGTCAGCCATGCAATTCTGTAAAAACTCGAATCACCCAAGCGAGACTCGCTCGACAAATCACCCCACTTCGCATTGGAACTCACTTGACCTTCAATTGGAATTCTCTAAACCAAACATTCTAGGAGCGAAGTGAAGTGATCTTATATGCGAGTTTATCGGGGATTGCTATAAGAATAAACATCTCAGTTGATATTTTGTCTTAGTGTATTTTAACTTCTCTGAGATAATTACTTAAAATAAAACTGGTTTTTTTATAGTCTAGATTGTCATATTTATCAAAACGTCAAAAAATTCATTAACGATGGTATGACTCGCTGCCGCACTCATCGAGGCGGCGCTAGTATCTGTATCGACTTTAGAGAATACCAGTCCACAGTTCACAATCTCAGCGCGGATTCAGAAGTGAATTCGACTAATTCACTTTAGAGAATCGCACGGCAGGCTATAAATAAGAATACGGATGTTGAATTATACTTTATTCATGCTTAGTCTAATTTCTTTGGATTCGCTTGCATTGGGCTGTACAAACTTGAGGCGTGGTATTTCAAACTGATTTTTCATCAGTTGTACAGAGGTTGTTTCCGTTCTTTACTAGCCAGATTTTACGCACAGGATTGATCCAACTGTTTCATTATCGAGCCTGTTGCGTTTATCTGTTTTAATATTTTTTAAATCACTAAATAGCCGTTCTACGGCACCATTCGGAAAAGGCAGTGACATAAAATAGTTTACCAAAATTGGCAGTTGAATGAATTTGCGTCTGCCCTCAACATTTTTTTTTTACAGTTACTGAAAGCATACTTCTATCTCTTTTTGTTTACGCGGCGTTGCCAAATATAAATAATACGGAAGTCAAATTACACAAAACACACATTTGATACTTGTGGTATCGATAGTACACTCTGTTTAATAATGACATTGTTTCCTCTATTTATAAAATTCGATTCCATACAAAATATTTCAAATGACGTTGATTTAATGCACATATCTAAATCAGATTACTGTGATATCGATAGTTGCAACACCCTAATTGAAGATCCCAATTTATAGTTAAAAATACTAAATCAAAATATTAGAACCCTGTCTAACATACCCGACGTAACAAGGAATAAAAATTAAGTATCTACCCCTTTTCTATGTGTGCTTGTCATGATTACTCACACAAGATAATACCATCCAATCAACTTCATTTAACACACGTGTAGGTAAATCTTACTTAATATGATTCTATTTTGTTTAACGCACACTATAACGTCTGCCAATACTATACATTTATTGTTGAAGTATAAGCAATAATTTCGCACGCTTAGTATGAAACCCGTGTGGCGAAACGGTTAAGGAATACGAAACTTTTCATAGGGTTCACTGGTTGAAATAGCTTGATAGAAATGAGATTTTATATTTGTCTTTATTTTTCTTCTTCTATTCAGATTTTGTTATATATTAAGGTGTATTTTCCTGGACCACCAGAAATGAATATGAAAGGGTATTATCCAGTAAGCTTGATGATAGATTGAAAGTGATGAGCGAGGATGTTGAAGAATGTTGGCAGAACCTTAGGGATAGTATGATTGAGGCTGCGAAAGAAGTGTGTGGAACGAATAAGATTGGGAACGGCAAAAAGCGTGATGTGTGGTGGGATGATGAGGTGAAAGTGGCTGTGTATAAGAAAAAGAAAGCATGGCGAGACTACCTTGCTACTAATGACTGTGGTATGAAAAATTTGATGAAAGACAGGTATAAGCTGCAGAAAGCAGAAACGAAAGCACTAGTGAAAGAGAAGCGTGAAAGGTGTAGGGTGCTAGATGAAAACAAGATGTCGGATAACTTCGAGGAAAATTCCAAATTATTTTGGAAAGAAGTACGTAAGTACCGAAGTGGTCCGGCACCTTGCAGAATGAATAAAGTGCGTTCGAAAGACAACAACCTGCTTACAAATAAAAAGGATGTTCTGCAGCGATGGAGTGAATACTATGAAGAACTGTATGAGAGTGGCGACTCCGTCTCTGATACTGAGATTCTAATGAATTGCCACACTCGGGCCAGGGACTGGAGGATGCCATTAGTATAAAAGAGATTGAGAAAGTGATATAAAGTTTGAAATGTGGAAAGGCTGCGGGAATTGATGAGGTGACTGCTGAGATGATCAAGTATGGTGGTCCTAGAGTGTGGGATGCCTTCTGTGCACTCTGCAACCTTTGTTGGCAGAAGGGGGAGGTTCTAGAGGACTGGCGCACGGCAGTCATAGTACCTCTATATAAAGGGAAAGGTTCCTACCTAGACTGTGCGTGCTATAGGGCCATCAGCTTGGTCAGCTTAGCGAGTAAAGTCTATACTAAAGTATTGACTGAACGTATGAAAGGCGTTTCAGAAAGATATTTGTGGGAGGCGCAAGGTGGTTTCAGGAATGGTAGGGGTTGTATGGATCAGATTTTCTCGCTTCGCGTTATCGTGGGAAGGTTTCTGGCTTTAGGTCGGAAAGTTTTCTGCGCTTTCGTGGATCTAGAGAAAGCATTCGATAGAGTAGTGCGGCAGAAATTGTGGAGTCTTCTGCCTGAATATGGCGTGGAGGGCTCCTTACTGCAGGCTGTGAGGTCATTATATCGAGACCACAGAGCCTGTGTAAGGATAGACGGTGACATGTCGCCCTGGTTTGAAGTCTGTTCTGGTGTCAGACAGGGCTGCGTGATGTCTGCCTGGCTATTCGTGCTGTATTTGGACAGTTGCCTCCAGAGATTGAAAGGTAATATGAGTGGTATGGGATGTGGTGACACAGTGGTAAACTGCCTATTGTACGCTGACGATGCTGTGCTAATAGCACCATCAGAAGCGGAGTTGCAGACACTAGTCACGTGCATGAAAGAAGATTGTGAAGTAAAAGGATTGAAAATGAATGTGAACAAAACTAAGGTTCTGGTGTTTGAAAGAGAAGCGGTACAAACGAAATGTGTGATTTGTGTAAATGAAAAATGTCTAGAACAGGTGAATGAAATTGTGTATCTGGGGAGTGCGTTTTCGAGGGATGGAAGATGTGAGTTGGATGTGGAGAGACGGGTAGCAGCTGGCAATAAAGTGAACGGTGCTCTGTCCGCATTAGTGGGTAGTGTGAATATATCTAACACTGCTAAAATGGCCATCCACAATGCGGTGTTGGTGCCAACTTTGTTGTACGGTAGTGAGGCCTGGATATGCCCAAAATCGAGTGAAAGTATGTTAAATGCTGTGGAGATGCGGTCTCTCAGAAATATGTGCGGTGTCACGCTTGCTGACAGGATAAGCAATGATGAGATACGCAGTATGACAGGGTTGCACAACAGTGTTATTGTAAAAATGAAGAAAGGAATGCTTAGATGGTTCGGGCACATGGAAAGAATGAGTGATGAAAGACTGACGAAGAAAATATACAGAGCGAAAGTGAGTGGTAAAAGAAGCCAAGGAAGACCAAGGCTGACTTATGAAGATCAAATAGCCAGAGTGTTAGCAGACGGAAATGTCAAAAGCACCCGCATACCTAGGCGAAAATGTGTGAGGAGAATGATGAGATTTGAGGAAGCGAAAGAGGTGTGTAAGGACCGCGACTCCTGGCGCTCCGTCCTGTCTGACTACCCCGTTGGGGATACAGCGTGAAGTTATGTTATGTTATGTTATCAATGACTTATGTGATCTTAATCTCACAAATGGTAAAATTATAGCGTTTGCTGACGACACCGCTTTACTGTTCTCAGCTGACAATTGGCATGACACGCAAAAGTTTGCTCAGGAAGGATTCAACAAAGTAACCACGTGGCTTCAAAATAACCAATTGACTCTAAATTCTGATAAAACTAAGTATAAATGGTCAACCGCCAATCTTCATCTTGTCCTCTCCAATTATTGGTCACACATGCAGGTCGTTAACTTCCATCACTTGCAACTGTCCAAGCCTACAACAAACAAACAGTACAAATTATCTTGGCGTTTAAATAGATTACAAACTAAATTTTCATGAACACATAAATAATGTCACGGCGAGGACACGGAAATTGATGTACGTATTCAAAAATTTATGGAATGTTGCTGACAATAAGACCATGCGACAACTTTACTTGGCCTTATGCCAATCTATGCAAAGCTATAGCATATTATCATGGATCGGAGCTACTAAATCCTGGCTTATTAAACTTGAGCGAGCACAACGATCTGTCCTAAAGGTATGTTTTATGTTGCCCTTTCAATTTCCTACTTCTGAGCTTTGTAAACTTGCTAATGTATTAACCATACGCCAGCTTTTCATCCAATCTATAATAGTGAAACAACACGCCTGTCTTCATTATGATCGTAATGCTATGAATACTAATAGACGTAATCATGACGTAAGTATGAAGTATCGTACTGCGTTTGCAAAAAGATTTACGTGCTTTCTAGGTCCATTCTTATACAATAGACTGAATAAAAAGCTGGAAATGTATTGACATGCGCAAACTACATGTAAAAAAATTATCTCTGACTGGCTTTTGAAGCTAAATTATGAACAGACTGAAGCTCTATTCCTAATTATTAGGTAAATTATACAGTTAATAACAATTATATTAATATCCTAGTGCGTATACTCACTCATACATACTCGCCCACCTACTCACACACACACTCACTCACTCACCACTCACACACTCACTCACTCACACACTCACTCACTCACTCACACAAACTTGGATAAGACTTATGTACTTCAAGTAAATCAATGTTTATCTGTAGTTATAATTTTCTTGCATTAATTTGGTTTAGATTTAAACTTCAGGTATCATTGTTGAACATCGTTACTGAATTTTCATTGTCTGATTTGGTTTAAAGATAGTGCTTTTTAAATTGAATCCAATAAATTAAGATTAAAGACTAAGGCAACTGTTTTGAACTTAATTACAGGGGTGGAGCCTGGTGTCCTATCATACAGGAAATAATCCTAGTTTAGGCACCAGTCTCCCTAACTAGCTTATTACTAGCCTTAAAGAACTGTAACATTTTTTATTTAAAACCTTTGTAAGCTTTGGGAGAAAATAAATGGATTTTTTATTATTATTATTGTTATTATTAATACAGTGTGTCCCAATGATAAGTGACCGTTTAGCAGATTTTTACTACTATTGCCAAAACTATAGCACAATAATTTTTGAGGGAAAAAAAGTCCTGAAAAGGGGAAATCACAATTGATGTGTGGGGAAAGGAAATCATTCAAGTGGAAACTTTGCATTTTGACGTCCAGTCCATTCCACAGTCCCACAGACTTCACAGGTTATCTATTCTTCACAGTCCATTCGTAGGTAGTATCTTCTAGGTAGTCTGTGGTCCCATAGAGTATGTGGTCCATAATGTGGTCCGTTCATTTCACGTGGGTACAGTAGGTACATGTGGTGATATTTTTGCTTATTTTTATCGCGTTTACACCACATTTTTGTTTATCTACTCTTATTTTTGAGTTGTCTTGAGACATGTATTATCTATGTCTTGAGACCATGAGGCTTGAGATTTGAATCGTGCTTCTGTGATCGTGCTAAGTGATACCTACAGTTTTTTTATATTTTTTGTCTGCAGTTGTATTTATAAAATCACAATTCACCTGTTAATTCGAACGTTATGGTTGTTATTTTCATGTACAAAATTTGTTTTTCTGTATTAAAATAACCATGAAGCGCATAGTGAAATATTCAATATTGATTTGGTAATATCATTCAATATTCAAAATGAAGACTAATCCATGCGTCGTGTGTGGCAGCACAGAAGTCAACCTTTCTGATGGATACTACTACTGTCAGGAGTGCGGTACTCAGGATACAACCAGAAGAGAAACAGTAGTTGAGCGTACTTTCCTAGCTGATGGTAACGTAATATTAGCAAGCATGAAAAAGATTAGACTAGAAAAACCAGGGAAGAATATCGAAAGTAAGTAAATTTTTACAAATTTATCTTATGTTGGTAATTTATAAGTTTGGCTAAACTTTAGATTATCTACCATTTCCCATTATGGCACTTGATCATAGTTATTTTAAACGAATTCTTAAGGACTGTATACTACAACATACTGTACCATGACTGTTGTTTTTTGCTTGTGTTAGTATGGACCAACACAAGCAAAAAATATTCTTTCTGTGAATTACTATCAAGTAACACCCGGCACACTATTCCATCATCGGTCAACACCATACAGTGACATGAGTGGACCGGCAGCGATTCCATGGCAAAATATTTTGTAAATTCAAATTCAAATTTATTCGTCTGTCATTACAGGTTGTATATACATATAGATTGTAAACAATACAAAACAGTCTTCTGTAATTTGCCGAAAGCGTACAGACAAAAATTATATTATTACAATAAAAATGCAAAATTAAAAATCATGCACAATCCATCAAATACAGAAAAGCTATTATAATTAAAACGACTTATAATTGCATCCCTTTATTAACAATGAAAAAGCACTGTCATTTAACTGCAAATGTCAATAATTAAATATCAAAATGCAAAAATAATGTCAATAAATTGGTATATGTACATAGTCTGTTGCAATATTTATAATCAATGAATAATGTAAAAAATTTGTCTATTGAATAAAATGTTTTCTCAATTAAATAATCATAAATTTTGTTTTTGAATATCGATATGTCCATGTGTACCAATTGCAGGTACCAATATGCTTCGTACATGACATATGGGAATAGAATGCTGTTGATCTGTCATAGTGGGCATAATAATGTTCCGACTACTGCTTTACGTGCCTGACATGTTCCTATTATGACACATTCTAGTGGGCAGAGACCTTTAGAAGCCTAAACCATGTCCATATTGCTGATATTTGCAGAATTAATCAAATTCCATAAGTTTCACTTTATGAAATATTTTATACCCAACAATTTCTGACATATCAGAAAACTGACAATAAGACTTCGAAGTGGACTCATAACCAGCTTTCATTTCAGCTGTCAATTTCCAAACCACCAAGCTCATGAGTTATTACTGACCAATATTTATTAACCTTTTCTGTGCCTACTATGAGAAAACTCATAGTCGGCATACATGCAGTAATGCCAGATATGATTATTCTCCTAGAGTTTGCGTTCCATTTTAAGGAAAGTTGTTTATTGGCACTACAAAGAAGGTTGAATTTGGATAGGTCGGTATTGGCAAAGAAAACACATAGTAAAATCAAGATTGTAGGTTTAATTTGAAAATAAAAATATGAACTTATGAACTTAACTCGATATCATATTTTTTCCTCAAATAATTAATTACAGTGACTTTTAAAGGATTTTTTTGGCATAATGGGCAAAAGTATCTAGTTTATGAACCTTATTTTTTGTGCAAAAAAACATGATTGGTTGGTTTGCTCTTCTTTTCTTGTAGCTATTAAACTCGAAGCTGGCATTGTAAACATGATTTTTATTACTCTATGCCAGCAATGATTTATCTCGAAGGTTATCAAATATATGACAGTGTACTACATAAAATCGAAATATTTGTCCGCCTCCAAAAGGGTTAATAGTCAAAGCCAATGTGCTTAGCCCCCGAAATGTGAGCGGTCGAACCCTCGACCGCGAGATATTTCTTCAATTTGCCGGTGGCAAATGGTTAAGCCAATTTTTTCATCAAAAATTGACGTTTACTATAACTTTTTTTTCGCTGTAATTATAGACTCTATGCCTATGGAATAAACGTATAATAATTCCCATTGAATGAGTCATTATGTGAAATTTACCTTTGCTTCTACGGCACCGTAACACAAATTAAAAAAAAATGTCAAACTTCAGTGTTATCTGTGACATCTTGAGCGACATTTATACTGTGTGTGTTTACTAATATATTTGGAGATTAAAATGCCGTAAGTATATATTTTGTTATAATCTCCAAGTGATTTTTTCATGCTGAATTGAGCTTTCGATTGATATATACATTTCAACATTTCGTTTACTTTTATATTGTAAAACTTGAGTAGAACAAAGAACAAAGACCCGCTTTTGTGAATGAATCACAATGTCGTCGTGTTAGACGTTTTTGGACAAAATGAATAAAAAATATTGTTGAAACTACTTGCTGCGTTGATTTTTAAAGTCGCTGCAGTACATTTTACTAAAAAGAAACATCGCACCATTACTTTATTGCATCTTGTATTGTTCAAAAAAATGCTAAAGTCCATTGTTATTTAACGTCATAGTTGTTCGAACTTTTTTTTTTTATTTCTTTGTTATACGCCGTAAATGTATGTTTTGCTATAATCTCATAGTGATTTTTTTGTGCTGAATTGATCTTTCGATTTATGTATACGTTTTAACATGTCTTTTACTTTTAGATCGTAAAAACCTGTAAATACTTGTAATAACACAAAGAACAAAGAACCGCCATGTCGGTTGTTGTCTGTTACATAGAATTCGTATTGTGTTTTCTCGGAATATTGATAAATCTAAGTACTTTGTTCATTTCTAAACCTATTTACGATGTATTTTTGTACCGATACATTACATTTCAATTGGACTGGATTGATTTCCGAAAGCGTTCCTCAGTTTAAGCGCCTTGATAAAGTTCGTAGCAATGAAATAAGGGTATTTTTGAACGGGACGTTTTCAAGCGTTTTTTAAAAAATGTCGATATTTTCTTATGCGAGTTTATAGTAGACATAAATTTTTTTCAGGAAGGATAATGTGGAGAGCAGCCGTGGTGGTAGCGGTGGTGACGGTGGTGACGGTGGTGACGGTGGGGCGGCGGATCGGTGCGGTCACGGACGCGGCAGTGCATCCGCCCAGCCTACTAGGCAGGCTCCCATCCCGCAACCGTAATTACTTGTTATTATTTTTATTACCTATTTTTTTTTAACTTTCAGAGTATCCTATGCATCCATACTATCTATACTTCCATACTAATAATATTATAAATGCGAGTCTCTGTCTGTGTCTGTCTGGTTGGTTTTCACGGCTAAACCGCCGGACCGATTTTGATAAAATTTGGCATGGAGATAGTTTGACACCATCTGGTGAACATAGGTTACTTTATTTTTTAAAAATCTATCCCTAAAGGGGTGAAATGGGGATGAAGCTTTGTATGGGGAATTTTTAACCGCTGAACCGATTAAGATGTGATTTGGTACAGAGATACACCTATTCTATTAAAAACATAGTTTGCTTTTTTATCAAAAATCTACCCCTAAAGGGGTGAAAAAGGGGATGAAACTTTATAGGGGAACTTGATAATGCTAAACCCTAACAATATGGGTATCAAATGAAATGGAATACGCAGGAGCAAGTAGATACATATGTCACGTCACCATAAATCCAATATGGCGGATGTTCCATTATAGGAAATAACTTTTTCGTTCAACACCAACAATATGGGTATCAAATGAAATGGAATACACAGGGGAAGGTTTCTGCACATGTGACGTCATCATAAATCCAATATGGCGGATATTCCATAATAGGAAATAACTTTTTTGTTCAACACCAACAATATGAGTATCAAAGGAAATGGAATACGTAGGGGAAGGTTTCTGTATATGTGACGTCATGATAAATCCAATAAGGCGGATGTTCCACAATAGAAAATAACTTTTTTGTTTAATATCAACAATATAAATACCTCGGGTAACCTCGGTAACCCGAAGAGGTCACGGAAAATTTTCCACGCGGACGAAGTCGCGGGTACAGCTAGTTAATATTATAAACGTGAAAGTTTTCGAGTATGTATGTATGGATGTGTGGATGTATGGATGTTTGTTGCTCTTCCACGCAAAAACTACTAAACGGATTTTGATGAAACTTTACAGTAATATTGTGTGTTTTTGCACTTTATGCGAACGAAGTCGCGGGCAAAAGCTAGTACCTAATATTATTCTCTTTATCGTTTCAGCTCTACCTCGTCTTCGGCCGACGATAAAAGGTTGGCCGAAGCACGGGCAGAGCGGCAGGCGGCCAAAAAGTTTTACAAATCTTTGTCCGCCGCCGCGAAAAAAGAGATGCGGGAGAGGGAGCGGGCGGCGCACATGTCCAGGCTGCTGCTTCCGGACGCTCCGCCCCGCAAGCGCCAGGCGTTGTAAGTGTGGTCGTATACTTTTCTATAGTAACATAATAAAAGAAGAAAGTGACTGGCTGACCGATTCACTGACTGATCGATCAACGTATAGCTGAAACCGCTGGGTCTAGAAGCATGAACTTTTGCATAAACGTTCCTTAAATGACGTAAGTGTGCACTAAGAAGGGATTTTTGGAAATTATTCCCGTAAAGGGTTAAAATGAGGGTTGACAATTTGTATGAAACATGGTCAATTTTGAAGTTAGAAATGTGAAAAAATATATATGATCTCATTGTTCAATACAAAAGTTTACTGTATCACTATTTAAAAAAAAAAACTTTAAGAGGGTGAAATAGGGGATGAAAGTTTGTATGAAACTTCGTAATGTATGCCTACTATAAAATCACACCAGAAAATATCGACATTTTTTATAAATTGCTTGAAGACGTCCCGTTCAAAAATAGCCTTATTTCATTGCTATGAACTTCAAAAAAAGTGATATAGTATACTTTTATATGATCTCGGATTGACTGGTTGTATCCTCTACGATGTCTAATGTCGGCTACCACGCGGACGAAGTCGCGGGCAACAGCTAGTAGTAACATAACCCTTTAAAGTAATTTGTATTGACTGTGTTCCTTAATTTTTTTTATTTTTATTTATTTATTTCATAGTTGCGTACACATGTACATTTTACAGTTACAAATGTTATGGTACAGTATGTAAACAATAAGTACAATACATGAACCCCGTTGGGGCGCTGCAATATATATTGTATGCTGAGGATGAGCGTTTTTAATACATTTCACGTATCGTCTTTATTATGAATGTAAAAAAACAAACCAAGTATAAAAGTACATGCACACGTCGGACGACTGTGCAGAAATTATTAATTAGATTAGTGTGTCGCCATTAGACGACACACGGCAATCTGAAAGGAAATCATTTACACTGTAGTAACATTTTTTTTATTAATTTTATTTTCAGAAGACCATCTCCCGAGCGGCTAGACCCGTCGGCATGCGTGCGTAAGTTGATCTATTTTACAGCGGCAAGTTAGT
The DNA here is from genome assembly GCA_907165235.1 of Zeuzera pyrina. NCBI lineage: Eukaryota > Metazoa > Arthropoda > Insecta > Lepidoptera > Cossidae > Zeuzera > Zeuzera pyrina. Next base: position 3,453,596 of record OU015639.1, read on the forward strand.
CATGAACTACATTCTACTGTATGTGAACAATTTTAACAATGTTTATGTTTTTTACGTGTTACAGTCCCGTCGTCGGTGGCCTCCGGCGTTTTCGAATCTCGGCCCGATTTTCGCCCTGACCCGGAGCCGGAAGCTGTGTATGATCCGGCCGTACCCGGCCCATCCGGGACCCAGGGCGAGGGCGAGAGCGAGGTTCTGACCGGTACTTAATCACTACTATTTCTATAAACCTGACACGATTTTACTCTTTTTTTGGCTTCATTAATAACTTTTTTTTCATCTATTATAGAAATGTTCGTTGGCCCCGACGAATACGCGCGCGCAGCCGACGGGAGAATTATATACACGAGGCGGCGGGAGGAGACTGGTAAGATATCAATGCACTTAACTCTGACCTCTGGCACAGTTTAGTCAAATTTTTAAGGTTCCTTACGGAACCTTAATGGCCATAAACAGAACCCGTATAATTTCCTCATGTCCGTCTGTCTATCCGTATGTCACAGCCATTTTACTGGGGGACACTAATTTGTTATAATATAGATGGAATTCGGAAGACGAGTCTATTCTATGAATCGCTACTACACAACGGCCTTCAGAAATTTTTAACAAATAAAATTATGTTTGGTTTCATAAATGTAACTGAGAAATGAGGGTTTCGAAGTGACTTTTTTATTGAAATCGGTAGATGCTTAAGAGGCGCCTCTAAAGTAGTAAAAAGTGTTTCTCGCTTTAAGATAAATAAGATAAATATTATACTGTGTAGTTTTAGAGAAATGGGGTATTTTCGGCTACTAGTATGTTTGTAAATATTTTTATATTTCACAGTGTCATTTTAGAAACGCTGTGTAAGACAACTTTTTGCTGCCGATTAAATGAATATTGTTTATCCCGGCTACAGGACCCTTCACTGTAAGTGGTCCGACAATCATTAGAGACCGGTTTTAATGAATTAAATAACATGTCGAATTTTCTTTTCAGATGTGGGCGACGATTACTTTGACGAAACAGTCGAGGAGTGGATGGATGACATAAACAATGACAGCAGTGCGGACGAGGACCAGGACGGAGATAGACCGACAGACTTTCACGATCCACTCCTCGATAACGACCGGGCGGAGACGGACACGACCGTTGTCGGCGACCTCGCTCCAGAACAGGAGCATACCCTGCGCGCCATGGAGGAGGTCAACGACAGACAGATCAGAGAAATAGCTTCGTCACATGACTATTACTGCTTTAACTGGACGAGCAATCTCCAGACTTTTACGGGGACACGGGAGGTGTTCACTGGCACTCCAGGACCCACCTTCCCGGTCATCGACGAGACTCGACCGGTCGACATTTTTTATAAAATGTTCGACACCGACTTTATTGACATGTTGGTCACCGAAACGAACAGGTACGCAGAACAGAAACGGACAAAACAGGATCCAACGAAAAAGTACTCTCGCGTTTTTCGTTGGAAACCGACTGACAGGGACGAAATGGTGACCTTTTTAGCAATCTTAATCCTTCAGGGATTATACCCTAAAGTAAAAGAGAGTTCTTACTTTAATTTGGATGGGTATGGAACCACCTTTTACTTTAGGGCTATAATGACCTACGACAGGTTTCGATTGTTAAAATCGTTGTACCATTTCGTCGACAATGAACAGACGACGGAGAGGACAAAACTGACGAAAATACGACCGGTGATCGACTATTTCAACGACAAATTTAGTAGACTGTACTTGCCAAGACAGGAGATTGCTATCGACGAATCCCTACTTAAGTGGACTGGCCGATTGAGCTTTTCCCAACGGATAAGTTCAAAAGCCGCTCAAGTAGGGATCAAGACGTATGAGCTATGCGAGTCTTCCACCGGGTACCTGTGGAAGTTCTTCGTATACACTGGTAAGGACAGAACCGACAGTGACGAAGCTCTCAAAGGACGACAACGGATGACGGAGACACAGAACAGTGACAGGCCGGATACGGACATGGTGAGTGACAGTCCTGATGAAGGTACCAGGGGGGGGGACCTGAGCCACATTCGGGGCCAGGGTGACGATGGCAGTAGTGGCGATGTTCGGCCCACCAACGCTACTGCCAAGATTGTTTACGACTTGATTCAACCACTGCTTCACAAAGGGCATACGCTAATAATGGACAACTTTTACAATAGTCCATTACTAGCGCGGTGCCTGAAACGTGACGGAAAGACCGACGTTTACGGAACACTCCGACTAAGTCGGGAATTCATTCCCGACTCCTTTAAGACTTTACGCAAGACCGACCTTCGACACGGTGAAGTAGTGGCGACTTGCACTGATGATTTGATGGTGATGGTATGGAGAGATGCTAACATGGTTAGTATGATCTCGACATACCATCCCCTCCAAATCGGCACTGTTGAACGATACGACGGGACCAAATACAAGCCAGCTATTGTTCTGGACTACAATAAATCGATGGGGGGAGTGGACCGTAAGGACCAGTTCCTTGCGGGTCAACCCCTCGAACGGTTAAGAAATAGGGTGTGGTACAAAAAGCTGTTTACGCGTATATATAACGCAGCTCTGTTAAACAGCTTCGTTATATATACGAGTTGCCACACCCACAAAATTCAACATAGGCAGTTCAGGACAATACTGGCTGAAGACTTGTTGAAAATACATAGACGAATAGACTTGACTCATCTACCAAAACTATTTCCCCAACCAGTGACGACAACTACGGCAACAAGCACTGCGACAACAAGTACTGCGACGTTGGTAGTGGCTCGCCGACAGACTCACAAGTACGTGGAAGAAAACCACTTTCCGACGCCTACTAATTCCAAAAGCACACGTTGTTGGCTCTGCTCACAGCGCAAAAAAGTAAAGCGTACGCCTGCGAAGTGCCTGGAATGCAACGTGAATCTTTGCGTGTTCGGTTGCTTCCAGGAATTTCACAAACTTCCGTCTCGGGGCACAGGTCTTCTTCCACGTGTTTCGTGACAGACTGGACTACTCCGGCCTGTCTAAGACTGACACAAGCCACGTTGTCTTGTTTTTTTTTTGTCGATTGCTCAATTTGAATTGATCGATTACATTTCGATCGTACGATGCAGCTTTTTAAACTACTTTGTTATTTCATGAGCAACACCACCTGTTGTATTGTGCGTTTAGGAAAAATGAAAAAATGTTACATCTTTGTTGTAGTAAAGGATTGCTGCATTGTATTAAAAAAAAATGTTATTTCTGTTGTCACGTATGACATGTGCATTGTGTAGGAAAAATGAGAAAATTTTAAAACTCTGTTGCAGCAGAGCTAAAGCACGTTCGTATTGTATATTATAGAAAAGATTGCATTTTTGCTCTTTGTTGTAGTAGAGCATTTTTTAATTACTTTGTGATTCTCACGAGCAATCTCACCCATAGTTTGGTATTCTCGTCATTCCAAGACAATGTTGGCAATTGACAATGTTGACCTATTGACTTTGACTTACCACATCATCGCCTCCCAGCCAGCCCGTCGTGCCGCGCCGTCCATCACCAGCTGCAGTTTTGTATATAGTGTATAGTTGTATAAATGTAACATATAATGTATATATTAACGACACGACTTACGAGTTTGACTTTCGATTTTGAATGTGTAAGTAGAATGAGAAAATGTTACATCTCCAATGCCGTATTTTTTAAGTGTTAAGAAGAATATACCATTTCTGTTGTTATGCATTTATCGTCTAGGGGAAACGACTGGACTGAACTGGACTTCAACTTTAATTTTAAACGTGTAGGAAAACTGAGAAAACGTTAGGTACATCTCTGTCGCAGTATTTTCTAATTGTGTATGAAAAATTAGTTATTTCTGCTATCACGCATTGAATATCTAAGTACAACTATGACTGGACGTTGACTTCAGTTTTAAACGTGCAGTAAGTCTGAGAAAATATTACACCTCTATTACAGTATTTTAAACTCTGTGTACGAAAAAAAATTCTGTTGTCACACATTGGATGTCTACTGAAATTTGACCTCAGTTTCGAATGTGTAGAAAGATTGAGAAAATGTTATTTCTCTGTTATAGTAAAGTATGTTCTCATTGTTTATAAAAAAGTGTAATTTCTATTTATCACTTATTGAATGTACATTGTACAATGTTATGCTGCTTTACAGCATTGTTGAAAATAAATGTGTTATTTCTGTTGGCACGTATCGAATGATGTCTGCATAGAATGTTACATCTTTGTATTCATGTATTATGTACATGTAATAGTGAAATAAAAGCTTTTGTTAATTTTGAGAATATTTTTGTATTATTAATAATATTTCTTGCCAACACTTTTCTAAGTCCTCATCTTTCACGTTGTTTAACATATGTCTCAAGGCTACTGCCTTAACATTGCGTGGGCAGTCACACAAATGCAAGCCAGTGCTGTGACCGCCCAACGCCACCATATTGAGTGGTTGTCGCTTAACTGAAAAAATAGAAACATCATTAATTACCTGCGTTAGTCACTATGTTCACACCTGTAAATAATAGTGATAAAAAAGGAAACGTTCTGCTGTTCGTCTGTTTGTCTCATAATTTACGCACCCGCTTCCTCCTCTTCGGATTCTGCGTCTGTGCTGCTCTCTATGATAACAGGCTTAGGCTTCTTACTCTCTTCTCCCTAAAAAAGTATGATAATGCCTATATTAAACACAGAATTACAATTTTTTTAGGCAAAGATACATGTGACGCGCCTAGTGTGTTGGCTCGACTGGCGAAAATATGTCGTAACGTAAGCTCAACATTTAGGTTCCGCCCCTATCCGATATTCGAAACTTTTATATCAGATTCAATAACGGTTTTGGATAGATTTTTATTTCGTATATCCATAGCTTCGGTTATGGTTACTTAGATCCATAACACCCTATTAGGTACATACTATAAAGGTACTGTTCATTTTCAATTTCAACAGCGGGTCACTAAAAGAACATTATTATTATTATTATCAAACAATATACTTACACCTCCAGTTCGCTTCTTTCTTTTAAGCGGATTTAAAATCGATTGTGATTGTTCCTCACTTGACTGAAAGAGTTATGACATAATATATTAATTATAATAATTATCAATTTGCGATTAGTTAACTATGAATTATGGGAAAGAACTTTACGTGATTGATTCCAAATTTAAAAAGAAATCGTGTATTATATTGTAAAATATAAAGCCCTCTTTTTAGAAATTGTGTGCATTAATATCTTAGACGAGAATTATTATAACATAAATAACATAATAATATACTTACCATTTTGAACAAAATTTGTTGCACAAACGAAGAAGAAACAAGAAAATTGCACAAACGAAAAAAGGGAACGACCGTTGACCGTTTTGATCGATGTCAAGTTGGTTTTTTTTTCTTTATGGCATGGCGCACAGTTTAGCGCATTTGCCAATGTTACGTATTATTAAGTAGTAGAATCACAAGTAAATTAGTTTTTTCTTATCGTAAAACTCCTCCAGTAAAGTGATAGTATACTTTACTGAAGTTATAAAGGACTTCTTGGAAGAGCGCGAGAATTTCAGCTATATATGTTTATTTAGATCTACTCCATACTTTTCACTTATACACAACTTTAAAGCACAATTGACTATCACTTTTGTACTTTAAAACTCCCAAAAATGTAAAAAATTTAAAATCGACATAAAATGACAACCTACTTCCCCCGTTTCCGCCAAAAAGTAGTTGGATTTAAGACGATCTCATATGAACACTAATAGTTTATGGATAATAATAATAGACTATCGATAATAGCGATAATTATTATGGTTTACTTGTTTCTATTAGATTTTGTGAAGTAAAATTGGCGTAGTTTTCCGTCTCAAAGTGTCTTAAGTTGTTGTGCATTATGTGGAATTAACGAAATAAGTGCTTATTTAGTAGTGCGATGTTGAGTTTTTTTTTGTGGCTTAGTCCGCCTTGGCGGATCCTACTAGAAAGTCTGCCTCAATGTATTTGTCGCGAGAAACTACAAGAAACAAAATAAAATGAAACGATTAAAGTGATTTTTTTACAGATTAGTTTTATTACAAACCTTTGAACTTAATTCACTAGGCAGTACACAGACAACCTAAAACGAGACAAGTAATTCTATAAATTTCTCAGACTTCTTTATAAACTAAGATTTAAAATACATAGAGCAACAGAATCAAAAAATGAAGCATTCGTAAGTCAATGAGTTCACTTTCACGTGATTTTCGTACAATTAGTATTTACGCCCAATATGTCAGAATCTAGCTCGGAAACATACAAAATTAGATAAAAGAACGCAAATAAAACCGACGGAGTAACAAATCACACCTTAAGCATCATTCTAAATTATTATTTTTCAAAATAAAACTAAAAAACTGTAGACAAGAATTTGTTCAGTTATGCCATATTCGAATTCAGCCGCCGTTTTTATTCTCTCCAAGGCGTACTTATTTGTTTCGGAGTCGATTTTCTCCATTATGTTGCGGTCCTAAACTTCAGTAAATTATCTAATGGATTTGTTCCCAGAATTTTGGGATCACACTCGTCAGCCAGCGAGTATACTTATTCTGGCCTAAAAATATGGAATAATCGTCAGACCAAGTAAATGTATCATAAGACGCCGGCTCGTCCTCTTCCTCTGGATAGTCCTCCTCTCAATCCTCCTCGAGGACCATGCGGAGCTCCTCCAAACTCATCGGCTCGTCTTCCTCCTCACTGCCCGAATCTACTACTAGCTCCTCGAATAATGGAGAATCCAGTAGCTAGAAAAATACATGCCTAAATTAGACACTTCTCAAATGTGGCAAATATAAATTATATTTAGTCAAAAATCAATTTAGTCAAGTAAACTCAATTGCAAGGTATTTTTGGACGTCAAATCTACTTTAGTTCGGTTCGAAAAGAAAACTTGAACACTGTGAAGAACCGACAAGAAACTTGGTCAGGTATCATTTTTTCAACATAAATCTACAATAGTTATTTAAAATACAACATTCATAAAGCCAGTAAATGCGTGTGCAGAGATTATTTCCAGACTATTGTTTTTTCTTCAATGAATTTGCTAACTTTGTAGTATGCTTTTTCAATCAGTGTGCGTTTAATAACAAGTTTAAATTGCTTTTTCGTTAATCGAATAATTTCTTGAGGAATTTTATTATAATAAACGAACACAGTTGCCCAAAAATGACCCACTTAACTTTTGTAATTTAAAGGAGACGTTCCACGAATGTTTGGAGCTCCGGCCTGCATTTTGTACACTTATAATTTAGAAACTTTAATAAGAATTAAAAGTGTTTTAATTATGGTTTCAGTATATATTGGCCTAGTTCTTTCGTACAAAAGTATTACATGCACATATCATAGGCAACACCTTACTTAAACAAGATGGCGTCAATGACATATTTGACGTATTCCACTTTTAATAGTTAATTAATAGTACTCTTTGTAACAAATTATATTGCAGGTCTTAACTGTTGAAACCTATTTAAAATCTCAAACGGTGTCCTGTTCACAGTTTGAACATATCCACACTGCAGTTTAGGGTATAAAAAAATTAAAAGGAAATGAAATCTTTGACGCCTCGGGAAACAGATCAACTAAATCAACTTTTTTTTTGAGAAATGCAATATATCGACAACAAATGTTAAATCAACACATGAAATAAGTTCTATTTTATTAATCTTGGTAAATAATATGGGTAAAGTATAAGTACTTAATAAAAAAATAACCCCGTTTGAGGAACAGGTCAAAGTTAAACGAAATTAGAAATAAACACGCCTTTTTTGGTATATGCAGTTCTAGTGTGAATTGTAGAGATTTTTAGTCAGCACTTCAAAGATAAAGTGATAAAAAAAATAACCTGATCATATAAACAGGCGATAGTAGCACCAAAACGAAATACATAACAATTAAGGTAAAGTGACTGATAAAATATTGCTCTTGTACTAAACATATATAATAAAAATTGCAATTTCACTATTTTTCTAACAATCTTTAGATTTTTCCTCGATTTTCTAAATAGCGTACAAAGCGCGAGCCGAAAATCTAAGATCTCCTTTAGCAGTAACTAGTTGATCACGACCACGAGTTTCCATACCATTAATAACACCTTTCTTTTGAAATAGATCTATATTTTTTTAGTGTACCTTATGTTTTCATAAATGTATAACGACGGCAAGGTCATCAATGTCTTTAAAACAATCTCTCAGCGACTCTCGTGCATTTATACTGTAGATGGTACGTATTGCCCTCTTTTGTAAAGTAAAGATAGAATAACGTAACGTACTATCTACTGTTAAACCAAGAAAAGTTGTTATATTATATAAAGATATTTACCTCAATCTGCTTGAGCCAACAATTTCTGGAGAGGAGCCACCTGATCCGTGGAAAATACATTTGTTCCTTGATCTGGATCCATTTCCTAAAATTAATTACGAAATATTAACCTATTAAATAAAATATCATATGTATAAAGATGACTACATATTCTAAGACTATCTATCTACACCAGGGGTGCTCAAACGGTCGAACGCGATCGACTACACTGTTTTTTATTTTTTTACCTACACTCACTTTATTGCCAGCTGCTACCAGTCTCTCCACATCCAACTCACATCTTCCATCTCTCGAAAACACACTCCCTAGATACACGAATTTCATTCATTTGTTCTCTAGACATTTTCCTTTTAACCAAATCTCAAACTTTGTTTGTACCGCTTCCATTTCAAACATCAGAACCTTAGTTTTGTTCATATTCATTTTCAATCCTTTCAATTCACATTTTTCTTTCATGCACGTGACGATCGCTTGTAGTCTAATGATTTTGAAGTAGATCGTAAGTAGTTCAAGTCTGAGCACCCTTGATCTACACTAATTCTATCTAGTTGAAATGTTCAATGAAGACGATATCTATCTAGTTGAAATGTTGAATGTTCAATGAATGCATATCTATCTAGTTGAAATGTTGAATGTTTAATGAAGACAATATCTATCTAGTTGAAATGTTGAATGTTCAATGAAGGCGGTATCTATCTAGTTGAAATGTTGAATGTTCAATGAATGCAAAAATTTTACCGCCTATGGAATCCAGCCTGGTGATGTTGTGGTTATGGACTTAAAAATTGGACAGATAAAACGAGTACCAATGTAGGTTCATTGCGCCGGTTAGCGACTAGTTAAGGCAGTATTTTACCTATTTGGTATGATCTGGGGCTCTTCAAGGGTAGAGTGCATATATTATTTGAATGAAAGTCTGATACGTAAAGCCAGTAATTATACAGATTACGCAGTATAGTATATGTGCTGTTGATATCCATAAAGAAATAAATAAATTGTGTTGAAATGATGGAAAACTGATGGACAAAGTCGTAGTCAAATCAATTTATTCAATAAAACCGAGTTACAAGGTATTTTTGAACGTCAAATCTATCCCACCCTCAGTTCAAAAAGAAAAACTGGAAATTGAAACTATAAGTCTTTTGATATCGTCAAATTGAGGTTATATTCAGCGAAAAATCATCTGTCAAATTCAATTATTCGTTTCGTTGATTGGGAATTAGAGTAGGGTTACGAACGAACGAACGAACTGTCAAATGATTTTCGTTCGAACGAAATTCGTGAATGAATGAATCGTAGTAGGAAACGTTCGAAGTTTCTAAAGAAATTTACATATATATTAGAGGACTTCCTGCATTGAGATGAACCGATAAAAGAAATTTCCCAGCGGATGAATGTGAATTATATTAGACCTAGTCTAACATAACTCACATTCATCTGCAGGGAAATGGTCGTACGCGCATGTATCACAATAATCGCAAAAGAAAACGTTCGACGACAATAACTGTCGCAGAACGTTTTCGTCGATGATGGTGATAAAGTGGCGTCGACTTCTTTTATTTTTTCTCCCGCAGGTGTCACACCTGTGGCACCTGCGGTGTCCTTATAAAATGAGTCTCACCCCCCCAAGGCCATACCAAATGCTCATTCAAGCAAATGATATAGTCTTGGCGGGTGAGGAAGCGGTCCACGTCCATAACCACAACCATTTTTCGATGTATCCTATAAGATATTGAAAATTAACTTTAAAAAACATAAAAAACAAATCATAATGTCAAACACAACATTAAACACAACATAAAGTAAACACTAGTTGTAATATATATAAAAACTAGCTGTACCCGCGACTTTGTCCGCGTGGAAAAATTTTCCTTGACCTCTTTAGATTACTGAGGTTATCCGAGGTACTCATATTGTTGGTGTTAAACAAAAAAGTTATTCTCTGTAATGGAACATCCGCCATATTGGATTTATGATGACGTCACATGTCTAGAAACCTTCCCCTGCGTATTCCATTTCATTTGATACCCATATTGTTAGGGTTTAGCATTATCAAGTTCCCCTATAAAGTTTTATCCTCTTTTTCACCCCTTTAGGCGTAGATTTTTGATAAAAAAGCAAACTATGTTTTTTAATAGAATAGGTGTATCTCTGTACTAAATTACATCTTAATCGGTTCAGCGGTAAAAAAATTCCCATACAAAGTTTCATCCCCCTTTTCAATCCTTTAGGGGTAGATTTTTGAAAAATAAAGTAGCCTATGTTCACCCCCTGGTGTCAAACAATCTCCATGCCAAATTTTATCAAAATCAGTCCGGCGGTTTAGCCGTGAAAACCAAGCAGACAGACAGACAGAGAGACTCGCATTTATAATATTAGTATGGATGGGTTGTTTTTTTTTTACTTGAATTTATAATTTTAAAACTAGAATACTTAGTTTTACTTACTATATAGTCTATACTATATAGTCGTAAACGTGTTTACGACTTACGGTTTGCTTCGCGTCTACTATATAGTCGACTATATTAGTCTATACTATATAGTCGTAAACGCGAGTGAAACCGTAAGCAAATACTAGTTGTAATATATATAGTCGTAAACGCAAGTAAAACTCTAATACTCTAGTTTTAAAATTATAAATTCAAGTAAAACAAAACAACCCATTTTTATCATACATAAAACGCCATTTTGTTTTGCGTATTACATGATGATGCATTTCATTTTGGTATAAATTTGAAATAGTGTATAGATGTCCTGATTACATAATAATAACGAATAAGATAAAAAATACATAAAATCTCCTTCAAAATGATATATAACATGTATATATTAAACATTTAAACAAAATTTCAAATAAAAATCATAATGGAATTCGAAACATTTATGGCGAAAAATATAGGAAATAAAAGAACTAAGCAGATATAAAATATAAATAGTTTTACTTACCGATATTATAAACTGATAAATTATATATGATGATTAAAAACAATGAAGGAATGAGGAAGTTTATTTTATGATAATGTGTAGTTTTAAGTTTGTAAATAATAACAAGTATGTACAAACAATACAGCAATTCAGCAAACGAGAAGTAGAAAGAAAGAACAATGGCGTGATTTATATTTGGTTAAGGCATTGGTAACAAGACCATCAGCCTAAGGACAAAACTTCTGGAGAAACAATAAACATCATTCTAAATTGAAAATAAAACTAACATTAAAACTGTAGACAAGAATTTGTTCAGTGATGCCATATTCTAATTTTTTTTACCCAGTTTTATATTTTATTTGATAATTATACAAGTACAAGGAAATTTTACTGTGATACTTATTTGTATAATTTAAAATTTTTAACATCAAAAATGACGTGATGTTTAATAATATAAATATATTAAATATGATTATGCAATATGACTATAATATATAATATAAGCATTAAAACAATAACTTGTTACGAGTCAAACTTTTCTTTATTACAATCTAAGAAATGTCAAATCTGGTATCGTGAAATAGCCTTATTTGATCGGCCATCTTGTCGTAATTCGAGCCCATTTTGACATTTGTCAACTACATCAAAGGATGCCGTACGCGGTACGTTCTTTGATGTTCCGCGTTTTATGTTTTATCTTCTACTGCTAATAATTTATAAGTTTTACATATAATTTTGGTATCAATAGAAAGATAACAAAGTGTACTTTAATCGGAAGTGATTTAATTGACAAACTTTTAGTATATTTCTTGAGAAATCAGTGTAAATATCAAAATCTTTCGAAGAAATATATCGTTTTGCTAAGTTCAACCTGTTGGGAAAAATTCGTTTCTGAGTTCGAAGTATTTCTAATTACGTCAATGAAATCTTTATACATCTAGCTGTAAGTGAGTATTTTTCTTTTCGTGAAAGGTGCAGTGATGCGGGATATATTATAAGTTTTACAGTTTTACAGTTTACATTACAGAGTATAACCAGATGACACTTGGTCCCATAAATTACTAGTACCATAGACATTTCGCACTCCAGAGGTTAGCATGCCTTCCAAAGCATAGACACTCTCAACATGACTAATCACTTGCACAATGTTACTTACCTCAGTGATTTTATCAAACCACTGTGATGAGCTTAATTTAATAGTTATAGTTTCAATTGACTGAAATGTTCAAATGAAAAAATTAGAATAAATTGTTTCTTTTGATGGTGATTATATTATTACTATTAACTACCCAATTTTATTATACAATTACACCAATTATATCCAAATGAAGCACCAGGCTTATATTATGGGTAATAAAAAAAACTGTGGAGCTCATGGTAACATCTAGACTGAGACAATTTAGATAATTTGCCAAAATGAACTTTTGACCCTCAATTTGAAGTTTATTTTTTTATATACTACCACTGCTCAAGGACACCCACAAGTCCGGGAATCTGGGGAAGGGGACTGGGGAAGGGGATTCACGGTGCCTTGCTGGCCTTTAGGGAAATAGGTAAAGGAAGGGGAGGCTGTGATGGGGCACTAGCACTCTTACTCACCAAAGGAAACAATAATAATATTAATATACTTTATTGCACTGTATAGGAATGTTCCTAAAAATTAACCCTAGTGCACAGATCAACTGCGATCTGGTTGATCACATCGAGATTGAGTGTTGAATATTCGAGAGTACAGAGATAGAGAGTTGTGAGCATGGTTATCTTTCGATTAATATATAACTAAACTACAGGTGGTGCCCTAAGCCTCATTTAGAACTTACTGTTCTGTTCCTCCAAAGTTCAATATACCTTTTAAATTTCATGTTTGTGTTTAGACCAATACTTAATTACTACAAGTATTACAAGTGTTCATGTCAAATAGCCTTTATAAAAAAGAATTGCGACAGTCAATAGACCCCTAGGTGACTACATAAGTGTTCCATTTCTCTAATTTTCAAATACTAAAAACAAAGCGAGGGGTTCCGGTTTGGCGTCTGTCAAGTGAAGAACGTTACTTACAGTGTCTGACAATTTTTTCCAAAAAGTGAAGAAAAACCTTACAATCACAAGTAAAAAGTGCAAAGGATCATAATAACAACATCCAAAATCAAGAATTACAAGTGATTAGTGCCATACAGAGTGCATTTCTATGTCAAGTGTATTTAAATATCGAAATTGCATATATATTTATATATATCAATAACTAGTCATAAACACACCACATAACCTTTATAGTGACGTTTTCGTTTGATTGAAAGAGTGACAACCACACCTCCGAAAATTTACTGGAGGTAAATTCAAGCGCAATGGACCCTGCAATTGCAATAACACTAAACAAAATGAAGGAACAATTCCAAAGACAGACAATCATTGTAACTGAAAATGTCACCAAAAATGTATCAACCATTATAGAAGCAAAACTAAAACCAGTAATAGAAGAAAACCAAAAGTTGAAAAAAGAAGTTGAAGTTCTAAAACAAAGGGTCTCAACAACAGAGAGACACGTCAGAAAAAACAATATTATACTGCATAGTGTTGAAGAAACTGAAAATAGCCCTTCTGACACTTTGAATGCAGTCCTACAAACCTTCAACATAATTAATGAAAAATCAAACATTGATAATTGGGACAAATGGGAAATAAGTTTATAAGGCCAAATCAAAGGCCTACATGGAGTAGACTTCTTAATTAAAAAAACCTTAAAAGAAACCATAACAAATTTCACTGCAATATCTGAAAGAGTGGCCGTGTTACAAATCAAATTTAATGTCCATAACATTTCAATTATTCAAATATATGCGCCAACAGAGAACTCAACAGAAGATGAATTAGAGGCTTTTTACAGTGACTTAAAGAACACACATAATTTAACAGATGGAACAAGTTTTATAATAGGTGACTTCAATGGAAAAATTGGACAGCCAAAAAAGAGTGAAAATTTGATCATGGGAAAATATGGCTATGGTATAAGGAACGAAAAAGGTGAACGTTTAATAGAACATGCATTAGAATACAAATTTTCAATTATGAATACCTTTTTCAAGACAAAAGAAAATCTCAAATGGACATGGATATTTCCCGATTCCAAAACTAAGAATGAAATTGACTTCATACTTTTGAATAAACCGGATCTGATAAACAATGTAGAAGTCCTAAACAACATACAATTTCCTTCTGACCATAGATTGGTAAGAGCAACAGTATGTTTAACAACCCTGAAAAAAAGCAGAAGAAAGTTTCAAACTGTCCCAAAAATCCTTAAGTCTGAGAATGAAGTGAAATTGTATCTAGACCAGCTAAACGCACATATTAATGAAAATCAAGTCCTAACAGACAATGTCCAAGACTATTATAATATGCTAGAAAAAGCCATTAAAGAAAGCCTGAAAAAGGATCAAGGTAATGTTAAAATGAAGAGGTTTTTCAGCAAAGATACCTGTGAATTGATACAAAAACGAACTGATTTGATTAAAATGAAAAATAAAAACAGACAAATGAGATATGAACTAAGTAAAATATTTAAAGATGTTAGTAAATCAGTTAAAAAGGACTACAGCAAACACAGAAATAAAATCATAACTTACAATTTAAAGTAAAGAAATTTAGAAGCGTAAAACGAGGACTAAAGGACCTAAAAATGTCTAAAACTTGGATACAAAACCTAGACCACAAATCAAAGGGAACCAACACAAGAAAAGATGTAATAGATACGGCAACATCTTTTCACAGAGATCTATATAAAAGGGAAGACAAGGACAATGAAGAAGAACAATTTAACAATGAGCATATAACTTCCACTAATCCAAGAAAAATAGAGGAAAGAGAAGTATATAATCATATAAATTGTTTAAAAAACGAAAAAAGCCCAGGTCCTGACGGAATAATTAATGAAGTGCTGAAATTAGGATTACCTATTCTTCACCATCATCTTACAAGGCTATTCAACATGATCCTTGAAACAGAAAGTATACCAAAACAGTGGTATAACTCTGACATCATACTAATCTATAAGAAAGGGAACCCTTTAGACATAAGCAACTACAGACCAATCAGTTTGCTAGCTAGTATGTACAAACTCTTCACATCAATCATACTAAAAAGAATAACACTGAAAATTGATACCTCACAACCAGTAGAACAGGCAGGCTTTCGTTCCGGTTTTAGCACCACGGACCATATACACACTTTGGAACAAATATTAGAGAAGTACAAGGAGTATAACAGACCTCTATATGTCGCATTTGTCGATTACAGCAAGGCCTTTGATACTATCAGCCATAACTCTATTTGGAAAGCATTAGAATCAGTAGAAGTAGACTATAAATACAAAAAAGTCGTTAAGAACATATGCAAAAACAGTGTTAGTAGAGTAAAACTTGAATCGAGAGGTGACGATATCAAAATCGAAAAAGGAGTCAGACAAGGCGATCCCTTATCACCCAAACTCTTCATAGCGATGCTAGAATATGTTTTCCAGAAACTAAACTGGAAACAAAAAGGTATACGAATAAATGGCCGCTATTTGAGCCACTTAATATTCGCTGACGACATCGTGATCTTTGCTGAAACTCCTAAAGACATAGAATACATGCTGACCACATTAAACGAACAAAGCTCCAAAGTAGGGCTAGAAATGAATGCCAACAAGACAAAATTGATGAGCAACAGTTTTCAGAGAACCATTAATTATAAATGGTAAAATATTCGAATGTGTGGGCAACTACATATAATTGGGGAAAGCTGGTATCATTCTCTAAAAATAACAATGAAGAAGAAGAAACAAGAAGAGTGAACATTACTTGGAAAAAATACTGGTCGTTGAAAGAGATTTTTATAGGTGACTACAACCTGACATTGAAAAAAATTGTGCATGATACTTGTCTACTGCCTTGCTTGTCATATGGTGCACAAACATGGGTCTTCACAAACAAAATTAAAGACAAAATTAGAACCACTCAACGGGCAATTGAGAGGAGCATGTTAAGAGTAAAAAAACAAGATAAAATAAAACACTTCAAAATTAGGGAAAAAACTAATATCGCAGATGCTCTCACACACATACTCAATCAAAAGTGGAAATAGGCTGGCCATGTTGCTCATATGTCAGACAATAGATGGACTAAAAGAACTACAACTTGAAGAGGATCAGACGGCAAAAGAAATGTTGGTAGACCTCACAAGCGATGGGTAGATGACATTATACAAGTAGCAGGCAGACATTGGGAAAAGAAGGGAAAAGACAGAGAGGAGTGGTTGAAATTGGAGGAGGCCTTCACCCAGAGAGGGATCCATGATACCTAACACAACTAATATGGAATAAGTTAATTATACTAATAACACTAGCATCATTTGCATTGTAAAATTTATTAGAATCATGGAATAAAAAAAGGCTTATTATTATTATTACTTTATTGCACACAAAACAAAAGAAATAAAGTTAATATAATATGTACAAAGTAAAATACAACAGGCGGTCTTATCGCTAACAGTGATCTGTTCCAGACAACCTAGGGATGGATAGATTAGTCAGAAATAACTGAAAACGTGGGTTTTGCTGCAAACATATACTACACACTTATACACAAACAACAATATATATAATATAAACACACACATATACGCAAACAAATAGGCATTCACTACACCACTGGTTCCCAAACTTATTTTGTCTACTGAGTCGAGAGCTCATGCAGTCGTTGTCTAAGATGCCTCCTAGCTAAATGAAATTACAAATCACCCCCCAGGCCTCTACACAACGCCCCCATTTTTTTTCTGGGTCTCTTACCGCCCCCCTTTAGGCCTGCAGCGCCCACAAGGGGGCGTTATCGCCCACTTTGGGAATGGCTGCACTACACAATATCTAAAAACTCAGGAAATTAACGCGATTACCTTTTATTTTCCATTGACGTTTCGGCCGAGTTTCATCAGCCGTGGTCTCAAGTAAACTGTCGCAGCAAGCTTTACTTCGTGTCCGAGGCAGATTTTATTTCATCTACCCCCGATATTTTTAAATAATTATTAGGGTTCCTACCACAACACTCACGGTGTCCACATACTTAACTGGACCTGAAAAACGAGGTTTTGTCGTTTGAATCACAGGATTCCATGTGTCTCTTGATTTCAATTGCTTCACGAACGACTTTTGGATAAAAGTGGCGATCGGTGGAAAGGACTTGTGGGCGATAAAATTCTATCCAATGATTCGTATCCGATTGGAGAAGATGTTCCGCTATCGCTGATTTGGTAGTTTGTTGGTTTTTTACAGCTGCAATGTGTTCCTTAATCCTTTCAGCAATAGTCCGCTTCGTTTGGCCAATGTATGAGCTACCGCAACTGCAATCTATTTTGTAGACCCCTGGTGTCTGCAACGGCAAAACATCCTTCGGTGTGCCCACTATTTTGTTTACCTTAGTTCCCGGTGTGTACACGGTATGGATGGAATACTTTTTTAAAATAGATCCTATTTTGTCTGTCACTCCTTTCACATAAGGCATATAGGCGGGTTGTCTGCTCACGTCCGGATGTCTGTCCTTCTTTTTAGACCGCCTCATTCGTCGGTTAATCTGATATCCGTTCTTTATCAGTACCTCCTGAACATAATTGAGCTCTTGCTCCAGATGTTCAGGGTCACACAGATGGTACGCTCTGTTCTTCAGTGAAGTTATAACAGATTGCAGATGACTGGGATGGTGATGCGACGTGGCGTGCCGTGGTATCTGTCTGCGTGTGTAGGCTTCCTATAAACACAGTATGATAAAGTACCTTCTTATCTCGCGGTTATTTTTACGTCTAAAATTGACAGTGATCTACCATTCTCCATTTCATACGTAAACTTTATACTTGGGTGAATGAAGTTTAGGTGTTTAGGTGTTACTGGTCTACTTCCTGCGTGCTTCCCTTAATAATGCAGAAGATATCATCCACATACCTCTTCCAAAGTTTTACTGTCTTCGGTCCTAGGCTAATCCTAGGCTAGGTCTTGCCGTTGCAGACACCAGGGGTCTACAAAGTAGATTGCAGTTGCGGTAGCTCATACATTGGCCAAACGAAGCGGGCTATTGCTGAAAGGATTAAGGAACACATTGCAGCTGTAAAAAACCAACAAACTACCAAATCAGCGATAGCGGAACATCTTCTCCAATCGGATACGAATCATTGGATAGAATTTTATCGCCCACAAGTCCTTTCCACCGATCGCCACTTTTATCCAAGTCGTGCGTGAAGCAATTGAAATCAAGAGACACAAAAATTTCAATCGGGAAAACGAATACAATTTATCAACAGCATGGAATCCTGTGATTCAAACGACAAAACCTCGTTTTTCACATCCGCTTAAGTGTGTGGACACCGTGAGTGTTGTGTGTAGGAACCCTAATAATTATTTACAAATATTGGGGTTAGATGAAATAAAATCTGGCTCGGACACGGAGTGAAGCTTGCTGCGACAGTTTACTTGAGACCACAGCCGATGAAACTCGGCTGAAACGTCAAGGGAAAATAAAAGTTAATTTCCCTTGTTTTTAGATATTTTATAATGCAGCGCGAAAGTTTAAAAGTTTATATTCACTACACATATAAATACACACACAACACAATACGTACTACAACTTATAATGACAATATTTCATGTGTAAGATAAATAATACAGACAATAATGCAGTACATGATATACATATAGCAAGAAAAAAAAATCACATTGACAAGTAATGTCCTTCAACCCAATACAACAACATAACAACAGCAATAGATGTTGTTATTTCACGCCGATATTCTGTGAGAGGGTGGTATTTCACTGGCGAAGCCGGCCCAATTCATCCTGCAATGCAGCATGGCTCTGCTACTATTAGTTAGAACATTATATCACACCAATGGACAAATCAAGGAACATTTTATTCATTCGTTATGTTACATATTAAATTAACAATTTCAGTGTCCCCAGAATGGTATAGATGGCATGCGTACAACTTCGTACTTATGGGATGGACAGATGAGGTGATTGCTCTTGGCGCTAAAGCCTCTCTTAAACCAAAAGTCCTGTGGATTTGGACACGATACATGAAGAAGTATCAGAATATGGAGAAGAACAGGTAAGTTATGAAAGAGCATGATGTTTTTATATTGTAAATATCATAGCTTGAAAAAAAAATTAAACCGCCTTCAAAAAAAAACATTGAACAGTACAAAATAACTACCCTTTACTAATCAAAACTCGAGTACAATAAAAATAACTTTATAAATACGATACACACACCTATATAATTAAATTAGTTAGTTATTGAACTTGGTGCCAAGCCTATCAAACTAATAAACTTTTTGTTATTGCACATTGATTTGGCACTAGAGGATTTGATCCCGACCGTTTTTTGCTCCCGAAATTTTCGGGATAAGGTTTTTCTGATCCCGTGATTTTCACGATCGACATCATTTAAAGAATGTTGCTAAATAGACTGCACGAAGTAAAATCATTGAGCTCGAAGTGAAATCAATGAGCTCGCATGCCTAATGCCTATCTTTTAATGTAACAAAGCTCACTTGGTTATGTCGCGGTCCTTACATACTTCTTTCGCTTCCTCAAATCATGTATTTGTGTATATATTAATTAATGTAAATCACACTGTTTAAATTTAAGTTTTTATTTTTCTAGTTTGGAAGAAGAAATCAGCAAAGAAGATGAAATAGATGAAGAATTTGAAGCTTTCGAGGACTTTGATGAAATTATGGAAAATAAATCCATAGAGCAAAGTAACAGAGTACATGTTGTAAGGAAATACATTTTATTGTCTATAATATGTACAGCATTAAATCTCGATAATAGTGATATCCAAATATCCGATATCATTAGGTTCGTAAAAGAAGGTCGAATAAGTTTTTTAAGTTTTTATAAATATATACCAAAAGAAATCAAATTACAATTTCGCGAATGGAGAAATTTTAATGTGAAATCAATTACTATTAACTGTCGAAAACCTTTAATACGTAAGTTAGTTAAGACACTTTTTGAATGTCTAGATTTAGGAGAGCCTCTAGTGCCAAATTTCAGAAATTTAGTGGACCGTTACGTCAAAGAATTGTGTCTGCCAAATGAGTTTAAAGATCTAGTGCTATCTTTGATGAACAAATTAAGGTGTGGTTTTTTTTCAGACGGCACTTTTATTTTAAACACAGTAAAACTTTCAGATTACGAAACAATAGTTATGTCTTATATATTATTAGCTTTAAAAATGTGTTTCGGCTTAGATGATGATTATGAAATTAAGCTGTCTGAAGCTGTGGATAAAATAAATAAAGACAATGATAATTTGAAATCATATAAATTAGGGACATATTCAGAAAAAACAGGCAGAGTGTTCTCATTCAGAGAATGGTGTAATTTTTTGCAATTTAGAAGAATGTTTCTTTGTAAATATTATGCACCTAGTGCAAATAATTATCTCGTTGATCTTGATGGTTATCTTTTCATGGAGTACTACGATCGTTATAAGGCAAACAAAAAAGATTACAGTGATGAGGTTACTATGAACATTTTAGATAAAATTCCTTTCGAAGGTGAGGATGGAGTTATTCCAAGAAGTAAATTCCTAGCTACTTTAACTCCTAGATCTACATACGCTGAAGTAATCTCGGAAAATATAAAAGATTTTGATACTAAGTTGCTGTTGAGTGAAGATTTCACTCAGTACTCACTTACATACGCTTGCGTGGATTTACAGCTGCCATACAATGACATAGAAAATATAGTTACTGGTGTTAGTGTATCAAACAAGATAATAAAGTCTAAAATTATTGGTGGTCTAGGGATTTATAGTTTTGACTTGGAATCTATATATTTAAAAAACTGTAATAATAAAAATTGGCTAAAAACGAAACAACCTACTGCAAATCATATTATAAAAATGGAACATAATACAAACAAAAATAATGACACAGAAAGTGATATTGGTGAAAATTCTAATTTAGAAAACACAAAAACTGAAAATACTATCAGTATAAATTATGAATCAAATGCAGAAAATAGGAGTGACAGGGACTCTAATGTAAAACCACAAAATTTAGAAACGATAGAAGAAGATGAGAATAAAAATATATTTGATGATGAATTTCCTGATTTAGATGAAAAGAAGTCAGATATTCAAAAAAGTATTTTCGAACAATCGGAGAATGATGTCCAAACAAATGCGACTGCGCTATTTGATGCTAATGAAGCTAATGTAACGATTAGTTCGAGCGTTGACCACTGTAGTTCAGACACTAAAATGACTAGAGAAGAAATAATTAAAGAATTAGTTATATTGGAATGCAAAAAGATACGAATGCGAATACCTTCACAGTACAAACCAAAAACGCAGACAATAAGTAGAAAAAGAAAAATAAATGATAACATGGGACTGAGCATTGTTAAAAAAAGGATAAAAAAGCCTATCGATCAACAACGTGGTAAAGCAAGAAAAGAAGTGGATGAAATAATTGAAACATATTATAGTACCTTAATACAAGATATGCTACATAGCAATAATAATACAAATGAACATCAAGTAAAATCAGTTGTTAATGACGAATCGTTAGGTCCCATAAGTAATATCGATCACGAGCCAGAAAACGACTTTGAAAGTGCATGTAACTTGTTCGCATCTGTTCAAGAACAAGATGAAAGCGATAAAAGGAAACAAGATGATGAGTCATCTGACGTAATATTCTTACAAAATCAAGTAAGTGAAGCAATCGATATTTCAGATGATGAGAAAGAGAAGGATAATGGAAAATTTGACGAAAATATTTACGATACAAGGCAGTTATACATACAGTTTAAAAATGAAAAGATTGAATTAAACAATATATTAAACGACATACATAACGATCCTGAAGTTAATAAAATAATTGGAAAAAATACTAATGAAAATGAATTAATTACTGATAGATGTGGTACCGAAGATGAGATATGTTTAAAAAAATTACCAAAAAAAATATTAACGAAAGGAATGGATTACCGTACACGGAAAAGATTTTACGATAACCAAAGGAGAAATCGATTGCGGCTACAAAGATATTTAATTAAAAATAGACAGGATATACCGGAATTCAAATACTGGGTGAGGAAATACAATCATACCGACACTAAACTAAGAGATTTGCATATGGGTCATAAATTCGATATAGAGTTGGATACACATTTTCCAAATAGTTTTACTTCAATTATACGCGAGTGCGCGGCCATCACAGGAACCGACTGTTTATATTTATACAAACATTTGATCCATTTAGAGACATTTAAATTTACGAGAAAAACAAAACAAAACGAAAACATGTTTATGTAAGATATTTTTTGTTTTTGCTTTATGGTAAATATTCAACCTAAAACCTATTTTGTGCGAAGATTTGTTATTCATGAGCACTGATTAATTAGTTACTAGCGTAAATTCATGAGCTTATTCCTATATTGTTATACAAGCAATATTTGCATATTTGTTAATCGTTATCTCGAAATCGGCTCTTAACGATTTCGATAAAATTTTCGATATAGAGGTTACAGGAGCGATAAATCGATCTAGCTAGATCTAAATTCCATTAAAATTCGTTTTCTCCATGTTTTCACACATTCGAAACTTCTAAATTTATCTAATTTCGCAACAGAGTTTACCTTCTCAATAATATAGAGGCTAGAACGTAGGTCTACCACGCCGAAGTGCGCGGCTTCGAATCCTACGATGTGTTTTTTTTTGATATAAAATCGACGAGCTAAGCTCGGTAACGCAGATGCTTGTATGCAAAGTGACTAAACGCCTGGTCTTATGCAATTAAAATACCACTCTGAAATAAAAACAAATTCATGTCGTCATTAAACCCAGAACTGCATACTTGAGTATATTTGTTACTACTTCACATACATTATATTTTTTCCGGTTATGAATTTTTCAGATAGATCTGTAAGAATCAGACTGAATTGTGTTATGAGTTATGAACTTACGAATTCATACATTTATAATAAATTAGCGACCCGCTCCGGCTTCGCGTGGGTAGGAATTTTTTTGAAAATAAAACTCAGCCCGTGTTACTCTCTGATAATGTAGCTTTCTATAGTCAAAGAATGTTTGAAATCGTTTGAATAGTTTTTGAGTTTATCTATTACATACGAATAAACAGTTTACCTCTTCATGATATTAGTAAAGATAGATAAAAGAATGATTAGTATAATTTTCTCTCTCTTCTGTTTTACTTTACCTAATGCGATATGTGAATAAACACGAAACTATAAATCAATTTTAATTTCTAAAATATGTGTGATGCATTCTAAAATTTTCCAAATTCAAAATGGTAATACGGTCGATTGAGACCAGCTTTGGTTAACGAAGTTAAGATAACATGATCGTAATTATTTTGTATTTTTTAATTTCATTCAAACATGAAAATCAGTCATCTGAAAGACGTATATTTAGATTTTAATTTTTATACAATGGAACTTTTTGATACTACTACCATAAAAGTACTTAAATACTAAACTAAATAACCTATTTTCAAATTTTAGTTAATAAATCACTATTCGTAAATTATTACTACTAGTAAATAATTACTACTAGTAAATTATTACTGTTAGTAAATTACTTACTGACAATAAGTTAATTACTTCGCTAAGTATCAGTTTAATGTGAAATGGTTTTAAAATTTAACATTCTTATTTCAAATGTATAGTAATATTATATTATTGAATTAAGTACGGATTATTGGACGTTACTTGCTATGTATTTGTTTTAATTTTTAACATTGTAATTTACTCAAATGTACTTGCACGGTAGATAAAATATCGCGGGAACTTCAATCTACGATGGACAGAGTTGAACATTTTTAGCGCTAAAATCGTAAAAGAATACTTAAATACTAAACTAAATAACCTATTTTCAACTTTTAGTTAGTAAATTACTATTAGTAAATTACTTACTGACAGTAAGTAAGTTACTTCGCTAAATATCGGTTTAATGTTAGATGGTTTTAAACTTTTAACATTGTTATTTCAAATGTATAGTAGTATTTTATTATTGAATTAAGTACGAAGTATTGCACATTACTTGCTACGTATTTGTTTTATTTTTTAACATTGTAATTTACTCTAATTCTAATGTACCTACATGCGCAATAGACATAGTATCGCGGGAACTTCAATCTACGATGGATAGAGTTGAACATTTTTAGCGCTAAAATCTTATGCTGTTTTTTTTTTCTTTATGGGATGGCGCACAGTTTAGCGCCACGCCACTAAGAAAGAAAAAAAAATACAATAAAAAAAAATACTTCGTTAATTGGTCTTGCAAATACAGTTAAATATAAATTGTTACGCGCTTAGCAGGTTCGGCTACGCTCGGTTAATTAGTTACGCTTTTCTTTGTAAACGAAAGCTGTCCAATGGAATTATATTTTTATATAAGTAAAAATAAATAATTAGCAGCAAGTAGTGTATTAGTATACTTACTTCATTATTGAACTTGAGATAGTGCTCTGAAAAGTATAGTTTTTATATATTTTGTAATATTGTTTCATCGATCTCTCTAATGTAAGTTATTGTTTATTTATCATTAAATAAAAGCATGTTAATAAAAAATGTTATGTTTTCAATGAAGTATTTTTCTATCTAAACATTTCTGTATTTAATGCGAATCATACATTAAAAGTTATGGAATGACCAATTTCTACAATTAATTATGAATTATAGTTACACTAGAATAGCGTAGCAAAACAATAATCGTGTCACTACGCGCTGGCAGAGCGGACCGCGGGAACTGCCGGACAGTGCTATCGATGCTGCTATCGTGTCCTCGCTCCGAATGGGCAACACCTACCTCTCGACGTTTCAATTAAAACTGAAACGTCGAGACGTCGTATAATAAAATAAGTTCAATTCATTAAAAATACATTTTAAATGTGTATTTTAATTGCTAATGTAAAACCATTACATAAGTACTTTTAATATGAAACGCGGTAAGATACGCTACGTTGTTCACTGCACAAGCGTTAAATTGAAAGTGAGCTATGTATGGTCCCCGAAACCTCAGTTGAGTGGTACATAGCGATCGTTTCAAACACTCAGGACTAGTATTTACATACATACATACATATATATCTTCACGCTGTAACCCTAACGGGGTAGTCGTAGAGGACGGAGCGCAAGCTTCGCGGTCCTTACATACTTCTTTCGCTGCCTCAAATCTCGTCATTCTCCTCACACATTTTCGCCTTGGTATGCGAGTGCTTTTGACATTTCCGTCGATTAACCCTGTCATACTGCATTTATTATACTTTCATTCGATTTCAAGCATATCCAGGCCTCACTACCGTACAATAAAATCTGCATCAACACCGCACTGTGGATGTGAGTGCGTTTTCGAGGGATGCAAGATGTGAGTTGGATATGGAGAGACGGGTAGCAGCTGGCAATAAAGTGAACGGTGCTTTGTACGCATTAGTAGGCAGTGTGAATATGTCTACCCCAGCCAAAATGGTCATACACAATGCGGTGTTGGTTCTAACTTTATTGTACGGTAGTGAAGCCTGAACATGCCCGAAATCGAGTGAAAGTAGGATAAATGCAGTAGAAATGCGATCTCTTAGAAATATGTGCGGTGTCACCCTTGCGGACAAAATAAGCAATGAAGAGGTGTGCCCAGTTGCACGTCAGTGTTATTGTAAAAAAGTAGAAAGGAATGTTTAGATGGTTGGCCAAATAGAAAGAATGAGTGATGAAAGACTGACGTAGAAAATCAAAGAGCGAAACTGTGGTAAAAGAGCCTAAGCAAGACTAAGGCTAACTTATGAAGATCAAATATCCAGAGTTTTGACCGAAGGAAACGTCAAAAGCACTCGCATACCTAAGCGAAACCACATACTTATGTCATTTGAGAATGATGAGATTTTTGAGGAAGCGAAAGAAGTTATAAGGACCATGACGTTTCGCGCTCCGTCCTCTGACTATGACTACCCAGTTAGTGATACAGCGCGAAGATATGTATGTACAATGTACGTATGTTTTATATAATATATAGTCGTCGGTGTATCTGTTAGTGATCGTGTAACTTATAAATCTTTGCTTCTCAACGATTTGGCCGCTTAAGAGCATATTCACACAAGATATTTCTTGTTATAGTTGTGATAGAGCCAGGAGCCTGTTACTAAACTCCTAAGAAATAAATCTACATCCCGGAATCAAGATCTACTCGGATCAGACCCCTAACCAACAGAGATTATTGCAATTATTAAAAGAAGAACTTTCACGTCGTCAGAAGGCTGGAGAAAAAGATATCACGATAAAATATATAAAAGGTGTACCTAGAATTGTTCAAATCAACCAAAAAAACTACAATCAGTCACTTACCCCACAAATGATGTTACATACCAACTTGTAAACAATTATGCAGATCTTCGAACTTCCAAATCACGTCTTAATTTTTACTACTTGAACGCTCGGAGTATAGGTTCAAAGGGCAGATTCGATGAATTGAAATGTATAATCCGATTAGTATGTACTACTATACACATAATCTTACTAACTGAGACATGGTTTAAGTCTGAAGAAGAAGCCATTAGTTTTCAAATACCTAGTTACACGCATTACTATAACTTCAGAACTGACAAAGGAGGTGGTGGTGTATCGGTATTTATTCATAATAACTTAAAACACTCTTTATCAGAGTCAGTGTATGCTAACGGTAATAGTTTTCTGTGGATTACAATCGAAAAATACGCCCTAGATATTGGTGTGATATATTATCCCGGTGGCTCCAATATTACAAATTTGAGAAATTTTCTGGATACTCTAGACATGCAGTTACAATCGCACAAACGAGGAATGATCTTCGGAGATTTTAATGTTAATTTATTAGAAAAGATATAAAGACAAAACAATATCTTAACGCTTTGAAAGAGGCTGGATATAAAATACTTAACAAGATTGATAAAAAATATTGCACTAGAGAAACAGCGACCAAAAAATCTATCCTAGACCATGTCAGCACTAATCTGAAAAATGATACATATAACTTTACTGTAATTAAATCATCGATGACAGATCATCACCAAATATATGTCGAACTTAAAAAATACAAACCTCCAACTAGACAGCGTGTATCGTATAAAGCTTTAGAGTACGAAAACTTATATCAATCAGTGAAAAATATGGAAATTGATAGACTGAACTTAGATTTCACACATCTCGAAAATATATTGGCAGAACAAACTACTAGGAATAAAGTAACGAAGTTTAAGGTACGCACCCAGACAAGACTGTATACACAAAGATATTTTACACGGTATAAACCAGAGAAATGAATTATGGGCTAGACTAAAACAGGATCCAGGTAATCAAATCCTAAGTGAAAGCTTCACAAAGATGAAAGAAACAGTGGCTGCTATGATCAAGAATACAAAAGACACTTACTATTACAATGAGTTTCACAAATGTTTGAATAAACCAAAGAAGATGTGGCAACTCATAAATTATCTTTCTAATAATAAAACAAAACAAAGTTGTGTTCCGCCAAAAATTTTTTGTGAATCAGGTACAGTCCTTACTGATGCTACTGATATTTGTAATAAATTCAATGAGTACTTCTCTAATATCGGATCTCTTTTGGCAAAATAAAATCACTCCCCATATGCAAAATAGGCACACCAACCGTGTATCACCAACATACTTTAACAATATTACATTAGGCCTCACAACCATAGAACCGTGTACAGCTGATGAAATCATTAAGATAATAAATAACCTTGATGCAAATTCCAGTACAGGAATGGACGGGCTCAGTACAAAAGCAATAAAATGTTTAAAGTCCTTGATAGCCAATAAGTTGTCTGACTGTCTCAATAGTCTCTTGACAAAAGGTTGTTTTCCCGACACCTTGAAGGTAGCCAAAGTAAGTCCAATTTACAAATCAGGAGTGAAAACTGACCCTGGCAACTATCGTCCAATCTCTGTTCTACCTGTGCTATCCAAAATTCTGGAAAAAAATTTATATAACCGCCTTTATGATTATTTAGATTCTATACATTTCATTTCCGATCGTTAATTTGGGTTTAGGGCAAAAAGTAACACGCTAGCGGCAACAATTGATTTGATAACCGAAATTAGACAAAATATAGATAAAAAAATATTGTTTTAGGAGTGTTTATCGATCTCAAAAAGGCGTTTGATACTGTCAGTCATGGTTTACTTCTAAAAAAGCTTCAGAAAATTGGAATCAGTGGAGATGCACTAAGGATATTTGAATCATACCTTCAAAATCGGACTCAAATTGTAAAAATCGATGAACATCAAAGTACTCCTCTCCCAATAAGTTTTGGTGTGCCCCAAGGTTCTATCCTTGGACCACTGTTGTTTTTAATATATATCAATGACATCCAGAATTTGGGCTTGCATGGTCATCTCACTTTGTATGCTGATGACACATGTTTGTTCTATTTTGGGTCCACCA
The DNA here is from genome assembly GCA_907165235.1 of Zeuzera pyrina. NCBI lineage: Eukaryota > Metazoa > Arthropoda > Insecta > Lepidoptera > Cossidae > Zeuzera > Zeuzera pyrina. Next base: position 3,482,330 of record OU015639.1, read on the forward strand.
TAAATGATGTCCTTCCCACTGCCCAAAGGGATCTTAACATTCTGTATAAATGGTTACAGTGTAACCTTCTCACGATCAACATAACCAAAACTTCTTATATAATTTTTAGAGCCAAAATCAAAGTAATTCCACCATTTAATCCATTGACAATAAATAATATACCAATAACAGAGAAAACTTATGAAAAATACTTAGGGTTACGATTGGATAGATACTTGAACTGGCACTCGCATATTGATTATATTAAAAAAAAATTAACTTCATTCATGGGTTCATTACGGTGTATAGTCCGCTGTATTCCACGTAATGTACGGTTTAACATGTACAACTCTCTAATAAAGTCTTATTTGATTTATCTTGTCGAAATTTGGGGCAGCGCAACAAAACCCAAACTTGCTGAACTGCAAAGAGTGCAGAACAAAATTATAAAAATGCTTTTCCATTTTCTTTACCTAACCCCTAGTCTCCTGGTCTATAACAAAACCAAACTTATGACTATACAACAGCTGTACACTTATCACACATGCATACTCATTCGCAAAATACTAAATAAAACCATTCACACTTCTATATCACTCACACTATCAAAACAAATACAAAAGCGCACCACCCGACGGGCTAGTTTTATCGTTCTACCTAAGACGCGCACAAATTGTGGCAAGAGAATGTTTACATTTGAGGGAGCACAGCTTTTTAACAAATTACCATCAAATTTAAAAAAAATTGAGTCTTTCGAAACGTTTAAAATTGAACTTGCTCATTATATCAGAGAATAATTTTTTGATTATACTAATAATACAAATAAGTTATTTGAATTGCTGTTGCGATTGTATAAACTCAGTGCGTACTGTTATACCCCAACAATGTAGGCCTTAGTGCCTCTCTGACTGATTAACAGCTGACCTAAGCATTCTACATCCTATCGTCTCTCTTTTATGACGGAAGCTCAGGCAGTCTGTTCCTAGCTCTCAAACTAAACGCTTGCCAAAAGATCCTCTAATATTACTACTTATTGTGTTAAACTATTCTTATAAATATATCTAATAAAGTATTCTTTCGCGGGTGTTAATTAGTTCTTTTTTTAAAAAGGCATTTTCCAAAACCCTTATAACATTTTGGTGGCAGCGGTGGGATCCGGAAATTCTCAGTGCCTGGCAACCGTTTCGCAGACTCGCTCCGGATCCTTATCCTCAAAATCAGTGACATAAGTTTTGTGTCGGTGAACAATAAGTGTCAAGAGTACACTGCGATTTTCAATATCTATAACGTGACGAGATCACGTTACATCGTTGGATCCTGGAAAGGACCTCTTCATCCAGTTAAGAAATTGCATCCTGAACCGCAATTATTCAACTTCAATTCTACTAAATCGTTCAAGAAATTACATCGGCAACGTGCTCCATCTCAGCGGAATGTTCCCGGTCGCCGCATTCTTATCCGTCGCCTACGCACTATTCCTGTAAGTCTTTGGCCATTGTTTTGTCTAGGCTGGAAATTTAGGGTTCCGCTAGTCTAATAATTAAATTATTGAATATTATTATATTGTATTAAATTTTGTATTAATATTTTAACATTGCAACTTGCTCTTATCCTTACTTATAAACTATATCCTTATTTATAAATTATGCCAAAGTTGCCAAAAATAAAAGAAAGCGATCTAATTGTTGACATCCCTGAACAAGAGCAAGGTGCAAGCGAAGTAGACGTGAAGTCACCTCTTCTCTCACCACGTATCACTAGAAAAACTGCTACAACTCTCGCAATGGCCGAAATCGACTTGAGCATCCTATTTAAATTCATTAAGCCATATGATGGCAATAGGGAAACCCTGAATTCATTTCTAGTGAACAGTGACAACGCGTTTGACCTAGCATCAGAAATCCAAAAGCCTATTCTATTTAAATTCATTTTAAGCCAATTAAATGGAAGAGCGGAGGTTGCCTGCTCTATTAAAGAATTTGCAAGTTGGGAACAACTTAAAAACTTCCTAAAGACTCAGTTCAGTGAGCATAAACGTTACACGCATCTGCTCACTGATCTCCAAGAGAGCAAGCAAGGCCCGCAAGACACCGTAGGTCACTTTGCGCTTCGTGTGGAGACTTGTCTCTCACAGCTATTGACAGAAATATCTCTATCAAACACCAAAGTTAAAGAATTACCAGGTCGCACAGCGGCCATGGAGGACCTTGCCCTCCATCACTTCATTATGGGGCTTCACCCCAGAATTTCTAATATTGTAAGGTGCAGATCTCCACGAACCTTAAACGAAGCAATAAATTTCGCTGTATCCGAAGAACGCATTCAACAAACTTTATATAGGCGACCTCAGGCGGACCAGTTATGATAATAAATTTAAATTCGGTTTAAATAAATCAACCTATCCAACTTATCTCTCTCCGCAGAAATCATTCAATTCTGCAGCACAAAACATCCTTAATGTGATATGTCGTTATTGTAAGATTCCGGGACACGACATAACAGCGTGTAAAAAACGCGAATACAATAACAGCCGTTTTAGATTCCCACAAAGCTCCGCTAATAATCAAAACTCTTATAGGGCTCCACGAGTAAATTTTATAGAAGAACCCGATGCGGAAGCCGGTTATGATGAAACAGATATTCCTTTACAAAGCCATTTAAACGAGTAAGGGTCTCGGCTCGGTGTCGCCCGAGACAACACCCACAAGTCGACACCATCTCTAAATTCTCTTCCACTCAATCTCCTATATCCAGGGACCACACGGGTAACCAGCCCCATATAAGAGCCCAATCAACTAATTCTAGGGACCACACGGGTAACCAGCCCCAATTAAGAGCCCAATCAATCAATTCCAGGGACCACACGGGTAACCAGCCCCAAATAAGAGCCCAATCATCTAATTCCAGGGACCACACGGGTAACCAGCCCCAAATAAGAGCCCAATCATTTAATTCCAGGGACCACACGGGTAACCAGCCCCAAATAAGAGCCCAATCAATCAATTCTAGGGACCACACGGGTAACCAGCCGCAAATAAGAGCCCAATCATTCAATTCCAGGGACCACACGGGTAACCAGTCCCAAATGAGAGCCCAATCATTCAATTCTAGGGACCACACGGGTAACCAGCCCCAAATAAGCGCCCACTCTTCAGAATCAATTATGATCAACCAACAGGGTAACGAACCCCAGACTAATGATCAGAAAAATACTAAATCGATTTCCTGCGAGATTAAACATTCTAACATTTCTTCTACTCCCAATGATATAAATAAAGTGATCTACGAAGTGAACATAGATACAACAAAAAGATTATTACCGCACGTGCTACTAGATTCCCCTGTATCCGAGATTCCATTATCTCTATTAGTAGATTCTGGTTCTGCAATATGTCTACTAAAGGCAACCAGCATCCAGAAAAATCCTAAACTCATTAACGAACCTATCAAGCTTAAAGGTATAGATCCTGGCGATGAACCAACTCAAACCGAAGGCCATTTCCAACTGAAATTGAAATTAAAAGAAAATAAATCCGCCCAGTTTAAATTTCATGTTATTAAAAACATCAACCTGCCATATGATGGTATCATAGGCACAGATTTCCTAACAGCATTTGGCTGTAAAATCGACTATACTCACGATATCTTAAAAATAGGTAAATTCGATATTAAATTACATTTCTCCGAGCCATTTTATGTTATTCCACCTCGTACAGAAGCCGTCATTGAATGCTCTATCCAAAAAACTAATCTAAAAGAAGGAATTGTCGTGGATCAGCATCTAGCTGATAATTTGCTAATATCCAATTGCATCGTAAAGGTTAAGGACAATAACAGAGTTAATTTAATGATTGCTAACACTTCAGAATTTTATAAAAATGTAAAAACAAATTTGAATATCAATATCGAACCTAAACACTCTGCCGCAGTTCCAACCAATATAAATATTCTAGAAACACGTAAGCGTACTAATTAAGTAATTAACTCATTAAGAACAGACCATTTGAATCAAGAGGAAAGAGACGCTCTTACAGAACTCTGTTCCCATTATTCGGATATCTTTCATTTGCCAGATGATCAATTAACGTATACTTCTGCTCTTAAGCATCAAATCAAAACAAGCAGCGATATCCCGGTACATACCAAATCATATAGATTCCCAGAATTTCATAAAAAAGAGGTAGAATCTCAAATTAGTAAGATGTTAGAACAAGATATCATAGAAGCTTCATCCTCTCCATGGAGTTTACCAATTTGGATTGTACCTAAAAAGGTAGACTCCCAAGGCAAATGGCGAATAGTAATTGATTATCGAAAGCTAAATGATATCACAATCGGGGAAACCTATCCCATTCCACAAATATCCGAAATTCTCGACCAGTTAGGTAAGAGTAAATATTTCTCAACGCTCGATCTCACTTCCGGTTTTCACCAAATTGTAATTTCTCCTGAAGACGCTGCTAAGACAGCTTTTTCCGTGCCTCAAGGGCATTTTCAATTCAATAGGATGCCGTTTGGGCTTAAAAACGCCCCATCCACTTTTCAGAGACTTATGAATAATTGTCTCTCTGGCCTACAGGGCACCAGATGCTTCGTCTATTTAGATGACATCGTAATCTATTCTCCAGATCTACAATCCCAAATTAACAACCTAAAAGCTGTCTTTGACAGACTACGCGATTTCAATTTGAAACTCCAACCAGAAAAATACGAATTTATACGCAAAGAAGTCGCCTATCTAGGTCATATTATCGGTGAAAACGGTGTAAAGCCGAATCCAGATAAAGCCAAGGCGGTATCCGAATTTCCAATTCCTCAATCTCCTAAAGATATTAAATCTTTCCTAGGACTAGTGTCCCATTATAGAAGATTCATCCCAGAGTTTGCAAAATTAGCCAAACCTTTAACCTGTCTTTTAAAGAAAGACGTCCATTTCGAATGGAAAAATGAACAGCAACTAGCTTTCGAATCTCTTAAGAGTAAGCGTATCTCTGCCCCAATCCTATCTTATCCAGATTTCACTCAACCTTTCCTTTTAACGTGTGACGCTTCTAATTTTGCAATATCAGCAATTCTATCCCAAGGTTCAATAGGACAAGACCGTCCTATTGCATACGCATCTCGCACGCTGAATAAAGCAGAGTGTAATTACAGCGTCACTGAGAAAGAATTCCTCGCCGTAGTCTTCGGCACTAAAACCTTTAGACCCTATTTATATGGTCATCGTTTCACGGTCCTGACGGACCATAAACCACTAGAGTGGTTATTCAAATGCAAAGATTCATGATCGCGACTTATTCGTTGGCGCCTAAAATTGGAGGAATTCGAATACGATGTTAAATATAAAAAAGGAAAATTCAACACCAATGCTGACGCATTATCTCGATTCCCAGTCAATCCAGTTCAACCCGATGAAGTCCCATCTGTTAACCCTAATATAGAAAGAGAACCTGTTCCAGAATTAGATAGAGATCTAGCAGATTTATTAATCTCTCCAGCATCCTTTAATCCTGATGAACCGAATCCGCTTGACCATAGCGACAATATCCTCCCGTTACTTGAAAAGGATTTACCTTTTCCGAATCTACTCGATCCTAACGAAATCGTCCTACCGTCACCTGAAACTAATTTACCTTCCAATATTCCCGACACTCTAAGGGAAGAAATTGAAAATGAGAAGGTAGACTTTGCTAATCATATTAATGAACCACCACCAATTCCTGACGTTCAGCCTGACGTCATCGAACCAATGCCATCTACGAGTGCTTGTCCAGACTTACTTGATGATAATTATTCCATTTCAGGAAAATGTCGATGTCAAACAAAGACAATACTTTTAACACGAATATCCAGGAATATAACGAAGACATTACTAAATCAACTTATAAAATCATCGTTTTACCTACGTCAATTGATCTCGATGAATCTAACCCATTTGTACATAATATTCTTGATAACATGCCCAATAATTCCGAAATCACGGATAAAGAAAGGCCTCTTAATTCCTTTATATCATTTATTTATGAGACTAAAACATACTACTTCTTATTCTTTAAAGTCTATCATTTTGACAAATCCACATACGAGGATATTTATAAAAGCCTTAAATCACTTAGAAATGAACTGGTTAAAAACGCCAATAAAAATATAGCCTTAGACATCGCGATAACAGAATTTAAAAATCCTTTTGATACTCTCCAATTCATAAAAATTTATAACATGCTTCTTTTTCTATTCAATAATACGAACATCAATGTACACATTTACAAGGATAAAATCATATACCCATCTCTTTCTGAAATCCCAAAAATACTTAAAGAAAACCATGATATCCCAATCGCCGGACACCTCGGTGGTAGCCGTATGCTCAAAAGAATCCAAGAAGCCTTCTACTGGAAGAATATGCGTGTGCAGTGACATAGAAAACTATGTAAAGAAATGTCCACAATGCCAGACTAACAAAACTCTCAGGCAGATAAACCGTGCTCCCATGCAAATTACTAGTAAATCAACTGCACCTGGTCACCGAATATCCCTTGATATTGTTGGTCCACTTCCTGAAGCAGGACCTGCCAAATTAAAATATATATTAACGATACAAGATGACCTTACCAAGTTCTCTCCCGCATATCCTATTCGCAGCATCACAGCCGAAGAAACAAGTGAATGCTTGCTCCATTATATTTCAGTCTTCGGTATCCCTAAAATGATCCTCACTGATCAGGGAACCAACTTTACGTCAGAACTCTTCAAGAAAACCTGTGAATTCTTTAAAATAAAAAATCTTTGGGCCTCGCCATATCATCCGCAAACCCAAGGCGCACTGGAACGAAGCCATTCAACTCTCAAGGAGTACCTTAGATCCTATATCAATGAAGAACAAACTAATTGGCCCCGCTATGTCTATACAGCTATGCTCACATATAACACATCCGTTCATTCCACTACTCATTTTACACCATATGAACTTATGTTTGGAAACAAGCCATTCGTCCCAAATTCTATTTACGAAGAATCTCCTGGAGCAACTTATCCAGACTATGTCCGTATGCTACAAAATCGACTCAAATACTCTCGCGAAAAAGCTCTTGATTTCATAAGAAAATCTAAGGAATCTTCTAAATCCTATTATGATACCCATACTCGTCCAAGTAAGTACAAGGTTGGCGATTATGTATATCTTAAAAACCATTTAAGGATGCGTAAAGCACTTTCGCCCCCTTGGAAGGGACCCTATAAGGTAGTTAAGATAAATGGTAACAATACGCTTACCTTACTCATCAATCGGCGCCATATCGTCCATCATTACGATCAAGTGAAGCCAGCGGATATCGAAACCAGTCCTTAAATAAGATTTTATAAACTATTAGTTCATAAGAAATATATTAGGTTAATCCACTTTAGTTTATCCTTAAATATTAATTATTATTTACAGTCCATTTCGAGGTCAATTTAATCAAGATTTCATCCAGCCGATTACTTCAAGTTCGGGTCTATATTATGATTATTTAGGAAAACTTAGAATTAATAATGTTCAATTGAAAATCTTAATACCAGTAGATATTTCACACTTCGGTCCACACGTGCAAAATATCGAAAGGACTTTAGGAATCACAAAACGCTTGTGTAATTAAACGCAAATTATAGAAATAGATACGGAATGTCGTAATAAATTACAACCATTAACAGCGCGATTCCAAGATATGAATAGAGAATTTACATCCATCTCACACTTAATGGATATCAGAACCAAACGTAGCGCTTAGATAGGAGGTATAGGAACAATCTTAAAACACATTTTCGGTACTCTAGATGAAAACGATGGCATCAAATACGAAGATGCGATACAATCTATTCAAAATAACGAGGAACAGTTGACTTCACTAATGAAAGAGAATATTTTAGTTAGTACTTCCATATTAAAACAATATAATGATACATTATGTAAGATAAAAGATAATGAGGAAAACCTCAATAAATCTATCGACAACCTCTCACTGAGTATTAAAAACCTTAATGAAATTACCAATAAATTACAAATATTTTCCAATGTTAATGAATTAATCGATAATCTGGAAACATCAATTCTTACCTTGCCATTCCAATTGGAAGATGTGACGAATGCTATTCTATTTAGTAAACAAAACATTCTGCATCCTGCAATAATGACGCCAAGTCAACTATATCGAGAGCTTTCCGATAATTATAGACATTTACCCAGCGATCTTGAATTGCCTATAACCTTAGAAAATAAGTTCATGTATCTCATTTTAAATATTTCTAAGTTAGTGTGTTATTTTATTAATAATAAGATTATATTTGTTCTACAAGTGCCACTGGTTAACACCAGGGAATATATACTGTTTCATACTATTGCACTCCCTACGCCTTACGATTCTAAGGAACCAAATACGTTCAGCCTAATTACACCAAATAGTAAATACATAGCAGTGACCAAAGACAAATCCTATTATTGCGTCCTCGATGACTTGGAAGCCTGCGAATCTATAAGCCCAGGAAATTTTATATGCGACATTGAGAATGTGTATTCCACGGATGCGAACCATATTTGTGAAAGTGAACTATTACCGAAAGTGATTAGTGAAAAACCGGTACAGTGTGAATCGAAAATCATATTAGGAAAATTAGACATTTGGAAACCCCTGACAAACAATAAGTGGATTTTCATACAATCTGAACCAAACAAAATCTCAATTGACTGCCCAAATTCTAAATTATACGAAGCAAATATCTTGGGCACAGGAATATTAAGCATTCCCAACAATTGTATTGGATACTGTAAAAGCACTACCTTAATACCAAAACATAGTGTTTTGAATATTACTTCACCTATTAATCATATTCCAGATTTTGTTTTAATTAATGACACTTGCTGTAATCTAGTTAGGTTAAATAGTATCATAGATAATGTCTCCCCTATTTATTTGCAAAATATAGACTTAGATGAACTAAATACAAAAAATAAATTAATGATGAACTCTTTGTTGAAAGATTTGAATAGCATAGAACTACAACAAACTCCGCACATTGTAAAATATAGGACGCATTACTCTATCCTTATAATCATAGTTTTTATTGTAATCTTTATAGTCTTAATTTACTTATGTTTCAAGAAATTGTATAAATCTGGCAGCAACCGACATTTCCAATTCAGGCTTAACCTAAATAACTCTTCATCCCAAAACCCTTCTGAAGTAAAAGACAGAACAAACAGACAAGACCCTGAAGTTGAAATCCCTACATCCAGTGCTCCACTTAGGACCAAATTCTAAAAGACTTTGAATAAAACCCCAAAGTCTCTTCTTAAGGAGGGAGGTGTTATACCCCAATAATGTAGGCCTTAGTGCCTCTCTGACTGATTAACAGCTGACCTAAGCATTCTACATCCTATCGTCTCTCTTTTATGACGGAAGCTCAGGCAGTCTGTTCCTAGCTCTCAAACTAAACGGTTGCCAAAAGATCCTCTAATATTACTACTTATTGTGTTAAACTATTCTTATAAATATATCTAATAAAGTATTCTTTCGCGGGTGTTAATTAGTTCTTTTTTTAAAAAGGCATTTTCCAAAACCCGTATAACAGTACGACAAATTAAAATTAACATTTATAATATTGTATTCTCATGCAAGTGACGATTGTATGTCTTAAATGAGAATAAAGATTTCTATAAACCTATAGAGTTCCACAGCTGGCGCTGTAGTTATTAACAAATTATATAATTAACGCGAGTGAAACGGCGGGGCATTGCTAGTGTACTTATACAGATTTGTGGAGGGTATAAAAAGAGGCATACACTAAGCAAGCTGTTCTAATGTTTGTATACACCGGTACTCTTTGTACTCTAAGGATGCAGATGCAGCTAATTCATCCCTGAGTATTCTTTACATGGACTACTATGGACACCATTCGTTCATTCCCAATCATTCTTTCGAACGTGTCCACAGACTAACGAAAAATGTAACGTGTCGGTAGTATCGTTTTGCTATCAAAATGAATAAAGAAGTGATAGACTTTTCGTCTTTTCTCGAACCACGTGATGTCCACTCGTTGACCACGCGTCGTGCACCGATTGACAACGCGGCGTCCACCCGTGAACGCCGAGCGACGAGGCGGTGCTGGTCGGGTGGCGGGTGGCTCTAATGAGCTATGACCCTAAGTAACATCAAGTCTTACAATATATTAGGAAATGAATGAAAAAAAAGGACAATGATACTTCCTGTCTTTCCAAAAACATGATAATAAAGCATTGATCGATCAATAGTTCAAATTCAGAAAGTCAGTTCGTAAAAAGTAACAGTTACAAAAAAGTACGAAAGTCCCTAGCAATGTTTACTGTATCTCAATGATCCCTATTTAGGTATGAGAATGTAGTGTCAAGTTGGTGTCAAGAACTCCTTAGCTTAGGCTACACCCTAGCGCGTGTATCAGTATGATACAACAACGCCATCACGTCGCACCCCGTCGCGATCTTCGTCTACGTAGGACACCCAAAAGAGGTTACATTATAGATTATACATTCTATTATCTAGCTTCCTGGAATGCACTACGCGACTGCACTAATCTCGAAATCAAAAAAGAGTTTTGTATCTCAATGCGAAAACTACTGAATTAATTTCAATGACTAAAGAAACTAAAGGACATGAAACAAGTACAAAATAATCGTGCCACCTAAACTTCAAGTGTCGCAAAAAATGGCTGCCGATTAGTGATGTCCCAAAAATCTACTATGTAGATGTCGTTGTCAGTTGTTGAAATAAGTATTGTCTCCGCACCAGTATTGAAATAAAAATTATTTTGTATGATATCTTCAGAAAAAGGGAGGGCTTTTTTTAAGTCATAGATTTGTACAAAAGTACTGAAATATTGTTCAAACTGAAAACAGCAGTCAGCGTAGTTCGATACTATCGGCATATAATTAGAATCTGCGATTAAGACGATTTTAAGGTGTTATTAGCAACGATAGCAACAGGCGCCTTCAAGTATAGCCCCTTTCTGTCCTTCGATCATTTTTGTTCCATTTAAATGAACCCTACATACAAACAAATTACTTAGGTACTTCTATTTGTAATACTTAATAGTACGTCCATGATTATTCCAGATATAAAATTGCTTTTTAAAAGAAACCCATATTTTTATGAAGCGCTTTCATAAATGTTGAAGATCAGTGAACATAGGTCAAAGTAGTTAAAGAATAGCACAGTCCTTTTAATGCTTTTCTTTTCTTTACATGCATAACGTTACTTCTTCTAGAGGTGATGGTAAAATTAAAATGAGTGCTGTGAGAAACATACATACGGACCAACCAAATCTATAGCCATGGTGTACTGTAGCACTTTGATAAACTAAATACTAGAATAATTAATTTTACTAAAAATTAGTGGTCTTATCACACAGTAATTGGGAATAATATTTCAATTAGGAATAGAACACTGTGGACTTCTATTATTCGAAGAATTCTCAAATTCAGTTAAGTACTTCCAGAGGTTACCCCGTATACAGGGTGAATTTTTTCGCATTATGCAAACTTAAATATAATGATCTGTGATGAAAATAAAAATATACGTATTTTTTTTAGTGTCGTTTAGTACTAAAATCATAAGTTATGACACCACAAAGTTGTTTCAAAATAATCGCGACGTTCAAGCGCACCTAAGCTCAGCTGGTCCGCACGCCGCCGGGTCGTTCACCTCATTCATAAGTTGCAAATTTTCCCTTCATACTTTCACGGGCTTAGGACCGTTAAAATGCAAAAGGGTTGTTCGTTTTTTTGTGATTTGAATGTAACTAATAATTGATTAAAAGAAATTTAATAAACATCTTGTTTAAAGTAACAAAATCAGATAATAGCTTTTGCATTCAGGCGTATTTAAAAAATTTGAATCAACTTATGTACAATTATAAATAATTAAAAATGAAATAATCGCCTATTCACTAAAAATCAAATTTAATTATACTTTAACAAATTTTCAAAATGCATTCCATTTCTTTCTATACAAAGTCTAGCACGTTTTTATACATTTTCTTTTAATTTGCTGAGCACTAAATTGTTATTTTTCACTTCGTCAAACGCACGTACTATAAGCACTTAAGTCTGCAAGGCTTTGAGCCTCTTTGAGCCAAATGTAACACCGCACCATCACGTAATATTCGCGGTGTGAGTACCTAGTCGCGCACGCGACCAGCGCAATACAGGAGCGAAAAACAAAAGCGATCATATCACACAGGGTTGCGCGGACGACTGACGCCATAACTGACGCGACCCCCTGTGTGCGCGGCTCAGGCGCCTACCGCCCCCTCCGCTACTCCCGTGCGACGTTCCTAGGAATTCTGTGCGACCTACGTTCAAGGACGTGGCCAACCAAATCTAAATTGAAAGTCATACAAAATTGAAAATACCTACTAGACTTTGTTTAGAGAGAAATGGAGTTTGATTTTTAGTAAAGGTGTGATTATTTTATTTTTAATTAATTAATTGTTACATAAGTTGATTCAATTTTTTAAAATACGCCTGAATGCAAAAGCTGTTATTTGATTTTGTTACTTTAAACAACAGTTTATAAAATTTCTTTTAATCAATTATTAGTCATTGAAACCACAAAAAATCGAACAAACCTTTTGTAATTTAACGGTCTCAAGCCCATGAAAGTAAGAAGGCAAAATTTGCATCGTATGAATGAGGTGAATGACCCGGCCGCCAGCTGGTCCGAGGTGCGCATGAACGTCGCGATGATTTTGGGAAAATTTATGATTTTATAACTTATGATTTTTGTACAAAGCGACCCTAAAAAAAATACGTGTATTTCTATTTTCATCACAGATCTTAATATTTAAGTTTCCGTAGTGCGAAAAAATTCTTCCTGTATACAAATAAACAAATTGTATTTCTTTTCGTTGTAAAGAAAAAAGTAATATTATAGTTTATAATATTATCTAGCGTAGAAAATCCACAATATACCGGCCTTTTGAATAAATATTTTAAAAGTTAAGATAGTAAATTGCTAGGCACTACAAGGGTGACCAGTCTGACTAGTCATATCTAATGTACCTATAGTAACATATTTTTACTGGGTTTGAAAAATAGAACTGTTTGTTAACATTAGTTTGTAAAATAATATTTATATTAAGTATATAAAAATTTTAATAACATATTCACAATATAAATAAATATAGATAACTAAATAGCATAATTTTCATTAAATAATTTCTGAATGAAACTTTTGAATACTGAGATTTCAATTTAAGCAGTCATGGTACTCATCATGTTGCTGTCGTTTTTTTGTACGTCAAGAAAATGATGAAATAGTTTCCGACACCTTTTTTAGAAGTTTTTTCAAGTTCGTTTTTTAAAAGATTCTTTACATTGTACTGCATCTGGATTATTAGTGAAACCACTACAAGTTCTTATTGGTCGCAAAAATAACTCGCCGTGGTTTTGATTCACATCATTCAGAAGCAGATATTTAGAACTATGAGATTTTTCTCTCCCGGAAATATCAAATAAAAATTCAGCCACATTCTGTAAACAATTAATATTTTCCTGTTACTTTTTCACAATAGAGGATTTACATGGTCAAGAAATTAAAAAGTAATTAATTACCATTCTAAATATTTTCTCTGATTCCCAATAACCTTTGCGAGGGCAATGTTCATACATAAAATTATTTTCTTAATGTTCTATCGAAAGAAGTTTCTTCGAAATGCAAATAGCATAATATATATCATGAATACATCATATGGGTTCAATTTTCTTTTCCGATTATGTCAAGCCACTCTTTTTCTCTAATAATACATGATGGTAATCTGAAACGAGATAATTATGACATTTAAACATGATACCTGTATTATCGATATTTTTTTAATATAGGTACATGAACAGCCCTAACTGCAATAACAACAAAAATGATATGAAGTAATTTACTTTATTATATGAATAAAAACTGCTAATAACTAAAAATATACATGACTATAATACAGTAAACTAAGAAACACAGTAATTACGATGGAAATATATACGACATCAGACTAAATTAATGAATTTCTGTTACGTACCAGTGCAATTATAGATTTCGTTGATTATTGCTTTTCCTCGAGCCACATTCTAACACACTACACTTGGAAATTATTGTGGCCTTATGCTAGATTCTCCGTTAACAAAACAATTCCAATATCCAGCACAAAATCACAGAAACATTAAAAAATATTAAATCCATTGATATGTTTGACACTTCCTGTACTTGTCAGCGTGTCGCAATAAATGGCGGACCGGCACGTTTTGACATTACAATGATTTTCTCTTACACACACAAGAGACCGTAAGTCAAAAAGAGACAACGCTACGTTTGAATGTTATGCATTAAAATATATATAACTAAATATTGCTATAGATCAACATGCCATGTCCTTTAGTTTCCTTAATCATCGATTAATTTAGACCACATTTTTTTTTTTTTATAATTTTTTTTTAAATAGCACCGTACGTGAACATTGCCAATGACAAATAAAGCGAGGAAACAATTCAATAGGTTTAAAAGGAAATTTGGAATGATTATCGCATTTGCCAATGTTACGCATTAACACAAACTAGTATACAGACACAGAATAAGTAGAATCCATGTAGAATGACAAGTAAATTAGTTTTTTCTTATCGTAAAACTCCTCCAGTAAAGTGATAGTAGGCTTTACTGAAGTTATAAAGGACTTGGAAGAGCGCGAAAACTTCAGCTACACATGTTTATTTAGATCTCCATTCTTGTCACTTACACAGAACTTTAAAACGCAATATACTATCACTGTTGTACTTCAAAACTCCTAAAAATGTAAAAAATAGAAAATCTAAATAAAATGACAATCTCAGTTCTCCCGTTCCCGCCAAAAAGTCCCTAGACCACACTTGCTCTTAGATTTAGTTACTGTTAATTTTTTTTTTCTAAAATTGTAGCTAAGTACTCTACAACGGCCAATAATAATATTACTGTCAAGGAACGTAAATATTATATGCTCCTTGGAACGTAATTTCGAAATTTGAATAAACGTCTGCATTACGAATAATTTCTAGATATTCTTGTCAATTATATACAAAAGATCTTAACTGAGAATTTGTGAAATTAAGAAAAGTATAATTTTAAAATGCTGTTAAGAGATATAAGGACTTGTTCTGTAATGTTGAGAAGAGCTGCACAGCCTAATTTTTATGTGCCTAAACGAAACTGGGCGCAATCGACTCATGTAATAGCTACTCTCCCTAGAGTTCGTGTCTCTTTTCTTGTGAGTAGGTACCTAAATAATTTTAGACCAAGAGAAAACCTTCTTTGACTACTAAGGTAGACTTCGGACTCACAGCCG
Source organism: Zeuzera pyrina (assembly GCA_907165235.1). Classification (NCBI taxonomy): domain Eukaryota; kingdom Metazoa; phylum Arthropoda; class Insecta; order Lepidoptera; family Cossidae; genus Zeuzera; species Zeuzera pyrina. The sequence continues at coordinate 3,497,672 of OU015639.1, forward strand.
CTCGGAGTGAGGGCTCCGTGAGTACGATTCTCCCTTAGGAGGGAAAGTAAAGAGCATCTTAGCCCATACAACCATGTCTTCAGTAATAAATAGATATATTCTTCATATTATTTCATTAAAACGTCGACGTAATACATTTTAATGTTTCTTGGAGTTTCTATCGACAAATATATTAAGGCAGTCTTTCTAGTAGGCTTCACTGAGGTGGATTAGGCCACTATAAAAGTCTCAACGTCACGGTTCTAAATTAGCACATTTCAAAAATTCTACAATAATGTACAACAGTGTAGACACTGGGACGCAAAACTACGCCAATTTTATGTCACAATGTCTGCTATTAACAATTTAGAAATAATTAAAATAAACGCCCGACTACTCCTCATAAAAAACTCTCCCACTCCATAAGTCCGTACAGTCTTTACCAATGCGCAAGAGGGGCTCCGGTGGATTCCGTTGGAGATCTTGAGACTCAACAATGTGCAAAGCGTTCATAACTTAATTTCACCGCCGAGCCCTGAATTTCTCACGAAGGTTTCTCCTGCCTTGCCAAAAAAAACGCATTGTGTACCTATGTTGGCTTCCAGTGCCGTGCTGCGCGGCCTGCGTCTTAAATAATATAGTTTAATTACAAAAAATATGTACTTAATATCTAAATTTGCTTTACAGGAGAAAGTATTACGTGCTGCCTTCATGATGACTGTGTGGCTGACACCTGTAGCATATTTTCTATCTCAGATTAAAGTATGGCGTCGTGAATATTTGGGAAAATAGTAATTTGAATGCCTTAAATAAACCAAATTAAAGTTTCGTTTTGTATTATTTAAATATGAAGTCATTCAAATGATTTCTTGTAAAGCTTACCGCAAAAGTAATAGCAGTTGTAGAAAATAATAACTTGGGAAATAATTGTCGAAAATTAAATAATACCACAATGATGAAATGATGATACATTTAGGTGGTGGTGTATTTTTACCTACTCGAAATGTACATGCATATTACGTACATACATATCTTCACGCTGTATCCTTAACGGGGTAGTCGGGGAGGACATAGCGCCAAGCGTCGAGGTCCTTACATCTTTCGCTTCCTCAAATCTCATCATTCTTACACTTTCGCCTAGGTATGAGAGTGCTTTTGACATTTCTGTCAGCTAAGACTCTGGTTATTTGATCTTTATAAGTCCGCCTTGGTCTTCCTTGGCTTCTTTTACCACTCGCTTTCGCTCTGTAGATTTTCTTCGTCACTCTTTCGTCACTCATTCTTTCTATATGCCCGAACCATCTAAGCATTTCTTTCTTCATTTTTACAATACAGGGCGACAAGTCACCGTCTATCCCTACACATACTCTGTGGCTTCGTTATATGACTTCACAGCCTGCAGTAAGGGGTCCTCCACACCCTATTCAGGCAGAAGACTCCACAATTTCTTTCCCACTACTCTATCGAATGCTTTTTTAATATTCACGAAAGCGCAGAAAACTTTCCGACCTACAGCCAGAAACTTCCCCACGATACCGTGAGCGAGAAAATCTGATCCATACAACCCCTACCGTTCCTAAAACCACCTTTTGTCTCCCACAAATATCTTTCAGAAATGCCTTTCATACGTTCAGTCAAACCTTGGTATAGACTTGCTAAGTTGACGGCCCTATAGCACACGCAGTCTAAATGAGAACCTTTCCCTTCATAGAGAGGTACTATGACTGCGGTGCGCCAGTCCTCCGGAACCTCTCTTCTGTTAGCAAAGATTGCACAATTTATAGTATGAATCCCAGACCCTGGGACCACCATATTTGTGTTTCCACATTTCTGACTTCTTATTACTTTTTCCATCGCTTTCATACTAATTACTTCCTCAAGTTTCTGACCCCGAGTGTGGCGATTCGTTAGAATCGCTCTCAGTGTTAGAGACAGTCGCCACTCTCATACAGTTCTCTACTATAATAATCACTCCATCGTTACAGATCATCTTTTTTGTCTGTTAGCAGGTGATGTTCTTTCGAACGCACTTTGTTCATTCTGCAAGATGTCGGATCACTTCGGTACTTACGTATTTCTTTCCAACATAATTTGGAATTTTCCTTGAAGTTGTCCGAGATCTTGTTTTCGTCTAACGCCCTACACCTTTCACGATTTTCTTTCACTAGTGCCTTTTCGTTTCTGCTTTCTGCAGCTTTTATCTCTCTTTCATCAAATCCTTCATACTACAGCTATTTTTGGCAACAAGGTAGTCTTGCCATGCTTTCTTTTTTTTGTACACAGACTCTGGAAATACTTTAACTGCTGCTTACGTGGTTTTATACATAATGAGGTGTATTATTGAGGTATCGGTGATAGAAGTCGATTTTTACGATTTCTTGCAATCCACCAGTCAAGAATGAACCGTTTCTGTTCTGACGCTTCGCCGGCCACTGCCGTGGCACGCTCGCTTCGCTCGCTCGGCTCGCGCGTTGTGGTCAACATACTAACCTAACCTACTCAAAAAGAGAGTTCTTATAGAGCCGATTCTGTTCAGTCGCTTCAATCTCAACTCGCAAAAATTGTCTTTGAGCTTATTTTACACAGTTCATCTTAAGATTAGCCGAGACCACCTCACCATTCCACCACAGATCATGCTTTTTACCATTCCCAATCATAATTATACATTACACTTCTTTTGCAGCCTCGATCAAACTGTCTCTAAGGTTCTGACAACATTTTTCAACATACGCTTAAGCTTACCGGATACTTGACATGTGTTATCGTATATTATTTAATGCGCGAGAGAAAAATGTTTTTTGGACCCTAAAAGTTAGTAATTATTCTTTTGTTATTTTGTTGATTGCATCCTGTTAAATTTTGCTGTTACAATTTATAACTAGCTGTTAAAACAGTCCTCTTAAATAGATTTAGAAGACTACTTCATAATGAGTTTTCGGCGGGATTTTGTGGAGAGTAGTTGGGCATTTAACTATTTGCAAATTGTTTCTAGTGGATGTTGCGATGTAAAATAGCCGTAGTTTTGCATTGCAAGTATTTACGCGATTTTGCAATATGTGAAATAGAATAACAGCTTAGTATACAGCGTGACGTTAAGATTTTTTAGTGGCTTAGACTGCCTTAGCGAATCTCACTAGAAAGATTGCCTGAATATAGTTATCATCAGAAACTGTAATAAACATTAAAATGTATTGTTAACATTTCGATATAATAATATGAAGAATTGTTCATTAGGGAAGACATCGGCTTCATAGGCATAGATCTCTTTGCCTCTCCTCTCAAGAAAGACGCATACAAACAACAACGACTTTACCGCATTGAGAAACAAACACTCCTTTATTTTTTATCCCAATTTATCCTCATTTAGTCGGCATGAAATAATTAAAAATTTGTTTGTTTTGAATCCTTAGAGATAGTTTTCAAATTAATTCAAAATCTAGGGTAATTTGTCTTCAAAAGTCAATGATTATCACAGACTTTTAAATGGAAGCAGACTATACCCATCGATACAAAATGCATGGCAAAGAAGATGTTAGATTTTCGGCTCGCGCTTTGTACGTTATTTAGAAAATCGAGGAAAAATTTAAAGATTGTTAGAAAAATAGTGAAATTGCAATTTTTATTATGTATTTTTAGTACAAGAGTAATATTTTATTATTTAACAGGGCTATACGGACAACAAGTACGCCATAACGAGTTTGTTCCAAAACTAAATGCGAAGTATTCAATTTACTATCAAACTCATGTGATATGTAGGTATATTATTAACAAAGTAATGATAAAAAAATCTCATCCATTAATTTATTCTTTACTAAACAAAAATACTTACAAAGAACATTCAGCGCAATTATTTTTATTTTGTTGAAAACATGTGTAGTTGAAAATGTCTTGGAGTTGTGATTATGAATATACTTTGAACGTCGCGCACGTCACGGGTGAAATCGGTCACAACGCTGTCAAAAACTATGGAGCACAGATTAAGTATTTGTAGCAAGCTACAGATGTGACAGTCGCTTTACCGTAATTGTTATGTATTTCGTTTTGGCGCTCCTATCGTCTACTTAAATGTTCAAGTTATATTTTTTATCACTATTCATATTAACCAAGCTTGATAAAATACAACACCATCTTTGATGTGCTGACTAAAAATCTCTACAATTCACACTAGTACTGCATATATCAAAAGAAGCGTATTTATTTCTAATTTCGCTTAACTTTTACCTGTTCCTCTAACGAGGTTATTTTTTTTAAGTACTTATATTTTCCCCATATTATATCCAAAGATTAATAAAATAGAACTTATTTAATCTGATGACTTAATATTTGTTGTCGCTATATTGCATTTCTCAAAAGAAAAGTTGATTTGGTTGATCTGTTTCCCGAGGTGTCAAAGATTTCATTTCTTGTTAATTTTTTTATACCCTAAACTGCAGTGTGGATATGTTCAAACTGTGAACAGGCCACTGTTTGAGATTTTAAATAGATTTCAACAGTTAAGACCTGCAATATAATTTGTTACAAAGAGTACTATTAAATAACTATTAAAAGTGGATGACGTCAAATATGTCATTGACGCCATCTTGTTTAGGTAAGGTGTTGCCTATGATATGTGCATATAATACTTTTGTACGAAAGAACTAGGCTAATATAGTATATCCACAGACAAACTACCCTAGAGACTTGAAATGATTACGAATTTCTAAGCGAACTATTCTGTCAAGGTTAGAGGAATGAGACGTAAGCGGGCGGCAAGGTAACGTCACGTACTAAACGAAATAGTGATGTACTCGTAGATATTGTATATATCGATAAATACAAGAATTATTTTCATAAGCTTGTTTTAAAAATAGAAATAATAAAATATGTATGTTTAATCAAAACAAGATTCTTTATTTCGAAACAAAAAAATCAAAAATTTGGAATAGAAATCAAATTCGTTTGGGTAGTACGTGTTTCTCCTAATGTAAAACTTTAATGTAAAACAAAAAATTAAATTAACAAAAAACGAAACTGAAAAGCTTTGGTGGTAGAACCACCCAACCTTTTCGTCTTTATGTATTTTTTTAACCAACTTTAAAAAGAAGGAGATTCTATGTGCGTCTGTATGTTTTTTTATGTATGTTCACCGATAACCTCATCAATTGTGTACCGATTTAAAATTTTTTTTTTTCGTTTGATATACTTCCGAGGTGGTCCCATTTAAATTGCACTGGTATTGAGCTTGGCCTTTGAAGATACACGAAATAATAATTACTAATTATAAGCTTTATTTATATTGATGATACATTTTTATATCATTTCGTTCTATAATTAGAAAAGTAGTTAGTTGTAGACCCGTCCTATATATTTATTTAGACCAAGGTCACTCAAATGAAAGAAATAAAAAAAAATAAGAAAAATTTAAACCTACTAGAAATAAACACTAGAAAGTATAAAATAACTATCCTTTACTAATTACATCTCAAATACAAAAAAAAACTGTATACATACGATATAAATACGTATATAATTAAATTTGCTTGAGTGTTAGCCGACGGAAATGTCAAAAGCACTCGCATACCTAAGCAAAAATGTGTGAGGAGAATGATGAGATTTGAATAAGCGGAAGAAGTATGTAAGGACCGCGACGCTTGGCGCTCCGTCCCTCTAACTGCCCCGTTAGGGATATGGTGTGAAGATTGTATGTATGTATGTACATAATTAAATTTGACGGTTATTAAAGTGGGTTCCAAATTAATGTGCCACAACAGAAAGTCTATTAGTTTGGGAGGCTTGCATCGATTTCAGTAACTGTCGAATTTAATTATATAGGTATTTGTACCGTATGTATAAAGTATTTTTTTTTTATTTGAGTTTTGATTAGTAAATAATAGTTATTTTATACTTTTCAGTGTTTTTTTTAAGTCGGTTAAATTGTATTCTTAAATTTTTTCCGAATTAAATTGAACCAAAAACTCGAGATATAATCTATCGAATATAAGAGAATCATCAAAATTAGACTATTCTGTCAAAAGCTACGCATGGTCGTATACAAAAAAAAATATGCACCGATTTGAGAACCTCCATCATTTTTTCGTCGGTTGAAAAAAGAACGGTGACATCTTTTTAATGATAACTGTGTTTTTTTAATAGAAAAGGTGTATCTCTGTACCAAATTACATCTTAATCCGTTCAGCGGTTAAAAATTTCCCATACAAAGTTTAATCCCTATTTCACTCCTTTAGGGGTAGATTTTTGGAAAAAAGAAGTATATTTTTTATTAGAAAAGGTTTTATCTATGTACTATACTAAATTTCGTCTTAATCAGTTCAGGAGTTAAAAATTTCCCATACAGTTTCATCCCCTTATTCACCCCTTTAGGGGTAGATTTTTGAAAAATAAAGTAGCATATGTTGACCCCCTGGTGTCAAACTATGTCCATGCTAAATTTTATTAAAATCGGTACGGCGGTTTAGCCGTGAAAACAGACAGACGGAGAGACTTGCATTTATAATATTAGTATGGATATGGATTATACAATTATATAATATTATATAATTATATATTACATTATATATTAATATATTATATTATATAATTATATGTTATATATTATATTATTATATAGTATGGATAGTATGGATGGAACTAGGTATATAATTTCAAAGAGTGGTAGTCATTATAAATTCTCAAAATTAATGGAAAATATATTGATATATCGATACGTTTTTTCGCGTCCCTACTTACACGTGCCATCTTGCAAGAGTGAGGATGCAATATGTAATTATAGCTTGCTAGACAACGACAAACGCTGACTCAAAGCTACCAGCGACCAGTATAGCGAGAGCTCTGCATTTTTTTGATATAAATTTTTATTATTAATTTTATACTTACCGATGATACGTGATATTATCCTTTTTGAAACTATTTTTACGACTGTCACTACCACACCACTCTACAGCGCAATTTGGCATTGTTTACGTAATTTATAATATATTTTTTAAAACAATTAGACACAGGTCACGGATCTGCTTTCTGGTTAATACTAAAGGAGCGCGCGTTTGTGTTTGAAGTTATATGAGTGTTTGAGCGCATCGATGGCAGAAAACGGTGCCCTTTCATTTCCTGTCTTTAGGCTAATTTGTCTGTGTATATACCGAAACCATAATTAAAACACTTATTTAATATTAATTTCTAAATTATAACTGTACAAAGTGCAGGCCGGAGCTCCATGCATTCGTGGAACGTCTCCTTTACACTAACAAATATTACTCACACACATGCAGAACTCAGGTCCCGATTAAGGAGTGGGTGTTTATACTGCGTATTATCTTCGAGCGGGACTATTTGGGATACCACAAATTATATTTTTCATGTGATAAAACAAGAAATAAATTAACTAAGTAATGTACTAGTATAACAGATGATTAATTTATTATATTCCTTCTTTTTGTAGATTGTTTTTGTCACATGAAGGATGTAATTTGGAGTGTTTAATAGCTCCACGATACAATATTATGATTGTTCGTTCGATACATGAGGCCCGACGGCTGTGCGCTGCTGGTCTTGAACCGCATGTACATTGTGATGACCTTGCTTGCGGTTCAATTTATGTGAGTACATGAAGTTTAATAACATAGGTAAACGATATATTTTTAAAAGTCGGGAAATTTGATAATCAGGCAAGTGAAAGTTTTGAATTTAGACTTTTTGGCGCGAACAAAAGCGTGGTTGGCATTTTATTCATAATTCAGATTTGCTATTTTTTGTGCTTTTGGGAGTTTTAAGTGCAAAAATTATAGTATATTGTACGTTAAAGTTGTGTGCGAGTGAGAGGAATTGGAGGAATTTCGTTTAACTGTCCTTTGTAACTCCAGTAAAGTCTACTTACCATTGCTTTACTGTACGTGTTTGTGAGACTTGGTTATGAGAAAATAAAACAAGTTTTATATCAGACGAGTGCTATCGTTAACTATTTTTCTAAGGAGATAAGCGTCAGTGAATGTTTTATAAAATTATTACATAACTTCATCGCTATACTTTGTCCTTTGATTATTATTTTCTCAAACTACGCATAAAACGCAATAATTAAAAGAAATCGGGAGATAGTTGATGGGTGATCGATCACATCGAGAATAAAAACTAAAATAGCTTACACAATAAAACAAAGAATGTTTTCAGTCTTTTATTTATTAATCGGATTGTTTTCTTATTACATTATCTAAGAACTCATTATAGATGTGCATCAAACACATTATTTCACTGTTTTTCAATGTGTGCCAGAAGTGACTAGCGCAGAATGTCGGATATGCTAAGGATTACCATTGCAAGTAATGATAGGTATTATTTGTCATTATTCGCCTCGAGATATCATTATTTGTTTTCACCATTTTTACATGTGAACACACAATTTATGCATAATAAAGTCCATCTTCGATTACCTGAAGTTAGAAAGTTGTATTATTTTATAAATAAATTAAAAATAATTTTGTAATTATGAAGTATGGCTTCCAGCACTGGCTTTTTTCTAAACAACACTGGCCCAGGTTCAGCCCAGCATAGCGACTAGAGATTAATTTGGTGATAGCATGTTCATTTTTAATAGATATGTTAAATTTCATGGTTAAACAACAACAGGGTTTTACGGGTACGGGCTCTTTTACATAATAAATGGGGTTCAAAATGTTTTGAGCACAAAACTACCAGAATTGGGCTGCCAGTTTGTTCTATGTAGCCTTTCTTATGTATTTCTTTTATGTAGTTCTTTAACCAAAAAATTTGAAGATTTTCATCCTTTAGAAACCCGAAATTAACAAGGTATACATCAAAACCAAAAGATAGTTGCAAAAAATAGATAGTTGCTTAACCTTAGGTACCTGTCCATTAATATTTAATTTTATTACGAGACTCAGTTTTCTCTAAATTGGGACCTTTTTAAGGTGCAAGTACTAATAATATCGAATCGGTTAGGTACTTGGTACAAAAATATAAAAAACCTAAAAAAAAACCTTATACAATAATAAGGAAACTTTAATTATAACAGTTTGCAACATTTTTAAGTGTCGGACCCATGAAATACAAAAACATCAACTAACTGAATGCAGTAATCGAACAATTTGCAACATCACATTTACTTACCGATGGAACGTGATTTTTGGGGCTTTTCGGTATGAGGCGTTGCAACTATTGGGGGTACAACACTTTTGTATCATATTTTGAACTTTAAATAACCAAAATAATGTTTATACACCAAGAAATATTTAATCATCGAACATGTGACGTACTACACAATTAAACAGGCGCCATACTCCGCTTATTTTGACTTAAGCGGAAGATGGAGGCTGCCACGGTTTCGGAATTGTCTATGTGTGCCATTGTGTTGCAACAAATGAAAGAAAAGGATAACTGTATACAATTCTAAACTACAATAAAAGTGACAGTGTTATTACTTACACGGTATCTATGTGTAAGTGAATTATATTTGATCTGCTTCCATTTATAAATTTGTGATTGTGTTGCAACAAATGAAAGAAAAGGATAAAGATATACAATTTTAAACTACAATGAAAGTGACAGTGTTATTACTTACACGGTATCTATGTGTGAGTGAATTATGTTCGATTTTTCCATTTATAAATCTGTGATGATTATTTACATTTACTTTAAATTTTCAGTTAAGGAAAAATTAAGACCTGGCAACACTGTTGTTTATTGTTTTTCTTTCCTACAGTATTGAGCTAACCTCTATTGCTTTTTTCTTAGAATGCTAACTTACAAACAGTATTACAATGAAGGAAAGTAAACAAACTCCTATAGAAGATCTAACAGAATTGAGAAATTATTTCGCATCACACAATGTAGTTCGGGAATACATAGCACATAGTTCGAAGGTCCACTCTGTAGGTTGGTCGTGTGATGGTCGCAGGCTTGCCTCAGGTTCTTTTGATAAAAGTGTAGCTATATTTGCATTGGAGAGGAATAGATTGGTAAGTAATCCCCAATAAATCTCCAATATCGTTAGAATGTAAAGTATTATAATTTTTTTAGATATGTTCGTTTCGTAACGTAACTTATCTAAGACCATAACTGAAACTGTCCGCTATAAGTACTAAATGAAAAGTAAGTATCCAAATCTTTATTCATATTCCATTCAAATCTATTTAACGTAATTCCTCTTCCTCTTATATGTGTAAGTATCCAAAATAATTCTCTAACTACAAATGAAACATCTAAATTAGGTTCTTATTGTATGTGTTTAAATCGATAGCATATATACATATCTTCACGCCGTATCCCTAACGTGGTACTTTCGATGGTATAAATACTAGTAATTCAACGATTTCCTTTATAAATCCTGTAGGTACTAAGGCTTTGATATTTATCAAAGAACTAAGGTTAAAATATATTGTACAAAAAATGTAATGCATATCCAGAATATTTCTGGTGCATTGTTTCCCTAAATCCATAAAAACAAAGTTTTAGGTATATGCTGGTAACAATATTATAACAATAATCATCTCACGACAATGTCATCCTTATTATTGTATTATAGAAGTGTTAATAATCAGATTTGTTTCTTGATATGTCGTTCAAGTAGTTAAAAAGACACAACTCTGAGCTGATGTCTTCGCTACACTTCACAATCACATTAGACTTCTTATCACTAGAAGTCGTTTTTGGGTAGAAAAGAATAAACTGAAACTTTGCTTTTTGAAAATCGATTAATACTGAAAACATCAACTATATGGGCATAGTTTTGGCTCCTAAGAATTATAATCAAGTGTCAAAATGGTAAATGGTAGTTAATCAAAAGGTTAGCCTCATGAAACATGCAATGATTAAATAACCTTTTCTTTAGCTCTGTCAATGCCACAAGTAAAGATTAACTGTTTTGTTGTTGAGCTTTTACGTTTGTCATAATGACTGAAATCTTAATAATGCATGGAACAACCATCATATAAGCAACTTTATCTAATAATTCACATCCTCGAAATGTCACCATTTATTTTATGTTAAATGGTAAATTATAGGTTCAGGATTTCGTTTTCCGTGGTCACACAGGCTCTGTTGACCAGCTGTGCTGGCATGCGTCACACCCAGATTTACTGAGTACAGCAAGTGGTGATAAATCAGTACGAATATGGGACACGAGGTATTGATCTTATATCATTAGTAACAACAAAATCATGTATGTATATGTTCAGAATATTAAATTCTATACTTAAGTTTTACATAATAGCATTTCAAAAGGAAAATACTATTTTATTTAGATATCATATCATAGAATCTAGGACATGCGGTAGTGTGCCAAACCTATTTCAAAGAAAAAAGAACTGGCGACGCAGCAGCCATGTGTTATATTACACGAACCATTTAGAGCCATAACTCAAATTATTAATTTCATAACTCAAAATTTATTAAACATAAACACATTGCACACCCACAAGTTTGGTTTATTTATTGTAACCCCTAGATTAAATAAAACTCAGAATTTCATAAGTACAGCTCAAACGGTTATTGAGATAATTATAAAAATCGTCACTGACTGATTGACTGACTGACATATAGATCAAAAACCTAACCCACTTCCAGATGACCTAGAAAGTTGATATTGACGTCCAGCTGGGTAATTGTGTGTATCCAAAGGGAGAAATCAGAAAACACTGAATTTTTAACATTTGAAATATTTTCCAAGCAATTGATTTTTATTAACAATATTTAGCAGAGGGCAGACTTATGTAGCACTCTCCAGAGTTAAAACACTAGATGGGGTACATCTTATTAATCTAGATCCTAGTCACATTAAGAGGAACAAAAAAGTTCTAGATAGTAGAATACAATCGCTTGCAAATGTTATACCACACTGACTTAGCCAATTTATGCATTAACAGAAAACGTGTAAACAAAATTGCAGATAATGAATGGGCACTCTAATATTTGTAATATTCAAGAAAATTAAGAAAATAGCACAAAAAAGAAAATTATAAGGCAGGAAAAAAGATCATCTTTACAAATAACTTTTGAATGATGAATAATAATAATTTCTTTACAAACATAAATGGTGAAAATGGGAGTCAAGTTTAATATTAAGAATATGCCTGGCGCCGACAAAAGAATTGGAATCTTAATGGGTGCCAAGTTCTGTAGATAATCCTGAAATTTATTTATAAGAACATACAACATTCTAAAATAAATTTAACACAATTTCTTGATTTTTCTGCTACAACAATGTTTGCTATTTAAAAATGATAACTTTTTAAATTTCAACAGTCGAATTATTTACACAAAGCAGATAACTTAGACTAACTAGCCTTTAGACTAGGCTATGCACCACTGCATCTCTCATAAACTGCAAGTCCCAAGTCATCTTTTAAAATAATTCATTTCCCTATATAAAATCTTTTGCTTTCAGACAGGATTCTTTCCTTCACTGATTTGATCGTCTTTTAGTACACATATCACGCGGACGGCCAGATCTTTTTCTGCTACAAACATAGGATGTTTCATTATATCTATCAATAGTTCAGTACACAAACATTCAGTAATACCAAACGAATGGAGAGTTTCAAAAATGGCATTTGACTCCAAACCTACTTTGTGTAATGCTATCACAGCAATTCGGTTCTCTTTATCACCCCACTCCATTTTAATATCACGAATATTTAACAAAAATTGGCGCGCAAATGAGATAACACTATGAATATTCAGTAGTAGTATGATTCTCCCTGAGGAGGGAAGGTAAAGGGATCTTATCCCATACAACCGAAGTCTTCAGTAATAAATAGATAAATTATTCATATTACTTCATCAAAATGTCGACGTAATACATTTTAAATGTTTCTTAGTTTCTGGCGACAAAAATAAAATTGAGGCAGTTTTTCTAATAGGATCCGCTGAGGTAGACTAAGCCACTAAAAAAATCGCAACATCACTACTAAATAAGTACTTATTTCAACAATTTCACATAACAGCACAACAGCGTAGATACGACACAAAACTACGCCAATTTTACATCTCAAAATCTACTAGAAACCATTTGCAAATAATTAAAATAAATGACTAACCACTCCATTTTACGGCCAGATTAGTTATTTGTGGCTGCAATTTATAAAATCGATTTTAACACCTCCAATTTACGTATTGAATCTCCCATTTCCGGTTTTTGAGTATATGAATGTTACAGATCACATAAATGTACAGCAACAATACCGACAAAAGGTGAAAACATTAACATAGCATGGTCACCAAACGGGTCTACGATTGCTGTCGGCAACAAAGAAGACCTAGTCTCGTTTATTGACACAAAGACCTTTAAAGTGGTGAGTTCCTCCAAGAAAAATAAAAAAAATAAAATTTGGTTATTGATTTAGTTGCAAACAAGATAATGTAATTATTTAAATTCGCTATGGATATACGGCTTATTATGTATTTACTTATTTTCTCTTGCTCAAGTGTCCCTTTGACAATCTTAATTCAAAGAGAAAGACACACTTGAGCAAGCGACTTTCCCTTTTTAGGATTCCATGGGAAAAATGGCAAAAACCATGTTTTATCATGTTTGTCTGTCAATCCCTGTCACAACCGATTTATTATGTCATCTTTACACCTAGAGAGCTTGAATTGTACACAGGGATTCCATTTTGCGTTGTTGTGGTTTATACACGTGTTAGTGGGAACTTTTAGAATTTTTGGTTATTTTTTCATGAATTAATCTTTTTTTCGTGTTAAATTGTTGAGCTCTTTATCCTAATTGTTTTATTAAATGTGGTTGTGGTTTGTAATTAGGTAAGTACTTATTTGTTGCCTGAACCTCCTGACCCTCCTGATATGTCGCCGGAAATAATGGAAATTAATCAATCAGCAAATTTATTTCTACAAAACTCGAACATCGTCCATTAAAAAGACATAGCGAGACTTTATCTCCGGCACATGTTACCAACAAAAAATATGTGGTAGAACCGTCCACCTCTTCTGAGACAATGTTTGTTCATCCATCGCTTACTGCTGGCCCCAAGTTATATGGATGTTCTGATAAAGGACCCTTCATAGTTCACGTGTCTAGAATCGAACCAGGCCCTTCTATAGGCATCACTATCCGCCCAATCAAATTCGGTCAATTTCTCTTTAAGAATGAGGTTGAAAATATTGTTTCTGATGGAGTGAAGGGTGTGAGCCGTAACAAGATCTCCCTGTTGAATTTAAAACAGGAGACGATGCCAATCAATTTATATCTTTTCCAACTCTTGAAAACAATAAATATAAGGCTATTATTCCTACTTACATTGTTACCAGAATGGGTATTGTTAAAGGTATACCTACGGAGCTGGGAATGGAGGAATTTGTAAAATCTTTGGATCTCCCACAAAATTGCGGACCTGTTATCAAAGCAAGACGTTTCAGTAGAAAAGTTACAGTTAATGATTCCACCAACTGGATTCCGACTCAAACTGTTGTTTTAACCTTCCAAGGTCAGGTTCTCCCCCCTCGCGTTTTTGCCTTCCACACTTCTCTTCCTGTCGACTCATATATATTGCCTACTATCCAATGTTTTAGTTGTTGCAGATTTGGTCATGTCCGTGCACAATGCCGTTCAAAACCCAGGTGTTATCGTTGTGCGCAACCTCATTTTGGTGATAGTTGTGAGATTTCTGAACACCAGTCGACCTGCCTCTACTGCTCGGGTAGCCATTTTGCTACCAATAAGTCTTGTCCAGAGCAATCTAGACAGAAATCCATTAAGATGGTAATGTCACAGGACAATATTTCCTACGCTGAGGCATCCACTCAATTTCCTTCAGTCCGCAGAAGTTATGCTGAGACTTCTAAATCTTTTACTACAAACGTAATTCCCTCTTCTTCTCCTAATAAACAACTTCTCCCCCCGCATAAGAGATCCTACACTAAAACAATGATACGTTCTCGTCTGTCGGTTTCTCGTCTCGTCGTGGAATGTGTAGATCCTCCACGTTCTCTTCGTAGCCAATACCTATGCGACAGATTTTTTTACAAAATGTTACAAAATTCCTCCCATCTTTTACACTCCAAGCTTAATATTCTTAAAAGTTCTTTAATTGAACTTCATCGTCCAAGCGATGACTGGCCTTGCTTAGCAAAAAGACTTGCTTATTTCTCCCATCTTTCTGTACAGGTTTCTCAGTTTCCATGTAACCCTCTTTTTTCAGTTCCTTTTGATGTCCTTATCTACCGTCCTTCCGTCCTGTTAAACTTTGGTATTAAGAAAAGTTTTCCCAACGCTTCTACAACTTTTTTCGAAAATCTGTCCAATGACTGGAGTGGCTGGACAACAATGTACACGGACGCCTCGAAATTATCGAAAATCAGTTGTGTCGGCGCTGCCGTTTGGATCCCGTCATTTCGAATTATCCTCAATTATAAGCTCCCTCCTCAATCCTCTGTATTTACTGGGGAAGCACTAGCTATCTTAGAAGCAGTTAAATATGCTAACGCCCACAATCTTGGTAACTCTATTATTTTTTCCGATTGCTTTAGTTGTCTTCAATCCATTATCTCCAATCCTTTACGCTCCAAATCAAGGTTCCCAATTATTTTAAAAATCAGACAGGAACTTTTTACTTGTTTTCAAAAAAACTTGAAAATAGTCCTTGCTTGGATTCCTAGCCATTGTGGTATCCCAGGCAATGAATCTGCGGATTCTTGTGCTAGACACGCAATCTCCCAAGGCTCTTCTGACAATTATGCCGTCTACTGTCACAATTTGAGGTCTTCAGCTAAACTTAGACTGACGGAGGCATGGAACCGGGCTTGGTCAGTTTCTAAATCGGTCAAGGGCAAATTTTATGGCGACATTCAAAATGAAATTCCTCCTAAACCCTGGTTTTTCTCATTCAGAGATGCGAGCAAAAGGATTACCTCTACTATTTGCAGACTCTGGCTGAATCATGCTTGCACACCAGTTCATCTGGCTAAATTACATATCCGTGATCACTGTATCTGTGAGTGTGGTTTAGAAGAGGGTACACCTGATCACTTATTTTTTAACTGTCCCAAACTAATATTTTCCCTCTATGATGTTCTTCCTCCTGATATTCCTCGTCCTACCTATTTTAAACTCTTATTGTCCTTAGTTAATTCTCCTTTTGTTAGAATACTCTCTAATTTTATCTCAGTTAATAACATTAAATTGTAGTTTAATTTTAATATTTATTTATTATAATGTTCATGCATGTGCCTATATACTAGTGATTTAACTCAGTAATAACTAATATGTTATATATGTGGGATGTAATACATCGTATTTGTGTGTTTGTCTATAAAATGTGTTGTCCTGTGATTTGTCTGTATTTTGTACGGTGATGTTTTCCTTTTTAGGTGTGAATATTTGCTGAACTCTCCAAATTATAATCGAAAGGAACATTTTATTGTTCCCCATCGTGTCTTCTCCTACTTCAATT
Source organism: Zeuzera pyrina (assembly GCA_907165235.1). Classification (NCBI taxonomy): domain Eukaryota; kingdom Metazoa; phylum Arthropoda; class Insecta; order Lepidoptera; family Cossidae; genus Zeuzera; species Zeuzera pyrina. The sequence continues at coordinate 3,514,063 of OU015639.1, forward strand.
GTTGGAATCTTTTTTATGGTTACTATAATTATTATGTTTTTGTGATCTCCATCTTTACGGGACGTTGGCAATATTCGCAATCGCGAAGGTGCCATTCAACTAAAGAAGAAGAATTGTACACATAGATGTAAACTATAATAATTATAATAGTAACTCAAGATTAGAACGAGAAAAAAATGTACATACTGGACACTTTTTTTTTTACAAGTAACTATGGAATTAATGTGTCGGACACGCTCCCGGCCGGTTTTTATTGTTTATATCAATGATGTTTAATTATAATTTTGTCGTAGGTCACTGAAGAGCAATTCAATTTTGAAGTTAATGAGATTTCATGGAATCTTTCTTCAGATCTTTTCTTCTTGACTAATGGACTTGGTTGTGTACATATAATGACGTGAGTATATAATACGTTAATGTTCTCCCTTTATTCCCTTTTAAGTGACTGTTCTAAATGTCTAGAGTATGTTTACAACTGACTTCTTTTCTAATTCGGGAACAGAATGATGAATAAAAGAATTATCAATATAGATAATGCATACAAGCAGTAATGATTAGTTTATTATTAGTTATGATTCTCTTGTGTATTTGTTTTTTCAAACTGTGTACTATTTCCAGATGTTTTTTCAATAGGTTTAAAGCAGTAAAAGCTTAAGAGCCCTTTGACATCTTTGTACAAAATAGTGATATTTTGATCCTCTAATTCTCAGAAACCTTAAGATAAATTTAATATTCTGCTGACAGTTTATAATAGATCCATTTCCCTTTTTGAATATTAATGTTGCATATTTTCATATTTATTTTATAATATCTTACAATAAGCATTCTACGAAGTCAGTTTACAAGCAAAATTCTTAAACGAGTTACTTTGACGTCCTAATTAACATTCTTTCGACGAGTTCTAACAATTTCTAAAATTATGTTGAGATCAAGTACATATTCTTATTGAATATTAGTGTTGTGGAAATATCATTAATTTCTTCCTTTTTACAGAAAAAAATATTTAAAAAGACTTATTTTAAGGATAAAGTGTCGTGATTAAACGTCAATTTAGTTCCAAAACAAAAACAAAATGAAATGAAACTTTATTCATTGCACAATATACGACAGAAGTTTTTTTTTTTTAATTAATATAATAAACATAATAAAATCAGTATAAAATACGTGATGTTGGCGCGTGTATTAGACCCGCGCGATCGCTTGTTAGGTAGGACTTGTATGAGAAATTTACGCGCTCTTCATAACGAGCGGTCGAAAGCGAGAACATTAAATAGTGATCCGTATATGCCGACTGACTTGTTTTGATCCATTATTGACCTCTCTATTCCATATGAGTCTATCATAACTTTCTGATTTCCTGCATTTTTTCTTAGGCATGTAAACATTGTGTTTTAATTACAATCACTAGTAGTAAAGTTAAATAAAACAGTTCTAAAGTAAAGCTAGCTTACAAGAAGTATTGCAAACCAAGTATCAAGATATCTATTACATTTATAACAATATATACATATAAATAAAATTGAATTGTCTATAATTTTGAAATAACGGTTTTTTCTTAAGCTTATATGGTTATTTGCGCGTTAACCAAACCCAAACACGCGTTTTTTTACATTTTTGACGGTCTGTTTATTTGGCCTAATCTTCAAAACGACTGAACCGATTTTAACGTGGCATTCACAAGAAGAACTTTTCAATAATAATGCGTGCTTCCTATGTAAAAATTGAAAAATTTTACAAATAATTAAAAAGTAAGTTGATCCGCACCTGTTAATTAAAGATATATAAAAAAATAACCCGAGAGGTACGCATAACACTAATGGGAACCAAAACAGTCATTTTAGAATTTTTATACTGCTGCAAGAATTTAAAAATGGTTTTCATAATAGCATCTCTTAGAGGCAGGTTGCACATTAGGTATGTTTTATCGTGATCCATCGTTTAAAAGTTGAGATCTAAATGAGCTCTCTTTGGTTAAGTTGCACCTGTAATATAGGTTTATTTCATAGTGGTTTTTCCGTTGATCCTATAGAAGCATAGCAAAGATATCTATCTATATCCACTATTATATTTAACGAGCAATATTTGTATATATTTGATATCGCTTTCTCGAAAACAGCTCTAGCGATTTTGATGAAATTTACAATATAGAATGTGAGGGGGGCGAGAAATGATCTAGCTAGGTTTCAATTTGGGAAAAATCGTTTTCTGTCTTTCACACACTTAAAACTTCTAAACTATCTAAACTCGTAAACTTTTTTAATTTCGCAGCAGAATTTGCCTTCTTAATAGCACAGTGGCTGAGTGTAGGTCTATCACGCCGAAGAGTTCGAATCCTGCAATGTGGCCAGACCTTTTTTGTTTTTTTTTAATAAGTTGAAATAATATGTCTTAGTTTAATTTGCAACAAGTACCTATTAAAAACATATATCATTTTAGTATTGTACTTACACTAAGGAAATAAAATGAAAAATAATGATAAAGCATAGACTTCATAACTTCAGACAGCCTGTCCCCGTACTACGAAGTGAGGCAAATAACATCAGATAAAATAAAGATGTGTGGGTGCTGTTTTCTAACGAAATGGCGATCGATCAGCTTATCTGACAATAAATGTATGCCGTATGTACAGGTCAGTCAGGTTATCTGATTTAGCTCACCGTTGCTGCTCCGACACGGCGTCTGGCTTTGGAGCTATTTAGAAAGTCTGTGACTAAGTCATGGAAAAAATCTATTATTTATTTTCCTGAACTATGAATGTAATGCTAAATTTCATGGACTTACTTTAGCAATATTTATAATCGCACTCTCGAAATTTACAATCTAGAGCTGTACGGTGGTCAAGAATCGATTAAGCTAGGGTCCAATTCTGAGAAAATTCGTTTTCTTTATGTTTTCACACACTTAAAATTTCTAAACTCTAAACTCTTCTCGTTTTACAACAGAGTTTACCTTCTCAGTAGTATGGTGGCTAGATCGTAGATCTACCACGCTGAAATACCCGGGTTCGAATCCTGCAATGTGGTCATACTTTTTTTTTTATAAGACACCGAGTAAAGCTAGGTCGCCCAGGCACTTTTATTATAAAACAGCAACAAAGCCATGTCTGTACATTGACGATCTTTTTAAAAATGATTGAACTAGGCATTTTAGGCTTTCCTGATTCCAAAATAAATACTTATAGAATTGTTGTCTGTGAGTTTGCATGTTTATTTCTTCAAAGCTAAGAAACTGCCATTGAATTTCTATACGAATCTCTCTATTTGAAGAACTGGAGTCTTGCTTAATAAAGTGCATATCATCACGTTCATCTTTATTACAACGTTGCGAAATTATTTTTAATTAGTCAATATTCTCAAGTACTTGAGTTTTGATTAGTAAATGATAATTATATCTAATCATGACTACGTAACTAGTGGTTTCTATGTAACCGATCCTAATACTAGTAGTGCTAGACATTTAAATACTTATCTCTATTCAATCTTTGCTTTTAAAGTAGTACCTATATTAAAAATAATAATATGTAACTAAATACATTATTTGTATTATGGAATGTTATTGTATTTCCTTTACATGCATTTAACACGTCGAGAACACTAAACACTAATTACAAATATTATATGTATTTATTTAACGAAAAAAATTTTATAACAAAAATCGAAATTTTGATTCGGACAAGTATCAAAATTATATTTCTTCGTTACTCTTCGATCACAAATATATAACTAGATTCACAATCCTTTATAAAATTGGAACAAATTATTGTCTGAATTGACATATACATTTCTAATATCGTATAGTATTATCTCAATATTGTGTTAATTTAAAGTAAACTTTACTGACAATGCATATAAAGGTTGTAAAAGCTTGTAAAAGATTCTCCCGTGGCATTGAAACGACGTTTGTTAACAAAAATATATTTAAAATTCAATCTTATGCTTCATGCTTAAAGTGTAATTCACGTAATTTATTTGTTTCGCTATTTACGTCATTATGATTTGTTAGATGAAAGTGATAAGGATAAGACACAGAAATTATAATGTTAGACAAGGAATAAGATGTTGCATGTCAGGCAATGACATATTCAGATGCAATGTAAGAATATTATTGTATTATTATGAATTTAATAAAAAGCTATATAACGTTATTATTATAACGAAATAATGAACACGTAAATAAAATAATGTTAATTACTTACCGAAAATAAGAAACTCCATCTTTTTTTAACGTTCTAGACGTGTCATTTTTACAATTTTTGAAGGAGCACTTTGTCATGTTTCCTTTAGTGTTCACAAATTACTACTAAGACCGAAAGCGCTAAAATTCTCATTTCAGCGCACATTTGGTTCGGACGTTTTTGGAACGCTGATTGTGTATCTTGTTATATATTTGTGATTGAAGCTCACACTACAATAAAGCTACGAAAGTCGCACGCATACATGAGTGTCCGAACGCGCCAATACCTAAATTTAAGTGCTTATGATTCGTCATAGGGCTCTTAATTTTGAGTCTAGCGTGATATTTACTTCATATCGTAATTATGAGAGAAAATAGAATGCAATAATAAATTGGGCATATTCAGATATTGATTAAAGGATGAGGGACTATACGTACATAAAACATATACAAAATAAACATATACAAAATAAACATATTTTTATAGAAACAGTCTGTTTTCTGTGTACCTCAGTTTGTTTTTGCAATATTTCCTATGTTGGCAAAATAGCCTAAGAGATTAACTAGGGGAGGTAGTTGTCCCCCTCCTGAATACGACGACGACGAATTCAGTGCTGTGTGGGTAAAAGTGTGTGATTTTCTATATTCTATTGGATTAAAAACGAGTGTTTCTCGTTCATTGATTTAGTGTAGCATATGGCAGTATGGTGAATGGTATAATATAGATGTGTGGTTGTAGTATAGTGAGCCCCAAGCCCACGCCAGGTACCCATCGCTGGAGCTGCAGACGGTGCTGAAGGCGCACCCGGGCACGTGCATCTGCGTGGAGCACGACCCCACGGGCCGGTACTTCGCCACGGGCTCCGCTGACGCTCTGGTCTCACTGTGGGACGTGGCCGAACTGGCCTGCCTACGCGTCTTCTCTAGGTATGTCTATAACATGGAACAGAATTAACAAGATACCAGAAATTACACTGAATCCATTTGAACTAATTTTATCCGACTCGGCCAAGGAAAACAGGTTTATGATTTTAACATGTATGTATGTATGTAAAAGTGAAAAAGGGAATGCTTAGATGATTTGGTCACATATAACGAGTGATGAACGTAAAGGTCTATGAGTAAAAGGTGGTATCCGAAGTCAAGGAAGACCAAGGGTGACTTATGAAATTGAAATAGCCAAGGTTAACTGACAGCAAGATCAAAAGCATTCTCATGTCTCGGCGAAATTGTGGGATGAGAATGATGAAATTTGAGAAGCTGAACAAGTACATGTTCTTTGAAAGAATGTTACTGGAGACAGTTGTTATCTCTTCTCTCTTGCAAGTATTGAAGGTGCTAAATTACTTTTCATCCGCGTCGCGTGTGTGAATAAAAATTTATACCGTGAACTCATTTATTCGAAGATCAATCTTATCTATCTACAACATTGCCTGTATAACCATGAAGAATATTACTAGACATTATTACAAGTAAAATATTATAATAAGCTTATAGTCTGTCAAATTGTCTTTGGAATGGTAAAATAATTACTACCAAAAAGCCAAAAATCATCTTTCAATCGCATGGCAAGTGTTAGAAAGGGTCAAATGGCATCTCTTGTAGCTATCCCTCTCGGCTCGTTTTACCTCCATGTGGTTAGCCTAAATTGAGTCTTAATCTAATGCCATAAGTTCTGTTTTTGCATTTATCATGTTGATAGTCGGCAGTCCTGTTAGATTGGTAAGTCCATGGATAAAACACACATGTAAAGAATTCAAGGTCATATTATCGTGCTTTAAAGATTTACTAGTAACTTCTAGTAATGCTAAATCCAGTATGATTCTAAAATTCTTGGTCTACCAGGTTAACTTGGAAGTTAAAATAGTGCACATGTAGTTTGAAAATATGACAACCAACGATTATTAATACATGAGTACATATAACATTACATATGTTGCATTTTCTTCTTCTTGATTTCTTGCATGATGGTAAAATAATACTGTGGACTATGTGGTAGATATTATATTGGTACCGTGCAGCGTGGTAACGCCATAGAGGTGTCGTTTACATCTCATGCCTTATACTAATTCTTACAGCTATTTATAGCGGATATGTACGTGACAATTTCCTTTGCTACGATGCAGATATTTCATTAGTAGATCGCGCACAAGGTTAGGATTTGCTGTGTCAGAGTAATATCTGGCACACATACCATACACATAACAATATTGTGTATTTCTTATATTTATGATTGTTGTAACTTTTATTCAATGTATTTTCATAATTATAATAATAGAAATAATAAATGTGCCAGACAATACACACTAATCATAATCACATGGTCTAATACTAGGGTATTACCTGTGTTATGAACCAGACGACGACTATTGTGAGCGTCTCCCGGTAAGTACACCCAGACTCGGGACAATCTAGAAAAGATCGTTTCCTAAATTGACCTCTCCAGGAATCGAATTCGGAACCTTCCACGCTTAAATACAACCCCTAAGCACGCTTAAATACAACCCCTAAGCACGCTTAATACAACCCCTAATCCACTGCGCCATCGAGGTCGTCCATTTTTATATTTTTCCGCCCAAATTGGAAGCACTGTAATTTCCTAAGGAAGCTTCCTTAGGACATTCCAGTGCTTCCAACTTTGAGAATTTGGGAACTTTGGGGATTCCAGTGCTTCCAACTTCATTGAGTATCGAAATACATGCGAATCAATAAGATTGAAATTTTAAATGAAAGATAGTAAAAAAATATATAAATAGGTGATGTCCTGAGATCAATTTCCGTAAAGTAACATCCGAGTCTGTTCAATAGGTATTTATTGTTCTGTTGGGTTCACCAAAAAACGTTCTACTTTATAGTAACAAAAAAAAATATTACTTTGAGGCCAAACTATTTCGTTTCCACATACATACATGTGCACCATATAAATTTATTAACTATAAGGGACATGCCAGGACAGTGGTGCGTTAGCGACTGGCAAGTCGTGTTACTTAATTGCAATTCAGCATTTTGGCGTCGCCAGCTTACATTCAATGTATTTCACAGGTTAGAGTGGCCGGTGCGAACGTTGTCATTCAGTTTCGACGGACGACTGCTAGCTTCTGCGAGTGAAGATCACATTATTGACATTGGAGATACAGAAACTGGTATGTGTATTGATATTTTCAATGTTGTACTATCAATTACGATTTTTTTTAATTGTTCCTTTCAGAAATAATTATTATATATGTCAGTGGAATTATTAAAAGGCACTCATTTGACTATACAATGGCAAAGCGCAACTTCCGGTTGGGAAGGGATACCGCGCTAACGGAACGTCGGCGCCGGCGCTGAGTCTGTTAAACTACGGCGGCCGGCGCGATAGCATTTCTCCGACGGATCGTTTCCATTATTAAATTTCCAATTACCTACGTAATAATTGTTACAAAGAGTTTTCTGTCGTTTGCATTAACTTTGTCTTAACGAGGTATTTTATGGAGTAGTTCGCCTCTTGTAAGATTAGGTACCTGTTTCTCATGGCTGAGTTGCAAAAGCACGAATTGCCCCGTGTCTTTTCCGACATATATTTAAAAGAAGGCTCTACTTATAATATACTTAATATTTCCTATGCCTTTAGAATTGTCTCTACTGCATAGGTATATCGGAAGCCATATACGATGTGTATTACTGTACCGCGGCGTTACGCGATATCCGCTCTCTCCCTGGCTTAATAACAGTCGATTGTGCAGATGCATTGGCACAGTTCTATAATAGTATATTGTGCAACAAGTGCGGTAAGTTGTCGATTGCCCACTCGAACGAAGTTGAGTCGAGCTCGAGTGGGCAATCGAGAACACCGTACGAGTTGCAGATACTATTTTTTATTACTAATGCGGAGATAATTTCGGTACAAAAAAAATTATAGAAAGTAATAACTTAATTGCAAACAATGGACATGTTGTTTAACAAGAGCAATTAATTATTTTTTTCATTTAAATAAACAGTTATATTTGAACAATTTGAAAACTTAATGTTGATATTTTTTGAGTTTTTTGTAGAAATTGAATCTAAAACTTCGAATTTAAGATTTTCTTTACCTTTCACACTGATGTCAATGGGTACGAAAATCGATTGTGTTTTTTTAGATATTCATTTTACATTCCTTTTTAAATAGTGAATTTGCGTGCGACAAAAAAATTGCAAAAATGCAAAAATTTGCGTTTAGTTATTGTTTATTCCGCATGAGTAATAAAAATGTTAAGAGAAGCTACTGTTCCTTTTACACCAAGAACATTACAATCATATTATGATTCAGTACATAATAATACTGCAAGAGAATATAATTAAGGATTTATTTTTTAGGCGAAAAAGTAGCTGAGATCCCGGTGTCTGCAGCCACGTTTACAGTATCGTGGCATCCACGTCGTTACCTGGTAGCCTTCGCGTGCGAGGATAAAGAACCGCCTGACCGTAAGAGGGATGCTGGCAACCTCAAGTTGTGGGGGCTACCGGCTGCCACGTAACCTTTGGTGTCTGCCATAGGGCCCACTCCGAACGTCCTGTCATTCACCACTAACATACCTCGCCTTCTTCTATTACTCGTTCAAATTCAAAATAAATGAACACACATTCGACACCAACATAAAAAGTTATCGATTTTGCAATAGCATCGATGTTGCATCTAGTGATGTGCCGCATCGTTAAAAATGTATATCCGCGGATACGGATCCGAATACGGATATTTGGTGTCAAGATCCGCGGATACGGATACGGATCTTAACTTTCTCACTCGATCGCTGTCGGTGCGCGTGAGCTTGCAACGATAGTTGACGCCATTTGACGCTTTGCGTGACAGGACATATTTCGACTTATATAGAATTTAATCTATGTATTGAAAATTAATAAGGTAAAAGATCCGCCAAAAAAGTAACGGATACGGATCCGGATCTTTCTTATCCCTCGGATATCCGCGGATACAGATACGGATATCCGGCACATCACTAGTTGCATCGCAGTTTAGGGACTGCTTTCATTCGCGATATCAATATTGCGCGTTGTAGCGATTACAATCGCTGAACTGAACTTTCGGAATGTTTTACTACCAATCAAATATGCGGTTTAGAGTTCACTTTCTGCATCGTATTTCGTCGATTTTACGATGCTACTCTAGTAAGGTCTTCAGGATCAAATGAAGCAATCCTATTTAAAAGTGTAAAGTTCAAAATAACCCTATATAAATAGGTATTCTGTTTTATCTAACCATGTTTCGGGACATTTGTATACACTTCTCTTCACTATTTGGATACAATATTAGGAATGGCTTGATGGCGTTTCTATAGTAAGTATAAGGTATTTTAAGTAAAGAAATTTTGAAAAATATGCAGTTTTATTTTTTGTAAAATATATTCATCAAGCAGCAGTACTCTTAGGGTGTAAGTATGTGTGACGTCAGTATTACTGACATCTCTAATATCTCTAACTCATTACCACAGATTAATTAGTTAACTAACGTAAATCATTAGAATAATCACCAAATCCATAATAGCTCACAAAAATTTATTTATCACTGTATTCACAATCACTACATAGGACACTAGACATCACCAAGTATAGGAGAGATCTCTGCGTTATCGCTGCACGTCTGCACTGATCGAGTTAGCAACTAATTAATATTAACACACTGTTCAATAATTATGAGTGGACAAGACTAAGGAAATATAGTTTTTTGAGCAATATTTATTTATATTGTGTGATTCAAATTGGACATGTTGAACTTAAAATACATGGATGGAAACAATGATAATAATATACTCAGACATATCACACAGCGCCATCTAGTCCCAATGTAAGCAGCACGGCGCTTGTGTTGTGGGTACTAGACAACTGATATACTACTTATATATTTTTCTTTTGTAAATAAATACATATTATACATAAACACCCAGACTCGGGACGGGAATCGAACCCCACAACCCCCGTTTACTTTCTAACGTAAGCCGTTGCGCCACCGAGGTCGTCAATATTACGGACTCAATTACAATATGATTGAACAATTTAAGCATAGGGATATTTCAGCTTGCAACTTTTGTATTATTGCATATTTTTATTACCTAAATTATTGCATTTTAGACACGGTTTTTTTTTTTGTAAATATGGCAACTACCCGCAGATAATTTTTGCCAACGTCTTGTTTGGATTAGACACTGCGCTATGCTAAAAATGATATATTATTTTGGGCAAGTGACGATTCAGTTGAGGATCTAAAAACAGACAACAGAAACATTGATATGGTTGTTTTGCATGCATTGTGAATATGGACCAAGTTTGTGTGGTCTAGGACCATACAAAGACATCCTTATATGCTGTGAGGTAGATCCACCCTCCTCTAAGAAATGAACCGTTGAAATGAACATTTTTATGCAATTTTTGAACTAAAACATTGACAAAACACAAACAATATTTACATAGAGTAATTAGAAAGTAATATGACGACGGCCAGAGTTAAAGCAAAAGTAATTCAGATTTTTTTAATTTTAAACAAGACTGCAAGACCACGTGAAGTATAATGGTAACAGCCTTTCCCACACTGGTGTTAATTAACACCTATTTAACGTTCCAGAGTTAAGGTAGCGTAAGGTGCTTAAATAAACCTTAGTTGTAGAAGTCTTTGCATGGGAACAATAACCAGTATGTCGTGTTATATGCTTCGATCATAAATAAAGAACTAGATGCACAATCTCCTGTAAAATCTAAACAAATTATTGTCCGAATTGACATATCTTTTTAATACCGTATAGTATTATCGGTAACATTGTGTTAATCTACAGTAGACCTTACTGCCAAACCATAAGGTTATGAAAGCTTGTAAACGATTTTTGCATGACATTGAAACGATGTTTGTAAAAAAATATTTAAAATGCAATCTTACGTCTCGTGCGTAAAGTATAATTCACATAATCTGTGACACTCAATGTGCACTCAAATACTCATTTGAGCGCACATTTATTCGGACGTTTTTGGAGCGTTGATTGTGTATCTAGTTTTTTATTTGTGATCGAAGGTTATATGCCAGCGGCTAATTAATCTGTGCCAGCAATTTTTATTATAGTTTCGGGTTGTCTCGTCGCAGATTAACGTCGAGAGCTTTCCGCTTAATTTAAGAAATCTGTTCGCCGGGTTCTGCCTGAGCGGCTAGACAAGCGGTAAACGCTTCGTAGAATAGAAACGCTTGTTGGCGTTATTGCTAATCAAAAGTGTCACTTGGCTTCGTTTCATACGGCGGTTTTCACACGACTACGTTTCATTTTATATACAGAAATCATTTAAAAATACTAATAATCACTTAGTCCAAAGTTCCTGTCAACATACCAACAACTTTTGTTCTACGATTTTTTTCGATACGTTCCTCAAAAAATATTTGTTAAGTTTTGTTATACTGAAACGTAATTACTCTGTACGTATTTCCAATGGTGCAGTGCAAGCGCACCGGGCCTCAGCGCCGCGCTGCGCGTGTCGCTTTAGCGTCTGAGTAGAGTAGGTGCCCTTTTCAGAAACATTTAATGTATTTTTATTTTTGTATGAAAGAAATAAGTTATGAATTTTTGAGTCGTAAAACAAAAGTTATTGGGGTCAATGTTTAGTACAAAATACTAAGAGGTTATTAGTATTTTTAAATGAACCCTGTATAACAACGTTAATAACGTTTGACAACCAATTTAAAATTGGTTACGCTAGATTACGTGGGATTTGTCATTCTATTCTACTAGCGTTAACGACAGTTGAGTCACTTGAAGCCCCTTGTACTTTTAGCGAATATCAATTGTTAGTGCACATTGGTTTTTAGGTCTATGATCCGTATTCCAGAATGATACTTTGAGCATCATTAGAAAGTGATGTCACCACATGCAATTACTAGTTGCATTTCTTTGTAACAACTCTTTAAGCAGAGATTCACAGGGCCTATGACGGGCTTAAAATAACTTAAATGTAATCTAAATTATAATAGCTTACAATAAGAACAGGAGTTTTTATAATCTGATTTAAGGTGTTGATTTTAAAGTCTGACACGATGTTTGACTCAATCCACAAATCTAAATTACCAAGTTTCAAGTTGTAATCTATGATTTTTTTCCATATTTGCCAGTAAATCCTTAGCTTCTTCCAAACTTAAACCACCTGTTTTAACGAACACATCTTCTGTGAAAGCATCTTTCAAATTGTCCGGCATGTTTTTGGCATTACCTGATATGAAAATGTGTGCGTTTTTGTCATTAATTAGACGCCATAACGTTTCACTATATTCTCCTATTTTGTGCTGGACGTATCTGAAATATTAATATAACCCCAAAATAATAATATAATAATATACTCAGACATTTCACACAGCGCCATCTAGTCCCAAAGTAAGCAGCACAGCGCTTGTGTTATGGGTACTAGACAACTGATATACTACTTATATACTTTTCTTTTGTAAATAAATACATAATATAACTGTATGAACTGATATGAACCGTGCAAACCAAAGCCTCGGCATATCCATCCAAAATTCAGGAATTTTTGAAGCCACGCTGATACTAGCTAGATCACCGGTTGACTGAGTACTCGAGCTGGGCGGAGAAAGAAGTTTAGGTCCTTGCTGGTTTGGGTTTGCCATTGTAAAAGTCCGTAATGCGACGTAAAAAAAATACCAAAAATGTTTATACACTAAGTACTGAACCCAAGTAGAGGTGGGAAGTTTAGTACTTGTCGCATATCACAGTCACGTCTTGTCATTGTGTAGGAAATTGCGTAATACTCCGTCACTGAGTGTTTAAATTGTTTATAAACTGATTCCACATTTAGAACAGTATCTCCAGATTATCACGTCGGGGTCACCACTTTAGGATATTCCTATTTATGTGAGTTATACTGGGAATCACTGGCAGAAATAAAGATGTAAATTTAGAGAGTTCCGTACAATTTTATTGTCCCAACTGAACCCCAATTTAGGTCGCGTTCGTTCCGATCGGGCAGTGCGCAGTAACTGCCGTCGACGCTCGCATACATCACGCTTCCACACAAAACTGCTGATTCGTCTTTTCTAACACACAATGTCCCTACAAGATTAATTAGTTACTAACGTAGATATAAGTATATATGCATACTTGAATAAAAAGGATGTTCTGCAGCGATGGAGTGAATACTATGGAGAACTGTATGAGAGTGGCGACTCCGTCTCTGATACTGAGAGCGATTCTAATGAATTGCCACACTCGGGCCAGGGACTGGAGGATGCCATTAGTAAGAAAGAGATTGAGAAAGTGATAAGAAGTTTAAAATGTGGAAAGGCTGCGGGAATTGATGAGGTGACTGCTGAGATGATCAAGTATGGTGGTCCTAGAGTCTGGGATGCCTTCTGTGCACTCTGCAACCTTTGTTGGCAGAAGGGGGAGGTTCCAGAGGACTGGCGCACGGCAGTCATAGTACCTCTATATAAAGGGAAAGGTTCCTACCTAGACTGTGCGTGCTATAGGGCCATCAGCTTGGTCAGCTTAGCGAGTAAAGTCTATACTAAAGTATTGACTGAACGTATGAAAGGCGTTTCAGAAAGATATTTGTGGGAGGTGCAAGGTGGATTCAGGAACGGTAGGGGTTGTATGGATCAGATTTTCTCGCTTCGCGTTATCGTGGGGAGGTTTCTGGCTTTAGGTCGGAAAGTTTTCTGCGCTTTCGTGGATCTAGAGAAAGCATTCGATAGAATAGTGCGGAAGAAATTGTGGAGTCTTCTGCCTGAATATGGCGTGGAGGGCTCCTTACTGCAGGCTGTGAGGTCATTATATCGAGACCACAGAGCCTGTGTAAGGATAGACGGTGACATGTCGCCCTGGTTTGAAGTCTGTTCTGGCGTCAGACAGGGCTGCGTGATGTCTGCCTGGCTATTCGTGCTGTATTTGGACAGTTGCCTCCAGAGATTGAAAGGTAATATGAGTGGTATGGGATGTGGTGACACAGTGGTAAACTGCCTATTGTACGCTGACGATGCTGTGCTAATAGCACCATCAGAAGCGGAGTTACAGACACTAGTCACGTGCATGAAAGAAGATTGTGAAGTAAAAGGATTGAAAATGAGTGTGAACAAAACTAAGGTTCTGGTGTTTGAAAGAGAAGCGGTACAAACGAAATGTGTGATTTGTGTAAATGAAAAATGTCTAGAACAGGTGAATGAAATTGTGTATCTGGGGAGTGCGTTTTCGAGGGATGGAAGATGTGAGTTGGATGTGGAGAGACGGGTAGCAGCTGGCAATAAAGTGAACGGTGCTCTGTCCGCATTAGTGGGTAGTGTGAATATATCTAACACTGCTAAAATGGCCATCCACAATGCGGTGTTGGTGCCAACTTTGTTGTACGGTAGTGAGGCCTGGATATGCCCAAAATCGAGTGAAAGTATGTTAAATGCTGTGGAGATGCGGTCTCAGAAATATGTGCGATGTCACGCTTGCTGACAGGATAACCAATGATGAGATACGCAGTATGACAGGGTTGCACAACAGTGTTATTGTAAAAATGAAGAAAGGAATGCTTAGATGGTTCGGGCACATGGAAAGAATGAGTGATGAAAGACTGACGAAGAAAATATACAGAGCGAAAGTGAGTGGTAAAAGAAGCCAAGGAAGACCAAGGCTGACTTATGAAGATCAAATAGCCAGAGTGTTAGCAGACGGAAATGTCAAAAGCACCCGCATACCTAGGCGAAAATGTGTGAGGAGAATGATGAGATTTGAGGAAGCGAAAGAGGTGTGTAAGGACCGCGACTCTTGGCGCTCCGTCCTCTCTGACTACCCCGTTGGGGATACAGCGTGAAGTTATGTTCTGTTATGTTTTATGCATACTTGGTATATATTACACATTTATAAAATATCAATATTAATCTATGACAATATACATACGAGTATTTATAAGATACGTGAGTAAATGTGGTTGTTGAGATACAATGTTTATCGTTGTTTAGATGTGGCAACATGGTAGTAGGTTATTTATGATATAGTCTATATTAATTAATCAGGTTTCTCTGGTTTTAGTGATTGTAAAAGAAAGTGGCTGTTGTAAGAGTTAGTCGTTTGAGAAAATAAAAATTAATGCATGTGGATGTGTATTTTGTTTACAAATCATCAATAGTGGTAATTTATATAACTACAGAGCCAGCCAGATAATAATAGCCAGAGTGTTAGCAGACGGAAATATCAAAAGCACTCTCATACCTAGGCGAAAATGTGTGAGGAGAATGATGAGATTTGGGGAAGCGAAAGAGGTATGTAAGGACCGCGACGCTTGGCGCTCCGGCCTCTCTGACTACCCCGTTAGGGATACAGCGTTAAGTTCTGTATGTATGTATATAACTACATTCATTACTCACATTTTATCTTCTTGGTCTCTGGAGAAGGCGCAGTATAACGTCAGCTTTTCATCTTTCTCCAATTTCTCCAGTTCTTCTCTACAGTGAAAATCTTTATCTTTATTACGACAGCCGAAGAACAGGTGTATTATGTGTTTAGAAGCTGTACCGTTTATGTTACGTTCCTGTATGTAACTCCTGAATGGAGCCAAACCAGTGCCTGGTGCGATGAAGATGTGGGGGATGTTCTAAAAATTGCGAAATTTTTGAGTTTATTAACAGGCCAAAAGGATATTGTAAAAATAATGAGACTAGATTTTGACCTTCCTTTCGGGCTTCGCCACAGTCGCGTATAAGGATCCTAAAACAAATATTTACATACCCCATTTACGACTAGCTACATCACTGACTACTACTAACCACTTCTGCAGACTCATTAATAGACATCTATCAGATACAAGCTTACAACGAGAAAGAGAACTGTTACGTGTATTTCCAATTGTAGATAATCTTAAACCAGCCAGTAATTTCGTAAGGAACCACCTTTAAACTTACCACGTCATCAGGAAACACAAACGTCCCTTTTTTCACCCAGCCGTAAACCTTATCGCCTTCCCGAAGGCCCTTCATCCAGTTCGAACATAAGCCGAGTCTTGGCTTCTTCAGTATCGTGTAATATTTGACGATAGCGACGAGTAATTCTAACTCGCGACCTTGAGAGGTCAACGCACTGTTAGCTATTGAGAATGACCTTGGCTTTATTGGTGATAATAATTCAAATAATATTTCTATAGTTAATTTCGAGGTGGTTTTGTGGAAGTCCTCTAATACCTAAAAAATACATACAAGTTACATATATTTCACGCCATTTCGGGATGAAGAGAACAATTAAGGGGTGCATCAAATCTAGTTATAAATAATGCTCTAGAGAATGAGGTTATTTGCTGGAAATTGATCCGCTAGTTGCAGCGGCATACCTGTTGTATTGCTTTTATCAACATAAAAGCTGGACAAGTGCGAGTGTCGGACTCGCCCACCGAGGGTTCCGTACAAATTTGTAGGTACATATTATAAATAGTTTAGGAATCGAGGACTATATTTTTTTATGATTTAATTACAAATGTAATTTTTAGATTTGCCCTATACTTGTAATATAAGATGATATTACTTGCCAAATTTCATAGTTCTAGGTCAACGGAAAGTACCCTATAAATTTAGATTCCCTTGAGAGTGTCGAAATATACGTTTTTCGCGGCATAAACGGCCGTATCTTATTTTTACGTTAACTTAGAAGTTTGATTTTTTCACAGCTTCAAGGGACTGTAGACCTGAGTATATGGTTTTAATTTCAACTTGATACCTCCACGCGTTCCCGAGATAAAGGGTATTGACAGACAGACAGACATACAGACGGACGGACGGACAGACAGACTGACAACAAAGTGATCCTATAAGGGTTCCGTTTCTCCTTTTGAGCTACAGAACCCTAACAATACCAAAAATGTGACGTGTTAACAAGGTAGGAGGTAAGGATGTATACAAATACAAACTGTGAGAATAAAAATCACGGTGTGATATAATATATGAATATATTGTTGATGACGTCACAAAAAGAGCTTTTTCCATACCTCAAGCACAGTCCTCTTTGGTCTTCTGCAATAATTTAGCCAATCCTCCTGTCCTTCAGGCGAGCTTAATTCTATACATTTGTCTCGTTCCAACTTATCCTCCGACACTAACGCTAGAAGGGAAAAGACGTATTGTGTCGGGTAGAACTTAAGGTCCCAGTATTGAGATGCGATTTCGTGAAGTGTAAGCGGTGTTTTGAGAAATTCTGGTACTGGCATATCTGAAATAAAATGTGGGTTGATTTTTGTAATCTCTTCGCTCACATGGAGAGGAAGAGGGGTGAGGGGAGTAGGCAGGGGCTCGGCCTAACCTAGAATTCTTCTAGCCCATTCAATGTAATTGAAGTTAATCACATTGAAACCATCAATTAGTAGTTTAAAATCTGGCGTCTAAAGAAAAAAGTCAACGCTACACCCTTACTCGCTATACCTTGGTCAGTTTGAGACCCTTAAAAATCTGATTAAAAAATCAAAAACTTATGTAAAGATTTCCAACTTATTATTTTTGAATTTATATAGGCTGATAGCTAATGGCCAATGTCTTAATAAAAAAAATTAGTAACATGCCAGTCCGAACGAACTTTCAGTTCCGGAATTTTTGGCGGGATTTTATGGGGAGCGGTTGGGCGTTCATTTTAATTATCAACTATCTACGCTGTTGTGCATTATGTGGAATTATTAAAATAAGGTGTTATTTAGTAGTGTGACGTTGAATTTTTTAGTGGCCTCAGCGGATCCTACTAGAAAGACTGTCTCAATATATTGGGTCCTTACATATGAAATTAGCGTTTTGTCGTACTGACCACTTTGATCTGAAATATCTCCTCTTTGGTTAAGAATTCCAAATTCAAATTTATAAATTCATTTAGCCGGTACATTTGAGTTTTGAAAACAGTCATTCATTTGTTTTTTCTCATTATTTTTTTTTCTTTGGCGTCGCTTATTACCGCACAATGGAAAACATGAAATATCGGTATATTTACGAGTACGAGTTCTACTGTGGCACCAGTGCTGCAGAAACAGCTCGAAGGATTAATGATGTGTACGGCGCTGGTGTCGCAAAAGAAAGCACGGTACGTTTTTGGTTTTAACGTTTTCGTTCTGGAAATTTCGACCTTCAGAACCAACTCCGTGGACGGCCGGAGACTAAAGCGGAAAATGAAGAATTAAAGGCTATTGTGGAAGCAGATCCATCACAAAGCACTTCAGAGATAGCTGCAGGCTTCGGGGTAAGTGATAAAACTGTATTAATCCACTTGAAGCAAATCGGGAAAGTAAAAAAACTTGAACGATGGGTACCTCATGAATTGAGTGAATCGAACTTCCAAACACGCGTCGACTGCTGTGTTACTTTGCTCAACCGACACAATAATGAAGGGATTTTAAATCGAATCATTACTTGTGATGAAAAGTGGATACCGTACGATAATCGGAAGCGCTCGTCGCAAGGGCTGAACCCTGGAGACCCAGCCAAATCCTGCCCTAAACGAAAATTGACTCAGAAAAAGTTACTTGTGAGTGTTTGGTGGACAAGCGCCGGTGTCGTTCACTACAGCTTTCTAAAATCTGGCCAAACAATTATGGCAGATATCTATTGTCAGCAACTGCAAACCATGAAGGAAGAACTAGCTGCTAAACAACCGAGATTGGTCAATCGCTCTAGGCCACTGCTGCTTCACGACAACGCAAGACCACACACTGCACAACAAACAATCACTAAGTTAGATGAGCTACAATTGGAATGTCTGCGACATCCACCGTACTCCCCGGCCCTTGCTCCAACAGATTACCATTTTTTCCGGAATGTGGACAACTTCTTACAAGGAAAAAAATTCAACTCCGATGCGGCAGACCAAACCGCCCTCAAAGAGTTTATTGATTCTCGCCCCCATGGTTTTTTTAGTAAAGGGATCAATGAACTACCTATGAGATGGCAAAAGTGCATAGATAACAACGGTGCATACTTTGATTAATTAAATATTTATAAGTATACATACTTTAAATAATTAAAATTGACTTTATAGTCCTCCCGTACAAAACGCCAATTTCATATGTAAGGACCCAATATTTGTCACCAGAAACTCCAAAAAACATTAAACATCGACATTTTTCTGAAATTATATGAAGAATTTATCTGTTAATTACTAGAGACATCGGTTGTATGGGCTAGATTCCTTTACCTTTCCCTCCTAACGGAGAATCGTATTACTACTACTTTCGGTTCTAGCAGCAAAGTTGTCCCTATATAGGAACTACGTTCATGACTTTTCCTACTGTTGCTAGCGATTGGCATAGCGGGAAGTAAATCACACCATATATGTACAGTAGAAAGCAAATAGCAAACTTAATTTGTTATGTGACTGCTTCTATTAACAAATATATCTGCAATTAGCTAAAATCATTAAATTATACGGATCAATAAATCAAAACAATGATCGTGCTACGCATTGGCAGAGCGTGACGGGGGTAGTAGACCTACTCGTAACTCGTCTAACGCGGGGGCTTCGCCGTAAGTAAAAGCGAGACAGTGCTATTATTTCGTCGCTCCGATTGGGCATGTCCCCATTCAATTCGCAACGATGGACTTATTGGCGACTTAATTTTGCATATTTATGTAATCTAATATTAATTTTTTTTTTTATTATACGTCAAAATTATTACACACTTGTAAAATCATTCAATTGTTTATTGACTAATCGTTGTAAGTACGAAATTAAGTGAAATACGTTACGTCTTTTACAGCAAAAGCGTTAACGTTCATGTGAGCCAGGTGTGGTTCCCGAACTTCAGTTGAGTAGAACACAGGAATGCCTCTGTGATATGCTTTTAAACGTTCAATCTAGAACTATTAAATCGTTTTCAATGTCAATTGTCTTTTGTTAAAAATTCTTTACAAATTCAATAAACTTTAAAGTTAGTTTTAATGCACGATTTATGAAATAAAATACGAAAGACAAAAAATGAGATTTAGAAAATAAACAGAAAAAAATATACAAACTATCTATAATGTATATAAAGTTATAAAAATATTCAAAAGACACTGGCTGATACTGGACTCAGAAGTCTGTTTCCTTTGCCTCTTAAGAACTGCTATGCTATGGAAAATAAAAAACATAGTTCCATTATATTTTTTTAATATTATTTTTAAACTAAAATAAGGTTTTATTGTTCTTCCTCTTGCCATCCATCGTCGTTACTCAAGAAGCGCCTCTTGGCGGCCGTGTTCATGTAGGGGCGGAGCGCCCATTCCGTATCGGCCGCGTCTAGGGCTTCCAACGTGCCAAGCTTTATGGAGAATATCCTCATTTGAAAACGAGGGCCTATTTCTGTGACTTCTATGTCTTTACCTGCCTGAAACAATAACAATTTTAATGGTGGATTGTAATGTCATTATTATACTTCAGTATTTATTGTATAAATGTTGTTGTCTCAATAACAACACAGTTGGGTACCAAGCTAAATAAGCTAAAATGCAATCATCATATATCTATTATTATTTGTAGTGAACTTTAGTGTTAGATATACGTTATATATGTCTTTATACTTTTACATAGAAGATCAGCGACATATTCAATTTTTTTCCTTTTAACACTTTGTTTTTCTTTCTTTCTGGCATGGCGCACAGTTTACCGCATTTGCCAATGTCACGTATTGATAAGTAGAATCACACGTAAATTAGTTTATTCTTATCGTAAAACTCCTCCAGTAAAGTGATAGTAGGCTTTACTGAAGTTATAAAGGACTTCTAGAAAGAGCGCGAGAACTTCAGCTACACATGTTTATTTTATTCCATTCCATTCCGTTTATTCCATTCTTCTCACTTATACAGAACTTTAAAACACAATATACTATCACTTTTGTACTTTAAAACCCCCAAAAATGTAAAAAATAGAAAATCTAAACAAAATGTCAACCTCATTTCTCCCGTTCCCGCCAAAATGTCTAACATATTTTCATAATATTTCTAACAATGTTTCTAGTTTTATTGCAGATGGAAATTCTTTTTTCCATTATACTTTCCAATTCAGACACCAAATTCGTTTAGCTGATTCCTATACACATATTGTGATGTGATTAAAATGAAAGAGAATAGCAAGCTCTTACAAGTTTCAGACAAATGCTGATCAAATCGAACAATATTTGTGTATAGCTGAAGCAGAATGTAAAATAATAATACCCTACCTTTCTGTATGTGTGTTGTCTAAAGCATATGTAATCGTCGTGGTTTGCGAACGTGATCACCCGCTTCGAGTCCTCCTTGGGGACAGGGAACAGATATTTCAATATGTTCATTGTTCTTACACCTGCAATAAATAAGTATTGCTTATTTATTTTACTTTTGGGTGAAGATAATACCAAAAATCATGTTAAACAGTTTTAAGGTGACACAGTGATAAACAATATTTTGATCTAAAAAAATTTTTATTAATAAAATTAAACTGCCTTCAAAAATAAAAACACTGAAAAGTACAAAATAACTATCCTTTACTAATCAAAACTAAAATACTATACACACACCTATATAATTTAATTTGACAGTTATTGAAGTCGGTGCAATGTGCAACAAACAGAAAGCCTATTTAGTTTGGTAGGCTTGGCTAGGCTTGACTAGTAAAGGATAGTTATTTTGTACTTTTCAGTGTTTTTATTTTTGAAGGCGGTTTAATTTTTTTAATAAAAATTGTTTATTTCTACCTTTTGAGTGATCTTGACCTAAATAAATATCAGGTCTGCAGGTCAGGCAGGTCTGCAATTAACTTCTTTCTGATTCCTGAGCGCAACAATATACAAGAGAATCATCAATATAAATATAGGTTATAACCAGGTCGCATTATTTGGTGCATCTTCAAAGTCCAAGCTCCAATATCGCTGAAATTTAAATGGGACCATTTCTAAAGTATTACCTACCAAACAAAAAGAATTTTTTAAATCTGTTCATAAATGACGGACTTATGAGGTAACAAACATACAAAAAAAAAACAACACAGTCCAATTGGGAACCTCCTCCTTTTTTGAAGTCGGTTAAAAATAGAACTTTTGCACTACGGAAACGTGCGCGCGCTAGGCTTGCGAAAAATACAAAAAAAAAGTTCGTTCATTTCGAAGACTATTGGTTTAAAAAATCCAACTGGCAATATGAATAGTGTGTTTAGATTAACGTACACAGATACCACTCTCGCATAAACCACTCTCGTTACTCTGAAAAATGTACCCGGCATTAGCACAAAAAACTGCAAATATACCCGGCTGCGGAAAAGGCTCTCTCCGGAACTGGATCTACAAGCTCAATTACATGCTGGATCCAGCTGGATCGCTGAATCCAGCATTGCAATCACTAGACCTAACATTGATAAGAAGTGCTATCATTGTTGTATGTTATGCACTCTCACAAAAATTGTAGAAATAGCTTAAATTATTATTATACGCGTGATTTAAGATCAGTATTTCGCGTATCACATGATTTACAATCATATACTAATTTGTCCGAGACCAAGGCTGACTTATGAAGAAAAGCCAAATGGCCAGTGTTAGTAGATGGAAATGTCAGAATCTCTCGCACACGTAGGCGAAAATGTGTGAGTAGAATGATGAGATTTGAGGAAGCGAAAGAAGTTTGTAAGAACTGCGACGCTTGGCGCTCCGTGCTCTCTGACTACCTTAGATGGTTAGATGCTATGCTTAGATGGTTCGGGCACATAGTAAGAATGTGTGATGAAAGATTGTCGAAGAAAATCTACAGGACGAAAATGAGTGGTAGCAGAAGTCAAGGAAGACAAAGGCTGACTTACAAAGATGAAATAGCCAGAGTGTTAGCTGACGGTAATGTCAAAATCACTTGCAAACCTTAGCGAAAGTGTGTAAGAAGAATGATGAGGATTGAGGATGCGAAAGAAGTATGCGATACTTGGCGATCCATCCTCTTTACAGTGTGGGGTCCTAAAATTGATTATTTAGTGAGGGTGTGTAAGCCCTCTGGTTAATCTAGTTACATGATGTTTAGTATAACAAATAAAAATAATACTGTACCTAAATCAGTTTTGAAGTTGTGGAATATAAGATGAGGATACTGCTCCGTCATGGGTCCAATGTCGGGTATATCGTGTCTCATTACCACCCCTGACAGGGTGAAGGAGGCTGTGGGGCCGTAAGGCAAGTGGCATATTACCTGAAAAAATTAATATATAATTATAAATACATAAAATACAATTTTATACCATTTCTCATTTGGAAGTGACAGTACAAGGCGCAAAAAATGTCATCTTGGTGGTCTAGTAAATCATGTTCATAGATTTTTTTAAACTACTGGATGGCAAATGTATCGCAACTCTGATGACTAAGATTTCTTTTGTTGTGCATTATGTGGAATTGTTAAAATAAGTGCTTATTTAGAAGTGCGTTGAGATTTTTTAGTGGCTTAGTCTGCCTCAGCGTATGCTACTAGATGAACTGCCTCAATAGTCGCCAGTAACCCCAAGAAACATTAAATGTATTACATTGACATTTTAATGAAATATGAAGAATATATCTATCTATATTACTGAAGACATCGGCTGTTATGGGCATAGATCCCTTTACCTTCACTCTCAAGAGAAAATCATATAAAAAATCTACTAGTTTCACCAGTTGTCTTATTCTCCATATCGGAACACAACAGTGCAACTCGTTGCTGTCCAGCAGCAGATTTAGTGAGTAGAGCGGTGGTAGCGCTCCATCGGACTCCACTTTCCTACCACTTGCAAAGACAATAAATGGCAAAGTGCAAACATCATAGCGAAAAAATGCTAGATTGTTACATATACAATTTTCCTTGTTCCACTTTTACATTCTGCATGATAAAATAGGACTGAAATAATAATCATTGCTTTCACACTACATGTTGGTTCGAAAGAGAAAGAAAAAGAGAAAAGATTGCTAGTACAATACCTTTACAAGTTACATATGACTCCTGGTAAGGGGCAGTGATATATTTTATTTTTCTTTGTTTCCTATATCCTCAAACTCGTACTTGACATATTTCTTTATGATTAATTTCAACACAGATTTAACTTCATAAAAAATAGCAAATTATTTGGATTTTAGTTGTTGATATTATGGTTCTGCACATAAAATATGTCTGAAAGTTATTTAGCGGACTCACCAATCCATCAGGCACACCCCTATGCTCGTGCACAACTATGAAATCTGTGACCTCATTGGCGCGACACGCGTGTATCAGCTGTGACATCTCGTAACCACCACGGTTCATGCGTTGACTGTTCGGGAATATCAATCTGGTACAAAAATACATGCGAGCAGTTGGCAAAATTAGCAGTTCAAAGTGATAACACACTGTTAGACTTCAGTTTCTCAATACCATAATAGTAACAATAACATACATTTTAAGATTTGTCAATTTAAGTTAAAAAAAGGCTAAGGTCTGAAAAAGCTCTAAATAGCTTAAGCTACAAATAAAAAAAAAGTCACCTAATAATATGAAGTGATTATTATTATGGATTTCTCAAAATATTTCACTAAAATAAGTAGATTAATTAATAAGTTGTAAATAACATAAAATTAAGAGTTTTTTCAGTTTGCGAAACGCTATAACAAGATGTAAGGACATCTTATAAAATGTATGAAATTCTCACCTCAGTTCTTTAACAAACATTTTGAGTCTAGCACTGGGTTCTCTAGACGTTGTTATCATTATTTTAGGGTCCTCCACACCAGCATATCTGTATTCATCATCTTGTGAATTAACTGTGTTCGCTCCACCTGAAAAGCCTCCAATGATTGCAGCTCTTTCTGGACCTGTAAAACAGTAGATCACTTAAAAACTGGTATAAACAAAGGAAAATAATATAAATGAAGGAAATTAACTTATATTGAGTAAACGTCATGATACATAAATTTTATGCTATATATATATAAGTTGATACTTCAATTACAAATTCATTGTAATCCATCCAAAACTTCAATGGACAACTTTTTATTTTCATAATCTTTTCATAAAGAAAAAGCTATAAGGGAAATTAAACATTTAGCTTTGTGGAATTTCAAACTATTATTCTGGTAAGATTGAATGTTCAACACACTGATAAAATTATGGAATTAATTGTTTAACTTAATGTATGTATCCTCCACCTATTACTGGCCGATTACAGGTTTAAAAAAATGACAACTCAAAAACTATTTAATACATTCTATAAATTATCTATAAATTGTTTTTTTTTTTACATTTGACGTTGCTGTGTTTAGGTGTGGATAGTACTGCCATCCATTGACTAAAGAATAGCTAAGTCAGATTAAAATTCTAGTTTAAATACCTAACAGCTGTTAGGGGAAGCATATCTCAGTAAACACTAACTAAAAACCGTTAATTAATTTAGTTTTCTTAATTTTGAATGTAAAACCAGACTTATCAAATGGCAGAGTACATAGTCTATGTAATATCTTAATAATTAACCATATCCTGTAATCGACTATTATGACCCACGCGGGAAGTAAGCAGCTGGCGTATCCTGTTTTATTTTCTCAGCCAGACAACTATGAAAATATTTTTAACGGCAATTTTTATTTAAGTAAATCAGCTTACCTTTATCTTCATATTCGATTCTCTTCTGTATGGCTATAGCATCCTTCCTGAGTTCACCGTGAATAGGAATGTTCTCTTCTAAACATTTCTTCAACTGGTCTTTCTTAGCTTGTATACTTTTTTGTTTATCCTCCACAGATTTTCTATACAAATACTCGCGGCGCAAACGCGCCTGCCGCCGTAACATTTTGTTTAGAATGTTGTTTCAATCTCAACTAAATATTTTATATTTCACGGAAAAAATGTATATTTTGCGGAATGACAAGTGTAAGTGTCATTGGTCTAAGTACACGTGGGTGTCAATGTCACTTTGACAGCCTTGGCAGCATGCGTTTTATTATTGCATGTAGGCATTGTTACATACAATGATACATGATAAATGTAGAAATATATCATGAACATGAAATTTCTAGTAACATGTAACACAAAGTTAAAGATCAAGTGGGAGAACTACATATTGTGGCTTATTATAATTATCAAAAACGTTAGAAATGTTTTATTACTGTAGGTGATAATAGTAGCGACGACAGTGAAATTGCAGTATGGACAAATCTGATTAAATATGGGCTTTTGTTTATTGTGTGCAAATAAAGTAAGCATTTATTAAGGGAAATCAATAGCGTTTACAAAATTACAAAAATAAAGTTTACAATAGACTATCTGGTTTCAGTAAGGCCAATTACAGATTTCCACATAATTATTAAATACTCGTTGCAGATGGGTGGCTAAGCCCGTGTGTGTTTTCGTATTTATGTACATTTAAATATGTGTGTATGTGTAAGTGTGTGTGTATAAGTGTTAGCGCATAAGTACCATCGTTACTTAAATGAAATGTGTGACTGTGTGTATGGTTTCATGTGGTAGTATTTTCATTCCAGTATTCAGTTCATTCAAATATATTAAGTAAACATTTATATTTTCGTTTTATTAAAACTTTTTAATCAGCTACTACTTGCAATTCTAGTTATAAATCCAAAAACTTATAGATGCGGCTCGCATTTGATTATATTTTTTTATAAGGTTGCTTCTTTCACACTAGTCCCGGTTTGTTAAAAATAATTTTAAGAAATGCTTACCTTCATGGCATTCTTCTACTAATAATTTATAATAAGATTTTATATCCACATTATGATTTTTAAATATATTAAACAATTTATAAATATCTTCCTTTGTATTTCGAGGTCTAATATTAAAGACATCTCCTGGTTTGTAATTTAATGTATTATTATTTAATGTTTTGAAAGTTATTAATCTTACGTCCTAAAAAGAATATAATTATATTCCCTTTCATTAACATATATTAAAAATAAAATTGCAAGAGACTGCTTTGGAATTTCGTAATAAGCAATTTAGAATATAGTCAGATTCTAAAACTTACTTGAAAATGCATTTCATGAGTTGTTCTAATATTATTCTCTAATTCAAATGGAATTGCATCAACAAAATAGTCATTCTTAGATTTAGAAAAGTATATATCGTCATTTGGATATTCATTTACATTTTCCTCTTTCAAAATTGTTACTTTCCATCTTGGAATAAATTTCGTACTTAAGCTATCGGTTTTTATACTTGGAAAATATAGCTTCAGATTTGCATACAATTGTTTTAGCCATGGTATTACTACTGCATCGTGACCTAGGTCATGCTGGTAGTCACAGAGACCTGCAAAAATCAAAAAATCAGAAGAGATTGGTAAAAGGTGACCAATCTGTTATGCCTGCATAGTCACTAACTAATAAAAACAAAGTATGTATTATGTACTTCTCCTACAGGTACACAACTCTGATAATAAACTCTCTTGAGTGATGAAAACATTACTTAATTACAAAACAGTACATTAATTACAAAATGTTATTTGTAATTGTTATATTTCTAGTTATAACTAAGGATGTTAACAAATTTTCTATATCTATAATTTCTTATAACATAACAATATTTAATAACAGTTTTAAACAGTGATAAAGATCAACAATAATATATGTAATCAAGTTTCAAAATAAACCATAGTTGAACGAAACACTAGCCTACTTTCATACAAACTAATAAAAATTGTCTTTTTGAAGCTAGATTTCAAACATTTCAAACTATAAAGTGAGGTTGGCCTGACTACATTGAACTCGTTATCATCATAGGTGAATGGAGGCTTATAAATAAGACACACATAGAGGTAATCTATCCGGTTCTAATAATGAATATGAAAACTACATAGTTGTTAATTATATTGTCAATTTTTTGATAAAAACTCGATTTCGTACGCTTTTGACATGTCTTGACTATGTACATTGGCACAGTATCCTTGTTTTTTTTTTCAATTCTTACCAATATCCAGCAATGGTGTTGCACCCAACTGTACTAGACGCTTGTAAAGTTTTTTACCCGCAAAATTAAACTTCGCGTATGAAGAATCACCTAAAGCAAGGACTCCGAATTTAAGTCGAACCAAAGAATTTGTGGGTAAGTTTTTTCTCAACAAAAACCTCCAAAATTTCTTCATATTGTCGGGCTCGTCGCCCTGACCAGCGGTGGAACACACAAACACAGCAAACTCTTCTTTAATCAGATTTGATATAGGATACTCATCCATTGCTTGCACTGGACCTCGACACCCTAAAGCCTTTGTGGTTCGCCATATTCTCTCAGCGATTTCTTGTGCAGTAAATGTTTGGCTACCGTATAAAACTAAAATTCTGCCATTTCCATTCATTTTTGTAGATTTAAAATTATTAACTCAAATTCCAACACAGAATTTCAAAAATCCTGTCCTAATTTTGTTCGATAATGTCACTGTCAAGGCAACTGTCATCTTTGTCAGTTTACATTTTGTTAATGGATCGCAATGGATCGCCACAAAAGAAGATTATAATAATACATACATACATATCTTCACGCTGTATCCCTAACGGAGTAGTCAAAGAGGACGGATTAAGATTAATAGTAATAATGTATTAAATAATTAGATTTATTAATAACAAAAAATATATACGTAATATTTACAAATTTAAAACTACACATTATCTGTATTATGTATGTTTACATTATCTGTAATAATATGTATGTGAGACTTTTTGGCGGTAACGCGAGAAGTGAGGTATTTTATTTAGGTTTTCTATTTTTTACATTTTTAGGAGTTAAAGTACAACAGTGATAGTATATTGTGTTTTAAAGTTCTGTGTAAGTGAAAAGAATGGAGGAGATCTAAATAAACCTGCGTAGCTAAAGTTTTCGCGCTCTTCCAAGATGTCCTTTTTAACTTCAATAAAGCCTACTATCATTTTACTGGAGGAGTTTTACTAGAAAAAACTAATTTACGATTTTACTTATTAATACGTGACATTGGCAAATGTGCTAATCTACGTGCCATGCCATGAAGAAGGAAAGATTATAGCGATTAATAAAAATACAATACGTGACATTGGCAAATGCGCTTATCTGTGCGCCATGCCAAAAAAAAAAGTATGTTGGACTTTTTGGCGGGAACGGGAGAAGCGAGGTTGTCATTTTATTTAGATTTTCCATTTTTTACATTTTTAGGAGTTTTAAAGTACAACAGTGATAGTATATTGTGTTTTAAAGTTCTGTGTAAGTGACAAGAATGGAGGAGATCTAAATAAACATGTGTAGCTGAAGTTTTCGCGCTCTTCCAAGAAGTCCTTTATAACTTCAGTAAAGCCTACTATCACTTTACTGGAGGAGTTTGACGATAAGAAAGAACTAATTTACTTGTGATTCTACTTATTCTGTGTCTGTTTATTAGTTTGTGTTATATGTGTTAATGCGTGACATTGGCAGATGCGTTAATCATCTATTGAATTGTTTTCTCGCTTTACTTGACGTTGGCAATGTACTCACGTACGGTGCCATTTAAAAAAAAAAAACTATAAAAATGATGTTCAAATCAAATAAATGCACCAAAAAATATTGAAGTACCTAACAATATTTTCATTGAACACTCAGAAATAACAATTTTATTTTTGCTTAGGATTCGTTAGTGAATATAGCAGCACTTTATTTTGGAAACGGGAAACGTAGGTACAACATATAAAATAAAAGACTCACGTGCTAGCTACTCAGATATTATATCCAAATATGGTTAAAGTAAATGATTTTATAAACATTTAAGATTAATAAATAAATATACATATTACTTTACGCTAATATGAAAAAATATTTTGTGATTGGATAACCGTAAAAATCCGATTTTATTTTTCGCACTGCTCCCTCATCCCTTACGCTCAACGCTCAATACAGCCTGAATACAACCTGCCTAGATATCTCTATTACTCTTACATGAAAATAATGTTTTGTCCCTCTCAAAATTGGCGCGCGGCAGTCTCGCGGACTATCTTGGCGGGATTAGTCGCTCACGTAAAAAAGGGCGGGAAAATCCAGTGCAGTGATTTTCAAAGTAAAAGTGATTATAGGAACTTAATTTGACACAATGTAAGTACTATTTTTAGCAGTTTGTATGGATATTTCAATGAATTTCCGTATCGGTATAAGAAATAATTAAATTTAAATACTTACATCTGTTATCTAAGTGTTCACCTTTGACATTTTTAAAATCTATATAGCTTAGTAAACAATATTAGATTCAATCGGATTAATAATTTAGTATTTATTTATCCGTAGTGAAGTTTTTTACGATAGAAAATAAACATTATTATTTCCACAGAAATCTATCAGCTTTCTTTCATAAAATAAGAACAATGCATTTTTTCAGTATATAGTCTTTACCACATAGGTCTTACTTTAAAAAATACTCATTTTTCTTTTCAGTTTTTACAATTTATCATTACCATTGGGTACCATTTACCATTGCTAAGATAACTTCAATATGTAGATAATATAACTCTATAATTTAACACAAATAAGTTTAATTTAAATCTGCGTTAACATTAAGGTCACATGATCAGGAAATATAGGTACTTATTTATTTGAAAAATTCATATTCACGTTGTTGAGCTTTTTTTGCTTATCTCGGCATCGTTATTTAGGATTTAACTCAAGATTAGCCCAATCTTAAAAAAAATATATCCATGGTACATAAATATATTATATAATGTTCGAAATAAATCAATTTTTCTTTTTTGTAAATGGTTTAACTGGTTTATTTTCAGAAATATTTATTTGCGCTATATCAGGTCTTTTCTCTTATAACTCTCTTATATGTTTTGTATGGAAAAAGTTAAACCAATAATTTATATCAAATAAAAAAAATATTTAATTACTGATTCGAAACATTTACTTCAATTATACGCACTTTTGCAATTATACGGGCAGTCTATTGATGCCCCTACTGTAAAAGTCTCCTTACACTATAATTGACGAATTTTGCAAAGGAGTTCTTCTGTATCTCTTTAGAATTGAAGTATTAATTGGAGTTTTCGGAGCAGGGTCTGGGGAATATGGTGACTAAGAAGGAGTCTCCAGCTTTATCTCTTGTAGTTTTGGAAACGTCCTTTCTACAGTATGTGTTTGCGTATGCGTTTATGTATGCGTTTGGCGTGAAGGAGCACTAGGCCTCGATTGACTGCGAGCTTCTCCATTATTATTTGTAATTCTTGACAGTAACGGTCAGCAGTGACTTTGCTACCATATGGTAAGAAGCTTTAATAGTAAATAACACATCAATACTATAGGCCACTAAACTGTCGCAATAAGCTTTTTCTGGCTAGTCTCGTTTCAGGCATCGTTTCCTTGGACACTAGATTCTAAACTCATATAGTTATTCTAAAGTTCTAAATTGACACAAGTTTTCTTTGAATCTACATTGCAGATAAAGATAAAGTTTATGATGATATTCGAAGGAAAAAAATTTAAAAAAAAACAATTGACTAAATGTTTATGTAGAAAGAATAATATGACACAAAAATAAAATTTATTTGAATTTAGAACTTCAGGTCAAACCAATATTAAATTTATTTCTCTTTATTATCTTCATTTTAAATTATGCGTGTCTTCTAAATAATGATAACGATCTATATTTAAAAAATAATAAAATGTACCTATCGATGATTAAGTCTGGTATATTTAATGTCATCGTTAAATGATAACCTTTTAAATACTTGTTATTTATTTTGTATCTTAGAACTGAT
The DNA here is from genome assembly GCA_907165235.1 of Zeuzera pyrina. Lineage (NCBI taxonomy): Eukaryota > Metazoa > Arthropoda > Insecta > Lepidoptera > Cossidae > Zeuzera > Zeuzera pyrina. Next base: position 3,545,881 of record OU015639.1, read on the forward strand.
AAATATATCACATAACATCCATGTATCTACTTACCTATGCGAGTGACGAAATCTATTATGAAATAGTATATAATATAACATTGCATTCGACGTAGTAAGTAAGCTACATATAAACTTATCGTAAGTAGGTATTACAGTTATAAGCTTGACTGAATATTAACTTTGTTTTTAAAATACGACTTTGTACTGGTTGAATTCCAACAGCGTCTTAATTAGGTAAACAAAAAACTTTTGAATAGAAAAGTAAAATTAATGGCTCTGAAAAAAGTTTTTCTCATACCACAAAATTAATTAATTAATATTAATTAATTAATAATTAAATTAGAAGCCAAGGAAGACCAAGGCTGACTTATGAAAATCAAATAGCCAGTGTTAGCAGACGGAAATGTCGAAAGCACTCGCATACTTAGGTGAAAATGTGTGAGGAGATTGATGAGATTTAAGGAAGCGAAAGAAGTATGTAAAGACCTCGACGCTTGGCGCTCCGTCCTCTCTGACTACCCCGTTATTACGTTATTACTACAAAATTAATCTTTGTGTACTTACGTTTAAGTATTAAATTGAGGTATTAATTTAAAAAAAACGACTAGTACGGAAATTAAGCAAAGTACAGTCTCACTGACTGATCTTGTTTTTTCATAAAAAAATAACGATTTTTTAATTACATAATAAAAGGTGTACATAGGTACACCTTTACCTAGTACGTAGGTAATATTGGAGAATTGGAGAACATTCAGTTCTCAACAATTTTACGAAATATGATACGAGATTGCTTACACATTTTATATTATTGTAAAAATTAAGAAAGGAATGCTAAGATGGTTCGGGCACATAGAAAGAGTGAGCGGCGGAAGACTGACGAAGAAAATCTACAGAGCGAAAGCGAGTGGTAAAAGAAGCCAAGGAAGATCAAGGCTGACTTACGAAGATCAAGTAGCCAGATTGTTAGCTGACGGAAATGTCAAAAGCACTCGCACTGAAATTTGAGGACTATGATGTGTGGTGCTTCAAATGACGAGAAGCTCCGTCCACTCTGGGTACCCAGTTGGGGATATAGCGTGAATGTAAGTAAGTATGTGATTGAAATATTGGGAATAATCAATAATTAGCCCATTTATCAATTATACAACATTGTGCAATTTTTGTGGTAATTAAAAATATTAAGGAAACATTTAGCTATTTAAATAGAACAAGTTTCTGCGTCAATATACCTTGATTTTGATATCACGTGTGAATTTAATTATAATAAACAATTTTTCTGCCGCTACTTTGTCTGTGCCGATTGTAGAAAATTCGATTGATCAAATTCCCTAATGACAGTTTTTATACCTTCAGGGTACAGCTGACTACATTTTCAACCGACTTCCAAAAAAGGAGGAGGTTCTCAATTCGGTTGTTTTTTTTTTTTAATGTTTGTTACCTCATAACTCCGTCATTTATGAACCGATTTGGAAAATTCTTTTTTTGTTTGAAAGGATACACTTCCAGATTGGTCCCAATGAAATTTCATTCACATTGAAGCTTTGGTTTCGAAGATACACCAAATAACGCGATTTGGTTATAACCTTTATTCATTTATGTTGATAATTCTCTTGTATGACATTTGTTAACTATCGTTGTCCCCACATGGTATAATGGTAGTAGGGAAAAGATATAAATTGCCTGTGATATAATAAATTCAGTCAGCAGAGTCAGTCTTGTGGCGGACAGAGAATATGACTGGTAGCTTTCGTCTTCGGATTGTAAGAATACTGCTAAGGTGTCATTATGATGCAACCTTTACACTATTCTTTTATAACTGATTGATATTGATATGATATTGATGATATTGATAATGGTCACAATGGGCAACAATATTCCATGTTCGATCTGTTCGCATCTTTATTGTGAAATCCCACGGTTTATGCTCTTCAATAGAATGGAAATTAACACATTGCGCTCCAAAATTAGAAAATAAACAAATTGTAGATCTGCCCTAGATGTTTTTTTATGCCTAGGTCACTCAAAAGGGCAAAATAAATTTTTTTTATAAAAAAATTAAACCGACTTCAAAAAAGAACAGTGAAAAGTATGAAATAACTATCCTTTACTAATCAAAACTTAAGTACAAAAATAACTTTATAAATACGATACAAATATCCATATAATTAAATTTGACAGTTATTGAAGTCGGTGCCAAATAAATGTTCGACAACAGAAAGTATATTAGTTTAGTAGGCTTGGCACCGACTTCAGTGACTGTCAAATTTAATTATATGGGTATTTGTATCGTATTTATAAAGTTATTTTTGTACTTAAGTTTTGATTAGTAAAGGATAGTTATTTCATACTTTTCAGTGTTCTTTTTTGAAGTCGGTTTAATTTTTTTATAAAAATTTTCTCTTTAACAAATACAGTATAACCACAGGTATACAGTTGCGTATTTTAACATTTGGCGCCCGGTGTATAAAATTTGCCGCCCCATAAATTTAAACATAAAAAGTAAAAACCTTTTAATAATGAAAAAGGCCATACCAAAGAATGAACACCATTTATTAAATATTAACATTTTTTGCGATGCACAAATTGGTTGACAAATTCATTAGTGGCGCTGTCATAATTAACGGATTTCGTTTCGGCATAATATGCTGCCTCTCGCAGCTTGCCGCCCCGGGCCATGGCCCCTATGGCCCTAGGGAAATACGCCACTGCAGGTATAATATATTATATCGCTATAATATATATCGCTATAATATATATTAGCGCATTACATCTCCATTTTTATTTTAGAAAAAAGAGGAATACGGCCATCTACAGTATGAATGCACGAGAATCACTTAAAGATGGTTTTAAAGACATTGATGTCCTCACCTTACCGTCCTTATCCATCTTTGAAATTATTATGTACACGAGGAAAAATATAGATATGTTTAAAAACAAAGGCGATATTAATGGTATGGAAAGAAGAGGTCGCGATAAATTGTTTATTCCAAAATTCCAGAATTTTTGGGTAACTGCATTCGTTTTTATGATAAAGTTCCTCAAGAAGTCACCCAATTGACAGAAAACAGATTAAGATTAGTTATAAAACGTCGGTACTTATAATGTGTGAGGAGAATGATGAGATTTGAAAGATTTGAAGCGAAAGAAGTATGTAAGAACCGCGACGCTTGGCGCTCCGTCCTCTCTGACTACCCCGTTAGGGATACAACGTGAAGATATGTATGTATGTATGTATATGTATAAAACATGCTATAAAATAAACGATTTCGTTGAAGATAAAACAATAGTCTGGAAATGATCTCTGCACATGCATTTACTGGCTCTCTAAATATTGTATTTTAATAAACCTTTTGTAAAATGATGTTGAAAAAATGATACCTGGCTGAGTTTCTTGTCGGTTCTTCTCAGTGTCCAGGTTTTCTTTTCTCTTCTCTTTGAACCAAACTAAAGTAGATTTGACGTTCAAAAATACGTTGCAATTGGGTTTACTTGAATAAATCGATTTGACTTTGACATTGAATATAGTACGCACAATCCACCTTGAAATCTATTCAATACCTTTTTGAGTAAAACCATAGATAAACATTTTAAAACATTTGGTTTGATTTTAGACAGCATAGCGTAGGTATTTCCAAAGTGGAGAAATAAACATAAGCCTCCCCACCCCACTTTTATGCATTTTTACCACCGGACAGATATTTACTGCCATTCTGCTAGAAAACGAAGCTTAAAGAAATGATTTCAGTATTCATCTTTGTATATGCTGAGTCGGTGTCCAATTTTGCCATCACATCACTCATAGGCTAAGCAAATTGTATATAGATAGTGTATAAGTCATGTTTTTCTGTGTTGTTTTTTGTTTTTATATTAATCATTATAATGCGTGAGTGATGCCAAATAAATACCTATGTCTATGACAATATTTACTTAATAGGTGTCTATTTATGGATATCCAAATATCTACCCATCAATTTATATAGAAGCCTAAAATAGGTACCTACCTATGCCAGTTCCTAACCACATTTTGTAATAAATATTTTCAACATACAGACACGGCTCCGTTATAAAAAAATAGATCCGTTATACTATTTTAATGAGAAAGTATTTTAATGAGAAAGATAGCTGATCGACTGAATCGATTTTAATGAAATTTGATATATAAATAGTTTAAGGTCTGAGGAAGAACATAAGCTACTACATAGTGAAATCTATCTACACAGTATTATATTTACAGGTAATAAATGCTTTAAAATACTCTACTTATTGCTTGTACAACGGTGTAAAATATGTTCCTTTCCTTATTCAAGTGAGGAGACCCAGGAGCCAAGCTGAGTAATTCAGGAGATCAGTGCTGAGGTCACCTTCATTGCTGTAAATAAATACAATAGCACAGTCGAAATATAGGAAAAAAAATGGAAAACTGGTAGACTCCAATGTACTTATATCTTTTAATTTTCGAATGTCCCAAGCACGGGTGTCGAGTACTAAGAAACCTATATCCATAGCACAGATTATATACTTAGTAACTAGCTTTAATCCATAGTAAAAAGAAATAGTATAATCGGCTCTTTCCTTTATTTTATAGAAACTGGTAAACTTATGGTTTGATGACAATAGGAAGCTGCTTTGACAGATGTGGATATGGCTGACTTAGCTTGATGTACTTCACATATTTCCAACTTAGGACGTCTTAAGGTGGCTTCTCGTGATGACATCTCGCTTGCACCAATAAAATTAAATAGTTGGTGCAAGCGAGACGTCAAATCCTTAAATAGAGTTTAAATAAATATTTGGTGCAAGCCACCCTCATAGCACCTTCTGTTAAAGATTAATGAATATTAATTTATTCATTATATTCGTAGATTTAAGTTAAATAATCGAAAACGTAAAAATATAAAATTGAAATAATTTAGTGGTAAGTCACATGATAAATCGATAAGCGATAACTAACGTCATGTCACACCGTTATCCCACACAATTATATTCTATTAATGAAATGAACTATGAACGATAGTAGAAAGTAATTTTGTCTATAGGTCAGGATTGAACTTTGGATTGAGTCCTGAAAGTTTGGCTTAGTATGGCTCTCGACCTACTCAACGAGTTCGACTTACGTTAGCGATTAGGTATAATTATACAGATAACCGTATAACTGAGTTTATTATGTTATAACTCGTTATCTTAATTAAAATTACTTCGAATTAGCAGAAGGCCATCAATATACTATATCTAATTACTACTACATTATAATTAACTATATAGATTCCGTAAGACGTTATCGTTCATCTAGCGATGTCGATACTGTTGTAACAAATACCTGTAAATAATATTTCTATTAGAGATGGGTAGATCTATATCCGGCTTAGAGTTCGAGGCCTTCAGGAATGAATGAATCGCAAATAATCGTGAATGCACCGCCGAATCATACTAGCCCCAACAGTTATGGGAATATCCGAAATACGCTAACCTATAAGACCTTTTGTTTCTTCACCTTTCATATTTTTAATTCATCTACATTCTACATGTACATTGTACAGGCATAATATATTGTCGAGCTAAACCTTGTGCTAGTTTCATTAGTTGACTGTCAAACGAAAATAAGTAAGTGATTTCACTAATTTCAGTTTTTTCCTACTAATTTCTAGTTCAAAATTAAATTCCGGATTTTGGGTACATTCAAAAAGAAGAAACGTAATTAAGGTCTGTATGTGTCTGTATATGTCTGTATATGTCTGTATCAATTTTCAGCTCTCGAGTTTCTAAGATTTTTTTAAATTTATTTTTACGATTTGAACTAGTATTGACATCAATAATCTCAGCGTTGATTCTATCCTGAATTGCTGAACTACCAACTATGAAATAATTGGTACAAGCGAGGTATCAAATTCTTAAATCGAGTTTAAATAGTTGGTGCAAGCCATCCTAAGAATAGAAAGAGTTTTTTTAAGTTCTATTAACTATTAATTTGTCACCCGTACCTATCTATCTTTCTATCAATACCGATAATATAATATTTGTTCTGTCGAGACGATGAATCATACCTGTACTAGGATACGATAGAGCGATGCTGTAGAAGAATATCATGGGCGAAACTGCAAAGCAGCTTGTATTTGTCGTTGTACATTGAATATATTAAATGTGATTGGACAGACATTTTGTAATGAGTAATTACTATGAAGTATGGGAACAGTTTGATTTAATCCAATTCTTCGCCCACAGGGATGGATACCTTAGGGTTTTTCCGCGTTATTAAAAAAGGTTCACATACATACATTTACCCCTAGTTAGAGAGGGCGGAGCGCGAAGCTTCCCAGTCCTTACATACTTCCTTAGCTTCCTCAAATCTCATCATTCTCCTCACACATTTTCGCCTAAACTTCGCTTAAAAGGTTCACGCAGCACAAGAGAATTAAAATTACTCAACTGAATTGGTAAATTCATTGTGACGACATGGTTGAATAATGAAACTGTTAGGTATAGGCAATGGTATAGGTCATACATATAAGGGATGATGCAATTGTTCAAAATCTTGCCCCTTTCATTAATAAATAATGTTGCGTCATTTCCCACCACGTGCTCCCATCGATCGGTCTCAACAGCAGCGTAGTACCCCCTCCTTTTTTACGCCGCCTCCCCCTTAAAGACCCTATGTCTTTTACCTTTGACCCCGCGAGCTTTAGTAGACCGTTTTATAGTACTCACATTATATTCTATGTTCTATTCAAATAGTTTGTCGTCGTAGACAACATCGTAATTTAATATATGTTAAAAAAGGAATTCTTTAATCATTGTAGCTTTTTTCTTTTATTATTATAAAAGTAATCTTACTGACGAAGGAAAGCATTCTTATTAAAAGCTGTGTTACATTTAAAGCGATTTTTGTCATTTTTTTTGTATCTTGATAATTTTTGTTGCTTTTAAATTTTATAAACGTTTTATTATATTCATAGCAACAATTCGACCAGATTTTTTTAAAAGCTTCTCTTTTTTACAAGCTTTTATTTAGTTTCACCTGTACCGGTGTCTGTCTGTAATCAAATCTTGTAAGTTAAAGTTAACCCACTTCCCGGTTCCTAATTGAGCTGAAATTTTGCATGCATATGTAAATCGCATGACAGTGCAATATTATTATGACATGGAGCTGATCTGATGATGGAGCCGGAAGGTGGCCATGGGAACTCTGTAATAAAACGACGCAACCCCATCGAGTTTGAGCTCTTTTGGTTTGACTTGAATTTTTTCTTGAATTAAAGGATGTCGTAGATGATATTTAGGGTCTGATTATGAAGTCAGAAAGTGGCACCCTGGAAGGCGGCTATGGGAACTCTGAAACACAACTACGTAACCCCATTAATTTCACCACAAACTGGTGCTGCAGCTAGGATTTTGTCCTCGTGAGGGTACTCCTCGACGATTAATAGTAGAGATATGAAACTTTGCATATAGATTTAATTTTGATAGGTGAACATGATTTTCACAATGAGCTGATGCCGCAGCCAAGATTGTATGTAGTTTGGCGAGATTGACGTCGACAGCATAGGTCTGCAACCTTTCTAGGTGAAAGAAAACTCCATAATTAAGTCCGGAAATCGCCAAGAGACCTTGCAACAACGATGTGGAGTGACAAATGGATAGATTGAGCAACATTTCTAACTAAAAAGGTGTAAATAATAATGTTTTTTTAAACAGCAAGCTTTTATTAAAATGCATTAAAAAGAAAATGATAAACCAAGAGGTTCATAAAACCATAATGTTGTGTAAACTACAAACCCACAAAATGGTTGAATATGGTTGTTCTACAGAAATGGCAACAGCAAATTTATGATAAATAGTGGCTCTCGTATTAATAACACATCATCAAACAGAGGCGGATTTCCCTTAAAAGACCGACTAGGCCCGGGCCTAGGGCGATCAGATATTAGGGGTAAAAAAATACACAGATGAGAACATATCGTATGCCTCAGTAAATGATGAAGCTGAGAAGGGGATGGCCAGTACTACACGGCCTAGAGCGGCCAAGATTGCTAGTCTGCCACTGTCATCAAATAAGTACTAGTTTTTAGCTACAGCTTCGCTTACTTGGTACTAGTAAGTGGTAACTTGCGTTTTGGCGTTTTAAGTTTTGACCAGGCGTAGTCACTTCTTGGATAAAAGAGATCTCGATTGGTTCAATAATTCTTGCGTGAATTAGAAGCAAACAAAGGAACAAGAACTTTTAATCTATAGTATTACATAAATCTGTAGTGTCTGTATGTAATTACAAATTTACTGTCAAATTCTGTGATAGATAGTCATTTTATGACTCACTGACGTCGATTCTACCATTTTTTAAATTTTTGCTGTCTGTCGGTCTGTCTTTTATAACTGAAAAACGGCTTGACCAATCTTTATGAAAATTAGTATGTAGTAAGAATATGTGATTGCGCAAAAGATAGACTATTTTTTTTTTCAATAATCTACCCTTAAAGGGGTGAAAAGGGGGATGAAACCTTGTATGAGAAATGCTAATCCTCTGAACCGATTATGATGAAATTAGGTATGGAGATAGTTTGACATCAGAAAACGGACAAAGGCTCCTTTTTTTTTTATAAAAAATCTACCCTTAAGAAGGTGAAATGGGGCATGAAACTATATGGGTTTTACATTCTAAACCTCGGTAATAATAAAATTGGGCGCGATGGTAAACTTTTTTATCGAAAAGAGATAGATTACTTTTTTTTATCAAAAATCTACTCATAAGAGGATGAAAAGGGAGATGAAAATGAAATGCTAAACCACTGAACTAATTATGATGTGGCATGGAGATTGACATCTGGGAACGGACATAGGCTACTTTTTTATCAAAAGCCTATCCCTAAGCAAGTGAAAAGGCGCATAACACTTTGAATGGGAAATGCTAAACCGCTGAACCAGTTATGATGAATTTGGTACAGAGATAGTATGTGCCCGGAGGCAGACGTAGACTAGATGTAGGCTCTTTTTCAAAAACTATCTTTGATGTGTATATACATGTATTACATGTAATCTAACCTATCCCAAAAATGCCAAGAAAAACTTTTCACCCAGAAGAAGTCGCAGGTACAGTTAGTATCATATTGGGTCCTTACATATGAAATTGGCGTTTTGTACGAGAGGAATATAAAGTCAATTTTTTTTTTGTAAAATATATTTTATTAATCAAAGTATGCACCATTGTTATCTATGCACTTTTGCCATCTCACAGGTAGTTCATTGATCCCTTTACTAAAAAAACCATGGAGGCGAGAATCAATAAACTCTTTGAAGGCGGTTTGGACTGCCGCATCGGAGTTGAATTTTTTTCCTTGTAAGAAGGTGTCCAAATTCTGGAAAAAATGGTAATCTGTTGGAGCAAGGACCGGGGAGTACGGTGGATGTCGCAGACATTCCAATTATAGCTCATCTAACTTAGTGGTTGTTTGTTGTGCAGTGTGTGGTCTTGCGTTGTCGTGAAGCAGCAGTGGCCTAGAGCGATTGACCAATCTCGGTTGTTTAGCAGCTAGTTCTTCCTTCATGGTTTGCAGTTGCTGACAATAGATATCTGCCGTAATCGTTTGACCAGATTTTAGAAAGCTGTAGTGAACGACACCGGCGCTAGTCCACCAAACACTCACAAGTAACTTTTTCTGAGTCAATTTTCGTTTAGGGCAGGATTTGGCTGGGTCTCCAGGGTTCAGCCATTGCGACGAGCGCTTCCGATTATCGTACAGTATCCACTTTTCATTACAAGTAATGATTCGATTTAAAATCCCTTCATTATTGTGTCGGTTGAGCAAAGTAACACAGCAGTCGACGCGTGTTTGCAAGTTCGATTCACTCAATTCATGAGGTACCTATCGTTCAAGTTTTTTTACTTTCCCGATTTGCTTCAAGTGGATTAATACAGTTTTGTCACTTACCCCGAAGCCTGCAGCTATCTCTGAAGTGCTTTGTGATGGATCCGCTTCCACAATAGCCTTTAATTCTTCATTTTCCACTTTGGTCTCCGGCCGTCTACGGGGTTGGTTCTGAAGGTCGAAATTTCCAGAACGAAAACGTTGAAACCAAAAACGTACCGTGCTTTCTTTTGCCACACCAGCGCCGTACACATCATTAATTCTTCTAGCTGTTTCTGCAGCACTGGTGCCACGGTAGAACTCGTACTCGTAAATATACCGATATTTCATGTTTTCCATTGTGCGGTAATAAGCGACGCCAAAGAAAAAAATAATGAGAAAAAAACAAATGAATGACTGTTTTCAAAACTCAAATGTACCGGCTAAATGAATTTATAAATTTGAATTTGGAATTCTTAACCAAAGAGGAGATATTTCAGATCAAAGTGGTCAGTACGACAAAACGCTAATTTCATATGTAAGGACCCAATATAATCATACTCTGGAAACAATGCATCGAGAAAATTTTTTATTTTTATTTAAGTACGTTGATTATAAAATATCTTTTTTTCACGTAATCTTTTATAAATGCGAAATAGAATACTTACTGTAAGCAATAAAACTTAATAACATGTAGTGATCGCCTACCCTTACCCCCATTGAGTACATTCTCCTATGAACGTGTGTGTATAGGCAAATTTACTGTCCTTTGATTGTTCAATAGTACTTATGCAAATCTGTAACGAACGAAAACTAAACAAACGATAAGGCATTAGTCACCCATGTTGACATGGTACAGTTAGCCATAAAATTACTAACGGAAAAATTATATTAGGAAATATTAGTATTATAATAATGATTTAATTTGTGAGGCAAAGTTGATATTATAAGATTGAATATTTTTCATACTAAGTAGCGGTTCTAAGAGATATAAAGTCATTGAAACTAAACAAAAATTCACTGTGACAATTTAAAGTGACCGTAAATATCCCTTCTCAAAACCTATACAACATAATAATATCTTATTCATATCAATTTTCACTGAGTGTTTTTTCAGAATTTGAATAATGACTAATAACTAATGATTTAAACGAAAAAGTCACCTCGAAATCTTTATACCATTTTCGAAGGCCTGTATATTTAAAAACACCCTACTTGTTTGTGTACTGGAATTTGTTTTTTATTCTCAGTTACACAATATATAGAACGCTGCTCCTCATTTTTTTAATACTTACATTATAATTTATTTTATTACATCCTGACCCTTGCATAGTATTTCGCGAACAGTCGGACAAGTCGATATGACGAGATTTCCGTTTCTTGTCATTTGGCTACAGAACCCTAAAAATATGGGTTTAGAACATGATCAATTGATGATATCGAATCAAATAATCTATACTTATTTTTTAAAGCCGCGATCATGATATATGTAAAGTGCGAGCAGTATTGTCCGTCTAATATTTGGAACATGACACATGACCAATTACATTGAATCATATCACAAAATGATAAAATGTAATTATTAAAATCAAATAATCTATATATTTACTTTAATGTAGCATAACTAATTGATCAAAAATATACTTACTTTAATACAGCATGGCAAATTACATTAAATAAAATAATATAGACTTGCTTACTTTAATACACTGCGCGGGTAGTGATCTGCAAAAAGCTTCGATAGCAAGAAGTATCGATACCCGAGTAGTATCGATACTTTCGTTAAAATACCCAGTATGTTTATACTCGTTTCTTTCGTTTCGATACTATACTAGGTATCGCTACTTTGACGGCATACTCGATACTTTGCGGATTATGTCTAAAGATGGCGATCTAAGATCAGAAATTGATGTTTTAAGATTTAAAGATGCATACTTGGAATCAAGTAAGTCTAAAACGCACATATTTAGATCAAAAAATTTGTTCAATAATATTATGCCTATACTACTCATATAACTATATATTTGTCTATGCTGTGTGTTTATAATATAAAATATACGGTCAACAAAAAGATCGCTGTAAGTTAAAACCAATTTGAAAAATGTACTACTCGATTCCAAGTAGATTCGATACTTTATTACTTTTGATGCGTATCTGATAATGAGTAAGTATCCATACTGTTAAAAATTTTCGAATTACTAGTTGCGGGCACGGTAGGTATATCGAGGTGGAACTGTAGTGTCCGACTGATATCTCGGTTTTACTTATAGTAAGTTTCAGTGTAAACTTGGAGTTTCAGTTAAGTTTTACTTTCAGCAGCAAGCTATACTTCTTAATCGAGCTATATTGCTTTAACTGAAACTTTTAAGGGTTCTTGTGCATTTTTAGTATTTCGTTCCAAAACTGGAAAAAAGGAACACTTATAAAATTACTTGGGTGTCCGTATCTCTGTCACAATATTTTTCTAAACGGTTAAAATATGAAAGAGTTGTAATAAGTCGTGGCTTAAAGAGTTTTAACTTTCGCTTTTTGGGGATTCGTTTTGGGTGTTTAAATAGAAAATAAAAAGCAACTTTTTTAAGGTCACCTCTGTAGTGTCATATGAAATTTCTTTAAACAACTAATTCAAAAATGTTTAACAAGTTATTGTGGGTTATTTTGGCTTGGGTTAGGTTATAACATAAGTTATGTTGGGTTTTTAACACTTTTTTGAAAATACGTGTAAAATTTCTGTCCTCTCGCATCCAAAAATATTATTCAGAAAAACACACATGAACATTGAAAAAAATTGTCGTGATTGTATTGCCAAAGATTCAATTGACAAAAAGAATGTTACCAGTATATTAGATACATTTTTATAAAAAAATATCTCTAAAACAAATCTTGTTTCGCGGTTTACAATATTTTTTGGGTTCCATTTTAAAATGGTAAAAATGGAACCCTTACTGCGTGACTTCGTCTGTCAGCCTGCCACATCACGACTGGTTATTTCAGAAATTGTTTGTGCTATCGATTCAAAATTTAGAATAATTTAAATAGTGCTTACTTACCTTTTTCTGCCAATAAAAAAAAATCAAAATGGGCTGAAACGTGGGGTCAAAATTTTAAAGTAACAAGTTACTAGATGGGGCTTCATTTGTGTATTGTAAAAATATGTTTTCCCTTATAGTTTTTGAACTAGAATGAAAAATATACAGAAAACGACTAAAATGTCGAGTTGATATAGGTTTATACGATAAAAGAGTTGTATTTATCCGTTTTTATTTATAATAAAAAGCTCTATTTATCTCTTGAGCGACTCTGAAGCCTTGTATTCACTAGGGGACAAAATCCCGTGACAAGTGTCGTCAAAAGGTCAGGTGAAGTCGAGTGACATTGCCAGAATTCGCACAATATGCCTGGCAATATAAAAAAACAAGAATCTACTGTAGAGCTCGTAGAGAGAATTGACATATGGTATGTAAACGAAAAAGATCGTGAGGCAAAATGTCTGGCAAGGTCGCGAGATTTTCAAGAACTTTTCGCGACGTTACTGGCCACATATGTCGTGGAGTATTTGTCCCCTAGTGTATACGAGGCTTTATAATCTGTTCGGGAAACATCCGACTATACAATCCATATAACGTACATATCTCTTTTTCTTTCAGTCTGGATGTCTATCCATTTTTGTTTTCGACTGTACACATCTGCCCAAGGGTTACACCCCTAAATAGGTCAAGGTAACACGAAAACTGGGGTTCGAAGTAGAAACTGTGGACTGTGAGGCTACCACTCAGAAATCAAACAATTTTTTTATTAGAGACATTTCCCTTTCTATTCATTTTGGCAAAAAGTAAAATAAGCTTTAGTATTTAACATACATATTAACCATAATTTACAATTGAAATATGTTTCTATTAATTTTATTTATATGAATTAAGTTACAACATCCGCTTTATCAAAAATACTCAAAAGAAATAATGCCCCAGACAATAATAACAATAACGCGCCAGACAATACACACTAATCATCTGATCTCTAAGTAGGGTATCCCCTATGCTATGAGAACGAGTATCCCAGTACACCCAGATCCGAGACAATCTAGAAAAGTTCGTTTCCTAAATTGACTCGACCGGGAATCGAACCCGGAACCTTACGCGCTTGGGTGCAACGTCTAAACCACTGAATACTCAAAAGCATTGTTTACCTTTTGGAAAATTTGTCTGAAACGAACCGTACCCTTAGACCATACCTTTATCTGTGTACTTATGTATGCCCGATTCCTTTTTTTATGGCGGAGGGAGCAAATGAGCAAGCAAGTCACCTAATAGAAAGCGATCACCGCCACCCAAGGACACCCGCGACGTCCGAGGAATCACGGATGCGTTGCCGGCCTTTAAGGAAAGAGTAGGCTCGTTTCTTGAAGGTTCCTAAATCGTAACGGTATGGGAATACCGCTGCTATAAGCTGGTTCCATAAAATTTCAGTATGTGGTAGGAAATGCCGTTAAAAACACAGTTGTAGACCGTACATCCATCAAGGTGGTAGGGATGGAAGAACAGTCGGTTACGTGACCTACGGTAATGGAATTCAGCAGCGGGCAGCACTCCAAACAATTCCTCAGAACATACCCCTTGATAAATGTACTATGCGTTATGTATGATAACGTGACCATTTATTTTTTTTGTCAGAGCGGGATGCTTGCGATATTGTGTAAAAAAGGCTTATTTTACAATTTATTCAAAAACAAGATTTAAATTAATCAACATTAGATTCAGTTGAAGCGTTTGTTTTATATTTGTCGGTGGAGCTAATTAGTTTCAGAATGTCGGGTCTAGTTTTAAAGTAGGCGTTGTTAACGCATTTGCAATATTAAGTGCTTTCTTAGTCTTGATATCGTAAATGTCCATGGGCCTCTCTGGTCACTTACCATCAGGTGGACTGTTTTCTTGTTTACCTTCTCTGCAATATTAAAAAATAACAAAAAATTGTTATAATTACCACTTTATTACGAATAAACACATTACCATCCTTTGCGCCGCACAGTCGGGTAATAAAATAACTTTCATTATTCAAAATAGGTCTTTTCTTTTAAAGACTGATAGACGGTAGAAATGAGTTTGAATAAGGAATACTTAAGGAACTCGAATTTTGTCCCCTACTGGTTCCGCTATCTAGAGATCATACGAAAAATTGTATGAAAAATGTTACTGGCTGATTAGATTACTTGGGCTTGGGCGGCGAGAAAAACAGAGAAAAAAAAATTACATATAAAATTCCTTTCTAAACCTATCTGTGTACTTATAACTCATATATTTCTCATAGAGAGGAATAAAAAGTAGAATCTAGTCTAGAGTGTATCTCACAATTGTAAAATTATTTTGCCTCGCCGACATTAGTCTAGAACCCTTCACTCCGATCTGAACACAATTAGCGCTTCGCACAAACAGATAAGTATATTTTATCTGTAAGTTTATAACAAAACAGTTGTAAATAAATTTAGAATCTGAACTGAAACATTATGTACGCTGCACATTATTATTGCGTGCCACAATGACGTCGAGTGATACGAGTTATCAGGGAGCGGGTCGGTTAGATCACCAGATGGTCAGTTCCTGCCAGCGACAACAGGTTGATAACACTCAATATTATAATGAGATGAGTTTAATTACAATAGTAAATAATCGTATAATTAACACGTCTACAGAATGAGACAGCCAATAGCGTAGCTACTAAGATGGGAAGTGGTTTAGTGTGGGTATAGTGCACTAGGGGGTCCACTGGGCTTTTGGTTGTTGATTAGTCGACCAGGCCTGACCTTGTTAAACTATTCAATAAAATCTGATATAATATAAATTCAATTCCCATTGAATTTTAGTTAAATTTAATGGAAATCAATCAGACCACGCTAATAATTTTGATTGAAAATTAATGCAAATTAATAGGTTGAAGTTATCAATCAGAATTATACATGAGGTTAAAAGACGTGCGTGTTCACGTGGTCAAGGTTCAGTGTATGACACTCAATGCTTAGAGATAATTCTGTCAAATTATGTCCATTTTTCTGAAGTCTTTCGCAAACCTTTAACCCCAGAAATCTCTAGAGCCGCGATCATCCTTTAACCTTTTTTTTCTCGTGCCATGTATACACCATAGCCATTTCAATCGAGCCCTATTGCGATTAAAATTTACTAAATAAAAACTTGAATGATTATAGTATCTATTTTTTATAATTTTAAAAAAATATTAATTAGGTTGTTGAAATTATGTAGGTACATTGTCAACAATGTTGTCTAGGTCAGGAGTTTGATTATTCCATGTCACTCGTACACGGAACACTCATCCTATAGAGTGGCAATGCCATTCATTTTGTATGAAAACAATTTAAACTAAACGCTAAACGCTGTTGTGGTTCTGTTTTATGATTTGATTTTTGCTGTTCCTGCTACACCACCGAATAGAACAATAAGCCATTACATAAATCTTTAAATATCTGTCGGAATATACATAGGTCCAGTATTGGTTATGTACTGCTTAATGCAAGCGAGAGTTGATATTTGTTAGTGTAAATAAACTGAGCAGTGTTGAATAAGATGGTCCGATATTTCGTATCTATAGGTCAGAACAGAGGTAAATCATTTTCTATGTAGTATGTTAGTATATATTTTATATACCTACTTTATTTTTGAGTACAACGACCTAAAAGTGAAAATGCAAAAGTGCGGGCGCTAGCTTACGAAAAGTACGAAAAAGTAGTTAATTTCGTTTATTTTAAAAATTGTACTTAATTTTTAAAAATCCAACTGCCATTTTGAAAAATATGTTTAAAGTAAACATACAGAAAATTTAGAAATATAAATGGTCCCGTTGCTCCGAAAAATGTAAATCTCTGTTTTAAAAGAGATTTATTTGATTTTTTTTTTGTTACAAAAGTAAACCAACCGTGTATCGCAACTGTCAAAATGAAGTCAATGAAATGAAAAATTAGGTTACCAAATATCACTTTATTACGTTTTGTAGTCACTTAGAAAAATTAGATTCCCGCCGTCAAAATTTCCAATGCGTCGCCATAACCGATAGTGAAATGACAGGACAGTCTGAGGTGTACGGGTATAGTGGAGTTCAAGTGTTGCTGGTCATAAAATATAGCGGGAAAAAATATAAATTTAAAAGGAATAAAGAATTAAATATTAAAATGATAATTTAGTTTAGTTCAAAATTAAGATAATGCGTGTTCTACGCGCTTTTACTCGGTTTTTCACTCTGTGGTATATAGGACAAAAAAAATTATTATTGTTCTCATAATCTCATCAATGTATGTTACACGTAACTTTCATCCTAATGGGTAAGTACTAGGTATAAACTAAAGTTTAGGAGAGTAAAGGACGAATGGAGGAATAAACCGAAACTTTAGTTTAATCCCTAGTTTAATCACGGATCCCTAAAAATCAATTACTTGAAAATCAGGTTTTATGCAAGTAGTTCAAGTAATAGATATTTTACTCAACCTTGATGTTAAAAAATTGTTTTCTGCAGTATTTTAATTAGCTTCCTCAAGAAAAAAGAACATTATTTCAGTATAAAAACAATTTAAATTGGTTCCTGTAATTTCATTGTACTCTTAATAGATAAATCGGATTGAAATCACATTTACTTCTATTTAAATAAATGCAATAAAAAATGCAGATAATCAATTCTGTTCATTTGTCAGAAAAATAAGACTCATATTACCCATTGTTATTTAAACGAAAGGAAAACTGAATATGTTAGAATATTGTGTACTTTATTAGTAGATAAAGTACAATGCAGAGACAAGATTAACTTTTTTGTACCCAGCCTTCTGGGGCGAGATTGGGTGCTTTTACCCACTACAACTTCACAGTAGTCATACTTAGCCCTAGTTGAGAGCTTCGGGATTCCTTACGGAACAATATTATGGAACGCAGCGGGGTACAGGGATTATAGAAACGCTACCTTGCACAGCGATACTTTGTGTCGGTGTTTACTTTTAGGATCTGCGTGGGAAAATAATTAGCTGGCACATCTCACCTATTTTTTTCTCTCTCCCAAACCAGCATGAAAGAGCAATAAAATGGACTACCTATATTTGCACAGCAGTACGTTGTGTAGGTGGATACTTTAAGGATCCGCGTGGGAGAATAAGCAAATATCACTCTTTGTTTTTTTTGTCTCAAACCGTCATGGAATAGAAATTAAAATAGACAAACATAGAGAACAATAATAAACAAACCTACATAAATTACACGGCTCCAATTGGGCTGCGTTAACTTTCATCAGCGCCTGTGTGCGAAATCTTCGTAGTTCCTCTTTTTTACTGTTATCTTATAAACTTATTAAAGGAAAACTTAGAAGCCAGATGTTCACAGCTTCCACATTTAAGACCTACGCAAGCGCCTAAGAAGCGCGTTTCTTCATTATTTCCGTTAATTCAAATTAATGTCAGCTCACAGACCTAAAGTCAAAAGAAGGTTCTAGTCGCGCGTGTAAACTTCGAAGAGAAGTCAATACGCGCGAAAACGTGCTGTTTTTTGATTTCCTTTTTTTCCTTTTATAAAAGTTTATATTATGGCAATCTCATAAATATCCTCGACTTTTAAAATTAACGACAGGACTTCAAATTCAGAAAGAGGTCAGCCCACGAAGGGTCAGCCCCTAAATACCTCCTCCCGCCTGTCATGAGCATGTTTTATTATCTCAAAATGTATATTAAGATGTACATAATTCATAAGTATATCAATAAGCTTTATGAAATTGTACTCCATTAAGGAGGGAGGATTTCTTCTAAATTTCCTGTGAGTCAAGGCCCTTAGGGTAGAATAGATATTTAATGCGTGGGAATGAGCTGTCATACACACGCTGCTATATTAGTCTTGTGATAACGTCATGCAGCTTATGATATCGTTTATCCGAATACGGCAAATGAATGTATGTCTGTTCATCTCTTCCCCTACGGAGACGAAGCCACTTAGTTGATTTCAAGCTATGAAATGTCGTTGGATTATTTTCAATTGTACACACGTATGTAATATAGGTTGTCGACTATGGCGTCTATTATAGGACATAAAATTAGGAACTGAAAAAGTTAATCGAGCCATCACAATAGATTTTTTTTATAAAAGAGGTGGATAATGAGCAAGCGAGTACCTGATGGAAAGTGATCACCGCTGCCCATGAACATCCGAAGGCCGCAACATCCAGGGACTCACGGGTGCGTTGCTGGCCTTTAAGGACAGGAGGAGGAGGGGGTTAGAGAAAAACACTTTAATAAAACAAATTTTTCGTTGTCCGCATATTAAAGACTCATCCTTTGCTTAACGAATCTAAACTACATTTATTTAATATTTATTTAATATGTAGAAAAGAAGGCCGACTCTCGCCGGATGCGTAACGGAATTGCCTAGGTATTCTCGGCTGGATACGTAGTTGGCGTTTCAACTGGCGCTACAATAAACTACCCATATTCACCCCTGCGTGCCACGAGCGTACGTATTAGCGCGCACACATACAAACCGCGTACGCTAGCTTTCCTACTGTTATATTTATACTGTACCTCTACCTCAAACTCTCAACTCGTTAATGATTTGGATTCTAGATCGATTGGCGAGGTTGGCAGTCGATTCTCTCATGACATAAAGCCTTGTGTTACGTTCTCAGATTACAGATACTATGATTTTCCGTTTTTCCATAGAATATCGACATGGGTAGAATGTAGGATACATAGGGATAATATAATGAAAAGACTTTGGCTAACTCGTCTAATTCTCGGCAGATTCCTGTTTTAATACTCAAAATTATCAACTGACTAAATCGGAAATTATTATTTTAAGCAGCAGATAACACCTCGGATCAAGAAGCTTAATGGACGGAGTCATAATAAGTGTCTGCTCTTATCACCGTGTGTCAAACGAATTTTGCTGTTTCTTTCTATCTCATTGACTGTAACCACGAGTAAAACAGTTAGCTATAATAAGTATGGCAATCTCGCACTGTCAGTGTATTTCGTGTCAGCTCATGAGTCGGTCATGAAATAATTATTAATAATTATATGAAATCTTATGTGTTTTGGCTATTAATATTCCCAAAAAAAGTCATTCGGCTGTGTATCGTTGTACTGCTACCTTCTCTAATCACGCACATTAGTAAAAATCTAGAAACTCGATAAAAAAAAAGGATACCGTAAGGACACGTTCTTAGAGCAAATGCTCCATCCACTGTGTCACTTGATCCGAGGGTAACCCCCAACTTATTCTTTGATGGTGTTGGTTACAATCAAAATTTATTGCATAACCATGGTTACGTAACATGGATACATTTGATGGTATTGGCGGTATTGGTTACAATGAAAGAAAGAAAAGTACGTTACCATGGTGACGTAATATGGGTACGTTTGATAGTATTGGTTACATACAAAGAACAGTACGTTACCATGGCTACCAGTCAACAATGTACTGAGATAAAACCGGATAAAACTCATTATGTGAAGGACCGCAGGGTTATATTATCTGCTTTCAAAGAATTGTTAGTAAAGCAATATCCAGTATGAATTTAAGGTAATTATAATATTTTTGTGCTCCACACTAACAGTTGCTTCGAAACGTCAACCGTGACGTAGTAATGTTATATTCTCTTTGAACCGTAAAATAAAGGTTTCCGTAAAGCATTTTTTTAAGAGTACGAACTTATGAAGCATCTGAATCAAAGCAACGACAGCTTCTAAGCGGCAACTTTGATGAAGTGTGGCATTTTCTTTGGAGGAAGTAAAGGGAAGTCTATTATTTAAGTAATGTGTAGTCTTTAGTTTGTAAATATTAACGTTAAAATAGTATGTACTGATTTATGTTAATAATAAATCAAAGGTTTGTAATCAAAGGTACTATCCATTGTATCTACGCAATATTTTAAAAGTTCATGTTTTTTTTTCTGACTTTTTTTAAGGGATACATTAATAGAGATGTGGGAGGAGGGCAACAATTTTATGTGACGTGACACCCTTAAGATAATATCAGTGCTTAGTTTTGAACAATAAATTAATATTTGAATGCAAAAAAAAATAAAAAACCCCTGACTCAAAAAAACCTCCAAAAACTATAAAATAATATGTACCTCATAGCCCTTTAAATTTGTGATAACTCAATATAAATAGTAGTAATAATATGTCCAAGCGTCGTCACGTCAGGGGACCGCTAAGTTTACTTTTATTTAAATTTCATACATACTTTATCATTTTTAGTTGTATTTTCTTGTTATTACTCTATTTATTTACACAGACAGACACACAGACACACCGACATGTCCTACTTATAACACCCCTTCTTTTGCGTCGGGGTTAATAAGAGTATATCAAAATAAACTAGCCTCAAAATAACAACAAAAATACGAAACGCACAGACTGATTTCTAATGATAGGTACTTCGTCTTCTTTTTATTGTTCTGAGCTTTGATTATTTACAATAATCAAAGGTTCTTAGGTTAAATTTTAGAATTTCACAAATTATTTTCACGAAAATTAAAAAGTCAAACATAGAGCTGACAACATTATTCCGCACAATTTTATCCTTAAGTAATTTTATTTCTCTTGAAAAGTAATTACCGATTACTTGGAATACCTACAAAATATGGAAACAAAAAAACTTTGAATTAAACATGAATCTCTTCTTCTATTCCGTGTATCGATAAAGCATAATTATACCTACATACCGTTTACGTACAGTGTCTACAAAAGGGAGGAAGCCTAGGGAGAAAAGTCATAAAAAAAAAATATTTTGACTAGTACGTATTTTTTTAAACATAGGTACTCTGAAAGTTCAGAGGTTGGAACATTTCGTCCATAATTATTCTATATCTAATTATCTATAATTAATATTACTATAAAGAGAAAGAGCAGATTTTGTAGGTTTATTTGTGTTAGGGTAATCCCCGGAGCAACTGTAGCTTGAACAATTTGAACAATTTTTTCACCATTCGAAAACTACATTATTTCAATTAGATTATATACTATGTACTGATTCCTAACTTAGTCCGGATTGAATACATAATATATAGCCTAATAATATATAGTCATATTATTAGGCTATATATTGTTACAAGCTGAGGGTAATAAGATGCCGGTTAAGTGTGCAAAGAGTTTTTTCCTTCGTACAAGCAGATGTCAAGAACACGCAAACTTAATTACGGCGGTCCCTAGTCTTCGTAGTCGCCCTCGAAGTAGGTACTCGCGTAGTAGTCACCAAAGGTACACGCTTCACTCAATAACGTTCCCAAATCGCAGTTCTTCTATCCAAGGTCGTCACAGTAGTCATCGTAGTGGTCTATGTAATACGCCTTGTATTACATAGACCACTACGAAAAAACAATTATTATCTAAAACAGTTAGCTATAGTAAGTATGGCAATCTCGCACTGTCAGTGTATTTCGTGTCAGCTCATGAGTCGGTCATGAAATAATTATTAATAATTATATGAAATCTTATGTGTTTTGGCTATTAATATTCCCAAAAAAAAGTCGTTCGGCTGTGTATCGTTGTACTGCTACCTTCTCTAATCACGCACATTAGTAAAAATCTAGAAACTCGATAAAAAAAAAGGATACTGTAAGGACACGCTCTTAGAGCAAATGCTCCATCCACTGTGTCACTTGATCCGAGGGTAACCCCCAACTTATTCTTTGATGGTGTTGGTTACAATCAAAATTTATTGCATAACCCTGGTTACGTAACATGGATACATTTGATGGTATTGGGGGTATTGGTTACAAAAGATTACAATCAAAGAAAGAAAAGTACGTTACCATGGTAACGTAACATGGATACGTTTGATAGTATTGGTTACATACATGGTTACAACAAAGAACAGTAGGTGCGTTACCATGGTTACCAGTCAACAATGTACTGAGATAAAACTCATGTTATGTGAAGGAGCTCAAGGTTACATTATCTGCCTTCATAGAATCGTTAGTGAAGCAATATCCAGTATGAATATAAGATGTCACGCACGTTAGTAAAAATTTAGAAAGTCGGTCAACAAAAAAGGACACAAAAAGGACACTCTTTTAGAGCAAATGCTCCGTTCGTTGTGATACCTACTTGGTCCGAGGTTAACACCCTTAAAGTGACAGTGTCGCCATTTATCAATAACTGTGAAATATTAATACGCGAATGTTGACAATAGTTAATATTTATTATTTGTTTACCTAGCCTAAACCTATTAACAGAAATACAAATAAAACGGTAATTTGAAAGTCGCACGTGCAATGAGACTGGATTTTGAAGTGATTGTTTTCAAATTCGTTAGTTAACGACATAGTTTACTCACGCGCCCACGCCTTCAATACTTAGGCATACTGAACGAGGCATAAAATTACGTCTGAAAACCGAAATTTATATCTTCAGACAGATTACAGATTCTATACGCCTACGGAGTAAATATATATGAGCAAGAAATTCGGTTAATACTACAGTTTCCGATATGATACATACATACATATCCTCACGCTGTATCCCTAACGGGATAGTCAGAGAGGACGGCGCGCCAAGCGTTGCGGTTCTTACATACTTCTTTCGCTTCCTCAAATCTCATCATTCTCCTCACACATTTTCGTCTAGGTATGCGAGAGCTTTTGACATTTCCATCCGCTAACACTCTGGCTATTTGATCTTCATAAGTCAGCCTTGGCTTTCTTGGCTTCTTTTACCACTCACTTTCGCTCTGTATATTTTCTTCGTCAGTCTTTCATTCTTTCTATGTGCCCGAACCATCTAAGCATTCCTTTCTTCATTTTTACAATAAGACTGTCGTGCGACCCGATATGATGGTTTATTTATAACTAAAATCAAATAGGCAGGTTAATTTCATTTTGTTTTGAATAAGTACATACTTTTAATAATATTTTAGTAAATAACAAAAACCAATATTTTTCCAATAAAAGGTGTCACCTTGAATTTTTATCGCTTTGAACCTTCAATAACAATTTATTCGTTTATATTTTTCAAGTTGACATGTATGTATAATAAAAAACTTGTCGTTCGCAAATGCTTTTAAAGTTTCGCTAAAACCAGTTAATAAACACCCTAAATCCATCAAACCTTTACACATAAGGAGAATAATGCGACCTAATAAACGTCCTTGCGCGACCCCAATTCTTGGTCCACTCATTCTCAATTCATGAAAGAGTTCCTTTCAATCTCGCAATTATTTAGTATACAAAGACGTCTGAGAACGGGTTCTTTGTGATTTTCTCAAGACAGATACCGGCTGTTATGACCTAGATAATGATTAATACATATAAAATAGCATACAAGAACGTTTTTGTGGAAAACACAAAAGTAATCCTAAAATCAGCCTCTCTGTTATTCTGTAATGCTGTATCTTCGTATTCAATGGGTTTTGAAAAACATCGTCATAATGAAATTCTGGTATAAAAGATGATTATTGTTAGTTCTTCTGTTTAAATTATTTTAGAACCGTTTTATCAAGATTTTCTATACAATTTTCTTCTGACATCTCTTTCAACTGACTTTCTATTCTATTCAAACAAATGAAAAACAATTTCAGTGTACAGATTCAGATATGACTTAGTTATAAATATAATTTTCATGTACTAAAGATGTTACAATGTTATATTTTATTATTTTATAAAAAACTTGCGGCCCGTCCTAACTTCGGATTTAATACATAATATTGTTACGGTTGGACCTTATGCTTAAGGAATAAGGTCGATTATTAATAGAACTAGAAACGTGAGATTTAGTGCTTATATCTCGAGACCTAGGCTTTGCAGTTATGACTTAAAAACGCATTGTTAGGTTTAAGGTCTACTATCGAATGGTATAAGTAAAATTAAGAAAGAAGAACAAAGTTGCACCTCGAATATTCCCGAGCGATGACGTGTCATATATCTATGACTCATGAAAACAGGCGGCGTCGAGAACAATGTCGAATTATTGTTAGCGAGCGTAATTAACTAGAAAGTTCCACCACGTTCCACCCTCTTTATTTCTATGCGTTATTATTACTACCATTCGGGTTTACTCTAGAAGTTTCCACCCTCATTTTTATCGAACTATAAATAGATGTCCGTGTCCGCCGCCTAGTGAGTGTTTCTCAACTATCGTTCAAAGCGACATATCGAGGCGAAATCAAGGTGTACTATATAGACGATATCGTCTTCGGTGTATTCTCCGGCGGTAGCCACGTCGTCGTCAATCTGTACGAAGTCTTCAAAGGTTGGCGTCGACACATTACCAGTGGTATCGTGGGACACGAGCTTGGCCCATTCTTCATTGCTAGATGCAACTTCAAGCTCATTGTCAAGTTCAACCTCATTTTGCTCGATCAGAAAGTCTTGGTTAGCTGGACAGATACTGAACCCAGCTTTCTTGAAGCAGTTTTTGATAATTACGTCACTCACTGCATACCATGCTCTTTTTGCAAATTTCATAGCCAAGAGTATATATATTATCTCAGGGCTAATGTTTTCTTCCAAGCAGGTAAGCGTATGCTTTACAACTTCTCTGCGATAAACCCGTTTGAATGTATGAATGATACCTTGATCTAAAGGTTGAAGTTTACTGGTGGTATTGGCAGGCAAAAATATAACTTTGACATTTGCAAGTGTTGGTAAGTCCGTATGAGCAGTACAGTGGTCAATAAAAAGCAAAATTTTTTTTCGCTTGTTTTTCATTTGCTTGTCAACTTTTTTAACCAATCTTTGAACAATTCCTTAGTCATCCAAGCTTTTGTATTACTCGCATAATCAACGGGTAGAGTCTTGACACCTTTAAAGCATCTAGGTCGCTTAGATTTCCCAATGATTAGAAGAGGGAGTTTGTACCGGTCATGTTAACACATTGATGAATAGTAAGGCGTTCCTTGCTTTGTTTTCCTCCGTGGCATTTTTCGACCTTGAAAATGAATATTTTATCTGGCAGACATTTAAAGAACAAAGCAGTTTCATCGGCGTTATAAATATTGTTTGGATCATATCCTCTTAAAAGATTCGGCAAATCTTCAGTCCATTGGTTACATACTCCCTGATCCACAAATCTACTTTCTCCGGCTGCTTTTTTGAAAGTTATATCATGGCGTTTTTTAAAATCCTCTAACCAGCCGTTACTAGCTGAAAAGTTCTGGATTCCTAATTTAAATTTTTGTTTCAGCAGTGGTCCATCTATGGGAATGTTCTTATCGAGGGTTTGTTTAATCCATTGTAACAGGCACTTTTCAACGTCGGGAAACTTAGAAAGCCGGGTTCTCTTGATATTTCCGTGTCCCTCAGAGCACTAAAACTTAATTAATTCTTTTGATTTTATAAATTTATAGTAGGTGGATTCTGCTAAGCCAAAATCACTCTGTATTTGATTTCGTCATTTCCCAGATTCAAAAGCATTCACAATTTTTAGTTTATCACTTAAAGACAACATATTGAGTTTTCGTTTAGACATTATGAGTAAGTACGGTAACTTTCTTCGCAACTGCTGTTTATGAACTGATTGTAATAAGCTTGACAAACAAATCGGTGCACACATTTGGCTTTTTGTAAAGAATGAGTTCCTCGAACTATGATAACAAAACAATAACAGACGCACATTTGGTCATTCGAATACAATGTAAAACTAAAACTAAAATATAGAAAACAATAACAGACGCACATTCATAAACGCGTTTAACTGTCGCTTATAGAGGTATAGGCAAGTATCAATCTCACTTGAAGAGGTTCACGCGTGAAAAATGACTGTCACTTATACCGGTTTTATGTTTCTCACTTATAGAGATTTTAGGAGGGCAAAATGACGGGACCTGGTAAATACTCTCATTAATAGAGTTTTCTCGCTTACCCAGTTCTCACTTACTCAGGTTTGACTGTATAGCCTAATAATTTGACTATATATTATTAGGCTATATATTATGTATTCAATCCGGACGAAGTTAGGAGTCTTAGTACATAGTATATAATCTAATTGAAATAATGTAGTTTTCGAATGGTGAAAAAATTTTTCAAATTGGTGCAGTTACTCCGAAGATTACCCTCCCACATATAAATAAACCTACAAAATCTGCTCTTTCTCTTTATAGTAATATTAATTATAGATAATTAGATATAGAATAATTATGGACGAATTGTTCCAATCTCTGACCTTTCAGAGTACCTACCTATGTTTAAAAAAATACGTACTTAGTCAAAATATTTTTTTCTATGAGTTTTGTCCCTAGGCTTCCTCCCTTTTGTAGACACTGTACGTAAACGGTACGTATGTATAATTATGCTTTATCGATACACGGAATAGGAGAAGAGAAAAAAAACATGAACTTTTAAAATAACGCGTAGATACAATGGATAGTACCTTTGATTACAAACCTTTGATTTATTATTAACATAAATCAGTACATACTATTTTAACGTTAATATTTACAAACTAAAGACTACACATTACTTAAATAATAGACTTCCCTTTACTTCCTCCAAAGAAAATGCCACACTTCATCAAAGTTGTCGCTTAGAAACTGTCGTTGCTTTGATTCAGATGCTTCATAAGTTCGTACTCTTAAAAAAAAGCTTTACGGAAACCTTTATTTTACGGTTCAAAGAGAATGTCACATTACTACGTCACGGTTGACGGTTCGAAGCAACTGTTAGTGCGGAGCACAAAAATATTATAATTACCTTATATTCATACTGGATATTGCTTTACTAACAATTCTTTGAAAGCAGATAATATAACCCTGCGGTCCTTCACATAATGAGTTTTATCTGGTTTTATCTCAGTACATTGTTGACTGGTAGCCATGGTAACGTACTGTTTTTTGTTGTAACCATGTATGTAACCAATACTATCAAACGTACCCATGTTACGTCACCATGGTAACATACTTTTCTTTTCTTGATTGTAACCTTTTGTAACCAATACCGCCAATACCATCAAATGTATCCATGTTACGTAACCATGGTTACGCAACGATTTTGATTGTAACCAACACCATCAAAGAATAGTACCTACGTTATCATTGGGGATTGGGGTTTACCCTCGGATCAAGTGACACAGTGGACCGAGCATTTGCTCTAAGAGCGTGTCCTTACGGTATCGTTTTTTTTTTGACCGAGTTTCTAGATTTTTACTAAAGGGTGTGATTAGGGAAGGTCGCAGTACAACGATATGCGG
Organism: Zeuzera pyrina; assembly: GCA_907165235.1. NCBI lineage: Eukaryota > Metazoa > Arthropoda > Insecta > Lepidoptera > Cossidae > Zeuzera > Zeuzera pyrina. Next base: position 3,573,850 of record OU015639.1, read on the forward strand.
CTAACCTGACATATTTTTGTTAGGAAATACTAGTAGACAAAGCACTTAAGATTTACGAGTATTTTGCGAATAATTATTTCATGACCGAATCATAAGCTGACACGAAATACACTGACAATGCGAGGTTGCCATACTTACTATAGCTGTTTTACTCGCGCTTAACGAGATAAAAAGAGACGAAAATTCGTTTGACACACGGTGGTTAGAGCGGCAACTTATTATGGCTTCGTCCATTGTTTCTTGATCCGAGGGGGTACCAGTCAATAATAAACTGAGACAAAAATTACGTAAAGATCACATTTCCTTGACTTCAAGGTTACATTTCCTGGCTTCAAAGAATTGTTAGTAATGCAATATCTATTCTTAGTGGAACAATGACAGCCCATAATAGGATTAGTGTTTGATCAGCTTTTGTGTTCATTTGCTAAAATGTCCATACAGAAGAAATTTAGTACTTATCTTTACACGTATTATTGAATACATCGACAAGTTTATATAGAGTTGTAAATGATTTAATGCTCAGATTTCAGGTGACTTAGCATATCATTTTGTATTTTATATTCCTTGAAAAGTTGGCGTCAGTATCTATATTATATAAAACAAACACACGCAGGTGACATGTGTACCTACATACAAACTCTCCCACCACATACAAATGAAGATCTGTGATTATAAGAGATGCAATTATAATTGACAATAAGATTTTTCTTCTATGCTGAATTGGAAGAGAAAGGAAAGTACAATGTCTCAATTTTTTTTATTGAAAGAGGGGCAAACGAACAAGCGAGTCACCTGATGGAAAGTGATCACTGCCGCACATGGACACCCGCAATGTCCGGGGTATCATGGGTACGTTGCCGGCCTTTAAGGAAAAGAGGGGGAGGGGGTGATGGGCCACTGGTACTCTCACTCACCGAACGAAACAAAAGCAGTAGATGCCGTTATTTCACGCCGATATTCTGTGAGAGGACGCTATTTCGCCGCACTAGCCGGCCCAATTTGAGCTGCAATGCAGCATGGTTCTACCACACATGTTGTATTTTCAATGTATCTTCATGTGCAGTTCTAAAAGTCGGTCAAGGGATGTGGATGTTGTTTTAGAATAATAATGCTTATAAGAAGGCTTACTAAGAAGCGACGCTGAACAATTTAACCACAGCATTTATTTATGTAAATGTAGGTACGTGAGCAGCATTTCGATTAAAATGTAATATAATACCCGTGGAATGCAATATTAGAAACAATATGTTAAGACATAATAATTTCACTGCACGGACCGTAATTTTTTTATTTTATTAGATAGAGATGCGCTCAAGTGTTTGCACGGTAGACGGAGCCATTAATGGCTCCAATTGCTTCAGTTTCGTGCGCGTAATGGTCTTTAAGCGATCTTCCCTTTATAATTTATTGTAAGAGTTCCCTCGGGTGATTTTTATGGCCTATAAACTATTTGTTTTTCTATTTTTCTTGCCCTCACAGTATTGGTTAAAAATAAGCAATGGTTAATTTTTATTATATATTAATTTTAATGGCAGTGGAGTCGCGGATAAAGTTAGCATCTAAGATCCATTAACTGTCGTAAATTGTCTTATAAGTTATTATAATTTTAAGTATAAAGTTACGATCGAACTACAGTTTCTTCTCAGTATTTAATACTAGCTATAAAGATATACTTACGTAGGTATGTGGTAGGTGCACAGACACGACGTCTGACCTACTTTTTGTCTCGGCTCTAACTTAATCCATTCTATTATAATTATTGATTAATGATTACCAGTACTTAATACGTATTATTAGTGATTACTAATCTGTCTAATTTTATAAAAGTTTTTAACAATGTATCGTATAAGATTATTTATTACAGAATTGTTTAACTAAATGTTATCGTATATTGCACCAACTATGTAAACTCGACTTAAAGATTTGACATCTCACTTGTACCAACGATTTAATAATTGGTACAAGCGAGATATCAAACTCTTAAATCGAGCTTAAATGGTGCAACGATGTTATCTTTACTATTATACGAGCAATTCTTGTACTTTTTATATGCACGATCCAATTGCATATACGTATATGTAATTGGTTTCTCGGAAACGGCTGTAACGATTTCGATGAAATTTTGTATTTCGATAATGCTTTACTTTCCAAGTTTCCCTGGATAGGTGTCATCCCTTGCCAAACTCAAAAGATGCCGAAAGATGCTCGTTCGCCCAAGTGCCTACCTGTATTCATGTTAAAGTACTATGCTTACTCCATTTCGTTAAAAATGTTTTCATAATAAATATTTTGGCGACTCGTTGAAGCTAAGGCTATTTATCTTTATTTTCCTAGGCGATGAGTCCGAGTTCTATTCCTGGCAAGACCTAATTGCATAAATTTAATCTCCGCAAAACTTGTCAAATTAGGTAAATATATATAGGTTCTGTTGAATTTCAATGTTGTAAAATAGGTACCTGTATGACGTTTCTTTTTATTAAGTAAAATTCATATAATTTTTTTTTGATGAGTACCAAATACCAGACTTTTGCAACAAAACTTGCTTTTTTCATGCGATATATATTTACCGAAACAATTTCTTGAAGGTTAGATCTCACTAATTAAATAATTACGTCCAATTTTTGTCGTAATCGGATAAAAATGCTTACAAATCAGCGTGCAGCCGTCTCGTGCGTAGCGAAAGGGATATACAATTCATTCTCACTTTGCGACTCGTGCTTACAGTGATTCATTCAGTGATGGCTGATTTATTATAAATTCAGTGTTATATACTTGTAATTTGTGTATTATATACTCGTGTGTATGTGTGTGTAGGACCTCCCGTCCTGTGATTTATGAATGGATTTAGTTTATTAAATAATAAGTTCTAATAAAATGGTTGGAAAGATTGCGTCAGCGGCCCCTGCGGTGCGTCTACACAACAAGAGGTATATAGTGTGGTAAATATTGTAATATATAGAAAAATTACATAATTGTGTTTCATATATTTAGTACAAAATAAGGGCGGTAAATTTACGTGGATAGACGTACAAGATATTCTATGTTTTACTGGAAGAGTATAAGTTAGTATTTATTTTAAAAACAATCATATATAACACAATAACGAATAGATTATCTAAATAACATCTAATGTAATCATAGAAAATGTGCGTTTTTTTAAAGAATCGCAAATGTCTAGTAATCTTTTTATTTTATTTATTTCATTTTATTTAAATATTTATTGCACACACATAATATACAATCACAGTTACATGTAGAGAAGATAAGCAAAGGGTACAACTTATTTCTATTAGAAATTTCTTCCAGCAGACCCACGAGAGTGACAGTTTCGTTTAAGAAAGATAGACACTGTGTGTACATATACTACGCATACTAAAATTAAATATATAATACATCTACATGCGTTCATATACGTATATACCTATAAATAAATATAAATACATATTATAATATAATGTAAAATATACAATGTAATATATATTATATATGTATATATATATATATATATGTATATATATACACACCGGCACAATTAGCGGAACAGAAAAAAAAGTGAGACTATGAGATAATAACGCATATATTTGACGAAAATGTAATTAGACACAAAATAACAAATTGATTAACATCTTTTAACAACGACTTTGAAAAGTCTTCGTTATTTTTTTTTTGAAAAATAAAGAAATTTGAAATAAGTGAAATTTTTAGATGATTATGAACCATCACAAAAAATAAAAAAAAGTAAGCATTAAATGATTTAACAATAAAATTAAAGCAAAATTAATAACGAGTGTTTCCCCCTCTTGCTCTGATTACGGTTTCCATTCGTCTGGGCATGCTACAGATTATGTTATCGATGATTTCTTGAGGCAACCGCTCCCACTCCTCAAGTAATGCGTTTCCAAGTTCATTCAGATTGTTGGGGGGTGGCATTCTGGATTTAACCCTTCTTTTTAGCAAGTCCCAGACATGCTCTATCGGATTCATATCGGGGGAATTTGCTGGCCACTGCATCACCGGTATACCTACGTGGCTCAGATATGCCTGTACCGATTGTGCACTATGAGCACGAGCATTATCTTGCATTAGAATAAAGTCGTCACCAATAAATGGGGCAAATGGTACAACATGTTCTTCTAAAATGTCTCTGATGTATCGATCTGCTGTCATGGTCCCTCCTGTGACTATCACTAACTCCGTGCGAGCTCCCAAACATATCCCTCCCCAAACCATAATCGAGCCGCCACCATAAGCCACTGTGTGTTCAAAATTAGACTGTATGTGGCGTTCTCCTTTGCGTCTCCATATTCGCTGTCTCCCATCGATCTGTTTTAAAAGAACTCTGCACTCATCAGTAAAGAGAACCTGCTGCCATTCGTTCAAATCCCAATGACGATGTTCTCGCGCATAGCTTAATCGGTTTACGCGGTGACGTCTCTCAAGTTTTGGGCCTTTGGCAGGTATATACGACCCTAAACCAACTTCTTCAAATCTCCTGCGAACTGTACGCTCACTTACTCGTACTCCTCGAACGTCTTCCAGTTCATTTCGAGCTTGTACAGCCGTTAATCGCGTATTCCTACGAACTCCAAGTTGTAAAAAACTGTCATCTCGCCTCGATGTACATCTTTTTCTACCTTGACCCCTCCTCCTCACAAGAGAATTAGACGATCTGTACCGCTGGATGCTGCGATGAATCGTTGATACTGGTCGACGAAGCCTTGAGGCAATCGATCTGTAGGTATGGCCATTTCTTCTCATTTCATCAGCCCTAATGATTTCCAGTGATGTTAAGTCAGGCATAATAAAGAGCTTTTAATAAACAAAATTGCCTATAGAATAACAAATTTATAAAAAACCATTAAGTGCAATTTTTCAAAAAAATTACAATTACGTAGTTATTACTCGAACAAGTTGACAAAACGTATTGTTCGGGAAAATAAAACAAATGAATGAAAAAAGTGTATGTCATCTAATTTTCTATTTTCAAATTTGACAATAAATTAAAAAAATATCATAACTGGCCAGTTCCTCAAGTAAAAGATTTTAAAATCCTGCTTTTTTTGTGTTCCGCTAATTGTGCCGGTGTGTATATATATACATTCCAATAAAACAAATTGTGTACATTAAGCTTAACTTGAATGTACATCTTTTAGTAATTTAATTAACAAAACGGCCCGTACCAACTTCGCCCGAGTTAAATACATAGTAATATGTCTATCTGGAATAATGTGCCTTTCAAATGGTAAAAGAATTATTCAATAGTTCCGGAGATTACCCTCCTCATATAAACGAACTTACAAAATCCCCTCTCTCTCTTTATACTATTAGTATAAATTAATTATACGTAGATAATATTAACTATTAGCTATTATTAAATGATATTTATATACTTATAAGCAAGCCTTTTTTTGTCACTTCTTTTTTGGGGGCACGCTAATTCTCGAAAGTTGTAAGTCCATAATTTTTTTGTACCCCCTCTCCACCCCTTGCCACTGTGTTTTGAGGAAAAAATCGAAGTAATTTTTTTTTTATTGTTTAAAAACATAATATCTTGGAAATAAAACGTGATTATTAAACGTATAAAAAAAAATCCAAAAATTTTTGTAGTTTACCAAAATTGATTTTTTTTCAAATTCTTTCATTGTTTTCAGTTTTTATGGCAATTTTTCGATATTTTCGAAATTTCCTTTGGGGGCACTGCGTGCCCCCACGTTCCCCCACAAAAAAGGCCCTGCTTATAAGTATATTTTAGTTGAAATATTAATTTAAACTCATCTAAAAACGTGTAAGACACACATCAGTTTAATATACATATGTATATCCTGTAACAATTTCGTACAAGTCAATAAGAAACATGTCCATTTTTGGTTTTGTGTTTCCTACCAGCTACCAATATATCTACATAAGTGAGACTGTGCCAAAAGTTCTAGCAGTTCAGCATAACCCATTTTTTTGCCTCCTACATTTTCAAAAAATCAAAGAACGTGGAACATACACATTGATCATTCATATAATACAACTTCTTTGAGAAAATATAATATTTAATAACCGATAATTTTTTAATATATTCTATATAATTATTATAATCTATAGAGCAAAAATGAGTGGTAAAAGAATCCAAGGAAGACCAAGGCTGACTTATGAAGATCAAATAGCTAGAGTGTTAGCCGACGGAAATGTCAAAAGCATGTATATAATTAGATAATAAATAATTAAAAGAGTATTTTTTTTTATTTATTTATTTGGGAAAGCTAACAACTATGTTACATAGTTTAATATTACAGTAATAAGTAACAAAAATTTAAATATGAACATAGCCCACATCGCAATCTACATGTTAGTTACATAATATTGTAGTGACAGATATTAAACATTAAATAGAAAAATTAAAATAATTCTATATGTGAACCAATAGTTATCAGGTGTCTTGTCTTGAGTAGATATATAATACATGTACATGTACGTTCATATATGTATCCACTACATAGATTCACAATACATAAAATATATTGATCAATTCACTTTTGATTTCCTTACAAGGGGGCCCTCACAGCCTTCGTGCTCAAGGGCCCGTTAAGTATAAATCCGGCGCTGATATCCGTTTTATAGGCATTTTGGTAAGGGATTCTTAAAAAATACAACTTCCGTTTTTATTTTAGACTTGCTGTTTCCCGCGACTTCGCTAGCGTGGAATTTAATGGGATAATACATATAACAGTCTATGCCCCTCTGACGGTCCATTCTAAATATTGGTGAAAGAATTTTTGAAATGGGATATATAGTTTCGGCGATTACCTCCTACATCCGAATTTACAAACTTTATCTCTTTGTAATAACTAGCAACTCGCCATGTTACTCGCTGATAATGTAGCTTTCTATAGGTGAAAGAATTTTTGATATCGGTAAAGTAGTTTTTGAGTTTATCCATTACATACAAACAAATAACGTTTACCTCTTTATTATGTTGTATAATAATATAATGTTAAGAAATTTTATGTATCTAACTGTAAAATAACGACGAAAATTGAGTAGAATATTTTGTTTTATTTGTATTTTTTTTTGTTTGAAGCTGTAATTATTTCAAACTTAAATACTATTTGAAATTATATTGCTTGCTGTGGCTCTCTATATTGGGTGATACATTTAATTTGCATTCATATAATATATGTATTTAGGTGTTGGGTTGAATGTAATCGTCGTAGTACGTCGTACTTTCCTTTTGTATTAAATAAATAAATAAATATTAGTATAGATATTAGTTTAGAAGTTTAGATATCAAGCTCTAAATTTATAGGTACTAAAGCGCCTGAAGATTATTTATCAATATAAGTTAAAGTTCATGTACTTTTCTAAAATGAAATCGTATAACGAACAAATTCCTCGTTATTATTTTCAGCAGTGCGATTCTCTAACGCAAATTAGTCGCATACAATTTTTAATCCGCTATGAAATTGTCAACTGGGGACCTAGACAAGTGGCTCAATTGTCATACACGCTAGTAGAATAGTGATAGAATAGAATAACAAATACCACGTGATATAGTGCAATGAATTTTAAATTGATTGTTAAATATAAAGTCGTGTGAAAATTGCCGCATAAAACGTATCCAAATGGAAGTTTTGACTAGCAATAACGCCAGAAAAGTTTCGATAGTATAAAGCGTTTGCCACTTGTTTAGCAGCTGGTATCCTATAAAGTCAACAGAGATACTAGCGCCACTTCGATGAGCGCGGCGGCGAGTTGTACTATCGCAAATGAATTTTTTGGCGTTTCGCTAAATATAACAATCTAATCTAAATAAATCAAGTTATATATAACTTAATTCGTGGTTCTGCAGCCTCCGCAAAAAAGTCACTGTTTGGAAGATTTAGTTGAAGTGGGTACATTTCTGTAGAGATTACGCGTAGCGTGAGAAAGCAGCACTTCCGTTTGTTCTCATATAAAACAAAATTGTTGTTCTCCTAGTTAGCGCATGTTGTGTTCACATATAGTAGGATACATTCTATTGTAACACACTTATCAGTAAATATTGTAGTGCAGGTAAAGAAATGTATCCAGTTTTGTGAACCTTAATAAAATAAAAAAATAGAAAAGTAATTATCTCAGAAAAAGTTAAAATACACTAAGACGAAATATCGACTGAGATGTTTACTCTAAAAGAACTAGTATCCAAGATCACTTCACTTCGCTCCTAGTAATATGCTTGGTTTAGAGCAGTGTTTTTCAATCTTTTTGAGTACACGACCCCTTTACAAGTAAAAATATTCTAGCGACCCCCTAGGGCGCCATAAACAAACCAAATGTTAGTGATTTGAAAGACTACACATTTTAATTTTTTTTTACTTTTGGAACCTATATTGATTAAATTTTAATCAATATAGGTCCTAAAAGGAAAAAATATTGATTAAAAAACCGAATAGGTACTCTGCAAGGAAGCTGCGAGAGCTCTGAAAGTATTAGGTAAGTATGTAACATTGCCTTTTTTCTTCTGTCCGCGAGCCCCCATTTAGGGCTTTGCGACCCCCCCAAGGGGTCGCAACCCACAGTTTGAAAAACACTGGTTTAGAGAATTCTATTTGAAGCCCAAGTGAGTTCGAATGCGAAGTAGGGTGAGTCTCGCTTGGGCGATTCGAATTTTTACAGAATTGCATGGCAGCAAAACTTTTCTGTTTAAGTTACATGCATATCTTTTACAAAATACGTTGAGAATTACGTTGAGATTAGGTAATATTACAAATATTTAATATGCTTATTCGTTTTTTATCGTGAGTTTTAATCCTTGAGTAAAATAATTGTAGTTAATCTCATAGATTATAATTACCTAATGTGATTTTCATGTTTTAACCGTAAAATATACAGGTGGATTTGAACTCAATTGATAAACTGTGGTTTCCATAAATTTGTTCCCATCAAATCGTTATTGAAAGCCGCTCTAGACGTATATAACATAGGTAGCCATGACCGTGTCCCTAATCAAACGATATTATGTGGCATCATCCACTCAAACTGATGACTGCCGTCCTGTGTCACTGAACTTTAGTGCCTTCTTTGAATAAACCTTGCTTTTTGTCAGCATTAGAACACTACAAAACATAAGTATGAGTAAGCGCAAAAAATATATGATAAACAAAAGGGCTGAAATGGTTGGCTGGAATACACTATACACAACTAATGGATCAAATACAGCACAGAGACACTATACCGGGTCATTCTTCTAAATAGGACAGTATGGGCAAATATTGAACTACAACACTTAGAGCATTGCGGCCTTTAAAGACTTTCCTTACTTTACAATTCTAAGTTAAACTGTGGAAAAAATTTTTTTGTCAAGCGCGAACTTTTCCCAGAAATAGCAAATGTTTAAATTTTTATTTATTCCATAAATCGATCCAGTTTCACATCTAGATCAAATTATCGTATCGTGCAACATCAAAAACATTTTGAAAAAAATATTTCATGCATTTTCAAAATATAATACAAACTGTAGAAAAAGTTTCTATTCCCTTGTAACTGGCACAATGATTGTTTCATTTTTTGAAAATGGAACATCTTAAATAACAAATATAACTCGCTTCAAAACAAAAGTTGGAAAATATGTGTATACAATTGTGTGTTATGATAAATGATGTTATATTTACAAAAGAGGTAGATGAGTTATTGCGCTCTAAAACTGGCACCCCAAAACTTTGCTAATCAGCCAACCTGGAGCTCATTCCTGTAACAACGTGACAGCGTCAACTCGTATGTCCGCTCCTAATATTAATATTAAAATGCTGTCCTATGTTATAAGATACTGCAGAAACTATACTAGCAAGACTTCCAAAGATTCACGAATCACGTATCTTATATATACTTATTTAATTCATTTGTGTCACCATTCTTTCCAAAATCTAAAATATCAGTAAAATAATAAATCATAAAAAAATGAAATGCGATAAGTAATACCCCAGCTACCAAGTGCGACAGAGAGCAATATATTATATTTGATCAAAGAATATAGTTACAGAACCGTCAATGTCATGCAGTGCCTATTAAACATTTGTTTACGTTTATTTAGTTGGTATATAAGATATAATATACGTATTTTTTAAAACGAATCAAAAGTTTTAGCAGCGAGTCTAATATCCCAATAATCTCACACAATAAAAAATATTTTACATGAAAATATCTAGTGTTTTATTTTTATCATTTTCAAATTTATAACAAAATTGTATTATAAATGTATTTACTTAAATAATTCTGTTTCCAAATGTACATGACTCAAGAAAAAATAATTTTAAAAGTCAAACATAATTCCTTTTTTACTATCTAAACCCATTAGGCATCAATCATATTTTTCGAAAATGTCTGTTCTGTGGTATTAATTACTAATATTCTATGAATTAGTCACGGATTCGCTTAAAATGCAGTAAGAAAATTAAATTGACCAATCACAATGGTTTTAGAGAGCCGTGTGATTTGTTAGTTTGAAATGCAATTGAAGTCTTACATTGTATAGCGACGCAGTGCAATGTATATTTGTCTCACTTTGCTTATGGTAATTGTCATGCTATCTTGTTTACACTTCATCATTTTATTAGTGTGTATAAACAAAGTGTATGGCTTATGTGTGTGCGTAACCGGGACAATATTTTACAAGCATTAGTACTAACGTAACCTATCTGCCTCTTTTTTAAATATAACATCATTGGTTATGATACAATGATTTGATCTAGACATGAAACATGATCGATTTATGAAATAAAAAAATTAAACATTTGCTATTTCTGGGAAAGGTTCATGCTTGACAAAAAAATTTTCACAGTTTCACTTAGAATTGAAAAATAAGGAATGTCTTTAAAAGCGCCAGTGCTCTAAATCTCATAGTTGACAATTTACCCATACTGTCCCATTGAAAAAAATGACCCTGTATCCCCACTAATATGTTGTGATTGGACGCTTTTATAATTTACCGTTGAACGTTTTTAACACGCTTTTATTCATTCACCTGTATGTATGTATGTAACGGAATCTTTCAGTGTAATTTTTACCAATTTCCAGAAGTCTGATCAGCTCGAAAATTTGCACAAGGGTCAAGAACTGATGACAATACAATTATTTTATAACTTTGTTCTAATGTCCTGACTAGAACCATCAGGATAAAAGAAATTCAATTAAAATTAATGCTACGATTATGGTACCATAGATGTCGCTACGGAACGTTTCTACATGCATTTTGAAATTATTACATTATTAAGTCAAACGTATTACAATGGACTACACTAAGTTTTTTTGAAATAATTTGAATTTTGCGGAAAAAATTATAGTTTAAAAAACTAAAAAAACACGCTTTAATGGCAAACCGAACTAAAAAGTGGAAAAGATCAAGATCAAGAGCTTGTGTCAATTGAAAATTCCAACAATCAATTACGACTAATTAATTTGGAATAAGATTAAAATAAAAATTAAATTATTAATAAAATAATTCAATTATAGTAAAAAAAAGCGTGGGGTGCAATTTACTATATTTTCACAATATCAAGCACCCCTAGTTACCCCCAGTTCATTACCTATCTATTAAAAATCATAAAGCGGATATTAATAATCGATAACCACATGTACAATAATTTCGTTTATTAAAATTTATAGCCGTATACCTAATGCTAATTTAAAACCGCTTATTAACGCAATAACAATAAGATAATTTAACAATAAAACTTGTATTTTCAAAGTATTTTATTATATTAAAAAAATAAAAAATTATAAAAAAAATTTAAATGTAATAACGTTCATTTGACCACCTCTCCTGATTGCCTAAGCGTCGCCCATTTGCCTCTGGATACGCTGCCGCCCCCATGGAAGGCTCCAGCGGGTAGTATCGCCTCCTTCGGGAATTCATGTGATAGATTACTGTATTTCGAGCATTTTGCGTATACTAGATACACACATATCCTCACGCTGATCCCTAACGGAGTAGTTAGACAAGATAGATTGCCAAGCATCACGGGTCCTTAGATACTTTTTGCGCCTCCACGAATCTCGAATCTCATCATTCAATTCACACATTTTTGCCTAAGCATGCAAGTGCTTTTGACATTTCCGTCAGCAATTAGGTCTCTGTAATACCTTCGTTTTTTCTTCATGTCTAATACCTATAGACAGTTTCAAGTCAGTGACAAAAATAATATCGTCTCAGGTCACCTAAGAGCAAAGCTGCCGAGGAAGAATGCGAGACAGAAGCCCTGAAATCGGATGCGGAGGCCGACCCAGAGGCCAAAGATGGAACGGCGCTGGAAGCAAAGATGTCTTTGCTAAACGGCATCACTGTGATCGTCGGCTCCATCATCGGTAGTGGGATATTCGTGTCACCAACTGGCGTTCTAATGTACACTGGATCAGTTAACGCTAGCCTTCTCGTTTGGATTGCATCTGGAATATTCAGTATGGTAAGTTTGCTATTTTAGTGACAGAAATAGGAACGAATAGTGTTATAAAAAAACTCATTATTTACATTTTTAAATAATTTCAATTTTTTTATACATAGCACAGTGTGTAGCATAGTACAGCATAGAACAGCATAGTACAGTAGCATAGTACAGCTATCTTTTTTCGGTAACGATGGAGAAACCTGAACACGGATAAACTTTGTGTGGTAAAGCCATGCTGCATTGCAGCATGAATTGGACCGGCTCGCCCGGTGAAACACCACTCTCTCAGAATATCGGCGTGAAATAACAGCATCTTTTGCTGTTATGTTTCGTTCGGTGAGTGAGAGTGCCGGTGGCCCATGTCCCCCTCTACCTCCTTTCCCTCCTTTCCCTAAAGGCCGTCAACGCACTCGTAATTCCTCGGACGTTGCGGGTGTCCATGGGCGGCAGTGATCACTTTCCATCGGGTGACACGCTAACTCGTTTGCCCCCTCTTTCACAAAAAAAAACCTTACATCCGTAGGTAAGACTGAGTTATGTTGAGCTTTAACTCACTAAAACTCTAGCGGTGATCGTTCTGGGCACCTTGTCCTCTTCCTATGAAATAATACACCGGAGCCCCTCTCGCTGTGTGCTGAAGCACTTCTCGGGAGGGCAGTAACAGAGTCCCTCCTGCACCCTCACAGTGCCACGACATCGCTGACCACACGCATTGTCATCCTCCCCGGGGCCGCTTGGATGGATGACCGGAGCCTCCACATCAATTACTCGCAACCTCGAATACTCCTTTAGTTACTCTTATGATAGGCGGGAAACTCTGAGGCCTCATTTCCTGCCCCAAGCCTCAGGGCTGACCTCAAGACATATAACTCAAGCCAGCTTCGGTATTTCCCATACCATCGATACGCAAATGGTCAAAATTCGTCTTGGTCTTTCGTATGTGTATATTATGTGCTAATTTTGGAATCTATTGAATATTATGTCGCATGGGTATACATCTGCTACAGCAGGGAAGATTAAGGACGGTTGATTGTCAGAACTTCTTACTTCCAATTTATTACCATTTCATAAAAATAATAGGAGGTAGATATGGTAATAAAAATTGCATCCAACGTAACCATTTCGTCAGACTTTATTTCAATTTTTTTAAGTCTCATTTCTTTAAAATGGCAATGAGTCAGATGTAACAGCTTCAGAAAATGACTCTTAGACAGGCTTTCGTCACCTTTCTTTGGCCACGAATGTCTATAATCAAAATGTTTTTGTTATAAATGAAATACTTTTGATAAATTTCCAATGTTCATTAATTTTTCTTAAGCTCTTTTACCAATTTTTAATTTTGTCTGTACCATATTTAAAAATAAATACCAATAATTTTGAGCTGCTTGTTAAATCGGTATTAAAAACTAGACAAGTCTCTTGGGTAATTAGGAGTTGAAAGCTTTCGTTCATTTGTTAAGGATTCCAGTGTTGTTTGAAATTAATAACTGCGATTTATTTTTCACCGCTCCATCATGCTCATGAATTTGATGACTAGTAATTATTGTTTATAAACCTGATAATATTGCCGTGTCGTATTACTGTTACATTTATGTTTCACGATATTATGATATAAAATTTCATATTTAAGAGACTACTTTCCATTAATAATCTTCCATGTTAGAATGATGTTTATCAGCATATTTCCATGCTGGCCAAACAAAGAACATAACAAAACAAAGAATGCGTCAGTTGCTTACCTAATCGCGCAGATCTTAAATGCCAAGGAATAGCACTTAGGTATAAGGAATTTCGGCCCTGTGTCCGGGTCAAAGAATAATGTTACAGTGACAGGGTCGCAATCGCTCGGAGTGAGGGCTCTGGTCGTCCATTCATGCATCTCCGAGGAAGACGACAGCGTGTGGGGTCCACGCTGTCGTGTTAATGCGAGAGTACCGGGGGCTCTGTAGTTGCCCATTCCGAGGGGTGTTTCTTCGGCACAGGGGGAGGAACGCCGGCCGGAGCGTTCCGTAGGAGAAGATCCCGGAGCTCTTCGACAACGCACTGAAGACCACCACAGCAATTTTGACGAGTAAAAGCCACCAGGGAGCTGGGTATCTGTGTGCAGATTTCTCCTGCATAACCAAAAAAAGGTATCAGGGACTTGTGTAGGCGATGAACTAACAACTTATCACCACTTTTATTACTTGTAAGCCCAAATACATATTGTTAAAATTTGCATCACAATGTGATTTTGTTATTTCGATAAAAGTTATTATCGAGCATCCCCTAATGGATTATATTTGTTTGGTTTCGGCTTATTTACTGCTGAAATTAAAACTAAATTTTGTGCAGAAATTATAGTTCATACCTATATGTATTTTCAAGCTGCAGAAGGTGAATGCATATATGTAACACTTAGTATAATTATGTTCCGGAACCAGTTATGTTTTTGTCATTGTTTTGATTTATAATCTTTATCTCTGTTTGACAGATAGGTGCGTATTGCTATGCCGAGTTGGGCACAATGATACGCCGGAGTGGTGCTGACTATGCGTATATAATGGAGACCTTTGGTCCCTTCGCTGCATTCATCAGGTTATGGATCGAGTGCATGATTGTCAGACCTTGCTCACAGGTATGTCGATATTTCACACATGATTAATTTGCCAAAGTAATAAAAAGAAAAAAGAAGTATTTACATTTATTTAGGTATATAGCCTAATCTTGCAAGGAAGTTTGCTTTTCAGAGCGCTCAGAATAGTTGGAGAATCCTTCATAAGCTAGTTTGCTTTAATAGTTCGTTAGTTTGCGACTCAATAGCAACTCTAACACCAATTAGTTAATGAACTAGGTATACCAACTATAGGTACCTAGAAGGAGCTTGACTCGACTTGAGCGGTGACTTATTTTGGCTATGAATTAAGTGCTATTGGCTAACGAGCCATATTCGCCAACTACGTAGTTCACTCAGTTTACGGAAGGGTACGTTAATCGCACCAGACTACTTACGGCAAAATAAGCAGAAAAATGTTAATTCATTAATCGTTAATTAACAAAGTTGGTATATTGTTTAGCTATACCATTAAAAATCTTATTAACTTTGTTAAAAACTTCAAAATTAAAATGGTAAAGACAATTTTTATCTTATGCAAATCATATATCGTTTACTGCAACAACGGCGTAACTGAAAATTTCAGTTTTTTTAAACATTGACTATCCCGTTAGGGATACTGCGTGAAGATATGTTGCTGTTGTTGTTATATTACTACTACTGAAATGAAGGCACCTATCACAGTCCCTATATATTTTTGGTAGAGATAGCCTTAGGTGTCATTACGTGTTCTCCGGTGCACCAGATCGTTAGACCAAGTTTTCTATGAATCATCTCATTTCAAGTTATGTCATTGTTGTATTCAGTAGGCTATATGCAGATTATGACAAACCTGTATCACTGCAACCGATTTTGCTGTGTTATGATCGCCGCTACATTACAAAGGACTACCAAATCCTGAAGCTAGAAACCTCAGGATATTCCTTAAAGTAATATGTTGAACCTCCACTAGACACTGATAATACTGATCAAAACGGTTTCAACAATTCACGCGGTCCGTAACCACAGAATATGCTTTTTTTTTGGCGGAGGGGGCAAACGAGGAAGCGAGTCACCTGATGGAAAGTGATCACCGCCACCCATAGACACCCGCAACGTCCGGGGAATCATGGGTGCGTTGCCGGTCTTTAAGGAAAGAGTAGGCTCGTTTCTTGAAGATTCCTAAGTCATAACGGTCCGAGAATAAAGCCGCTATGAGCTGGATCCATAAAATTGCCGTACGTGGTAGGAAATGTCATAAAGAACGCACAATTGTAGATCGTCATCCATCAAGGTGAAGAATATGTAAAGATGTTTCTTGATCATAGTGACCCTAGAATTCAAGGGGGTCGGTTATCCTTCGCCCACCCTCCTCAATGTACGCCCATGACAATAATGATAGCAGCATGTAAATTGACAAGCTGAACCTTAATAATACGCGATGGACGTCTTCGAGACCTACGCATTGACGTCTATGTAAATCTTATTATGTATTTTTGCTGAAAATACATTGAAAACCCTATTTATAGACAAATAAAAGTCACTGACATTTGCTTATATTGTCTTGAAAGTCTCCTCGAATTTACATAGACTACGATTTACAGACCGTTGGCGCCCAGTATGGGGCTGATACTGGTTTATTGTTTCAGGAAACATTTATTAGAATCGTCTTTATTAGCCTTTGTTGATTTATTTATTTGGTGTGAAACTTCTGCTTTCTAAGCTAAAGATCTCGAGTTTAGTTCTGGACAAAAACAAATTACATAATTTTGTTGACGGCAAATGAATACAAATTTGATATTTTAGATTTAAAGAATATCACTTGGACGGGCATACTTTTACATTAAAAACATAGGAATTAACCAACTATTATGTCAATTTCCTGTAGACGAAAGCTGCGTAATTAGAGATCAAGCACGCAATCATGCATTTCATTGTCTGGAAAGTTCCATTATATCTGACTGATGTTCACTCGAATATATCAATTTGATCAATATAAAAACTATTTTTTTGCTTAGAGTTTAGGTGTTACAAAGTCGGAGTTCTTTCAATAACCTAGCACCAATTATATTATAGAACTCAGTTTGGATCCATACGACTGATATGTGTTTATACACAAATACGGGTTACTTTCTCAGTTATATGACGCCCATATATATAAGCATCGTGATCGCTTTGGGGACAAGGGAGATACAATTACTATAAACTATTATGCAAACTATATTCTTAAGTTAATTGAAAAATATATTTCATTTATTGTAATCATAAACACCATTGAAATGTTTAAAATTCATTGAAAATAAATTGTGTTATTGGCTTTCAATTTAAAGTAGCGGGAATAAGCTGTCTCCGTTACTGTTAACGTTAAGCAATGACAGATACTACGAGTTTATGACGTCATAGTCTGATAGCGTCATCTCTTTCTATAGCTTATCTTCATTACTGGAGTTTAAGTGGCAATAATTCCTTAATTTTTAGAAGTTTGAATATTTTTTAACTTCTTTTCACAATTTTTTATTATTTTATCATTATACTGTGTTATTACTGTAATGTAAGAGAATGGAATTACATAGCTCAACTATTGCTTTCATCAGGCAATAGTGGCGTTAACCTTCAGTGTCTACGTGTTGAAGCCTTTGTTCCCTGAGTGTGATCCACCGGAAAATGCTACTAGACTTTTAGCGGTTTGCTGCATATGTAAGTGTAATATTATACAGCTTGACCCAATTTGTCGCAAATCGCATCCAACTACAAGTCCCCAATACCTATGTCCTTACTAATATTATAATGCGAAAGTCTGCCTATCTGTCTGTTACATTCACGGCTAAATAGCCAGACCGATTTTGATAAAATTTGGCAAGGAGATAGTTTGAAAACAGGGGACAACATAGGCTACTTTTTATCAAAAATCTACCCCTAAAAAAGCAAAAGGACGAAACTTTGTATCGGTAATGCTTAGGTGCTGAAGCGATTATGATGATATTTGGTACAGAGATAAAAATTTTTATCAAAAAACCATAGGCTACTTTTTTATCAAAATCTACCCCTAAGGAGGTGAAAAGGGAACTCAAACCCGGGAAAGCCACGGATTTATTTTACATGCGGACGAAGTTGCGGGTACAGCTAGTAATTTACATGGAGTTATACTGATCGTTGGCACAATACAGTTGCAGAGTTAGTGCATCTACCTTCCACACCGAAGGTCACGGGTTCAGTCAGATCTCTGGGTAATACCAGTAGCCTACTAAAGTTACGACATCGTTATACACAATGGTGGAATGCAAATATTCTATAGAGCTACTTTATTGTTTTAATTGAAAGATCAAATTATATGTTATTAAAAATTTATTGAATTCACCTTAAAAATACGGGGTAATATTTTAAATGCTTTATTTCTAACAATTATAAAAAATATTAAATAAAAATTATGATATGTGAATTGAATATTTTTTAGTTTGTAAAAATAGATTTTCATGTACCTACGAATTAAATCAACCAATACTACTGAACGGAATACGTTTTGAAAAACTGGTTTAACTTTGAAAATTTTATTATGAAATTTAATTTTAAGAACTTACTAAAAAGAATAATACAATTTTGTAATAGCTTATAGTCCATAGCTTACTTTTTTATAAGATTGTACTGTGAATCCACTAAATAAATCGTTGTAATTGCATATATATTACTTAAATATTATATATTAAATCTGAGTGGATTCGTAAATATAGTATCTTGAAATTACACATATTTTACGTTTTTAAAAGTAATGTCTTATAACGAATTTTTTTTTCAAATGTTATTTTTACTGGACTATAGGTGCTTCCTCAGTTCGTTGTATGATACGCGATACCCATGTTTTCAACCTTGTTTTAACTATATAGTCCAATCAATTGGACTATATTATAATGAACGTTTAGTTCAAGTCTAGTTGAAAGTAGTTAATGAAAATACTTTTGATCATTGCTTGCACTAGCTTAAGGAACATTTAAACCACTCAGAAAATTATAAGAAATTAAAATATCTTTTTAAATACAATGGTTACTCCGGGACGCCTGGGACCAATAGTAGCGAATTTCTTTCTGTCCTCGATCAGCACAAAAGTATAAACATACTTTTTTTGTTTAGTGCTCCTAACATTCATAAACTGCTGGTCGGTGCGCGCCGCCACGAGGGTGCAGGACTGGTTCACGTACGCCAAACTTCTGGCGCTGTTCATCATCATAGCTGCCGGCGCCTACCAGCTGTGCAAAGGTAGGACAAAATGCCTTTTGTATTTTTTCATATTATAGAACTAACCAGCGAATAATAACATTTACAATAATAAGTCCAAGAAAGCATTTTAGATCACAAATGCGTTGCCAACTCTGATGACTAAGACGTGATTTCACCATCTAACTTACCCTTAACATTGGAATAGGACTTTTTGGTGGGAACGGGAGAAGTGAGGTTGTCATTTTATTAACTTTCTATTTTTTACATTTTTGGGAGTTTTAAAGTACAAAAGTGATAGTAAATTGTGTTTTAAAGTTATGCTTAAGTAAAAAGAAAGGAGTAGGTTTAAATAAACATGCGTAGCTGAAGTTCTCGCGCTCTTCCAAGAAGTCTATAAAACTTCAGTAAAGCCTACTATCACTTTACTAGACGAGTTTTATGATAACGATCTAGATAAGGATTCTTCTAGATTTTACTTATTAAATAAAATACTTGACATTGGCAAATGCGCTAATCTGTGCGCCATGCTACACAGAAAAAATTAAAATAAAAAAAACATTGGGATACAATAGTTTTTTTATTTTTTATTTCTGCCTCCCTTGATTTATAATCAATTCAAGGACCTTGTTCATCTTTTTCGCCTTTCATGTTATATTACATTATTTCCTAATCTCTATAACATCTTTATCTTATTTCACATACATTCCAATATTTATTTATTACTTACTTTCTTCTTCTACTACATTATTTCTCTATAATTGTACACCTTTATCTCATCCTTCTTAATCCTATATTTTTTCCTCTACTTTCTCAACTATCTATTTAATCTACTTTTGTCTATTATACATTTTCTCTATTTATCTGTATTTAGAAAAGGGTAGTCCTAATGTCTATTAACTTTTTTTTTACATTCTATTTCTATTATCTTATTACTAGCTTATTGTGGGATACAATAGTGCAGGTGCTGTTATTTGGCAGCACGATTAGCGATGGTGGTAGCGACTGAACAACAGATTCACCAATAATAGATATCATCTTTCACACGTCACGAATTGTTAGACTGAAAGAAGTACATGGTGTAAGCCTATAATAGAAAGAGATAGGAATACACATATTACGTTTCTATTCGGTATGCTCAATATTTTAAGACCACAGGCATTTGAAATTATTTTTTGTAAATATTTGTGAGATAAAGCCTTTTTTGTGTGTGATGAATGCAGTATTTTAGGCTGCAAGGGCCGGTTTGACAAACGCAGGTTGTCAAAGCGAGAAAGACTATATCTATTAGTACTAGATTTGTGGACTGAACGAACCCAACACAAGGCCCTACTACCCACGAATTGTCTAATATTTCTATTTACTACCAATCTAGTATTTATTTGATTCCGGTCTATGAACCGTGAGGCAGCGGCAAAAACATTTTCAAGGCAAGAGCGAATAACTATCGATTAATTGTCAGTCATGTCATGTAGGATAGACAAAAAAATTACACACATTAACTTAGGGTTCCATACAAAAGTTTTTCGTTCTTGTAGGATATCGACGTGGGCGGAAACGTAGAACATATTGAGATTATTGAAGAGACGTGTTTTCGCTAGCTCGTACAATTCTTAACTGTTCATTTTTTTTTAAAACTGCTGTTCAAAAAATTATCGTGAGTAGCAACACTATTTATGTGTAGAGCTATGCTGTATTGCAGCACTAATTGGGCCCGCTCGCCCGGTGAAATACCGCCCTCTTACATAATATCGGCGTGAAATAACAGCAACTATTACTGTCGTGTTTTATCCGGTGAGTGAGTGCCGATGGCCCATAACTAACGTGACCATTTATTTTTTTTTGTCAGAGCGGGACGCTTGCGGAATTTAGTAAAAAAAGCTATTTAAATAAAAAAAATGATAATAATGTATTAGTAATATGTAATTTGAAATAATCAACATTAGAATCAGTTGCACACGCTTTTTTGAGCGGAGCAAATCTGTTTCAAAATGTCGAGTAGTTTTCAAGTAGGAATAAAGCTTATCACATGATTTGAATATCATGCTAGGGGTACCCGTACGGTACGTATTATTATCGATTAGTCTGTTTGCAAAAGCGGGACAATTTTGCTTTAGCTGGGGACAACGGGACAGGCAGCCTGAAAGCGGGACGGTCCCGCTGAAAGTGGGATGTATGGTCACGTTACCCATGACCCCCCTTTCACTCCTTTCCCTCTTTCTCTAAAAACCGGTAGCGCATCCGTGATTCTCCGGATGTTGCGAGTGTCAATGGGCGGTAGTGATCACTTTCCATCAGGTGACCCGCCTGCTCATTTGACCCTCTTTAATAAAAAAAAACTCACGGACGACGGTATTGCCATCTATTAATAAATATGATTGCAACACTAAATCACGAATATTGACAATAGCTAACAAAGTAATTATGGAGTAGTAAAAATTAAATTATTCAATGTTTGTATCTCATTTCTCAGTTTGGGTTTTGGTGAATGATAAAAAATAATGTGGGATTATCATGCTTATACATAGTACTAGTCGCCCGAGCTTTGATAGAAAAACCAAAAAGAAGTCTGACCATATCGTAGAATTCGAACCCGCGCACTTTTGCTTGGTAGACCTATGCTCTAGCCACTGTGCTATTGAGAAGGTAAACTGTGTCGTAAAATTACCAATCATGTTTCGCTAAAGAAGTTTTAATGTGCAAAAAAATAGAGAAAACGATTTTTCTGAGAATTGAGACCTATGCTAGATCAATTTTTCCCTTTTGTGAACCTCTATATTGTAAATTTTATCGAAATCGTTAGAGCCGTTTTCGAGAACGTGATTACAAACATACAAATATTGCTCTTATAATAGCAAACTTTATTTTATGTAAACTCGTCTTCGAAATAAATCAGTGCGATGTCATGATAGTTACTCAAAAAATCTACGATAGATAGGTCTTAAGCACTCATAAACTCATAACCGTAATATAACTGCGCATTGGGGGTTTTATTATCGTTTAATATCGCTATATCTGTGTACTTAATGTATGTTTATTACAGTATAGTAAATTTTATAATCACCATTACAAGTTAAGAGATAGTACCTTTTTAGAATAATGTGACAGAGGAGAAATATATACGTAATTAATTATGACTCTAATTGACAGTTTGTTAAGGTATATTCTTAAACTAAAAGATTAAGGTTTATTAATCATGAACGCAAGCAACTATGACAAAATATTTGCAATTCACTATAAAATAATATTCATTTTAGACAATGAAAGATGCGCAATTAGGTACATACATATATAGTATATACGTATTACATATATATCTCTAACGTGAAAGTCAGAGATGATAGAGCGCCAAGCATCGCGGTTCTTACTTCATTTGCCTACTCAAATCTCATCATTCTTCCCACACATTTTCGCCTTAGCCTTAGGTATGCGAGTGCTTTTGACATTGGAAAATAAATTCATTGTTTAATATAAAATTTATTGGCTTCTAAATTCAAGCTCTATCTCTGTCGCTTCTACCGCTGGGAAACGGCGTTATGAATTTATGACGTCAAAGTTCATTAGCGTCATCTCTAACTATCCCCATTACTAGAGACAAAAATACAATAGATACCTAACTATTATATTTCTAAATGAAATTCAAATATTTTTTTCTTGTTTTCGTTTTCTGTTTGAACAATATGTCATCTGGGTTTCCTTTTTAAGTCAAAAGACGTTTCAATCTTGCATAATGTAAAAAAAATCATTCACTTTAATGATGTGTTTACTATTTTCTGATGATACCTGACCTTTATGTAAATATGTTTAAACTACAGTTTGATAATCCGGCCCCTGTCC
Source organism: Zeuzera pyrina (assembly GCA_907165235.1). Classification (NCBI taxonomy): domain Eukaryota; kingdom Metazoa; phylum Arthropoda; class Insecta; order Lepidoptera; family Cossidae; genus Zeuzera; species Zeuzera pyrina. The sequence goes on from OU015639.1 coordinate 3,596,875, forward strand.
GATACCACCTATAATCCGACATGCCTATAACAGTACATACAAAGCACATTTATTACTTTCTTACAAGTGCTCTAGCTTCGATGGGTTAATTTTATAATAAATCCTATGCTATCCATGTATATTTAATTTGCCGGTATACATGGTACACCTTTTCAAAAAAAATTTGAATCAACAAGGAGTCAGTGCTTCAGTGGCAGTACTATATAATCCGACAAGTTCGATCATCAGATATCGCCTTGCAAAACGTTTGTCGGAATACCGTGGGTCAACTGTATTAGAAATTTATAAACGGCCCCATGCTGGGCGCCATTATTCGTGTACACAAATTACCTTTAAAATTATATTTTTTTTATGTGAAGAAATTTATTCATTTAGTTCGACGTTACTGTCTTGTACGTAATTGTAGTATGATGTAATGAAATTGCGCAGATATTATAAATTGGCCTTGGATTTTTTTTATATGCTCCCTCTATTTGAACACGTGCAGTATTTATGATAATGAAATGACGATGTTTAAATTGTTTTACGTAATTTTTTATCCAAATATTTTGTGAAATGATATTCTGGTGTGAAAAACAAGTTTAAAAAATGCTGAATATTGTGACCTATTAGTTTTCTTTCCCCGTTTTTTGTTCACTAATGTTAGTGAAAAGCTCTCCATTTGATACGAGGTTGCCGATTTTTCATGTTTGATTATGATGATTCGCTTTCAGACACTTGCATTATAACTCTTAAGATGCAATGTGTTAGTAGTGTAGTATCATCCTTTATTGTGTTTCACTACTGGGTTACTGGGCATAGGCTTCGTCTCGCAAGTAAGACGAAAAGGAATAGACTGCACTTTAGCATATCGCCCGGTAGAATACATAACCCTCCGAGGTAGATTCTAACCAACTAAAACCTGCAATGTTCATCTTTGATCCATATTCTTCATATCAGAGAATTCCGAGATCTCTTATGTGGTACGCACTGGTATCCTCTTAATGCTGTGTTCTATCACATCTTGATACTGGCTAAATAGCCATTCCCAACATTCTCATGAACAACATACGTTAAGCGGCGTATTATAAGGTTTGGCGGCCTGGGCCTATACGGTTTACTGCCCCATAAATTAACAAAAAAAAAGGAAAAGTCTCTTAATAATGAAAAAGCCCACACAATAGAATAAATACCGTTAATTAAATACTCAAATTTTTTGGCGATGCACAAATTGGTTAACAAATTCGTCAATGACACTGTCTTAATTAGAAAATTTGTTTTAAAACAGCTTCTATATTAAGGATGGCTATTCGACATGCGTAGCCTCTCGCAGCCTGTCGCCTCGGGCCATAAACCCCATGACCCTACGGTAAATACGCTACTGCATACGTTGCAGTCCTCTTCGAGGTTCTCCTGTCCTCTTCCTGTAGTGGACGACCATAGTTTCCACTTAGATCTCGCATGCCATCCTTTCCCTTTCATTCGCTGTACAGGCGGGAGTATATCTTACCTCTACTCTTTTACTCCTGAGCTACAGTGATGTAGTTGTTGGGCTGATCTAATTAATATTGGTTTGATCAGTGGCTTAACATAACTTCCGAAGTATTAAGGCGTTCAATGTGGATGTCATTAGATCTAGTTGTACTGAGCACAAGTTATCTAACTTCTGTGATTATTTCAAACAAACACCTAAGCACCGAAGTCACTAGGACTCCATAGAAAAGAGTTAATTAAATTTTGCAAGAAAAAGAACTCGTTAGCACTCTGTCAATCAAGACATCTTGGGCTAACAGGCATGAAAACTAATTTGCACGCCGAATTGGTTCCTTTACTTACATTGATATAAATATACTACACTGTTCATGGTTACGAGAACATCTGTTAGTAAGTTCTTATCAATGTTACGCATCAAAATTGGATAACAGAACTCTTTTGGAATAACCTCGGCTTCTATTTGGCTATATCACCTGTTTTTTTCAGGGATTATTTGAAATAAACAGCTAAAGAACAATTTTAGTAAGTAGTGGCGAAATTTAGACGTGAACATATACAGTTCAATTTCGACTTCTGGTTTTAGGCTTAAATTCTATTAACAGAGACAGACGAATGTGTGCGTAAGTAATCTTATAAGAGCTCCTTTCTTTTAAAAGTAGAAAATTTGAACTATCTTCATCAATTTACAATGGACCAGCATCGTTCAGTTCAGCAGGCTACAGGGCTGCAGTGGTTTAGAGATCTACCGTAACCAGCACTGGAATCAGGAATCTATTCAGCCTTTTAGGCTGAAGGGGGAATGAATGTATTCAGTCAAGCTGTTATGTAATTCAGAAGTTTAAGCGGGCGATTCTGCTCTCCTGTGTATACGTCCATGACTGCATCGTGTATAAATCATTACCTACCAAATAGTTATCCACTATCCACTATTATATTAAACGAGCAATATTTGTATATATATTTGACATCGCTTTCTCGAAAACGGCTCTAGCGATTTCGATGAAATTTACAATATAGGGGTTGAGGGAGGTGAGAAATCGATCTAGTAAGGTCTCAATTCTGCTAAAAATTCTCCGTCTTTCACACACTTAAAACTTTAAAACTCTAAACTTTCAAACTTCGTTAATTTCGCAGCAGAGTTTACCTTTTCAATAGCACAGTGACTGAATGTAGGTCTACCACGCCGAAGTGCGCGGGTTCAAATCCTGCAATGTAGCCAGACTCTTTGTTTTTTTTTATGAAACACCAAGTAAAGCTCGGCCGCCCAGGTACTGTAGTATATCTGTTCAATGACGTCAAAGTTCTTTCATGCGCAGATTTAATAAAATGTAACCAAAGCGATCCGGAACGCGACAATCATCTAATAACAGCGGCCCGTCAGTTTGCCGGTCAGTCCACACGCCGACGCCTTCCGAGACTCCACTAAAGGAAGTCGGCGTTTGAATGGTTTATTTTGGACCCTCACATTTAGGTCGTAATTTAATTTCATACGACATACAACACCAGGGACGTATCAAGTAACTTCCTATACAATGAATAATGAATTAGAATTCATTCAACAAAATCTTGTGGGTGGTATATTACATCAATATACATAATACTGTTGTACCGAGTTCAAGTAAATTAAACCTTGAAGAAACTTAGTATTGTTACTCAGTTGTGTGCGCACGTTCCGTGGTTTTTCGATACTTGAGAAGCATATTGTGTGATTTTGAATTTGGAATCGTATAAAATACATACATATTTTCCGCTGTATCCCTAACGGGGTAGTCAGAGAGGACGGAGCGCCAAGCACCGCGGTCCTTACATACTTCTTTCGCTTCCTTGCATCTCATCATTTTCCTCACACATTTTCGTCTAGGTATGCGAGTACTTTTGACATTTCCGTCGGCTAACACTCTTGCTATTTGATCTTCATAAGTTAGCCTTGGTCTTCCTTGGCTTCTTTTACCACTCGCTTTCGCTGTGTAAATTTTCTTCGTCAATCTTTCATCACTCATTCTTTCTATGTGTCCGAAACGTCTAAGCGTACCTTTCTTTATTTTTACAATAACATTATCGTGCAATCCTGTCATGCTGCGTATCTCTTCATGGCTTCATTCATGCATTCATCGTATAAAATGATACTTCTAATATAATTTTATGATTTTTATGTGCTTAAATGTCAGTTTGTTTAAGATTACAACTTGCTGAATTACCACGTAAAAATAATCTTAATCATGAGTAGGGCAGATACAAAAGTACACTCGACTGTAGTAAGTGTACTATTATCTATTCTGTGCTTTGACGCTATTTATAAATTAAAAGCCAAAGGATCGTATCCGGTCATAAGTAAATTTAAAAAAATATGTATATGAATTAAAATATAAATTTCATTATAGATGTAATAAATGAAAATTGGAACTAAATAGTTCGCTAAGTCATCGCCTACACCCAGTTCCCTATAAGGCTTTCCCATTGGCTGTCTTTACAATCGTTATATTATACTTAACACAATTTTTTTAGGAAAAGTTGAACATTTTTCGTTTGACGGGACAACGAGTGACGTCACATCCATAGCGCTCTCTTTTTACTCAGGATTATTTGCGTACAATGGATGGTAAGTCACAACATTTTATTTGTTTATATAGCCAGAATAACCAATAGCCTATTTAAAATAGAACATTATCACAATACAGTTAAATAATAAAAAGCTCATGGCAACATTACTATAGATAAGTAAATTTTATAACTGTGGGTACTGTCACAGTTCTTTAAATAAGTTCCTTAACAAAGTCGTGCCATGAAATGGACTCTCAATATTCCTAACAGAAAGTGTCATTACACGTATTACGCTTATACCTTCAGAATTTTACAGTAGACAAACATTGTTTACTGTGAGATTTACGTTCTTTTGACGTTAATTTAAAAAGAGCTGGTGGCTTTGTTATAAAAACCTGCCAAAGTATCATGCACAAGAGCATAAAGCATAAGAAGACATCGGAAGACATTGTAGTGTATCGCATACGGAGAATAGGGTTCAGTTAATGCCAATGACTACGGACAGAAATAATAATGTACCTATTATTCTTCTTACAGGAATTACCTAAACTTCATCATAGAAGAATTGAAAGATCCCGTCCGCAACCTTCCCCGCGCCATCGCCATTTCGTGTACTCTTGTAACTGTAGTGTACACCTTCACTAACATCGCGTTCTTCACCACGCTGTCGCCTACCGAGGTAGTACCGACAATGTTTTTGAGACTTCCATAGCTAGAATTTCTGCGCATACCCTCCCCGCCGTTCTCGAGCGGGACAGGGATATACAGAGTATCTTTTTAAATGGGACAGTATGGGGAAATTCGAATTCAAATTAGATACAGGGGAACTGTCTTAGGAACCATTCAATCTTTTTTGTGACAACAATTTCGGCATTACCGATTTTTTGATCAAGCGTGAGGTGTCCATAAAAAAAAAGAAAAATTGTCAAAATTTTTTTTAATGCGGATCGATTTAGTTTTACGTAAGCGTCATTTCGTTGTATAGGACGAAAAAAATCTGAACAGTAGAAGTTGGTCAAATTTAATGAAAAATTTTTCTTGCAATAAAAGAATTAAATGTAATAAATTATAGTCGATTAACCTTCTCGGAAACAATTTATTTAAACTGACGAAAAAACTTGTACATATATGAATTTCATGTAAGATGTATCGACACGAAATTGAGTTATGGGAACACTTTGAATTATTGCTCCCGAGTAAGGCGACAATGATTTAGTACATTAGATTTTTTCGTTGCATGAAATAATATTTTATTAATTTTAATTCATTTCCGACGCAAAGTAAAAGTTCATAATGGGCAGACCAGTCATTATGTCCATAATGACTGGTTTGCCCAATCGGGCGAGAATTATTTTCTTACCATAACTGTCCAGTTATGGTAAGAAAATAATTCTTTTTTTTCTTGACTTTTTTTTCAAAAATAATCGTATGAATAACCAACTTCTGCTGGCTAGATTTTTCTTCCAATACAATGAAATAATGCTTAACTAAAACTGAGTTCATCCGCATTAAAAAAAATGTCGCTAGTTTTACTAATTTTTATGGACATCTCGCGCTTGACCAAAAATCGATAATGCCAAAATTGTCGTCACAAAAAAAATGCAATCGTTTCTAAGACGGTTCTCCTGTATCTCTTATGGATTTGGATTTCCCCATACTGTCACAGTTAAAAAAAAAGTGTGTGTGTCAGCTCCGACGCACGACTGGAGTTTACTGGTTTTTTCCATATTTTATATATTTTTATTCACTTCACTGTATACAATAATATTAAATATCAATATTAATAGATATAAAAAAAGTAGCATTTGCCATCTTAGATTACAAAATGAACGTCATTTTCATAATCAGTACCTTGAGGTACTTAGAATTTGACAGCCATATCGATTTATCCAAAAAAGTAATATTCGCCATCTTGGATTTGAAAATGAAAGTCATTTTCGTAATCAGCACCTCGAAAAACCTAGAATTTGATACCCATATCAATTTATCCAAAAAAAAGTAATATTCACCATCTTGGATTTGAAAATGAACATCATTTTCGTAATTAGCACCCTGAGAAACCTAGAATATGATATCTACGTCGATTTATCCAAAAAAATCGCCATCTTGTATTCGAAAATAAACATAATTTTCGTAATCAGCACCCCGAGAAGCCTATAATGTGACACCCATATCGATTTATCCAAAAAAGTTATTTTCGCCGTCTTGGATTTGAAAATGACCGTCATTTTCGTAATCAGTACCCTGAGAAACCTAGAACATGACACTCATGTAGATTTTTAAACAGTAATAATATTCGCTACCTTGGATTAACAAAATGAACGGCATTTTCGTAATCGGCACCCCGAGATACTTAGAATTTGACACCCATATCGATTTATCCAAATAAATAATATTCGCCATCTTGAATTTAAAAATGAAAGTCATTTTCGTAATCAGCACCCCGAAAAACCTAGAATTTGATACCTATATCGATTTATCCAAAAAAAAGTATTATTCGCCATTTTGGATTTGAAAATGAACACCATTTTCGTAATCAGCACCCCGAGAAACCTATATATATGTATATATATATTGTTTGGTATCGTTATGTCATTTCAATGATTGACAACAAACTTCGCACTTGTGGGTACTTTTTCCTAACCGCAACCATCCCTTTCCCACATGCACTCTTCGATCATCTCGCGAATGCAAATGCCGTGTGCTTGTGACCTGCCATATTAAACGCAATTTAATTATTTTCATCGTATAAATCTCGCATATTTATATTTCGCATATTTAAAAACCGAGTGTGCTTGCTTTACCAAGGGATTGTGTTATTCCGTGTGTTTGTGACGTTTTCTAGAAGCTTGGACTAAATCGCAAACAAAGGACTGCAAAGAGAGGCAAGTAAGTGTGCATGTTTTTTCCTTCCCTTTGTCAGCTGTATTTATCATCTGTCTCCAGCTCCTACGGCTGCATAGAAACACATCCCTTTTTGGAAGTGTCTTGCAAGTGCATTCGCGATAAATTACTAGCACCAATACAGTCCATTTTTTCGTACTCGACAAAGATGTTTATTACTTTATTACATTGAGTACACCGCCCGAGAAATTTGGGAAGTTTGCTTTTCCATTTTTTTATGTTCCTTCGGCCGCATGTTTGAACTCCCTTCAACTAATTTGCATTAAGAGTAATTAATTACATATACCTAATTCAGAATTAGTTTACAATAGCGTTGATTACATAAATATCTATAACATTATTTATTTATTTAATTCTTACCGCACCGCATTATAGATATTTATTTCTTATTCAAACCGCACAATCGGCGTTATTTGTTATTCCGTAAATTCATTTACTTGGGTGTTATTTCATTTAATAAGTTTAGTTGTTGGTAGATTCCACTTTTTTCGTACCCGCATAATTTTATAAAAGTGTACGCTCGTACACTCGCCACGGCCAAGGTCACGTAACGGTAATATTGCATATTGCTCATCAAAGTAGTTACTTTTATTTTGAATATTAACTATTGTTTATTTCTTCACCGCACACTTTTTATATAAACCGCACCGCATTTACCTTCATACATTAATATCGCTAATTTGTAACTTATTAATTTATAGACCGTATATTTTTATTGCTCATATATTTATAACTAATTTTTCACTCTAAAAAATGAGTAAATCGAAAGTTGAAATCCCGGAACAACTTACCGCTGAACAAATAAGTTTGGCAATTTTAGAATCAAAGCGCAATGTCTATTTTCAAAGGCTTCAGTCTATTTTTAATTTATCGAAAAATGTTGATAACGAACAACAGCGTGAATCATTTTTAAATAATGTAGAAAATATAGATAATTTACGAAGTGACTATGAGCGGTTACTTGACGAATGTAATTTAATTAATTTAAAAATAAACTCTAAATATGTGGTTAATTACCAACCGTGGATTGCATTTGAGGAAATGTATTGTCATATAAAAAAGGTCATTTCTAAAATTGATAATTCCTCGAATTCCCTTAACATCGCTTCAGATAGTAATTTTTCAAAGTCGAAACTTCATTTGCCACCCATAGAACTCGTGTCATTTAATGGCGATGTCCGTTCATGGCCACTTTTCTACCATCAATTTAAAAACGTAATACATAATAATCCGAAATTATCTGATAGTGAACGAGTTTATTATTTAGTAGGGAAACTCACAGATAAGGCCGCAGCAGTTTGCGCTGGTTTACCCCCTACAGCAGAAAATTATTCTGTTATTTGGGAGTCGCTTATACAAAAATATGACGATCCGCGTTCAACCGCTTCTATGTATTTAAATCAATTATTAGATTTTAAACCGCTTGTCAATAATTCCGCTGATGGTCTCGATTTATTTATTAATAATTTTGATACATCGTTAAGAGCACTTAAACAGTTGAATTTATCGGATTTAAGTGACTTTATATTATTGCATATCGCATTACGAAAGTTGGATTCGGAAACGGTGAAAATGTTTGAAATGTCTCACCGCAAACAAAAGATGCCTACTTACAACAATCTTATAGAATTTATTAGAGAAGAAAATAAAGTTTTATTGCGTTCTACAAACAAACAGTCTGAACTATCTTTTAATAAAACACGAAGTAAATATGTTTCCGTTCAGAAACCAACTCATACAAAATCTTTTGTTAACACAGATACACATAAATGTAATAATTGTATATTATGTAAAAAAGACAATCATGACCATTTATACCGTTGCCCGATATTTATAAAGCTGACTCCACACGAAAGATTTAATTTTGTTAAAAAGAATTCTATTTGTAGCAACTGTTTGAGTGTAAAACATAAATATTATATGTGTACATCGCAACGTGGCTGCCATTATTGTTCAGCACGTCACCATTCAATGCTTCATTTTAATAGCACCGCACCATCTTCATCACATGTCGAAACTACGACACCCGCAAATACAATTAAAAATTCGTCAGATGTTACACCCACACACGTACATAGTACTTTATCCGCTCCCGCACTCGCGACAGCTCATTCCGCAGAACGCACCCGAGATAATTGTTTACCGAACATCACACCATCGCTCTCGAATGACAGTCTTGTTGCTACTATAAATAAGGTCGATTCTTCTTCACAAAAAACTTGTACAAATTACAATAACGCATTTATGTGCAATAACTCTTCTCATTATTTAAATGGTTATGCAACTACTACACTTCTAGGTACCGCAAAAATAAAAATAATTGATTCTTATGGGCGCACGCATTTGGTCAGGTGTTTGATTGACCCGGGCTCACAATGTGATTATATTTCTTCGGCGTGTTGCAAGCGTCTTTCACTTCCAATTTCTACACAAAATCGTTACAGTGAAGTTCGCGGTATAGGCAACACATCACAAAAAATTATCGGAGTAGTCAAACTAGAATTTACATCTCGTTTTCAAGATAACAATAAATATTCTATTCAACCGCTTGTAGTCGATCAAATTACTACTCAGTTGCCTGACTCTCGTGTTAGTGTCACCGATTTAAGATACTTACATAATTTACCTTTAGCGGATGATAATTATCATGAGCCGGGTCCCATTGAAATCCTTTTAGGTGTAAATATTTATTGTAACATTTTACTTTTTGACAAAATTACTAGTAACGTCAATGGTACGCCTTCCGCTTTGGAGACTACCTTAGGCTACGTAATTATTGGAGATGCCCCAATGATAGTACCTCAGCGTACCTGTAAAACACTTTGTTCATTCTCACATGAATCGCTTGACCACACTTTACAAAAGTTTTGGCATTTAGAGGAGGTGCCAGTTAAAAGGTTTTTAAGTCCTGAGGACCAAGATTGTGAAAATATTTTCACATCGACAACTGTTCGAAATAAAAACGGAAGTTATTCAGTTAGTTTGCCTTTCATAAAGGATCCGAATAGTCTTGGGAATTCTTTTATTACCGCAAAAAAAAGATTTTTGTTACTTGAAAATAAATTTTCAAAAGCGCCTCAGCTGCGTAAAGAATATGATAAAGTCATTCATGATTATATTGAAAGAGGAATTCTTTCTTTGGTTCCCACTGAACAATGTCTTCAACCAGGTTTTTATTTACCGCATCATCCTGTCATACGCAATGACAAAATTACAACAAAGTTACGAATTGTGCTGGATGGCAGCGCAAAGTCGGTTAGTGGACTGTCTTTAAATGATATCTTACACACTGGCAATAATTTACAGGCAGATATTTTTCACATTCTTTTGAATGTTCGCATTTTTAAGATAGCCTTTTGCGCAGACGTACGCATGATGTATTTATGTATAGAGGTCTATCCCGATCACCGCAACTTTCAGCGAATCCTTTACAGATTTTCACCTGAAGGTCCTTTAGAAACATATAATTTTAATCGGGTCACTTTCGGACTTCGTTCATCACCGTTTCTTGCATTACGCACTCTGCGTCAGTTAGCCAAAGATGAGAGACACAATTTTCCGCTTGCAGCTGATGTCATTGAAAGGGATATTTATATGGACGACCTCGCTTCTTCTGCTTCTTCCTTGCAGGAAGCAGTCAAGATAGCCGAGCAGTTGATCCTATGCTTCAAGGCTGGTGGGTTTGATCTAGTCAAGTGGACTAGCAATTCCACAGAGTTGCTAGAATCCATTCCCATAACTCACCGGCAGTCAGAGTTTGTCTCTTTCGATGAACGCAGCGAATTTAAAATTTTAGGACTGCGATGGCTTCCTGCTTCTGATGTTTTTGTGTTTGCAGTTTCTCCACCGCAGCTTATCATCACAAAACGTTCTATTTTGTCCGCAACCGCACGATTATATGACGTACTGGGTTTAGTGGGTCCTATAATTTTATTTTCTAAATTATTAATTAAAGAACTTTGGTTACTGAAGCTTGGTTGGGATGATCAACCCCCGCAACATGTTCTCGCGTTGTGGCATGATTTCGTTACTGAATTACCGCTCATTTCCGAACTTCGATTCCCTCGTTACCTTGGGATTACGAAGTCTTCGCAGGTTTCGCTCTTGGCATTCGCTGATGCAAGTGAAAAGGCATATGGCTGTGTCATTTATGTTCACGTTTTGAATAAAAATGAAAAACCTATTGTTAGACTCCTTTGTTCGAAATCAAAGGTAGCACCAATAAAAACAGTAACCCTGGCTAGGTTAGAACTGTGTGCTATTGTATTAATGTCGAAATTGTTGCGTGTAGTTTATGATACGTTGTCCCAAAGACATAAAATTAATAACATTTATGCCTTTTCAGATTCAGAGGTTGCACTGTGTTGGGTTCATTCATCACCCCACAGATTTAACACATTTGTCGCAAATCGTATTGCGCAATGCCAATCCAATTTTCCGCCGGAACATTTTTATTATACTCCAGGTTCAAATAATCCTGCTGATTGCTTGTCACGGGGTCTTTCACCTTCGCACCTTAGAGACCTTAGAGTTTATGGTTTCACGGTCCTTCGTGGACCTTACTGGATCCTAGCCAATGGCCAGTTACTCCATTTATATCATCTTCTCGAGCGCTTGAACAGAAAACTGTGTCACATACCGCATCAAACAACAATATACACCACCCGCTATTAAGTTTAAGTCATAAATTTTCTTCTTGGAATAAATTTCTTAGAGCTACAGTTTATTTTCTAAGATTTTTAAAGAAACTTCCGCGTGACAACGTTATAACCGCGAATGATTTAGATGCGGCCGAGTTAATAATTATACAAGCTGTTCAACGAGCCGCGTTTGCTGAAGACGTTCGAAGGATTCACCAATCGAAATTATGTTCACCCGCCTTAAGAAAACTGTATCCATTTATCGCTGACAACGTTTTGCGAGTGGGGGGTCGCCTGCGAAATTCATCATTGCAATACTCTCACAAACATCCCATTCTATTGCCTCGACAGGGTCATATTATTACACTTATAATAGATTATTATCACCGTCAGAATTATCATGCCGGACCACAACTTTTATTGTCAATATTGAGGCAAAAGTTTTGGATATTATCCGCGCGTCGTATGGTTCGCCAACGCATCCATAAATGTAATGCCTGCTTCCGTTTTAATCCAAAACCGACCTTTCCCACGATGGCTGATTTGCCTGCATGTCGAGTGGAAGAGTGTAAAGCTTTTACTCATACAGGCGTTGATTACGCTGGGCCCTTTCGTATTACTATGACTAGAGGTCGTGGTATTCGCAGTCAAAAGGCCTATTTATGTTTATTTATATGTTTGGTAACTAAAGCCGTCCATTTGGAACTGGCTTCGAATTTAGGCTCGGAAAATTTTTTGGATGCCTTTAAAAGATTTCTCGCAAGACGTGGACCTTGTAAATTTATTTATAGCGATAACGGAACTAATTTTATTGCCTCAAAAGCATATCTTAGTGAACTTTATACATTTTTAGAATCTGATGATTATTTTCAAACTTTTAATAATGAACTTGGGAAATACCGCATTACTTGGCGTTTTAATCCACCACATGCACCCCATTTTGGAGGTATTTGGGAGGCAAATATTAAATCTGTAAAGTCTCACCTTTTCCGTGTGATAGGAAGTCAAATTTTAACATATGAAGAATTACTTACCATTCTTAATCAAATTGAAGCGATACTTAACAGTCGTCCGCTTTATGTATTAAGTTCTGATCCATCGGAACTTACTTCTTTAACTCCTTCACATTTTTTGGGTACTTCGACTTTACAATTTTTACCTGCAGTTGATCTAAGTGGCGAGCGTACGAATCTTTTGAAAAGGTTTACGATGTTGGATTCTTTAGTTCAATCATTTTGGAAACGCTTTAAATTAGAATATCTGCATAATTTACAATCGCGGGAGAAATGGAACACGTCTGTCAATCCTGTAACGGTGGGAACTGTTGTCCTGGTGAACGTCGATAACGCACCGCCTTTGCATTGGCCATTAGGAATAATCACGAAATTATTTCCGGGCAAAGACGGTGTGGTACGTGTCGCGGAAATCAGGACAAAAAACAGTACGTTAAACAGGCCGATTGTGCGGCTTTGTCCACTGCCGTCTCAATGATTTACCCCATTAGCATATAATTATAATATTTCTCATAACGCTAATACATATGTTATATATTATATATATTTTTTCTTTTTCTCATTTAGTGTTGTAGAATTCGCATATTAATTTCTTTTCTTTTTGAAGGCGTTCCTTCAAGGCCGGGGGGGTGTTTGGTATCGTTATGTCATTTCAATGATTGACAACAAACTTCGCACTTGTGGGTACTTTTTCCTAACCGCAACCATCCCTTTCCCACATGCACTCTTCGATCATCTCGCGAATGCAAATGCCGTGTGCTTGTGACCTGCCATATTAAACGCAATTTAATTATTTTCATCGTATAAATCTCGCATATTTATATTTCGCATATTTAAAAACCGAGTGTGCTTGCTTTACCAAGGGATTGTGTTATTCCGTGTGTTTGTGACGTTTTCTAGAAGCTTGGACTAAATCGCAAACAAAGGACTGCAAAGAGAGGCAAGTAAGTGTGCATGTTTTTTCCTTCCCTTTGTCAGCTGTATTTATCATCTGTCTCCAGCTCCTACGGCTGCATAGAAACACATCCCTTTTTGGAAGTGTCTTGCAAGTGCATTCGCGATAAATTACTAGCACCAATACAGTCCATTTTTTCGTACTCGACAAAGATGTTTATTACTTTATTACATTGAGTACACCGCCCGAGAAATTTGGGAAGTTTGCTTTTCCATATATATATGTGTATATATATATATATATATATATATATATATATATATTCATCATTTGAAGACCCTGTAGACTGTAGAGTATATATTATATATCTACATATTTTATATAGAAATAACATATAGGTATATTATATATACCTATTACTTACATGCGTAAGCTGCCCCGCAGCATACCCTATGTACGTCTTAATACTCACGACTGAAAACTAAAAGGTGCGCACAATAGGTTGCGCACAAAAAACGTAACGAGGTCATTCGATGCATAGATTTTACTGCTCATATTTTTTTTATACCGGGGGCCTTATACGAGTATAAAAATCGATTCTTAAGGAGTAAACTCCAAAAACACTCTGTATAAAGCATTTCCCGACGCTAAAAAAAAGGTTGTGTTAACTGACAGCCAACCTAGTGTTTAATGATTTTTTTAGGTTCTGGGTTCCGCAGCGGTGGCTGTGACTTTTGCCGAGCGGCTTTTCGGGTGGTTCGCTCTCTGCATACCGTTGTTTGTCGCCGCTTCAACCTTCGGTGCTGTTAACGGAGTGTTGCTTACTTCATCTCGGTTAGTGTTCATAGTATACATGTTAAAACAGTCGATGGTCAAATGCTTTCTTCTCTCAAAAAACTAATTGATGAATTCGACTAGTCGACTACATTTATTCAGCCATTTTGAATTATTTTTATTTGACATCATAATCTATTACAGCGATATCGAAGACCCCATAAATGTCAGTTTGAATTAAATTGATTTCTTTCTCATTTTATAACAATAACTTAGGTAATAAAACTTCTTTTTTGTTTAAATAATAATTAACCAATTTTCTCACGTGTGATTCTCAATTTTATGTACAAAGAATGAGTGATGAAAGACTGACGAAGAAAATGTACAGTGCGAAAGCGAGTGGTAAAAGAAGCCAAGGAAGACCAAGGTTGACTTATGAAGATCAAATAGCCAGTGTGTTAGCCGATGGAAATGTTAAAAGCACTCGCATACCTAGGCAAAAATGTGTGAGGAAAATTATGAGATTTGAGGAAGCGAAAGAAGTATGTAAGGACCGCAACGCTTGGCGCCCCGTCCTCCCTTACCACCTCGTTGGTGATACAGCGTCAAGATATGTATGTATATATGTACTACTGTAATAGTAGTGTAAAATAGCAGCTCAGTAGCTTAAGCGACAGGACGGTAGCCTATGCAACTATCGCTCCTGTCGCTCACGTGATAGAGGCCAATATGTAGTCAAACTAACCAAAGTGCGTCCGCGGTGCCAGAGATTATGACGAAAAGAAAGCCCACTCCCGCCTCATGCTAAGGAACTTACTCTCGGCGGGATACATTAGGTTGTTGCGTTGGGTGTGAGATGTAGAGAGCATCTTGTTTAGTTATACATATAGTATATAAAAATGAAAAACAATGCACGCGGATAACTTTTCCATGTTCGTTAAATTTAATTTCTTGTAGTTATGTTTAAGAATGATAACTCTGGATTCGAATAACCAAAGTTATTTAGGCATCAAAATCATTGTAATATGTTCGCTTATGTGATTTAGACATTTTAATATTTGCGAGGATGTGAAGAACTAATTAAAGACAAACAGAAGCGGTCGCATATTTGCGTCACGTACGACCACGACCGGCTCTACAATAATTACCCATATTCACCCAAAATATTGCCGTTGTGTGCGTGCTACGATGCGCGCGTATTAGCGTACACACATACAAACCGCGTACGATAGCTTTCTATGACGACATCGTACTGTTTTATCTATACTGTGGCGGTACGCAGGCTCTTCTACGCGGGTGCGGCACAGGGCCAGATGCCGGAGATGCTAACGATGGTGTCGGCTCGAGCTACACCCGCGCCTGCTGTGCTGGCCGTGGCTCTACTGTCGCTGCTCTACCTCACCGTGTCCGACATCTACGCGCTCATCAACTACGTCGGCTTCGCCACCTGGGTGACCTACTTATACACTACCGCATACTGCATTATTAACAATAACACTCCAGACTAGACATGGGTAACATTGCACTGCGCCGCGCAATTGCGCTAACTCCGTTCATTGTACTGAATGTATCAGCTCACTTATTCCAAATGTATTGTCGACACATTCATACGGCTCGCTTATTCCAAAAGTATTGTACACACTTCAGCGCATAATACGCAGCCTGCGCTAAAAGCCAGAGGATGTGTGATGTGAGTGGCGAGTACTTTGCAACGCAAGGAATTTTGCTGAATTACCCATGCCTACTCCAAACAATCACGCAATTTGTATCAGTCCAAATTAAGCAGTAAGTACTCCGGGTATTAAACAAGAAAGCCAATTTAGAGAAAATCTTTTCCTAAATTAATCTGACCACTGATTAAACCCGAGACCCTGGCTTGGGAGACAGATGCTCTGCAACCGCGCCAACGGCCCACTGAAATCATTACAATTCGCCTTCTCCTTTTCGCTTACTAAGCAGCGAGTTTTGTTCGGAAACGTCCCCGTGGAATTAAGGTTTCCTAAATGCGTTCTTTGAAGGCACTCACCAGTTTACCACAAGTTTTCAGTTGATAAAGATAAATTTATTGTTCCGAGCGATGTTTAAATTACAATAGTGAAACGCTTAATTATTAAGTAGGGCGTTCGTTTTTATGATAAGGTTCCTCAGAAAATTACTCTTATAATTAAAAACTAACATAAAAGAGATTTTATTATGAACACTACACTGTTTGTAAATCATAATTACAAATTAAACAATTCGTCTAAAACAAAAATAAATACCTTTTACCTTGAAACAATTTTTCTACATTTAGACTGTTTCTTATCAGTTCTTTCGTTCTTTCGCTTTCGAATATCCAATGCCTGATCTCGATGTATCCAATGATTATGACACATTCGTTTTTATCATAAAATTACTGTAAGTTATGATATTACTCGTCTGTGCTCTCAATATGGATATTCTTTCCGAACCGATGGTAGATGAGACAATTACAAAAAGCTCTAAACTCGATATTTGAATAAATTGATTTAAAATTTAATATATTCAGCCAATTGTAGTATGTAGCAATAATTACATATTTTGTATATTTCAGTTGAGTATCGGAGCAGCTGTACTATGTCTACCAGTCCTTAGATATACGCAGCCAAATTTAGAAAGACCGATCAAAGTGAACCTTTTCTTTCCAGGTAAGAATTTGACAGTTTTTGATTAACTTCATTTTTGGCGCCCAGCATGGGACTAGGAATTTAGTGTGATGTGTGATGTAAATATTATGATTACATTTTAATAGGCTGTGTCTATCAAAGAACTTTCACTTTCCATGAAATGGATTATACAAAAATATACAATACCATCCACGGGGGTCCAGTGTGGATTGATCAACCTAGGTGGAGATACCCCTCCCTTATGGCTATAGAGCATTTCTATGGATTTTCACTATTGAATAGTTACCATTCCTTATAAATGTCATTAAAAATAATCGTAAAATATATTAAAATAAAATGTTACGAAGTATTACTAGTCATCGCAATTTTAGTCGATTTACTTACAATTTGACAGCGCAGGAAAGATAGTAATGTGTTTTGCACATATGAATGTATGTATGTTGGTTCCTTAGGCGTACATTGTAGCATAAATAGTTTGACAAATTTTGATCAATTAGATGTTGTTAGATTCGTCTTATTAATGGAAGTATTAAAAAATTTATCATTTTTACCCAAGTGGCCCAGAAGAGGATAATTTATTTGCAAATAAATAATTAGTTCTTCTAGTTGGCTTCCTTAATGTTTCATCTCGAGGTATAATAATTATGAACATAAAAAATACAACACAAAAATGATGAAGAATGTTGCACTCGTCTGTATGGTGGACCTAGAAATTGCATACGCGGAATGCGGACAACGAGAGGTAACTAACGCACGATCCAGCCCAGATCCGGGCCCGTTTCCCTCTCGTGGCAGACCACATACCGCTACATAGGCCTCTACTGCGCAAGTCAAATCACGGTTGCTTAAGGGAGCCCAGATAAGTGGCTCAATTGTCGTAAACGCTAGTAGAACAGTGGTAGAATAAAATGATAAATACCACGTGATTTAACGTAACGAATTTTAAATTGGTAGTCAAACTTTATTAACTTTCTATTCAATCAAACGAAAGCTAAAGTCGTGTGAAGACCGTCATATAAAACGTAGCCAAATGGCACTTTTGGCGAGCAATAACGTCAGTAAGGGTTTCGATTGTACAAAGCGTTTTCCAATTGTCTAGCCGCTCTGGTTTCATATTTTGCGTATTATAGTTGAGTTATCAGGCGTTAAGTGAGGGCGTGTGTGTATGCGCGTGTGTGTGTGTGTGCGTGCGAGTAGCTATAATAGTGTCGGTGTGTGGTGGCGGCAGCGGTGTACATCGTGTGTACGGTGTTGGTGGTGGCGGTGCCGGCGGTGGCGTCGCCCGCCGAGACCGGCGTGGGCTGCCTCATGATCCTCACGGCCGTGCCCATATACCTGCTGCTGCTGGAGCCGCGCACGCGCGTCCAAGGGCTCGGCGCGCTCACCAGTCAGTACAATACCCACCATATCTAGTATAATCATTGCCATCGACATATCCGCTTATTTCGTGGGTGCATATAGGGGGCTCGGCATGTTCATCAGTCAGTACATTACACACTTTATCTAGCATAATCATTTCCATAGTCATACCCGCTCTTTTAATGGGTGCGTATAGGGGCCTCGACACTTTCATTATTCAGTTACATTACCCATTATCCATCTACCATATTATCTAACATAATCATTTCCATCATTGTATCCGCTCATTTCATGGGTGCATATATAGGGCTCGGCATGCTCATCAGTCAGTACCTACGCGACCCACTACCCATCGTATCTAGTATAATCATTACCATCGCACATTTCGTAGGTATATATAAGAGGTCACGCTCGCCAGTCAGTACATCACCCACCACCTACCACATCTATTATACTTATTACTGTTGCCATATCCGCTCCTTTCGTAGGCACATGTAGGGAGATCGCTCACCAGTCAATATACTACCCACTATATCTAGTGTAATCATTGCCATCATCATATCTAATCATTACGTGAGCGCGTATACGGGCACTCGGCGCGCTCATTAATCAGTACGCCATACTACATGTACACCCAATCAATCATTACCATCATCATATTCACTTATTTAACTTGCTCACTTTTATACTTCGTGGTGCGTACCGTGTATCTGCTACTTCTACTGGAGCCGCACTCCCGCGTCAGGATATCCAACACACGAAACACACAGTACTTGTCACATCTTCCTTATTGCAATCGCTACCATCATCATATCCACTTACTTGGGTGTGTAAAATCCGTGATCTGAAATAATTACTCAGATATAAGTGTTACAGATTTTGAATATTGTTGAGAAGATTTTAAATATACCCAGTGTGTTGTCCATCGCCATTTCATTACATTACACCAATGTCGATAGATTTGTGTTTAGAATAAAATAACTGGCAATAAATAATGCTTCAACTTTAATTATTATCACGAATGTTATTCTAATTTTAGTACATCCACAAAATGAATTTCATTATAAAGCTACAATTTAAATAGTGAATAGAAGCATCAAAAATTAACTATGTTAATTGAACTTGTTGCTTTGCCTTACAGAGTCAGCTACGCATCTTGTACAGAAGTTAACTATGGCAGTAAGACCAAAAACGAAGGTAACGAGTATAGCCGAATAATCAATTTTATACTATTTTCCAAGATATTTTTATTTCAGACAATTTTATTTGTATGCATAAAAATCTTTTTAAAATATATAATGGAAATTCTGCTTTTTCTAGAAATCTAAATTAAATGAATTTAGTTAGAGAGTAAATATATCTTCCATGCAAGAGAATAATTCAAAATTATAGAATTAATGTAAACAATGCATTACAGTTTATCGGTTTTTATCAGAGAAAATGACGGAGAAATTAGTGATACTGAAACACGGACATTGCTATCATAAATTGAAATAAGCGGCGTTTGACGCTAACTTCGTTTGATAGTTATTCATTTATTTTATTTATTTTTATTAGCATATACACATTTTGCAATAATGTATTTTAGAGACGCCAATCTTCTAAGTCACTGTATGTTTTTCGTACATATACTGACATACAAATATTTACTGAAATTGCTTGTCTTCTTTTTAAAAAGAAAACAAAAAGTTTGCCAGTTGCCACCTATTTGAAATTTTTTTTTCAGTGAGCATCGTAACAAAAATCAGTGGAATTCGTTCACATATCCGACAAATCTCCAAAGGTACGAGTTGACAAAAATTTTCAATTAAGCATTTAAATAAGTACAATGAATTTAAAAATAATAAAAATACACTGTCATTTATATGTCATTAACATACAGACAAAATTGTATTAATATGCTTTCTCGTAACTGTTACCGTCAACAGATAAAACAAATTGTTATCAAATATTGTTCGTAGTTAAACTATAAAATCAAATATTATTTGTAGTATAAACTCTTCGATCACAAATATAAAACTAGATGCACAACTTTCTGTAAAATCCTTCGATCACAAGATCGAAGGTAAAATCTAAACAAATTATTGTCCCAATTGACATATACGTTTCTACTATCGTATAGTATTATCCATAATATTGTGCAAATTTAAAGTAGACCTTACTGTCGAAGCATAAGGTTGTAAAAGCTGGTAAAAGATCCTTACATTACATTGAAACGAAGTTTGTTAAAAAACATATTTAAAATGCATTCTTACGTCTCGCGCGTAAAGTATAATTCACATAATCTATTTACGTTGCTATTTACGTCATTTTCATTTGTTACGTGAAAGTGACAAGACTAAGACATGTATTGTCAGGCCATTTTAGAAAAATATGATTAGGAATTTAATAAAAAAGAGCTATGTAACAATATTATTATAACGAAATAATTAATACGTAAATAAAATGATTTAATTTATTTACCGAAAATAAGAATCGCTGTCTTTTTAGCGTTCTAGACGTGTCATTTTTACTATTTTTAAAGGAGCACTATGTCATGCATCATGCTGTTTGGTTTTCGAATACTACTAAAACAAAAGTGCACTCAATGGCCACTTTTATAATTTTCCGTTGAACGTTTTTAACGCCACGTATTTACCGTCCACGGTACAACGCGGAAGGAAAATGTATGCAGTTGTATGGAGACGCTTTTATATTTCCGTGCACGATAACGTCATTCCGTGGACCTTGAAAAAGCATTTTTATTGCCGACATAATAGGGAAGCATTTAGCTTACCTATTGTATTTTGGACGGTAAAAATGTTCAAAGGAAAGTTATAAAAGCGTCCAATCTTAAATTATAAAAGCGTCCAAATACTCGTTTGAGTGCACATCTGGTTCGGACATCTTTGGAGCGTTGATTGTGTATCTTGTTTTTATATAATATGATCGAAGTATAAACTAGTCAATTCTTGGAATAATCAAAATTTATATTTTACTGATTTAGCAAGCTATTAAAACCTAGCAACATTCGTTAAGAATACAATGACTTTATTTTATGGACTTCGTAAGTTCCGGTTCATTACCTACCTTCCACAAAAAATATATAAAGCTTTTAAAAATTCGGAATTAACTTGTTATGAGTTATGGACTATGACAGAAAGTGTAAGAGGCTTTACGTTATAACGTTATAATGTCTCTCGTATTAGAATGAAACTCATACTTAAAATAACAATTTAAGTACCTACCTTAAACAAGATTACAAAATTGATGAAATGACATTAATATTTCTCTAGTATCATTACCTTGTCTAAAAACAAATATTTTGTGATGTTACGTAAAACGAAAATACACTCGAGTATGAGTGGTGACCAATATATCCATTGTCATCTCATTAAGCAGCGTCTATAAAATTTTTGGGAAATCATGGTAATGAAGGCAATAAATCTTAGAGAAACAGTATTATACCAATAAAATAAAAAGTATTGTTCTAAGAGAGCATTTTAATATAATTTTTTTAAGGATAAATAGACAAACGTGTCATATTCATTAATCATGCTTTTCTTAATGTTCTATTAGATCGTAAAATATGTGTTAAATATTGATATCGTGTTTTATATGCCATGAATATTGAATACTTATAGGTAATGTGAAAATGTTGTTGACTGTTCTTGTAAAATTAAGACAGAAAGTAAGACGAAAGGTACATAATAAAGACAAAAAAATACATTACGTAATACATATGTCATTTATATTCTCTTTTATTTTGTACGAAATTGGTAAGAAATAAGTAGATGTATATCTCAGATCAAGAAACATTGCTCCGAGTGTATAACGTAAAGATGATTTTTATTAAAATTGAAGTAATAATGCCATATTTACTCAGATGTGACCGTATTTTTATTAAAAATTCAACGAGTCCACTCAAAACAACATTATAGTAATGTTCAGTGGATTTATCGGAAATAAAATCGGTAACTTCAAATTAAAGCTAGCCACAGCTATTGCTTTATATTTATAACACAAATATTAAAAAAACAAATCAGGAATCAGTATATTTTTTTTGACATTTATTAAAAATTATTATAGTATTTTTTTTTTTAATATTTATTGAAAAAATACTTATTCCTGATTTGTTTTGTTATTGATGGGAGAATTGTATCGGAATTATTTCTTGATGAGAGAATTGTATCGGTTTTGTTTGCAGCTGTGCAGCAAACAAAATGAATGTTTTAAATACTAACGCATTTTGAATTTTAGAGGAATGTAGCCAATGTAATTGTATATGTGTAGGAATTTACCGTGGTTGGATGAAGAAATGTTTCATTTTAATAATGTGTATAAGTTAAAAAGTAACAATTGGAACGTAGCAACAATATGCAGCTGCATAATATTATCTATGTACAGGAATTTATACAAAAAATATTAAATAATGTGTCGTATCATATTATAAAGAACCACTTTTTAAATTTAAGTTTCTGTAAGTAGTTTTATTTCAAAGATGACACACATGATTCATTTATTAAATTAGGTGTTTTTTATTTAGTATTTTTTAATTTGGTGTTTTTTTTTATTGTGTTTTCTTTGTTTGATGTTTTTTTAAATTCCATCTATCGCGAATTGGGTCCACAAACTTTTAACTGCATAGTTTTCTTGATCCCAAATGAACGCATTCTTACAGTTAGAAATAGGTTGTATTTTTTACTTGTTTGAATTTAGTAGCGGGGTAAGCCGCAAGCTTCTCCGTTTGTGAGGCCAAAGGCGGTGAGAGACCACGCGCATCGCGCCATAAAAGCTCTATAATAATTGCAAATAAACAAAATGGGGAAAAAAAATCAAAAACTTTGTCGATTTTTTTTTAAATGAAGTGCGGTGCTGCCTCGCCAGGGGCCCCACGAAACTCATCCCTTCCATATTTCTTACACCTTGGCCCCATCGCTTCTTACGTATCCATTATAAGTAACCTATCGACTTGGAATGGACAATACATTATTTCCTATTTTAAGTAATTAATAATTATAAGTACAGCTGTAGCTTTTATATTGTACCTCAATTATAGTTAGAATATGGTGAATACACATATAATTATATTATGTTCATAATGAATAAAATAACGCAATTATTACGTGTAAATTAATTTAAAGTAGGACAGCTATAAATGCATGTTTTTTTTAAATCATTATGGCTGTGTTATAATTTATTTATATGTAATTGAAATTCTAAAAGCATTTATCGCTTTAATTTTCGCTTTTTATGAGTTATATTTTAGATATAATACAATAAAAATAGTTTAACGCCTGGTCAGAAATAAGAAGTATTGGAAATAATTAGTTTTAGGTAATTTTTCACAAGGATCCTTCAGCGAGGATTATAGTACATTGAACAAATAAACAACCTGTAGTCAATATCTGTGGACCACGGGCGTAGCCAGGTTTTAGCAACGGGGGGAGTTTAATAAAAAAAAACAACAAAGATTTATGTGCATGAAGACTACTCACGTGAAAAAAAAATAAAAATGAAAAAATGACCAAAACGCATTAGAGAATTAATTTTCTAGTTATATTCCGCCTGGACCATGAATCCAAAGTCGTAGACATACCTATATAGACTTACTAGACTGGACATCCGATATTCGCATTAGGTAGATTAGCACCGGAGTGCTCAGAACTAACAGGGACTAACCGTCATCATAATATATAATAGGTACACTAAGAATACAATATTTGTGACTACGTGGATGACATTTTGAACTTGGCTGCCCCAACTACAGATGGAAAAACTTGAGAACTACTCGAAGGGAAGCTATACCTATTGATGAAAAATATTTTATTAAAACTCTTACAAATTAATTACACAGAAAATATTATTTTTAGGTCAGGGGAAAAAGAATAACGTTCGAAATAAAAACTTAAATTCAAAACAGAAAAATATAAACGAGAATAAAATCTCTTTTTTCAATAAGAAAGAATTTCGTATAATCAAAAAAAATTATCACGAAGACTAAGGCGATCGCATATCGCTTAGCGGAACAGCAAAGCAATCTCCTTAGAAGATCGTTTTCTGCTAGAACCCAGTAAAAATAAAATTTTACCGAAAATTTTACTGACTTTTAATATAGCTTTTAACTCTATTTTAACTTTAGTACCATGACAGCAGTCAAGTTTGAACAGTAATCCACACAACCCCTTCTACGTAATAATAAACTAATTACGTTTGCGACACAGAGGACTTCAATGATTAGAGACCCACCACAGTTTAATGATGGTAATGAGTATTGCTAAAAATCCTGTGTTACACGTATTGGTCCAAGTAAAATACACATTACGCAGTTTCATAATATTCTGCTTCCAGTTATTTCTGATTAGGCTTTCCTTTTTACATTTTTATTTTAAGGTTTATTTTACATTTGTATATCAATATGGATGAACATACACGAACATTCCAAAAATACTGCTAATATTAGGCAATTGTTTTTTTATTTCGAGTTTATAATTGTATAGCTATAAATATTATGGGTATATAATATTGTAATAACGATCGATTTTGTAGGCGTAACTAGGTAGGAGCTGGGTGGATTGGTCCACAGACTACTAAAGGGATCGGTCCTCCCAATATCCAACAATATACCTTATGGCGTTAAGGCCAGACGCTGTCTGTGAGAGCCGTGAGAGAATGTTCACACTTTGTCAACTTATAGCCACCTTATAGCACCGTAGTCCCCAATAAGTAAGTATTTGTTTAAAATATTGGGTGCAAAATTTTAATACTTTTATAAAGAAAAATTAATAACTTTAAAAGTTATCATCGTAAAATTTGCCTTAGTCTTCTTCAATAAACTAAATATGTTGTGTGTGTTAATCTTATGCAAGGATATTTAGCATTGAGATAAAAGAAAAACGAAATAGAAAATCGGACCTTGCAATAAGGGCTCGGCTCAGACCGTCCCAAATCATAATTCCTAGTTGCGCCTATAATAGTGGTTTAAGCACTTTCTTTGCTCATATTTTAGTCGTTAGGTAAGTTATTTATATCTGAAACAGTAAAAAAATACAATGTGTAACGAATTATGTCTTAACGATATTGAATGTATCAATGTTATGTTACGCTTATTGCGATGTCTTCGATGGACACAATACGACAATAAAATTATTAAAAAAAAAGTAAGTATGAGTTTCTTTTTCAAATTCAAAGGCTATACATATATGTATTACATAGTGATTCCACACTAATTAATTATTTAGTCATATCGCCGTGTTATGCGACAATAGAAAGTCTACTAGTTTGGTAGGCTTGGCACCGACTTCAGTAAGGGATATATATGTATAATGGAGCTATAGAATTAGTAATTTTATCTACAAATCTCAATATTTAAAATTGATGCTTTTCTCTATAAAGAAGAAGGGTCATGAAGTCATGATCCATACAAAATTAACCCAAGCCCGGCGCAACCGAAACATATATCAATTTTGTTCTTATTTTATGTACATAAATTATCAGATATAATTTTTTTCGATTTCGGTGTCTAACTTATTTGAATTGGCTTTGGAAGGCAAAATATATCCTTTTTAATTAAGTACTATATGATGGTTATATAGTTTTTTAACTTCATTTCTTATAGAGGTAAACTGCTTTGCAAATTTTTTTCTAATTTCAAACTAACAACGATATATTTATAAATTTTTTTTTTGGTTAGGTTAGGTAAGGTCTTTATACCACAACGCGCGAGCCGAGCGAGCGAAGCGAGCATGCCACGGCGGCAGCCGGCGAAGAACTAGATTTTTTTTTTTAATTTTAAATCTCCACAAAAGAAAAGTTACAAAATTTGTTCCATAGTGACGATATAGCTTAAACTTCAAAAAGCAAGTTTTTCTGTATACCGCCAATCCAAAGATCGGCACGCTTATTACATAACTTGCAATCAGCATGCGACAGCCAATATCGTGCGATATCTGCTGTCAAAACGACAATTTGTGTAATGTAATTTATAGGTACAGTGGCGCTAAATCTACCGCGAAAAGTGCATTTTACGGTCATAGAATAATAGATACGCAATCGTCATACATAATACCAATTCTTTATTACAATTAGTCACCGGTCGCGCAGTGATCACGTGGTTGTCGCTGTCTGCAAATTTTTAGGTAATAAATAACCCTGCGGAATCCCCTTTATATATGGAGCAGTAAATAAACTGGAGTCCGCACTCTAAAGAAATAGTTAAGTCGAGAAATTTAATCTCGAAACATCTTTATAACCCTCCATCTCTTTTCATCTTTTGCTATTGGTATATATCTATATATATAGCAATGTTTATATATACTAGTAGGAGTATTTTTGAATTATTTCCAAACAGGAGTCCGCGCTCTAAAGAGATAGTTGAAGTCGATCTCTATAACCCTCCATCTCTTTTCATCTTTTGCTGTTGGTATATCTATATATAGCAATCTTATATAAACTAGTAGGTGTATTTCCGAGTTATTTCCAGGAAATTCGAAATAGGATTGAATTGAAATAGAAGTCCGCACTCTAAGGAGATAATCTGTTGAAGTCGAGAAATTTAATCTTGAAACATCTCTATATTGTTCAATTTCTTTTCATCCTTATCTGCTGGTATATGTATATATATATATATATTATAGCAATCTTAGATGTACTAGTAGGTGTATTTCTGAGTTATTTTCAGGAGTTAGGAAGAGACGTCGCGCAATTTCACCGGTTCTATCACTGCGTCGGATGTGTCGACATTGTCAGGAACTTGACAGCTTGTCAAGTTTATTTATTTAATTTATAGAAAATGTTATTTTTCATAGCACAATCTATTATTTTAAATGATAGCTTATTTTTTTTTATTAGGGATAATTATTTTATAGCGTCTTAAAATTTTTTAAAGCTAATATCATTTTAATGAAGAAGTAAATTTTATTGTATACCTACTCGTAATATTATATTTTTTATTAGCAATTCTTAGCAACTTTGTCTATATTTTCATCAATTTTGAAGTGTCATTAAATGCATCGCCTTTTCTTACGGGTTTCACTACGAGTTGTTGTTCTCTCCACCTACGATTTCTACGTGTTTTCTCACTACGCGTTGTTATTTTTTCCACCTCTAATTTTTACGAGTTTACTAACGCGTTTTTACAAAGTTTTCCTTCTTTCGACCTCTGATTTTTACGTGTTTTCTTACGAGTGTCACTACGAGTTGTTCTTATCGCCACCTCTGATTTTTACGTGTTTACTCACGGGTTTTTACAAGTTTTCCTTCTTTACGCCTCTGATTTTCACATGTTTTCTTACGGATTTGACTACGAGTTGTCTTTCTCTCCACCTCTGATTTTTATATGTTTTCTTCTACGCGTTGTCCTTTTCTCCACCTCTGATTTTTACGAGTTTACTCACGGGTTTTTACAAGTATTCCTTCTTTCCGTCTCACCCGAATGTATAACAATCGATTTTTAAGATATTGTATAGACTCAGGTGTTACTTTCGGAAATCCATTTCATGTGATAAATTCCTGAAATCTTTAGCTAGGCGAAACACGTGTCAATTGGTGGTTTTAGAGTTTGAGCGGAAAATAGCTAAAGATTTCAGGAATTTATCACAATTGATTTTTATATCAAAAAAAGGTCAAAACGATCACAATTTTATTTAATTTTTATCCATTACTAACGGAACGAACAATTACGACCAAAATAAAAAAGACAAGTATATTTTTGTTACAGTTAACAGTTAGTTTGTTACAGTTAACAGAAACATACAAATGCAATGTTACCGGTCTGCTACATAAGTAACTGTCTAGTATCTAGGTTCCCAAACTTATTTTGTCTACTGAGTCGAGAGCTCATGCAGTCGTTGTCTAAGATGCCTCCTAGCTAAATGAAATTACAAATCACCCCCCAGGCCTCTACACAACGCCCCCATTTTTTTTCTGGGTCTCTTACCGCACCCCTTTAGGCCTGCAGCGCCCACAGGGGGCGTTATCGCCCACTTTGGGAATGGGTGGTCTAGTAGGTACTTGCCACTTCTACTCGTGGTTACGCTCAATGAGATAGAAAAAGACACGAAAATTCGTTAGACACACGGTGATGCGAGCGGCAATTTTTTGTGGCTCCGTCCCTCGGATCAAGAAACATAATGAATGGAACCATAATAAGTTGCCGTTCTTATAATCGTGTATCAAGCGAATTTTCATGTCTCTTTCTATCTCATTGAGCGTAATCACGAGCTAAACAGTTAGCTATAGTAAATAAGGCAACCTCACACTCTCAATGAATTTCGTGTCAGCTAATCAGTTGGTCATGGAATAATTGTTTGCAAAATATTAGTAAATCTTAAGTGTTTTGGCTACTAGTATTCACAAAAATAAAAATATGTCGTGCTCAGCTGTGTATCGTTGTACTGTGATCATACCTATTCATATACATTAGTAAAAATCTAGAAACTCAATCAACAAAAAAGGACAATTAAAAGGCACGCTCTTAGACCGAATGCTCCGTCCATGGTTCTTGGTTCTAATGTCACTCACAGATAAAAATGTCGTATACAGACTACCTCGTACCAAGACGGTTCAAGGCGAAAAGAATTAGTTAGAGTGGTCGCTAGTCGTATACATGATGCGACGTATGAACAGAGCACCTAAAAATATATCAACATTAATACGTGGAAATAAATATGAAAACGATACATCAAGATTAAAAATATCGATGACATAATATATCGATTATTTTTGTAAAAATGTTGAAATTTTGAAACATCGAAATTTTTTATACCAAATCTATCCCTAATGTCAATTCCGTGTCTATTGTCAATTGACACAACACATGTCGACTTTTTGGCGAGAACGGGTTAACTGAGGTTGTCATTTTATTTAGATTTTCTATTTTTTACATTTTTAGGAGTTTTAAAGTACAACAGTGATAGTATATTGTGTTTTAAAGTTCTGTGTAAGTGAAAAGAATGGAGGAGATCTAAATAAACATGTGTAGCTGAAGTTTTCGCGCTCTTCCAAGAAGTCCTTTTTAAATTCAGTAAAGCCTACTATCGCTATACTGGAAGTGTTAAGGACAGATGTTTTTCCAAAGTTACGTCATTAGGCTGATGGTCTTGTTACCAATGCCTTAAGAACAATAAATAAAAAGTAAATTAACACTGTTTTTCCATGTTCTTCCTCTTGCCAATTTATGAATTATTAGTTAATGATTAGTTATATGTGTGATTAAATTACATTCAGTTTCTCTAAAGTAATTTACAAAGCTAAAACGGTGTAAATATGGTCAAATTCAATAAAAACAAATTGAAAATATTAAACAAATTGAAAAAGGCGAAAGATACTATCACGAGTGAAATTTCAAACAAAACATTGAAAAAGAAATTGAATGCCGAGAAGAAAGTCAAATTCCAAAAGGAGGTATTGGTACGAGAGTTAAAGGGAACAGACACGGCTAAGGATTCTCTAGTAAAAAAGGTCGACGTAAGAGAACTCTTATTAAATGAACTGACAAAGAAAGCAGTAAAGAAACAAAATAAACCTCTACAAAACATTGAAAAACCCAAAATAAAACCTGTACCGAAGCGGAAAAAACGTCAAAAAACGCAAATTAGTGATACTCAGTTATTGTTAAATTTAATGAAGAAGAAAATTAAGACAAAGACGTAGTTGTGTTTTGCACTAAGTAATAACTACGTTTTGTATTCTGTAATAGTTATGTGATTTTTGTAAATACAATAAATGTAATTAAACATTTTTAATTTTTTAAATAAATGTCCTAAATTAATGTACTTTACCTAATAATTAGAAATAGGAAACGTTAAATTACTGCTTGTTTTTATATTTAATGAGGTGTTATATGTTATAGAGATGCCATGTCATAAGGTGAATACTCAAATAGTTAAAATAAGAACATTACTTTAAGTCTAAGGCGATTGCTCCGCTATCGCTTTACACTTGTAACTTATTTGGTCGGAAGTTATTTTAGGTTAGAAAAGATTTTGTTTAATGAAGCTATTTTTGGAATTTGCTTAATAACGGTAACATCAGCTTTACGGTCATAGTTTTGGCTCCCAAGAGCTAGTTAACAATACAGCTAGACCAAGTGTCAAAATGAGAAGCATTAGTATATATCAGGGATGGCAAAGCACCTTGATAGTCCGAGCCTTTTTTCAAAATTTGAAATTTTTCGCGAGCCGCCATTAAATACATATTTAAAAGGTATTAAAAAAAATAATACGCCACTGTTTATGTTCGTTCGCACAGTTCTCGATGAGTCATATCATTCTTAACTTGGACGGAAATGAGATTTGTTATTTTTTGTCAGTAATTTAAGACATTTTGAAACATACAGAATGATAATAATTTTCTAAAACATAATAGCACAAAAATAAAAGGAAACTCGAGTACATTTATCGAGAGCCACAAATAATCCTTCAAAGAGTCGCATGTGGCTCGCGAACCGTAGGTTGGCCCGCCCTGGTATATATAATACTTAGCCAAAAACATACTACGTACATGCCTTCCATTTGAATATGCTACAATAAAATTGAAGTATTCATTTATAAATTATTTCTAATTATTATTTTATTATTTATTTATCGCATACCTAGGCGAAAATGTGTGAGTGCTGTGGTCTGCTAGGCACCCTAAGTAATAATAGCTTTTTAAGTGGCTACTTTGAGGAAGTCTTATTTAAGATAATAAATATACTTAGTTTTGGTTTTAAATATGAACATTTAGATATGTAAGTAATGATTTATTTCAATAAAGTTTTGTTATGCGTTATAATTTAATGTAAGTAGAGAACTTCATAATTAAGTATGCTCAAACTTGTAAAAAGAAAGATGGGATCTAAAAGGAGGCAAGACGGTGACACTTGGCAGTCTATACTCTCTGACTACCCTGTTAGGGATACAGCGTGAGGAAATATAGGTATAAAATTTATAAGTTTTTTATTTATATTAGAAAATTTTCTGAATGTGTCTCAATATTGTATGAATGCATTGTTTGCTGTATGCACTCAAAAACTGTTTTTCATAGTTAAGGCTCAATTCACACTAATAGTGGCAGTGACTAGCAGGCATTAAAATACATACATATCTTCACGCTATATACATAACTGGGTAGCCAGCAATGGTAGCCAGGCATTCATAATAATAATACTCCAGACAATTATGTATAAGAATTGTACCAGTATGATCCTAAACTATTGTTAAGCACTAGGGGAGCTCCCAGAAACACTGAAACTCCAAGCCAATCTAGAAAAGATCCGTTTCCTAAATTGACCTGACCGGTGGAGTTATTACCTAAAATTTGCAGACAAATGACAGCCACGCGATTACTGAGCGATCGGTGACTAATTCTAAAAAAAAATTGGTATTATATATGATGATTGCTTGTCTATTACGCCATGACCAATAAAAAAATTCACTTCTCGTTGTAGACTTAGCGCCAATGCGCCACTAATTATAGTCTACAAATTCTCCTAATGACAGCAGATATCGCGCCATATTTGGCTGTCGCTGCTAATTGCAAGTTAGGTTAGCGTGCGGGATCGAACTCGGGGCCGCGGTTGAGTAAATAGATGCTGTCACTGTGGCAACGATCCAATAAAGTAAAAAGAGCCATAACCTCTATTTTGCACAATGCAAGCATATGTTTCACCAATGCTTTATTACAAGGTACCGCGAGTGCTGCCATCTAAAGGGCAGTGACTGTTCGCGGCACTATTGGAGTACTATTTTCTGGGCGCACAGCCTTCTCAAGTTCAATCAAGTGAATTTATGTAGTTCCGCCGGCAGCCGCTTCCACCGTGTGAATTGAGCCTAAGTGTCAAGTTATATAGGCGCGGAAGAGAACGGAACGGAAGTGAAGCAAATAATTATTTGTGCATAACCTAATTTCAAACAATGTCGAAGCGCTAATTTTTGAGAATGCTTGAAAATTCTCGGGTAGACGCGCACTCGTTTCATATACTCGGTCTCATATTTTTTTTTAACGTTAAGAAATGGAGATAAGGTTCAAAAAAGGACAAAAACTTCGCTGCCCTTCCCTTCTGCGATGTGATTGACATACGTTTCTCCATAATTGACATTGAACCTAATGAGTCTTGATATAACCTTCATTATCAAATATCATTCATATTAAATTTGATATTTTTTATTATAGTTTTATATTTCAGATTTGATTGTAAATACAAGTTAGGAATACAGTGAAGTGGGCTTGGAGTGGGTTATAATTCCCACTGTGTTAATTCTACTATGTATAGGTGTAGGCACCTTACATATAATAGTAAAGTACTTGAATAAAATATTTATTGCTAAAGGATTAGGAAATAAATAAAAAGCGCATTGATTGAATTCTTACATTTAATTAAAAAGACATAATATTAATCATATTTGCCGAAATAATAATTAATAATAATTTCTAACATTACTTATATAAGACATAAAAGAAAATTATAAAATGCCATGTCCACACTTGTCAACGCTCACGAATGGTGCTTTAGTGAATTGAACTGCTATACATGTGTTACTTTCTGTTAGAACATGTGTACTAAGGGCTTATCACATTGGGGCAGTGTTGGTCAAAATGTAATTGCAAAAACAATTAAAATTTGTAATTGTAATTGTTTGCCCACAAAATATTTGTACAATTACATTTTACAATTATAATTTTGTTCTGCGTGAAAAGGTCACAGAATTTTTGTAAGTTTTTCCCATAATATAATGTTGTTGTTACGCGCCCATAGCGTTTGGTATTATACATACATTCGAGGGCTTTTAATTGTAATTGTTTTTGCAATTACATTTTGCCCAAACACTGCATTGGGGTCACTGGTTGCGCAACCATGGAGTCTATCTATAGGTTTATAAATGAGAAAATTAGACACCAATGCCAATCAAAACAACAAGCTTGAATATAGTTGTTGAACAATGAAGAGAAGAAATCATTACGCCACGAATACGACGACGATTTGTCAGAGCGCATTGATGTTGGCAGTAAGAATAAAACTGGCGCAACTAAGCAAACCGTATAACCAAATATTGCTAGCCATCCACATATATATATTTTGGTTTGGTAGCATGACTGGTTGTGCCGCCATGGTGACCCAATGGATTAAAACCCGAAGCAAACACTATTGCCAGGCTATAAGCAATTCGCATACTCACTGCACATTGTGAACGCATGTAAATTACGAATACCTCAACACATATTTTAATGTTTGCAGATGTGCGTATTATCCTTTGACTTTGCAAACACCACCATAAACTTAGTATACTATACTGGCGTATAGACAAACATTAGAGCTCGTTGACGCGTGACGATTTTTAATTTATCAATGTCACCTATGAAATGAATGACTCCCTTGATTATCTGTGATATCTCAATCACATACAGAATACGTAACCATTATTGAAAAATATAGTACTTCTTTAAAATAAAATAGGAATAACACAAAATAATAAGATAAGTCAACAGCGTTCTCCACAGCGTGACGACTTGTGACTACCTGTCATTCAAAAGTGGTTACAATAGCGTCTCGTTTGCTGTCTGTTTCCTACTCTTGCTACTCATAAAAGATTACATTCTCACTCGCACTCTTTGTACGTCTATACGCCAGTATATACTAAGTTTTTGATCCACACTGTATTTATTATGAACGTACACTGTACGGTACAAATCTGTGTAAAGGGGTGGACAAGGCCTTACATGTAATACGTAAAGTATCCAAATAAAATCAGACAATATATAGACAGGTCATGTAATGTTTAATCAAACCTGCAGAATCGAACACAATGTTTTCATGAAGCAATTTGTTAGGTATATTTATTCATAATGCATTTGATTTTGTAGGAATCCGTGTTTAAATTGAAATACATGTATAAATAACATTACTCCCCTCCAAGCCATTGGCCACTGAATGAAGATTATTAAATCGCTTAAATTCATTTTTTTTTATTTACAATTTAAAAAACAATAATCACTTTAGAGGAATTTATACCTAATTTTTGAAGATTAACTTTTTTTTTAATGAAGCAATTTAGCCTTATGACATATTAATTTCGGCCTATTTCCACAAATTACTTCACAATAAACATTCTCTAATTCCAAAATACATATTGAATTATTCGATAATGCAGGTATCTAAATGCTAAGTGTACTAAATCTAGTGTTACGAGAAATAAATTGGAGAATAATAACATTCTATAATCTACGCAGGAAGTTTTAAGCAGCTTTGAGCGATTTTCGCCCACAAAAAAAGCTTAGAAACTGCTCTTATACCAGTAAAACTCTATACTATTGCTAAGGAAAGAATTAAAATGTAACAACAGGTGTATTTGAAATAATTGGCATTATTTGGCTACAATATGGTCTGGAACTCAAATTCTAGTAGTGTGTGGAAACGAAGCGAATGCAACAACTTCTGAGCAATATGTGCCAATGCACTGAATAAAGAGGTTAATACTGAATTACTGAATCCACTACTGTATGCCTATTGATATAGAAATATGAACTGCAGTAAATTCTGGTGAGTGCAAATAAAGCGCGTGTGACAGGTTGGGTAATCAATTCATTATTGAGCGAGCGAGCGAGAGAGAGAAAGAGAGAGAGAAGTAATCCAATGTTGCGGCGGCGGGATGACTGTACGACTTTATTTGTAAACTAACAATCTTGAATTGGGTAGTCGACAATGATTAGTCAAATCAGTTACTTTTTATCATCTGTCAAAAACGTAATTTTATATAAGAAATGTAAAACAGCGATGTCATAGTCTTTCTCTTTCGTTGACAAAGAGATTTTGTATTTGTCTTTGCAATCTCAAAAAAATAAGTCCTAAAGATATTCGAATGAGGACCTCGACGGCATTGGTTTAGGTGTTGCATCCAAGCGCGAAAGGCTCCGGGTTTGATTCCCGGTCGGGTCAATTCAGGAAATGAACTTTTCTGGATTGTCTCAGGTAGAGGTGTACTGGGAGATGCTCCTAGTCGTATTCGTGTTCTTATAGCACAGGGAAAATGCTTTAGTTTGAGATCAGCGTGAGACGATCAGTGTGTTGTAGAATAGAATGACCGATATCACGTGATCTAGCGTAAAGAATTTTAAATTGGTATTCAAATGTTATTAACTTTCTTCGAGGAAGGTTTCTATGTACAGCGCATTGACATTTATACACTTAGAGCAATACTGTCCTCGGTGATCAATATGAGAATGATGACGACTACTTCAAAGTCACCTGTAGATTTTAATCCTTTCTCTATTTCAACTATAACTATATTTTATGTATTACCAAATATTCGTGGAGGCGGAAAGAAAACTACAGTAAGATTCATGTCTCAAGACCAAATAAAAAAGAAAGACGTAATGCTGCGAATAACACATTGAGGCAGGGTTTTTAGTTGTATGGTATGTAGGCCAGTGTTGCCCCATTGATCCTAATATCCCAGTTATTACAAAAATAATGTTATCGTTGATGACGTTATTCTATTTATAATGTTATTTTAGTAGTAACGCATTTTTACAAAGCGACGTTGCGTATAATACATTGCGCAGATACGTCCCCGTAATTTTAAAATAGTATTAGAATTTGCCTGCGATTTACCTACATATCTACAATTTAGAACGATTTGCCCATCATCCTTCAAAATAAACTAGGAAAGAAGTAATTTTACCTTGCATGTAACCTTACCTACTCAAACAATAGGAATAATTATAACAAGTTGAAGTTTTGTGTTCCAAGCAGGTTTTATTTTGGTTTATAGAAATTATGGGTTTCTTCTAAGCTTATTTACGTGATTATTACTTAATAAAACGTGCTTCCGTCCTGCTTTTTATTTTTCGAAGACTGGCTCTTGCACCCTTTAACCATACAATTAGCCATTTTTATAGTAAAATATGTAATTTATTATTACGTCACACTCCTCTAACGGACTAGTTGAAATTAGTAATGCGAGGCAGTTTTGCCGGCCTCACTGTGTTAGTAGCGACGGCAGTATTCCTTTTTTTATTTGGTTTGAGGGACCATGTAACGATTGAAATCACTACACACAATAAAAAGCAGTTTTTCGCGATCATACACAATAAAAACATCTCCGCGTCGCGTACTACAAAAGTGTAACAAATTAAATAAGCCGATTCGCTTTTAAATACGACACATACCAGAAGCCGATCAGCCTTCATTTCGTTAGAAACAACGCTGCAAGTATTGAAAATCATACCTTGACGTGATGATTCATTAAATACGGGAGTGTCTGCGATTGGTTTATTTGACGTAAAGTTATCACAAGCGTACCGGCTTGCTTGGTAGCGTCACTTTTAAAGTACTTGACGCGGTGTCTGTAATTTTCTGCCTGTATTCGCATCATTACTCCAAGACCATTGAATCGCTAGTTGATATTAACTGCTTACATCTAGTTTTAATAGCATATGAATGAAGTTTACTGTTGACATATTATTGACCGAATATGATGGAATACAACTAACAGGCAGCATTTTTTGTTTATGTGCCTGTAAATGATAACTCGACAATACATACGCAGAGGCATTAGGTAGGCCAATGCAATAACTTTTGACGAATATTTATGTAGATAAAAGTAAAAAAAATCTTTCTCAAAAATATATAATTTTGTAAGAAGGCTCCTACCGATAAGGGAACATTCGTCCGCCGGAGGAACAGCCCTTCCAAGTCAATTTAAACCTTGAAATGTTTACAAATTGGCTTCAAAATTTCATAAATACAGCTTGGGACATTATGTAAGACTTTTCATATAAATTATATAAATAATTCACATGAATTTAATTACAATTAAAGTTTGATTTTATTGGTTATACTTTCCTATACATTCTATTCCGTAAATTGATACAATAAATTGAAAATATTGATGTTTTAAATGACGCAACACAACTTTTCCCTTGAACAAAGCCAGTGTTAGATTCAGATAGTTTTTACAAATCATTTCTTGTACAACATTAGTTATAAGTAGATTACAACTAGAAATGTCCAATTACCTGTTCTTTTTCTCTCGTTTAATCTTTACAATGAGCATATAGTGATATACTATGTATGTACTTCATTCATATACTATGTATGAATTACTAGTTACATCTGTATCAAATAAATCTTACGTACTTATAGAAAAAGACCCTTAATAAGCTTCTTTGAGTCACGTCAGTTGTGATAGACACGCGTATGGTAACGCTGTAGACAACAAACACTTCAGAAGCCTTCACGAACTACATATATAGCTAAAATCAGTAGTGATTAAAGCAACATTTCAACCAACTAAAAGCAGGTCAATTTTCCAACTAGTTTCATGTCAACGAAGCAAATTGTTCATAAAAGGAACGATTAACAAATAGTATGTTTTGTTCCATTGAAGGAATAGGTTTCTCTTTGTTATCAATTTGTTTCATTAATAAAATTAATTAAAACTACCAACTAACAGTAGATTCATTACTTCAACAAATCAATGAATGAACGAAAATAATTAATTCAATTAACTATTGACCAATGACCTCTAAGTAGTTAGTTAAATTAGTGCTCACCTTCAAAGATCATACATTTTCAGTGTTTTATGACGCATCGGCCGCAGCGTTATTGTCGCGCGACTATCGCGACTCGATGCGACTCATGGAGGACTAGGTCTTATAATAGTATTTAGTACCGCCTCCCACGGCCACGGCCGCGCCCCCTTCCGCGCGGAGAACCGACAGCTGGGCTGCTGGGTTTAGGAGACTCAACTACTTTCTCTTTCTCGTCTTTCTTTATCTCAGTTTTCGGCTTTTCTTCCTTTGGTTTCTCCTCCTCCTCAGGTTTTACTTCTTCCTCAACTTCGGCGGGTTGTTCTTTAGAAAAAAAAACATTAAATTGAAACACAGTGTGGGTACAGAGCCGAGCTAAGCAAAAATGCAACGTATCGTCCGCTCGCCCCGCAGTCGCCGCCCGGGTGTGGTATAGAATAGATTGATACTGTATTTACATTTATTTCTCGGAATTAATAAATCGTTTAAGTAAAAATAGTGTTTGGACTCAATTAATCTAATAGTGAATATCTCAACACACAGTAACACAGTATAAACATAACAATAGGATGACTTCATAGAAAGCTAGCGTACGCAATTTGTATACGTGCGCGTTAATACACACGCGCCGTGGCAAGCACACAACGGCAATATTTTGGGTGAATATGGGTAATTATTGTAGCGTCAGTCGGGATCGCACATGACATGCGACCGCTTCCGTTTGTCTTTAATACGCTCTACACATCGTCACAAATATAAAAATGATTAAATTACATTAACGAACGTATTACTTAGATGCCTAAATAATTTTAGTTATTCGAATCCAGATTTATCATTATTCAATATAACTTACAAAAAATTCAATTTAACAAACATGAAATATTTATCCGTGTGCATTATTTTTTATTATAATGTACTAAATGTATAACTAAACAAGATGCCCTCCGTATCTCACACCCAACGCAACAACCCTACGTATCCGGACGAGACCAGGCAATTCCGTTACTCATGAAGCGGTAGTGGGCCTTCTTGTCTACATATTCTCTGGTTATATAGAAGTCTAAATTAGTAAAGTCAATTAAACATTATATTCTAACCCTCTTGTTCCTCATTGGGAAAGCGTTCATCTTGCAGTATCTCATCGACCGATTGTTCCCAGTCCTCCAACACATCATCAGCCGGCATCTCTATAGGTGTTTCAGTTTCATTATCATTGCCACGAGGCTCTTCTGTAAATGTAACATTTCATCATGCATCACGGAAAAATCAGTTTAAGTTTATAAAAATAGTAGGTTGCCTGTGGATTTGTTCATGTGTCAAAAAGTTAATTTGGACAAATATTAACAAAAAAATTCATGCATATCCGAAAAAGTTAATTTGGACCAATATTAAACATTTTTGGCGGGATTTTATGGAGCAGTTAGGCGCCAATTTTAATTATTTGCAATTGTTTGTTTTGCCTCCAATTATCTACGCTGTGTAATATGTGGATTTGTTAAAATAAATGTTTATATAGTAGTGTGATATATTATAGTGGCTTAGTCTACTAGAAAGACTACCTCAATATATTTATCATCAAAAACTCCAAGAATCCTTAAAATGTATTGTCTGCATTTTAAAGAAATAAATGAAGAATCTATTTATTACTGAAGACATCGGCTGTATGGGCATATA
The DNA here is from genome assembly GCA_907165235.1 of Zeuzera pyrina. NCBI lineage: Eukaryota > Metazoa > Arthropoda > Insecta > Lepidoptera > Cossidae > Zeuzera > Zeuzera pyrina. The sequence continues at coordinate 3,636,281 of OU015639.1, forward strand.
TCTCTTTGGCTTACCTTTCAAGGGCAAATCGTACAAAAAAAATTAATGCGTGTCCATAACGCTCCTAGCTGGTTTTTTCCATAAATCTGTAAAAACGGTCTTAGGAAAACGCTTGTAACAACATTATAATATTCACCTTTCATGACAATGTCATCCTCATGACCATTATGATCATCATTGTCGTCATCAAGATCGGGTGTGGTCTTACGACGCTTCCAGTTTCCGGACTCCTCAGAGTTATGAGGACGTTTATTGCCCTCTTGCTGAGTGTCTTGCTTAGCTTCAGTGGGCTGATTCTGCAACTATAATACAGTCATTGCTTTGATGTATACTAAAATTGAGGTTTGTTTACACCAGTAAAAAGCATAAAATATGGGAAGAAAAGAATATGATGAGAAAAATACAGTATAGACAAACTCATCGCTGAATTCTCTTCCGGATAACTTTTAGGTAAAGACGGTGGTGTACACAAAATTTGTGTAAAACATTTGATCTCAGCTAAAACATTCAAGTTTTTTTGAGAGAATTCCTCTGGGGTATGTGAAACCCCATAGAGTGAAGATCCCGAATGAAGAAGTAGGAATGCAATGAACGAAGGTTGTCAAGTAAAGTACATGTAATCTCAGCTAAAATATGGAGCATTTGAATTCAACTCGTGTCTGAGAAACCTATACCAGTAGGAATGCATTCCATATGAAGGAAGTATTTGCTAGGTAAGAATATGGCACATTTAATATCAGTTAAAATATGGAGAACTGGAATTCTAGAGTCTATGAAATCCCATAAATTTGAGTTTTCCACATAGGAATGCAATAGCTGCTATTTGTATTCCTATTTGACAACCTTTGACCAGTGGGGTTTAACAGACCCCGTCGAAATGAAAAACATACAGACTATTTGTTACATAGGGTGGGACATATTTAATGTTAAATAAAATGTAGAGTGCTGGAATTCATGTGGGGTCTGTGAAACCCCATCGATAGAAACTTGTCAAGTACGCACCCGTCCGGACTTCTCGCCCAGCAGCCGCACGAACAGCTGGTGGTGGCGCCAGGTGCGCAGGTGCACCTCGGCAGTGCTCTCCGAGTCCAGCAACTTGCGGCACAGCTTGCACTGCACGCAGCGGAACTCGCTCAGGAACGACCGGCCCACGCCGCGCTCCGTGCTGTACAGTGTACACACAGATAAGACAATGTCGGGATAATAACTAGAGATGAAACGGATTGGACTTTTTGACGGGAACGAGAGAAGTGAGGTTGTCATATTATTTCAATTTTCTATTTTTTACATTTTTATGAGTTTTAAAGTACAACAGTGATAGTATATTGTGTTTTAAAGTTCTGTGTAAGTGAAAAGAATGGAGGAGATCTAAATAAACATGTGTAGCTGAAGTTTTGGCGCTCTTCCAAGAAGTCCTTTTTACTTCAGTAAAGCCTACTATCACTTTACTGGAGGAGTGTTAGGGACAGTTAATGTTTCTCCAAAAGTTACGTCATTAGGCTGACGGTCTTGTTACCAATGCCTTAAGAACAATAAATAAATAAATAAAAAAAAGATGAAACGGATAGCTGTTTGGACGGCTAACCTTGAAGCCGAATATCCGGCTAAAATTTGCCGATTAGCGATTCGTAACGAACATCTTAGCAAGGTTTGTCAGAATTTATCTTTCAGCACACTGCAGCAGCGTATTCAGCGAAAGACTTTATGAAGCTGGCCTTGTCTATGAAGACAAGCGAAACTGTTTATTGTCTTTCAATGCAGAGAAATTGGTATTCCATAATTTGCCTTTAGCGCAGCATGAGTACTGTTTTTTTTTGTTGTAAAATGAAAATATGGTAAATTTTATATTTCGTACTTTGTTTTAATCTGGTTTCGGGCCGGATACTCGCTTATTATCCGGTATCCGACCGGATAGTAAACTTAGGCCGGATACCGGATAGTTAATGAATATCCGTTTCATCTCTAGTAATAACCAAAATTGTAAAAAATAGTAATTCTCGGAAATATTACTAAGTAGGTACTGGGAATTTTACCGATAAATTCCCAATGTTTTTAGAAGGGTAAGCCATGTTTTACTTAACGTAGTGATCTCTATTAAAAGAAACTAGACCCAGACAGTATTATAAACTAGAATAGGGTACTCCTAATCAGTAACTAAATGGTATTTGTGTTATTGGGTCAAATAGACTACTTTCTGTTTCACGGCTATCCTTGAAATCCTATCTAAACTATAATATTACAAAAAGATAAAATTAGTAAGTTTGTATGTAGGTTATATCCTAAACTATTTATCCAATTTCAAAAATTACGTGGACGTAGGCTGTATATTGTCGCTATTCCACGCGGACGAATTCATGGGATACAGCTAGTTGTACTTTCGGTTGACCCAGGAGCAATTTTGCGAGATTTGGGATTTGACGATTGAAGTTTTTTTCGATTTTATAATAATCCCGGTTCTTAAAGTATGTTGCTAAGCACGAATTTACAAATACGTAAATGATTATGTATCCTTTTCAATTAAGACGATAAATAAATAATAAAATATTTCATGAAGCTAACCAATACAAAAGATAGTTGATTAACCTTATTACACTACACCAGGAACTTGACGCGTCTACGTACATAATTGTATTATTTGTAATTTCAACATGTTTCAGTGCATAATTGGGGTTGCAGTGCATATTTGGGGTTTCAGTGCATAATTGGGGTTTCAGCTTTAAAAGACAAAACAAGCCAAAATTATGACCTACACGGCAACTATGTTGGTGAGTATTCATGCTGCCTTCGGTGATGATCAGCACAATGAAAAATCATCTCACCTCATACACACCATATACAGTACAAATAGTAATGTTTTTAGAGCAAAGAAAATATTAATTTAACAAATAACTGCTTCTATGAACACAATCACATTTGTATGCAGAAACTTAAAAGGGTTGGACAGCAATTGTATTACACAATAGCTATAGCCCACGGCTTCGCCCGCGTGGAAAACGGCCCCCTTATTACGTAAATGCAGCCAGTATGCGACAGTCGAAACTTATGCAATGGCCGCTTCTATAATTTTCCGTTGAATATTTTTATCTCTACGTTTTTAACGTCCACGGTACAATGGGGAAGCAAAATGTATGCAGTTGTATGGAGACGCTTTTATATTTCAGTGCACAATAACGTCATTCCGTGGACGTTGAAAAAAAGTCTTTATCACCGACATTATAGAGAAGCATTTTGCATACCTATTGTATTTTGGACGGTAAAAATGTTCAAAGGAAACTTATAAAAGCGTCCAATCACGATAATCATGTTGTTAAATCGAGCACGATATAATGTCGCGAATTTGCTACTGCTCCCTCTGTTGATTGATCAGTGAACTAAAAGCTACTGCTAGTGACGCTATTTATGCTATGAAAAGTAAATTATCATATGGCATGTAATGACCAAATTAAAACAATCGTCGTACTACTGTGGCGCAGCTATAGTTATTTACGTAATAACCTAGCGGGATAACAAACAGCCTATGTCCACTCTGAAGGTCCATTCTAAATAATAGTGAAAGAATTTTTGAAATTGGAAGAATAGTTTCGGAGATTACCTCCTACATCCAAACATACAAACTTTACCTATTTATAACAATATTATACATAAGACATAGAACATATAGTTTAAATATATTATTAATTACCTATAAGCCGGTAAATTCAGTTGGGTTAAATTTGTCAAATCGTCACCATCCTTGTAGTCTACTATGGTATTCTCGTTATCTATTTCATTCTCCGTCTCTTTCTTCACCTCTGTCTCTTCTTGCTTCCCTTCATCACTCTCCATTGGCTCTTGTTGCTCACTGGATTCCTGTTCAAAAAGTGTTACTTTAATAATGTATAATATATAATACTTTAATAATATATATATATATATATATATAGATAAATTTTATGAGTAAGATAGTTTTTCTATTCCAATATTTAAAAAAAAAAATTGGATTGTTTGTTTATAATGGATAAACGCAAAAGATACACCGATTTTAAAAGTTCTTTCACCTATAGAAAGATACATTATCAGCGAGTAACATGGGTTGTATTTTATTTTCGAATAAATTTCTACCCCTGCGAAGCCGTGTGGGTCTCTAGTACGAGGGCTGCTATTTATGTATCCGGAACTGGCCAGTTACAGAACAATATTAAAGAAGTAATTATAACATTTAAAAATGGAACTCTTTGGCTGAAGAATACAATTTGTTTCATGTAGCTGTCATTTGTTTATCCTTTGCGGTGTCATTTTGATAATTGCGAGTCTTTATCACCATGGATTTAAGTCGTGAAAATTTTCGTGCTATGATTTATTACGATTTTCGGCGAGGGCTAACTCAAAAACAGTGCATCAATCAACTCACTTCGACTTTTGGGGACGAAGTACCATCGAAAACTACTGTGTATCACTGGTTTAGTGAGTTTAATCTGAGTTTAATCGTGGGCGGTCTGTGCTCATGGACGAAGTTAAAGAAGGTCGCCCTAAATCGGTTGTTGTAAATATTGACGCTATGCGGGACCTAATAATGCAAAATTGTCATGTTACATATCGCGAGATAGAGGCGTCTCTGGGCATAAGTATGACGAGTATATATAAAATATTACACGAACATTTAGCTGTAAAAAAAAAATTGTTCACGTTGGATTCCGCACAACTTGAGAATTGACCAAAAACGGGCTGGTGTCGATTGGTGTGAAAAGATGTTACGAAAGTACAATCAGGGTGCGTCAAAAGCTGTCCATAATATCTACACAGGTGATGAATCTTGGATATATGCGTATGATCCTGAAACTAAATAACAATCAACGGTTTGGGTGTTCCAAGATGAGCTGAACCCAACAAAAGTCATTCGTTCAAAAAGCACTTTGAAGCAAATGGTCGCTTGTTTTTTTGGTATAAATGGACATGTAGCTACAGAGCCACTAGAGGATCACAAAACGGTTAATTCTGAATGGTATACGACCATTTGTTTGCCAGAAGTCTTTGAAAAAATAAGAAAGAACAACCGACAACGCAGAATCCTTCTTCATCATGACAATGCTAGCTGCCACACATCGGCCGATACAACTCGGTTTTTGGAAGATCAAAAGATCGAATTAACGGGTCATCCGCCATACAGCCCCGACTTGGCCCCCAACGACTTCTATAAATTCTCAACCGTGAAGAATGAATTACGTGGTCAACGTTTTTCGAGCCGTGAAGAGGCTGTTGATGCGTTCAAAATGCACGTTTTGCAGATACTCAATCCGAATGGAAAAAGTGCTACGAAAATTGGTTCCAACATATGCAAAAGTGCATCGATCATCATGGTGAATATTTTGAAAAGCAATAAAACTATAATAAATACTATATGTTTGTTTCACTTTGTTATTCCGGTTACATAAATAGCAGCCCTCGTAATGCATATATCAATTTATAAATCACTTGGTTTATATTTATGATGGAAAAATAAAATACATTAAGATAATGTTTAGACCTTCATTCAATTCCCGCAGCTAGGTCAAACATGGATTTTCCAGAATTTGTAAAATATAAGGAACTTTTCCTATACTTTACAAAACTTCAGAGATTTCAGGGAATCATTTCATTATGATATGTTTGATACTGCAAATGGATATTCTTTTTTTGTATGTAATGCAAGATTGGACTCTTTGGTGGGAACGGGAGAAGTAAGGTTGTCATTTTATTTAGATTTTCTATATTTTACATTTTTGGGAGTTTTAAACTTCGATCACAAATATACAACAAGATACACAATCAGTGTTCCAAAAACGTCCGAACCAAATGTGCGCTGAAATGAGAATTTTAGCACACTCGGTCTTAGTAGTAATTTGCGAACACTAAAGGAAACATGACAAAGTGCTCCTTCAAAAATTGTAAAAATGACACGTCTAGAACGTTAAAAAAGATGGAGTTTCTTACTTTAGGTAAGTAATTAGGATTATTTATTTACGTGTTCATTATTTCGTTATAATAATAACGTTATATAATTCTTTTTTATTAAATTCATAATAATATTTTTCAAATGACAGCTACATAATACAATTAATTATACGATCGTGAATAAGACATTGAGAACCATACTACCGCATTCAGATTTCATTTATTCGGATTATACTTTAATCTCTGTTCTAAAACTATAGAATGGAGTTTTTAGTATTACATTTGTATTTTTTTAAATATATTTTTGGTGTTGAAATTTCAATTATGACTAGTATAAGATTTGCTGCTAACTATAAATTTTAATGTAATTTATGTAAATATGTATTCTTTTATAAACACTGCAAGTTATTGCAATATTTTTCTCGAACATATAAAAAAATATATACCTTTCCTCGAGATCCTATTCGATGTAAAAAATAGACTTCTATAGTAGCACGCCAAAAATACGATGAATACTTCATATCAAATGAACGAAGCGTAGTTTGCTCTGATCACTTTTTAGAAAGTGACGAATAGTCACAGCGAAAGGCTTAAAAAGGCTACACAATATTACGTATTTACTTAAACCTGCACTGCATTTCTATTTGACAGTGTTATTATTTGTATTGTGGCATTATTAGAAGAATAACGTTGCCACTAAATCGTTTAAAACTAAGATTTTAGATCCTTTAACTGTTTTTTGTCAAATTTAAGATTTCTAGTCATGACATATTTCTCTGATTACCCCGTTAGGGATACGGCGTGTTAATATGTATGTATATATTAAATACGACGCAGCAGGGGGCAGCAGACGATTTCCCATTGAAAAATTAAAAAAATATCAGCACTTTATTGCGACTTCACTCTGTATTCCTAGATTACGTCATTGCCTGATATCCAACATTATTTTCTTGTCTCGCCTAATCTAAATATTATGTCTTATCCTTGTCACATCCACGTAACAAACCAAAACGATGTCAACAGCGATGGAAATATATTACGTGAATTATACTTTAAACACGAAACGTAAGTTTTTTTTTTGACAAACTTTGTTTCAATGCCTTACAAGAATCTAAACGAGGTTTTACAACTTTATACCTTTAAGGTCTACTTTAAATTAAAAGAATATTACCAATAATACTATAAGATGTTCAAAATGTATATGTCAATTCGGACAGTAATTATGTATTTAGATTTTAAAAAAAATTGTGAATTATTATTTGTGGTCGAAGAACCAAAAATAAAAAAATATTAAAAAAAATGCTGCTTCCTCCCTCTTTCTATTCTTACATTGCGTCTGAATATGTCATTGCCTGACATGCAAAATCTTATTCTTTGTCTAACATTATAATTTGTATGTGTCTTATCCTTGTCATTTTCACCTAACAAATTATAATGACGTAAATAGCGAAACAAATAAATTACGTGAATAACACTTTAAGCATGAAGCGTAAGATTGAATTTTAAATATATTTCTGTTAACAAACGTCGTTTCAATGCCATGGGAGAATCTTTTACAAGCTTTTACAACCTTTATATGAATTGACAGTAAAGTTTACTTTAAATTACCACAATATTGAGATAATACTATACGATATGAGAAATGTATTATGTCAATTCAGACAATAATTTGTTCCAATTTTATAAAAGATTGTGAATGTAGTTATATATTTGTGATCGAAGGTTTTAAAGTACAAAAGTAATAATGTATTATGTTTCAAAGTTCTGTGTAAGTGAAAAGAATAGAGTAGGTCTAAATAAACATATGTGTAGCTGAAGTTCTCGCGCTTTTCCAATAAGTTCTATAAAATTTCAGTAAAGTCTACTATCACTTTACTGGAGGAGTTTTATGATAACGATTCTACATAATAATACAATACGTGACATTGGCAAATGCGCTAATCTGTGTGCCATGCCATGAAGAAAGAAAAAAAATGCAAGGTTAAGTTTTTATCAACAAAACTTAGAAAATTGTTAACATTTTTTAAAAATAGTGTTAAAAGAAAGTCTGTAACAATATGTATAACCAAAATTCTTTAATTGATAAACCTTTAACAATTACTGAGTGCACAATAGTTTTCAATTTTATGAGAACTACAATTGGATTTTTACAACCACTACAATAAGTGAAATTTAACCTCGTTAATAGATGTATAAATAAAGCTATTACTTTATCACATCATAATTAGAATTATTTTAGGTTGTTGTAAACATCTCACCTCCGTCTTATCCTTCTTTTCGCCCTCTTCCTTATTTTTCTTGTCATCATCTCGTGGAGGACGCCTCTGCCTGTCCTCCCGCAAGTACGACTGCTCCATGCTTAGAGTAGATATCACCATCACTGTACAATAAAATTGTTGAAATTGCAATAGAATAAAAGAGATTCTATTACAGATAAAGACAAATTTACAATTAGTGTAAATGTAACTTATAGATAATACTATGCTTGAATTTTTATTCAGCACAACTACTTTAATAATATTTGGAAAAATATGCTATAATGATACATTTGAGTAATATTATATCAACCCATGTCAAAGATGTGATGTCACAATAGGGGGGGGGTCACATTACTATGACAATGATGAAGGCTTTATATAAACTCGAGATTGCCAGTGGTTAAAATTCGATCATAAATATAAAGTTATAATATAATACTCTTTGTCGACAATCTCTACTCTGTGCGACTCTTTAATCTAAAGAGGTTACATATGTATATGATCGCAAACTATTATGAGTTTGACATTGAGTCTTTTTGACATTGGCAATATGAACGTAAGACAATTCTGTAAGACAATTCTCGCACTCCTCCATGTGCGCAGTATTCTTAAAAAGAGATCTCGCTTCACATAATAATAAATTTCTAAAATTTTTTATTGATAACACTAAGGCTTATCAATAGATACTAAACAAAAAAAAAATTGGTTGATAAACAAAGCAGAAAACTGAACTGTTTTGTCTTTACCTATTTATATATATATGTATAAATAAACAAAAACTACCTTCCGGCTTAGGCTTAGTGACAACTTCTTGCTTATCCTGCATGTTCCTCAGATGCTCTGCTGTAAGTCTGTGCTCGTCCAGCTCAATCCTGGTCGGCATCTCCTTATGGCAGCAGGTGCACGTAGGATGCAAATATTTCTTCAGCTTGCGGTGGCCTACGGTAGTGCGATGAATGGCCCCGTCAGCAGCGTACATGTCGCACATAGCGCAGTAGAAGTCGCGTGCTGGTTGTAATCCGTTCTTGCGCGTACGTTTCATTTCCCGAATCTAAGATACATTGAAAAAGTAGATTTTAAAATTGGTGCAAAAGTGTGGTTGATCGAAAGATTTTGAAGTCTTCACCAAGCATCAACATCCCAACATTGACAAGATGCTACGCTTTTAAAGAAGTTGAGATGGCAATATAGCCATACCCACTACAATGCCGTACAAGGTGTAACAGGCGTACAGTTGTAGCAACAAACCAGTCTTCAGTATCGAATAGGTATTCAAGTACTCAAAACAGTTCAGATTTCTAAATGACAAATCAACCATTGGTTTGGAAAAATTCCACTAGCCCCAAGTTTCTTGTGACCTGGGTTTTTTTCTTTTTGTTTTCTTTTTTCTGTATGTTTTCTTCCAAATCAATAGTAAATTTGATACCACAGTTATGCATGGGTAGTAGGAGAGGCTGAAAACAGACCTAAGATGCAACTTACAGAGCTGTTTACAAAAATTTATTCACCAATTACCAACTCACTACCTAATAATGTGTAAACCAGAAATAATTACTACTCACAAGGCGTGAAAATAATACCTTGAGTGCTGTAGATAATACAAATCTATGAGGAATTGGAGAATCAACAAAACTAGTGATAATATGTGATTTAGTAATATATTTTTTTAATTTGCATTATTTTCCTAGTGCATCCATCATTACCCATTCATCCATCCATCCATCATATTGATATATCCATGTTAATCAAATCAATAATTACCTTGAATTCCTGCCTCATAGTATCAGCAGTGAGTGCATAGCTCTCAGCTGTCTTCTGCATCATAATGGCATGAGCCCTGCCACTTAGATGGTTCTCGAAGCTCCTCCCATCCCACATGCTCTTGTTGCAAATGTGACATTTCAGAAGTTGGGAATTGATATCGTCATAACGGGTTTTAGGAGTTTCCTTTTTTTCTTCATCTTTATTCTCTGTTTTCGAGCTGCTTTCTCCCTCTTTCTCTGCCTTGCCTTCTTCCCCACTGTATGAAACTCGGTAAATGAATATGTGGTATTGAGCAGAGGTTAATGTACTAGCCTCTTAAAAAGTATATTTTGTAAGGTATTTACAGTCACAATTCTGTTTGTGGCATTATTTTTATAACCATTTCACATGGATAAGAAATTCAGTATACATATAATATGTACTTATGCAAAAAGTACAGAAAAATTATAAACAGTTGATAATTACATACATTTAATATGTGTATACATATATTATATTCTGCAGCATAAGTTAGAGAGATAATATTAGAAACCTTCATTGAACATCAGAGCATCTGTCAATGTTCATGGTAAATCTTCAGTAGAAATTCTAGAAAGTTGAAAATTTTAAAAAATAGATAAGAGAAGAGATATAGACAAGAGATGGAATAACTTGTGTTTGTTTGCACTTTTTTCAGGAATAAAATATACTTTATAAAAACATTTCTGCACAATATTGTTTTTATTGTTGTGCTTGTCACACACATTGTTTTTTTTTTGACATTCTAAAGGTCTATTCAATGTTAAATAGAAATTTTGTTTAATGGTCTAGGGTTTTTTTGAAGCTGTAACTCTTCAAATAAAAAAAATAATGAAAGCCATGAGGGGAAAATAATACTGCATATTGTTCATAAATATATCAAATTGTGGCAAGTAGATGCTATGCGATTGTCATAATGTGGCTGATGCACCTATCATAGGAGTACATATTTTGTATGAATGAGTCACACCGAACAATGCATGCCGCAAACAGAAAGACCTGTATGCAAAATCTATTTGAGATACCACAGGAATTGTAATTACCCTTGCGCTTCTTTCAAAGTTTCATATATAAAAACTTTAAGTAGTGCACATACAATGCACCACATGGTTGACTTGCGTTTGATGTGGCTAAACTTTAAACATATTTTACTGATTTCTTAATTTCAATTACTTAGCTATTTCTCAAAACAATTCTTTACAATTAACTTAAGTATCACTCCAATAACATATTTATACTTAGATTATTATTTAACATACAGTTATCTGTGTTATGAGCCGGAAACTAAGAAATCGACCAGTAATCAATGTAACATTTTTATTTTACCAATATGATCCTTGTGAGCTGTATTGAAAATCAGATTAAAAAACAAGTTCAATTAGTAGCCTCAATCACATTATCTTTCCATGTTATGTAGTCCTTTTGGTCAAGAAATAAACCAAAATACTATTTCAAAATAGTAAACATACTTGGCAATATAATGAAGGAAGAAATCTTAAATAGGGATAAGAAAGGGTTGTTGAGTTTTTAAGTCATCTCTTTTAAATTTATATCAACATAGGCCTCCATCTTGCCTATGGCGAAGACATTTTGTGAATCTGAGTTTTGTGATTTTCCATTAATCTTGATGAATAATCTGGAATATCGCATTCGAAGTAGATCTAAATTTAAGAAATATGTTTACCTCTGTTGAGGCAAAGAGCAAACACCGATAAGTCTCACAGCCGGTGAACGTAGGCTTGCACTTGTTCAGAGTAGAAACAAGAGTTCCGTATCAGAGTTATTATAACGAAATCAAAGAAAAATTCGGTGTATCCACCGGAAGGAAACTGACAGTATCCTTACCTCTCCTTTACAGGCTTAGTCTTAGGATCATCCTTTTTCGGGGAGCTCTTGTTTTGTTGCCTTTGCCCATCATTGGGCCTGAATGGTTTACGATTGGTGCTGATACGCTCACCAGCTCGATTGTAATTTCCCGTACGCCGGAAATTACCTTGATTGCCCATCTAAAGGGAATTCATCACAATAAAGTTAGTTAGAAAACGGGCAGACCAGTTATGGGCCACGAAATCCATGAAGATAAGTTCTAGTCTCTGAAAGTGGAAACTTATCAAAGTTTGATATAATGAAGTACTAATAGAAATTACTGTGTGAATAAAAATATGAGTTAAAACTTAATCATTCATGCATGATATTGTTTTAGAACTTATTCTTCTCACAGTATTGAAATTCAACATTATAACTGGAGATAAAGCTCTTTGAAGAGGACTATTTAGTATTAATATAGTTTAAAAAGAGCATTAAAAATTGCTATCGTAAGTAATCCATTGAAGTTTATAATTAACATATGTACTCACTCTATTAGGGCCATAACGGTCATACCGACCCAAGTCAGGTCCGAAGTCCCTTCTTATGGGCATGTCCAGTAAAGAGGGGACAGCGTTTTGGCGCGGTTGCAACAGGTTAATGATGTTGCTGGCGAGGGCAAGGGTGGCTTCGGTGGAGCCTCCTGACAAAGGTAGCAAGTTGGGCAAAGCGCTTCCAGGGCCACCGCCCTGCCACGGAGAGACCCCGGTACGGCCGAAGTTTTTCGCTCGGTCATTGCGGTTGAACTCCATACGACGTCCTGTATTTTGTGGTCTTCGATTCGCCATCTTGATTACCTAAGTTGAAACATAAACCGTGAAAAACCACATGTAACAACTACTTACAGAAATTAAAATGTTAGTGTAGTCTCTTCTGAAGCTACTAACAAACAAAACTTTACAGTGAATTAAATATTTTCCCGCAATACGTACTTATTGATTAATGTATTTTCAGACGCTCTGATTTTCAATTGAAATTAAGCATTGTATGAATAAAGATATTTATTGTTTATTATTTTATTATCATTTTACAAACAAAATTAAAAATTAGATCGATTGAAAAATAAATGTGACTTCATGAAAGACCGGGTGCTTACGTATCATGAGGCCATGACACACGATTGATTTTGTATATTGAGATATTTTACAAACAAATAACAACGATAATTAGAAAATATAAAATAATTTTACCTGATTGTGATATTAATTCGATATAATAAGAAGAAGCGTCGAGAAACCTGAATAAATTACAGTAAAAGCGAAAATAAAATAGCACTACGCAAATGGACAAAGACGCCAATACATAGACAGTAGAGAATATAATTTTCTCTATGGTAGAGAACGAGTACAAAGAGAATGTAACATTTTTTTTTTTAATGGCACCGTACTTGAGTACATTGCCAACGTCAAGTAAAGCAAGAAAACAATTCATTAGATGATTAGCGCATTTGCCAATGTCACGCATTAATATAAACTAGTATACAGAAACAGAATAAGTAGAATCCATGTAGAATTACAAGTAAATTAGTTCTTTCTTATCGTAAAACTCCTCCAGTAAAGTGATAGTAGGCTTTACTGATGTTATAAAGGACTTGGAAGAGCGCGAAAACTTCAGCTGCACATGTTTATTTAGATCTCCTCCATTCTTGTCACTTAACTTTAAAACACAATATACTATCACTGTTGTACTTTAAAACTCCTAAAAATGTAAAAAATAGAAAATCTAAATAAAAATGACAACCTCACTTCTCCCGTTCCCGCCAAAAGTCCGAATGTAACGTTTTAGGTACATAGAACGAATAGAGCAGAGAGCGTAGATAATAGATGTGGATGTATTTTTGGGACTGCACCAATGACTAAGGAAACTAAATGGCTTTCCTCGGGACTTCTTGTGTGGTGCAGACTCTACTATCTATGGCACAGGGCGGGATTTTATGGAGAGCGGTTGGACGTTTGTTTTAATTATTTGCAAATGGTTTCTAGTGGATATTGTGATGTAAAATTGGCGTAGTTTTGTGTCCCAAGTTGTGCTGTTATGTGAAATTGTTGAAATAAGTGCTCATTTAGTAGAGTGAACTTGAGATTTTTAGTGGCTTAATCTGCCTGTGGATGATATTAGAAAGATTGCCTCAATATATTTGTCACCAGAAATTCCAAGAAATATCTAAAATGTATTACGTCGACATTTTGATGAAATAATATGAAAAATTTATCTATTTATTACTGAAGATATCGGTTGTATGGACTAAGATCCCTTGTTTGTAAGATTCTGTCAATAAATATCGAAAACTTGATCAACATTCGGTTATATTACGAGTACTACATAGATAAAATCTTAGAGAAATAAGTGAGCGTCAGATAAACAAACCCAATACTTACTGATGAAAAGTTATACCAGGTGTATTTTTACATTTTGCATTTTCACACTTAATTGGTGTAATAGTTTTATAAATGAAACTATTTTAAATTCCAATGAACATACAGTTTCACAATATTATGTTCCAGGGGTGGCCAACCTGCGGCTCGCAAGCCACATGCGGCTCTTTGAAGGATTATTTGTGGCTCTCGATACCCGAGTTTCCTTTTAATTTTTGTGCTGTTATATTTTAAAAAATTATCATATTATTTTAAAATATAGAATCAAAGTATCCTGAATTAAAAAAGGCTGCTTGTCGAATTATTTCAATATTCGGAACAACGTACTTAAGTGAATCATTTTTCATCATTTTATTCCACTTTAAAATTCGTGACATCCAAACACCGATCAGTATTAACTAACCAGCATCTCAAAGAATTACTGAGAAGTGCTGTCACCAATTATTCACCAAATTTTAAAGAATTATCAAGAGAAGTAAAATAAATGTGTTTAATTTTTAATATTTAAACTTAATACAAATATTTTGTACTTTTATTTATATGTTTTCAATAAATATAATTTCTGTAAAAAAATTTTTTTTCATACCTTTTAAAAATGTATTTAATTGCGGCTCGAAAAAATTTCAAATTTTAAAAAATGGCTCGGACTATCAACGAGCTTGGCCACCCCTGTTATATTCTAACATGATGTCTTACATCATGGTCACAAACAATGGATTAAATATATTCTCACACAGAGTATTACCCTAGTCATAGCACAGACTATTATCACCTCTGACAATTGGACTTCATTTCACAAGCCACAAAAAGCACTAATTTAATTGAAATTTTCTAAATTACGTTTGCTCTTATCAATGACTAAGGAAACTAAAGGACATGGCATGTTGATTTATAGTAACATTTAATTATATATATTTTAACGCATAACAATCAAACGTAGCGTTGTCTCTTTTTGACTTACGGCCTCTTGTGTGTGTAAGAGAAAACAACAGTACTTTTGTCAGAGTAATTCTTTTATGTGATATCATTGTAATGTCAAAACGTGCCGGTCCGCCATTTATTGCGACACGCTGACAGGTACACGAAGTATCAAAACATATCAATGGATTTAATATTTTTTAATGTTTCTGTGATTTTGTGCTGGATATTGGAATTGTTTTGTTAAAGGAGAAGCTAGCATAAGGCCACGATAATTTCCAAGTGTAGTGTGTTAGAATGTGGCTCGAGGAAAAGCAATAATCAACGAAATCTATAATTGCACTGGTACGTAACAGAAATTCATTAATTTAGTCAGATGTTGTATATATTTCCATCGTAATTACTGTGTTTCTTAGTTTACTGTATTATAGTCATGTTTATTTTTAGTTATTAGCAGTTTTTTTTCATATAATATAGTCAATTACTTCATATCATTTTTGTTGTTATTGCAGTTAGGGCTGTTCATGTACCTATACGAGTATTAAAAAAATATCGATAAGTACAAGTATCATGTTTATATGTCGTAATTATCTCGTTTCAGATTACCATCATGTATTATTAGAGAAAAAGAGTGGCTTGACATAATTGGAAAAGAAAATTGAACCCATATGATGTATTCATGATATATATTATATTATTTGCATTTCGAAGAAACTTCTTTCGATAGAACATTAAGAAAATAATTTTATGTATGAAGCATTGCCCTCGCAAAGGTTATTGGGAATCAGAGAAAATATTTAGAGTGGTAATTAATTACTTTTTAATTTCTCGACCATGTAAGTAAATCCTCTATTGTGAAAAAGTAACAGGAAAATATTAACTGTTTACAGAATGTGGCTGAATTTTTATTTGATGTTTCCGGGAGAGAAAAATTTCATAGTTCTAAATATCTGTTTCTGAATGATGTGAATCAAAACCACGGCGAGTTATTTTTGCGACAAATAAGAACTTATAGTGGTTTTACTAATAATCCAGATGCAGTACAATTTAAAGAATCTTTTAAAAATTTGAACTTGAAAAAACTTTTGAAAAAGGTGTAGGAAACTATTTCATTATTTTCTTGACGTACAAAAAAACGACAGCGACATGATGAGTACGATGACTGCTTAAATTCAAATCTCAGTATTCAAAAGTTTCATTCAGAGTTTATTTAATAAAAATTATGCTATTTAGTTATCTATATTTATTTATATTGTGAATATGTTATTAAAATTTTTATGTGCTTAATATAAATATTATTTTACAAACAATAATGTTAACAAACAGTTTTATTTTTCAAACCCAGTAAAAATATGTTGCTATAGGTACATTAGATATGACTAGTCAGACATTGGTCACCCTTGTAGTGCCTAGCAATTTACTATCTTAACTTTTAAAATATTTATTCAAAAGGCCGGTATATTGTGGATTTTATACTCTAGATAATATTATAAACTATAATATTACTTATTTCTTTACAACGAAAAGAAATAAAATTTGTTTGTTTGTATATACGGGGTAACATCTGGAAGTACTTAACTGAATTTGAGAATTCTTCGAATAATAGAAGTCCACAGTGTTCTATTCCTAATTGAAATATTATTTCCAATTACTGTGTGATAAGACCACTAATTTTTAGTAAAATTAATTATTCTAGTATTTAGTTTATCAAAGTGCTATAGTACGCCATGGCTATAGATTTGATTGGTCCGTATGTATGTTTCTCATAACACTTATTTTAATGTCACCCTCACCTCTAGAAGAAGTAACGTTATGCATGTAAAGAAAAGAAAAGCATTAAAAGGTAGTGCTATTCTTTAACTACTTAGACCTATGTTCATTGATCTTCAACATTTATGAAACCGCTTCATAAAAATATGGGTTTCTTTTAAAAAGCAATTTTATATCTGTAATAATCATGAACGTACTATTAAGTATTACAAATAGAAAGTACCTAAGTAATTGGTTTGTATGAAGGGTTCATTTAAATGGAACAAAAATGATCGAAGGACAGAAAGGGGGTATCCTTGAAGGCGCCTGTTGCTATCGTTGCTAATAACACCTTAAAATCGCCTTAAGCGCAGATTCTAATTATACGCCGTTAGCATCGAACTACTCTGACTGCTGTTTTCGGTTTGAACAATATTTCAGTACTTTTGTACAAATCTATAACATAAAAAAAAACCCTCCCTTTTTCTGAAGATATCATACAAAATGATTTTTATTTCAATACCGGTGCGGAAACAATACTTATTTTAACAACTGACAACGACACCTACATAGTAGATATTTGGGACATCACTAATCGTCAGCCATTTTTTGCGACACTTGAAGTTTAGGTGGCACGATTATTATGTACTTGTTTCATGTCCTTTAGTTTCCTTAGTCATTGGTTCTTATACACTTTATCATTATGGCTGCGGGCACAACATCACAGAATACTAATATATTTTGTAGTGGTGAGTGTTGCTATAATCACAAAAAAGGTATACTGTTATATAGAATGTTTCTAATATGAGTGAAATTAATAGACATATAACGACGACTTCAGAGTTGGGCATAATTTAATTAATTATTTCAATTTTAATTCAATTAATATTTTAATTGCAATTGATTTAATTAAATTAAACGTGTAATTGTAAGATACAATTACCTTTAACTTTAAAACACAATATACTATCACTGCTGTACTTTAAAACTCCTAAAAATGTAAAAAATAGAAAATCTAAATAAAATGACAACCTCACTTCTCTCGTTCCCGCCAAAAAGTCTGACAACTACGAGTTTTTTTTATTTATATTTCTTAAGGCATTGGTAACAAGACCATCAACCTAATGACGTAACTTTTGGAGAAACATTAACTGTCCCTAACACTCCTCCAGTAAAGTGATAGTAGGCTTTACTGAAGTTAAAAAGGACTTCTTGGAAGAGCGCGAAAACTTCAGCTACACATGTTTATTTAGATCTCTTCTATTCTTTTCACTTACACAGAACTTTAAAACACAATATACTATCTCTGTTGTACTTTAAAACTCCTAAAAATGTAAAAAATAGAAAATCTAAATAAAATGACAACCTCACTAATCTCGTTCTTGCCAAAAAGTCCCTGACAGCCAGTATCTCCATATACACGGTAATTACCGTAGACGCACCGTAATTTGGTCTTTATCTACCGTCAAGGTATTAATGTATTACCGTGTCATATATCACCGTATTAGCATCATGAATTACGTTGTTGTAAATATTTCATGTTATGCGTAAAACGAATCTCAGTCAGTCAACTTATCAAATTTTGTAATGGCAACACTACTACTGGTTGCCAGGGGATGTGATGTGTGATGATGTGTGTGGTGGTGGGTGTGATGATGAATGTGATGGATCAACGTAAAAACTGTGTCGATTTCAGGCTAACTAATGACATGTTGGCAAAAATGAATAAATCCATTTATGAAAAAGACATTGTCATGTTAGAAGAGACTGATTCTGAATCATTGTTGTATAATAATTATGTTTGATTACTTCATATTTTAATTAAAAATATTAAATTATTTGTATAATAATTTAAAAATAAATAAAAAAAGGCTTGATTTGGTTCATAATGTTGTTTCTTTCTTTGAAAAATGACACGGTAATTTACACGGTATACTTTTAACAGATTCACCGTAATTTTGTCTAGAAACACCGTATTTTTACCCTTGCAACACGGTAACTCTCAATTTAAATATGGAGACACTGCTGACAGCTACGAGTACATGAAACAGATTGTATATTCTGTGGATTGTATTCTTCAGCCAAAGAGTTCCATTTTTCAAAATCCCCGCAAAAAAGTCCTGCCCGCCTACATATCTACCTCGTTCTTAGCCTGTGCCACACATATTGTTTGTTTTTGTACAATTCTTCCTTATGAGGAAAGACATAGGGATCTAGGCCCATAACAGCCGATGTCTTTAGTAATAAAATGATATATTCTTCATTTCATTTCATTAAAATGTCGATGTAATACATTATAATATTTTATAGTTTCTGGCGATAAATATATTGAGGCAGTCTTTCTAGTAGGATCTACTGAGGCGGATTAAGCCACTAAAAAATCTTAATATCGTACTACTAAATAAACACTTATTTCAACAATTCCACATAATGCACAACAGCGTAGTGGGACTGAAAACTATGCCAATTTTACGTTACAATATCCACAGGAAACAAATTACAAATAATTAAAATAAACCGCCCAACTGTTCCACACAACATCCCGCCATGTATTAGACCCCTATAATATTTACCGTTGAACGTTTTTATCGAAACGATCTGGCCGTACACGATACAATAGGGAAGCAAAAAGTATGCAGCAAGCCAAACGAAACGGACTATTGCTGAAAGGCTTAAAGAACATATTAGAGCGGTGAGAAACCAGCAAACAACCAAATCAGCGATAGCGGAACATCTGCTCCAATCAGATACCAATCACTGGATTGAGTTTCGTAAACCACAAGTTATTTCTTCTTATCTCCACTTTTATCCAAGAGTAGTGCGTGAAGCGATTGAAATCAAGAGACATCAAAATTTTTAGCGGGAAAACGGATACAATTTATCGACGATGTGAAATCCTGTGATTGGAGGAACAAAACCTCGCCTTTGGCATTCGGTTAAACGTGTTGACACTGTGAATATTGTGTGTAGGTATCCTGAAAACTATTTACAAATATCGGGGGTAGATGACAAAACTTCTATCTCAGACACGGAGTGAAACTTGCTGCGACAGTTTGCTGAGATGTCAAGCCAAAGTAAAAGGTAACTGCGTTAATTTTCTGTTTTAGATATTTCATAATGCAACGCCAAAGTAAAAAGTAGTTTTACCAGTAGTCTCCCCTTTAAAATGCCTCTCGGAGATTCGCCTCAATACTTTTTCTGTTTCTGATTACAGGCGGCATGTGAGTGATCTGAGGCAATATATTTAAATAGATGAGATTTGAGGAAGCGAAAGAGGTGTGTAAGGACCGCGACTCCTGGCGCTCCGTCCTCTCTGACTACCCCGTTGGGGATACAGCGTGAAGTTATGTTAAATAGAAATAAGTAATAACAAATTTTTAAAGCAAATATTTATTTTCATATATGTATAATTTTAATAGTATGTAAGAAATGTAACAATAGAATAAATAAAAAGGGGTACATTTATATTTTACAAATAAATTAGTGTAATCACAGACAATTCAAATTAATGATACAAACGTATGCAAACTTTGAAGTGTAACTTTGGGCTATATTGTTGTTGATTATATTACATGGTAAAGATATACATTCGCGATTCATTTTACAGAATTAGATTGTCTGACAATCCTTACTGATTTTCAAAATAAAATACACTAAATAGAAACAAAATTATAACACACATCATAACTAGTCATCATATATTGTATAGACTCAGGTGTTACTTAAATCCATTTCATGTGATAAATTCCTAAAATCTTTAGTTATTTTCCGCTTAAACTCCAAAAACCACCAATTGACCCGTGTTTCGTTTCTCAACGAAGCATCATCAGGATATACCAGAGATATAACAGAAATTAGCTGACCGAATCCTATCTCTGGTATATCCTGAGGATGCTTCGTTGAGAAGCGAAACACGTGTCGATTGATGGTGTTTGGAGTTTGAGCGGAAAATAGATAAAGATTTTAGGAATTTATCACATATTCATCATATATCGCACCTTAAGAATGTAAGTGACCTAATTCAAAATATCAGAATTTTAAGTTAAATAGTAAACTTAAAGATATCTGATATCCAAATATTATATGAATTTAAATGTGTCCGCTCCATTGGCTACATATCTTGAGACTATTTAAACATGTATTTGTAAAAAATCTATTATATCATTTTAGTCAAATTCATTGTCGTAGCTTGCCAAAACAAAATCTCGAAATTTTAAATTACGTCAGTTTCATTCTCAAGGTGCGATATTACGTAGGAGGTCCGTCGCCATGGTACAAGTTAAGGGGGATCAAATTGTTGCGCCAATTTAATTAAGTAATCATGACAACGACCTTGCATGTAGAGTAAGATCTAAGAAAATGTCTTTCAACTAAAAGTGTTGACTAAATTCGCGAGTTGTGCGTTCTATATTTCATTAGCTTTTCTGTACCTCTACTGTAAACCTAGTCTGCGATATTACATTTCCGTGATGAAATGAATTTATAATAATAAATCAACAATTCATTTGCTGCGGTTGCTAAGCGTTTGAAGCTAGTAGAGGTACTGGCTACAAAAGCCAAGCTGTCAAACAAAATAATGATACGAGAGTGGTTGTAGTTTAAAAACTGCAACTTTTGTGCACTATACTATACTATTCAAAATAGATTGATAAGAAATGAGACATAATCATATTATTTAAATTAATATTTAACAAAAGTAAGATAATTTCATGAAGAACAATAACGAAATCTATCATTGCCAAGTATAGTTTTATTGAAATATTAAGGTAATATACCTACTAAAATATAAGTTGTGTGCACAATTTTCATTTCAATATATTACTTACTTTTTGAAAATAAAAAGACGTTTAGATTAGTTACTGTAAAAAAAAATGTACTCCAATAATAGCAATAGAAATAGCACCTAAATCCGGTTTTTCATGAGACAAAAAATATGTCTTGTGACAGTGCAACACAGTCACTAGGTAAAGTAATAATATTAACAATATGTTCTTAATTACTTTGGATATTTTGGTTTTTGTTATAACACCATGGGCGTGCGTAGCTTTTGATTGCGAAAGATGAATGTGGTCAAGACCAGACCAGATCTCCGATTACAATCAAAATTAATGGTTGAAGTTATTGAAACTGTCTCCTTTCAGTCCCGTTTGGTACGCCCACGTTAAATACTGAAGGAATTTATACAGATATAGGTACCTCATACTTATACGTAATAATAAATCTAAATAATATGATGTGGTGTCAATGTTTCATTATTTATATGTCATATAATTATCATGTTATTGCATATACATATATCTGTGAAGATCTCGAAATAATAATTGATTGTGCATAAAGAGTTAATGACAGGGAGCCGATAAAGAGTTAATGACAGGGAGCCGTTCGTTAATTAAGTTGAATTCTGTGAAGGTAGTGAACATTTTATTTTACCGTTATAATAAAACTACTTACCTTATAATTTTAAAATTAGAAAATAATTAAAATTGTAAATTCATTTTAATTGAAGATTTAAATAATAATTATTAAACGTAGAAATTTTAAATTGCCTTTAAATATTATTTTCTAACAAAAACAAAATAAGAAAGTTTAAACAATAAAGAAACGGCCTCCAGATTATCCAATAACAGTATATTAATTGCAATAAGCACTGCGATTACCTTTTCTTGGATTATACTTGCAATATCTCTCTAATCTAAACCTTTCTACATTAAATACAAAGCTATTATAAAATTCTACACTACGCGCGCCTAATAATTACTTTACGTATCCTTCAATGCGGTAACAACTACAAACAACTCTATAACAGAGTAAAATACACTAACACATTTAACTCTCACTTTTTGACGATATCTCTAGATACTATGTTATAGATATAGCTAATACTCATGTGTATATTAAATTAAGATTTTGATGAAGGGGCAGAATAATAAATATTTCATTACAAGTATAAGCAATAAGACTTACTATTACATGTGAAATAAATTAAGGCTAAATGAGGAATTGCCCCCTCATCATTTCTCCCTGAGTAAGCTCATATTAATAATTTAAATTGTGTATTTAGAAAAGTAATAAATTTTATATGTGTACTCCAATCCTTGCTTCTACGTATGTATCTTTGATGAAAAGAATAAATACGACAGACAATCGTAGGCAGAATAATACTGAAGCAAGGAAATAAATAAAGTTAATAGCTTGCGGTAAGTAGGTAAGAACCGCGACGCTTGGCGCACCAGCCTCTTTGATTATCAAGTTATAGATACAAAGTGAGAATATTTATATATGTATTTATGCAATTATTTGAATTTATTTAATACTGTTTAAATTTAGATAGGAACAAATTTAGTGCGTTTTATTGTTTTTGTTATAATTATGATATTATTCTACTACACGTGTAATTTAACGAGGAAGTAATACCACAGATTAATTACTTGCTAGCGTAAAGTAATAACTTTAGTATTTTGTTAATTTGTATCTTTTGTAACCTTTTATGACTATATATTAATGATGTCTGTATTTATTATTAATTTTTTACTATTTTCATGTATAGACTACTTATAGTTTGTTCCTTTTTTTATAGTAGTAATCTTTAATTGACCTGTACATTTATGCTACACAATATTGGAAAATGTTTAAGTATATATGGCTGTTGATTTCTCTAAATAAATAAATAAATTTTCCAAGGATCTATCTTAAAATAGTGAAGAAATAATACTATAAAAATAAATACTAATCTATATAATGAAAGTTTTTTTCTTCGACCGCGATAAACTTGAAAACTACTGGACCGATCGGCATGGGACCATGACCATTCGACGCGGAATTAGTTGTAGATGGTTATAGTCTACTTATTTTTTGAACTCCATAGACCCTTCACCATTTTCAAACAAAAATGTACATTACGTGCAAAATTTTCACTTACGCCCAGCGAAGCGGGCGGGAAACGGTTTGTACTTTTATAAAGAAGTAAACTTTCATATAATGGATAAACATAAGAACTACTCGACCAATTTAAAAAATTTTTTCACCTATAAAAAGCTATATTATCAGCGAGTAACATGGGCTGTATTTTATTTCCAAAAAATCTCTACCCGTGCGAAACCGGGGCGCGTCGCAAGTCTAATATATAAAAATCAATGTTTGTTTATGTTAAGGGCTGCCATACCGTTCATGCGATTGCGATGAAATTAGATATGGAGATAGATTAAAACCCGTGGAAGGACATAGGCCAGGGATTCTCAACCACTGTGCCGCGGCACTTTTGTGTGCCGCCAAATTTTAGAAATGTATATAGTGTTTTTTTAATTACTTCTAATTAATCCCTCAATAAACGTACTGTTGTTTTTGTAGTACGTATTATTTTATTTTACATTTAAAATTATAATCGTAAACTATTTTACACAGTGTATAAGTAAAGAACTTTTAAACTTATCTTTTTCTTTGCGTGCCGCCAAATTTTGAAATCTTTAAAGTGTGCCGCGACGAAAAAAAAAAGATTGAGAATCACTGATATAGGCTACTTCAAAAACAAAAAACGAGGACGAAGTTGCTGGCGTCATGTAGACTTTAAATAAAATGGGAATAATGTTTCCGACTATTTTTTTCATGTCGATACAACGCAATGTTTAAATGAGTGAAACCAGAATGGGTTACTAAATAATATTTAGGTTCAGAGTTACAAGTGGTGCATATTATAAGGATAATAAATCATTTTTAGGACGCAATTTTTAATTAACTACAGGTGATCTTAAACCATTGGTATTTAAAATAAGACTATTGACAATATAGATTACATAAAGAAATTATCTAAACTATGAATTAATTAATAATTAATAACATATTAACTATTAATAATTATGAGTTATTATATTAATATATAATAATTATAATTGATTAATATTGATATATTTATTAATTTACTAATAACATTAAGCTATTAATATATTAATTATTAGTATATTAATATTAATTAATAATAATTACTGATTCAATAATAATATTATAAATAGGTAAAGTTTATAAGTTTGGATGTAGGAGGCAATCTCCGAAACTACTCATCTGACCTCAAAAATTCTTTCGGCAATATTAAAAATGGATTATCAGGGTGGATATAGGCTGTACATTATCCCATTTTCCATGCGGATGAAGTCGCGGGCAATAATAAATAGCATATTGCAAACAATTTCAATAATCGTTAGACTCCAAAATAAGCATTAGTTGTATATTATGGGTACAGACGAACTTAGAGAGGACTATGTACATATGGTATATAACAACCAGATTCCAAGTAAAAGAACAGTTCCTTTCCTAATTTGGCCAATCGGGAAATGGACACTTTAGGGTGGAAATCAGATGCACTAATCCCCTCGCCAATGACCCAGTTATTAGAGTTAAATCCTCATAACTCAATTAGAATTAAAATTGAATATCTTTCTACTCTTCCATCTTGAATTTGTCGTGGAAAGACAATTCAAGGCAGTCATAGACAAAAAGAAAGCACCCAGCCACCATGCATCCGCACGCTTATTACGTAACTTGTAGACAGCATGCGGCAGCCAATATCGCGCGATATCTGCTGTCAAAACAAGAATTTGTGTAATGTAATTTGTATAGTGGCGCTAAATCTAACGCGAAAAGTGCATTTTGCGGTCATAGAATAATAAATACGCAATCGTCATACATGATACCAATTTTATATTCAATCACCGGTCGCGCAGTAATCGCGTGGCTGTCGCTGTCTGCAAATTTTTAGGTAATAATCCCGCCGCACTGTATGATATCTGCCCTCTCGCTCATCGTCAAATCGATTGCCAACGTACCAAAGACCCCAGAGAAAGTACTAGACTATCGTCGATAAGGTTAGGAACAGAAATAGAGTTGACGTAAATTGTTGAAGATACGTCACAGGATATTTGTTTTTTTATGTGATGTGTAATAATAACTTATACTTAGGTATTTTTTTAAATTATATGTTAAATTACTATGTAAATTATACATTATAATTCATCTACTTTCACATAATAATACTGAATCATTACAATGGGAAGATTTAGGGTGATTTTCTACTAACATGCACTGCTAATTATAAGATTTACGACAGAAAAGAAATATAAGAATAGATGAAAAAGATTACTAAAGGGAGTTTTAATTTTTATGGAGTTATTTGAGTTTGACTTGTACACCATATTTTTATTCATCATATTATTTTCAACTTTGTTTTCATTACCAGGAACATTGAGACGAACTTCATTTTTTATATCAATTCGTCGGTATTGTTAAAAGCACTAAAATAGCAAAGACAGAGTTGTATATGCGATTTAGTGGCGGGAATTGTGTTGCCTAGAAATCCATAGATCATTCAGACTGATAGTACAAGAAGATCCATTTTACTTGAAATAATTGTAAGTGAAAACTTGGAATATGATTTAATACATGAAATATTTCCAAAATTATAGCGTTTCGGTTTATGAGTCCGCCTATGCAGCCCAGCCCACCCGAATTCGTCCATTACCTCCGCGCTCTATGGCGATAACAATAAAGCTGATTTGTGCAGTTGTGGTTAGATCACATTTTATCGCGGAGAAATCTAAACATTTGTTTTTGCACATAATTGTAATTAGCAAGAAAACTACGTTACCAACTAAAAAACTGTTTTAGGAATTCGAAATATTATAATTATCTATCCATTATAATAAAAATCATTTTAAAATTCTGTAGAATTTTGAAGATGCAACTGAATCTTTGTGCAAAAGGCTTCTGGATTTTTTTTTATCGAAATTTTTTAATAAAATCATGTTTCCGCGTTTAAGGATTTCAAGATAAAGAGTTGAAGTTGTATGTACCCAAATATCTATCTCTCAGTCTTCTTAGATATCGAGACCCAGGTCACCAAACACACCAAAGTCTGCATAGGCCGGACTCTTAAAGTGTATTAGACAATTTGATATAAATTGGTTTACTGATTGCTACAATATGAGACTTATAGATTGCTTATAGTATAGTAAGTATATCACATAGAAGTGTTTTTTCCCGAGGTATAGAGTTCTATTTGTGACATCATAAAATTACATTGGTTTTGTAATAATGTATATAACCATAAATTATTACTTCATTTAAAATAGATATCGCTAATTGAAATAAAGGAATTATGTTAGATTATTTTGAGTAGTCTTCGGATAAATAAACATCACACTTAATTATTTTAAAACACATAATAAACAATTTTGGAAGGAATGCAGGAATATTAAACTTATTGGACTAAGTCAGGACTGTCTACATCTAAATCGTTCAAGGTTCGATGCAAATAACAAGTTATAATTAAGAAAAAAAAATACAAAAGATATTTTTATTCATCAATGTTTGATACTTTATTAATTTATGCGTCTTTTAGTTGGTTATAAAAATTACGTTCTGCACTTTTAAGAGGTGATTGTAGTCGCATGTTTCTCATAAGAGAGTAAAAAAATACGTTACTATTTGAGGTGCTTCGAATATATTAGAAGAAGACGCGGGCCGTTGTTTGGACAGCCCTGGACTAAGTAAATGATACATTTATCATTTACTTAGAATTTTTTCACTAGTGAAATAGATTGACGTTATACACAACTGTGATCTAAGAAAAAGCTTTCTATAACCTAAATAAAAAATTTACCTAAGTAAATAAAATTGTTAAAATAATGCTTTTAATGTTTAACATTATCAACATTATTTTTTTAAGTTCAGATGTTATGATGGTTTAGTGTTTTGGTGGGAGAGTCTTATTCCTCACAGTCATAGTCTCTTTTTTATTTCCAATATTGAAATTAAATGCATTAGTATATAATGCATACTAACACTACTAGAACGGCAGTAGCATGAACGAATTCATTTACTACTAACACTATCATACTGTCCGGCCGCTGAGAGAATACGTTCCTGACTGGTTGTGATCGAATTGATGACGTAACTTTGAAAAGGCGTTGAATTTACGATAAAAATATTCTTATAATTTATTTGCCCAACTAACGAATAATTATTTATCATTAAAAACTATATTATTATATTAACTGACAATAAAGGTTATAATTTTGCACTCAAAATGTTAACTAAATAATAAAACAATATTTTTTTAAATCCATACTGCACCGTTACAAAATAATGTGAATCCATGCCAGGAAGGAAAAAAAAATAATGTGAACTATTTATTTTTGTAGAGATGTGCCAAAAATAATTGTAACGTTATCTGTAGTTATACTATAAAATAATACGCTTTTCTTTCTAATAATTTGATAATAATGGAATATACTAATAAATTTATACTATAATTGATAATATGTGGGCTTCCAAGCAAAAAGGAGTATTGAGTTAAGACTAGATTCGGAATTTAGACTAGTCAATTGATAATAAAGATTAAAAAAATATTCAAAACTTGGCACATATTTTTCGTACCAGACATTTAAAGTTGAAACTCTGAAAAAGCTTGGTTTGTGAAAAAGCATTTTTAAAGTTTGATTGAAAAAAAAACCCTTCTACTTATTTGTTTCTACTTAGAAACATCATATAAAATCATTTACTATATGAACTTGTAGATAATTGAGCATTAATTATTAATCAATTAAAATCGCGAAATGCTATTTTTTCACCCAACTTTACAAAACTGCGTATATCTTGGAAACTAAATGCCAACCACTGGACCCTTTTTGCTTGGACGCTCACATATAATTATACACGTAGGCAAAGATGATGATAAAGACAGTACCTCCTCAAGCGAATCGGAACCTGATTAAACTTGTTTGTTGTTTGTCAGCCGCAAATATTTTTTAAGATATTTTCAGTGTTAATTTTTATGTTCAATATTTCTGAATATTTTTCTCGCATTTTATTTTCTTTCTGCTAATTAAATTCTAGAATTAGAAGCCAGACAAACAAGTATTGAAAAGTTTCAATACTTGTTTGTCTAGTATTAGTACTCACCTCGTTATACATCTTTGAAAACATAATGTACGCTAGAAAAAATATGAATCTATTTCAAAAGAAAGGCGTTAACATTGTTGTGGAAACTATGGTCGTGATCAGCAAGTTATTCTTAAATTTAAATTACAAAATTCAAGTGGGTCATTTTTGGGCAACTGTGTTCGTTTTTATAATAAAATTCATTAAGAGATTACTCAATTAACATAAAAGAGATTTTAACTTGTTATTAAACGCACACTGATTGGAAAAGTATACTACAAAATTAGCGATTTCATTGAAGACACAACAATAGTCCGGAAATAATCCTCTCTGCATATGGATTTACTGGCTTTATGGATATTGTGTTAAAATAACTAATGTAGAATGATGTTGAAAAAATTATACCTGACTGAATTTCTTGTCGGTTCTTGTGTCCAGGATTTCTTTTCGAACCGAACTAAAGTAGATTTGACGTTCAAAAATGTCTTGCATCATGGGTTTACTTGAATAAAATGATTTGATTTTCAATTGTTTGTCTGGTAGAGTAATATAAGTATGTTACTCTTTTCTTGGGTCGGTTGAAGAAATAATATAACTGTTACTTTTTGCCCATCACTAGTCACGACCAACTGACAGACGTCAGGAACGCATTCTCTCAGCGGCCGGATTATAATGTAGCTAGTACTAATAATACTTAAAATAGTAATCACATAATGCGAAAATAGTCGTTAATATTAATAACAATTTTGACAGTATGACATTAAATTGAGAAGGTAAAAAAAGGAATACCTATTTATGAACTGGCAACAGTTGCAAATAATTTTACTATGTTGGTAACACTAAACTTATAGAGCGACGAGACGAGTGTTGCAATCACGCCATTTTTCTTGCAATTGCCGATGTTCTTCATATTGTTGTTCGGATATATGCTTCACAGTGGGAGGGTTCTATGGAAAAAAAATATTGTGATTATGAATTCATTCATAAACTGCATGTAACCTTGATAAATATCAAGGTATCATTATGTAAAATAAATTATATAAAAATATTGAGAACGTCTAGCGGACTTGTCAGACGTTGTCCTGTCCGAAATAAAAAAAAATCCTAAAAGCCCATTGCAACGCCACCTACCGGGTTCAATTGTGAATCTAAACCATTCAGGGACCCACTCTACTCGACAGACGTTCTTCTGCCCGAAATAAGAAAGAACCTAGCACCCGACTTCAGCGCTACCTACCGGGTTCAATTGTGAATCTAAACCATCCAAGGACCCACTCAACCTGACAGACGTTCTCCTGCTCGAAATTTAAGCTCGAAAAAAAACCTAGGACTCGATTGCAACACCACCTACCGGGTCCAAACGTGAATCTAAACCATCCAGGAACCTGCTAAAACACACAAAAAAA
Source organism: Zeuzera pyrina (assembly GCA_907165235.1). Taxonomy (NCBI): domain Eukaryota; kingdom Metazoa; phylum Arthropoda; class Insecta; order Lepidoptera; family Cossidae; genus Zeuzera; species Zeuzera pyrina. The sequence goes on from OU015639.1 coordinate 3,666,473, forward strand.
ATCGTCAAAATCGGTCAAGTCGTTTTTGAGTTTTGAGCGAGACTAACGAACAGCAATGAATTTATATATAATATAGATTGAAACAGACTATATGAGGCCTCTCAATTTAAAAAGTAATTTAAAAGTAGCAGTAATCAGCACTGATTTGGATTTAGGATTCCATACTTCAAAGGAAAAAAGAACCCTTATAGGATCACTTTGTTGTCCGTTTGTTGTCTGTCTGACAGACAAGACCATTTTACTCAGGAACACGTGGAGGTATCAAGTTGAAATTAATATCAACTACTCAGGTTTGCAATCCCCTGGAACTGTGAAAAAATCAAACTCCTAAGTCAACGTAATCAAAAGATACGGTCGTTCATATTTTGACACATGCAAGGGAATGAACACCTATAGCGTACTTCATGTTGAAATAGAATCATGAAATTTGGCAAAAACAAAGTCACAAGGTATGGGAAAAAATTCGAAAACCGTAAATTTGTAGTTATTTGCCATTGCAAACTTACATTTGCAGTTGGTGAGTACGGAAGGACGTGTCTTTCAACTGTAAAGTTAAGTTTGTTTTTGAATTCAACTTATATTTTATCGGTAAATACACAATACAAATACAGTTTAAGGTAACACGGAACCCTCGGCGCGCGAGTACGACTCGCACTTGGCCAGTTTTTAGTAATAATTTCAAATATTATCTTGTTCTGTTTTTTTATCTCATAATTTAATCTAATAATATTAACAAGACGAAAAACTACTAAGAACTACTGAGAAGTTGCCTTACCTTTATTTTTCTTGGATCTAAATTAGCTCCAAGATTTTGGACTCCTTTGGCCAATTTCGATAGTGGCGAGAATACCATTTCTCTAGTGGCACTCGACATTGGGCTGGCGATGTTCTTAAGCTGTTTGAGAGCCGACTCGCTGTGAGATTGTGTTAAGTTCAGCGCTATTTCATGCTGGGAGTTGGAGCGTACGTAGAAACTCACGTTATCAGCGGGCAAAGTTTGTAAATCTTCATAATTAATATCGCTTGAGCTGTGAGAAAGCTTTTGTGAGAGTAAGAGGGAGTTTGGTGGGTTTGGTTTCATGAACTGACCGTCTGTTTGAACTTGGATTTCCGGTGTTTTCGAATACACGCTTGACGATTCCGATTCCAAATTAAATGGATTTTTCTTACTGAGGTTATTAGGAGTTTTCAATGTTTGTTTTCCCGTACCAGTGGCTATCATCTCAGTGGTTGGTACAAATACATCTTGATTTTGATTTTCTTGATCATTGGGTTCTATTTTAGAAGAATAAAGCGGATTTTCTATCAGATCACAGTCATTTTCATCTGTTTTCAGGGCCTCTGATGCTTTTCCGATATAGTGTTGAGTGTTTTCGAAGTTATCTAGCGTCGGTTCGAATATATTAGTTCTATTTTCATCATCGGATGAGTAGTCTGAGCTCAGACCATCAGACAAACTGCCTTTCTTTTTATTGTCCAATTTCGTTTGGCCTAAGGTGAATATTTTCTTTGTACGAGATGTGCCTTGGTCGAATTTCAGCTGGAGGCTGGGTCTCGCGCGAGCATTCAGTGAGTGCGATAGCTTGTTCAATTTGTTGAATTGCTCGGTCATATTGTTCAGGGCTTTCGATCCTGAAAACAGAAAAATATATTAACTTATGGAATAAATACATTCATGAGTACCCAAAAATAAATTCGATATTAAAACTTGACAATTCTCCTCCGCCCTATTTTCACCGAAACTACTAGACTAAGAATTGAAAAAAAATAAGGGTACATAATTACAAAGCCTTACGAAATACATATACGAAATATAATGAGTCCTAGACCTCAATGATTTTGTATAATTTTAGATGTATCTAAAATTATACAAAATCATTGTACACGATAGTTGAAGCTAAGATAGAAGATAAGAAAGACTAAAGCTGACCATGAGATGAAAATAGCGAGTGTCAGTATATGAATATGTAAAATCTCTCATATTTCGGTGAAGTTAGGATTGTAATGTATGGCGATGCTTTTAACTTCTCTACTTTATTAGGAATACAGCTCATATGAATGTCTTATTTATTAATTACGGCAAGGAATATTTATGTGTGAGTCGGGTTACAAGTGACCAAATATTATATATAAAGAATTAAAGTATTCAACAAATAGTATTTATTACAGTACTGATGTATTATTTATAGATACCGATATTATTTACAGATTTATTATAAATAGTATCTACATCTTTTATGAAATATTTCTCTCGCGGATCCGCTAGAAGGAATTTCTTATAGAAATAAATAATAGGTACCATTTGCTCTTCTTTCTGTATCTATCTGTCTACTTTATATATATTGTTGTGTGCACTAAATTGTTAAATAAATTAATAAATATTAATAAAAAAAAAAATGCTCTAAATTTAAACTCGAATTACTCGTTCAATGGTGAAAGATGTACTGACATCCATCGAGTAGCTCCACGTTTTTACCAAACAGATTCTACTGGAACCTTATTGATTATTGTAACGTGTAACAGTACACTAACGGTCTGTGTGGCAGTTTCTATATTCTTCCAGGAAAGTAGCGATGGTAGAGGGACAATACGTAGGATCTGTTGCAGCACCGCGCCCGTTACAGAGTGGGGGGCATGGAACGTACCTATGAGGAAATTATCAAATAAAGAGACAAAACGAGTTAAGCGATAAAACGATGCTATAATTTTCTTGCAGACGCCGCGTTCTTGTCATTAATAGCGAATGTGAACACTAATTACTAAGCAACGCCCATGAAATTTGTAGGAAGTACCTAGCCACACATTCTTCACGTGGTCATCACGTCGCCGAAAGCTACCCTGCCCGCGCATTCCATTCCTTTCTGCTGTGGCTCTCTTCCTTTGCTCCAGGCAGAATCACAGATTAGATAATAGTGACAGAACGGAGTTTAGCGTGCATAGTATAGCTTAGACATGTAAATAGTGTAGTTTGTTAGATCACTGTCTTCAGATACGTACGGTAACCGCGTCGCGAAGAATTTCGAGACCAATAAATGCGCCCTCATACTTTCAACACTGATCAATTCAAGTTCAATCGTGTCAAGTTTAATGGATGAGTAACAAAGGGTTAGAAGGAACGCGTCGTTTCTTCCCTTACTTATCATCCTCCATTACTTAGCATTACATTAGCATACATTTTCGATATTAAGTGGACAATCAAAAATTTTTGTTGAAAGATAATGTTGGATCGTTGGCGCAGCTGTAGAGAATCTGCAATTCGAGCCTCCAGGTTCGATCTTCGGTTATTAAAAATTAAACTTTTCTAAATCCAATTGTTACGGGCATTTTCCTCACTTCGTTGTGTGTACTCATTCACAAGCCAGTGCTTAGATTGGAGTATTAAGTTTTGTCTAGTTGTACTGTGCCCTTCCCTAGTCGCGTGAATGATTAAAAACCTAGAAAGTCGGTCGACAAAAAAAAGGACACTTTTAGGAAACGCTTTTAGAGCAAATGCTCCATCCGTTGATACTTGGTCCGAGGATTTGACGTTTCCAGAGTAACCGGTTTTTGAAATTTTTTAAATAGTGATGTCCCCCTATGTCGACTTCATCATTATTAGTTTGTAGCGTTTGCTCTAAGGCGACGAGCGGCGTTATTCACATGAAATCTTCTTGGATAATTCCTTTCATGAGATAGTGATAGCACAGTACAAGTAAGCAAGCAGTATTATATCTCGGCAGTATCCTTGAGATAGTTACCTACGGTCGCTCGGTACGTAAACACGCAATAGGGCTGCCGACTGGGACTGACTGTTTTTCTTGGGTTACGTATTTGATAACAGGTACATTACACAGGTATATTAAATTGTCATATTATCTTTTCATTTTTTAAATAAATAAATAAATTTTATATTATAGCAAATTTCACAAGTTTTTATGTATATAATTCAACTAGTATTTTATTTCCAGTTTCAAAAGTTTGTGAGTTAGTATGGTGGAAATGGACAAAAAAATGCATGTGTTTTTTGTGTGCAGTATAATTAAAAATCAGCAACAAAGTAACTAGATCATTATGATAATATATTTCCTACAAATGAGCAACAGAGAAATATTTCCGGTTTCGATATAGATGTATTCAAACATCCATACACTGAACATTGTGCTCGTAAACGTGATTGACATAAAATTTCGTCGGTAAATGCGCGGGAGCGTCTCACACCGTCCGACGACAACGGCGGCGCACTCGCGACTGTTGTATGGCGAAAAATGCCGAGATTTCGGGGCGCGTCGTTTGGGAGCGTTTGTATGAAGATAGAATACTGCTAGCTTACTTGTACTGTGGTGGTTGCCTCGAAAATGTATGGACATTTGTAGCTATAAGAAAAATGGATAAAATAGTAAAAAAAAAAAGAAAAATACAATACTGTTAAAGGAAGAGCAGCAAGGCCAATAACGATGTTCATTTATTCGGATCATTTATTACATTATGAAATGGCGACGCTACAGGGCCATATCAGCACTAAATTAAACGGATTAAATGCTAAGACTGGTCAATCGATTTAGTTGATATCGACTTAATTTTTTCACTTGACAACACTATTTTAGCTGGCCACATAATTTAAAATTTTGATACATTGAAATGTCAAATCACTATACCAAATTAAAAGTTTATTTGCAAGATACTCAAATCGGACAAGATACTTAAGATTTACATGTTAAGTGTTTTAGCTAGTTTTGGTTAGTCTATTCGCACAACTAGGGAAGGTCACAGTTCCCTAGTTGCGCGAATAAACTATAGATAAATTGGTCAGCGATTTCTTTTATTTAAACGTTAAATATGAAGGAACTTCCGCAGTTGGAAGCTAAATCGCAATTATAAACTATTATGAAGTATGTAAGGCATTTACACATTATATGCATATGGTATAGCCGGCCCGATGTAAGCATGTAAACCGCAAAAACAGACTTACCGACGCTCCTTATATCGGCTACCAGCTGTGTTTCACTGACATTCCTCGTCAAAGTTGGTAACTGTGACAGGTTTAGATATAGTGACGACCGAGCGCCGCCAGGATGAGACTGCTGAGGATGTACCTGACAAATAAGGAAACAATTTACATAGAACACATGAAGTTAGTACTGTCTTTTTTATTCGTCGTTCCATCTTTTTCTATCTTACTTAGAAAGAATGCAGCCATGCAGAATTAGCAGCCATATTGTATGCCACTTAATGTGGCATACAATATGGCTGCATTTGATATGTTTTGAATATTCTAAATTTAAATTATTTAATTTAAATTTAATTTAAATGTTGCAAATTGTTCCAAAAGCACCGTTAGTGGCCCTCCGTCAGTCAAGTTTACTGACACTTCTTCAATAAAAATTCAACTTTATGCCGCATATATTACGTCCGATTTTGACTTCGATCACAAATAAAGAATTCACAGTCTCCTGTAAAATCTAAACAAATCATCGTCCGAATTGACGTATATCTTTTTAATATAGTATAGTATTATCGGTAATATTGTGTTAATCTAAAGTAGACCCTACTGTCAAACCATAAGGTTATAAAAGCTCGTAAATGGTTCTTGCATGACATTGAGAGGAAGTTTGTTAAAAAAAAAATTTAAATGCAATCTTACGTCTCGTGCGTAAAGTATAATTCACATAATCTATTTGCAATGCTATATACGTCGTTGTGATCTGTTACGTAAAAGTGACAAGGATAAGACATATTGTCAGGCAATATTTAAAAACATGATTACGAATTTGATAAAAAAAGCTACGTAACGTTATTACTATAATGAAATAATGAACACGTATATATATATAATATTATTTAATTATTAACCGAAAATAAGAATCTCTGTCTTTTTAGCGTTCTTGATGTGTTGTTTTTACAATTTTTGAAGGAGCACTTTGACACGGTCGCTGTTTCGAATACTACTAAAACAGAGGTGCACTCAAATACTTATTTGAGTGCATATTTGGTTCGGACATTTTTGGAGCATTGATTGTGTATTTAATTTTTTATTTGTGATCAAAGGATTTTAAAATAATTTGAATATGTAGCAAATTATGTTAAACTTTATTTTAAAAGTTTAAAAATATTAACTCTGCCTTCCCTGTACATATATGAATCACTAGTATTTGTAAAATCAAATATCGACATGTTTCCAAGACATATGGAGGGTAGACGTGAAGGAGACTTGTACTTGGCGATTTCGAAGAAAAAATGGAAGCATGATAGTATATTTTGTCAGGCTCAAAAAATATGCAATAAAATACCAAAGGTAATAAGAAACAATAATAATATATTATATTCTTTTAAAAATAATGTGAAAAAAATATTAATAGATAAGGCATATTATATACTTTTAAGACGCGGTACCAGCGTCCGAACTGTACTTTTGGAGGGGGTGAAGGCGGGGCAAAGTATTCCCCTCCGCACGGGGGCATGCGTCTCACCGTGTACAGCAGGTTTGTCATGAGTCATGACAGTGCGGCGTGTTAAAAATATAATTTATTTCAACACATAATATGCCACAGTGTAGTAATTATTATGTAGAATTTTCGTGAATTTTCTATAAAGTTAATATACCTAGCGGGAATTTTTAATCCATACTATAGTATCCATACTATTATCCGTAGGTACTTATGCGAAAATCTGTCTGTCTGACTGGTACGTTTTCACTGCATAACCACCGGACTAATTTTTATGAAATTTGGCAAGGAGATAGTTTGACACCAATGGACGGACATAGGCTATTTTTTTTAAATCTATGAACCGATTAAGATGAAATTGGATACTGACATAAACCTTTTCCATTAAAAACATAGAAAAAAATCTACCCCTAAAGAAGTAAACGGGGGATGTAACTTTATAGGAAAAATGCTAAACCACTGAACCGATTATGATGAAATACATCATAATCGGTTCAGCGGTTTACAGAGATACTTAGCGGAAATACAGAGATAGTATTTGCCCAAAAACAAATGTAGGCTACTTTAAAAATGACGTGGTTTTTTATATATGTGACGTCATCATGAATCCAATATGGCGGTCCGGCTTAGTAGGAAATAACTTTTTTGTTCAACACCCACAATATGGGTATCAAATGAAATGGAATACGCAGGGGAAAGTTTCTGTATATGTGAAGTAATTCATAAATCCAATACGGAGGATTCCAACTAACACCAACAACATGGGTATCAAATAAAATGGAATACGCAGGGGAAGGTTTCCGTATATATGACGTCATCATAAATCCAATATGGCAAATGTACCACAATAGAAAATAAGTTTTTTGTTCAACACAATATGAGTATTAAATAAAATAGAATACGCAAAGGAAGGTTTCTGGATGTTAAGTGACATGCGGTATTTCAACACATACTGTGCACTTGGCGGACATAAATTTTTTGAATAAAGAGATAATGGGTGATAATGAAAAACAAAGTAGGCTACACATTAGTTTTCGTACACATACTATCTCTGTACCAAATTTCATCATAATCTATTCAACGGTTTAGCATTTCCCATACAATATTTCATCTCCCTTTTCACTCTCTCAGCCTATGTCCGTCCCTTAGTGTAAAACCAATCTTCATGGCAAATTTCATCAAAATCGGTCTGGCGGTTTAAACATGAAAACGACCCGACAGACAGACAAATTTTCGCATTTTTAATATTAGTATGGATTATGAACGTATACGTTAGCATTATGCTATACTTCTTTTTTTCTACACTGTGACATTTTTTCTTGCAGTAAAATGTTTTCAAATACATATTTCCAGCAATTATTATTGATAGGATTAAATAATCGATTATAATTGTAGTTTACAATTTTCCATAATTATGTTATATCGTGATATTGACATAAATTAATATTCTATAATTTCAGTTATTTATTATATACTGTTATATATAGTACTGTTTATTAATTTAATATTTTTGATTCCTCTAATTCAATGATAACTGAATTAATTAAAATTACTCGATTATGTGCGAACTATTTTTCGGGAATAATGTAATCGAGAATATAAATAGAAGAATATTGCCTTTGGCAATTTTATCTTACAATGTCCAATTTACCGCTATGTATACAATTTTATCACGAGTTATATAAAATATTTATGAAGTAAAATCGTTCTTTTTGTATTTATTTTCGTTTTATGTATGAAATTCAAATTTTTGAATTTAAAACGAATGTGTTTTACATACGATTATCCTATGAATGCGCTGCACAAACCGACAGCGATCCTACCTCTAACATGGTCCCGACTGGACTGTAATGAGCGAAATTGACACGCCTCGAAGTAGAAATCGTAAAGTTAAGTAATATTTTAAAATTATAAAATAAGGATTCTTAAATTAATAAATCCAACTTACTACTACCCTTGGAAATGCGATGACAGTTATTTACGTATAATTTTTAACGCATAAATGTCGATAGATTTCATATGAAGCAACTTCTAAACCATTAAACTAACATAACTTTGTGATGTTTATTGATGCTATGAAATATAACAAATCACGTAACGAAGCCCATACTTCTCTCGTCGACATCCTCGTAATTAACATATATTTTTTTAGAGATCAAACTTTAATATTTCATTACAAACAATGCATTTAAAATCTCGCAATGTCGAAGCCACCTCGCCTTAATAAGTTTCTAAAATGTCGGTAATTTATAAAAAATGACAATGAATTTGATGATTTGATGTAACACTTTTCTTTTTTTTATAATATAATTTTAAATAAGGGCATTACTGGGAACTCCTCCAGAGTTCGTTGTGTGGTCACACAATCTGTGTAATTGTCTGGAGTATTATTATTATTATTAAATATAATGATGACCTATGTATGCCCTTAGGGGTGGAACACAGTGAACGGAAATATGTATTATAATTTATAACACCATTAATACCTGTGATTCACTAAATAAATCTTTTATGTGATAAGAAAGCTAAGAAATGTTTAATAAGCACGATTTAGTTGTACCATGATCGCCGTACTAGCGCTGTATCAGTGTACATACCTTTGACTTCCTCTTTTCCAGTTTAATTCCATCGTGGAACGGTATCGGTGGTAATTTTACGACATCGCGTGCTACTAATATCGATTCACATATTGAGTGCAATGATTCTGAAAAAAAATGATACAATGTTTGTAGCGAAACAAATATAACATTATCACATTTTGACAGTATTGCCATTATTTATTAATGAGCAAATTTTTTGAATAATCTACTAATATGCAATAATAATATGTAATAATATGCAATAATACAAAAGTTGCAAGCTGAAATATCCTTATGCATAAATTGTTCAATAATAATTGAGACTATAATATTGACGACCTCCGTGGCGCAACGGCTTAGGGCGTCGGAAAGTAAACGGGGGTTGCGGGTTCGATTCCCGTCCCGAGTCTGGGTGTTTATGTATAATATGCATATATTTACAAAAGAAAAGTATATAAGTAGTTTATCAGTTGTCTAGTACCCATAACACAAGCGCTATGCAGCTTACTTTGGGATTAGATGGCGCTGTGTGAAATGTCTGAGTATATTATTATTATTATTTCCATCCATGTATTTTAAGAGCAAGCAGTTTGAATTACACAATATAAATAAATATTGCTCAAAAAGCTATACTTCCTCAGTGTTGTCCACTCATAATTATTGAACAGTGTGTTAATATAAATGAGTAGTCGGTAGAGCTAAGTTACAATTACAACCCCGAGTACCCGCGCGCGCCCGCGCGCCCGAGCGGTGACGTCACTACGGCTCGCATCTTTGTTACCGATACGCGCGTGCTCGTTTAGTTACCTACATACCTCTTTACTTTTGGATTATTTTTGTTAAGTTTTTTATTGATCATTGTTGTTATTATTGTTTTGTTTTGAGATCATTCATTTTGTATTATAGATGTTTCGGTTCGGAATTTTTTCACTGATACTTTTTTGCATTGCATACCCGAATGGATAATGATGACATCCGCGCCAAGTGCAAACTTAACTGAACCGGGTTGTACATTTGAATTAATAAAAAGGTAGATATATAAATAAAAACTACAGGATTTCTTATTTTTTAAAACTGTAAAGTCAAATGTTTCAGTGGAATATTCGGAACTAAATACTTAATGTTTAAATTTTATAATATGGCAATTTTGTGGATATAGTTTTATATGGGAACGGGACAAGTGAGGTTGACATTTTGTTTAGATTTCTATTTTTTACATTTTTGGGAGTTTTAAAGTACAAAAGTGATAGTATATTGTGTTTCAAAGTTCTGTATAAGTAAAAGAATGGAGTAGGTCTAAATAAACCTGTGTAGCTGAAGTTCTCGCGCTCTCCCAAGGAGTCCTATATAACTTCAGTAAAGCTTTACTGCATTGTATCACTTTACTGGAGGAGTTTTACTATAAGAAAAAACTAATTTACTTCTGATTCTGCTTATAATACGTGACATTAGCAAATGCGCTAAATTGTGCGCCATGTCATAAAGAAATTTAAAAAAAAAGCTTTTGATTTTGGTACTTCTCGCTTTTTTAATTGCTGACGCTACAGATGGGTGTTACAAATTTGGTTGTCTTGTTTTGGTCAGTTTGTCTGTGGCATTGTAAGTCTTGAATGGATTAATCCATTCGAATGCTGTTTTTTGCGCTTTCGTAAATTTTTTGACTGGCCAAAGAGTCCCATGTTCGATTATCACCAGGTTAAATTACACGACACGACACGACACGACGAACGAATTAACGAATGACACGAAGTTTTTTAAATTATTTTGGGGGTAGAGTCTGTATTAGTGATGTGCCGGATATCCGTATCCGTATCCACATATATCCGAGGAAAAAGAAAGATCCGGATCCGTATCCGTTACTTTTTGGCGGATCTTTTACCTTATTAATTTTCAATACATAGATTAAATTCTATATAAGTCGAAACATCACCTGTCACGCATCTTCCTGTCACGCAAAGCGTCAAGTGGCGTCAACTATCTTTTCAAGGTCACGAGCACCGACACCGATCGAGTAAGAAAGTTAAGATCCGTATCCGTAGCCCCGGATCTTGACACCAAATATCCGTATTCGGATCCGTATCCGCGGATATACATTTTTAACGATCTGGCACATTACTAGTCTGTATAGTGGATGATACCCATAATACAGGCATAATAGTATATTTAAGGTCATAATGGTATAAATGTCTAGAGTATTTATTTTAGACTTCAACTAGCAGGTCATGAATATTTTTTTACGCCTTGTTTTGTTGGTTAGGTCTGGAGATGAGTGGTTAATTACAGTGGTTAGAGTTAAGACTCGTTAGAGTTGTTTCCTCACCAATCATCTCATCATTGGTGGTGATGACGACGGCCATGTTGTTGAAGAACCTGAGCGAGGTAGACCGGAACATATGGAAGTAGCCTGACTCATTGTGGTAACTATAGTTTATTCGAATGCAGTGTATCAGCTCACCGCTGCTTTTGCGACCCACGCTGAATATCTACATGGAAAATACACATTTGTTTATACATTTAATAGAAAGAAATCTTACCATTATGCCTTTCTATATTAGGTGCACATAATGATCGCTTTTTGACGTATGCATTGGTTTATTCTTCTTTGTATAGAATGGTACAGGTAGCGGCACGAGAGTTTAGCGGTGAACGAAATGTGGAGGGGATAGCTGCGTATGGGTACTGTCGCAAGAGACACAGTACGACTGGAGAGCCAATTAGCGCTTACGAACGAACACGGTATGATTGGAGAGCCAATGAGCGCTCACGAACGAACATGGTATGCCTGGAGAGCCAATGAGCGCTTACGAATGAACACAGTACGACTGGAGAGCCAATGAGTGCTTACAAAAATACGCACGCTCGCCCCGCGTCCCGCTAACTTCCCAAAGAGACCCTATTTTAGAATTCTGCGTAATAACGGTCACCGCTAGACTTTTGTGCCGCTACTTATAGCAGCCAATAATGTATTGGAATCACAAATTTACTACTAACAGATATGTCGTTAGTGAGATGTGGCCGTTATAGACTTTCTTGGTTTGATAGCCTATGTTTTGTCAGACCGGACTTTGCAGTCTAAAATACAGCATTCTACCACCACGCCCAAAAGAGTCTCTATCTCACATACATTTTTATATTAATTTTTCACTTGTATAGTTAAAAAAATGATCAAAAAACTTAAAATCATTAATATACAAAGATTTGTTTGGTTCTTATGTTTCTCAAACAGTCAGTGTGTAACAGTTAACAGTCTTAAAACATTGAGCAAACCGATAGAAACAAAATAGGTGTATTCCCATTCCTTTCCATTACAGGCTTACGCCATATATTTCTTTCGGTCTAACAATTCGATAGCGTGCAAGGTGATATCTACAAGTAAATCTGTGATTTGAATGAATTCCATACAGAAACATAGTCCAATCCACTTTAAATTTTTGAATACTGTCATATTTCTTCATGTAGACATTTATCAAATAGCCTCACATAAAGAAATCAAGAAGTGTAAGATTAAAGCTGCGAGGTTGGTACTCAACAGAACTCAATTGGATATGTCCCTCCCTATCCACCATTCTCGATTTGAGGTAATTTTTTTATCAGATGCTCATAAGTCACAAGTAACAAATAATCTAGATTTTTATTTTCAAAACAAACAGTACACATTTTTTTGTTTGTACGATTCTTCCTCGAGAAGGAAGGCAAAGAGATCTATGCCCATACAGCCGATGTCTTCAGTAATAAATAGATATATCCTACATATGATTTCACTAAAATATCAACGTAATACATTTTAATGTTTCTTGGAGTTTCTGGCGACAAATATACTGAGGAGTCTCTCTAGTAGGATCTACTGAGGTAGACTAAAGCACTAAAAACCTCTCGATATCACAATAGTAGCACTTATTTAAACAATTTCACATATTGCACAATAGCGTAAATACTACGCAAAACTACGCAAATTTTACATCACCATATCCACTAGAAACAATTTGCGAATAATTAAACGTGTAACCGCTCCTCATAAAATCCCGCCAAAATTCTCAAACATTCAAAATTCGAAGTTTAAATTTTTTTTTGTATCTACTATTCTTCTATGCAGTGGCCAGCTTATGCAGAAAATATTTTGACAAGTATCGAAGTAAGTTGAAAATACGAAACGCACGCGAAAAGTTCTTAGCTATTTTTAACATTTCTACTACTTTAACCTCAGTTGTTCTTATAGTATTTTGATAAGAAATAGGATCAATTGGAATCAAAAAGAATGCTTGTCTAAATAGGCCATTTTCTTTCACAAATTTTTCCCAAATGTGTAAATGCGGATGAAAATTTCTCTAAGATAGACAGGAAAACGTCTTAAAAACATTTTCCTGTACGATGGTTGAGATGCTCACTTTACTGCCCTGTAAAATTTCCACCCTGTATAACTCGCTTGATATTTCGTACGCTTAGAATTTGTCTAAGAACAATAACTAACATGTACAAGCTATCAATATCACAGAAAATATAAAACAGAGAAGTGAAACTTAGCTTACAAGGCGAAAACTGTAATTCCTTGATATTATCGAAGTCGGAGGCCTTAGGATAGGAATGTATAATAGGCCTCCGGCGTATAAATTCTTAACTCCATACAATCTATCTGAATTAACTTAGCCTTGAATTACCGTAGAGTTACTGTCGAGGATGCCCAGTTCTACAGAAGTAACATCACGCAGCGGCACTCTTTGTACCGATAGAACTCTGTCTGAAGTTTCATCATAATCAGCCACGTAGTACGCGTCGCTTGTTAATAGTAAAACGCTATCCATCTCCGTTTCTTGAGGGTCGCCAGTACTGCAATTTAAAAAAAAATCGTAAATGAAGTGTATTTGAAGCACAGATTAAGATTTGAAGGAAGGAAGAAACTTTCAACTTGATTACATATTGATATAACCTTAAAATGTAAAAACATTGGCATCGTCTATTTTTAGCGTTCTTATCTATACCATTTAATATTATAAAGAGTTAAATTTTGTTTGTTTGTATGTAATGGATAAACTCAAAAACTACTGAACGAATTTAAAAAACTCTTTCACCTATAGAAAGCTACATTATCTGCGAATAACATGGGCTGTATATTATTTAAAAAAAAATTCTACCCGTGTAATGCCGGAGCAGGTCGCTATTAAATTATATATTGGTGATTATGTTTATGTTAGGCAGCCCTAGGAGTTTCGTAGTCAAATGTCAAAAAAAGAAATGCTTATTATTTCTTCCTGCTCTCAAAATTTAGAAAGAATCCTTACTTGGGATCAGCATCGATGAGGCCCCACGAGCCTAAAATTGGTTCCGTATCGACGACTAATTTCTTACAGTCGTCGATAAGTGATTTGACATGTTGAGCCATCGACTCCGTATCAGGAATTGATTGTTCCTGAAATAAACATGTAGCAAAGGGTTTTTGTCCCCAAAAATATTGCCATAAGTATTTTTATGGTTGAAATAGCGGCTTTAATGTTTATTTAATGGGATCATCTATAAATTACGCATTAGAATAATATGTTATCATATTGTTAAGTATATGACACGTCATCGCTCTACTTTCGAATTGCAACTTAGTTCTTATTTCGTTAATTTGCGTATACCAATCGATATGTTACCAACCAATCGATCTTAAGCAACCGACCGATAGACCTTAAACCTAACAATGCGTTTTTAGGTCCATAGCTCTGCAAATCCTATGTCTCGAGATATAAGTACTAAAAGTTGCGCGTGACATGACTTTCGATAATCGACTTTCAAGTCTTCAACATAAGGTCCAATCGTAAAAATAATATGGGTGAGTTATTTTCCAATACGTCACGTCGTCAGGTAGTTCTATTAGAGGTGGACAGAGCATGAAAAGGTAACAAAATCACATCTTCAATTTAATGTCTTCATTAAAATATTAGCTGTTTCTCGAGGTTTTGCCGACGTTAAATTTGGTATTTTCGGAAAAGTAGTCCAGATTACTTTTTAAAAGTTACCTACCAATGAAAGTTCCGTTAAAATAGGTTCAGCCGTTTCAGAATAGCCCAGTCAAATAAACAGACGGACAAATATTTCAGGAAAACGTTTTTGGGTTTTGGTTATGTGCAAATAATCATATAAGCTTAAGAAAAAGCCTTTATTTCGTACTCACAGACATACACTTCAATTTTATTTATATGTGTAGATATAATTACTATTGCTTGTGTATTTGTATGTATTCATGTTGCTTTATTCTTCTTTGAAGTACTCTTTCGTTCGCTGTACTCTTGTTTTTTTTTCTTTATTTATAACATGGCGCACAGTTTAGTGCATTTGCTAATGTCACGTAACAATAAATAAAATCACAAGTAAATTCGTTTTTTCTTATCGTAAAACTCCTCCAGTAAAGTGATAGTAGGCTTTACTGAAATTATAAAGGACTTTATGGAAGAACGCGAAAATTTCAGCTACACATGTTTATTTAGACCTACTCCATTCTTTTTACTTAAACAGAACTTTAAAACACAATATACTATCACTTTTGTACTTTATAACTCCCAAAAATGTAAAAAATAGAAAATCTAAACAAAATGTCAACCTCACTTCTCCCGTTCCCGATAAACAGCCTTGTTTGGTATTCTTCTGTGAGTTACTGTTGTCAACTCAGACCAAACATCAAAATGACCGGAACTTTTGCTTTAAGAGCGAGTCCATTTTTTGTTGGTGCGAGGTTCTAGACTTTTACTAAAGTTCATAGTCCAACAATACACGACTGAATATGACATATTTTGATTTTTGTGAATACTACTGGCCAAAACACAAGACACAAGAGTATTTAGCAAATGATTATTTCAGTACTGCAATTTTTTGTACGTCAAGTCGAGCTGACATGAAATTACATCGACAGTGAGAGGATGTCAAATTTACTTTACCAATTTGATTCGTGTTTACGCTAAATGAGATATAGAAACACAAAAATTCGTTTGACACGGCGATAAGAGCGACAACTCATTATGGCAATGTCCATTGTCCCATTGTCATACTTGGCCCGACGTCGCTTCCCTGTTAGTTCGTGTGTGTGTGTGTGCGTGCCACCGACTTAAGTTGCAGACGAGCAGCGACAACTCATTTTACCCCCGACTATTAAGGTTCTCGGTCCCAGGTCGCTTCCCCGTTTGCTCGTGTGTGTGTGTGTCTGCTTGCCCACTTACGTTGCAGACGAGCAGCTTGACTGGCGTGCAGCGCAGGCCTTGAGCGGCCGCGGCTGCGTCTTCGGGCTGGCCCGAAACCAACTGCGGCGGCAGGTCTCGCGACTCGCCCGTCATTACGTCCACAGCCGCCTGCCGTAGCGCGTCCTTGAACGTCGACAGGTAGTACCTGCCCACGGTACATTCTGGACTTACGGTACATTCGGTACACACATATGACATACACCACTTAACCTATAGAGCCGCAATATTGGACCATTCTATTCACCATTGCTCAGTTTTTGATACAAATAAATGTCAATTCTCGATCGCATTAAAAGAGTAAATAATCAATACTGGCATTTACCGGAATATACATTTCTCTATATTTTGGTAGATATTTAAACACTTACATAATGGCTTATTGTTCTATTCGGTGATGCGGCAAAAACAGCAAAAAAAAACTATACAGCAGACATTATTTCATTTCGTCGGTAAGTAACAGTAAATATTATACATTTTTCAAATTTACATTCATTTTCTCACAGGTCAAGTTAAACTGGACAATCGAGTGACGTGTTCGATGACGTGTATTTATGTCTCGCTTTTACCCTAGTGCAATATCTATTACGTTATCTCAATCTATTCATACGCACATGTACAAAGGTTTTGTCTCACCAATTGGCGTGCAGTAACCGTAACAGTGTTTAGACGTAGATTGTTTTCCAAACAAAACAAATGACATTTCTACTCTATAGGTTAAGTGCTCCATGTACATCCTATCATATCGCCTATCCTATATTATAATACGAGCAATATATGTTTATAATCGCATTCTTAAAACGGCTCCATCGATTTCGATTATATTTACAATATAGAGGTTTACGGGGTCGAGAAATCGATCTAGTTAGGTCTCAAATCTGGGAAAATTAGTTTTCTCCGAATTTTGCACACTTAATTGGTTTTGATTGGTAACTTTGCAACAGATATTACCTTTTCAAGCACAGTTAAATTAAAGCAGTAAGTTAAAGCATAAGTCTACTACGCCGAAGTGCAGTCTTTGATATACAATCGAACCTAAAAAACGCTGAGCAAAACTCGGTTGCCCAGGTATTAATAGACAAAACGCGAATGAAAAGTGAAACTCAATAATATACCTGTCCATAATTGAGATCGTGTACACTTGTTACCTAAGTGTGTGTACAGATACGCGAAATAGGAGTAATAGACGTCGAGTTGCGGAAACGAGCCCTCTTCAAGTATCAAGTGTGTACGGATAAACCGATATTTATAACATTCGCCTTAATTATGTCATTTAAATATACCCATAGCTCGTAACAATCCATAGGTACTAATCCATTTTAATGTTATAAATGGAAAATGTCATAAATTCCTAAAATCTAAGATAGGATTCGGTTAGCTAACCAGCACCGAAATACGGTGCTGCTTAGCTGACCGAATCCTTTCTCTGGTATATCCTGAGGATGCTTCGTTGAGAAACGAAACACGTGTCGATTGGTGGTTTTTGGAGTTTAAGCGGAGAATAGCCAAAGATTTTAGGAATTTATC
Organism: Zeuzera pyrina; assembly: GCA_907165235.1. Taxonomy (NCBI): domain Eukaryota; kingdom Metazoa; phylum Arthropoda; class Insecta; order Lepidoptera; family Cossidae; genus Zeuzera; species Zeuzera pyrina. Next base: position 3,684,209 of record OU015639.1, read on the forward strand.
ATATGAAATGGATTTCCGCAAAGTAACACCTGAGTATACAATATAAATCGAAAAGTTACTCTGTTTGTTACCTTTCCATACCTTAATTGCTGAACAGATTTCAATATGATAAGAAGATAGATTGCATTCTGTGGAAGGTCATAGACTACCTTTTGTCCCAAAAATAATATGGAAGGGGGTGAAATAGGGGATGAAAGTTTGTATGAGGAACCCGTTTCTCAAATTATTGATATGAAAATTTATATTTAAACTTATGATATAAAATAATGAGATGATTTTGCAAAATCATTTCTCAAGAGGTTGAAATAGGGGACGTTTAAGAATTTATACAAATCTTTGTACCTATCTAATACTAAATACTGTCAGTTTCGATAAAATTAGGCAAAGAGATTGCTTACATCTTGAACGAATATTTATTTTAAAATTATAATAAAATGAAATAGAAAAAGTTTCCCCATATGGTGCCTCCAGACTCAACGAGTCACTCGGCGAGGCGCTCGAGCGAGCGTTGCCGAGGCAAGCGCTAACGAGCGTCGACCGTTCACACTCTCGCTTTAATTAGTCGTTGCCTTGAATTCGCAGATAACGGTCGATGAATTATGCTAACAGCTTTGTGCGTTCTCAGCTATTATAATTAAGTTCGCGTAACTACGTTAAAAAGGTACGTGAACCTTGGAAAAAGAGAAAATGGTGGAAGCTCTATATTCGAAGTTTATGCTATTTTTATAGGTATGTCGGAATAGACACGGGGCAATTCGTGCTTTTGCAACTCAGCCATGAGAAATAGGTACCTAATCTTACAAGAAGCGAACTACTCCATAAAATACAACGTTAATACAAAGTTAATGTGCAAACTAAAGAAAACTCTTTGTAACAATTATTACGTAGGTAATTGGAAATTTAATAATGGCAAACGATCCATCGGAGAAAATGCTATCGCACCGGCCGCCGTAGTCTAACAGACTCAGCGCCGGCGCCGACGTTCCGTTAGCACGTCATCGGAAGTCGCGCTTTGCCATTATATAGTCAAATGAGTGCTTTTTATTATTTCCACCGACAGGTATATCTTTATGTTCGGCGATTCATACGCCGTTTGTGCACCCATTTTGATAATTATTTTCCTATTTAAAAGGAAATATGTCCAGGGTCGGCTCATATACTTATTAAGATCTGATTATGGGGTACTGCTTAAACTAAAGATATCCTCAACGAGTTATACATTTTGATGATCCTTTTATTTAATATTTCACGGACACGGAGCGGAGCGGCGGCGAGTCGATGCGAGTCGAGGCGAGCGGACTAGAGCGCAGCTATCACACTTTCGCGCTCACCTCGACTCGCGTCGACTTGGCAAGAGTGTAGTACCGGAACGAGAGTGTAGTAGGCGCGCTTGTGTTGGCCACACGCGTCCTTTGACTCGTGCACCAAATATCGACAAGAAGCGGAACGGCGGCGAGTCGAGGCGAGCGGACACGAGTGCATACGTGCGTAGCTCCACCACACTCTTGCGCTTGGTTCGACTCGCGTCGACTCGGCAAGAATGTGGTGCCGGGGCGAGTGTAGCAGGCGCGCTCATGTTGGCCACTCGCGTCCTTTTTGACTCATGCACCAAATACTGACACGGAGTGCAGTGACGGCGAGACGATGCGAGTCGAGGCGAGCGGACACGAGTGCACACGAGCGCAGCTGCTCGTACCACACTCTCGCGCTCGCCTCGATTCACGTCGACTCGGCAAGAGTGTGGTGCCGGGGTTAAATGTATGTTTGCGCGCAGTGAAACAAGCTGTGTGCCACACCCACACCGAAGCGGATGTGTGCAGTGAGGTTGGAGGATGCGCGCACATTATGTCTAAGGTCTAAAACTTTATGCTAATAGCTAATTAATCTGTGGTCTAACTATGCCTATTGCCTACCCGAATGAGTAGACATGTGAAGGGAGACTTCGTTGTCACACTTCTGCTACTATTGAAATTTCCGCTGCAATGAATTCGATTCAATTTAGTTCGTTTTAGGCGACGCATTGATAAACAATAATTTAATCTAAAATAGACCTGATCTATGCAAAAGTGTGCGCGCTAGCTTACAAAAAACACGAAAAAACAGCTATTTTCGTTTATTTTAAAAACTATAATTAATTTAAAAAATCCAACTGTCATTTTGAGGAATATGTTATCGAATATGTTATGTAAAGTAAACTATATAGAAAATTTAGAAATATAAATCGGTCCCGTTGCTCCGAAAAATCTAAATCTCTGTTTTAAAACAGGTTTCTTTGATATATTTTTTTGTGTTACAAAAGTTAACCAACCGTGTATCGCAACTGTCAAAATGAAGTCAATGAAATGAAGAATCAGGTTAACGAATATGTCACTGTCATACGTTTTGTAGTCACTTAGAAAAATTGAGATCCCTGGCGGCAAAATTTCGAATGCGTCGCCTTAACGGTTTTTATTACTTTTTGGAGTTGTGGTTACCTACGAGGGTTCTAATTTATTTGTTTAATAGTTTGTTATTTCCCAAAAACTAAATTCCTTATTCTTTCAGTTATTTGTTAGTAATACATGGATAAGTTTGATTTTGGGAAATGTACATTTTAAAGAGGAAAAGGGGAGGGTTAAACTTTGTATGAAACTTTTTAAAGGAACAGAATACACCGTGAAATCGAATAGAAACATTACTTATTAAATATGAGATAAAATGAGACACGTGTTTCACAATTTTGTAAAATTTACTCGTAAAATGGGAAGGAGGAGCAGAGTTAAACTTTATATGAACAGAAACTATATTACATGGAAGTTTAAAAAAAATAGAATTGTAATTATATAGAGTAATTTACAGCATTATCGACCTCCAGTCGAGTCGCGGGTAAAAGCTATACCTATCGTTATAATAGTGAAAGTGCTTCTGTCTGTTTATCTGTCACATTTTCACGGCGAAACCGCTGCGCTGGACCGATTTTGATGAAATTTAGAAAGAAGATAGATTAAGACCTTGGGAAAGACATAGGCTACTTTTTAAATCCACGTGGCCGAAGATGCAGGCGACAATTTTCTTTAAAAACCGCTATCGTGACCAATTTTTAAACCTTTGTTTCCTAAATTAGTTAAGACTGTTACAGTTTAATGAACTTTTTAGGACAAATGTTCCTAAAAAGGATTAACCATTTCTGAGAGGCATGCAGTTGAAATAACTTTTATTGCGACAAAATAAAGGTTCTGTAAGATTGAATCCCAAACGTTGGCTGATTTAAAAAAAATGTTATTTCAATTCTAGAATCAGCAGGTTCAAATTAAATATGTATTCGTTATTTGCACTTTACTCGGTGATACAAGATACGCCAAAATTAGTAAGAAACCAAGAGATATTAGATGTCATTTTTAATTACATTTTAAAGCATTTTATGATAGCTCGAATTATAGAATACACATATCGCGTTATAAAAAGCGTTAAGGAGAGGAGGTCTCAACAAACAGATAGATACAAGCAGAGATTAGTCAGTTTCAATCTCTTGTCTATGGTGTTAGAAAAACCAGCGTGAACTGACCTCCCCAGCCCGTAAGCGATCTCCATAGACACGAGCTCATTTGTCAATGGATGCCCAAAGTACGATGGCATCATTTCTAACTTCGGTCGCTCTATGTCCATATTTTCTATAACCATCATGGATGCCGTTTTTAAATCGCGCCAAATATGGTCATGTTCTTCAACGGTTGCCATATTCACTGGCTGCCCGAGTGCAATGTCTATGGCGGATTGTGTCATGGCGTCGCTAAAATGGCCGATGATGAATCTGCAGCGGAAAAAATAGCCTGGTTTGCCTTAGCTATATAGATCGTTTATTTTTTCAAGCTATTTGTTCATCTTCGTGGCCTGCATATTTAAAAAGTTATACTTCCGAAAATCGGTGTTCTTACCTGTTCGCCGATGCGACTCCATCTTTCATCATTCCTGTGAATTTTCTTTCGCCAGTTCGAGTGTAGTCACCCTGTCGGTAGGGAATGAAATATTAATCAAAATTTTCATTGCACCAATATAAAAAAGTTGCTGTTTGGTAATAAATGGTATATAAGAAAAGTATGTTGGTTGCAACATTACAGACAAAAAAGTAGCAGAAGCATGATAGTATATTTTGTCAGGCTCAAAAAATATACAATAAAATACCAAAAGGTAATAAGAAACAATAACAATATATATTGTTTTAAAAATACTGTGCAAAAAATATTAATAGTAAGGCGTTGTTACATACACTTAAACGACACTAATTTATAAAAACTGACAATGAATTTAATGATTTGATGTAACACTTCTTTATAATATAATTTTAAATATAACGATAACGTATGTATGCCCTTAGGGGTGGAACGCAGTGAATGGAAATACGTAATATAATAGCATGAATACCTGTGATTCACATGTTAAATAAAAAAAAACTTGCTTGTTTGCCCTCTCCGCCATAAAAAAAAGAAGTCAAATCAAAGTCAAATCAATTTATTCAAATAAACCCAAATGCAAGGTATTTTTGAACGTCAAATGTACTTAAGTTCGGTTCGAAAAGAAAACCTGGATACTGAGAAGAAACGACAAGAAACTCAATCAGGTTTCATTTTTTCAACATCATTCTACAATAGTTATTTAAAAATACAATATCCATAAAGCCAGTAAATGCATGTGCAGAGAGGATCATTTCCAGTCTATTTTTGTGTCTTCAATGAAATTGCTAATTTTGTAGTATGCTTTTCGTGCGTGCGTTTAACGACAAGTTTAATCTCTTTTCCGTTAATTGAGTAATTTCTTGAGAAATTTTATTATAACAACGAACACAGTTACCCAAAAATGAACCACTTGACTTTTGTAATTTAAATTTAGGAATAACTAACTGATCACAACCACGAGTTTCTACACTATTAATAACGCCTTTCTTTTGAAATAGATGTAAATTTTTTCTACTGTACATTATGTTTTCATATATGTACGAAGGTCAGTGAGTACATCAATGTCTTTAAAATGATCTCTCACCGACTCTCATGTGTTCATACTGTAGATGGTACGTATTGCCCTCTTTTGTAAAATAAAGATAGATTTCATATGCGCCGCTAATCCCTACAGTAGCAGACCATAAGACATAAGGCTATGGAAATATGCGAAATACACCAGCCTAGCCGTAGCTACATCTGTCAACTGTCTAATGCGCCTAATAGCATATATTGTCGAACTGAGCGTATTAGCTAAAGTCCCGATATGGTCCGCCCACTGTAACTTATTGTCTACTGTTAAACCAAGAAAAGTGGCTGATTTCGTTAATTCTAAATGTTTCCCATCCAGTCTATTATGGATTTTGGGTACATTGGATAGGGAAAACTTGACACTATTGGTTTTTTGTGCATTCAGTAGTAAATTATTAGCAGCGAACTATCTCGAGACATTCGCCAAGGTCCTATTCTGTCCGCTAATATCTATGTCTTTTTTGTTTACTTTAAATAGTAATGATGTATCATCAGCAAATAATATTATTTCACATAGGTCTTTAAGCATAAATGGAAGATTATTAATGTAAACCAAAAATAGGAACGGTCCCAAAGTTGATCCTAGGGGAACGCCCATCTTTAATTTAGAACCGACAGATATAACCCCATTTACACTCACTTTTTGTTCTCGGTCAGCCAAATATGAAATCACGAGATCGACAACTTTATCACGTATTCCATAGTATTTCGGCTTGTAAATTAAAGTTTTGTGACAAACACAATCAAAAGCTTTGGAAAGATCACAAAAGACGCCAATGGCATCTCGTGACCCCTCCCAAGTCTCTAGTACAGTTTTGATGAAGCTTGCTCCCGCATGTGTTGTTGACCGCCCTCTCGTGTAGTACGTACGTACCTTGAGCGCCTTGGTGCCCGCGTATTGTCGCGAGATGCAGTCCCCGTTGTCGGCCCACATGGCGAGGAAGGCGTGCCGCAGCGGCGCCGGCAGCGCGGAGCCCGGCGCGCCCAGCCCTAGCCGGCACAGCTGCAGCTCCAACACGTACTTCGCGATCGCCGTCTGTAGGGAGTAGGGAGGGGGGGAGTTGTATACATATATACGCCACACTGACGGACCGACGCTAAGCCAACGCGATCTGTGACGCTGTAAAAGCCACTAGGACTAACAGCAAAGAGGGGTTTTGTTTAGTCGGTTCGAGTCCGACACCACTCAGTCGGCGTAGAGTCCGGCTGAGTGTCCGTGGGGATTTCATTTTGCCTCTCACAAACCAAAAAATAAACCGACGCTACTTCTTAAATAGAAACGTTCCTCAGCCCTAGTCGGGACAGCTGCAACTCCAGCACGTATTTGGCGATCGCCGTCTGTAGAGAGTAGGGAGGGGGGAGTTGCATACATACACACGCAACACTGACGGACAAATTTGTTTCGCACAAAAACCAGTTGATCTCTGAAATTCTACAGGATTACAGATTGATTTTCACAACAGTGGATAGTGGATACTATGTACAGTGGACAATTGAGTTACTATAATTACAATAAATCAATTGTGTTGAAGTTTGGATGTTACCGAGAACTCACCAAGTTTATTGCATGGTATAAATTATAGCAATATACAGGATTTTGGTTTTGGAAGGGGCTTGAATCCAATGAGTAGGGTGTTCCTGAACCCTAAAATTTTTCATCGAGGGACTTCCGAGGGTTTTGGGGGGGGGAAGGGGCTCAAGCCCCTTAGTTAACCCCCCCCCCCCTAAATCCGGCAGTGCATTATAGAAGCCTAGCCTAATGCTTATGTGGGGTGACAAACCAATTGTGTCACCCCAACTAAGCATTAGGCTACCCCACATGACCACATTATTCTTTTCTGAACTAATTTCTGTTGATTTATAAAACCTGGGACCGTTATATTTTTCCTGTAAATTTTAGGTAAGATTTTTTATACCGTAAAACTTAAAACTAGGTCCAGAAATTTCGGAGTTGGGAGGGGGGAATGGTCAAATCGACTTCAACCAGTAAAGTGGTTCGAAGATTTTTGTTCGGAGCCTATAGTCAAACGGCCTATTACATAACTTCTCTCTAAATATACCCCAAAGTTATAAATCAAATGTGTTTACATGACAAATATATATTTGATTACTGACTTTAAAGGTTGATTTGAGGCTTGAAGAGTATATGCATACCTGAACAACATTGGTGCGATCAAGACAGTCAATGCAGTTGACTCTGAAGACGCCGTTTTGTGTACAAATGAGCCCGCGGTCGTCGCGCCAGCAGAACCGCATCTCGCCTATGATTTCTGCCAGTGCATTTACGAGAATGCTGATATTCTCGTAGTGCATCCCACGACTGAGGAAACCATTATTTTTAAGAGTCAGAGTAGAATCTCTTAATATCTCCTAAACACTACATATTATGTATGTCTTTATCCTAATTTCCTATTGGGTCATACAGTAGTGAGCTACTTTGCCCAGTTTCGAAACTCACGGGAAATTTGTGAATAACAATTTATATGTTTAAATTACAATGTACTACTTCTTTTAGCTACTTAAAGCTCTATTATTTTGATATAATTAGAAATACTACACAACTGCAATACCTAGCTAGTTACATAAAAAAAAAAACAAATCTCAAAAATATTAAGAATTAATCCATCTCGAATCTCGAAAACAGAAAAATTCTGGAAGTTCTTTCAAAGTTTGAAACTCAAAATTCAAGACTCGAGAGTCGCGGGATGGAAGCCCTAGCAAAAAATTTCGCAATCGTATTCTGGTAACATTTTCGTGATCATATTAAACACCAAATACACTACGGAATTAAGAAAAGAAATAAAGATAAAGAATAATTGTTTATCCGGATACCAAATATTCGGCGAGCTGCGACGCTGGATGCCGAGATATCCGGCCATATTGTAACATACTGTTATATTGCGACAAGTAAAGGATTTGATCGGATTGGATCGGATCTTCGATCACAATTTTTTTTTTTGTGATCGAAGGATCGGATCAATAAAGTTGATATTTGAGAATCTGCTATGTATTTGCAAGTTTTTAGTTTAAATATTTATCATTGCAGTGAAAAACTTAGAAAGTATTTTTAATTTGTTGAAAGGGACCTTCAAATAAGAGCTGTCATAATAGTAGGTCACTTCAATATTATTTACCTTATAAAGATTCATTTATTAAAGTTCATTTTAGAAGATAATCATAGATTTTGAATATTCGGTCTCCGGCCGGATATTAATTTACTATCCGGTATCCGGATAGTTTTAGGCCGGATTGGCCGGATACTGGACAGTTACTGGATATTCGTTTCATCCCTAGTATAAACGTCTCAAGCAAAAACTTGTCAAAGAAATACACATACTTCCAATAAAACTCACCAGTACTCATGGAAGTCAAAGGTGGCGTATATAATATTTGGACTGTTGTACTTGAGGACATGGTTTCCATATGCTTCCCATATGACCCGTTCTCTTCCCTGCTGCTCGACCAAATTCACAATGCACACTTGTTTATACAGACTCAGTTCTTCGGCGAAATGTTTCTTGAAAGCTGCATGTGATTCGTCTTCCGCTGTAAATTATGAATAAATTCAGATGTAATGAGAAATGTTGTTGTATAACAGTTCTCTGTAATCGCTAGTAAAGTTGAGTAAGAATTCAATAAGACTGATTCTTTATATAAATAAGGAGAAAAGAACACTTGATCATTGTTTAATACACAACATTGAATTCATAATGCAAAAGCAGAAATATTCTATTAAAAGTAATAATAATAATACCCCAGATATGACAGGGTCGTATGACAGTGTCATTTTAAAAATGAAGAAAGGAATGCTTAGGTGGTTCAAGCACAGAAAGAATGAGTGATGAAAGACTGACGAAGAAAATCTACAGAGCGATAGCGAGTGGTAAAAGAAGCCAAGGAAGACAAAGGGTGGCTTACAAAGATTAAATAGATCAGAGTGTTAGCTGACGGAAATGTGAAAAGCACTCGCATACTTAGGTGAAAATGTGTGAGGAGAAAGATGAGATTTGAGGTAGCGAAAGAAGTATGTAAAGACCGCAACGCTTGGCGCTCCGTCTTGTCTGACTACCCGACTACCCGTTGGAGATACAGCGTGAAGATATGTATATGTATAATTATACAGATTATTGTGTGACCTCAAACTAAACACTAGGCCAGCACTATGAATACCACAGAATAAACTGGGGGAGCTCTCAGTAACACCCAGGCTCCAAGCTAATTTAGGAAAGTTCATTATCTGAATTGACTTGACCAGGAACGAACGACCTGGGCCCTGGTCAGTGGCGTACACAGGGTTTTTCAACAGGGTAGGCAGTCAAAATATGTCTAACATTTTTTTTTTATAAAAGAGGGGGCAAACGAGCAAGCGGGGCACCTGCTAGAGTGACCAACCGCCGCCCATGGATACCTGCAACATCCAGAGAATCACGGGTGCGTTGCCGGTCTTTAGGCAAATAGTGAAAGGCGGGGGAGGATGTGATGGGCCACCGTCACTCTCACTCACCGAACGAAACCAACAGCAATAGATGCTGCTATTTCACGCCGATATTCTGTGGGAGGGTGGTATATCACCGGGCGAGTCGGCCCAAATCGTGCTGCAATATAGTATGGCTCTATCACTCTCCAAGCTAATTTAAAAAAGTTCATTATCTGAATTGATATGACCAGAATCAAGTTCAGGGCCCTGGCGAGTGGCGTGCACAAGGTATTTCAACAGGGTAGGCAGTTAAAATATGTCGAACATGTCGAAACTCGACAGTAGTGAGTGCCCACAGAGTCCCACTACTTCCCTTACGGCAATATATACTATACTTACATTTATCAAGTCGCGGTGGAGGTCTAAATTTGTAATCCGGTTGGCTCCAAAATATTGGTACAGAACCGCGTACCTGAAATCATTAAAATTATACATACGCTGTATCCCTAACGGGGTAGTCAGAGAGGAGTTTGTCATGAAAATTATGACAAAATATTTTGTATTTTACATCATGTCTTGTATAAGAGGTTTACAGACGTGTTAAAAACTGGCTAAGAGTTTCACGGCAATTTTATACAAATGCCAGTTGCAAAGAAAATCCGTTAAAGTCAATAATTAATCACACCTGCAAAGTTGTAAAATAAAATCTTTAAAAAAATGTTTAATATTATTGAGTTTTTCAGAAATTATTTATTAGTTTATTTACATTAACAAAAAGTACATACATATGTTAATATTTACAAACTTAAAACTACACATTATCTTAAATAATAAACTTCCTCAAAGTTGCCGCTTAGAAAGCCTTCATTGCTCAAGGTACCCAGCAGACTGGCAGCATTGCCTCTTTGAATAGCCAAACTGATTCGTTGGCGGAAGAAGCTGCCAGCCCGGCGGTCTCCCGAAGCCTCGACTAGTCTTTTACAAATATCAGTAACAAGTCGATACTTTTTCAGATATTTTTTTAACCATTTTTTTGGGGACAAGGTGGTGCAAGTAATTTTCATGAGTATTTTCGAAAAACTGTGGAAAATACTTCAAAGTAACTTAATATACATTTTTTATTTGGGATCTAAAAGCATTCATTTGATACCCAGTTACCATACACGATGACCACACAATATATTGTATATATATTTAAAAAAATTTATTATAGACTAGTGACCCTCCCTAACTTCGCACGGGTATAAATTTTTATGAAAATACAATACAGCCCATGTTACTCGCTAATAGTGTAGCTTTCTATAGGTGAAAGAATTTTTGAAATCGGTTGAGTATTTTTTGAGTTTATCCATTACATACAAACAAAGTTTACCTCTATATAATATTAGTATAGATATAGATAAGTATAGATGTACTCGTATTAGAAAATTATGTTTTTTACAAAATATCCCAATCTTTAACATAGTAAAAGGGAACGAAATTTCAAATACCGAACATCAAGAAGTGACGTCACTTCCTCGCTTCACTTCACCTTTCAGTTACGTATTTTAGCGGTGCAAACACTGATAAAAAGCCGGTCAAGTGCGTGTTGGACCACGCAGTGAAGGGTTCCGTTTTCGGCAGGCATACAATTCATTTAGTCTACGCCGATTATATTTACATATTTTTAAATAATTATTCTATCGCATACTCATTGTAATACACTAGCAACACACTTTCCCCCCGCTTCCGCTCCTCCCCTATAAAAAAAACTAAGCGCGCGCAGGCAACTCACTAGTCGCTAATCTACGCGAATAATAGAAACAATATTGAACTCGCCGCCAGTGCAACTACATAGTGATTATATAATAAGATAAACAGAAACTCAAGGACTTCATAGATAAAAATGCATGTTTCGTCTTCCGTAACTCCTCAAAATCTCTCTCATCAATCCCCAGCCATTCACTCCATCAGGCAGCACAAATAAGTTTGTATTTCATAACGTTTCTCAGTGACACTGTAAAAACAAAGTTATTTTGTAGCCGCTAAGCGTGTAACTGAAAGGACATAATATCTCAAAAACTACACAACATATCTCACTCAAACCCATTTTTTTTAATATTGCACCGAATAGTTGAATAGTTAGAGGGGACACATACACACTTTTTACAACTTTAGAAGCGCAACATATTTCAGTAAGTATTGACTTTAATAAAAAATAACTTTAAGACTCTATGTGATTGTAAAATAGAAGTTCCTGTCTAAAGATACCCCACATGCTCAAATGCTCATGTGCTATTAAATCTTTTTTTCATCCCTCAGTTAATAACTAACAACATACATGTATTTAGTATGTAGTTAGTTACTCAGTTATATGTGTTGCCGCCCCTAATTTTATTTGTTCAAAATTTTACCACGCCATTGCATAAGGGTTAATAGATTGCACCTACCTGCCGAATTTCATTTACATAGTGTCAATCAGTGACGTGCACAGACATTTTCAATAGGGTAGACAAAAAAGATAACTTATTAAAAATCGATCCGTATGCACGCCACTACAGATTTAATAGTGACCGAGTAAAATAGCAGTGACATAAGCACAGACAGACAGTACGAAATTTTAAGGGTTCCATTGGCTACGGAATCCTAAACGAAATTCCCGTTTTTCAAATTATTTGTATATATTATTAACTTCATTTTACAGTTTTTGGCGGGATTTTATGGGGTGCGGTTGGGTGTTTATTTTAATTATTTACAAATTGCTTCTAGTGGATATTGTGATATAGATTTGGCGTAGTTTTGCGGCCTAAGTACCTACGCTGTTGTGCATTATGTCGAATTGTTAAAATAAGTGCTTATTTAATAGTGTGATGTTGATTTTTTAGTGGCTTAGTCTGCCTCAGCGGATCTTACTAGAAATACTGCCTCAATACATTTATGCCAGGAACTCCAAGAATCAATTAAAATGTAGTTCGACATTTTAATGAAATAATATGAAGAGTTTAGCTATTTATTACTGAAGACATCGGTTGTATGGGCTCAGATCCCTTTACCGTCCCTCCTAAGGGAGAACCGTACTACTACTTAATCTTTTTAATTTTATTATATTTAAATCAGGGCAATTTAGTAAAAAATAAATACATGCAAATTTCACTAATAATTCGTAGATTAAGAAGTATAAGTTCCTCATACATAGATATCTTCACGTTGTTTCCCCAACGGGGTAGTCAGAGAGGGCGGAGCGCCAAGCGTCGCGGTCCTTACATACTTCTTTCGCTTCCTCAAATATCATCATTCTCCTCACACATTTTCGCCTAGGTATGCGAGTGCTTTTGACATTTCCGTCAGCTAACTCTGGCTATTTAATCTTCGTAAATCAGCCTTGATCTTCCTTGGCTTCTGTTACCACTCACTTTCGCTCCGTAGATTTTCCTCTATATCCATATAAATAAGCATCAATTGCCGCATGTACGAGGGCTGCTAATTATGTAACCAGAATAACAAAGTGAAACAAACATATAGCATTTACTATAGTTTTATTGCTTTTCAAAATATTCACCATGATGACTGATGCACTTTTGCATGCATTGGAACCAATTTTCGTAGCACTTTTTCCATTCGGATTGAGGTATCTCCAAAACGTGCATTTTGAACGTATCAACAGCCTCTTCACGGCTCGAAAAACGTTGACCACGTAATTTATTCTTCACGGTTGGGAATATATAGAAGTCGTTGGGGGGCTGTACGGCGGATGGCCCGTTAATTCGATCTTTTGATCTTCCAAATACCGTGTTGTCATGATGAAGAAGGGTTCTGCGTTGTCGGTTGTTCTTTCTTATTTCTTCAAAGACTTCTGGCAAACAAATGGTCGTGTACCATTCAGAATTAACCATTTTACGATCCTCTAGCGGCACTGTAGCTACATGTCCATTTATACCAAAAAAACAAGCGACCATTTGCTTCAAAGTGCTTTTTGAACGAATGACTTTTGTTGAGTTCGGCTCATCTTGGAACACCCAAACCGTTGATTGTTGTTTAGTTTCAGGATCATACGCATATATCCAAGATTCATCATCTGTGTAGATATTATAGACAGCTTTTGACGCACCCCGATTGTACTTTTGTAACATTTTTTCACACCAATCGACACGAGCCCGTTTTTGGTCAATTCTCAAGTTGTGCGGAATCCAACGTGAACAAATTTTTTTTACAGCTAAATGTTCGTGTAATATTTTATATATACTTGTTATACTTATACCCAGAGACGCCTCTATCTCGCGATATGTAACATGACGATCTTGCATTATTAGTTCCCGCACAGCATCAATATTTTGAGGTACAACAACCAATTTAGGGCGACCTTCTTTAACTTCGTCCGTGAGCACAGACCGCCCACCATTAAACTCACTAAACCAGTGATACACAGTATTTTTCGATTGTGCTTCGTCCTCAAAAGCGAAGTGAGTTGATCGATGCACTGTTTTTGAGTTAGCCCTCGCCGAAAATCGTAATAAATCATAGCACGAAAATTTTCGTGACTTAAATCCATGGTGATAAAGACTCGCAATTTTCAAGATGACGCCACAAAGGATAAACAAATGACAGCTACATGAAACAAAATGTATTCTTCAGCCAAAGAGTTGCATTTTTAAATGTTATAATTACTTTTTTAATATTGTTCTGTAACTGGCCAGTTCCAGATACATAAATAGCAGCCCTCGTATGACAGAGGATCACTTGAGTTGGCACGACCGATTTGGCTGGTTTCCTTTTTTTATTGTTTTCATAATTGTCCAGGACATGGGAAGTTTTTGGAAAATCCATGGAAAAGTCAGAAATTTGGATAGTATATTTGTATGAAAAAATCGATAAAAAATTTTGGTGTGTTGCAAATGTTCAACATTCCATCGGGGTGAAGCTGGGGCGGATCACTAGCGTAATATAAGTTCTACAATGTTTTAAATTTTTTTCTTCAAAAGCGGTAATATCGCACGTTCATTCATTATCTCCATTTAAAACAAGTTCTTTTTGTAATTTAATTACAAGATCTCTATATCGTAACGGTAAATGCAAAAAATATCTATGAAGACCACCAGAGCATGACAACAATGATTTATTTTTAAGAGTTAACCGAGTTTTAAACTTTCACTAGGAATTAACGAGAGCTTTGTAAATATGCAACAACAGGTTTCAATATAAACTAGGTTTGGCTCGCGACTTCGTCTATCTATATGTATACTAATATTAAAAAGAGGTAAATTTTATTTGTATGTAATGGATAAATTCAAAAACAACTCAACCGATTTCAAAAATTCTTTCACTTATAGAAAGCTACATTATCAGCAAGTAACATGGGCTGCAATTTATTTTCAAAAAAAATTCTACCCGTGCGAAGCCGGGGCGGTTATCTAGTATGAAATACGATAATTTTAAATTAACGTAATATGTTAATTTACTTAAGTCAAAATCATTTTTGAAAGTTATACATGTTATTAATTATTAGGTCAGAAAAACGCTATACAGGGTTAATTTAAAAATACTAATAATCTCTTAGTGCAAAATTCCTGTCAACATACCTAACAACTTTTGTTCTACGACTTTTTTCGAAACTCAATAGATTCCTCAAAAAATATTTGTTAAGTTTTGTTGTACTGTCTGAAACGTAATTACATACTCTGTACGTATTTCCAATGGCGCAGTGCAAGCGCACCGAGCCACAGCGCCGCGCTGCGCGTGTGCCGCTTTAGCGACTGGGTGGTAGAATTAAATTAAATGTATTTTCATTTTTGTATGAAAGAAAAAACTTATTAATTTTTGAAAGTACTTCGTAAAACAATAGTTATTGGGCATAATGTTTAGTACAAAATACTAAGAGGTTATTAGTATTTTTAAATTAACGCCTATATAGACATAATACTGGGAAAAAATTAGATACTAATATTCTTTCAAATTGATTCTTCAAATTTAAATGAACTTGTTCAAGAAAGTTAGCAGTTATCATAGGTCCAAAAAAAATTTAATAAAGCTCACACAGGTACAATTTTTTTAATATTACAATAGAATTTAATTACATCTAAATAAACATTTTTTAAATAGGCAAAATATTACGAATATATTTGAGATAAAGGGGTTAGCATTTTTAAGCATTTTTAAATAGTGTTAAAAAATAGTAATACCGATAGTAAACTAATTAATCTGTGGTAATACAAAGTAACGTTTTATTTTCTTTCAATTGTATGTGACGACCTCCGTGGCGCAACGGTTTAGAGTAAAACGGGGGTTGCGGGTTCGATTCCCGTCCCGAGTCTGGGTGTTTATGTATAATATGTATATATTTACAAAAGAAAAGTATATAAGTAGTATATCAGTTGTCTAGTACCCATAACACAAGCGCTATGCAGCTTACTTTGGGACTAGATGGCGCTGTGTGAAATGTCTGAGTATTATTATTATTATTATGTAGGTCCTTACTTTCTACAATTGTTATCAGCTGTTTACATTAAATATAGATACGTACATACATACATATCTTCACGCTGTATTCCTAACGGGGTAGTTAGAGAGGACGGAGTGCCAAGCGTCGCGGTTCTTACATACTTCTTTCGCTTCCTCAAATCTCATCATTCTCCTCACACATTTTCGCCTAGGTATGCGAAAGATTTTGACATTTCCATCTGCTAACACTCTGGCTATTTGATCTTCATAAGTTAGCCTTGGTTTCTTTTACCACTCACTCTGTATATTTTCTTCGTCAGTCTTTCATCACTCATTCTTTCTATGTGCCCAAACCATCTAAGGATTCCTTTCTTCATTTTTTACATTAAATATCTTCTGAAAAAAACCGAATTTGACAGACAAATAGATACCGAGGCGATTTTGTTGTCACAGTGAAATTAGTACACCCTAGTTATTCTGTTTTTATAGTTATGGTATGAAACTATAAAGGCTATATGAAACTATAAAGTGGATGTATTTTATCATTCGCTGACTTACCTGGACAAAAGAGGCTCTGTGAATGCTGTCCGAACATACAATGGAGACGATTTGTTCAGTTTCTACATAATTGGCCACTTTCCCATCAGGCTCGATGCCGCGACGATTGTACCTTAAGATAAATAAAAGTAGTTAAAACAACTTAAACGGTTTCAACACTAATAAAAATTAATATAATTTTTAAATTAAGTGTACTTATACTTGCGTAGGCGTAAAAAATGTACTATATTGCGCCAGGAAAAAAATAACCGTAACATTCCATGCACAATTGGTAACACAACTATTGCTACATTAAAAACCCAAAACGACCCCGGAGTTACTATGACCAGCGACTTAAAGTGGGCGGAGCATATAAATAATATTGTCAAAAAGACCAATGAATTCCTGTATGTCACATGTTGATCCTTCCTGCATGTATAACAATCTGATTTTATCAAAATATATAAAAATTATGTAAGACCATTGTTAGAATATGCATACTCGTATTAAATTTTGAATCCATATTTAGTAAAAGACATTTATCTTTTGAAAGGCGTCCAAAGAAAAGCAATGAAGATACCCCATAGTCTCCGACGCAAATCCTATGAAGAACGCCTGAAAATACTGAACTTGTCTACACTCAATGAACGTAGGGCAAGAGGTGATCCTATTGAGTGCTACAAAGTGTTGATATATACAATAATTTACAATAATAATCTAATAATATACAATAATTCATCCATTATGAGATATGTTTGTGATACAAAGAAAATAAGTACTCATCCCGGGGACAGAGCCTCACATTCAACTGCTCAACTAGACATTCCTCGGGAGCCTTTCACCGGTTGAGCAATCGCATAGTGGATATTTGGAATAAGCTTCCAGAAAGTGTGGTATCGGCAGAGACTTAAAATAGTTTTAAGTGTTACCTTGACCATTGGCTCAAATAAAACCCAGCACTGAGATGTGGACACATCAGCCAATGGCTGCTTGTTCATAAAAATAATAATTAAATCACTATATCCTCCCTTTTGATGACAATAGGTCACTAGGTCGAAATAAAGTTAAGTGTACTAACCTATCATGAAAAATTGAAAGATTGTATTGGACAATAAGTCTAACAATCAACTGCCTCCAAACATACTTATTTTTAAACTTGGCATTAGACCTACGCGAAAAATTATTATTGTATTATGAAAAATGTGTAGGTCAATAGTTCTAAACCATGTGATTCCGAAATTATTGGGTTTAACTTTTGATAACTTATATTTCATATTCCTACGATTTTCAAGAATTTTTTGTAAAAAGTATATCCTTTTAATAGTAGTGGCTTGAATACAAAACAATACAAAAGTAAAAAGTTTTTTAAGCACGGCTATATTTATGTACGAGTAAACTTCATTTACCCAAAATATTAGTTGTGTGGAATAGGTCTTGGCCATTGGCCTCCAAAGCGACGATATTATTTTTACAATTACATACACAACCACTGGTACACCATAACATTTTACGCTAGTTCATTTTAGCGTGTAATCATGAGATTCATGTGCTATGGTATCAATTTAATCCACATACTTCAGCTCTATAAACAGTATTAGCGATATTTTCACTAATTTATACATTCTAAACTATATTTATAAAACTACTCCCTTTGAATTTTCTGGGAGAAATTTTTGGTCTATAAATAAACATACCTGTTTCTTGTTTTATATATGGAATAAAATGTTAAATAATAAATTGATATTTGAAAAATATCAGTTTACAGTCTAGGTATTGAGGTATCTCAGCTCTGTATTTCAGGCTGGAGAATAAGGGTATGGTGTTCTCCGCCTATCATAACAGGTGACTAAAGGGGCCGATTAGTGTGGGTCTTGGTAAACTGTCTATGCCATCTCAGGAGGATGCGCATGTTATTCTTTCGTTATCCAAAAAAGGTATTTAACTGCTTACCTAGTTCCAGCCTGATATCTACTCCGTCTTGATATCAATCCCAGAGTGAATGTTTCATCACACGAGCTGCTATTCGAAGAATCGGTGTTGAGTGGATTAGCATCCGGTGGTTCCACTGCTATTTGTGCCAGATGGACGTAACCTTGGATTATGGGGAGAATCCACTGATCACAGGCAGGACTCTAAGACAATAAGGTTCATTATTATCTATTCAGCCACAAAGATGTAGCCAGAGAAACTTAAATTACCAGCTTGAATATGGACAACTTTGACAACATTTTTAGTAATCCAACTCTCAAACTTACATTTATTCAATGGTTTAAGATTTAATTTAGCTTATACTATTTTATAGTTGTGATCAGTACATAGGGTTGCCAACTCTTCCAATGAATACTTCAGGATTAAGGACTTCTCAAAAAAACATTTTTAATCATAGTAATAAAGAGGTAAAAATTTCTTCTGGAAATTTAAACAACACACAAACTCAGAATTTGACAATCGATGAACTGCTCACTAGGTACATACAATACATTCAGTTTTTGTTCTTAAAAGAATTATTTTGGGATTTGACGCATTTCTAGCGCATGTACTGACAGTACAACATATGGTAGTATAGAATATTATAATACCTAGTATAGAATTTAATATTTGTTATGATACGAGTAATGGAACTAGTAGCAGTTAGGGGTATATCAAGCATTCATTATCTTATGCTTCTTTAGTAAATTGGGAATGAAAAAAATAGTAAATCATAGATCAAACATGGATCTTTTTCGGTTTTGGTTGCCAATTCACATTGTAGCTAGTAGTAAAGGTTGCAGAATAAATATAATAAGTAGATATAAACATTGCAGAATAGCTGTGGCATACAGACAGACGGAGAGACAGATAGACTTGAAAAAACTCTACAGGTTCCATTATTGTCACCTTGATCATGAAATCGTTACAAAAATCAAATTAGTTTCTCAAAATCGGTGATCAGCTTACAGTATAAGCACAGATTAATTAGTTTACTACCGTGTATAAGTATGATTGTGGACACATCTAGATAATACTTGCTCTTTATATTATACCAGCGACCCGCCCGGCTTCGCATGGGTTGAAATTTTTTTGAAAATAAAATACTGCCCATGTCGCTGATAATGTAGCTTTCTAACAGTGAAAGAATTTTCAAAATCGGATCAGTAGTACTAGAGATATACAAGATAAAGATATTATAATATTAAGATAAGATATAGTAATATAGTATAGATTAGTATAGACTAGCGACTTATACTAGCAATATGCCCCGGCTTCGAGCGGGTATAAATTTTTTGAAAATAAAATACAGCTCATGTTACTCGCTGTTAATGTAGATTTCTATAAGTGGAAGAATTATTGAAATGGGTTGAGCAGTTTGAGTTTATCCATTACATACAAACAAACAAAGTTTACCTCTGAAGGAAATGCTTTTAATTGTAGTAATCCTAACTTCTAAAAGATTCTAAAAGCTACTAGTCCAGGATCCACCGTCCATTTTTGCATTTGATTACTATCAAGCTAATTTTCCATGAGTAGCTTCATTTTGATGAGACGCCCAACAATTTCCTGTACGAAAACTCTCGATTGTGGTAGGTAATAGGGGTAGCAGGGATAAAATATGTTGATTTGATGATTCTCAAAATTTTTATTACTAACTGGGTTTTTTTTTTGTAAAATCTCAAGATAATTATCTAAATTATTTGAAAAAATATTTGTCCTACAAAATGTATGGTTTGATCAAAGAGTCCCCCCCTTTCAATATGTATCAATAACGAAGTCATTAAAAATGATTACTAACAAGCTGATTTTTTTTTTTACTTAGTTAATATTTATATAATTTAGTCACATTGTCCTATAAATTGCGTGGTACGTTATCGCGGTGCTCCAATTGAATACATAATTGAAATTCATGAAATTAAAAATGAATTGAAATTTAATGAATTAAAATGGAATTAAAAATTGCCAGAAAATTTCGGGTGGACAATAATTGATGGCAAATATGAATATTATTGGTTTGATGGTCAAAGTCCATCTTTTGCAGAATTATTTGAAGAATTGACATACAAGGTACCCTATTAATACTATTGTTATTTATTGATTGATTATTCATTATTATAGAATTTACTTAATTTTTTCATGTTATTACAGAGTCAGATATGACGAATGAGGAAAATGAAATAGATGAAGATGACAGTGATGTTAGTAGCGAAGATAATGAAGATCTATCAGATGAATCTGATGAAGATTAATTATTATTATTTTTTTTATTTATTTTTTTTTTTTTAACGTTCACAAAACTGGATACAGTTCTTTACCTGCACTACAATATTTACTGATAAGTGTGTTACAATAAAATGTATCCTACTATATGTGAACACAACATGCACTAAATAGGAGATCAACAATTTTTTTTTTATATGAGAACAAACGGAAATGCTACTTTCTCACGCTACACGTAATCTCTACAGAAATGAACGCATTTCAACTAAAGCTTCCAAACAGTGACTTTTTTGTGGAGGCTGCAGAACCAATTTATATGTAAATACACAAATTTTTTTATCTAGTTTACTAAAAAATAAAGTTGTTTAAATTTAAAAAAAGATGTTTTCACTGTATCTTATGTTACAAATAGGAAAACGAAAAAATGACAATTCTTGTCGGACTAGTGATACATACCTGTTTTCTTGTAGGAAATTGTTTGATTTGGGCAGAGAACACACTAACCTATTATGTAATATTTTTGTCCTTCAGTTAGTAATGAGAAAAATGGTCTTGTGGTATTAACAATTTCTGAGCGTAGGACCGGGATAACGTACCACGCAATTTGTAGGACAATATGACTGTTAAATTATATAAATATTAACTAAGTAAAAAAAAACTCAGCTGGTTAGTAATCATTTTTTATGACCTCATTATCGATAAATGTTGGAAGGAGGGGACTCTTTGATCAAACGTACATTTTGTAGGACAAATATTTTTTCGAATACTTTAGATAATTTTCATCAGATATAACAAAAAAAACTCAGTTAGTAATAAATTTTTGAGAATTATCAAATCAAAATGAAGCTACTCACGGAAAACTAGCTTGGTAGTAATCAAGTGCAAAAATGGACTGTGGATCCTGGACTATACCAAGTGAGCAGAAAAAAAATTCAAATGTCACAAAAATAAATTTGTGGGAATCTTTTAGTTCAATAAAATGACAAGAAAATAAACTGACCCCTAAAGCAGCAATGTCCTTCAACATATGTTTATTCCAGAAGAACCTATCATCCACATGTTTCCACCATCTTGTGATGTCCGTAACTGGCTTCCCTGTTCCATCCTCACTTTCCAAGATCTTCTCAATCTCATATTGACGTTGAAGGCTATTTGTTAAGTCTAGAGTGCGTGAATAATAAAAGCTGTCGGAATCATCAAATATCTTGCACAATTCATCTGTAAGTCGTTTTTCAAATCGCTCTGCTATCTTTGGATCTCGCTGTTTTTTTACTGTTTGTTTCACCTAACAGAATTATTTTGAAAAGAATTAGTTTTTTATGCTTGTTTGTTGCTAAAAAGTTATGTATTAACTTTGTTACCAACTACAGCTTAAATTAGTCTAAATGGGTATTACGGAACATAATGTCCTTCAAAACACAGTAATCATTTTTTTTATTGTACTAGACAACCCCACAAACACACCTGAAGTATAATATTATAAATAACTAAAACTATATGTTTTAAAATAAAAAAAAACAACCAGTACATAATGCATATTTTGTTAATACTATAAATTTTCAGTGTGGCATTATTTTTACAAACAAAAAGGACATTTAAACTATAATTGACACCTAATATTGTCAATACTACAGTAAAACGTAACAATAGTAATTTTAATAATATTAATTATAAATTATATATACCTACAGCATTTTTAAACATGTTACTATGAAACAATTATAGGTAAAACAAATCTTAAGTCCAATCAGCTACTGTAAAACATACCTGTGTAGCAGCTTGTTGTGTTGTTGTTTTTATGGTGTTACTAACGTTTTTAACGGCACCCACAGTTTTATTTAGAAATGCAGAGTTTTCAAACAATCGTGCTCCCATTTTTCTATTTGATGATTTCTGATTTAGCAATAAATTTGAGCTTCCATGTTTGGTACATGGTGATAGTTCTAGATCTTGATTGACTGTTCCCATATTCAAAAAACATATTGACTTAATTTTGTATATTGTGTGATGAAAATATATTTGGCCAACTGGTGCACTCTCTTTAATAATGATTAGTCTTGGCTCGTAAATATTGGAATGTTCCACCTTGCCTATAATGCCTTCCGTGATGCCTAAGCATTCTATGTCTTCGATATCTGATAGATCCCATGCTAAAATGTGAAAATTAGATCACAAAAAATTATTGCGAAACGATTAGTAACGAGAGCGAATGTGAATATTTCAGTATAATACGTAATACGTGATTTATAGGTAATGCTGAAATTATTTTAGAGGATGATTAATATAATATCTAGAACGCAGATCGATATATCATTCAAAAATAGTATATTAAAATAAGTGGTACCTGATCGAACCGAAAATGCCCCCGTTATGCGATTCCACCATAAACTT
This sequence comes from Zeuzera pyrina, assembly GCA_907165235.1. Taxonomy (NCBI): domain Eukaryota; kingdom Metazoa; phylum Arthropoda; class Insecta; order Lepidoptera; family Cossidae; genus Zeuzera; species Zeuzera pyrina. Next base: position 3,707,162 of record OU015639.1, read on the forward strand.
GTCTCATTTCTAACAAATATATAGTAAAGTTCAGATCTGAACAATTCCATTTTTAGGATTTATTTAATGTCCACGTATATTATGTTTAGTTTCATTGTGTTTATTGTTGTTGTAATTTATAACTATTTGACGTTTTAGAATAGGTAGAAAAGAGGGGAGGACAGATACGATAGATAACTGTTTTGTAAAAGGTGGTAACCCTGACAAGGATTTGCGTTCACGTTTCTTTCTATGCCTTTGATATATTATATTACTTTACGAACAATTATTTATTTATTTCTAAACTAAATATCATTTTAACTAGCAAACATTTCTTACAAAAAAGATGAAATGGATTATGTTAATGTTATCAAACACAACTCCTGATCCAGACTTTTCAGACATTATCTGCAAAGAAATAGTAAGAAAGTGTATTCATGCTTGGAACGAACTAAAAAGTTTGTGGAACAAACATTGAAGAATGAAACGCATCGGTAATCGACCCACCACAGCCACCACCAACAAACATAAATTAGTCCAAGTGATCCATGGTACATAATATATTTGTTATCTGTGCTTCTTACAAATTTGTCATGTTGGCAATAATTTATTTCCGTTTTGTAAAATTATCCTATTTTGTGAAATTTTAGCATAATTATTTGTTGCTTCGTGGTTTCAACAGCAAAATGGATTGGCAATTAACGTGTAGGGTGTGCCTAGAAACCGGAGATATGGTGTCTCTTTTTGATTGGGACGAAAATAATGAACAACTGTCCGACAAGTACACATATTGCTCTGGCGTGGAGGTATGGAAAAATTACCACACAAAATGGTTGCGATGGCCACCCTATAATTTTTTCGTACAATAATGTTGCTATATTGTTTTATTTGTACCGATTTAATAATTTTTTGCTGACATCCCAGAATTCAGAAATTTGAAAAAATTGCATTCCAATTGTAAACGAAGGTTAGCTAAAAATGTTTATTTAATTTTAGGTGACTAAAAATGACTCGTTACCCACGCTAATTTGCTTAAACTGTGTGGACCGCCTCACATTTGCTTATCAATTTAAACAACAATGTCTTGCTTCAAACGACACGCTGAAAGAATGCCTCGACGAGTTTTTGAAGAGTTCAGCTGCAGTATCTGCCTCCAACTCGTCCAAACGTAAGTTTTTTACCATGTTTCGTCATCAATGTTTAATACGTTATGATTGAACATTATTGATCATTATAAATGCATGTTTTTAGCAACAGAAACAGAGACTATAACTATAAAACAAGAAAATGGTTTATTACTCCAGTATGAGTTACCAGTGGAGCATGATCCTCAAGGCTCTTGGTCTCGTACTATCACGAAAACTACAAACAATGCTGTGCTGTCTAAAGCACCTGGACCAAAGAAAAGGGGAAGACCAAGAAAGTATCCTAATGAACAAGGACAAATTGGTGAGTCCATTGAAATAATTTTGTTTTACTCATATATATTAAATATACGTAATATGAAATATGTATGTCAAGTGTGCTAAAATTAAAGACATTATTAAGGATTTCTATTCTAATTCCTTTACCGTACATACAGTTAAACTGTGGAATGATTTTCCCCCCAGCATTCGGGTAAGTCGATCGCTACCAATCTTTAAACAAGCTGTTAAGGAGCATTATTTGAATAATTCACAATAGGTGTATTTGCTTAAGTGTATATATTTCATTAATAATATATGTTTATATATTATGTATAATGTATACATATCTAATATATGTTTATTCCTGTTGTATTTTATATTCATATTTTATGATTGTACGATGCTAGCCAGCTAGCTAGCGTACATCACGTTGCACGGTGTCAGCGTTTATGCTGACCTGTGGCAATTTAACCATTCCTTATGTCAGTACACATCCAATCACCAATCGGGTCGCGTGTGCTCATAACCATTAAACCATTCAAATAACTATTTTAACCATTTAAACCATACCATTTTAGATTAAGTGAGTTCATCAATAAACCATATTATTGTGCTCATCTTTCTCTATTATTATTTAGGAACCATCCCTAAATATATCTCTGTACGGAACCACCACTTTACATCGTGGTCCTTCGAGCCGGATAATAATTGCAAACATTCACTTGAACTGATTTTTTCAGTGATATATATTTATTTCATGTTATTATGTTTATTTTAATATAACTTAACACTTCATATCTATATGTATCATATTTATTCTTTTATTTCAATACAATATTATTATAGTATGCATGGTGTCTACATCTTTTATGAAATATTTGAAATATACGCTGGGAGAAAATTCTTATAGAAATAAGCGGTACCTTTTGCTCTTCTTTCTGTATGTATCTGTCTACTTTATATATATTATGTTGTTGTGTGCAATAAATTGTTAAATAAAAAATAATAATAAAATCAGTAGCTTTGCCTGAAAGCTGGGAAAAGTCACAGGATCATTTACATATGGTTGTATAGGGCCCTACAATTTGTGTTGAACCAGAGTCACTGGGATTAATTATAGGAACACAACATTTTTAGTACTAATCTGAAGTTTCATTTGCATAAAAATACATACATATGTACTAAAAAAACAAGAAATTGCAATCAAGACTTCACTTAATTGCTGTTTTTAATTACACTCACTGACATGCCTGAATATCTTATGTAAACATTTATTATCTACTAGTGACCCAGCCCGGCTTCGCATGGGTACAAATTTTTTTAATAATAAAATACAGCCCATGTTACGTGCTGATAATATAGCTTTCTATAGGTGAAAGAAATTTTGAGTAGTTTTTGAGTTTATCCATTACATACAAACAAACAAAGTTTACTTTTTTATAATATTGGTATAGATATAAATGGTTTTATAATGTAATGGTTTTTATCTTGTAGACATATCTCCATATCAGCGTAAGAAACCTAAACCAACTCCAAAAGAACCGGAAGCTCTCACTACACTCCTTGCAACAGACTCTTTAAATTTGAAGGAGGAGCCTGTAGATGGTGAGGAAGAATCACATTTCAGTGGCGAAGGTATTGTGATTGACATTTCTTATTTGCTTTATTACTTGAATGGCACTGTCCATAGAGATTACGAGAGCTCGTTCAATGAGCATTAACCTACTAAATATGAGCTATTATAAAAAAAAAATCAGGAAGGCTAGTGACCTGTAACAATTCGGTTATACTGTGCCAGCTGTAATTCCAAATATATATTGCTAACAATATGAAGTTGTGTAACTATTACACAAATTTCGAATTATAAAATATTTATTACAGGAATTTAACATCGAAATAAGAGTATTTTAAAAATTCCTACTGGGCTCCTAAAAAGACACCTTTATACATACATATGTATGTATAATGTACTGTTATATAATATACTGTACTGTACCCTTGTGATGTAATATGTAACAAATGTTTTATGTATTAACTGGCCCGTTGGCACAGTGGCATAGCATCTGCTTCCCAAGCTAGGGTCCCGGGTTCTATCCCGGTCAGGTCAATTTAGGAAACCAACTTAAATTGGCTTGGAGTCTGGGTGTTACTGGGAACTCCCCCAGAGTTCGTTATGTGGTACTCATAGTACAAGTTTACTGCTTAGTTTGAGGTCACACAATGTGTGTAATTGTCTGGAGTATTATTGTATTAATTTATTGTATTATTATTTGTGTGTATGAGTGAGTTTTATATATTTGTGCCTTCGATCACAAATAAAAACTATTTGTGATCAAAGATTGCGTGTATAGATACATACAGTTGAAGCTGGATATGACATCATAATACTAAATCACAAGGTCCTGCCTAATCTCTATGTAAATACCTGCGTAAACATATCGCTTATAATAACAACATCCATAAAGCGACATATCTTAGAACAACAAAACCGCCAAGAGCCATCAGCATTCATGGCTATAACAACCAATCGACATATCTTAGAACAACAAAACCGCCAAGAGCCATCAGTATTCATGGCTATAACAACCAATCGACATATCTTAGAACAACAAAACCGCCAAGAGCCATCAGCATTCATGGCTATAACAACCAATCGACATACCTTAGAACAACAAAACCGCCAAGAGCAATCAGTATTCATGGCTATAACAACCAATCGAACAACCGTCATACTTTTTTACTAAATCAAAACAGTAAAATTTTGAATCTTATTCTAATAACATCGTGTCATTATTATTGGCTTACGCAGTTTCTGCCACCTCGCCCGCGCTTCATGCCATTTCATCTTGAACATTTTACGCTTGATTTAGTAGCATAGCGAGCGACAGTTGACAGATCATAGTAGTAGTGTAACTAATTAATCTGCGGTAGTAGGATATTTTGTAATTTGATTCGGATTGCACTTTTTACGTCATCATGTCGCAAAACAAGAGAAAAGTGTTTAATATTGAAGAGAATGATAATAAAAACTTAATTTAAAAAAATGTATATTGCTTATAACAACTAATAGCATCCTTAGTTATATGATTATGGTCCCTCTCCTATGACGTTATATCCGGTTTCGACTGTATAAGATTTTTTTTTACTAAGTAATACTAAATAAAAGTAATTCTAAATACAAGTAATACTAAATACAAGTAATTCTAAATACAAGTAATACTAAATACAAGTAATACTAAATACAAATAATACTAATTACAAGTAATACTAAATACAAGTAATATTAAATACAAGTAATTCTAAATACAAGTAATATTAAATACAAGTAATACTAAATACAAGTAATTCTAAATACAAGTAATTCTAAATACAAGTAATACTAAATACAAGAATTTTGTATTGTTATATTTCAGATTTTGGTGGTGATGATCCTGATTTTGTTCCTGGAGAAGAAGAACGTGAGGATGATCATGAGATAAAGAAGGAGGTCAGTTGTGTATATAACCAATATTAGGTGATTACTAATATGTTATTGATTTGCCTCGATGGAGCAGCGGTTAGGCTTTGTGTCTAAGCGCAGAAATTTCCGGGTTTGATTCCCGGCCGGGTGAATTTAGGAAATGAACTTTTCTAGATTATTTCAGGGGGCCTAGACAAGTGGCTCAATTGTCGTAAACGCTAGTAGAATAGAATCACAAATACCGCGTGATTTAGCGTAACGAATTTTAAATTGGTTGTCAAACATTATTAGCTTTCTATAAAATTAAACGAAAAGTAAAGTCGTGTGAAAAGCGCCGTATTTAACGCAGCCAAATGGCACTTTTGAATAGCAACGTTTAGTAAAATCGGAACGCCAGCAAGCGTTCCGATTTTACTAAACGTTTGCCATTTGTCTAGACGCTCAGGGCTGGGTGTAGTGGGAAATGGCCATAATTGTCGTCAGGTTCTCATAGCACAGCCAATGCTCTACTTTGAGACCTGATGATTGGTGTGTATCGTCTGGTACGTTTATTTATTTATTATTATATGTTACAACTTACAAGGGAAAGTATAATGAAAGTTATTGCTCATCTTTTTTTCGTTTCTTCAATTTTAGTCGCCATCTTTTCTATATAGCTTAAAAAATTACGTACACACCTTGTCTCCGCCCACCTGCGACGCATCCTTGTCTTATGTCTCCTCTGTCTGGCTTATGTGCGACTTTATTCATCTGCCTATCACAATTCTTACACTGTAAAAATGGAATAGAATAATTCTTGCCCACATTTATTGCAAATGAAAATATAAAAAGAAGATTTATTGCAAAAGGGCAGAGGAGTGCAATTTTAGTTTTTTTTTTTACTAGGTCAAGTGGTGTATCAATCATATGAGAGGACTTAATTTGCACATTATCTGTATATATATAAATGGATGTTTGTAATTTGTGTATATGCAAGGTTATTTCGAAAGGATGTGTCAATGCGAAAGGGTATTAAAACAGGGATGGGCCGAAATTCGTTTTACATTCGGTTTAACTGAATTTCGGCAGCTTAAGCCGAACTTCGGCATTCGGCCGAAATTCGGTTTAAATGCCGAACGTTCGGCACTAGAAAAAAATACCTCTTGCACTATTTTGACTGAAATGAATAGAAAGCATGTCTGTCATTCATAACAGTATTATAAAATTTAGTCTTTTATATACTCATGGTCATTTATTTTAATTAGGAACATGTAAACCTTAACTCGTATGCGATAACAAATTAAATTAAATTAGTTCTTCTTAATTTAAGTTTTAAAAATCTTTGCTTAATTAAATAGACATCAAAATTAGACGTAACAAAAATGAAATAAACTTAGTATTCTTCTAACAAACATCTTAATTACAAATCGTAAATTGAATAAAAAAAACCACGTTTTTCTTATTGGCGGCGAAATACACGGCGAAATTGAACCGAAGTGCGGCCGAATTTCGACCGAATTTGTTATTTTCGCCGAATGTTCGGCTGAAGTTCGTATTCGGTTCAAACCACATTAGGCCCATCTCTAGTATTAAAGTACCCATGACAACGGAACATTTTCATTCTGCAACTTTGCCAATAGACAATAGTTCTAGTGTAATACCTAAAAGTTTAAAAAAAAAAGGTGAGCCAACCCTAATATTAGCGTTTTTACGTCGCTAGCAAACATTTGGAATGTAGGGCATAACAATAGGGTTGAACATTTCTTTTTATTATATTTTTTTGTATGGATAACAAAATAAACGTATACCGTAATTATTATATCTGCAATAGAGCAGGCAACATTGACACGTTGAAGCCCTGTCGAATTTATACCCCTTTTCAAAATAACCTTGTATAATCGCTAAATCAGCAACGTTTGACCGATGACTAATATGTAATTTTTCATGAAGAAGGTTTTGATGGTATCCCCTTTGTCGTATGTCGCCACCAGATGGCGATGCAATATATCAAGTTCTATATACCATTCAACCGAGAGCTATGAATAATTACTATATCTATCTAATACGAAATAACTGAAATATCCTATGTTCTTTACTGCATAAGCGTTCAAAGTGCATGCGAGCTAGGTATTGCTCCCGAACCACAGTTGAGTGAAAGATAGCGATGCTCTACATTAGATATCAAAGTTCATTTATGGTTATACATATACAGCTCAGTGAAGTACTCAAATTATTTTCGTTTCTTCACTGGATAAAAATGAACAATGTCTTCTAACATCTGATTCAATCGTTGAACTTTTTAGGTAACAACGCCCCGCAAGCGCGGCCGACCTCGGAAGAATGTTGAGCCAAAGCCGAAGAAGGATGACGACAGCGAGGATGTGCTTCTCAAGGAAACCATTATGGCATTCTCTGAACCAATCCCTGACCATATTCTCAACCCTAAACCCAAAACAAGACAACCAGTCAAGAAGAAATATGTCTATGAAAAGACGTGAGTTACGATTCTTTATTTGACGCGACGTGAGTTATTGATCCTTTATCTCTATTCCCTTGGTCGAACAAAGGGTAAACATGTGCCCCTCCATTTGAGACAAAGGCAGAAAACAAGATTTGTCATTTTTATTTTTTCTGTAGGCAAAGGACTGTCAGTCACCTGTAAATTCATTTGAAAGATATATTACAAGACACTCATTTTTCAGGCATACATGTGAAACTTGCGGTGCATCATTCACATCTAACGCGTCACTGCAGGCTCATATACGTCGGCATTTGGGTATAAAACCGTTTGTATGCAGGTAAGCAATAGTATAATATTTATTATGTTATATTCTCTTTTTTTTATAAGGTTATAAAAAAATTTTGGAGAAAATTAGATATTTTTGTAAAATAGCGCACATTTTTTTTTTAATTTTTTTAATCTAACTGATTTTTTTCTAATTCCAGAATATATCCCTAAAATTAGATATTACAAAGAATATTAAAAATATACATATTGTAACTGGTGATATTGTGTAGTATCATATTAATGGATTAAAAATTTGAATTCAGTCCAAGAATTAAATTCCAATTCTATTACAGGACATTTATGAAAGTTAAGTTGATGTGAAATTTAAAACGTTTTTAGCGGCAATAGTGACTAAGATCCATTATTAGGCTTCAGAGTTGGAGATCCTAAGGGTGGCTGAATCATTTCCACACAAATAGCTAAAAACATTCGAAAACTACAGCTTTTAAACAAAAATAACCATATGTGAATGGAGTATTCTGTTTGAGAGCTATGATGCTACATACAAATAGACAGACATAGATACACAAATGTCATGCTTCATGATCATGGCCTTATTTATGGCCATGGTTGGAAGTTTCGCTACCTGCTTATTAGTCTACCCATAAATATACTTGTTTAAATCTGTGTAAAAATAATTCTTATAAATTTTTTTAATATCTTTACAACCAGTTGGAAGCAAGTCCATTAAATTAATGGCCTATTAAAAATCATGCTGGCTTTATTGATTGTGATACAGTCAGTCAGTCAGTGATTGCATGATCTGTAATGAGCAGTGATAGAAATCATGGGTGTTACTGTTGTCAAAAGTATGGATATGACCTTAAATTCTCGGTATGTCTCGGGTCTGAAAAGTCGGTGCCAAATCAATGTGCAACAACAGAAAGTCTAGTCTATTAGTTTGGTAGACTTGGGACCGACTTCAGTAACTGTCAAATTTAATTATATAGGTATGTGTATCGTAATTAAAAAGTTATTTTAATTGTACTTGAGTTTCGATTAGTAAAGGACAGTTATTTTGTAATTTTCAGTGTTTTTTTTTGAAGGCGGTTTATTTTTTTTTTACTGATGTGAACAAATACAAATATAACCTAAGTCTCGCTAAGTTTCCACAGTTACCTGGTCTGGCGTATTGTACGTAGCACTCTAATAACACTGCATTTCTGTTATATACACGAAACTATGAAATATTCACAAATAACAGTGATATTACTCAATATATGTAGTACAGCATTGAAAAAATTGAGGGTATTTGTCAAGCGTTTTGTTTTCAGTCACTCTAATATGTGAGTGACACGATTCATTCGAAATGTAAGACAATAATAACAGAAGAGTTTTATTGTTTGCGACGTGCAAACAATAATAATCTCTTATTCTTTATTTATAAGTGTTTTTAAAATACAAATTTTTACAAAAGGGAAGTACGTTAGGACCGTGACGCTTGGCGCTCTGTCCTCTCTAACTACCCCGTTAGGGATACAGCGTGATGATATGTATGTATGTATGTACAAGTTTTTACACTTATTATAACATTTATTTAGGAATGCTTAAATGATTCAGGCACATGGAAAGAATGAGTGGTGAAAGACTGACAAAGAAAATGTATAGAGCAAAAGTGAGTGGTAATAGAAGCCAAGGAAGACCAAGGCTGACTTATGAAGATCAAATAGCTAGGTTAGCCGACGGAAATGTCAAAAGCACTCGTATACCTAGGCGAAAATGTGTGTGGAGAATGATGAGATTTGAGGAAGCGAAAGAAGCATGTAAGAGCCGCGACGCTTGGCGCTCCGTTCTCTCTGACTACCCCGTTAGTGATACGGCGTGAAGATATGTATGTATGTATGAATAACATTTATTATTCTTTTAATTCTTGATGGTTTTTATTGAAGCACAAACACAAACGGACAAGAATTCTAAAAATGTTTGTTGTAAGAATAATTAATAAGAATGACAACTGAATGAATCATTTGGGAACTAACTCATCTCTAGTTATGTTATAAATGTCATAATCGCCTCATTTGTTTATATTAAGGACGAAAATGAATAAAATAGGATATACAAAATCTTTCTCTATAAAATCTATGTTACACTTATAAACATTAACGACAGATCGGTTACCAAATTAGTAATTAAAAATTATGATTCTTGGAGTCTACATTTTTCTCAAAAATAAACAAGATTTAACAGCTTTTGTTAAACAGTTAAATAATAATATTAAATCGCCGGAATTTTGAGTCATATCCATGCTTTTGATAGTAATCACACATGAATCTGATCACTCCTAATGAGGTATTAATTTTAAGGAGCTTTCTTGCAACTGCGCGTTAGTGTTTTTTTTCTTTGTTTTTTTTTATGGCATGACGCACAGTTTAGCGCATTTGCCAATGTCACGTATCAATAAGTAGAATCACAAGTAAATTAGTTTTTTTATAACCTAAAACTCCTCCAGTAAAGTGATAAGCAGGCTTTACTGAAGTTATAAAGGACTTCTTGGAAGAGCGCGAGAATTTCAGCTACATATGTTTATTTAGACCTACTCTATTCTTATCACTTACACAGAGCTTTAAAACAAAATATACTATCACTTTTGTACTTTAAAACTCCCAAAAATGTAAAAAATAGAAAATCTAAATAAAATGACAACCTCACTTCTCCCGTTCCCACCAAAAAGTCCGCGTGTTAGTGTTGTCAACCGTAAAGATAAATGGTTCAAGTGCTCTACGAGTATTTTTCTGTTTTCTCAGTGTTTGCGGGTATGCATGCGTTTTGAATATGGAGCTGCGGCGGCACATGATGAGGCATACTGGCATGCGGCCGTACAAGTGTCGCGTGTGCGACCGCCGCTTCGGGGACTTCGGAAGCCGTCAGAAGCACGAGAGGTGAGTGGCGTGGGCTTATGTTAGCTGAGGTCTGCTTAGGGGACGCCTTTACGCATGATCTTAGGGCCTTGTATGAGCACATACTGTCTTCAAATGCCATTGTTATGTATAACGAAAGGATGGTTTTGAACATAATTGTCGCGTCATGGAAGTTGTAATAACTTTTGTCTTCAAAAAGTTATTGTAGTTGTTAGGAAGGAAAGAAGTTGAATTTAAATTATCGTCAATAGGGTTTTGGACATAAGAATCCACAGAGTGTCAGCTGATTGACACAGGGTTGGCTGTCCTTTTAGTTTAAATATGGTCCAAATTCTCATTAATTTTATTTACTATTTTATAAGATACTAGCGACCCGCCCCGGCTTCGCACGGGCTAAATAGCTTTCCAAACTCCACATAATTTCTATCTATTTTTTTAAACATTAAAATGGTTATAGAAGGCTGTCCGGAATTTTCGATGAAAGCTCTGTCGGCTTGAGTTTTTCCGAAGTCTTGAACTATTATTGTCATATTTCAACAAATTAACACAAATATATTCCTTCCGCTTGAATCACTATCTATTGATGAAAACCGTATTAAAATCCGTTGCGTAATTTAAAAGATCTAAGCGTACAGAGGGACAGACGGCGGAAAGAGACTTCGTTTTGTACTATGTATAGATTAAAACGCATTGATGACAGATTTCATTCGATTATTCTAATTTTTATTTTTTTATTTTTATGAAGGACAGTGGTCACACCGTCCCTCTGATCAACAGACTTGAAATGTATCTCATTTGAAACATCGTAAAAACTTGATAATTTTTTACTATAACAACATGCTTGAAATATATGGGGTGTTCCAGCAAAATCGTGGTATAATTTTTATTTGTCTAACCTTTCCCCTGAACAACAAACTTGAAATGCATCTCATTCGCAACATCAAGTTGATATTTTTTCTGTTACGAAGACATCTTTGAAATGCATGAGACTCCAGAAAACCATGTTTTACTTTTTAATATTTTTTTGCCAAACCATCCCCCTGACCAACAGAACGAAATGTATCTCATTCAAAACAAGTTGATAACTTTTTACTGCTAGGTAAAAAAAAAATTTAAAATGAAAACACGATTTTCCTGGAATACGCCATACATTTCGTCGTCATAAATGTCGAAGTAAAAAAATATCAACTTGCTACGGTAATTTAATTGAGATACATTTCAAGTGTGTAGGTCAGGGACATGGTATGGTGCTCATATAAAAATGCCTATTGCCCTTACTGATCATGATAATATGGTAGTATGGGATGAAGTATATATCGAAAAAAAAATAGGCTATGTTAACCACGAAATTCACATCCATTAAACGGGAGAATATAACCTTTGTCCAATTCAATTTAAACCATTTAGTTTCAAACAATTGCCAAATTGAAATAGGTTTTTCTTATTGCGCCACTTAAAATGATTACCAATAATACTTAAAAATACATACATATCTTCACGCCGTATCACTAACGGGGTAGTCAGAGTGGACGGAGCGCCAAGCATCGCGGTCCGCGTGCATACTTCTTTCGCTTCCTCAAATCTCATCATTCTCCTCACACATACTTTAAAATAATATTAGCGTAACTCCATTTGAAACAGTATAGCTTGGTTTCCTCAAATAAAAGTCTCAACATTATGCAGTTTTCACCAACACGAGCTCCTTTACCTGTTTTTCTTATTACTATTTAAGAAAGTATTCAACAGTGTTATGTGATTTCGCTACAACAGGAAGTCTTGCCTTGTCAAAGACCCTATCAATACAGATACTGCGATAAGAGGTTCTATGAAGTGGGTGATCACCAGAAACATGAGATGTAATCTTTTGTGTCTTAGCATCTAAGATGCTTTTAACAGTTTATATGGATCTTTACAGTTTCGTCTTGTCTGTCTGTCCAAATGTCAAAATCAATTTATTATGTTATCTTTGCACCTTTGAGCTGAAATTTGCCAATGACAAATTGATTATGTAGAACTAGGAATTTAAATTAAAATTTCATTATTGAGTGATTTGGAATCATTTTGATTTTTTTTGTAAATATAACATAAAATTAAATTTTTTGTTCGATGTTGCTGTTGAACCCTTGGATTACGAGAAGACACATTTTAGCCGGTTTTTTCTTTTCTTAGGGAGTCTAGTCTCTTAAAAAACGTAGGAAAATGTCCTTGAAATGTATTCTTGGATTCTTTAAATAACTTTAGAATTTCATATTGAGCGTAGGCTATTTGCAAGTTACTAAATTCTAGAATTTACACGAACGAAATCGCGAGCACATCTGATTTAATTCTAAAATTGTATTTCTTTCTACAGGTTACATATGGGTCTGCGCCCGTATCAATGTTCCCTTTGCGGTAAATCATTCACATATTCGTATGTGTTAGCTAATCACATGCTGACTCACACTGGTGAGAAGAAATATTCGTAAGTATCACTATAAATCAGGCAAAAAATAATATTTATTTAATTTTTTAATATCAGCACTGTAACCTGGTTAAATTCTTGTCAAATTCTGAAAAAAAAAAACAATATTTATGCGATTTTTATTAAAATCTTTATTAGTAGCTAAAATTTAGAAAGTCTCGATACAAAACATAAAAGGACCGATTTTACTGTACATTGTTAGACCATTGTTGAGACCATAACTGGAGCAATCCAGGTAAAAGGGCTGAATGGTCACCTCTCGAGGGAGGCCGACAGCTCGTCTGCAGCCTGGTGGATATCCCTACATAGAATCTACATCTACGAGGAACAAAATTAAGCGTACATTGTGGATTATGATGTCTTTGACCTTACTTGACTTATTTCGTCATTTTTTACAATATAAACGAAGTAATGATAAAACATTAGTAGGTGCAGTTTTATTTAAGATAATTATCTGAACTTTGTAATTATCAGCCTAATACATTTTTTTTTAGTTGCGGGCCCTGCAATAAGAAGTTCACGAAGGCCCATCATCTGAAGTACCACAACAAGGTGCACCACAAGGAGCTGTATATACAGCAGCAGTTGGAGCTCGAGGCTAAGAAGATGCGCCAGCAGATCAATGTAACCGGCTTGTCCGAGGTGCTCTCGGGGCAAATAGTGGATGGAACCTTGCAGCTGATACAGGCCCCTTCTGAAGGTATGTCTATTCCCTATAAAAAACCTACCACCAAACTGAATCTAAAATCTAATAATAGCTCTATTGATGCTCTTTAGAATAAATAACCTTGGTTAGTTTAATTTTTACCTTTTTTTGTTTCTTTTATATTAAATTTTTTTAGTTTTTTTAATAACCAGGAATGACAAAGGAACAAACATTTCATCTGATAGTAAGACGTCTATCGACATATATAACAGCAGTATAATACTAAAAAAGCACTTCAGATTGCAAATGTGTTGGCAAACCTGAGGACAGATGTTGCGTTTCTTATGTCAGAAAGAAGAATGGCAGTTCCAGGGTCGTTTTAATTATGGAGTGTGTGTAGGAGAAAGTATATACATTTTAGAAAGCGCATACAATGGTTTATTTTCAATTTATTAGTTTTTGTTTATGAAGCGGCACAAGCAGAAAAATAAAAAAGTTTATGTTGTATCTGCAGTGAATAAAGCAATATTAAAACGCAAAACCAAAGCAAAGGTCAGAAGTTGCCATACTCTGTATTTTAGTACACAACTATAATAGTGGCTTGTTCATTCAAATATTAACAACAATACCATTTGTTACATTAAAAACAAAGGTAGATGATAGGGAAGTCATAGTCACGTTATTCATACTGATTCATTCCTATATTACTAAAAATAATGATGCATTTCATTTAATACGTAAAAGAAAGTAAATAATCATACGTTTTTCTAGAATGTCCTGGCAACATTATAACCTAATGTCGTGCTGTCATATCTCATTTGGCTGTCAGCTGTCACCCGCGTTAGTTGTTGTGTATTGTTATTGCACATTGCAATGAATTGGAATGACATACTAGTCTGTGGTAATCAAAGTAGGAGAGTTTGTACCGCAATGTATCATTGTGATTCAATTGTAATCTCTTTGAAGTCTACTTCAAAGACATATTGCACTGACTAAAAAATCATAATACGAGTATAACAATGAATATGAGACTTTATTATGCCAGTCTATGTACAGTAGTAATTCATTAACATTGCTGGGATATGGCTTGCGAAATGGTTGTACTTAGGGTTCTAGGCATGACTATATATGTGAGTTATGTCTTAAGTAGGTATTGGATTGGTACCTCTTTATTTATTTCAATTTACAATACTTATTATTGGATTGAGTTATATATTTTGTTACTCAATCTTGTATTCTTTTTTAAAATCACTTTAGTACTTTACATGGATATGCATGGTTGCTTAGGCAAGCTTTTCAGTGAAACCCCATTTCGGAAGAATATATTGTAATTGCATTTAATTTTATAGTTACTTAGATGTAAATTTTTAGATATTTTTATTAACAAACGCGAACTCTATATGCGACATTGAAACTGCATGGGTTTCTGCCAATCTTCTTTCATCAGTTGTCTTACCTTTTACACCAAACATGGAGCACTTAACCTATATTTTGTTTGAAATTAATTTACGACTAAACACTGCTGCGGTTACTACACACTATTACAAGACTTAAACGTATGTATGAATAGACAGATATAACGTAATAAAAGTTGCATTGGTGAAAGCTAGATGCATAGGTACACATAATCGAGCACTTCAATTAATTGTCCAGTGTAATGTGACCCGTGATAAAATGTCAATTTGAAAATTATATGTTTATTGTTACTTACCAATGAAATGAGAGTGTGTCTGTTTTGTAGTTTGATTTTTTGCTGTTTTATATCCTAATATTTGTGCCCTGTATCACGCATACGCAACAACTAATAGCGAATAAAGTCGTTTCGCGCGTAAATGTAGTGCGTTATGATTGCTAATCATAATAGACTATATTTACGCGTTGATTGGCTAAAATATTTTCACGACTACTAAAAATGACATTTTTACAAGTACATTATTCCTTGATCGGTGTTTCCGGTCTACAGGTTATTACCGTGCCACAAGCACAGCCATATGAGTTTAAAGCCTTGCTGCATGTAACCTGATGTACCTGGATGTTACTTGACTTTTTGGCCACAGATGGCGGTGAGGAGAGTCAAATGCAAGTGGTGGAGGAGTCGGCTGAGACCAGCGACGCGGACAGGGAGACTGATAGGGCCGTGGCAGACATGCAGGCGGTCAGTATTACGTAGACACACACACAGACACACACACACACACAGACAGACACATACACACACACAGACACACACACACACACACAGACACACACAGACACACACACACACACACACACACACACACACACACACACACACACACACGCACACACAGACACATACACGCAAACGCATACGCTTAGCACACGCATACATTACATAAAAAGTGATTATGAAGTTAATGGTATTTTTTGAACTCACCTTTAATGTGATAGTATAAGGACTAACATCACGTAAGTCAATTATAAAAAAATGAACTTGAACTCGTCATGTAGCTGGGAAAAGAAAAGACTTTTTCGTTTGCAAACGAAAATCTCGCAACACCATGTCGATGTCTCGCAATGTCACAGTCAAGTCGATTCATTTCGTCATCTTTACAGCTATTGACTCGGACCAGGAGAAAAATGGACGGAGATATAATGAATTGCCTCTTATCACCGTGTGTCAAACGAATTTTTGTCTCTCTCTTTTTCATTGAGCATAACCACGAGTAAAATGGTTAGCTATAGCAAGTATGGCAACTTTGCACTGTCGGTGTAATTCCGTGTCATGACCGACTTGACGTACCAAACTGAAATAATTGTCATATTTGAAAAATAAAAATACTCTTAAATCTTGAGTATTTTGGCATGTAGTATTCAGAAAAATAAAAATGTCATGTTCAGCTGTGTATCGTTGTACCATATAAACTTTTAAACTTTCGCGTTGCATTATAAAATATCTAAAAACACGGGAAATTAACGCGAATACCTTTTATTTTCGCTTGACGTTTCGGCCGAGTTGCATCGACCGTCGTCTGGGGCGAAACGTCAAGCGAAAATAAAAGGATCGCATTAATCTCCCGTGTTTTTAGATATCGTTGTACCGTTGTACCGTAACCTTCCCCAGTCACGAACATTAGTAAAAATTACTCTACTCCAAGCATCTTCAGGGCTAGAGTGAATAGATTTTTGCTAGATCGACGTGCTCCATCTTCTCGGCCACATCGTCGCTTAGTAACGAGTGTGTTAGTGACCAAACGTAGTTCTAATTTCCGTAAAAAAAAGAAAAAAGTCAATTAATTAGGTCAAGAAAAAACGGACACGCTCTTAGAGCAAAAGCTCCCTCCAATTTCATTCTTGGTCTTAGGCTATTGACCTGAAAAGTATAGAAACGTAAATTGGGACTTTTTGGCGGGAACGGGAGAAGCGAGGTTGACATTTTGTTTAGATTTTCTACTATTTACATTTTTGGGAGTTTTAAAGTACGAAAGTGATAGTATATCGTGTTTTAAAGTTCTGTATAAGTGAAAAGAATGGAGTAGGTCTAAATAAACATGTGTAGCTGAAGTTCTTGCGCTCTTCCAAGAAGTCCTTTATAACTTCAGTATAGCCTACTATCACTTTACAGGAGGAGTTTTACGATAAGAATAAACTAATTTACGTGTGATTCTACTTGTTAATTCGTGACATTGGCAAATGCTCTAAACTGTGTGCCATGCCATAAAGAAAAAAAAAACGTAAATTGTAAATTGTAATCTAAAATAAGAAATTAAAAACGAATAAATACCTAATTGCTATTATCAACCCAATATTTTTTTTTTTTTTTTTAATTGAATCAATTCGTCCAATTTTGCCATGGAATCTTAAGCTATGTGGGTTCAACACACTCTTAGCTGGTTTTTTACTTTGTTTCAGGTTGTACTAGATTCGGAGTTTTCAATCGAAGAAGAAGATACTAAGCCGCAGTAGATCGAGTTTAAATATAAATTATATGAAATAACAAATCACGTTGTGTTAAATGACAAATAACATTTGAAATTATTATATACATGTTATCTTTAATTCTAACTAACCGGCTACCTTATTACGTAACTGCAGCCAGTAAGCGATAGTAGTATTTTACGCGATTGATCGCGATATGTTTTTAAATCGATCGCGATACGCTGTCACGAATCGCAATTGCTACCTCTGTTAATTAATCAATGAACTAGAAACTAATTGTTAGCGCTATTTGCGGTATGCTACAAAAAGTCATATTACCGCGTGGCACCGCAATCGCGTAATGAAGTGATAACGATACCAACCGTTGCGCGACTGCGGCGCAACTATCGCTGTCTGCAGTTCTTTACGTGATAACCTAGCGGCGGGGTTCTTACCTAAAAATTTGCAGACAGCGACAGCCACGCGATCACTGCGCGACCGGTGACTAATTGTAATAAAAAAATAATATCATGTTTAAGGATTGCGTGTCTATTGTGCCATGACCGTAAAATGCACTTTTCGCGGTTGTTTTACCGCCACTATACAAATTACATTACACAAATTCTCGTGTTGACAGCAGATATCGCGCGATATTGGCTGTCGCATGCTGTGTGCAAGTTACGTAATAAGCGTGCGGGTTTATGTCATGTTGTTACTGTAAGGCCTTAACCTTATCTTGACGTTTCGACCGGTTTGCACCGATCGTGGTTCCAGGTTCAATCCGATCGAAACGTCAGGATAAAGGTGTTAGCATTAAAGTATTAACATGACATAGACCCTGTTAGTTAGAATTGTAAGATACAAGTCATAAAAGTTTGAAAACATTAATGTTGTTTTAAGACGCTCGCACTGAACAACCACGACAAAGTCTCATCCGTAAGCCAAGCTATAGAAGCCGTGTACGTCGCTCAGTTAGCTCTAACTGATAGTTAGGACCAAAGACTGCATAAACCGAGGTAAAGCCACCTTATTCCAAGAATAGAACATTTTTAAACGCATTATGTGTTATTGTTTTTTAAAATTGTCATTTGGCTACGTTCTATACGGTGGTTTTCACATGAATTTACTTTCGTTTGATTGAATAGAAAATGAATACCGTTTGACTACCAATTTAAAATTCGTTACGCTAAATCGCGTGGTATTTGTCATTCTATTCTACTAGCGTTTACGACAATGAGCCACTTGTCCAGGCCCTCTGGTACCCATTAGCTTCTATTTAACTCTTTAGAATTTGGTGCGAAGAGCATGTCTGTCCCAGTCTATGTAGAAGTCTTTGGTTAGGAGTCCTACGACCAATTTTTGCAGTTAAAACCAATTATTGTCTCATTGGCGCTATGGCAGAGCATCTTTGTTTCGAGCAGGGATCTGGAGAAACGAATTTTTCTAAATTAGTTTGGAGTTTGGGTGTTTTTTTCTGTTTTCAGAGCAGAAATAATGAACACGTAAAAAAATTGTTTAATTTATTTGCCGAAAATAAGAATCTCCGTCTCTTTTAGCGTTGTAGACCTGTCGTTTTTACAATTTTTAAATGAGCACTTTGTAATGTTTGCTGTTAGAAATTTCGAATACTACTAAACAGAGGTGCACTCAAATACTCGTTTGAGTGCACATTCGGTTCGGACATTTTTGGAGCGTTGATTGTGTATCTTATTTTTATATATGATCGAAAATATTACGCGTCAAAGAATGATCTTGCAAGTCTTGATGCTAAGTCCACCCCAAATGGAAATCTACCCTTAATTATTATGTAATGTATTCATTTTCACCATATAAATTACTTTATAGAAAATTATAGTGATGAGTGAAACAATACTCGATTTTACAACTAGTATGTAGGTATATCTTTTCGATATCAAGTATCGCAAAAATAACTCGGAAAATATCGGGTATTTATTTGTATCTACATTATCAAAATGTTCCTACTTAGAAACAATCAACTACGGCCAAGTGGCCTGGTCGTAAGTTTGGTAGGTTCCTACCTATTCCCCTGAGATGTGCTACGGCACAGCGCGAAAGGGGCTCGGCACGCTTATTACCTAACTAGCAATCTGCTGTGAAAACGAAAATGTAACAGGCAGCATGCTACAGCCAATATCGCGCGATATCTGCTGTCAGAATGAGAATTTGTGTAATGTAATTTGTATAGATAGTGACGCAAAATCTACGGCGAATAATGCATTTTACGGTCATAGAATAATAGATACGCAATCGTCACACGTGATACCAATTTTTTATTACAATAAATCACCGGCGGAGTTGTTACCTAAAAATTTGCAGACAGCGACAGCCACGCGATCATTGTGCGACCGGTGACTAATTGTTATAAAAAAATTGATATCGTGTATGATGATCGCGTATCTATTATTCTATGACCGTAAAATGCACTTTTTGCAGTTGATTTAGCGCCATTTTACAAATTACATTACACAAATTCTCATTCTGACAGCAGATATCGCGCGATATTGGCTGTCGCATGCTGTCTGCAAATTACGTAATAAGCATGCGGTTGCGCAGTGATCGCGTAGCTGTCGCTATCTGCAAATTTTTAGATAATAACCCCAAAAAAACCAGTCCCACCGCGAGGAGGGGTTCTTGTGTAGCTATCACAAAAATAAAAGGTCGATGATGGTTTCAGGCACGATCACGACAGGTTGTAGATGGTAGAACTGTGAAGCGTCTAATATTTGCACATTATATAGTTATATGAATACAAAATAAGCCGAATCTAATTTATATAGGTAAATATTTCAATTATATAATTAATGTATACTTGCTTATTTGATTGAATCGTTAGTATGTAAAGTATATACATTTTTGTATGTACTATTGTACCTAGTATTATGTAATGTTACGCTTATGTTTATTTGTAACATACACGGGCCGCGTCGTTTTGGTATTTACATTGTGTATATTATCAGAATTTTAAACTGTTTAGCAGAGCTTAACTTAATTATGATTAGAAAAGTATATAATATAGATATGTGTAATAAAATAATTATATAATTTTCAATAAACGCCTTTACCTAATGTAAGCGGTAGCCATATGTATGACGCCACGTTGAATCTAAAATGGCGGACGATAAATAATGCTGTATTTTAGATTTACTATTCTCTTAAGATATTTCATTAAACTTTTAAAATATAATATTTTACCCAATTTCTTTATATTTACTGTAATGTTATTATATGCATTTTAGTTATGAAAAATGAAACTTGTAATGTTAAAACATAATAGTTGAGAACGCCAACACGGCGCGTTCGGTTGTAAAGATCTTTAAATAAAGGTTATTTTCAAACTTCGTGACGTTATTTGCTCCATCACATGTACCTTGTCATAAAAATGTATAATTTCATATGAACTTCAGCATCTTCATTCGAGATGTCTGATTGAAAAAATATAACAGAGAAAGTCAAATAAAATAATCTGCCACCTAAATTAAAGTTAAATATTTGTATTCCTATATACATCAAGAAGTCTTACTCCAAAGATACCTATATATATTTTTAATATGATAAACTGGCTGTTGACGGGACTTCGTCCGCGTGGAATTGAATAAAAAGCCAATGTTCTTCATTCAGCTTTAATCTATCTCCATTTTAAATTTCCTCAAAATCAGTCTAGCGGTTTAGCCGTGAAAGTCGACCACAGACAGACTGCATTTATATTAGCATGGATATACCTACAGTAGGTCCTAATGTTAACACAGAATGGTGCGCGCTTATTTAATATTGCGGATTGCGGTCCTCGTTACTTTTTTTCATCTTTTCTCTTTACTTTCTTCTGTCGCCTTCTCAAGTCTCATAATTCTATGCACTCACATGAACCGATGTATATGAGTACCTATTTTTGACATTTTTGTCGACTAACACCTTCGATCACAAATAAAGAACTAGATACACAATCTCCTGTAAAATCTAAACAAATTATCCGTCCAAACTGACATATCTTTTTCATACCGTATAGTATTATCGGTAACATTGTGTTACTGCCAAACAATAAGGTTATAAAAGCTTGTAAGCGATTCTTGCATGGCATTGAAACGATGTTTGTAAAATACGTCTCGAGCGTAAAGTATAATTCACATAATCTGTGACTCACTCAATGAGCACTCAAATACTTATTTAAGCGCACATTTGGTTCGGACATTTTTGGAGCGTTGATTGTGTATCTAGTTTTTTATTCGTGATCGAAGACTAACACTGACTATTTAATCTTGATAGATCAGTCTTGCTACTCTTGCTGCTACCGTATATATTTTTTTTATAAAAGGAGACAAACAAGCAAACATTGATCACCGCCGTCCATGGACACCCGCAACGTCCAGGGAATCACGGGTGTGTTGCCGGCCTTTAGGGAAAGGAGGGGGAGGGGAGATGGGCCACCGGCACTCACCGAACGAAACAACGCAATAGAAGCTGTTGTTTCACGCCGATATTCTGTGAGAGGATGGTATTTCACCGGGCAAGCCGGCTCAATTCGTGCTGCCATACAGCATGGCTCTACCACACATGAAATTTTCGCTCTGTAGATTTCTCTTCGCCAATTGTTCGTCACTCATTCTATTTTATCTTTCTCTTATTTTTACAATAACGTAACCCTGCCATATTGCGTATGTATTCGCTACACCATCACATTAATAATTCTATTTGACTTGCATTAAATTTGTGAAGTTATTATGTACACACAGTACTATGTAATTAACCTAACACTTTATAATAAATAATAATTGAACCCTAACCTACCTACTTAGTTCTGAAAATACATTTAAAAAAATGGAGGAAATAAAACTTAAAATACTCCCTTGCGATATAGTCCCATTCCATTTTAAATTCGCTAAGCGCCACATACCTACGCCCTGTTTATATTATAAAGGCACCAATTTACGCTTTCATGTGATAAACATAACTTGCCAAGCGAAACTAGGTTTAATGCCTGAAATAAAAAGTCGTGCCTTCGTTTTTTCTTTCAAATGTCCCGTAGTGGTAGTGGGATATTAAAACTTGGCCCACCCTTCTAAGTAGGCGCTCTTTTTCTTTTTGTCCCTAATGTAAAAAGAAAACGCGAAAAGTTTCGGGACGCGGCGAGTTTAAATTTTTCCACCCTTAATGCGCTTATTACGAGTGGGGAAAAATTTCACGATTCTCAAAGTTGGATGTTGTAGATTTTATAACTTGGATTAAATGTCGCAATGGAAATGATATCAGAATATATAGCTCCAAGAAAAGGTGCTTATGTTATACATAGATGTAGAATAATTATCACAATACAAACTTTTGTGTTCTATTATTTTTATTTAACCCGGCTTAAATTATTTTATTTAATAATTTGAAAGTAATAACACTATTGGGTACCTTTTATTTTGGCTTGACATTTCGGCCGAGCTCCATCGGACGTAGTCTCAAGGAAACAGATTCGGCCGATGCAATTCACCCGAAACGTCAAGACAAAATTAAAGGTAATCGCGTTAATTTTGCGTATGTTAGATATATTTGATTACCATAATTAATAGCATTCATCGTAGATTACGAAACCATGTTCTCTTTGCTTCATTTCACAGACAAAATTATTACCTATCTGGCATCGGATGTAGTAAGTACCTGACATGCCTTTGTGGCTGATTCGGTATTCACATTTGCAATCGACGAGTCGTCCGAAGTTTAATTGGTTGTTGTTGCAATAAATAGTGGTACAGGGGCCTAATCGAAGTGTGATTTAATAAAAAATGCGATGGTATAGGTGTAGAATAAGAAAATATATTTTTAACGTAAGTTTGAGAACTACAGTTTCAACGAAGCAAAAGCATCAGCCGCATGACGCAACGGAGCGAGGACTGGAGCATTTACATTTTTATTTACATCTAGCTATTGGAATAGACGCATTTGCAGTAATTCTACTTAACAACATGCAGAAATTGGAAAGTTATTTTATTAAATGCCTACTCTATATTTTAATCTCTTGTAATCTAATATAAGTACGTATTGTTTAAAAGTTTTGCAATGGTTATATATATTTCCAAGTAACTACCTATTTGACAACATTATTAATTCACCTAATATTGTTAATAATAAATGCGGTCGATTTGATAAGTGTAACTGAAAAATAGTCAATGGCTTATGTCACTTTTGTTTTAAAGGTGCTGAAGGTGCAATGTTCAAATTACTGTAACAGGTAATTCCATATAAATAAGTATATTACTTTACGGTAGTAAACTAATTAATCTGTGATATTACGTTTATCGCACTTTGAGAATCAGTATGATCTAATTCAAAATTTCAGAATTTTAGGTTAAAATAGTAAACTTATAAATACTTACTATCCAAATACGGTATGAATTTACCTATGTGTCTGTCCTTATTTGTTAAAAATCAATTTTATTATTCTAGGTGAATTCATTGTTGTAATCTCGTTTAGTTATACATTTAGTATATAAAAATAAAAACAATGAAAAAACTACACACGGATAAGTTTTTTATATATAATTTGATAATGTTTGTTAAATTTCATTACTTGTAGTTATGTTGAAGAATGATAATTCTAGATTAATAACTACAAT
The DNA here is from genome assembly GCA_907165235.1 of Zeuzera pyrina. Lineage (NCBI taxonomy): Eukaryota > Metazoa > Arthropoda > Insecta > Lepidoptera > Cossidae > Zeuzera > Zeuzera pyrina. The sequence goes on from OU015639.1 coordinate 3,731,232, forward strand.
TATTAAGGCATCTAAAGACATTATAATACGTTCGTTTAAGTGATTTAGACATTTTCGTATTTGCAACTAGGTATGTGAAGAACGAATTAAAGACAAATGAAAGTGGTTGCATGTTCGCGTCGCGTGCGACCCCGCAATAATTATCCATATTCACCCAGAATATTGCCGTTGTGTGCGTGCCACGGCGCGTGCGTATTAGCACGCACACATGCAAACCGCGTACGCTAATTTCCTATGAAGACATCCTACTGTTATGTTTATACTGTGTTCACTGGGTGATGTGAATGACGCGACAAAAAGTGTCGTTGGCCGGCGACATCGCGATGACATTTTGTCACTTTTGTATCACCTACAGTAGGTTTAAGATATGAGAGTGCGAACATTACTTTTTGCTACCGAACATTGCCAGTCGACCACAGTCGACAATTCGACGCTAAAATGCAAGAACGTATGAAGGCGAACTTTCGATAGAAGAGTTACAAAATCGTCCAGTATTATACTAAGTATAACAAATTACTTCCCGAGTATTCCAATGCAAATCGTAAAAGGAAACAATGGGAACAACACTATAAAGTAATTCCTGTCTTTCACTGTAATCACCAAAGAGAATATAATCACTACGTTCTAAGAGACAGCACTTAGAATAACAATTTCTGCTAGTTACGTTAGACCGCAAATCAATACCATAACGGAAAAAAACAATTACGTGTACCAACCTACCAATATAAAACTAGCGATGTAGACCTAATTATCGATAGTAGTGCTGTGCAATTCGACGTCGTTATCGATATTTGGCATGTAACCACCCCCATAGAATTTTAGATTATTAGTAAAAATAAATGAAATATATTCAATGTATTTTTATTCATTTAATACAAATAGACAAACAGTAAGCGAAACAATCAATTAAAAGCCAAGATAAGTAATTTAAAAGTTAGTATTGAAAGCTTATCAGAAACTTTAGTTGCAGTCTGCATTAAAATTAACGTTATGGTAAAAACAGTATTTGTGCATAAATCCCTATATTACGTTAGTATACACTGTACAGATTTATGTATTGTATCACAGGAGCTAATAGATTGGACAGCTCATCGAAGGTTTTAGACATATTGTAATGCAACGCGAAAGTTTAAAAGTTTATTTCATCGAAAGTTGTCTGGAAAGTTGTCTGGATATTATCATAACTCAAAGGACATAATTGTCCTTTTTGCAATTTTTAACTCAGTATAGGATGTATCCAGCACCGTCTATGTTTTTTAAGTTTTCTGCGCCGCAAGTCTAATGCACAAACAAGTGCTACGTCTACGAAAGCCATCGTAGTAATTTTACATGCTCTTTGAAAGACATCGCGAAAATAAATTGTCACCTACATTGTCGCGGCAGTGAGCGCGAGTGATGTGCGCAGCAAAGTGACGCGACAAAATGTCGCTTTACAGAAAGTCAATAATTTGCGCCCAGCCTCACATAAAATAAAAAGAAAATAACCTCTGTTCGTTGCTAGCTTCATGTTGTGTTAGATCGACCCTGTGTTACATCGATGACGTAATGTCCGTTATATGCTGAAATCACACTCCACTCACACACTCATTCACACTTCAAACGCGCCATAAGAACTTCAAAAAATTTAATAAAATCTAATCGTTAGGAACGAAGTGTATTATCAGTCCGGGGGTTTAAAACCGTGGAAAAGGTAATAGACGACGCAATCGCATTTATTTTATGTGTAGATTTAGGTATATTTTTAACAAAGTATATATTCCGCCAATCCAGCTTAGCCAGCTTTCCAGGTTATCAGGTAGAGCTTATTAGATATGCATCAACTGCGTTTCCCTTCAGGAAAGTTTAAAATCGGTTAGTTACTATACGAATACGAGTACATTCGCAGTAAATGGAAAAAACATTTGTAACGTTGGGTAAGAACATGGAGCACTCAACCTATAGAGCAGCAATGTCATTTATTTTGTATGAAAACAAATTACGTCTATGGTAAACACTGTTGCAGTTACTGGCGTTCTGTTTTATAGTTTGATCTTTTGCTGTTTTTGCCATAACACCGAATAGAACAATAAGCCATTAAATAAAATATTTAAATATATGTCCAGATTTGGTTACTGCTGCTGTACTGCTGTACTGTACTGCTTAATGCGAGCGAGAGTTGATACTTGTTAGTGTAAATAAATTGAGCAGTGGTGAATAAAATAGTCCGATATTTCATCTACATAGGTTGAGTGCTCTATAGGTAAGAACTACACGACTGTAATAAATATTTAATGGCAATATTTTCCTATATTAATACTGTATCCTGTACCTTTATAGAGTCTGCGAATAAGTGGACCGGTAAACGAGATTCAGGGGACAAAAAACCGAAATCGCCTCCTTGTGCATTGATGGGAACTATTAGACAAGTACTTACTCCATATATTATACGACAAGTACAATACATATACATAATATCTACATACATAATATATACATAAGTACGTAAATATCTTATTTATCCATATCGAGTACCTACCTATACAACTACATATTCTCTGCCTTAAAGTGTTGTTGTCACCTGTCAGTACTATAGATACTATTATGAAACTGTACCCCACCGTCACACGCTAGGTTGGTAGTCAATTAAACCACGATCTAAATTAGGTACAACGTTTTGAATTTACGCACCTGTGCAGTAATTTATGGTTGAGAGATGAACGCTTAGTGCACCATGATGTAATTGTCATTTGTCATTCCTTTTGCATGACGTTCGCCTGATCGTGCTTAAGCCGCATTACAAGCCGAGCAGGTTTGACGTCAGTTCAGTCCTCGGGTTCAGTTTGAGTCTTTTTGGTCTGGTCAAGTTGACCGACAGAATGACTGGAGTTATAGGTAACATATAAATACCATCTAAAATCAATCAAGATACTGACTGACTGACTGGAAATGAAATGACACCAAATTCAAATGTAAATTCGTTCTAAAAAAGTTACATAACCTAGGTACACATAACACGTATATCTGTTCTTTGAATCACAAATAAATATCTTCCATGCATACATACTCGTACTATGAGAAATCTAAGAACACTTTAAACCCTGTGCTATCTGTGGAAAATCCACTCCATGAGTCATGGAGTCCAGTGGATTCTTATTGCAGAGATGCTTAATTACGACGGAGATAAGTAAGTTGTACACTTTATTATTAAACATTATAAAATATATTTTAATAATTGTTAAACCTAAATTGTAATTATTATTGTTCATAAAATTAACGTCAATTAAAATCCTACAGACGTCAAACTGATCGTTATTGAGACTAGTAGTGTTTGCAGATCCAATTAAACAAACTCGTAGCCCTCGGCGGAACAAATGTGATGCAAACAGAAGCAGGCAGACAAAACGATTGTTTGATATGTACAGATGTGACTGTGGTATGACTCTATAATTAATAAGCTCCCGTGTTTTATTAAATAAATCTGTCACGATGAAACTAAACCATTCTAGTTCTATCGAGTTCTTCGTTTTAAGATAAATCGAATGACTATCGTGTTTGTTTCAAAATGTGTATTCGTAATTTATCTATTATATCCTTAAATCTATGGCTAGTAAATATTGGATCAAATAAGAATGGTTGGGAATTTTTCGATAATATTTACTTAATACCAATTTTAATCTGTTTATAAGGCACTAAATTTTGGGTTTCTTCATAAACTGACAATAGGTATGTACCTTTTTACTACAAACGCAGTTCGTTCGGTATTTTTTCGAAAGAATTGTACAACACCTTAAGAACAATATTAGAAATCTTTCCTATTGCGGAATATTATGATGAAAAACGGCAGACACCGAAATTGGTGTCTGTTATCAAAAGCGAACAATTATGAAATTATAAAATTATGGAAATCCGACGCAAATGCGAGCAGATTGCCGAGAAATTATTCACAAAGCACCCCCGGCGCGGACTTGATGATATTGTATTAGGTGATCACATACGAATGCGATTTTAATGGATAGGTCGTTCCAACCCTCGTAAAATATCTCCAATCCCTAATGTCGATGACAAAAGACATAATTTTCCCGCCACTTTTGTTGACGCTTAAGTCATTTCGCGCGCAAAAGATATGGCAACCCCAATCTAAATTAAAATCTAAAACCTTGTAAACAAGGCAAGTGCTCACTTTTTCGGGGATTTTAACCCTCTGAATTAACGAGAGATATAAAAGAGGGTCGTAACTGTACAGCAGTGGTTTTGTTTTTGTTTCTAGATGAGAAATAAATGTGACATTATGCACTGCAAAATATTATTCGATTTTATATTCTTAACATTGTTACCCATTGTCTCCTTATGATCGCCTTTTACTACTCATGTTATATTAATTTACTAATATTTGTTTTATAAGTAAAAACCAACAACTTAGTATGAGCTCTTGATAGTGATTAGTGATAAACTGCTGCAGAGGATGATCCTATTTACTAGGATGGCCTTGAACGATTCTTAGTCGGAGTTTAACACTGTCCACCGAATGTATGCTATTTAGCAGCGCGACTATGCAAATTAAGGACTCTCATTATTAAGATGTCAACTATTAACTAGAGGGTCTCTAATTATTATGAGTTATCTAACATTTGACTTTAAATTTGGATAGGAAAACTAATTTAATTATGGAACATAGGAAAGATACGAGTTAGGGTGAATATACTATATATGTAGTTCACAGTGTTATTGTAAAAATGAAGAAAGGAATGCTAAGATGGTTCGGGCACATGAAAAAAATGAGTGATGAAAGACCGACGAAGAAAATCTATAGAGCAAAAGTGAGTGGTAAAAGAAGCCAAGGAAGACCAAGGCCGACTTACGAAGATCACATAGCTAGTGTTAGCCGAAAGAAATGTCAAAAGCACTCGCATACCTAGAGGAAAATGTGTGAGGAGAATGATGAGATTTGAGGAAGCGAAAGAAGTATGTAAGGATCGTGATGCTTGGGGCTCCGTCCTCTCTGACTACCCCGTTAGGGATATGGCTTGAAGATATATATGTATGTAGTTAACACACTGCACAAAGGTTGAGAAAAGTTGTTTTAAATAGTGGCGCTTTCCAGTTATCTGTTGTGGATAGATTATTCCATTATTCAGTAGAATAAATAGTTCGAATATGGCTTCGAAAACTGAATACAGGGAGACTCTAACTAGAGGGTTTCTAGGATAGACTACCTATATAATTGTTTTCTGCAATTTAAACCTTGGTACAATAATTGCCAGTCTCTCATTAATTGAAAATTAAAAAAATAAAACTAATTCGAAGGTAAACAATAACCATTTATAAATTAATGGTAGGTGATTAAAAAACAAAGTAATATAAAAAATAGACATTGTAGTACAAAACAATTTCGTTTTACGGCCTAAAAATTCTGTTAACAACGATGACAGAAAGACCAGTTATAAAGACGGCGCCACACGTGTGCTTTCTTCTGGTGAAGACGGCGCGCTAGGTTGTGGCGATTTGATTATTAGTGAACCGACAGGTGTGGCTTTCGGTAAATGAGGTTCCTTACGATGTCGTAACGAAGTGTAAGAGTGTTGCGTCGGTTTCTCAGTGACTCTTCCTCGTTGCAATTCAGCTAAATTACTGGCCAGTTCGGCTGCTGCTTCACCATACATTCTTTGACCGTGACGGACCTGTTTTTAAAGAAATATTAAACAATCAATAACAGGTTATAGAATGTTACGAGTTAGAGCCTCCGCACATTGAATATATAGTTCAATTTGTGGCGACTGGCGATTTAGCTATATTTATGAAGAGCCAGATTTATGAATGTATATATAGACATATTTGAAAGAACGATCTCACAATTTGTAATTAAAAACTGGAGTAAGAGGATTTCTTTTTTCCGTATAATAATTTTGTTAAAAGATGCTACCAAATGTTTTGTCTCATATTATTCGCAGACGGTATTTACTATTTAGCCATAAGGCAACTGGAAAACATCCACATATCACAGTTGTACTACATACATACATACCACATCAGTCTCACCATTGATTTCGGAACAGGGAACTCTACTCGTTACTTTAATAAGGCAAGTAATACCAATCGTTAAAAATCATAATGCAGTAAAATGTGTGATTGTGTTGGTACGAGTGCGCTCGAACGACTAGAGTTGTTGAAACGACAACTGATGGATGTCCAAAAATATATAACTGTTTTGCAGTGTTGTGTTTTGTCAAATGCTTTGCGTAGCCTAAACGCTGTACAATATTGATACCCAAAGACACAATAATATGCGATTGTGAATCTTCTTTTACGCAGCCATGCAATCGCAAAATTGCCAATTACCACTGCTTGAATCGAGTTGCAAGTGTGCGGAGGCTCTTATTAAATACAATTACTTTATTGCTGTTTGTTCCGGTGCGATACAGTTTTCTGTCCAGCACTGATTGGTTTGCTGATGATGACTGCTTGAGGTATCTAAACATCATTTTATGGGGAGGTGATTAGACTTATAATTAACAAAATGAATTAAGAGGCGGATAAGAAAGCCCGACTCAGTGACTTTTACACAGACAAATTAAACATTATATTACTGTATCAAATAACAGTATGATAAGACCTTCAATGAAAAGTATCTCAAAGTCAAGTCAAAGTCAAATCATATATTCAAGTAAACCCAAATACAAGGTATTTTTGAACGTCAAATCTACTTTAGTTCGGTTCGAAAAGAAAACCTGGACACAGAAGAACCGACAACAAACTCAGTCAGATATCATTTTTTCAACATCATTCTACAATAGTTAAAATACAATATCCATTAAGCCAGTATATGCATGTGCAGAGAGGATTATTTTCAGTACATTGTGTCTTCAATGAAATCGCTAATTTTGTAGTATGCTTTTCCAATCAGTGTGTGTGTTTAATAACAAGTTTAAATATCTTTTCCGTTAATTGGGTTAATCCAAAAGAATTATGGTAATGAACATATCTACTTGAGCTTACCTACATGTCTTAGCTTCATAACAATGTTAATCACATCAATTAGCTACTTGTGATCATTTTCTAATATTAAATTCCTTGATATCATTATACGACTTACATGTAATATGTAAATAAATGATATATTAGCAAAATAAATGTTCGCGTTGCAACGAGATCACTATAATAGCAGCCGTGCAATTCTGTAAAAATTCGAATCACCCATAGCAAGACTTGGTCGACAATTCACCCCACTTCGCATTCGAACTCACTTGATCTTCAAATGGAATTCTCTAAACCAAACATTCTAGGAGCGAGGTGAAGTGATCTTAGATGCGAGTTTATCGCGGATTGCTTTAAGAGTAAACATCTCAGTCGATATTTCGTCTTAGAGTATTTTAACTTCTTCTGAGATAATTACGTTAAATAAAACTCGTTTATTTAGATTGGATTGTTATATTTAGCGAAACTTCATAAAATTCATTTACGATAGTACAACTCGCCGCCGCCTCTCATCGCGGCGGCGCTAGTATCTCTGTTGACTTTAGAGAATACCAAATCACAGTTGACAATCTCACCGCGGATTCAGAAGTGAATTTGACTAATTTGCGTTAGAGAATCGCACTACTGGTAGATATTTAATACGGTCATGAGATGCGATCGAACAGTATTATAGCGGTAATATACCAAATTAAGTACTAACATATTCTTTACCAAATGTTAGTTATTGCCAATATTCGTAATTAAATGTTATAATCATAATCATTAACGGATGGGAACAGTATATTTTGAGGTAGCGAAAGCACGTATTTTCATTGTACCTCAATATATCCTACTTTTCCACCCACGTTGACATCCTAGAAGAACGACAAGTTTTCATCGTTCTTCGTTCGTCATAGGCGACCTCGATGGCGCAGTGGTTTAGACATAGCACTAAGCGTCGAAGGTTCCGGGTTCGATTCCCGGTCGGGTCAATTTAGGAAATGAACTTTTCTAGATTGTCTCTGATCTGGGTGTACGGGGAGACGCCCCCAGTAGACGTCGTCTGGTTCTCATAGCACAGGGCACCCTAGTTTGAGATCAGATTATTGACGTGTATCGTCTGGCGCATTATTATTATGTTCAAAAATACCAAATCGCGTGGTCACAAATAAATTATTATTAATAAGCAACATCTCTAAAATATGGTGTTGTCATTAGTATTATGTTCATAACAGTTAATCACGAATATCGATAATAGGGTAAAACCGGGTAATACCGGTCATTACGACTTCTCCCATATTACTGCATTCCCGCGCAGGCACACGTACAAAACAGGTGCCGCGATATTACCCCGCGCTGATGCACCGGCCCCCGCTTATTTCCCTGTCAACATCTAGAATAAACCCATGTAAATTGTTTTCGCGCTTTCTTGAAGTAAGTTTTCGAGGTCAAACCATAAAAGGTGAGTGTTTATTATTTCACAATTCTTACACTGTTACTGTTTTTACGGAACTGTTTCTAGGCGGGCAATGCCGGTCACGCTGATCGGTACTACCCGCATGTAAAATTAATACGTGGTCAGTTTTTTGTTCATTTTAACTTTGTTTATTATTTCAGAACGTCTAAAACAAGAATGATGTGAACTAGTGGATGTAGGAAAACCATTAGAAAAGCAGCTCGATGTATTAGCACGTCGTTTTCAAGGCTTTAAGAAAGTTTAAAGAACAAGAATCGTGATTGCCCATAGTCGAGAAGAAATCCAGTTGTGGCAAGGGAACAAGAAGACAAAACAGCTTCTCAAGTTAAGTTCCTCGGTAAAATCCTAGCAAAGAAGCTCTGGTCGAGAAAGAAAATAGAAAAATGGCAAAGAGAAGAACACGAGTAACTCTCGAAATCAAAACTGAAAAAAGACAAGGAAAAGAAAAGTAAAATCGATTCAAGTGAAAAAGGCAAAAAAGATAGTGCTTCAAGACAAAAATAAGAATGATGACGTACGAAATAGAAATGACAGACTTGCGTGAAGATGAAGATTTTAATGCTGACGCGGACGTGGAAAATAAATGTACATTCTGCGACGATTATCTATGGGTAAAACAACGAGCTGCGGTACTTATATGTGTGTGCTGTGTGGTCTATAGGCTCACGCTGAGTGTTCAGAATATGATTCTCCTGAGGGTTAAATCTGCGACTTATGCCTGAACAAAGCTTGACCGGTATTACCAACCTAGTGCCTGGTATTACCGGTCAGTCATTTATTTTTTAAATATTGATTATGCTAAATTTGTTTTACTTATTGATTTCAATTATTGTGATTTCGTTAGAAGAATAGTGAAAGTTTAATCAGCAAAAAGATTAATACAGAAATATTAGTTATTATCTGATTTGTGATTATTTATCTTTAACTGACCGGTAATACTTATTCTTACCCTAATACAAATATTCCGCAGTGTTATTTGTCATCATGAAGCAACTTATATAAAGTACAGCGACAATAACAAGAGCTGGGTTAAAACGAGTTGCTCGTTCGTTAACGGGACCGTATAAGAGTCCTAAGCCCGATTCCACCGAAATCCCCTAATACTTAGCGAACCCCTAAAAAAAGATAGAGGTCCGCTAACGATGGTTTTGCGTTTCACGAAACGTTAGGAACCCCTACGTAGTTAAAAGATTCCCTAAATTTAGAAACGACTTTCGAACTAGTAATACTATGAGACTGTTTTGAGAGTAAATTTTTGACAATATGGAAAATAATTTATTATACTTATTATGTAGAAACTTAGAACGGTAACAATGATTTCTGTTTTATCGATAAACTTTTGGAAATAATAGTCACTGTCTATGGTAAACAATAAAACATCATATAACAGGTTCCGGGTTCGATTCCCGGTCGGGGCAATTTAGGAAACGAACTTTTCTAGATTACCTCGGGTCTGGGTGTACTAGGAACGCTCCTAGTAGTCGTCTGGTTCTCATAGCTCAGGGAATGCCTTAATTTGAGACTAGATGATTGGTGTGTATTGTCTGGCGTATTTATTATAACAATGTCTGATATTATTACTAGGGAACCGTTAGATTGGTGAAAACGAATATTGTCTAAAAACCGGTTTAGGGGACCTTTTAATTTAGGGAGTGCATAGTTGTGACGATTTAGATAGCGTTGGTGAAATCGGGCACCAGTCTTTGCATTAAGTAGTTCTTCAAGACAGTCTTCATTTTATTAGTCGAATAAAAGTAGTCAAATGGAGGTAGTTAGATAGTTTAACTCAAATTGCCGCCATACATGTACTGCCTGTAAGAAGTAGTTTAATTCTAATTGCTGTAAGTACATAATAAAAGCGCAGAAATAATTTACTCATTTATTTAAAGTTGCCGTAAAGTTAACCGTCTGTCTCGTCACTGTATGGTTTAGTTTCACTGTCGACTGCAAGTCTAGATACCTACGTAGGTACTTATATACCTACTGTTATACGTTGTGCCAAAGTTTGATTTTGTTCCTTAATCTTTCCTTTCTTCTTTCCTTTGACCTTTCCGCATAGAAAATGACGTGTCGTTACTCATTAGGTATGTAACACATGTGGTTCGTTGTACGGATGATTCGTTTTACTTTATAGATTTTTAGGGTTACGTAGTCGAATGGCTAATACAGAAGCTTTGTGGTTTTGTGTCTGATCGTCTGTTTGTAGTCTATTTGTTTTGTCATCTTTACACCCGAATTTAAATATGGTTCAGACAACAAATCCAGAAATAGAAAACAAAATATTTTATATCATTTTAATTTGGTCCAATTTTCTTTCATATTTCTTTTAACTTTTACTTTGTTTGGATTTGCTATGGAATCACAAGTTAAGATGCTCTAGCCGGTTTTTTTACTATCAACGTCTAGTTAAGTTGTTATCGTAAAATCCTTATTCTAATGTATCTTATTAATATAAATCTCGTAAAAATCTTGTGAAAAGTTGGAAAATATATCGTATTTTTTAATTTTTCTGTCCGTTTAGGGAAAATAAGACAAGTAGTTCACTTGCCTCATCAGTTCGTGTCCAACTCTATAAAGCTAAATATAGTGTTAGCAACACCCATGAGAGAACATCGGCGCTTTCTAGAAGAGAGCGACGTTGTTCGTGACGTCATCGAGAAGAACAATCGACTGCTTGCTCCCCACTACCGCTGCGAGATTATTTAAATCAAAACTCGAGCGCGCCACTTCTCTATTTTGCTTTTCACTCTGCGATTGCAGCACGAAGTGTTTACATACGAATAAATTAATTACTAATTGAAGTAAAATTTTGGGTGTTCCATTCCTATAGGTATCTAACTACCTACATAATTTAATTGTATCTGTAAACATACTAGATATGGCAATAAAGTTTAAATTTTTTTATGTGTGACAACACTGTTTTTTCACTCCCTCTCTGCCTAGGTTGCACGGTACTGAAATAATGTGCTCTGTAAAACATAATTAAAAAGTGAATGATAAACATAATAAAATAATATTGCATCTTCTTGGCCTCCACGGCAAACGCTCTTTTCTAAACCCGTAAAACTATCGCAGTTAATATCAATTGTATTTCGGAAATTTTGAATGTATGAACTCACCTCGTCCTTAAGCTCAGCCCTTCGTCTAGAAACCCATTCTATTTGTTCCTGAACTTTCCTGCATTCCTTCTCGTTGCTAAGTAAATCTTTACGTAGTGCCTCCATGATATCTCTGTATTTCTTTCTGACGTCATGGTCTATGGCATGTAGATTTTCTATTTCGTTTTGCGTTTCACGAATTTTGGATTTAGATAGACGTAGGCGACCCTCCTTGAATAAAATAAATGATAAAGTTATAAAAATGTACATCATATTTAAATAATATTAGTATAGAGGTAAGTGAGTAAACCCGAGTCTGCTCTGGGTGCGTCTAAGACAGGGTTGACGAGGATTTTTGTTTTGGTGGTGTATGCGCCAGTGTCCTATGTTGGTTTGGATGAGTTAGAGCAGTTTCGGGAGATTGCTGGAGAAGTTTTAGAGACGGTTAAAGAGAATGAGAGAGTTATAGTGCGTGGAGACATGAATGGATGGGTCGGGAAAGCTCGAGCAGAATTTGAGTCTGTCCTAGGCAAGTATGCAGATAAGAGAGTGAATGATGCTTGTAGTATTTGTACTTGTATTTGTACTTACTTGTAGTGTGTGGTGGGATGGTGAGGTGAAAGAGTCTGTGTACAAGAAGTAGAAAGCGTGGTGAGACTACCTTGCTGCCAAAAATAGCTGTAGTATGAAGGATTTGATGAAGGAGAGATATAAGCTGAAGAAAGCAGAAACGAAGGCATTATTGAAAGAGACGTGTTAGACGTGTTCCACGAAAACAAGATGTTGGAAAACTTTGAGAAAAATTACAAATTATTTTAGAAAGAAATACGTAAGTACCGAAGTGGTCCGACACCTTGCAGAATGAATGAAGTGCGTTCTTAAGAACATCATCTGCTAGCGAACAAAAAAGATGTTCTACAGCGATGGAGTGATTATTATAAAGATATATAGAGAACTGTATGAGAGTGACAACTCTGTCTCTGACACAGAGCGATCCTAACGAACTGCCACACTCTGGTCAAGAACTAGAGGAAGTTATTAGTATGAAAGAGATCGAGAAAGCGATAAGAATTCTGAAATGTGGAAAGGCTGCGGAAAATGATGAGGTGACTGCTGAAATGATCAAGTATGGTGGTCCTAGGGTCTGGAATACATTCTATAAACTGCGCTATCTTTGCTGGCAGAAGAGAGAGGTTCCGGAGGACTGGCACACCGCAGTCATAGTACCTCTCTATAGAAGGGAACTTACTGCAGGCTGTGAGGTCATTATATCGGGGCCACAGAGCCTGTGTAAGGATAGATGGTGTCATGTCGCCCTGGTTCGAAGTATGATCAGGCATCCGATAGGGCTGCGTGATGTATGCCTGACTATTCGTGCTGTATTTGGACAGTTGCCTCCAGACATTGAAAGGTAGTATGAGTGGTATGATACGTGATGGTACAGTGGTAAATTTTCTTTTGTACGCTGACGATGCTGTGCTTATATCACCATAGAAGCGGAGTTGAAGACATTAGTTACGTGCATGAAAGCATTGAATACGAATGTGAACAAAACTAAGGTTCTGGTGTTTGATAGGAAAAATGCACAAACAAAGTGTGAAATATGGGTAAATGGAAAATGCCTGGAACAATTGAATGAAATTGTATATCTGGGGAGCGCGTTTTCGAGGGATGGAAGATGTGAGTTGGATGTGGAGAGACGGGTAGCAGCCGGCAATAAAGTGAACGGTGCTCTTTCCGCATTAGTCGCCTACTAATATGTATGTACATATGTAATGTAAGTAGTCTTCACACCATATTATAAATAATAAGTTTGATGACGCAGAACGAACTGGCGTAGTACCAACCCAAGTTAAATCCAAGTTAAGGAAGGAAAAATAATTTATTGTACTAAATAACCAAAAATCGAACAAAGGTTTTACATTTTGAGAGAGGACATGAATTGATTAAAATAAGATTCAAAATACGTTTAAGAAACTTTATTGCAATGTATGCTTAAAGCAAGAAGAATCAGAAAGAAATTGAATTGGGTATTTATTTATAAAACATCATTCAAACGATTCTCTTTCGAGGCCTTGAGCCCGAAGTCCGCCCTCCATACTAGGTAACCCTCAGGCGGTCGACCATTTGACATAGCGCCTTTAGCGCTCGCCCCACGTGACCGGTGACGCTGTAAAAGCCACTAGGGCTAACAGCAAAGGGGTTTTTTTTAGTCGGTTCGAGTCCGACACTACTCAGTCGGCGTAGAGTCCGGCTGAGTGTCCGTGGGGATTTTTTTGGCTTCTCAGAATATAAAAAAAAAACAAAATTGTTCATTAATTTTGATTATTAATGAGTGTACCTTCTCAGCCAGTTTCCTAGTAAGCACATCTAGATGTTCATCGAGGCTATCTTTCTGCTCCACTTCATATCGCTGCACCACGTTGTGGTGTGGACATAGACGGTGTACCAATTGCACTTGGGGACAAGGTGGGCATTCTGCTTCTGACTGTACATGAACATATACTGTAGGCACTTAGGTAGTAGGTAAAAGATTATTAATCATGAACAATATTAAAATAATATTATTTGAAATCCATAGAAGTGTAGGCTGTTTCTGTCACTCCTATCATTATAATAATAATATAATAATAATTCTCCAGACAATTACACAGATTGTGTGACCCCAAACTAAGCAGTAAGCTTGCACTATGGGTACCACACAACGAACTCTGGGGGAGTTCCCAGTAACACCCAGACTCCAAGGCAATTTAGAAAAGTTCGTTTCCTAAACTGACCTGACCGGGGATCGAACCCAGGACCCTAGCTTAGATAGCAGATGCATATGCCACTGCGCCAACGGGCCAGTCATCATTGAGTAATGACACTACAAGTTGAAGTCATCATAGTCCGATAGCGCTATCTCCTTCTGTCTTACCCCACTTCTGGAGTTTAAAAAGGCAAAAGATCGTGTATTTCTCAGTCGTATTTGCTAAGATATTTTTTAGCAATTTTGTTAAATATTTTTAATTATTTTTATTTATTTATAATTATTCGTGTGTTTAAGTTTCAAAAACAATCAAGAGCCTGTTAAAGTCAGAAAACATGGGATACCATTTGTTAAGCCAAGGGCCAAATCAACAAGGAAAGATAACGACGTAAGAAAGCATACTCCACCAGGCGGACCAAGAACTTAAATGGGTGGAATTGGCTATTGGCCAGGCAACTGCTATTTACTGATATACCAGATCATAGACAAAGCATCTTATAAAGAACTAGGGCGTATGATATGGATGTCATTAATCATCCTAGCGTAGTTCCTAAACAAAAGTACTTCTAAGCATTAAATAAGAGCTACGAGCTCTACACGCTAGTTCAAACTCGCAAACAATATTCCATTTGCAATTGGGTATTGTTTACAATTTTCTAAGTATGAAATAATTTGTACATACATATCTTCAGGCTGTATCCCTAACGGGGTAGTCAGAGAGGGCGGAGCGCCAAGCCTCGCGGTACTTACATACTTATTTCGCTGTCTCAAATCTCACCATTCTACTCACACATGAAATCCTACTTCCTACTATTAATATCCTACTAATATTATAAACGCGAAAGTTTGTGAGGATGGATGTATGGATGTCTGTTAATCTTTCACACAAAAATTACTAAAACGCGGGCAAAAGCTAGTATGATATATTCATACTCAGACGCTGATAAACGCACGAATTAAACGAATTTATTTGGAGCCATAAATGGCTTCGGCTATTAAAATAGAGAAAATGCAGTAAAATAATATCGCTCTATGCAGTAAAATAATATTAATATTCCCGAGAACTACACAAATTGTGTGATCCCATACTGAGCAGTAAGCTTAGACTATGGGTACCACACCATGAACTGGGGGGAGCTCCCAGTAACATTCACACTTCAAGCCAATTTAGAAAAGTTTGTCTACTAAATTGACCTGAGCGGGGATCGAACCCTGGAGCCAGGCTTGGAAGCGGGCAAGCGGGCCAGTCAATAAAATAATGTCCTAACACGTTCGACATATACATATTAAAAATTTCTAACATTTAAATCTATAGGTACCTAAGCTACCTAAGTATATTATATTCTTACACATTCGTAACTTTTTAGTTCATTTGTTCATTGTCGTTTGTTAGTAATCGAGATTGTTAGTAATCCGAAAGCAGCGTAGAGGAGAGGATTGTTGATAACATCGAAAAATTGATTTTATTGCCGTTGCCTTTAAGTACAGAAATGTTTCAGTAATATGACATGGCGCGAAACGGCCGATGCGTTACCGTGCGTTAAACCATTGGTTAAACTCAATGACTAAGGTTAAACCTGCCTGTGCCAAACATGCAAATCAGACTGTCAAACATTATGACTATGAAAATGGCAATAAATAAATTTTTCAACATTATCAAAAATTGCACTGTTTTCAATCTGCGCTGGCCTTGCGTTACTATCCTAAGTTTGTAACAATAAGGATTGTTACGAATTTATGAGATTCGAGGAGACGAAAGAAGTGTACGAGGAACACGAAACTTCGCACTCCGTCTCCTCTGACTACCCCGTCGGGGACATTGCTAAGTAATAGCCAG
Organism: Zeuzera pyrina; assembly: GCA_907165235.1. Taxonomy (NCBI): domain Eukaryota; kingdom Metazoa; phylum Arthropoda; class Insecta; order Lepidoptera; family Cossidae; genus Zeuzera; species Zeuzera pyrina. Next base: position 3,747,323 of record OU015639.1, read on the forward strand.
ATTGTTGCCAAAAAAAAAATAATCCATTCTATAAAATATAAATCACGTATTATACTGATGTTTCTTTCGACGGTACCAAGCTCGCGTATGAGATAAAACTGATATACTACCTATTACTTCATTTAATTAAATTATATTTCACTGTTTTCAATCTTTAATTAAATGATATTAAAATATCGACTTCAATCCCAGATTTTCAAAACTAAATATGCGGTGTCTTATTATGGTAAGTTTTTGATACGGATCTAGCCCATTATACCTATAGGTTATATAACAATAAGATCTATTTTTCCAATGACGTTATATTTAAAAAAGAGGTGGATAGGTTACGTTAGTACTAATGCTTGTTTATACACACTAATAAAATAATGAAGTGTAAACAAGATAGCATGACAATTACCACAAGCAAAGTGAGACAAATATACATTGCACTGCGTCGGTATACAATGTAAGACTTCAATTTGATTTCAAAACTAACAAATCACAGCTCTCTAAAACCATTGTGATTGGTCAATTTTACTTTCTTACTGCATTTTAAGCGAATCCGTGACTAATTCATGGATCATTAGTAATTATTGCCACAGAACAGACATTTTCGAAAAATATGATTGATGCCTAATTATGATTTAGACAGTAAAAAAGAATTTATGTTTGATTTTTAAGATTACTTTATCTTGAGTCATGTACATTTGGAAACAGAATTATTTAAGTACATACATTTATAAAACAATTTTGTTATAAATTCGAAAATGATAAAAATAAAACACTAGGTATTTTCATGTAAGTATTTTTTGTTGTGTGGGATTATTGGGATATTAGACTCACTGCTAAAACATCTGATTCGTTTCGTTACAAAATACGTATATTATATCTTATATACCTTCTAAATAAACTTAAACAAATGTTTAATAGGCACTGCATGACATTGACGGTTCTGTAACATAACTTTTTATATTCTTTGACCAAATATTGCTCTCTGTCGCACTTGGTAACTGGGGTATTACCTATCGCATTTCATTATTTTATTGTTTAATATTTTACTGATATTTTCGATTTTGAAAAAAATGGTGACACAAATGAATTAAATAAGTATACTTACGCATGATACGTGATTCGTGAATCTTTCGAAGTCTTGCTAGTATAGTTTCTGCAGTGTCTAATAACTAATAACACAGGATGGCATTTTAATATTCATATTAGGAACGCATATACGAGTTGACACTGTCACGTTGTTACACGAATGAGCTCCAGGTTGGCTAATTGGCAAAGTTTTGGGGTGCCAGTTTTCGAGCGCAATAACTCATCTACCTCTTTTGTGAATATAACATCATTGTATTTTTCATAAATTGTACATCAATATAGCTTTAGCCTCTCTTGCCCGATTAACCTTATAGATAATATAGCCTGTAAAGAGACTGTACAACAGCATACGGTGCTAAACCTGATGAACAACTAAATAAATATACCTAAATATAAATATCCTCAAGTAAATGAAGCATACTAATCAAAGTATAAAGTATAATAACAATAAACGTCAAAAGCACTCGCATATCTTATAGGCGAAATTGTGCGAGGAGAATGATGAGCATTGAGGAGGTGAAACAAATATGCTAGAACCGCGACGCTTGATACTCCATCCTCTCTGACCTACTCCGTTAGAGATACAGCAGCGTGAGGATTTTATATTTTTTTAACCGACTTCAAAAAAAGAAGGAGGTTCTCAATTCGTCTGTATATTTTTTCTGTATGTTTGTTACCTCATAACTCCGTAATTTATGAACCGATTTCGAAAATTCTTTTTTCGTTTGATAGGTAATACTTTAGAGGTGGACCCATTTAAATTTCACCGGTATTGGAGCTTGGACTTAGAAGATACACTAGATAACACGACCTGGTTATAAGCTTTATTTATATTGACGATTCTCTTGTATATCGTTGCGCTCCGGAATTAGAATGAAGTTAATTGCAGACCTGCTCTAGATATTTATTTAGGTCAAGACCACTCAAAAGGGAGAAATAAAAAATTTTTATTAAAAAAATTAAACCGCCCTCAAAAAAAACACTGAAAAGTATAAAATAACTATCCTTTACTAATCAAAACTCAAGTACAATTAAAATAACTTTATAAATACGATACACATACCTATTATACCATTCCCACCCGGATGCCACAAAAAGGGAATGGATAAAGTAAATTTTGAAATTTATTGGAAATCTTTTTAAATAAAATTCTATTTTAAGAAGAAAATTGTAATATAATTTGAAACAAATAAACCAAAATTAATTTTGTAAATAAGATAGAAACAGAAAGATATCAAAGTGGTTGTGATGGTGTGGTGTAGTTTACAAAAATCAGATATAAATACCTTTCACCTTATAATTTACACATTATGATAAAAAAACACAAACCACTGGCTTAAATTAGGTTGTATTGTCCCATACTCCACTCTCGAATGTTATCTCCAAAATTATAAGTCGACTTTGTAAAATTCTGCAATCAGCATCGTCATTGTAAATATGACTTCTATAAACTCGTATGAAACTGGTGCGTCACCTTGATTAATGTGCTCTTTATCCGATTGAAACCATTGCTCCCCTTATTCTTGTCGAGGGGTCCATTTGCCTTGGAAGTTTGGGCGATATCAGTTTTCTGGTTCGAGCCTCTTTCTTTTTCACTTTGCCAACATCTTTAATATTCTTAACAGATTTTACTTTTACAAAGAAATCAAATATCTTCTTTTTTGAGGAGAAAAATAATCTCCTTTTTACTCCATCACAACCATTATTGTTCTCTCTAAAAAAACACCTCGCTCTCTTTTATTTTCTCATTTTTTTAAATCCTGTTTTATTCTCCCAAAAAAAACATATTTAAATTTTTAACTTGCCAGTTCTATAATTATTTTCTCTGACAACCTCTAGGCTCTTAAAAAGAAGGTACAATAGCGAAAAAATGTTACACTATATAATGAAATTTGTCAGTTATTGAAGTCGGTGGCAAATCAATGTGCAACAACATAAAGCCTATTAGTTTGGTGAACTTGGCACAGACTTCAGTAACTGTCAAATTTAATTATATAGGTATGTGTATCGTATTTATAAAGTTTATTTAATTGTTCTTGAGTTTTGATTAGTAAAGGATAATTATTTTATACTTTTCAGTGTTTTTTTTGGAAGGTGGTTTAATTTTTTTTAATAATTGTTTTTTATTTTGTAAGTATGTATGTAATAATAATTAGAATTTAGTAAGATTATTAAATGAGGTCGTTGCCAAGAAAATGGGTTCATCTGCTGTCAACAGTAAAACGCTCGCAGATAAAACTTAGCCCGTTAGGGATACAGCGCGAATACATGTTAAATATAATAATTTTTCGAAAACATTTAAAAAAGAAGTTTAAAACATTCTTTCACTCTTTTTCTTTCATTCTTTCATTCAGCCACTAACTTATGACACTTACGTAAAGTATGAAGATCCTCCTTGTGAATTTAATGTTGATATCGAATGTAATGTGAGAGGATGAGAGATTGTATAAATAACTGATTAGTACAATTATAAAGAAAATAAAGGTACCTTAAGCGATCTCCATTTCCACCTAACCAACAAAAGCAGCAAGACCAGTGCTATACCAAATGCAGCAGCAATTGAAGCATTCATGGTCGCACCAACCGGTGCATACCATGCTGAGTCTATAAAAGATTTATAGACGCCATTCTGCTACGTATTTTATATTGATGAAACGGAAAATTACACCGCTGTCTCTGAGACATGTGTCAGCATTTTGAATTCAGAATGTCGTGCTTTTCCTTATTAAGCAATTTTTGTGCAAGAAGTTTGTGATAATATTAATTTTTTAAAGAGAAATTAGACATTTGGTACAGTGTAAGAAAAAAATTACATTAATTTGCCTCTTGAACGAAGACTCAAATTAGACTCAAAATGGACGGAGCTTTTGCTCTGAGATTGTGTCTGTTTATTGTTGACTTAGTTTCTAGACTTTTACTAATGTGCGTGACTAGAGAAAGGTCAGAGTATCGTTATACTTACACTTTACACTATTACACTACTTACTTATCGTTACACAGCTGAACATGACAATATTTTTTATTTTTGTGAATACTAGTACCAAAACACTTAAGATTTACAAGTATTTTGCAAATAATTATTTCAGTTCATACGAGTATCTATTGCAATAGTATGTACGTTGAGTCGGTCTTGATCTGACACGAATTACACCTACTATTTAACTGTTTTACTCGCGTTTCCACTCAATGAGATAGAATAGAGACCACGCGGCAATTCAGCCATTTCTTACGTCAGTACACGTCCAATCACCAATCGGGTCGCGTCAAATAACCATTTAAACCATATAAACCTTTTAGATTAAGTGAGTCCATCAATAAACCATATTATTGCGCTCATTTATATCATTAAATATATATCTGTACGGTACTATCACACCATACAAGGCATCATTCTTACATTTTTTTTTCCTTTCTTTGATTCACAAATGAAACAAGCTCGTGAATTTATACGAGCTAAAAAGGATCTCTAGTAATAATCAATCACAATGTGGTTCCGCTTTGTTATACGCAAGTCCAAATACAAAACAGATGTAACGTCAAACAATAGATCTATATTTTTTTTAATGTAGGCCACGTAACTTTATACTGGTCCTATATACATTATATATATTCTATTTATGTATTCTATTTTGATTGCTTGTATTTACTTTTATTGTATGCGCTCTCTAAATCCAGCGCCCTCCGAAATCTGTCGCCTCTAGACCATGGCCTATACGGCCTATTGACAAAAGGACTAGGCGTCACACCGAGTCCCTTTGATTCGTGGTTCACTTTGGGTTTAAGAGCCCTTTGACATTTTAGTGCGAAATAGTGATATTTTGACGCTCTTATTCTCAAAAACTTTAAATTTTTTTAAGATTCTGCTGCCAGTTTATAATAGATCCATTTTCCTTCTTGAATAGTATTGTTGCATATTTTCAAATTTATTTTATAATATCTTACAATAACTATTCTACGAAATCAGTTTACGAAGAAAATTCTTTGATGCGCTACTTTGACGTCCTAATTAACATTGTTTCGACGAGTTCAAACAATTTATAAAATTATATTGTGACCAAGTACATATTATTATTGAACATTAGTGTTGTGGACATGTCATAAATCTCTTACTTTTTACAGAAAAAAATATTTAAAAAGGATTTTTTTAAGGACAAGGTGTCGTTATTAAACGTCTATTTAGTTCCAAAAAAAGCAATGACCTGTAAAAAAGACTGAAATGAAATAAAACTGATATGAAATAAAACTCCATTCAATGTACAATATACGACAGAAATTATTTTTTAAATGAATTACTGTAAATTTAAAATTTCAAACGCTTTTAAAATCTGTAGACAATATTCTCAAAAATACATTATCTAAAATATTAAATTGCTCCTTTGTTGATGACAGGGTCTGGAATCAAGCCTCGCTTCCTATCTGTTATGGAGGCCTGGGCATACGCAAAATCTCGAGTGTGTCACTGCCTGCTTTTCTTTCCTCATCATACAGCACGGAAAAGCTTTTCCTATCTGTTATTCGCCCTTCCTTAGGATCGGTTAAGGTGCCGTGTTTGACTGATGCTCGAAATGCTTGGTTAACCTGCCTACCTCGACCTTTTCTCAGAAACACTGGGATGAGCCTTTATGCAAAAATGTTCATTCTTGTAGTACCGAAAAAGATCGGTCTCGCCTCCTGGCTGTTTCTGAAAAGAAGTTAGGACACTGGTTGAAGGTAATACCTTCAAAAAACTTAGGAATCTTAATTGACAACACTACACTTTCTCTCATAGTATCCCTTCGTCTGGGGGCCAGGACTAAACTTCCACCTTGACTGGCGACAATCTATACATATAAAAATTTAGCTTTCGTGTGTTTGTGTCCACAAAATTCAAAAACTAGGTGATGGATTGACTTGAAATTTGTTCATAACATAGCCTCTGAACAGGAGAGTGTTTATATATTGACGACCTCCGTGGCGCAACGGCTAAACGCGTCAGAAAGTAAACGGGGGTTGCGGGTTCGATTCCCGCCCCGAGTCTGGGTGTCTATGTATCATATGTATTTGCTTACAAAAGAAAAGTATATAAGTAGTATATCAGTTGTCTAGTACCCATAACACAAGCGCTCTGCTGCTTACTTTGAGACTAGATGGCGCTGTGTAAAAATGTCTGAGTAATATATTGTATTATATGAGTACATTATAAACATAATAATATGTTACTAAATAGAATATTTGTATTATGGAATGTTATTGTATTTCCTTTACATGCATTTAACGCGTCGAAAAACTTAATAGTAACTACAAATATTATTTATATTTATCTTAAAATTTAAAAACAAAAATCGAAACTTTGATTCGGAAAAGTATCAAAATTATATTTTATACTGAAGTTGGTTCGTTACTCACACTACAATAAAGTTACGAAAGTCGCACGCATACATGAGTGTCCAAGCGCGCCAATACCTAAATTCAAGTGCTTACGCTTTGTCATAGGGCTCCAAAGGAAGCGAACTTTTCCAAATTGCTTTGGAGTCTATGGTGTTACTGAGTATCCTCTTAGTTCGTTGTGTGATATCTATCTACAATACAAGCTACAGGCTTACATTGATTACATCGTCGATTACGTTTATTGAATTTGAGTTTCTCGTCGATACTGAGTTTCTTGTCGATTCTCTCAGTATTTTCAGTGTTCAGTTTCTTTTAGAATAGAACGAAGTAGATTTGACGTTCAAAAACACATCTCAATTGGGTTTACTTGAATAAATTCATTTGATTTGACTTTGATGTGGAATTTAAAAAACGTAGCCTGTGTAAGGACATAATTACAGGATTCCCCAAGATCCAAACTATCTCCATACTACATAAACTTAAATTTTTGCTGCATTTTTTTTGTTGCATTATAAAATATCTAAAAAGCGAAATTAACGTGATCACCTTTTATTTTGGCTTGACGTTACGACCGAAAGGCATGCAGATTTTGCTTGATGCCACGGCCGATGCAACTCGGTCGAAACGTCAAGCCAAAATCGCGAAACATAAACGCGAAGCGAACTTCTCGAACGCGAAGGTATATCTCCGTACCAATTATATAACTGGCAGACAGAAACATTTTATCGTTAATTTGTTATATTAGTATAGATTACTATTTCAATTGCGAAATTTATTTAATAATGTGCCGTGGTAGTGTTGTGCAAAGTAGTTAATAATATCGTAAATAAATCATGGTTAATCTAAACATAATTACCCCAGCACCGCCCTGCCCTGATGCGCTTAGGGCCAGTATCGTCGTCCATGACGGCTCGGTCATCCATCAAGCCCTGTCAGTAACTCAGGTGTCGTCCTCGCTTTCCCTACTACGTATGCACAATAGTCATTAACGGCTGGTATCTCCGATTTAAACGCCAAATGCTCCCTCGATTTATCGCTAACCTAAAAAAATTTAGAGGATGAAAGTTTCGTATGACACACTATCAACCACGAGAGGATGGGTACATTTTGAAGCTCCGTTTTGAAAACCGTTCTTGCTCAAGTTTTACGCAATCCTTGCACTCAACTGGCCCATTTCGGAGGTGGGAAAGCATCTGCTTTCCAAGGGCAGGTCAATTTGGGAAACGAACTTTTCTATGCCTACTTGTGCCTTCTTTTCAATGTTCATATTTTTCAATTTTTTTAGAGCTTTTTTTGGAGAGGAGACAAGGCGCCAGTTGGGGTAGCAATTTTTAAATGTATTTTCGAAAAAGCGTTAAAAAAATAACTCAAAATAACACGTTAAATATTTAAATTCGTGATCTAACGAGATTTCATTTCATATTCCACACAAGACACGTCGATCCAAAAAATGTTTGTAATTAAGTTTAGATTTTCGACAGATATTACGTCATAGCAATATTGTTAATCTGTAAACGTAATCGACAACCGTTCGCCACCCCTCAAAGCGAAGGCAATTACGTACCGATACGGCGAATAATTGAAAGGGGATCACTTTCTAATTGATTGTTTCTGGCCGGCTGATTGATATGATAGAACGATTATTGGCCAGGCCGGATATCTGTGTGTTATGCTGTCACGTAATTAACACATATTTGTTAACACTAAAGTTAGTAAAAATATTTTCTCTCAATTTTATCCACATGCTTTACAAAAAAAGTATATTTCAACGGCCTTATCATTGTTTTAATGAAGATAGTGTAGTTATATTATATTCTATTTTTCAAGTGGAATCTAAGTCTTTCAAATAGCTAATCTTTATAAAATTAGATCATTACCCAATAGAACGCAGAGATAATATAGATAAATAAAATGATAAAAATATTTATTATGGATCACACGGACATATCACATAAATCTTCACGCTAATTCCCTTTTCTGAAGGATGAGCTGATGCTCATCCTTCAGAAATTACGTTGCCCCTTGTTAGGGGCAACGTAATTATACCTTGACTCTACTCTACAACTTGAAAGTGAGGTTTTAAGCCGTGGGTGCGTCAAAACGAACCAGCGGGTTATTACCAAAAAATTAGCAGACAGCGACAGCCACACGATCACTGCGTGATCGGTGACTATTTTTATTGTAATAAAACATTGGTATTATGTATCATGATTGCGTGTCTATTGTTCCGTGACTGTAAAATGCACTTTACGCGGTAGATGTAGCGCCTCTTTACAAATTATATTAAACGAATTCTCGTTTCGAAAATTGCTGTGCGAATTCCCCATAATGGCAATTCATACTTCATAAGGTTTTTAAAGTATGAATTGCCATTATGGGGAATTCGAAAGTAGACAATAATCATTTTGAACATATAGCACATAACACATACTCATTCAGTAGGAGGCTGCACGCAACGTTGCTTAACCTCAGTGATCGTATTTAACACCGTGTAACTAATTACATGACAAAATAAGACTCTTAAGGAAGAGTAGGTACCTAGTATTTTTTATATAGGCTCATTTTCAAATTAGTACGATTCGAAATATTGAATCTGGAATCATCGGTTTGGAAAGCAGTTAACTTTCATATCAAAAGGTTAGTTACACCAAAATTAAAACATCAACATACTCTTAAAGATTTCATTAATAAATACGACGGGGCGAGCGGGACATTGACGTCGTTATTAGCCGTTTCGACGCGTGATCAAAGAATAGCGCCGACGGTGACATGATATTACGTAAGATTTACAGCTTACGGAAGCTAATTAAATAGGAGTGGGACGCTCGTACGGACCACTAGCGCCACATCGCGCCGCAAGCGCATCGGAACGTGAACTATGCAGAGCTAAGAATTGTTAGATGTTCCAAGAATCTATATCCTACCATGTTCTATTTGTACAGTAATTTTATAAATAGAATATTAGAAATTAATTTAAACGAATCGAGATGCGGATTTTATTATTATGTAACATGTTTATTCTAGAAAATAGGTATGAAATTTTGCCCTGGCTTGGCTCCGACTTCAGTAACTGTCAAATATAATTATATAGGTATTTGTATCGTATTTGTAAATTTATTATTTTGTACTTTTCAGTGTTTTTTTTTTTACTTAAAAATTGCTTTTTTATTTTTTATTGTGATTTAAATTAAAAACTAAATTCACTTACTGGTAAAAAACTTACGGAACATAATACATATTGCTTAACAGAATCTCCCTAAACTAATTGATGTAATTTACTTTCAGATAGTGAAAAAACATTTTTTTTATTTGATTTTGTATAGTGTTTTGTAGACTTTTGTATTGTTCCTATTTGTATAAAAATTGTGTTTAAGACAATCTCAACCCGTGACAAATAATAGTGTCGTTACGGTTCTTAATTCTATATTTTAAATTTTTCAGCTGTGTTCCGCGAGATCACCCATAACGGTGTTCACGCCGTTCTCACACCACATAACTGGAACGCAGTGTATAAAGGAATTTTTGTTCTATAATTTGTAACTAATTATGAAACAAAAAACACCGGCTCTTTTGATGGGTATGGGACATGTGGTAGACGTCGCAGATTTTTATATAACTGAGGTAGACACGAGGGTAGATAGTTATTTAGTAGGAGATATTTTTTCATTATCATTACTATCACAAATCAATATTAATCTTTTTATTAAATGTGTTTTTTGTAATAAGTTTCAAATTAAAGCGTTGATTTTAGATACAGATGAAATTAGATTTTTAGGCCTCGACAACGACTAAATATAACAAAAGGAAATTAGAAGCATTATAGTGTTTTAGATATTTTTAGAGGAATTTGTTTGACTTTTTCTAAACTTTTTTGTGTCTCTCTTCTATCTATATAAATAAAAATGAAATTGTCTTTGTATGTTTGTAAGTAAGAAAGGATTTTTGAAAAGTTATACTCTACTAGAAATCCGCCCCGGCTTCGCACGGGTAGATATTTTTTTGAAAATAAAATACAGCCCATATTACTCGCTGATATTGTAGCTTTCTAAAGGTGAACGAATTTTTGAAATCGGTTGAGAAGTTTTTGAGTTTATCGATTACATACAGACAAAGTTTACCTCTTTATAATGTTAGTATAGATTGGGGTGAAAACTCGAATCTGAGCTTAAAGTTTAAAAAATCCATAGATTATTTATTGGGAAACAATGAACAAATAATGTCACGACTATTTTTGATTTTTTTGAAAACCTTGGTTTTGTAACATAACTTTTGTACGTGGAAATGAAATTTTTACAATAGATTAACTTGAAATTGTAGACATTTGTAAAATGAATAATCAAACATTTCAGCATTTTTCAAAATTCAATCGAACCTCGAATGAGTTGTTAGTCATCATTTGTAATAAATAAATCTCACACTGAGAAAGTGGCTTTACTTGAATATGATGTTGAATAAGTGTTTTGAATAAGACATGACGATACTTTGTTAATAATCGAGATTCAGAGCACTCTCGTAGAGCGATCATTTTATTTTTTTATAGAATGCATTTGCCTTTGAGAACAAAGGGCTTTGTCGTAGAATAAGAAAACATCTAGATAAAACACTTACTTAATAAGTAATTGCACAAATTAAAAGATATATTGTTCTAATTTTAAATTTTTGTTTTAAATATCATATTCATTTAAGTATAACTTTTATGTAGGTACGTAATAAGTATCTAAGTAAAATTCTGACTTTATGTAAAAATCTTGTGGTAGATCTGTGGTAAAAATAGAATAATAAATCTGAGTTTCATATATTTGCGCCATTTGCAGACGAAACTTTGGGTCCTTGGGGCCCCGAAGTCCATCGACTGATTTCTGATATTTGTAAGAGACTGGTCGAAGCTTCGGGAGACCGCCGGGATGGCACCTTCTTCCGCCAATGAATCAGTTTGGCTATTCAAAGAGGCAATGCTGCCAGTCTGCTGGGTAACTTAAGCAATGACAGCTTTCTAAGCTGCAACTTTGAGGAAGTGTATTATTTAAGATAAGGTGTAGTTTTAAGTTTGTAAATATTAACGTATGTATGTACCTTTTCGTTTTCAATATGAATAATATGTATGTTTTCTTTTCTAACGATTTAAAAAGATCGAATTCACAATCTCCTGTAAAATCTAACCTGCCAATTTACTACATAATGTCTGAAATCCTGTTGCTATTCTATTTTCATCCTTACTGCGTCGTGTATACACGCAGTATATTTTTTTTATTTCATTCGTTTCAAGCGGTCAAGTTTAATTTCCTTTTTAAGTGACTGAATTCGTTGTATTTAACCAGTAATGATGTGAAAACTTCTAAAAGCACGTTGGGCTATTTTTAGATGGGTAAAATCTACTAAGTACCTATACATCGTGCAATGAATATTTCATAGTGGCTTAGGAGTTATCTTCCTAGTATGGTAAAACAAACTAGTTGTTTGATACTATTATTGCCACGGATTTTAAAATTAAAATTATTATAAAATTTTATATAATTTTTAGATTAGTGTGTTGAATTTTGATAATATGGTTACTAATGCGAAATTATTGTTTATTAGCTTATATTATCAATATTTCGGATTGAAACATTTGCAAAAAAACGCCTTAAATGTTATAATTCAGGCTTAAACATCAAATTGACTTTAATTTCAAATTTAGAGTTTATTAGCATACTATCGAAATTTCAGGTTGACATGACAAAATATTTTTTTAGACTTTTTGGCGGGAACAGGAGAAGTGAGGTTGTCTATTTATTTAGATTTTCTGTTCTTTATATTTTTGGGAGTTTTAAAGTACAAAAGTGATAGTAAATTGTGTTTTAAAGTTTTGTGTAAGTCAAAAGAATGGAGTAGGTCTAAATTAACATGTGTAGCTGAAGTTTTCGCGCTCTTTCAAGAAGTCCTGTAAAACTTCAGTAAAGTGTACTATCACTTTATTGGAAGAGTTTTACGATAACGATTTTACTTATACTATTACGCTACGTGACATTGGCAAATGCGCTAATCTGTGCGCCATGCCATAAAAAAGAAAAAAAAAAATTTTTTACCTTATTTAATAATTTTAAGATTCCACTTCTGTCAGCAGTCCTCCATGCCTGCCTATTTTTGTTAACAGCAATTAAACAGAATTCACGAGAGTTTATAAATGCCACTTCCATTAAACTTATCACGCGAAGGATCAAATAGTAGAATTCAAAATGGCGGAGTGTCGGGCGTCGTTCCGGTTTCTTCCCGCATATTACTAACATTACCATACTTCAAGCGACGAAGCTTATTTAAATGCTCCACCGACTCCATTTAGAACTTGGAAAAATAAAACCGGGCCGCGATCCCGATCCGAGTTGAGCCGCTTTTGTGGTAAATATGTATAAACCTACCAATTTACTACATAATGTCTGAAATCCCGTTGCTATTCTACTTTCATCCTTACTGCGTCGTGTTCGGGCGGTATTTGGGAAAGTCGAATGTTTTCAAACTTTGTTGTTCTATATCTACAACGTATTGTTGTCAACATCTTTTTATTTTATCGCATTTTATTTGGAAGCTCAGCTGGCTGTTGTTGTTTGTGGCTGTAAAGTATCTCTCATAGGATAACACATACATATCTTTACTCATGTACCAGGATATAATGTATACCAAAATGTTACCAATAACGAATACTAGAATGTAGGTATTCGTTACCTACCGTTCGTTAAGTTAAATATATACTATATATATTGTATGTTCTATATATATATAACTTAATAGTATCTACTATATATAACTTGTTGTAAATAATGTTATTAACTTTTATCAAAATCTTTAGATTGTTTTTAATACTATTGTATTAAAATAATAATCGATAAAGCTGCCGGTATTTAAATAAATTAGTTAACAGATGAAAAAAGAAGGTTAAATTCTAATTTCGACACGGACTTTTTTTATATTTAGTATTTTTTTTTAAATTTCTATTGTAGTGGACGATATGGCAACATTTAAAATAATTACTGTTATTATTATTGTACAAAGTGGATAATGTTGATCTGTTGTCTACAATATACCTAGATACATATATACATGTTGTGTATCCTATTCGACTCATTTCCGGTGCAATTCGTTCTCCTTTATGTCGCATACTTCGTTTCATAATAATCTTAATAATTGCTCATTGTAATCAAGTAATTTAACGTCATTTCCCATTGGGGGTAGACGTAACACTACAGAATGTAAGAACGTTATTATGTAGTGCGCAAAATACTACAAAACACAATAGAATCACACTTTGACGCGACTTTAGCAGGATGTCATACTCACAGTTTTGTGATCCGTCTCCTAACCAAATGTTATAAAAATTACTAAGCCCTGTAGTAGTATGATGTTATCAGTATATTAAGATAGAAGGTAAACAACAGGCACATTTTGTTTTTTTGGTCTCAGACTATCATAAAAAGTAATTGAGTTAATTGAAATGATAACCATCACAATTTTCTTTTTGTATTCAGAAAATTCTTCATTATATAAAACAAAGGAAGAATTAGGTTAAACGCTTAAAAAGGACTCCCCGGTGTGTTCACTGTTTGAACAATGACTCCATTATCTCAGCGCAGAGGCTTCGCTTAGACGTGGAAGTTAAGATAACACTGAATAGCCGCCAATTTTGTTCCATTACTCCCGCAATATAACATAGGTATCCGTAAAACGGAACGCAAACAAAGTGAACGTCGTTTCGCCGCCAACGATAACTTAATTTCAGCCCGCCATAAGTACGTAATTAGCGAGCCGCTGCCTTATCGGCCCGTGGGTAATTAACCTCTCCGGGGGGTGCCCTCCCACTCCATGTGGCTCTCCGTCCTCCCAATGCACCTTGAATACCTCCCCGGTCCGTAATATTTCCGCCATATTATCCGGGGGTCCGCCCACCTCCTCCGCCAATGGCGGCCGTTCCCGCGCTTTTGTTTCGCGCTGTCAGCGCTACGTTCTGAAACGTTGTAACTTGGTCTGTTTTCTTTGGGGAAATTTAGCTGTACGAACGAACTGAGTGCGAGCTGGTTTCGTCGGATCACGTTTATTATGCTAAGGTTTCTCGGTTTGAGAAACGTCCGATCTGATTGCTTTAAGAATTTACGTCTTATTTTGTGAAGTTCAAGGTTTATTTTCGGGGCAATATTGTTAGTTGGGCAGGGGGCATAGACGGTTCATATTTCATGTGTTATCATCTTTTATTGAGTGCGAGGCCTGGGTATTGTTATCGGTTTACAACGCGGTTATCTGCCGTAGCTGCCGGTGTTTAGCGACGTCCCGTTTGATGAATGGGGTATTTTGCAAGAATGATATAACAGTCACAAGGGAGTCGCCAAGGGAGTTTAAGGAACGACTGACGTTATAATTCTCATGAATTTAATTAATTATAAAATGTAGGTACGCTGCAATGAGAAACCTAGCATCACCATCTAGAAGTTATTCAAAATAATACGTGAGAGACCTAATTGTATGCCTATATTTTATGTTCATTAATTTAAAGTGCTCTTTGCCTCAGTAAGTACTTTCAGTAGGGTAGGAATAGCTGAATCACAGTATAAAGTAATCTTTTTGCTAACTTTCGGATTATTATGATTTTCTCTAAAAACAATCGCATTTTTGTACACAACTCTACAACTATTAATCGATATAAAACTATCGAACATACTTTATACAGACACATTTCGGAACGGTCATTTGTCAAAATAACGCGGTAGCCGTTAAGCCGCATAATTTTTGGCGCGAAACGTTGGGCTGGCGCGCTCTAATTGGGTGCTGCTCCCGGCGCCCGATAAAGCTCGGTTTACACAGCGTTTTAATTAATAGAGGTTGTTGGACGTAGGGTTGACACAAAACTGAAACGATAAATACATAATAAATTGCGTTTATGCTGCTTTGAGAGTAAGGAAAATATAGAATGTGCCAGCTGATTATTTGCCCATACATGTCGAAAATGGAGCCAAAGGATAGGGTTTACTAATAACGAACTTGTTTAGGTGATGAACTAGTAACCTGTCGCAATATGATTCCGCTTTGCTATCTGTAATGCAAAAAGTGCCGCAATGCTTACTCCACCTTTATACCTAATCTATCTAATTCATATCGATTAAAAGTGTATAAACACTTTTAATCGATATGAATTAGATAGCTAGATACCTAGATATCTAGTTTAGCCTCCGACTGCATGTTAAGACTTAATAGTATGAATTTTTGAAAGCCTACATAGATTTTTCTATTAGGCACTCCTTAAAAATAAGTAGGCAGTAAGTATGAAGTTTAAATTTTTTTGTTAACATTATGTTTAATATATTTTTAGTTCCTTTTACAGTGTTTACAGTCTGGTTTTTTGTTTTTTCAATAAACTTTTTTATTTCCAAACTTAATTTTCAGAATTTGAAGATCACAAAATTTATATAATATATTTTCTGCATTTTCATGTGATTTCTTAAGTTTATGAATTAATTGAAGCTTTACCGTGACACTACGTACTGTGAACTCAGTTCTTTCATTATGAGATTATAATCGAGAATTTCTTCACATAAAACTACGGGTTTATTATTGGAGGAATTTTTTCCTTAAAAATGTTATGCTGATTCTTAACGAAAACAAACGAACTTTACAATATACAAGAACATATTAACTCGTGTACCTAACAATCAAAATATCGTTTCGTAATAATATCTAACATTTCAAAACAAGATTCATATTTTATTAATGAAAGTTGTTGACAAATGTCTTTGCGCGCAAAACTTTGAAGTAAAGACTTATCAAACTTCGACACCACGCTGCCGTAGAAATTCTGAGAGAATGATTTTACCAAGATTTAATGTAATCAGGTCGAGAAACTGAGCTGTCACCTTCGTTTCTCAAAGATTAGTCAAATAGGTATAGAAGTTATCCTTAAAACGTTAAAAAGATAACTTAGCTGTGTTGTAATTTAATCTTATGACATTTGCTTGGTAACGAAATGTTTTTTCTCGTGATTAAAATCAGAAACATTACATTTATTGGCTCCTAGATTAGACACTTCAACTTTATTGTTAAAATATAAGAATTATAATACTTGAGCAGTTAATTTGAAAATTTAATTGAAATTATTGTACAGTAATAAATGTGTTTCAATAAACCGACACTAAACTGAAAAAAACACTGAAAAGTACAAAATAACTATTCTTTACTAATCAAAACGCAAGTACAATAATAACTTTATAAATACGATACAAATACCTATTTAATTAAATTTGACAGTTACTGAAGTCGATGCCAAGCCTACCAAACTATATATAGACTTCTTGTTGTTGCACATTGATTTGGCACCGACTTCAATAACTGTCAAATTTATTTTTGTACTTGAGTTTTGATTTGAGTGACGTTGGACTAAATAAATATCTAGGATAGGTCTACAGTTAATTTTTTTTTCTAATTCTGGAGCGCAATTACACAAGAGAACCATCAAAAAAATTTATAAATGAAACTTATAAGCAGTTAGCGCTATTTGGTGTTATTTGATGTATCTTCGAAGTCCAAGCTCCAATAACAGTGAAATTTGAATGGGACCAATCTGGAAGTATACCCTTTCAAATAAAAAAGAATTTTCCAAATCGGTTTATAAATAACGGAGTTCTGAAGTAAGAAACATAAATTATAACCGAATTGAGAACCTCTTCCTTTTTTGAAGTCGGTTAAAAAGAGATATATTCTACTATACTGTTTGTGACTAATGTAACGAAACTACAAAAGATACGAGAACGAGAATAGACAATACACAATACATAAACATAATATGCGAGATTACTGTAATTTTCTCATTTTTAACCGACTTCAAAAAAAGGACGAGGTTTCTCCATTCGTCTGTATGTATTTTTTCTTTTATTTATCTTTCATAACTTCTTTGCTTATTGAACCGAATGAATTTCAATGATTATTTTTCCATGAGGATCAATATAGCTCCAAGATTGTCTCATTTAAATTTCACTGATGTTGGATATTGTTATTTCTGATATCAATTTATTTTGTAGAGATAGAAAATATTCATAGTTCTTTCAAACTAAGCCATTAATAAAAGAGTTGGCCATGGTAGCTTAAACGGCCAGCAACTCTGGAAGGTACATACATTGAAAATGTTTATTATAATTTTATTAGCACCAAATTACGTCTGAATTTATTTTTCAAGTAAGTTCATGTAACAATATTTATATTATAATATATACTAGCCATATCCGGCCACGCATTGTTATTGTGTCTCAGTTCGATTAAACGGAGAAGAACTATCAGAAATTTAAAATTTTGAATAAATGAACATTTACATTTTTATTTATATAAGACGTAGATTTAAATAATTATAGAACATTCAAATCGTTGGTTGGAGTACATTATTTTACATTATTTAACATTTTTTTATTTAATATAATCTTTGGCATGTCGTAAAGCACAAATTAACTTTCTGGCCGCAGAGGACGTGCCGCCAGCGACTCATTTTCCGCCAAATTTGTTTCCCCGAAATGGCACTGTAAAATACCCAACTTGTGCAATTTAACTAATTTTATTCTGTGTGATTACGTAATATTTATCCTTTTTGTCCCGCAAGAGGTTTTTTTTAATTGTGTTAGAAGCGTTGACATCTAGATTAGTTATAATTTTATTTTATTCTTTATAAACGCGTATTAAAAATAGTTAGCTACTATATTATATTTTGAGATATTGTTTTATGATACAATTCTTTACAAACGTTTTTTTATTATAAAAAACATTACATAACATTGAATAAAACTTAAGTACCGTTCTTGAACGGTGACTTGTCAAACACCGCAGGACGGGAACTTTTGGCGGGAACTCGCGACGATGCAATAAAAACCTTATAAAATTTCTAATGGGAAAACGTACGAGGAGTTTTCCTGGTGAATTATGAATGGTAACGAGCACAGAGCTCGCTCCCCGCCGTATTGAGGCAGGGAGTCAGACGGCGCTCCGAGTTTCAACTTGTTTCTTTTCATGGATTGCGGTCCGCTTCATGTGGTATGGAAAGTAACATTGTTAGATATATACAGATATTTCAACTTCGAAGTTGAAGATCGTGGAAGTTTAAGAGCTACTTTTAATTGTATTCGTAACTTTCGTTTCCTTTCTAATTAGATAATTTAGGTACTAGCTAATTTACTTAGATAAGCACTTATATTCATAAACACCCAGATATATACGTTAAAATATTAAATAATAACGTAGGCGAATTTCCTAAGGAGTTAAAATTCAATTAATAATATCAGTATTTCCCGATGCTCATTTGCTTCTGTTTCAATAAGATCCTGATCGTTTTTTTTTGGTTCAATTTTGAACACGAAATATGACTTTCGCATTACGACCCCAAAACTCTAACCCTTAAGAAATTCAAGACGAGTCCTTCCGCCGTTAAGATCATGGACTCTTTTTCTGGGATAGTCAAGATGCAGCAATGATCGAACACCTAGATCGCAGAGCTACGGTTACCAGCACGTTATATACAGAACAAATAAAAAAATGCGCAATGAAATCTGCGAAAAACTGTGAGGTAAACTTGCAAAGATTATCTTGTTTCATCAAGATAACGCAACAGCTCACAATTCGAGATGATGGATTTGTATTACTTGAGCATCCTCCATATTTACCAGATACCCCTAGTGATTTCTATCCATTTCCGAGGTTGAAGAAGTATCTGAGAGGATAGCGATTTATAGACGATAAACAGGAATTTATAGGTACTCAGGATGAAGAGTTCTTTATGAAAGGAATTTTAAGTTTAGAATAAAGTTTTCCAATTACACTAAAAGATGACTTTGGGTCCCTGGGGCCCCGAAGCCCATGACTGGTTTCTGATATTTGTAAGAGACTGGTCGAGGCTTCGAGAGACCGCCGGGCTGGCAGCTTCTTCCACCAACGAATCAGTTTGGCTATTCAAAGATGCTGCCAGTCTGCTAGGTACTTTAAGCAATGACAATTTTCTAAGCGGCAACTTTGAGGAAGTCTATTATTTAAGACAATGTGTAGTTTTAAGTTTGTAAATATTAACGTATGTATGTACTTGTTTATGTACTTTTTTGTAAAAGATGACTCTGTCGAAAAATACAATATTTTTAATTAATAAAGGTTATCTGTAACATACTCATTCTTTCTTACTTTTCATTGAACGCTCGTAGTAGGTCTTTGTAGTAGTCGTCTTTGATGCAAAGTTGCATCTTCAAAGTGGAAATTGATGCAAACACAGCTACCTACCTATTTATAGTGCGTGAAGTAATTTATAGTTACCTCTTTTAGCAAAACAAAATCAGTAATTAATTTAATCGTTCGCAGTAACAGGGTACGAATTAAACGAGCCTTAATTTGGTACAAGTATTTAAAATTCCATTAAAAGGTCTCAAAATCCTTTCTAAATCATTTAAAAGCGTATCCTACACATCGGTCGGACCGCTCCGTGTTCGGCATTGCGTAAAATTATTTTTGTTGCGTCCCTCTCGAATGTAGTAATAAAAGTGAGATGGATGTATGGACTTTCCATTCGTAATTCAAGGGTATGAGCGTGTGAAAATGTGCAGTTTTTCGAGACTTAACCGAGACCCTTTTTTCGTCGCCCGCGGCTCGGGCACGGCATTAAAACTTGTATATCGGATTAGACGAAATTACTAAGTGCTGGATAGAGTTTTTGTTTGTTTGAAATAAGTAGTAGACGGATCCCTTTGACTGAATTGTCAAGGTTTGGACTAATGACTGTGCAAATATCATTACTCGAAATTGTCGCGAGAGATTTATCACAATTGTATTACTCATTTACACAAGTAATGCTTTGTCTTTGACAAAGAGGATTCCTTGTATACTGACATAGAAATACTAGGCACATGTAACATCACGCTTTTTCCAATTGGAGATGTCCAGCGCAGTAATAGCGCAAACAAATTACACTTAATAATCTGGGTTTACAAATTTTCATTTACTTTATTTATTTAAATAGTCTATTGAATATTTAAATAGTCTTCTCTGACTACTCTGTTAGGGGGATACAGCGTGAAGATATATATGTATGTACATAAAAAGCAAAATCGGACCATTGACCATTTCGACTTTTGATGGTCTGAGAAAATAGGTATTCACTCAACAAAATGTTTAGATGTTTAGGATATATTCCTAAAGAGATTAATTAATTGTTCGTGCATTATTATAAATCGAGTAAAATCGTTTGGTCGTCGGGATACGGGACAACAGTCGAAATCAGGAGTGTCTCGGCCAAATCGGGACGGGAGACAGCTCTGAATCTATACTTAAAACACAGACACAGACGAAAAGGCATACTGGTTCTCACACTCTAGGTTTAGCACTGTATCCCGGCCAGAGATAATGCGTTCGGTTTTCCCAGTCGTAACAGCCAAATGAAGGGGTCTTCGGGATCGCAGCTGGTAGGAGTGGAGTCTCTGATCGTTCAACCATGCGACTTGCATGCGATAAGTTTATATTATGGGTATCACTATATCGATAAACTGAGGAACACTGAGATTCTAAGACAATTAAAAAGGTCGCTTCCGAAATCGACAGTAGTCTAATGAGAACTGAACTCACGATTGATTTCCAACTTCAAACCATTGTAAAGAAGGGTTGTGATAAAGATGCTGCATTGTTTGTCTGTGTTTATTTAAGGAATAGATGCTTTCGTAGCTGGATGAGCAGATTTGCTTGCGATCTTTTGAAACCTGTTGTTTTTAAAAATATTCTTAACTATGTTTGGTCGAAATCGTACAGCCTTCCTCAGGATCTTCAGCTTTCAGTCATACCTAGTTGTAAAGGCATCTTACGTTAATGTGTGCTGTAGCTAGGGGAAGATTTTCTCTTCTATGATGTCGATGGAAACGTAGGATTTATAGAGATATAATGAAAAAACGTGCTTTCGCTAGCACTTATATTTCTCGACTAATTTATATTTTAGCATTAAAAAATACCATAATATTATTATTAAGCAGCAACACCTTCAAAATAATACTGTTGCCATCCGTTAATGATTATGATTATAACTAATCACGAATATTGGCAATAGCTAACACTAGAATATTTTGTAAATAGGAGTAATACTATTGCTTATCATTTTTTGTGTCAGGATTTATAAAATTTTCAGTTTTTCACAAAAAAATACATTCACACTTCTAAAACATCAAATATATCTTATGCAAAGTTACATCGCAAGCTTGTGAATCCGGGAAACGTTCGGAATCCTCGACGCGCTTGAATAAAAGATGGTCTACACGTGTCTCTAATGCACTCATCAATTATTACTGGATCCACCCCGGTTTCAGAACGTGCGACGCCTAAGCTTTCACAGTTATGATAACGAAAGAAAGTCGATGAATGTTGATATTGGACGAAGTTGTCAATAAACGTAGCCATTATTAGATAAGTTTTATCAGTCTGTTTGAGTTCCGCTAAAAACCATCGAATAAATAATGCGGATTGTGCTTTTTGAAAGAATTTAGAAATCTCAGATTTAGCGTCTGAAACTGAAGCCATAAAAGGCTTCGTTAACCGAGCAAGATTTGTCGATTGCATCCTTCTCAAATGAGATAGAAACAATATGGTGTAAAGAGTGAAATAATGTCACAAAAAACTAAAAAGTAGTGAACATTTCTTCTAAGAGTTGTTATTCTAAGGGTATTGTATAACTGAATCGTTGCATCTACCCGGTTACTGATACCGTACTCTGAAGAGGTAGTTGAAGACAAATTATATGACCTCGAGTAACCTTTGATCACTAACGTTTCATTTGTTTCTTTCTTACTCATAAAAATATAATAATAATAAGTTTTTATTGACAGGCAGAACCTACTCATATACTATATACCTACTAATATACTATATAAAATTAGTATATAATAGATATTACAACAGCGCAACATCATTGTAACAGCGTTAGATAAAATAGTTGGAGCGATATAGAGATGTTTCGAGGTTAAATTTCTCGACACCGACTAACTCCTCCAGTTTAAATACTGATCCATGAGTATAACTAATTATTACTATTAAAAAACCGCTATTCAATGCCTGGCACTTTCCACCACGTTTCAGGTATTTAAATTAAAGATTCTCGTTATCATTAGCAGAGATGTACAAAATGGTTTTAAAAAAGCATTTAAATACAAAATGCAGAATACTTTTCAGATTTACTATTTCAAATGCAAAATACCAAATAGTTTTGCGTTTTGTATTTTAAATGCTAAATGCAAAATAGGTATTTTCAAAATACTTTTTCAAAATAAAATACCTTTTGACCAAATCGAATGATATTTTTATTTATTTTAGGTAGTTATCATGAGAAATAGAATAGAGATACAATGCCGAGCCGAATGGCACCTTATGCATGACATTTTGGTCATATTTATCAGTACGCGTATCAATAAATTCTGTTATGTTAATAATAATAATAATACTCACTTAAAATAATGTAAAAAACTAGACTAACGAAAAGATAGCCATGGCTCCATTTTGTGAATTGTGTGGCCATTTATTTCGGTTGATTGTGCATCTAGTTCTTATTTTATTATTATTACACTTTTCTTTTATTAATAACAATTGGACTGGTATTGTTAAAAAGTGAAAAAAATAAACATCAATTTTTATTTATTGCGCTTTTTAACAATACCAGTTGTTCGAATACATCATCACTCATTTTTCTTCTGTGAGGTCTCATAATCATCCCACCGTACGAAAAAAGTTTACATTATCTAAATTATCTTGTTGTAGTACAGTACATAGCCGTTCCAGTATTGTAGGGATAACAACAACACTTCAATATCATAAAAATAGATAATTAAATAAAATCAGTAACCACTTCACCAGCACCAGCAAACAATAAATCCGTGAAATCGAATCGTCGGCGTCATCGGCGTTGCGTTTTTATAGCCATAGATCAAAGAGACCATAGATAATGTTCGTCGTTTTCGTTTGACATTGACACTAGTCAGACATAAGGCGCGCACTCTGACCAAAGAAGAAAAAAAGGGCACGCATGGCTAGCAGGCGCCTCTATCGGTCAAATTCGGCAATACAAGCGTCATTCGTTCATTTCATTTTGTTTGACTGGTAATGTTGGCTAAACTTAATCACAAAGTATTTTGCATTTTGAAATGAATATTAAAAATGCAAAATACATCTCGAAAGGTATTTCAAATAAAATACAAAATGTTTTTTACTAAAAGGCATTTAAATGCAAAATACAAAATAGGTATTTTGCATTTTGTATTTGCATTTTATATAGAAGTATTTCAAATAAATCGCATCTCTGATCATTAGGTATGTCGACGATCTCACAATCCAACTGGGTCTATGTCGTGTTAATACTTAAGTTAAGGCCAATATGTACCTTTTTATCCCGACGTTTCGATCAGATTACATCGATTGTGGACACGGGCAGACTGATGAGAATGAACGTCGTTTTCGTAGTGTGCGGTTCCTGCAACTACCCACATTTATTGGTCGCGTTTTTTTTTCAGATAAAACGTCGGCGTAGAAATGGTATTAGCTTTATATTATTACTATACTACCCGGCTACTTAGAATTGTAAGATGTGTACAAGTCGTAAAAGTTTAAGAACATGATGTCGTCGAATTATTAAGTAGAGTCTGACTATTACGAGTTTTCTAAGATTTGGATTTAATTTCAATAGAAAGTTTTGTTTATTGCAGAATATAGAGAAACTAGTACTAGAGTTATAATGAATAGAACTATCCGTGCTAATATTACAAATGTGAAAGCGTCTCTGTCTCTATGTTTATTACGTTTTCACGTAAAAGCTATTCGTTCTTCTAGAATGTCGACGTGGATGGAAACGTAGGACATATCCAGCTATAATTGAAAGACGTGCTTTCCCCAACTCGTGTATTTCTCGACTTGCTTTTTGACATTGAAAAATACCATATTATTAAGTAGCAACGATCATTATTATAATAATTAATCACGAATTAACAATAACTAACACATGGCTAAACCCCTTGATCGATTTTAACCTGTACTTTCATAGTAGGTGATGTTTTACCCCAAGCGAAGGACAAAGGCTACTTTTTTTAAATTCCACACGGACGCAGTCGTAAGTAACAGTTTCTAAGCTAATAACAGTTGTTTGACGCTCTTTATTTGTTATGATTGGTGAGATTAAAGACTTTATGAGTTGTATGAAAACTCATACACATCAGATGAAAACTTTCATCACTATGTCCGAAATTATTCAAAAATGTTTAAAAAGGTATCAAAACACGCGAAATCCATTCATATCGCCAATAAAATTAGTAAGGCAGATAACATAGTAAAAGCGATATGGAACACTATTAACACAGAAGTAGGTAAACAAAATAAGCAAAACGAAGACCTCTCATTATATGTTAATAATAAAATCGTTACTAATAAAAAACAGATTGTTTTAGTTAATTTTTTTTCGGATGGTCCTATAGAAATGACTAGTGGTCTAGCATCCTCTGCACCTGCAGCACGAGCACTCTTAAACCAAAATATAGGAAAGTGGTTCCTTAGCTTTCAGTTCAGGCACACGTTTTCATTTGAGATAGAGAAAACTTTCAAACGATTAAAAAAAAAAAGAAAAGTGAAGATTTGTGGGGGTTATCTGTTCATGTACTGGTTAATATAATGCCAATAGTAACACCGATTTTGGTAAATATATTTAATAAATGTTTGATCAAGGTGTGTTTCCCGATTTGATGAAGCACGGTAAAATTATACCAATATTTAAATCGGGGTATGCTATTAGACGCATTAGACAGTTGACGGATGTGGTTACGTCTAGGCTGGTCTACTTCGCATATTTCCATAGTCTTATGTCTTATGGCCTGCTAATGTGTGGATCAGCGGCGCATATGAAATCTGTTTTTATTTTACAAAAGAGAATTCATCTACAGTATGAACGCACGAGAGTCGCTGAGAGATCGTTTTAAAAACATTGATGTACTCACCTTACCCTCGTTATACATCTTTGAAAACATATTGTACATTAAAAAAAATATAGATATTTTTCAAAAGAAAGGCGTTACTAATGGTATGGAAAGTCGTGGTAATTATTCCCAAATTTAAATTACAAAAGTCAAATGGTTCATTTTTGGACAACTGTATTTATTTATTTTATTTATTTAACAATTTATTGCACACACAACGTCATATACAAAGAGAGATACATATAGAAAAAAGAGCAAAAGGTACCGCTTATTTCTATAAGAAATTTCTCCCAGCGGACCCGCGAGTGAGAAATTTTATAAGGAAAGAAAGAAAGGTAGACACTGTGTGTAACACAATATTATCAAACTAAATATAAATAATAATGAATACGAAATACAGTAACAAAAACATATGCAATCAATATATCAGTATCAGTATAAATATATAAATTTGACATATATAAATACAAATATATATACAATATACATACATTCAATAACGATATATATTATATGCATGATAATTATACCCAAGTGAAATATTTGTTTTGAACTAACTCTTCATATAATTCTCTTTAACTGCTCGTTTAAAGGATACTAGGGATGGACTCTCCCGAACGCAGGGAGGAAGATCATTCCATAGTTTAACGGAAAGTACAGTGAAGGAATGAGAATAAAAGTTTGTAGAATGGGAAGGTGTTTGAAGAGAAGTAGATAAATGACTACGACTTGAAGTTCCAGGTAACCTTAAAAATTGAAAACGCTCCTTAAGATAAGATGGTGACGATGGGGAATGCAAAATATTATAAAGTGAGGAAAGAATATGCATATTCCTGCGTAAACGGATGGGAAGCCACTTTAAACGCGTCCTAAATTCGGAGATATGGTCGAACTGACGTAAGCCAAAAATATAACGAATACATGAATTTTGAAGTCTCTCTAATTTGTTCACCAACTCTTCGGTAGCATCGAGGAAACAAACGTCAGCATAGTCGACGATAGACATGATTAAAGTTTGAACTAAATATATTTTGCTATGCAAAGGCAAAAAGTATTGGAGACGTTTAAAGGAGTGAAATGTATAATGTACTTTTTTATTAATGTCGTTAATATGTGGTGCCCAAGATAGATTTTTGTTAAGAGTGATACCTAAATTTTTAACTGAATCAACAAAAGGAATAGTGGTACCGTCATAAGTAATTTGAGGTAGAGAGGAGTAATCAATTAAATTGCACATATGCCTACTGCCAATTATAATAGCTTGAGACTTATTGGGATTAACTAAAAGCCCATGCGACGCAGCCCACGCTTTCACACGTTCGAGATCCCTATTAATCTCAGCAACAGTCATATCCACATCTGATACAGAGAAATGTCGATATAACTGCAAATCGTCTGCATAGAGATGGAAGTTACAAGATAAAACGTTAGTGATAGTATTAATGAAAACAGAGAATAACAGAGCAGAAAGCACACCACCCTGAGGTATGCCCGCAGCAAGCTCGCACCAATCCGAAGCAGAATCATCCGAACGAACACACTGCGAACGACCACGAAGATAGGATTCAAACCAGTAAGAGGTTGAAGGAGAGACATTTAGGGAACGAAGAATACCAAGAAGAATATCCAAATCAACGGAATTAAAGGCGTTACTAAAATCAAGAAGAATGAGAATAGTTAGACGTTTATTTTCTAGAGCAAATCTGATATCATCAGTAACTTTTAGCAGTGCAGTGGCTGTACTATGGCCAGGTCGAAAGCCAGACTGGAAGGGATTGAATAAGTTGTTGGAAGTGAGATAAGACGCAAATTGTTGATGAACAATGTGCTCTAAAACTTTAGATAGAAAAGGTAAGATAGAAATCTGACGGAAATGTGATGGGGACGTAGGATTCGAAATTTTGGGGAGAGGTAAAACGTGGGCTTTTTTCCAGATAGATGGGAAAGTGTGAAAGAGTAAAGAATGATTAAAAATGTGAGTTATAACAGGTAAAAGTTCAGGTAGAAGAATTTTTATCATACGTGAGCATATTTGATCAAATCCTACAGCTGAAGAAGCAATAGATAGGATATGCTTGTTGACACCCTCTTCAGTCACAGTATTAAATGTAAATGGAGAAGAAGAGGAAACAATAGGGAGGGATAGCTCTTTAAGAGTTTTGTCTTTAACAAATTTGTCGAGAAATACAGATTGTTTAGAAAAGTGAGAATTAAGAGCATTGAGATTGAAAGTATACGAAGATAAAACGAAAACTGTGTTCGTTGTTATAATAAAATTCCTCAAGAAATTGCTCAATTAACGGAAAAGCGATTTAAACTTGTTATTAAACGGACACTCATTGGAAAAGCATACTACAAAATTAGCGATTTCATTGAAGACACAACAATAGTCCGGAAATAATCCTCTCTGCATATTCATTTACTGGCTTTATGGATATTGTATTGAAATAACTAATGTAGAATGATGTTCAAAAAATTATACCTGACTGATTTTCTTGTCGGTTCTTCTCAGTGTCCAGGTTTTCTTTTGGAACCGAATTAAAGTAGATTTGACGTTCAAAAATACCTTGCATTGGGTTTACTTAAATAAATTGATTTGACTTTGACTTTGACTGATGATCTTGAATTACTTGTTATGATTGATTTATTCAGATAGAACAGTCGAAATATGGCTACTTTAATCAAAAAGAGAACTCAGTGTCTTAGACTCTCACTACAAGGTCTTTAATTACTATAATTGAAAGGGTTAATGCGATAATAATATGAAAGTAGGTATAACCAAAAAGATAATAATTACCCATATTACTTATAACTCATGCTAATATCAATTATATAATAGCTTCAATGCTAGTGTAAGTGTGAGAGAAAACAGCATATTTCAGCTGCTTATCTTTTCGCGCAGGGCGCCAAATTTAGCTAAAAGTTTAAGGCGACTTTTTGGCGGGAACGGGAGAAGTGAGGTTGTCATTTTGTTTCGATTTTTTCCATTTTTGTGTAAAGTACACAAGGGATCGCGTTTTAAAGCTCTGTATAAATGAAAAGAATGGAGTAGGTCTAAATAAACATGTGTGGCTGAAATTCTCGCGCTCTTCCAGGAAGTGCTTTATAACTTCAGTAAAGCCTACTATCACTTTACTGGAGGAGTTTTACGATAAGAAAAAACTAATTTACTTGTGATTCTACTTATTAATGTGCGAGATTAGCAAAAGCGCTAATCTGTGCGCCATGCCATAAAGAAAGAAAAAAAAGTTTAAGGCTTATTAACAAAAACTAATATGGGCAATCGGCTAACAAATTATTGCATCGACTTCCTCTTTGTCATCTGTGTTTTAAGTACTCATTTGCTAAAATAATGGCTCAATAGTGACTTTTTTTTAATTGGAGACTTTGAGGCCATACCATTAGTCTAATTGGCTGATTATTTATTGTTATTGTTACCAATAATTATAATTGAACTCTTTTATCACATTAATGTTTTTCAAACTCCAACCGATTGCATTACAGCGGGAACGCAAATTCAATATACTAAACAACTTTGAGAACCGACTATCAAGTTCCCTCTCTAGAAGGGTACTTAGCTGGTCAAACACGACTTGTAAATTGATTGAGTCCTGCTGACACCATGATAACATTTCGCTTGTTCAACAAATAAATGAAGAAAATTGTACTCTAAGTTTATCGCAGTAAGATTCAAACGAAATTTCATAAATTGGTGTACGAATGCTGGTTTGAGAGGCTAGCCTTGTAATACCCCTTGGATATCGGTACCGCATTTAAATTGAACCTCGAATCTAGTGTTTACTTGGCTTTTTTAGTAGTCATACGGGATTTATATAGTGTGTGCAGTTCTTTGTGATATTAGAAGAAGGATTTAACGAGTTATATTTAGATTTTAAAGTAAGGGTAAAAGATTTTAATGAATTGTCCACAAAAGAGACTGTGACTTTATAAACATTTGAAATGAAGAATCGGGATGAAAAGATCGGGGACCGAGCTAAAAGATTTGGAGTTCGAACTGCTGCGGAGCGAAGAAAAAGTTGTCACTTGGTCAGTAGGGTTTTATTGTCTTCGGTTAGAACTGACGGAATCAGACTAATCTGAGACGACGGTAGACGTGGATGTTAGGCATATCTTTGTCTCTATTGACTAGACAGTCAGGTTTATAGTAGGTCTGTGTTTGTCCGGGGCGTAGCTGCTCTGAAAGGATGAACCAATTACCATGCGATTTGTTTTGTTTGAAAACTATTATTTTTCGAGAATATTCTGTATATGTTTGGTGAAAATGGGTTGAGATAATTTTTGTGCAGGGGGTTTTTGAATTTTAAACTTTGGTTATTAAAATAATTAAAATGACTATCACGTTATTTTAGTCCAGTCCCTAACTACAATCAGTATTATATTTATATGAACCAGAGGAACGGTCGGTAGCATTTTCTAAATGCTTGAATATTGATATCATAGACATAGATGCTAGTAGCTCCATTTCTCTTTCAAACTTAAAGCAGGTTATGTATACAAATCAAAAATCGTTGTTGCAGACGTCGATTTCGAACGCACCGTTCGCTTGTTTACTATCTTTGTGGTACAAACAATACAAAACTACAAAATATGTTTGATCTACGTTAATATTTCCTTTCCCATATTAATATTACCAACCTCTTCCTAGTAAGAAAATGTCCTAAAACTTAATTACTACCACTTTAATATAATAGGACTCGTGTATCGAAATGTGGATATTATTTTATACTGATTTACATTATTAATGTAAATACTTTGTTCATTAAGTAATTATTGGAACAATAGACTTTCTAAAATCCAAAGTATTGCGTAAGATTTTGTTGAACATTTTTGAGGAAAGTGTAGTAGTGTTTTAACCGACTTCAAAAAAAGGAGGAGATTCTATGTTCCTCTTTATGTATGTTTTTCGTTATGGCTGTTCACCGACAACTTCGGCCTTTAAAATAAAAACCGAAAACTGCAAATAAATATCCATTACTAATTAAATCTCAAGTATAAAAATTACTTTACAAATACTATACAAATACCTATATAATTAAATTTTAAAGTTATTGAAGTCGGTGTTAAATCAGTGTGCGACAACAGAAAGTTTATTAGTTTGATAGCCTTGGTATCGACTACAGTAACTGTCAAATTTAATTATATGTATATAGTTAATTATATATAGTTTTGATTAGTAACGGATAGTTATTTTGTACTTTTCAGCATTTTTTTAAGGCGGTTTAATTTTTTTTTTAATTTTTTTATTTAAAAAAAATTTTCTCATATTTTGTTGAAGTTTTATTAATTACATAAATTTGATATTTGCGACGTGCTAAATACTTTTTTATAATGTGGTATTCATACACAAATTTTTTTAAGTTTCTGTTGTAAGTACCTACTCAAAATAGTTGTAAGTACAAAGTAAGAAACCTGCTCCCATGAATAATGTTCCAATTTCCTAAAATCACCTCGTCCCTCATTGTAAAGGCCCTGAATTAGCTAATCTATCCCATGCCAATATTAATAGGGTTGGCACTGAAACAAACAGTAGTATAAACAAAACAAATAAGACTTCGCCCTACTACTTATCAACGGTGGGCCCGAAACGCGCCCCTGAGATATAATCTGAAAGCACTTCGCTATCGGCTCAATTACGTGTTAAGAGACTAGTCGATTATTTTTAAAACTGTATGTTGTACAGTGTACACATTAAATTAAAAATAGTTAAAAATCAAGAACACAATCGAAAAAAAGATTTTACATACATGCATCATACATACATACATATCCTCACGCTGTATCCCTAATGGAGTAGTCAGGACGGAGCGCCAAGCGTCGTGGTTCTTATATACTTCTTTCGCTTCCTCAAATCTCATCATTCTCCTCACACATTTTCACCTAGCTATGCAAGAGCTTTTGAGATTTCCATACGCTAACACTTTATTTGATCGTCAAAGTCAGTCTTGGTCTTCCTTGGCTTCTTTTACCATTCACTTTCGCTCTGTATGTTTTTATGATTTAAAGATTTTAAATTAATCAAAAAACATAGGAGTTGTTGGCTTTAAAATTCCAAAAGTAGGGACGAAGCGGAAGGTAAGATAAGGTATGATGACGCCACCAAACTGTGATCTGTGACGTTTTAAGCTTGTAGTAAAGATTTTTTTTTTGGTTTCTGAGAGGCAAAATTGAATCCCTACGGACGCCCATCCGGACTACGCCGACTAGGTACTGTCGGACTCGCACCGACTAAACAAAACCCCTTTTTGCTGTTAGCCCTAGTGGCTTTTACAGCGTCACAGGTCGCGTTGGGGCGAGCGCTAAAAGGGCCCTGCCAGATGGTCGACCAACTAAGGGTTCCTCCAGCCGAGGGATACCTATGGAGGGCGAACCTCGGGCTCAAGGCCTCGCCAGGGGAGCTTTCCGCACCTGCAGGCATCTTATCGGGCTTCCTATTTGGGTGAGGGCCGGTCCTCTAGCGGATCCGGCCGGCTGTAGTAAAAAATAATAGAGGCAGAACTATTTATACCCATCCCACCCCACTATTGGAATTTACTCGGACCACGAAAAATAATGCACGGAGTCATAATAAGTAGCTGCTCTTATCACAGTGTACTAAATGAGTTTTCGTGTCTCTTTCTATCTCATTGAACGTAACCACGAGTAAAACAGTAAGCTATAGTAAGTATGGCAGCCTCGCAACATCAGTGTGATTCGTGTCAGCTCACGACCGACTTGACATACATTACCGAAATAATTACACAAAAATAAAAAGTACGTCATGTTCAGCTACATGGCTGTGTCTGTGTACTGTGACCTAATCACGAACATTAGTAAAAGTCTAGAAACTTGGTAAATTAAAAAAGAACACGCTCTTAGAGCAAATGCTCCGTCCATTTCGTCCACGATTCTTGCTCCAAGGGAATTGAAAAGTAAATTACCTTTATATTTTTTAAATGCATTCAAAACACTTTTTATTTTTTTTGTACACCTGTTGTCTTTTTCGATAGTAGAAAATATGAGAATGGATGATGAGACTTGACGTTATGGGTCTCGGGCTGTGTATAACTCTTGAAAGTAGATATTCATCATTCCAACAGACAATCATAACGACGGAATATGAGTTTTAAGTTTCATTACTCTAAGGTCTAAGACAATAATCATTATTTATTGTTTTTTTTTTAATGCCTTTGACGGTAGTATTGATTATTACGAGAATAAAAAGAAATTATGCCAAGACAAAATGTTAGTTACTAACATAATGTTCTTGAAAATTAAATGTACAAAAATTAGGAAATCTAAAACCATGTGGAGCGGAAATTAATACGGTTTTCTAAAAGAACTTTTATACATACAGACATACATATCTTCACGCTGTATCCCTAACAAGGTAGTCAGAGGACGTCGCGTCGCGGTTCTTCCTCCGCTCCTTTGTTCACTTCCTCAAATCTCATAGTTCTCCTCACACATTTTCACCTAGGTATGCGAGTGTTTTTTGATAAGGTTGGATAGCAGCACCATAAAGGTTAAAGCATTAGTGAAGAGACTTCTTATTCTCAATTCAAAAAGTGTTGCTAGACAACCGTTCTGTTTTTTTTCTCTGGTGTGTGTTTAATAACGAACTATCTTAACTTTTCGCGTGATTAACAAAGTTCATTTTATGCGTAACGTATTTCACTCTCTAGCTTCCAACTATAACTAAACTTCAATTGGGTAAGTTGTTTCTGTGCTATTTGTAACATTTTAGACTTTTTTCGTCGGTTATCACTCTGGCTATTTGATCTTCCTAAGTCAGCCTTACCACTCACTTTTGCTCTGTAGAGTTTCTTCGTCAGTCTTTCATCATTCATTCTTTCTGTCCCCGAACCATCTAAGCATTCTTTCTTCATTTTTGCAATAATACTGTCGTGCAACCCTGCCATACTGCGTATCTCTTCATTGCTTATCCTGTCCGCAAGGGTGACACCGCACATTTTTCTAAAGAGATCGCATTTCTACTGCATTTATCATACTTTCACTCGATTTCGGGCATATCCGGCCTCGCTACAATAAATACCATATAACAAATTTATTGCAAGATCCTTTATATTTGAGTCAATTAGTATTTTTTACTACGAATCAGATCGATGTAGATGTCAATGTAAACGAGATCTTTTCTAAAATATCATTTTTTCTATTGTCACTGACCAATGCTCTATGATGTCTTTGGCGATTCAGTTGCTATCATGACACGTAATAGGATTCTAGTCGTATAAGTATTCATTATCTAGGGGTCGTCTTAATCACGGTCTGGTGATCATTACTCAGCAGCGGCGCGCAGCGCGGCTAATTGCCACATTTGTAGGTCGCACTACCTTACTATGGAGACGAAGGCTACGGAGAGACGGTTATGATTATGTAGCTAGTGGAGAGCGGGAGTGAGGTTATCAACTAGATTTTCATGATTTTCCGTGCTGCGACTCATCCAACTCATTGGATATCGTAGCCTTTGTGTCACTGATCAATTCATTGTCAGTCCGTCGATGACATCTACAGTAAAGCTAAAACTTTGGTTCCCTTTTTAAAAAAATTGCTACTACGGAGGAGTGTGAAATTTGGTACACTTAAAGTTTATATGGAGGACTACAGAAAGCTAAAATTTTTATGTAATATGTGTTACAAATAAGTACATTAAATTAAATTAAATTAAATGTTCATTGTTTGTGTTCGCATACTGCCAATGTCAAAAGGACTTTCAATGTCAAACTCATAACAGTTCGTGATCATGCGTAATGTAACCTCCATGGACCAAACAAGGTCGCACAGAGTAAATTTTCACCAAAAAGTTTATATTTATAGTCGAATTTAGACCACAAGGCGACCTCTAGTCATATGTAAAAATGTGATATTTCCACATGTTTCGCACGCTACTGTACATCGTTGCTTATATTTAATCAAATTACTATTTATTTGAGTACAATCAAATTCACGTGATATACACATATAAAAACGTTCCAAAAAAACCAAAATATTAAGTTTTAATAATTAAAATTTGCAACATTATAACAATTTCCACATGGTTTTCAGACTTTTTAGCGATTTCTAGTACTCTACAACAATTTTAACGATGTGCTGTGGACCTTCCGGGGGCTGCTGCGGCTCTTGTTGCGGCTCTTGCTGAGGACCCAGTTGTCCATTCATAACGATATACACCTGCTGCACCAAGATATGCTAGTTGCTTGTTTGTGATAGTTTCGAGACAGGCTCTCGTGTAAACGAATATGCGAAACTCGTTTACATGGCCATCCTTAGGGATAATATTGAATGTATGTTAATGATGCAAACCTCGTTGCAGTCCTGTGGAAATAAACTATTGAAATATTTAATAACTGCGAAGAAATTATTTTTTAACGATTAAATTCTACTCGGGAACATTTTCATAGTCATTTATTTCTTTCTAATAGAGAATCTTCCTTGCTGGTCTGAAAGATAATGAAAAATCTAATCCGGCTTCCTATGCTGGTGTTAAATGTTAGCCTGACGTTGAGACTAACAACTTGGACTTGTGTAAATGATGCCAACAACCTGTTACTACATAATTTCAGGTCTACATGAGATCAAATATGTACTAGGTACCGATAGGTATAAAAAATGTACCCCATAAGTACATATCTTCACATCTTGTCAACGAGTAATTGGGCTTATTTCTTCTCTAATCTCTAAATACTCGTAGTATAAAACGAAGTCACTATTTCCGTCTGTTTCTACGTTTAGTTTTTTAATCCACACAATATATTTTAGTCCGATTTTTACCACCATTTAAGAGTATTTCTCTCGGAAAGTTTTTGCATTTAAAATACTCTTAAACTAAACTCCTTAGTCAATACAAAATTTTGTAAATTTTATTATAGTTAGAGGTGTATCATCAATCTTTTTTATTTTTCAAATTGAACATTTGCGATATTATAAAAATAATTAATACTTTAATGAACTTCGGTTGGTTGTATGAAACAACAAATCAACCCTCGAAATTCAACTAAGTATCTATTTTTTCAGTGTAGATGGATGATAAAGTGAAACTAGATTTGGTCGGGCATAAAATACAAAAGCCTCAGTTTGTAAACAATAGTAAATAGTATATTCGCTTAAGTCTTAATACTTTAGCCTCACCCGTTCTCAGATAGGCGCGAGAGGGCTCATTAGAGGGTACTCCTACTCCTTTCAAAGTACTCACATTGTGTCCGTCGTCATAATTAACGAGTAAACCGTGCACAACGATGTTGACACTAACAAACTGCTAGTATTGTTATAAAATATATAAATATAGTAACGAATAAAAATAAGATATACTAGGAAAACGGATTTTATTACGTCTAATAAAATGTATTTACAATATTTTTCGCACTTTATACACATATTTCTTTATTCTTCAAAGGAAACTAATATAACAGGTACAGATAATTTTTAATAAATTGCATGACAAGTTGATTAGGAGTTCTAGACGAAAAAATGTTTAAAACCACTTAATTTACAATAAGAAGTAATAAAATCGATTAATGAAACTAAAACTGAAAACTTTATTGAGATAAATCAGTACGTACATATCTTAACGTTAATATTTACAAACTTAAAACTAAACATTACCTTAAATAATAGACTTCCACAAAGTTGCCGCTTAGAAAGTTGTCTAGTCTAAAATATTAATTAATTTAAAATAAGATTGAAAATACACAGTAAATTTTATAAAATAGAAACATAAAGCTCAACAAGAACGCGATCAAAGCACTAGTCTTTACAACACATTACCACCTTGTAAAATATAGATGTGGCAACCCGGGCCCTGAGATTGGCTCATTAATTTAACAGCGTGCAACACTTAAGCTAGGCATGGCAACATTTTCGCAAATGAAGTGGCGGGAACGCGTTACCGTCTTACTGCAGCGGTTCACTATTTGAACATAGAATTTAAAATCTTCACAACAAAGTTGAATTTCGTTTATATTGTTTAGTGTAATTTGTGCTTACAAGTTGGTGTTACTTTAGATAAATTTGGAGTAAATCTTACCACCCTTCGAAAGTACATTGCCGCATTTTGGAAGGTATAATCTTAGAGGAATATTAATTGTTGCTAACTTAGACGCCGCT
Source organism: Zeuzera pyrina (assembly GCA_907165235.1). Lineage (NCBI taxonomy): Eukaryota > Metazoa > Arthropoda > Insecta > Lepidoptera > Cossidae > Zeuzera > Zeuzera pyrina. The sequence goes on from OU015639.1 coordinate 3,783,853, forward strand.
ATGGTAGAATTATTATGTGTACAATATACTTAAAAGTCTTGTCAAAATCTTTTGTATACTAATATTATTTATATATAAATATTTGTATATTTATTTCACTTTGAAATAATATTAGAACGTAATCTATTTCTAGTGGTTGTATCCAACACCAAAATATCACTTTACTGTAGCATTTACATATAATATTTATTTATAAAGTTATTGTATAAATTTATTGACTGAGTTTCTTGTCGGTTCTTCTCAGTGTCCAGGTTTTCTATTTGAACCGAACTAAAGTAGATTTGACGTTCAAAAATACCTTGTATTTGGGTTTACTCGAATAAATTGATTTAACTTTGACTTTGGTTGTGTAATAAATTTATAAATAAATATTATATGTAAATGCTACAGTAAAGTGGTCCTAAGTGGTACTTTGGTGTTAGATACAACCACTAGGGATAGACTACGTTCTATCGGCATTTACACTGTTTTTATGCTTCGGAAATTATTGAACTTTTTGGTGTTTTTACTGATTAATGTTTCAATTTTTAAGTCGGTTTCTTTTTTTTATAAAAAGTTGTATTTGCATGCTCAGTAATTTTTTAAAGTAAAAGAAAATAAATTTTTTAAAGTTTTAAAACGATTTTTTAAAAACATAACTAACGAATACTTTTACGCAAAATCTCGAGTGTGTCCACTGCCTGCTTTTGTTTCGTCAGCCTACAGCACGGAAAACCTTTTCGTATCTGTTATTCGGCCTTCCTTAGGATCGGTTGAGGTGCCATGCTTGACTGATGCTCGAAATGCTTGGTTAAGTGTTTGTCCGAGTACTAACCTGCCTACCTCGACCTTTTCTCAGAAACACTGGGATGAGCCTCTATGCAAAAATATTCATTTACAACTTTTAGATTCTTGTAGTACCGAAAAAGATCGGTCTAACCTCCTGGCTGTTTCTGAGAAGGAGTCAGGACACTGGTTGAAGGTAATACCTTCAAAAAACTTAGGACCCTTGATTGACAATACCATACTTTTTCTCATAGTATCCCTTCGTCTGGGGGCCAGAATTAACCTTCCTCACCCTTGCCGCTGTGGTGATCTCGTCGATGTACTAGGTCACCACGGTTTATCCTGTTTACGTAGTGCAGGCCGTATATCACGACAAGCTGTCTTGAATGACGTCATTCGTCACGGGCTTTTGTCGCCGCTGGCGTTCCTGCAGTCTTAGAACCTGTAGCTATTGCACGCAGCGACGGCGGGAGACCGGATGGTTTGACGCTCATTCCTTGGAAACTTGGAAGATCGCTGGTGTGGGATGCCACTTGTGTCGATACACTTGCTGTTTCCCATGTGCCGGCGACTTCCAAGTCAGCAGGTGCCGCGGCTAGCACTGCCGAGAACTTGAAGCGGCGTAAGTATGCGACTCCCTCTGAGAGTTTCATATTTACGCCCTTTGCAGTCGAAACTTTCGGTCCCTGGGGCCCCGAAGCCCATCGACTAGTTTCTGATATTTGTAAGAGACTGGTCGAGGCTTCGAGAGACAGCCGGGCTGGCAGCTTCTTCCGCCAACGAATCAATTTGGCTATTCAAAGAGGCAATGCTGCCAGTCTGCTAGGTACCTTAAGCAATGACAGCTTTCTAAGCGGCAAATTTGTAAGTATTAACGTATGTATGTACTAATACATTCAGAAATATTGGTACCTTTTTTTTTTTACGTCAGGAAATGCGTTACGCATCCCGTCCCGCCTAGGAGGGTGGCAGGGGGGTATATGGGACTCCTCGACATTAGAGTGCTAGGCCGAGTCTACCCACTAAAACCTGACGGTGTTCCTCCTCGGGGCCATAGTGCCTGGGCAACGGGTGCGCGTGTGCATTCTGCCGCGGCCCCGACGGCTATGCCCAGCCTAAGCCGGGCCCTCCTTCGTGTGCGGGCAGTTTGACCTGCCCGCTCTTCTGGGAGGCGCGCGGGAACACCGCGCGCACCATCCCGAGGCAATTGGGTGAGGCGGCTTCCCCGGAAGGACACCCCAGGCCTCCAAAGTGGCGGCTTCCGCAACCCGCCTACACCACGGCAGGGGCGTCCGCACGCCCACCTGATTTTTACGTGTTTACTCACGGGTTTTTACAAGTTTTCCTTCTTCCCACCTCTTATTTTAATGTGTTGTCTCACGGGTTTCATTTCGAATTTTCCTTCTCTCCACCTCTGATTTTAACGTGTTTTCTCACTGGTTTCATTTCGAGTTTTCCTTTTCTCCGCCTCAGATTTTTACATGTTTCCTCACGGGTTTTTAAAAGTTTTCCTTCTTGCCACCTCCGGGGCCACAATACGCTTCGTGAAAGAGGGGCAAGTGACCCCGACATCTGACCCCCGCCCTCACGCAGAGGATGGGGAACACAACTTGTCCCCATAAATGGGGACATTTCCCACCCCCCGGTCCGGGGCAGGTCCTTTCGGCATCGCGTACTCGGTCCCAAACCGGAACTAAGAAGCCCATCAACGTGCATCCTTCAGGATACACGCTGATGGACACCCCTTACCCCATTAAACAACGAGCAGTTACCGGTCGGCGCCCAGGGTGCACCACGTGAAGGTAGCCCAACCCCGCACCCCAGAAATATTGGTACCTTTTTTTTTTTTTTTTTTTTTTTTTTTTTTTTTTTTTTTTTTTTTGCGTCAGGAAATGCTTTATGCATTCCGTCCTGCCATGGGGGATGGCAGGGGGATATGTGGGACTCCACGGCTGTGTAGTGCAATGCCGGGCTACCCACTAAAACCTGACGGTGTTCCTCGAGAGCCTTGATGCCGGGGCAACGGGAGCGCGTTAGCATTCCTCCGCGGCCCCGGCAGGCAACGGCCGGCGCTAAACCGCCAGCCTCGTCTCGTTTTGGGTGGGAGGGCAGAACTCCCACCCTAAGTGCTTGAGAGGCGCGCGGGAACACCGCGCGCGCCATCTCGAGGCTATCTGAGAGATGGCACTCCCCCGAATGCCACCCCAAGCCTCAGTGGGCTCTCCGCCGCTACCGTCGGCGGCGGAGGAAACGCACGCCAGAGGCGTTGGTCACATGGGGAGGCCACTAGTCCGTGGCCATCCCCTCTACACCCGGCCTGGCAGGAGCCACACGGGCGGCGGCAGAAGCCACCCTTTCGCCCTTATTGGGCTTGGCCCCCGCACAGGCTTTCCCCCCCGTTAAATGACCGGCAGGCAAACCGATCGCGGCGCACAACGTGCAGTTGGGCGCCGCATTGCACCCGCCGGCCTTGTGACCTTCTTGGCCGCAGCGGTAACACTGCCCGCTGCGGTCCACCTCCGACGTGCAGGAGACCCGCACGTGCCCGATCTTAAGGCACCTATAGCACCTTAAGGGCCTCGGCTCGAGGAGTTGCACCCCGGCCGAGACCCATCCGACCAGCAGTCGGGCACCCGCCACCTTCTTCGCTGCCTCCACTGGGCAGCGGACCCAAACTGCGCCAAGCCCCGAAGGGGCGCGGCGGATCTCTCCCACTTTTAAGTCTTCTACTGAGACGCCTCCAACCTTTGCGACGGCTGCGGCAACCTCCGCAACCGTCGCCGAGTCATCCAGACCCGATACGCGCAGTTCTGCGCACTTCGTGGGCCTGGAGACTCGGACGACCTCCGGGTTTAGGCTCTCCCGCAGTTTAATCGCGAGTGAGTCCGCCTTCGACTTGTTATCGGTGCCCGGCAATTCCAATATACCGGCTCCGGTCGCCGCCTTCCTGTACCTCATCTCTGTTATGCCTAACAGAGAGAGGTCTACCTTGTTCTTCGCCTCCGTAAGGATAGAGGCGTACGTCGCACCCTTACGCTCCGCCTCGGGCGAGAGCGTGAGGACCACAGCCGAAGTCCGCGGAGTTCGGAGCTTCGGCTTCCTCCTCTTGGGCTTGGCCTTGGGCTTTTTGCCCTTGGCCTGGTCCTCTTTGGGAGGGGGCTGAGAAGGCCCCCCCGGAGCTTTCTTTTTGCCCCTTCGGGCAACCACACTGTACGACTCCTCCAAGGAGGCCGGTGCCGGAGGCAGCGGACGGGACACAGGGGGTACCCCCGCCCCAGACGACGCCGGAACACTCTTCTTCCCTTTTCCCCCCTTTCCCTTCTCAACAACGCCGGACACCGATGACACGACGCTGGACTTTCCGCAGGGAGCTTCTGCCAGAGATGCTGGCCGGAATCGTTTCTCTGGCAGCAGCCGATCCTCCAACGCCTCGAATCGGGCATTCACCATGGCGCCCACCTGCGCGACAATAGTTCGCGTCAGTTCTTCCTGCGTGGGCGCCACGGGTTCCCTCACTGGCGCAGACGGTCCGGGGCGGTCCATGAACCGCACCATCTCCTCTTTTAGCTCCACTATTTGAGAGCGGAGCTCCTCCATTTCGGTACGCAGGCGCTTGTTCTCCTCCTGCAAGCGCCTGGTCTCCTCAGTTGAGGATCGAGAACTGAGGTCCTCGAATATCACCTTTATCGAGGCGACGGCCTCATTGAGGGCCTTTATGTAAGGCCCTTTCAGATTTTTAGAGGTCTTGGCCACCTTTTCGATGGCGGCCAAGTCCCTCGTCAGCGCCGTTTTCAGGTCCGCGGCAGAATCGGCCCGACCTTCCTCTGCTCCGTCAGTCGACGGCGGCAGCTTGGAGCGTGTTGCCCTGGCGCGCGCGAGCTCTTGAGACATTTGCGCCATCTCCTGCTCGGCGCGCAGCTCCATCTCTTGTCGCTCGATGTCTAAGAGGGCCTGTTTAGCCTTCGCCAGGCCAACATACTGCCCTGTAGTGGGCGGTCGGCCCCTGCCTCTCTTCGCCAAATTTTTTCTTTCCTTTCTTGCCTCTTTTGCCTTCCTCCTTGCTCGATCATCCTGTAGGTCTTTGTACCAAGCAGCATTTTTATTCGCCTCTTTGGTCCCCTCCGAGTCTGAGGATGAGTAGACCATGCGCTCCCACGAAGAGGTGCGCTTCTCTCCCGCTCTGGGCGTCCTCGACCCACGAACTAAAACTAAACTCTCCGTACTCGAACTACGAGAGTCCGACATGAAGACCACCTCCGCTTCTTTCTCCTTCTCGTCTACCTTCTGCCTTACTTCTTCATTTTTATTTGTAGGTTCATTCATATCATGTACGTCCCCTTTTCACGGGGGACTAGGATTCGTGGAACGAACTAAAGGTCACTCCTCGGGTGACGTCCATTCCGAGGAGAAGGGTAAATACTGTGGGGGTCCCCAGGTACCCACAGGTTTTTACGTGTTCGCTCACGGGTTTGTTTCAAGTTTTCCTTCTCTTGGGCCGGCCAATGAAGGCAAGCCCGTCGTCGGTCCGCGCAGCCACGACGTACCCCCTTAGCACCGACACGGGGGTCGTTGAAGTGCCTGCGCGGGGTCCCGGGGAGGGCGGTTGGTGCAAGTCCGCCCTCCATACGCCACCCGGCGACAGTGTTAGTGCCGCCGAGCGCGTTCCACCTAGACTTTGCGTCCTCCGCAGAGGACGCAAAAACACAACTCCGCGCCGAAGCGCTCGACGACCATTCCCCTCTGAAAGCAGAGGGGTAAGGTGACGACAACGATCCCCTTTTCGTCCTTTGAAAGGACGATTCCCCCCCCGGACCGGGCCGGGCCCTTTCGGCACTGCAGCCTCATCGGCCCCGACCCGGTACTAAATATTGGTACCTAGATTTAGTGCGCATATCAAAAGAATATTTTTTACGAACTAAAAAACGTTCAAATAATATAAGTACTATTTTTTTTAATAATTTTAAAAAATCCTTCTTTTTTTAAGAACTAAGAAATTAAGCATTAAAATATTTTTAGGAATTAAATTAAGAATATTTGAAATGACTTTATTGAAGTAACTTAAAATATTTACATGTATTTTTTTGGATTCAGTATATATTTAGTGACAACTAATTTGTACTTTCAATTAAACAAATGAAATAAGTATATAGCTATTATAATTTTTTTTACATTTCACCATATATGACGATGTCGTAATTTTACTGAGCTATATGTGGTTTATGCTCATTGAAGCAGCTATTCGAAAAATCAATAGTTTTGTTGCTCCACAAAAAAATACTTTATGTACACGATTTGGGGTTAGGAGATATCGCGAAAACGCACAAGCGTAATTGTAATTTCAGTTTCGGCACTAAAACCGAAATTAAGCCAAAACTCTAACCTTCTGCCTAAACACACCGAACCGAAAATACAATCGCAATATAGGCATATTGTCCGTTTTGTAAAATGCCTCTTACATTGTATAATGTTTTAAAATGTCGGTAGACAACAGCTTAGTCAAATAATGCACCCTGTTTTATTTGCCTCTAGGGGAAGTTCGTGCTTAGACGCATGTGTGCAATCATTTCACCACTTTAATAATTAAATTTTATGATTAATTGTTTGTACAAACCCTGGCTTATTTTGTAATTAGGTTGATCGTTTCACCAGTCAAAAAAAAAGTGACTCCAGGAAAAATACGATTTGAAAATAAAATTCTTTGTATGACATTTCTTGTAACTTCATAGTTAAATATAGTAGTTTTAAGTTTGTAAAAATTAACGTATGTATGTACTTTTTTGTTATTAATAAAGATGTTCCCTATTAAATATATATAATTATATAATTCTATGATTTACGAATCCACCCAGATATATGGCTGCATATTTAAAAAAAAAAAGTAAAAAGAAAAAAGTTAAATTTATGCAATTAGGAACTTTCAACGATTTGTTTGGTGGAAACTATACGGGCAATTGATAAAGACTTAGATGTTACTACTTTCTTATGCAGAGTAAATTTTTAAAGATAAAAAGAATTAAATTTTTCAAGTTAATTAGCTTTTTAAAACAATTTCAGAAATATTGGTTGATTCGATGCGTGTATTAAATAGAAAAACTATTTTATTAATTATTAAAAATATTCTATTAGTATACTAAATATATTCTATTAGTATAATAAATAAAAATATTCTATTAGTGTACTGTATAATTATGAAGAATTAAAGTACTTTTATTTATTTAATTTATAATATTTCCATTTATTTTTAGCTTGATTCAGTTAATATTCAATAACAACTAATTTGTTCTTTAATTAAAACAATAAAATAGCTAATACAGAGTTTTGCATTTCCACATAATTATAATGATGTCGTAACTTTATTGGCCCCATAAATGGATAATACTCTTATTAAATAAGCATATTATAACAATATAATCCTAAAAAGGGTAATTTCCAATTTATAATCATTATAAATATGTTGTACTTTGTGTAAATCCGAAAAAATCTTGACAAATGGAAGTTCTATAGTTAATTCTACATGAAAAATCATTAATGACGATTATGTTGAACAAAAAATTAATGATTCGTAACAGAGCTTCGCAAGTTACACCATAAATATAACTTTAAGTCATATTGATTATAACTGTGGTAGTTATATATGTGAGTACAATATCTTTGACTTGCATATTGTAACAATCATGATCTCCCGTCGTTATTATTGTACCTATTTAACTTTGTAGTATTTTGTTAAACAAAGCAATAATTGTGGGTAGACATGAAAAACCAATGTAATAAAAGTCGGCTACTCGGTGAAAAACGGGCATTCTATCTTTGTGTTATGAACGGTGTGGTAGCAAATAAATAATATACAGTGTCAGTTCTTTTAGTTGTATTTTAATTAAAAAGTGTAGTACGAGTTATTCGTGGTGTTTTATTTGCAATCAGCGAAAAAGCAATCGACGGTGCAAAGGCCTGATGGTTTAAATTATTGAAGAGGTGATTGACGCATTTGCAAAACATTAATACGCAAAGAGTTCACATTAAAAAAAATTAATTCTAAGCCAATATCTCTAAACCTTTGAATGAGGGTTTTAAGGTCATCTAAAGCAGTAATTATTTCTCCTCCTATTGTTCCGTCGTCGAGGTACCAAGTATTAAATTTGAATTTTGATTACAAATGCCAGGATAGATAGTAAAACTGAAGATAGTTGGTCCGAGAGAATCACCTTGTTGACATCCAACTTCGGAATGTAATAAATGATCTTTATGTATCAATTTTGAAGGACTGCTGTAAGATAACCAGAAGTAGATATATGTCCGGAATATACTGTTTTGTCTGCGTCAATATGGTGGATTTATCGACAGAATTAAATACAGTTTTAGTGTCTAATTTAAGCAGCACCTCACCTCCATCATGCATCAAGAAAGCGTGCGCAGCATGCGCTGTTACTTCACATCCTCATGTTTAATTTTTAAGGTCTGTTATTTCGGAGATAAGGGGAATGGATGTAAAGTCGAGTTTGAGTTCTATCCATTTTGTCCGTTCTTTCAACGTCAAAGTCAAATCAATTTATGCAAGTATACCTAATTGCAAGGTGTATTTGAACGTTAAATCTACCTTTGTTTGGTTAGAAAAGAAAACCTGTGCACTAAGAAGAACCGACAAGAAACTCGGGTCTTTCTTTCAACATTATTTTACAATACGTTAATTAAAATATAATATTCAGAAAGGCAGTAAATGCATCTGCAGAGATTATTTTCAGACTATTGCTTTGTCATCAATGAAATCGTTTATTTTATAGTATGATTGTCTACTCGATCTATGTTTTATAACAAATCTAAATCTATTTTCCATGAATTGAGGAACTTTATTATAAAAGCGAAAGCAGTTACCCAGTGATGAAATATTCGACTTATGTAATTTAAATTTTGGAGTAATTTCTCCTATGAACCTTTTAAAACCTCAACTACTGATTGTATGGATTAAAAAGTAATGTTGTGCTTTTTTTTGTCTGTACGTTATAAATAGTATAGTTTAGGGAAAATTAACTATAAGAGACAGACAGAAACAAACATATATGAATCTTATAACAATTCCATTTTTTCTTTAAATATTGTATATTATCTTGAACCCATTATTTTAAATTTAATATGTATTTTGTCTAAACAGTTTAGGTAACCTTAGTTATTGCGATTCCAACACGCTCGTCGCCGGTTATGTGATGGCTTTACCGACTGACAAAACTTAAATAATATGTAAACATATTTAAAACTCATAAATAACCTGTCTGCGTCTGTATTGCGTTTCCATTGTGAAATAACAAAAGTTGCCATATGGGCGGCTTGTAAACGCCTGTCATTAGGAATAACTGGTTGAGGGGTGTGAATTCGAATCTCGTACTCAAATCTCTGAGGAATGGTGGGGTGTTGCCTTTATGGGATGTCGTTTATTTTAAATGCTACTAAATTATATCGAACAATAACGACATAGCTCGATTTGATATTTATCTGTATTACCACAACACTCAACATTGCCTCCGTTAGCCGACTGCGGCGAAGCCAGACGGAGGGTTTTGCACTTTATCAAGATAAATGTAAATATGTGGATTTATAAATGAATAAAACATTTTGAGTAGGTATTATTACACTTTTTATTTTATGGGTCCATAAAAATATATTTATTCGACAACTTCACGTTTTTTTTAATTATCAATAATTATCAATCATAGGTTTCTTTATCAAATTTTAATAGTATATATAAATTATTAACAAAATATGAAAGCACGAGCGGTAGGCAAAATCCGTTTTCCCCGTGTTATTATCATAACACTTCAAACTTGACAACTTACCTGCGAAATATGATTGATACATAGGTACATTGATACATACATATCTTCACGTCGTATCCCTAACGGGGTAGTCAGGTTGAATATGATTGATAATTTCACAAAAGTTTGGCTTTTCTATATCACAGTGACTAAAGCGTAGGTCTACCGCGCCGAAGAGCGCAGGTTTTAATCCTGCAATGTGGTCAGACTTTTTCGATATCCATTCAAACTTAAAAAACACCGAGTAAAGCACGGTTGCCTAGGTACTAATAAATAATACGAGTATAGAATTTATGAACACGTACATTCCCTCCCAGCCCGTAATGCCCGCCACACACCAATGATCAAGTCTGTCTAGTATGCATGAAGAGGAGGTTCCATCAAGTCATATTGATCGTGTGTGGCGCCAATTTGGCTTGATCAGTCATACTTGACGGAAATCATTTTTCGCATCTTCCGTCAATCCATCAAGTCATGAAGTCATTAAGCCCGTCCTGCATATTTGAACATGTGTGGGCGCATCATGCCGTTTCGTCAGTTCGCTCGAAATTTTGGTTAAGGGAGGAGTTGTGCGAATGTGTTGATTTATTTTATTGAAATATGTATTGTTTTATTGAATTATATATTGAAGCGAGCTATGTTTAAGATAAATAAAGAATAAATTAAAGTTATTATAAAACCAGTAAAAATACGATTTGAAAAAAATATGTATTTCTTTTTACAGTTAGTTGTTAAATATGTATAACATGTATTTTTAAGAAATTATTTGCGGATACACCTAGGTATGCATATGGTCACATATTTAAATAAGTTATTTTCATTAAATTAAAGCGATTTATTTGGAGGATCCACATTTTAATTTAAAAAAAAAGAGAACTTCGATTTTTTAAAATGTATTCCGTTCAGAAATATTTATAAGGTGCGTTTATCAAGGAGAAAAACTATTTTTATAAACTAAAAAATTGTCAACTGAATATCAATTACCAATTATTATACCATACATACATACATACATATCTTTACGCTATTTCCCTAATGGGGTAGTCCGAGAAAACGGAGCACCAAGCTTTGCGGTTCTTACATAGTTCTTTCGCTTCCTCAAATCTCCTCGCTCTCCTTACACATTTTCGCCTAGGTATGCGAATAATTTTCGTATTTCCTCCGTCAGTTAACACTCTGGCTATTTGGTATTCATTGTATTGTGGAAGGTCAAATTAGTTGTTATTAAATACATTTTGAATTAAGTAAATGAAAACATTTTAATTCTAAAAAATATAATCGAATTATAATTTTTAATAAATTAATATTTTTTTAATTAATTTTTTCTGATCTCTGGTATATCCTGAGGATGCTTCGTTGAGAGGCGAAACACGTATCGAGTGGTGGTTTTTGGAGTTTGAGCGGAAAATAGCTAAAGATTTAAGGAATTCATCACACAATTGAATACTGATTATAGTCCGGGAGTAGAGGACACTATTCTAGGGTACTCCTATTCAATTCAATTGTAATGCATTAGATGATCAACATATTTATTAATAATGTATTCAGTGTGTGCGGAAGCAGACGTAGGTATGCGCGAGCGAGAGGCGACGCAAGCCCTGATTGAAATTTTGGTTTAACCAATGCAAGATGGTAAGCTATTATATCGTTACCTTAAACGCATCTGGCGCAAGAGTTTCATTTATTTCAGGATATACCAGACATCAGCCTCGGTCTGTATTTATATAACATGCACATAAAAAACTTACATATAAAATAGTCAGATCCGGTGCTGGTTAGCTGACCGAGTCTGATCTCTGGTATATCCTGAGGATGCTTCGTTGAGAGGCGAAACACGTATCGAGTGGTGATTTTTGGAGTTTGAGCGGGAAATAGCTAAAGATTTAAGGAATTTATCACACAATTGAATACTGATTGTAGCCCGGGAGTAGAAGACACTATTCTAGGGTAGTCCTAATGAATTGAATTGTAATGCGTTAGATGATCAACATAATATTTATTAATAATTAATTAATGAAGTATTCAGTGTGTGCGGAAGCAGACGTAGGTTGCGCTAGCGCGAGGCGACGCAAGCCCTGATTGAAAGCAAGATGGTAAGCTATTAGCTATTACCGTTACCTTGAACGCGTCTGGCGCAAGTTTCATTTATTTATTCGTTTTATTAATTTAATTCTTATGGTAGAATTGAAATTTAAAAAAATGGAGTCTAAAATATCATCATTTCATTTCTTGTGTAGGATAATTTATAATTTGAATTTGTTAGCGTTATATCTTTTTTTTTTTTGTGTGTTGTCAACATTTATTTTTAGATGCAATTTTGAACTTATCGAGTCGAGAGTTTTTGGCGGGATTTTATGGGGAGCAGTTGGGCGATTATTGTAATTCTTTGCAATTGGTTTCTAGTGGATAATGTGATGTAAAATTGGCGCAGTTTTGCGTCTCGAGTATCTGCGCTGTTGTGCTGTTAGATTAAATTGTTGAAATAAGTGGTTATTTAGAAGAGTGATGTTGAGATTTTTTTAGTCGCTTAGTCTGCCTCAGCGGATCCTATTAGAAAGACTGTTTCAATATATTTGTCGCCAGAAACTCCAAGAAACATCTAAAATGTATTACGTCTACATTTTGATGAAATAATAAATTCGGTTGTATGGGCTAAGATCCCTTTGCCTTCCCTCTAGAGAGAATCTTGCTACTACTTATCGAGTCGTTGCACCATTGTTGCTATTGTTTTATTGAAAATAGGATTTAGAACTGTTGTTTTGTTGTAGATTATAAAATTCCGTGTCGCGTCGCGTGCGTAGACGTCGTGGTCGCTATAAGCAATTTGTAGCGCATTCTGGAGCCCCCGTCCAACCATCAAGACTTCAAGACACCTGCGAGCTTCCAACGAAAATTCGCAGAACTCAAGAAGGCCAAGGATTTTATTTACAGTCCACTACGTTCGATTGAAGTAAATATTTGTGTTATCAATTGACGTCTATATAACGAAATAATAAAAATACTCCAGACAATTACACAGATTGTGTGACCCCAAACTAAGCAGTAAGTTTGTACTATGGGTACCATACAACGAACTCTAGGGGAGTTCCCAGTAACACTCAGACTCCAAGCCAATTTAGAAAAGTTCGTTTCCTAAATTTACCTGACCGGGGATCGACCCCGGGACCCTAGCTTGGAAAGCAGATGCATATGCCGCTGCGCCAACGGGCCAGTCAATCTTAACTAAGTGTTAGGTGTACCTAAAGGTGACGTAATAAATCAAATATGACGTCATTAAATTATACGTTATACTAGAATAATACATCAAAGCAATAATCAAATCAAAGCAATAATAATAATAATCAAATGGACTAGGTGTGGTCCCGGAGCCTCAGTTGAGTGGAACATACCGATTGCTTCGAACACTCAATTTAGTAGGTGGACTTTTTGGCGGGAACGGGAGGAGTAAGGTTGACATTTTGTTTAGATTTTCTATTTTTTACATTTTTGGGAGTTTCAAAGTATAAAAGTGATAGTATATTGTGTTTTAAAGTTCTGTATAACTGTAAAAAAATAGAATAGGCCTAAATAAACATGTGTGGCTGAAGTTCTCGTGCTCTTCCAAGAAGTTCTTTATAACTTCAGTAAAGCCTACTATCATTTTACTGGAGGAGTTTTACGATAAGAATAAACTAATTTACGTGTGATTCTACTTATTAATACATGACAATGGCAAATGCGCTAAACTATGCACCATGCCATAAAGAAAGAAAAAAAATTTAGTAGGTACACTTACATAGATATCGTTCTATGACGTACATACATTCGGAGCGGCAAACAGGGAGATGGATAGACAGATTGATGTACAAATGTCAGAAAAACATGACGAAACTATAAAGATTTTGTTTTTGCCATTTCGACAAATCTTAAAAGGTCAGATAAATATATATTATATGTATCTATATCTTTATCGTACAACACTTTGATAACGACGTATCATTATTCATTACACATTACCAGCGCACTCATTTATGTTTACGTAAATTAACAGCAGTAATTAACTCTGGCGGCGATTATGATGGCGTATTGTCTCGTCGAACAATTACGCGAGCTCCAACATAAATTGAGCCTCGAATATTTAATAATAATTGGCTTGGCTTTGTTTAACGGGGTGCCGGGAGGTGGGCGGGCCACGCCTGTTTACCGCCTCTTTGTACGGACTGGAAAACAAACAAGTCTTTAACTTTCGTTTATGAAAATAGATTTTTGTTATAGGCTATAATTATCACACTATCAAAACCAAGTTCTTAGTTGGAAATTTGAAATAATGACAGCCGGCTAAAATAAAAACTGATCGACATCCATCTTACTCAGTTTTTGTAATAGTTTGGTGTATGCGAATGAGTGAAACAAATGTCCCTTCTGTGATTCGCTTTGATACGGGTGTTCGGTATTTGATACGAGCTTGTTGCTTTTACTTTTTTTTTAGGATACATACTCTTAGGGATGTACTCGGATTCACTTGACAATTACACACAGATAAAACAGTAAAACTGTTAAGAATCTAAGTATAAGCTAGGTATAACATCTAAATGTTAAATGACTTTAGGTTTGCGAAAATAAAGTCTATATATTTCGCAAGAGACTTAATTGCACTCTCTTTGAGTATTAGGCTCGTTAGTTTCTACGGCTCTTTGATTTTTAGCATTTCGCATGTATGTCATGTTGCGCGCGTTGTACTTATACTGAATCTAGGGCAGTCGTGTAAGAGATGGCTAACACTCTGTACGGAAGTTCCATCGCAAGGGTACGTGCAATCCTCGACGATTTTAAATCTATAAAGATACTCACAGTGGAACCCGTGACCAGTAAGAGCCTGCGTCAAGTGAAAGGATACTGTGGTCGATTCCCACAGTTTCCTTGTTAACAAATAATACTACCGATTGTATTTTTTCCATTGACACATAGACTAAATTAAACTAAAACTACGCGCCCCTGCATTGCATTTACGCACATACGCAAGCTACGTATATATGTTAAGCTAAAAGTCCGAAAACTCTCATTGACCGAAAAAACAGCTCACAACATATTAGTAGTACCTAACATATTATATTTCTTTACATCTAAACAGTAAAGATAAAGTAGCATCTGAACATCTGAACATGAGTCCCAAATTAAGGCGGGAACCATCTGTCATTATGACATTCACAGATAACACAAGCTTAAGCCTTTAACTTTATTGAACATTACTCCTTGATAAGATCATTTTACAGATATCCAGAGCGTTAGTGCCAAGACCAAAGCTAAAATTTATTTATAACTCATATGTATTTCAATGATCAATAAACTTCTAGTTTTTAATATTGCCACGAATTCCGTGTCTGCAAACGGTACTGACTGTATATCTGGATACATCGTTAAGCCGGTTATGAACGGCCGGTAATGACGGTGTCATTTGCGCGGTGAATTATAATTGCTCCGATAACGCCGAGCCGCGGCTTTCGACCGTAATAGTGAACGTTAATTTAACCGTAGCACCTCTTATACAATACAAAAATTATGTATACAAGTGGTCGCCCAATAATCGAAATTCGACCGAAAATGTAAACCGATAGATGCTTTTCTCCCTTTACATATAATCCACAGACTCGAAACAGCAGTGCGATTCCCTAACGCAAATTAGTCGAATTCACTTCTGAATCCGCGGTGAGATTGTCAACTGGGCGACACATTGGAAATTTTGACGGCAGGGATCTCAATTTTTCTTAGTGACTACAAAACGTATGAACATTTGGTAACTTGATTTTTCATTTCATATTTCAGTTGCGATACACGATTGGTTAACTTTTGTAACACAAAAAAAAATACCAAAAAAACCTCTTTTAAAACAGAGATTTACATTTTTCAGTGTAACGGGACCGATTTATTTTTCTACATTTTCTGTGTACTATATTCTAAACATATTGTTCAAAATGACAGTCGGATTTTTCAAAATTAATTATAGTTTTTAAAGTAAACGAAAATAACTGCTTTGTCGTATTTCTCGTAAGCTAGTGCGCGCACGTTTGCATACAGAAAGTCGATAGAGATACTTTCTCCCGCACCGCCTCGATGAATGTGGTGGCGAGTCAACTACCGTAAATGAATTTTTTGATATTTCGCTAAATATAACAATCTCAATAAAACAAGTTTTTTTTAACGTAATTATCTCAAGTTAAAATACACTAAGACGAAATGCCGACTGACCCGTTCACTCTTAATGCAATTCCCGACAAAGTCGCATCCAAGATCACTTCACTTCGCTCCTGGTATGGTTTATGGTACCATATGGTTTATGGTACCATATGGTTTATGGTAGAGAATTCCATTTGAAGGTCAAGTGAGTTCGAATACGAAGTGGAGTGAATTGTCGAGGGAGTCTCCCTTGAGCGATTCGAGTTTTTACAGAATTGCATGGCAGCTCATAGGTCACAAATCGTATAGAATTCACAGTCCGAAACTGATTTAGTCAATCAGTAATTATTATTTGTAGACTGTTTTGACCCCTGACTGAGACTTATAATGGACGGAGTCATAATTTTACGATCTCCGTGGCGCAATGGCTTAGCGCGTCGGAAAGTAAACGGGGGTTTCGGGTTCGATCCCCGCTCCGAGTTTGGGTGTATAATATGTATTTATTTACAAAAAAAGTATATAAGTAGTATATCAGTTGTCTAGTGCCCATACCACAAGCGCTGTGCTGCTTTACTTTGGGACTAGATGGCTCTGTGTGAAATGTCTGAGTATATTATTATTATTATAATGAATAATATTTCTTATTTCGCTTCTCCATTCATAGCCATACTTATCACCATGTGTCAAACGAAATTTCATATCAGACTAGTTATCTCATTGATCGTAACCGAGTAAAATTGGTACATAACTATCGTAAATCTGGCAATGGCATTCGCTGGCACTGTAGGTCTTCTCTGCATGTACTACGTAGTTATTCTGCAATTTTTCATTTTTGCTATGGCATTCAATCTAGGTAAATACTTGTATTATGGAAGTTAATGTTCTTCAGCTAAATATGTGTAAGGTATGTTCTTTATTGGGCTTCATTAATGTATTATATATGTGTATTTGTTTAAAACGTTATTAGATCAAACGTTATTAGAGAGTCGGAAATCGGACCGGGAACTTTTCTCTGCTTGGAAGGAAAATGCACTGACTGCTAAAAGGACTAATCATAACGATTTCAACTTAAAAAGTGCAAGGAACACGTGTTCAATTCACAATGCACGTGCCTCATATTATATTACAGGTGAAAAACGAGCGACACAGGGGGTGAAATATGTAGGGTGACATTGTTGAAATTGACAATCAGAATTTACACCTGTTGAAGATTACAATTATAATATTCACGGCGATATTGAAATTGATTCGCCAATTATTTAGATACTATTGCTCTTTTAAGTTTTTTTTTGAATTTTCCACAGATAACCTCATACATCGCAACCCTTACTCGAATTTTCAAGGTAAGTTTGTAGGTGTAGATTCTATATAGGGATATTCGTCAGGCTACAGACGGGCTGTCGCCTCCGTCGAGAGGTGGCCATACAGTCCTTGTTAGATCGGAGCTCCGGTTCCTGCTGGCCTTGTGGTCCTCCCCCTATATTTCATCTGTGAATCTTCCGATTTTCCTACAAAACATGAGGGATGTCCCTTACTTGGGTGCACCTTAGTTCTTCCTCTCTCGGTATATCTGAGCCTAGTGTGAAATTAAGACCCGTGTTCTAGAGCAATACTCAAGTATGAATCATGTGTATGAAAAGGATGCCGCTTAGGGGATCCGCACGCTTGTTACCTAACTTGCAGATGCAGTCAGTATGCGACAGCCAAATAACGCGCGATATCGCGCGATATCCAAATAAAACTAGATTTTACAACCGAAATCAAATTTCGCTTAGTCTCAGTTTGAACCAAAAAGGAAAGATTCTTTTAGGATAATTGTTTCGCCCAATTTTTTACTTTTTTAACTCCCGTTAACTCTTCAATTTAGCTAAATACAAATATGTGTTTACACTATAATGAGGGTTTGATGAAATATCTATGTATTAACAATGAATCTTGATGATATATCTGCGCATTCGCTTCAATATGCATATTTATATTGAAGCGAATGCGCAAGTACAAGAATCCTGAGAGAGAAAAAATATCATCTGATATGTGTTTAGTATTTTAAGTAAAGATGGATAGATTAACAATTACAGAAAGAACACAATTCAGTTAATAGGTATATACATCTATATATTTAGTTTAAAATTTATTTCATTAATATCATACATTGAAAAGAATCCAAAATCAAACAGTGACAGTAATAGGTATCCTTTTTATTTGTTTTCAAGCACAGTTTTTAACTGACACGCGGCTTGAAATGTTAAATGGACTAAAATAAAATATGTATATAAAAGGTTTGTGTGTATATAAAATATAATATTGAGAAATCTAAAGTAGAAATAAAATATAAATATATGTATGTCTGAGACTGTAACTAACAATATTGTGCCGCATTTAGCTATAATCTAATATTATAGAAAGTATCAATCTACATGTATTCAATGGGTAGTTTAGTAGGTACAATTTCCATTGCATTGAAGTAATAATCAGGTACTTGTATAATAAATGTTCACTATTTTGCGCTCCGCTTGCAGACTTCCCGCCAATTAGCTTGTTGCTAGGCAACCGATCTCGACATCGCTATTTTCATTAATTATCTTCTTGACCCGGATTTTTTGGCGGAAATGGGTGAAGCGCAGCTAACATTTTATTAAGATTTAGTTTCAAATTACAAAAGTGATAGTATATTGTGCGTTATACTTCTGTGCCGTCGTTGAAGAATTGGAAAAATTGAATAAATGTATGTGCAACTGAAATTTGGCGCTCTTCCAAAAAGTCCTTTTTAATTAAACTAATATTGTTCGTACGACTATCCCTTGAGAGGGAAGGCAAAAGGTATAGCAAAGGTATATAAATGCTGGTACAATCTATGTCTTCTGTACTAATATTACGTATAAGGAGGTAAATTTTGTTTGTTTATACGTAATGGATAAACTCAAAAACTACTTAAGCAATTTCAAAAATTCACCAATGGAAACTACATTATCAGTGAGTATTATAGTCCGTGAGATTTAATAGGTCGGATTTGACATCTGTCACATGGCTGCGACTAGTTATGGACCAAACAAATATGTCTCGATTATTTTTCGATTCTAACGAAAATCGATACCATTGTTTAATAACATAGTAACATCATAATATTTCACTTATGATTATTAGTTTGTTAGCTACATAGTACGTTTGTTGAGATATGGTATTTGTTACAGTAAAACATATTTAAGTATATGAATAAACTTAATTCGATATATTTATTTTTTGGGACTAATATATGAAAAACTTCCTCAAAATAAAGGCAGACTGTAATATTGGTGAAAAATAAATATTTAATCATTTTCTGAGCTTGGATCCATGTCCGTAGAGCTATCTTCGTCTCCCACTATTATGATTAATTCATTTTCAATTAAATTGTCTATTCTGACGTCTCTTTCAAAGTCTTCTTTTATTATTTTTTTTGTTTTCTGCACCACATTAGCCCAGTCATCCTTTGATATTTGATTACATGCTTCTGTCAGTAAACTCATCAAAAAAAACATACAGAATTAAAATTACTTAAAAAATATAATAGTATCTTAATTTTAAATTATTCGAATATTACGACATTTCAATCGATTATCGATTTCGTTTGGTAACGAAACGATTGCAAATGGTAGCAGTACTAGAGCAATACGCCTCGTGATATCACATTGTAACAACGTCCATTTAGAAAATTCTTTTGATGATATATAACGAAATATCTGTGTTTTTAACTAAAAGAAATCAAAGTTAGTAGTTTTGTGTAATGATCAGTAGTGGGAAAAATAAATAACATTTATTTATTCAGTATTTACGTAATTGAATTGGTGTTAGATATCAGGAACGTTGATACAAAGTTATAGCGGCATGAAAATTAAGAAACGTCAAATCCCACCTATTAAATCTCACGGACTATAGTTGTATTTTATATTTTAAAAAAAAATTACTCGTGGGAAGCCGGGGCAAGTCGCTAATCAATAATAAAATGATACATTATTCATATTATTTCAAGACATTTCAATGTTGTCACTAAAAAAATCTCGATATCGCACTACTAAGCACTTATTTTAACAATTTCACATATTATACAACGGCGTATATACTTGGGATGCAAAACTACGCCAATTTTACATAACAATATCCACTAGATACAATTTGCAAATAATTAGGTAAAATAAACGCCTAATCGCTCCCGATAAAATCCCGCCCAAAACTCAACTAAACGAGTAACTACTATCACTTTACATGAAAATGGTAACAATGTTTCTAATAAATATGAAACGAGTTGCCAGTGTATAAAAGAAAAGAATTATATCTGCATCCCTCTATTTTCTCATAAATAGAGGGAACAAATCTACATTTTCACAAAATTATTATCTGTTCTATTTCTATTCTAATTGTATTTTACCATGAGTTAACGTCGTCAATACTCGCAATTGAAATCTTTGCCTCAATTGACAGCAAAAAAAAATGATACTGTGAAGAATTGTTTTGCCTTTCGCGGTAATTTCAGTCTAATCTATTCAGAGCGTAACACAACATGGCGTTGTACAGCTATATACGACACAACTTTCATGCAGTTTCGAATTGAAATATTCACGTGTAGTTATTCCATTCGGCTGCCCACCGATCACCGATTCAGATTAAACTATTAACAAAACTGCAGCTCCGGTTGAACCTATTTGTGAATAACATTTTATCCAAACGTTTGTGCGTTTTTCAGAATCTCTTTTTGGTGTTTTGTAAAAAAGGTATGAAGCAAAGACTTATAGTAGTGTACAGGCTTGTCACAATATCTGTCGCTCATTAACAAAAGTTTTTCTCGTAGATTATTTGGCAAACAGTTTGAATGAATAATTGTAGTAAGTTTAAGTAGCGGCTCAAATAGAGACATGAATTCTAAAGGTTAAATTTTGAGTGTGATACAGGAGATAAAAGCTTTTCTGAGGTCCGTATGAACAAATAAAAGCTTTATACCTAAGTCCCAAATTGAAAAATGTATTTATTTAAAATGTCAAATCATTAATATTTATTATTATTTAATAAACCTTACTTTGTGTTACATTTTCCAACACTCATTATTCTTTTTTTTAAATGTGTTATTTTTTGTTTGAAAGCTCTATTTTACCAGAATATTTTTGGTGTAAAATATTCAGATTTTAATTTTAATCGCGAAAGGATCACAGGCAATTTTAAGGTATGTTCGCAATTATTTTTGAGTCAATGAGCTATTTAAAAAGTTTGTTAATTTTTTTTAATTTTTGACACATTCTTTTGTCTTTATACTTACGATAGTCTTGAATTAAAAATACAGAAAGTTGATACAGTGATACATTAATTAATGTTCTCGTGTAGCTGTTTCACCGTTTGAGAATCTCTTTTTATGTTTTTAATTTGTCCGCATGCGACAGCTCCCACATACATTACGCTCGATACAAACAATGCTATGGCTATGGATTAGACCGTCCAAGAGCGCCTGCAACGGACATACAGGCTGATCCATTTCGACACGCGAAATATAGATATAAAACAGATAGGAAACGAAACGCTCTCGTTTTCTTGAATCGCCAGATATTTATCTAAAAAATAGGTAAATTTTTCAATTATTTCGTCAACAACAACGAATCGACTCGCTGATTAACGAATAGGTGAAAGAATGGCTTATTGAATGACATTTCGTTTTGTTAAATAAAACTAATTAAATGCATTAATTTGGTATTTCTTGTGATAAGCAAACAAAATTAATTCATTATCAATCATCGAATGTAGATTTAACGGGTTCTTTAATTACCACTTAGGTACAACTGAAATTTTGCGTCGTTTGCGTATTGCAATTTTTTGCGGTTGATTTGTTACGGTAATTCAAAACTGTGTAAGTAATTTCAATTGTGAAAGTGCGTATTGTAAACTAAGATGTAAATAAAATTACTGTATTCCTAATATTACTCCAACAAATTTTATTATTTAGATTCCAAGTACAATAGTAATAGGAGACATAACCAAAAGTATTATATTTTGTCGTCGTCCTTAATCAAAAGTTACACCACCTCCAAAAGTTATCGCCTCCATAGGTACGCCAATATTTTTTTAATCATAATATGACTATGAAAACACAGAAACCATTTCTTACAGTAACATTCTCACTGTAAGGCAATTTAAATAATAGAGACGCGCAAGTCGTGTTTACGTAAGTGTATCGTGTTGTCATGGCAGTTGTTACCAAATTGAAACTAACGATTATTGTAATTTTTGATGTGTAACACCTTTCCTCTCGCTTTCCTGCAATCTGTGGGAGTGATTTCGTGGAAAGGGACGGAAGTGTGTTACAGGAATCTGGGGAAGCGCGCGCTATTTGATTTGACCAATGAGCGCGCGTGGTGGTAGAGTTGGCCGTCAGATGGTACCAATCCATTTTCCGATAATTATTCAAATAAATGTTTTAGTATTTAGCTTTTTTAAATATCGAGGATAATTTCTGGTGCTGCTCAATTGATATTTTTAATTTTGATTGAAAAAATATATATTCATTAATTACACGGATAATTTCTTAGATATTAATAATTTCTTAAATATTTGTAATTCTAATTTAATTCTAATGATTTGTTGTGTGAGTTGCAGAGATGGGTAAATCCAGAGCAGAATATATGCGAGATTACCGGCAGAAAAAACGTGAGGAAAAATTAAAATCTGGAAAGGTAGAGCCAAAAAAAATTGCGCGACAACTAATAGTGGTAATTTTATTGATGCAGTTTTTCAACGGTTTTTAAATACTTTGAAATCACAAGTATATGTCTTATATTTTAGGTATCATAAGTCTTTTGTCTCCGCTCTCTGCCAAATTGAACAAAAGTAACTGTCTTCAATAAAAAAATGTATTACTCCTAGTGTTAATTAAATAAACTACAATTTTTATTAAAAAATTATTCTACGTTACGAAAAATTATTTCGTTTGATACCCGAATCATTTTTTTCAGGACATAACGTTAATGTTGCTTATTACCAAGGTGGGATGTCAGATGTTACACATCATAATATGCGACTACTGTAAGGCTCGCTCGTTTGTTTTATCTAAAATAATATTTACCACAACGCAAATTCTGTTAACTTTATTTGTTCAATCTTTTCATTTTAGATTTTCCTAACCGATTTTTTTGAGACAAGGGGGACTTTGGGGTTTGGAATATTTTAAACATTTTTATAATAGTGTCAAAAGAATAACAAATAAAATTTTGAAGACTTATACTGATATATACATTCGTGATTTCAAGAGGTTTTATTTGGTTCCCCTAAATATGATAACAAAAATTTTTTTATGCTCTCTATGTAAATTTCCAAACAAAAAACTCATCAAAATTTTACTTTGAAGTTCACCCATTGTTTTGGTCACTATAATTGTTTACGTTAAATAGTCTCTGAGAAAACAAACCGTAATTGGCAAATTAAGAAACTGACATCGAGGAGAATTTATGTTTTCCGTTTTTCCTATTTTTGAAATAATACTAATAAAAATTCTTTAAATTGTCCGCATGGGATTGAATCAAGCACTTCCACTTCAATTGTTGAATAAATTAAGGTTTCGTTTATTTATTTAACTATTTATGTACTTCTTATATACGTGGACATGGACTGACATATGTATACACATAAAAGTAAAATAAAGGAATATAACATTTGCAATGGTATTGCTTATTTTAAAATGAAATTTTTAACCCACGCATCGCGTAAAGAGGAAACGTGAAACAGAACATACGTATAAAGGCATTGTTCATGTCAAAATGAAATTTCTTCCAGTAGATCTGTAATAATTAATAGATAGATAGATATTTAATTTCATTTCATCAGAGAAACAAAAACACATTTCTGTACGTAAATAGAACATCCTGTATAACTCTTCGTCCCATTTAAATTGATATAAATTAATCCTTTAGCAATGCGCCCCTCAAGAAAGAAATCCCATTAGGTCCAGATTCGATTAACGTTTTAACAGGCCCCTGCCTCCCACCCTCTTGTCCCCCGGCATCTTTTGCTAAGGATCTTTGCAGATAATACTTACGTAGCTAGGTACAATACATACACTAACTCGTACAGAATCGTTTTTAAGCTAAATAAGCTAGCATTTTTTTAAATCTTGCCAACCATAGTTACAATATGAGTATTTTAATTACGACCTGAGCTATGAGGCTACAGCAAAGTTACCGGACGTCCATAATTTCAAGTTCATAATTGTCAGAACAAGGTTTGAAAGAAACAAAATTTTAAGAAAATCCATCAGAAAAGTGGGAAATATGGATGACATTTTTGTATGAAAATCTCAATAAAAAAATTTGGTATGCTGCAAACATTCAACATCACACCCGGGCGTTTCCGGGACTGGTCGCTATAGATAATTTCGATATTACTTGTATATACGATTTGACGGTTTTGGGTAATAGACAGGAGACACATACATATTGTTATGCTAGATGAATTTCCTTGAAAATCAAGTAGGTAGTTATTATAAGTTTATTAAACCTACGAAAAATAAATTTATATAGATTATAAGTAGTAATATTACGTACGCGAGTATGTAGATATTTTTTTAGCATAAACTACTCGATAGCGATTTCGTTGAAAATTAAGGAATATGACTTTATTATGCCTATGAAAAATCGAATTTCTTCGATCGGTCGCATGTGGATTTACTTCGCCTGCGAGCTATGCTCAGTCAGCCACGCAGCCAAATTTTGCTCACACAGCACTGGACAATTGTGGCTTGCGTTATCATAAAAGGTACCTACAGCTATTATGTTACTGATATGTCAATGTGAAAAATCTCAACAGGAATAAAAAGCAAAAATAGAATTGTTATAGCAAAAATTCTTAACAATTAATACTCAATAAATCTACGTTAAATTACGTACTTTTTTGTTTTGTTTGTGAATTTCCCGAGTGCGGTATTTTTATTTGTATGCTGAGGTTATCTAGTTCGGTCTCAGTGTAATTTTCGTTATGACATAAACTAACAAGCGAACATTATTTTATGCATAGGCAATATTAATGGAAACACCCAAAGTAGAAACCATACTCTACAACGACTTATTACAATGAATCAAATAGATTTTTGTGATAATATCGTGATATTACAAAACCTAAAAAAGAAAGTCGGACACGTGTCTGTCTAATTTTCTCCCGCATTGAGCATTCCCATTAGGGATTCCCGCAGGATTAGTGGAATCAATGAGGTGGTTCCAGGGAGTGTTCACCAGTTGTCATTCCCCTGATTTGTAGAGGCGCTCGCGTCTATGCTAGCTGATTCAATGTCATCTGTTCCAAAAATATAATATAAGTACTCTTATTACTTTCTAAACTGGCTGAACCCTGCCAGTGGCTATTTATAATTATGTTCCTAGCTTTTCCAGTAATGCTTCGAACATAACCCATAAAGAGCTCCAACAATCGAGTGGTAGTCAAGTGAGTCAAGTCGATATACTTACAAACAAACATTATATCCTTCGATCATAATATCATAAATAAAGATTCAAAATCTTCTATATAATTTAAACAAATTATTGTCCGAATTGACGTATACATTATCAATATCGTATAGTACTATCGGTAATGTTGTGTTAATCTAAAGTAAACCATACCGTCAAAACAAAGTTGTCGGAAGCTCGTAAAGACTCTTGCTTGCCACAGAAACGAAGTTTGTTAAAAATAAAATATTTTAAATTCAATGTTATGCTTTGTGTTTAAAGTACAATATACGCTTTTTACGTCATTTTGATTTGTTACGTGAACATGACAAGGATAAAAAATATTTAAATTACAATGCTAGACAAAGAACAAAATTCACGATTTAAATTATAAAAAAATTAAACCGACTGCAAAAAAGAACACTGAAAAGTACGAAATGACTATCCTCTACTAATCAAAACTTAAGCATCACTATAAATACGATACAAATAATGCTTCAGAGGTGGTCCACCTCTGAAGTATTACTTTTAGGTAATTTACTTACTAATTACTTTTAGGTAACTTTTAGGTAGGTAATACTTCAGAGGTGACCAAACGAAAAAAGAATTTTCGAAATCGGTTAATAAATAACGGAGTTATGAGTTAACAAACATACAAAAAAGAAAACAAAAAAAAACAACATACAGACGAATTGAGAACCTCTTCTTTTTTTGAAGTCGGTTAAAAAAAACAACCGAATTGAGAACCTCATCCTTTTTTGGAAGTCGGTTGAAAAAGAATATAGTGAATTTCTAAAAAAAAAACAATCCATTTAAGTAGGTACCCATTGACATCAGTGTGAAAGATAAAGAAAATCTTGATTTCGAAGTTTTAAATTCAATTTCTACAAAAAACTCAAAAAATATCAACATTACGTTTTCAAATTGTTCAAATATAATTTTTTTTAAATGAAAAAAATAATTGCTCTTGTCAAACATGTCCATTGTTTGCAATAAAGTTATTACTTTCTATAATTTTTCTTTGTACCGAAATTATCTCCGCATTAGTAATAAAAAATAGTATCTGCAATTCGTGCGCTGTTGTGGATTGCCCACTCGAGCGAATGAGTCGACTCAACTTCGTTCGAGTAGGCAATCGACAACTTATCGCACTTGTTGCACAATATACTATTGTCCGTTTGTGTGTTCTTGTTGCTATGCTTCAATATAAACCACCAAGAATTAAAAGATTAATAAACGTCATGATAAGTCTAATTTGTATTTTTAAAAAACACTTATAAATAAAGAATAGATTATTATTATTTGCACATCGCAAACAATAATATTCTTCTGTTATTATTCTGTCTTACATTTCGAATGAATTGTGTCCCTCACATATTAGAGTGAACTAATTTATGATACTAATTTGATCTATGAACATACTGTCACAAAAATTAAGGTAATAAAATTGGTGATTAAGGACATTCTATTGTTGGTTCATAATTGGCCGATAGACGTCGTTATGTAATCAGAAGCTTATAACAACATTATACTCTAAAATTAAATGCTAAAGGAAGTAGTTTGAATTTTTTTTAAAGTTGCACAGAAATAACAAGTTTCAAGTGAAAATCATAACCAATAATATTATACATTCATACTACATTCATATCTTCACTCTGTATCCCTCATCAATTCTCATCATTTTCCTCACACATTTTCGTCTAAGTATGCGAGTGTTTTTAACATTTCCGTCAGCTAACATTATCAATAATATTATAACTAATAGTATATAATATTATGTCTAATGCAATAGTATTCATGAGAATAACATCTATGTCAGCAGCAGCCCATTATACGAAGTCCCTATATTGTGAACACTGATTTATTGCGAGGCCCACCTGTTAGCACTAGGCTTAAGAATATAAGTGCCTTTGTAACATTAAATTATAATTTTGTATCGACGGAATGATGATAGGGAATTGAATAACAATATAATGTGTTTGAGACAAATTACTTATAAATTATTGAAATGGAGATAAGGCCTTAATTGGAATAGTTTTAGTTATCTGTTCCAAAATTGAAAACTGCAATACTTATGAAATAAATTCAGTGTCCGTTTGTTTCTAAAAATCAAACACAATGAAAAAAATTTAATTTTATTCATTCAAATTATAATCTTTATTTCATTGTATAACTCTTATTTAGTTTCAAGAATTTATAAATTCGATAGATAGATAGATGGACATTTCTTGCTTCAAAGTCTACATATAAATATATGTAAGTCTTGAGATAATAGTGAAAACTATCAGCTCTCGTCTCTCAGCTCGTTATCGAGACGTCGTACAAAAGACCCTATTATGTCCTGTGACAATCGCGAGCGTTCCCAGAGGAGCGTTATTTTACTTGCGTTGATTTATCGCCTCTTTGGGAGTTAGAGGTGTTGTTTTTGCCGTCTAGTAGAGGTGATTAGAGAATTTATAATATAATAGACGATTATTATTATTCATCTACATAAAATATAATCTATAACGTGAAGCAAATTATGGACTTGACTCGAATGATAAATAAAACGCAAAAAAGAGTACAACTATGTATGTATGTTTAAAAATATTGTCAAATAATATATATCATAAATTAATATTTACTTTAATGAAACGAAACGAGCGAGAGACTCATATTCCACCTTTCTATGGGAATCGATAACTATGTAACCAAATTCACCAATTTTTATATTTTCAACCAAATTCTTTAATAATATCAGCGACATATAACAACGTTTATTTTATTAACAAATGTTAATAAAATTAATCGTTGCAACATGTTATAATAATTGCCACATTAGCAAATTTAAATATGAATACATTCATTGGTACGTGGCTAATTTTTCATTATTCGGAATTCAAATAAAGACATCAAAACCACTACGTCAGCGCCAATATATTCAAATTTAGAATGGCATTAGTATAGAACCGTTTATTTAAATTTTACACGCAGTTGATTCTGAATATTAGTGGACGTCGAAATTATAAAATTGCCCTGTTTGTCTAGTTGTAAACACAATGGCGATTTAGGATAAATTTTACACGCTATTTAACAATAAATTTACGTTGATTTGTATACGGACACGTGAGCTTTGTCAACTTTAATTTGCATAATCCCCTTTATTGAAAAATTAATTACGCTTTACACTAGTAATTCGATTATAACTAACGTTACATACATAATTACAAAATATTTATTTCTTTTTACTAATATTGCAAAATTCTAAACTTAAAACGCGACATTTTTTCTTCATTTTTGCATTCACATTGTTCAGGGCAACAACAGCCACCTTCGTTGTTTAAATTTTCACTTTCCAATAATAGTTTTAAGAATAATTTGATAACATAACCGCAATATCGTTAACGACCCCATACCGCTAATATTACTGAAGCTATGTAGTGTCTAATGACAAAAAAATTGTTACCGGACGCTTCCGAACAAGTCATCCTCTACAATTAGCCGATCAATCATTTCTGAACGTAAGCGAAAGTTTTCGCGCCAATACTATTTTGCTGTCAAATTTTTTAAGCAATTGTAATCCCTGTGTTTTGCGGCTAATAAAAGCGTAAACTTATAAAATTGCGTACACGATTTTGTCGTAGTAATATGTATTTATTCCGTGCTAAAAATTCTCGTCGGCAACACGGCGCCCTCTGGGGACTTTATTAGCGTCGGCAACCCACCCATTATACATTTTTAAACCGTATCCATATAAATTAATGTCAATATCACCCTAGCGTAAT
Source organism: Zeuzera pyrina (assembly GCA_907165235.1). Lineage (NCBI taxonomy): Eukaryota > Metazoa > Arthropoda > Insecta > Lepidoptera > Cossidae > Zeuzera > Zeuzera pyrina. The sequence goes on from OU015639.1 coordinate 3,812,788, forward strand.
ATCAATCTCACGCGTATAGTTGTTCGCGGATTACGTTACAAATAATATCATTTTGTACGGTGATTCGTTCTGAATGGTGCTACCTACAAGCTTTTTTCGTGTATTTGGAATTTTAGTCTTGATACTATGTGTTTAAGTATTTTGTAATATGAATAGATTTATTGATACGTAGCTAATTTATTTAATATTAACGACCCGCCCCGGCTTGGCAAGAAAATAAAAAAAAAAACAGCCCATGTTACTCGCTCATAATGTAGCTTTCTATAGGTAAAAGAATTTTTTAAATTGGTTGAGTAGTCCTTGACTTTATCCATTACATACAAACAAACAAAGTTTATTTACCTTTTTATAATATTAGCACAGATTAATTAATTAGTTTACTAACGTAAAATATTAGTATGGATTCGTATGAAACATCCAAAAATAACATCAGAGTCAAAATTCAAATCAGAACTAATATTGTTACTCTTTGTCAAAGATATTACTGTAATAATGTACGGTATCATTTATGTAAAACAATTTCTTATGAATTTTTAAGAACCTGTGTACCTTTACGGTTGTTTTTGTTTACAGTTCTGTTACATATCCAAATAAATAAATACACGTTAAGGTCAACTATTTAATATTCTGTCTTACACAATTATTCAAAAGTAGCATGACATGGCGGTGCGGTGGTACGTAAACGTTATTGTAACATTAAGGAGATACTTCAAATCCATTCGTTTTATTTTCCTATTGAAATAGTTATTTTACATTTTGCATTCTATAAAATGTTTATTGAAAAGTAAATCTGTTTTGTGTAATTAATTAATGTGTGGCTGTGTGTGTTTGTGAGTTTAGGCGTCTAATACATATTATTATTTTTTTAAATGAAATCAAGCTCTCCTCTGGACTTGATTTCTCATATTACTAATCCGCTTATTGTGTAAAATTACTATTCTCTATATTGTTTTTGACATTTTAGAACCAAGGATCAATGCTATGTACTCCAACTATCCGACTTTAACGAAGTACTCCCCCAAACGAGGGTTGCCAGTTTACTGTTTCTTTATTCCATTATGTTTTAAAGAGAAATGTCAAAGCTATCGGCAGAGTGCAGTGCGCAAATTGCAGCCAAATTAAGAACGGTGGGCGTAAACAATGCCTTTGTCGGAATCGAGACAACACTTGATATAATTTAGTTTTCCATACCCGCGCCTAGATCTCTTAGAGGTCTTAGACCGACAAATTATTTTTTTATATAAAGTTTCCACATACTAAAAATAATGGAATTTTTATCTGTCTTATGTAGATAGCGTCACCACATTTTCGTCCTGGGTGAACGCAGTATATTTAGGCTTACAAATAGCAAAGCAGAATCATATTAATACGATTTTAGCACAATGCTATAAGTATTTTGGCTTAGAAATTAAATAGCGGCACCAGTTATTGACAGTTTGCTATCCCGTCGCCTGTAGCTGTACATAGGTAGGTACAAGTTTCCTAAAACATGCTCTATCAATTAACCGTCTTTTATGATAAACAGCGCTAATGAAACAGGGATTTTACTATCCCATAATCGCACGGAATAATTTTTCATTACATTTCTATTTGCGCTTGTAAATTTACTAAGTTCAGATAAGTAACTTCAGTTGGAAGATCGACGCGAGTTATGTATTAAGAACCGGCCAAGTACATATGTTGGGCCAGGCAAAGTGAAGGGTTCCGTAATCAGGATATACAATATTCATTAAATCGGCAGCAATTAAGTTTATATTTCATAGTGTTTCTCAATGACATGTGAAAAACAAAGTTATTTCTGTAACGTATTCAAACGAATTTTTGATGTACTGCTCTGTCAAGAAAGTACCGGGAAAAGATCAATATTACACGAAATGTTAGTTATTAATCCAAATTTATTTTATCATCTTCAAAGTATGCTCCTTGAGAAACGATACACTTACGCCAACGAATAATCCAATCATCTAAACATTTTTTAAACGCTTTTGCCGGAATTGAGTTCAGTGCTCGCCGCGAATTCTCCTTTATGTCTTCTACCGAATGAAAACGGGTGCCACGAAGTGGTAATTTGAGTTTAGGAAAAAGAAAGAAGTCGGCTGGAGCCATATCTGGTGAATAAGGTGGTTGCTCGATGGTATTTGTTCAGTTTTTGGTCAAAAATTCGTTCACAATGATGGCCTTGTGTGAAGGCGCTTTATCGTGGTGCAAAATCCAAGAATTTTCTTTCCACAAATCTGGCCTTTTTCATCGAATTTTCTCTCTTAAACGCCGCATAACACCCAAATAATATTCTTTATTTACAGTTTGACCTTCCGACAAGAATTCCGAGTGCACAACACCGCGATAGTTAAAGAAAACAGTCAACATGACTGACTTTTGATCGACTTTGGCGTGGTTTTTTCGGTTTCGGGTCAGTTGGAAGGCGCCACTCCGAAGCTTGTTGACTAGTTTGCATGTCAAATTCATAAACCCACGTCTCGTCACCAGTAACAATGCGTTTCATGAATGTTGGGTCGGAATTGACTCGTTCTAGCATGTCCTCAGCGACTCTTATGCGATTGAGTTTTTGGAGAAAATTCAGGTCTTTTGGGACTTTAGCCGAGCGGTAACATGTTCCATAGTGCTTATTTAAAATGGTATGGATCGACTCCTGAGGCACAGAAAGTTCGGCGGCTATCTCTCTCAAACTTGAATGAGGATTTTCAGTCACTATTTCCTTCACTTTTGCATGTTAACTTCATTTACAGACGTTGATGGCCTACCAGAGCGAGGCAAATCTTCCATCACATCTCGACCGCTTTTAAATGCTTTGTACCAATCATAAGCACGTGTTTTTAATAAAGTCGATTCACCGTAAGCCTTCTGTAACATTTTCAGTGACTCGAACACGAAACACGAAATTCCATTGGCGATGCAAAATTTAAGACAAACTCTTTGTTCGATGTTTTTGTCCATTATGAAATTCGCAATATACACTAGAATGATATAACTAAAAACAGCACTGTATTTAATCTAAATAACAGATGCAACTCAAACTCTGCGCCAAAATAGAATACAGTTGTGCCAATCTAACAACAACAAAAAAAACAAAAAATTGAATTTGGAACCATAAACAAATCATCTATTCCCGATACTTTCTTGACTTTTTAAGTTCAAATTTTTTTCAGAATTTAACCCTAGTTGAAAACTTAGAGGCAGAGACACTTATTTCACTATTTAGAAGCACATATCGCAACCATTGCCTTCAAAAACCAATCTTTGTTGTAAGTGCTTTTTAAGTTCTAAATTTGCGGTTGACAAAATATCCTTACCTTTCAAATTTCATCTATATAGCGAAAGCAGACTCCGAGAAAAATGGCTTAACGAATGGACAAACGGACAGGACGAGATTAAATGGCCTCGTTTTTTGCCATTTGAAAACGGAACTCTAAAAAAAATAGCGCGAATGAAGGAAGGTTATAAGACAAGTTTTCTTAATTGTAACAAATAAGCCACCCAATTCTTGGAAATTGGGTGTCAACATCGTTATAAACAATTACGAGATTATACGACGACGACGACGAAAACAAATTCTGGAACTTGCCGTAATATAGGACTTTATCTTTTGTTACGGTTCAATTATATTTTCTGATATGAAATTGAAATCTAGTCAAGTTTCATGAGCGCGCAAAATCGTTTCTAATAAAATTAATTAAAAACTTTATTATATTAAAATTTAATTACGATTAAATTATAACTACGCTAGAATAGAAAGACATGTTCTTACAACGTGAGTCGATGTTAGACTACTCACACTGCTCTCTGAGAGGTCTTTTCCCTACCTTATTCTAATTGCTAGCTATACTTTGGCAGTTTCACCGTCCTCTGTAATGCTGAAGCATCATTTACTCTTACAATGGTTCCAGGTCATCTTTTAGTTGATTTACAATTATTTATTTACAAATAATAGAATAGTTTGTACATGTTTAGGAGATTCTTCACTCATTACATTTAAAAGATTTTAATGCCAAGGAAGACCGAAGCCGATATATAAAGGTTAAATAGACAGAATGTTAGCTGACGGCTATCTCAAAAGCACACATACACCTAGGCGACAGTGTGAGGAAAATAATGATATTGAGGAGGTGAAAGAAATATGTGAGGACCACGATGCTTGGCAGGACGTCCTCTTTGACTATCCCATCAGGGAATCAAAAATAGGATATATTATGTATACTAATTAAAAGATTTAAAGTTCCAAATTATTTTATATAACCAAGTAAGTAAGTTCGTAAAGGTAGTTTTAAATATTTACAAACTTAAAACTACACCTTATCTTAAATAATAAACTTCCTCAAAGTTGCCGCTTAGATAGCTGTCATTGCTTAATGTACTCAGCAGACTGGCAGCATTGCCTCTTTGAATAGCCAAACTGATTCGTTGGCGGAAGAAGCTGCCAGCCCGGCGGTCTCCCGAAGCCTCGACCAGTCTCTTACTGTAGTTTTTAAATTTTTTTAAACTTTCCTGCATTTCTAGTAGATAGATAACATGTTAAAGTGCCTTGTAACAGTCTCAACTGAATAAATTGTTTTGAATTTGAATGTTTAAAAATTAAAATTACACTAAAAATTCCTTAGTATTCTCAGGATGGTATTCTCATTTGAGTATCATTCTGGAATATGGGCCTCTAAATCTTAAAACTTAAATTATCTAATTAAATACGATGATCATATAATATAGATATGACAGACGCTCTCTCACTCGCTGTTATTATGCAAATTTATTGTGCAACATTTATCTTAATTTTCCTAATATCTTTTAATAATATAATATCGTTGTCTATGAAAACAAGTTGTATGTACTTGTCATGCATGAACTGAAAATACATATTTATATATTTTGTAGTAATAGCGGTAATTCAATCATAACCAAAAATATATGATTTCGTAATCAAAAGAATTAAATGCCTGTTATTGGAAGCATTCCTCGCGGCCGCAAAAATAATTTCCAAAACAAACACAACACAAAAATTGTTTTAGGGGAGCTCCAGTGACAAAAAGACCTAATCAAATAAACAAGGGATGCGCGGGCTTATCGTTAACCGATCTCGACGCAATCTCGAGCCAAATTGTGATTTGATACTTAATATCTTTTCACGATCGCCCCACGTTGTTTGCCTGTAGATGTTATAATAATACACAAATATAGATAGAATATAAAAGGTCCAGAACTACACTTTTGTACACCTAACAAAAAATCCCTAACGTAATTTTAATCGGAAAGCAAATTACGGCACATTGCTCTACACATACAATAGTACCTAACAATCATTTAAAATACGTGAAATGAATCGTTTCTGGCAGCTTTTATAAAATATTAATTGTTGTATTAATAAATAAAAAATATTTTTGATAATTATATAAAATTACGCGGTTTCAGTTTGTTGTGTTTTGTTATATTAAACAATAACAAAATGCTTTAGTCTTAGAGTACGTATTAATCCAACTTTGAATTATAGCGCTTGTTCATGGAATTAAACAAAGTTTAAATCGCATTTTCAATAATTATTTATTGAAAATGCGATTTAAACTTTGTTTAATTCCATTAACATTAATAAATTACTATGAACCTTTATTTATTAAAGGTACATAGTAATTTATTAATGTTAATTTTAACCGTGAGAATTTTTAATTTAATAACATCATTGTGTTTTCACAAAGATAAATCCTAAATTTCCTTTTTTAGATCACGGCATTATGGTATAAAGTCATCGCCCATCAGATTAAAACGTTACTTTCTGAAGGCGGCACGTGCCGCGCATGCGTCCCTCAGAAAGTTTGACAGCTAAATAAACATGGCCACCGAACCGATAGCGGAATCAAATCGTTATTAATATTATATCAGCAAACATTGTTCTTTACACTGGCCATTGTGCAAATATAATTTTTGTAATTGGTCTTGTTCTCTCCCCTATTATTTTTACGTTAACCGCAGTAATTGTTTGACTTAAAGGGGAGTACTGATTTCTTAAATAAACGCTAACTTTAAATACCTATCTTAAGATAATTAAACAAGACTTGCAATTAAAATATTATGTATTTTTATATTCAAAATCTCATGATTATGCATCTTTGAAAATCTAACTAATTTTGAGAGTTGGAATGAAACTCGGTTGCGATTTTTAACGTTGCGTGAAGAGTGGGTAGGTACTTATAACCGTTACAATTATCACCTTCATATGTTTTTTTACGATATTAAAAAGGCAGACAAGGCGAGGATTTAAAAGGATTTAAAAGGCAATATTTAATATGCAGTCATGGAAAAAATCTTCTCATGCTTATGATTTTGTTAATGAACTATCTGTGCAAATAATTAATCTCATACTTAGCTTTTATTAATGACAATGACTGGCTCGTTAGTCCAATGGCAGAAAATCTGCATTCCAAGCCGGGGACTGGTTCGACTACGGTTAGGTTAATTTAGAAAACGATTTTTTTTAAACTGGAGCCTATGGGTGTTAACGGGAGCTACACAATTGGATTCACACAATTATTGTTATTTTTTGAAGTATTATTATTATTATAATTTGTAACTGAGAGATCATGAGGTGCAGGACGATACGAGACGTGGCAAGCTGGGCGTGAGGCAGAGGTGAGGTGCGGTGTGAGAGAGTGGAGAGGAGCGGTGACGTTTAGAGGAGAGTTGGAGAGAAGGGAAGAGGAGAGACGATAAAACAACGCGTGCGCATAGTTACTTGAAAATTCCGACAAAGTAAATCTACAACAATAAAATAATAGTTAACTAGCGATTATATCCGGTATTTTATTTCAACACAAGACTTTTAATGTGACAAATTATCAAAATAGTTTTCTTTTCACCTTATTAACGAAAAGAAGTATAAGATTTGTACGCAGCAGTGGGAGCAAAGTCAAAGTCAAAACTTATTTATTTCATAAGTATTTTTAAAATACACTTGAAATCGTCGAGAATTATGATATATAATTATGATTATGATATATAATAATTTATGAGTCTACCACACTTCTTAAGGCAGTATTCCTCCTGTGAAGAACGTGCAAGAAACACAGAGGTTACTCTTTTAAACATATGTCTTAATCATTATTACATAATTATTCTATTACATACTTATAAGAAATAATCGGCTTGGTGGCTGAGCGGCTAATCCCAAGCATGCTTATCATTTTAATAATCCGAGACTTCATAATAACCTTTAGAGCTCAATTTTCGTTTGACTGTATTTTTGAATCTACTCAAAGGTAAGTTCTGTATGTCATCAGGGATCCTATTGTATAAGTGTATACAGATACCCACAAATGAGTTTCTAACCTTGTGGAGTCTAGTAGTATGCAGTGCAAGGTTATTCTCTTGCATTTGCCTCTTGTATGATATGCATGTACATGACAAACCTTCAAGAATGCAGTTATATTCTTAATAGCGGAGCTGTTACATAGGTTGTTACTACTAACGTATTTAGATTTATTACTTAAGGAAGATTTGTGTATCATTAGTCAAAATTTACTCACACATTATTTGCATAAACTAACTTGTTGAATTCTGCACTAAAACCATCAAAATGCCTGCGTGGAATATTACCGTCGTAGTATCACGTACTCCCGAATATGCGAGCGATATTTACTCTGCGTCGGTACACAGCTATTAATTTACATACTAATTTATCTTGTAATTAAATACCCGCAAATTGCTATCTCAGCCCTTCATAATCCTTACGCGCTGTTGCTTGCACCTCGCTTAATGATGATGTTAATATTGATATACCCATACTCCGCATTTTATACTTCATGTTGCTAGAAAATGACAATGTAATTTTTTTATTTTCTCTATGTGTTATAGCAACGGACTTGTGTCTGTACGTTGTTTCGTTAAAAGATTAAAATAATAGACTTCTATGAATCCAAAACAATCATTTTAGAATAATTTTCTATTTGTTTGTTTGAGATTCACAGAAAAAATGCTGAATCAAAGTTAGACACAATTTTTTGCAAGATTAAAGTATGTACTTTAGACATTTTATTATAGAGGAAGCTAGTGATATTGCACTCTAAAACTATAATACTGATCTTAACAATATCTTAGACATTTCTTTTATAATCTACGACGATAGTTGAGTCAGTACAAAAATCTCTTTATGAAGTCAAGTTCTGTAACTGCGAGTTGTTTAGGGTAAAAGGAACGCAAACAAGACATGTAATAAATAAGTAACTAATATATTTGACCAATAAGCGCGAGAAATACCTCATGAGATCTTTCCCGGGCTACTTTTTCATTTTCGACTTTGATGATCTAATGGTATGATTTTCAGTCGACATACATTTAATAAAAATTTTAAATACACTCCCTTATTTCCATCATCGCGGTTATATCCACCATAATTTTTGGTATGTCTACATTAAGTCTGTTGGCCGCTGTGGCTGGTGTTGACACGTAGCCAACAGACACGGATTAAGGTTATCTGCATCACAAAGCCGACTCTACACCGTGGAATTGCGACGACTGCCGTCACGACAGTATACCATCAACGATGGCTAGAATGTATAACTATTCCTTTGAAGTAACTCATCCATTAAACCGCTGCTTAATTTTGATAGTATTTTATAAACATGAGAAAATATATAAGCAGATAAATAGGTATTCAGACCGAGATTCTATTTGCTTTGGATTAAATCCTATTCAGCGAACGGAACGGTATTTCGTTCGCTGCTTTCATTTCTTTACTATTGTCTTACTAACTGCACACTTTTTCTTATTCAGGGTAGACAGGAAAACAAGGCGCAACAAAATTACACCTATACATCAAATCTATCAGAAATTCGAGCTAGCACATGGCATACTCATAGTGGAATCATGTAATGACAGATTAATACCCTATCACCCTTAACAGAGGGACAATCTAGGGTGTAAGGGTAGGGATGACCATTAATTGTCACCTCGATTATGACGTATGCAAGCAAGCATTGGCAAATATCCTGAATCATCTCCTGCCCAGGGCTGCAGGAGCTCTGGATCTTCTTCTTAGTACTTCCTATTCCTTTTTTTATGATTGATGCACCATGGAATTAGCCAAAGCTATGCCGATTCCTTCGAATGGCAGACACATTGCCCAGACTGCCGTGCACTCGGGCCAGCGATCAACCACGACCTATGGGACTGCTTTATTGTATGTGAACCTTTTTTCTTAAAACTACTGTAACGAAGGCGTTGCATTACCCATGTCGCCGAGCCAGGCTAAGCAGCTTCGCCAGCCAAACCGAGCTAGCCAACTTCGCCAGGCTTGCAAGCCCCGCCGGGCTAGCCCATCCCCCCAGCCATGCTCAGGCTAGCCAGCCAAATCGATGTTATTTTAAGCCTTCCAATACTTCGTACCGCCTACTCGTAAAAGGAAGTGACGTCAAGCCGACCTGTTGAACGGAGCGAGGTGTCGCTACTGTCACCGGCACGTTTATTACGTAACTTGCAGACAACATGCGACAGCCAATATCGCGCGATATCTGCTGTCTTAATGAGAATTTGTGTAATGTAATTTGTATAGTGGCGCTGAATCAACAGCGAAAAATGCATTTTATAGTCATAGAATAATAGATACGCAATCGTCATATATGATACCAATTTTTTATTGCAATTAGTCACCGGTCGCGTAGTGATCGCGTGGCTGTCGCTGTCAGCGAATTTTTAGGTAATAACCCCGCGGGTCAGCCTAGCTGACGTCACATCCTGCCTGCCACACCTACTGTTGCCGTCGCAGAAGCGATGTTGGCAAGTCAATATAAGTCGATGCGCACTTAGATCTGGTTGATTGTACATCATTCTTCAAAATTTGTTACTCATTAATTCGTTAGAACATAATAATTAGTTATCAAGAAGTTAAATGTAAAAGTTAATCAACGTTGTGTGTTCTTTTATTGCTGCAACACTACGTATCTCGCAAACGAATTGACAAGTGTAATATTTTTTTAATTATTTGCCGGAATCTAAGACCTATTAGTGTAGATACTTACTCTTGTCTATGGTATCCAAACATGCGTTGTTATTATCGTAAACCTCCTTTTGGTTCATTGTAGTATTGGTTCATAAAGAGGCGTTAAATTGCAATTTTACAATACACCTATATGCTCTATTCACCCTGAACGAGAAATGAAATGTCGTTGTGTATATTTTAGAAGTGCGAAAATCGTGTTTGACGAACGGACGAACTATCATACAGGTCAATAAATCATTGTCGTCTAATTTTCGAAATCTACTAAGTTGGTCAACTTCCTTATTGTTGTAGACAGATGTCAAGTTATCAACTCTCTTGTGCATAATTGGATTGCTTGGATTTATCAAGTTTGGATATCTCTTGCGAAATTGAATTTCCACTGATAGTCGATCTCCGCTTTGGACATGACTTTGCTCAAATTACATGACAATATTAACGTTATATTAAATTTACTAAAAAAGTAAATAACATTTGATGGTACACTTACTTTGACCTAGACATTAAAAAATTATAATATATAATAATTTTTGCTATGAATTACTAACCATACAGACACGTCGTAATCAATCTTATTTCATATAAATATCCTATTTCAAGTAAATATATTTAACCCATTTAATCTCAAAAGTATGAAAGAGATGGTTTACCTTTTTAGCAAATGAGAAAGAAATTATATAATAACGATTTTATTGCACCTCTTGCTAACCAAAAAAAATCGTATGTCATTTTTAGCAATAAATATGTCTATGTCTGTCTTAGAAAAAAGTTTTCTGTGTACGGAATCTTACAGTACTTTAAAAAAAAAACCTTAACAGGAACGAGGATTCGGGAACAAAATTTTACAACCCCGTAAAACCTTGAAAAATCAAACCGCATTTCCCCTATAGTACGTATAAAACTTGATCGCAAGCTCTGCGTGTTCAGCCGTGAAATAGGTCCCTCTTACCGTATATCGATTTGGGTCTCTACCCCCTCGCAAGAGGAATTAATAGACTACCCACGGTATCGGATGACAGCCGAGGTTTTATGTACACTCAATGCCTTTGATGTATTCTTACAACGCGTTTCTTTGCACGTTAGAACATTCACAATTTGCATTAAAATTTAAAAACAGTCTAAATCTACCATTTAGATTGTTTTTAAATTTCAATATAATATAAAAAAAGTGAAATATTTTTTCTATTTCATTTCATCCAATTTCTCTAAGAAGTAAAAAACAAACAAGTTATTTATAACTTACAAAAATTGAATATTTTCGAACAAAAAATATCAACCAATTGTTTCGCTGACTACATAATTTTCACTAATTGTAAGCGTAAGCGTGAAATTAGGCTACATAATACATTTGTTGTCATTATTATATACTCTTAATAAAGTTCTGCTAAATGTACGATAATTAACTGATTGTAATATAAATTGTAACATAACAAATATACTTAAGTATAATTAACATAGCGGAATTTATTGTTCAAATCAGAGCTGTCATCATTTTTTAATAAATATACTAATTCGAATCTGATTTACATAAATCCAGTCGAGAGCGGCATTCTAATTCGACACTAATCCCATTAAAAATAATTTAAAACCAGTATATAGCTCTCTTGACCCATTATAATATACTAAAAATGTTTTTAAGCAATAAAAGAGCGTCACGTGCCAACCGCACGTACCACCGCGGCGGCCGCTGGGCCGCGACTGACTGCATAATTTTTAATCACACGTTCGAGTAAGCAACTAATACAGTAGAACGCGAGATATTGAGGGTAGTTATAGCTTAACTGGCGGGAAAGAAGAATCGGCTATTGTAAACGTGGGCGGAACGAATACCATAATGTTCCGATGAGTTAGCTACTCATAAAATAGTTATTAAATGATTTTGTATGAGCAGAGCAGAGGTACATAAATCTAATATACGACTATTAATTAAATACTCTAATTATGATTTTGATTTGACCACTAAGTTTGTAATGGTTGTAGCATTCATATTGGGTACCTCCACCTACATGAAGAACAATAGCTTATAACACCAATTGATACACGTAATTACTTAACGTATAAATTAACATTTAACTTCTTTTATCTTGAAAAATAAATCATTCCTTGCTTAACTTAAATATTTACCAACGATCATTCACTGTGATAGACTGACATTGACAACATAGAGTAGTTTAACTTTATTAAACGACGTTGAAGCATTGGCCGTAAAACTATCAGCAAGAATAAATTTATTGATAAATATAATACCTTTGATTATTAAGTAATGTTAATGTAAAAATAACAACCTACGAATGACCTAGGCTTACTTTAGAAATATCATTTTTAATAATTCACTTGTAGACAGAACTTTCTGTAACTTTCTAGAACGGCACACGGCGTTGATGACAAATGTACCGGTGGTCTAGATTATTTATGCTTAGGAGTGTGAAGGCAAAGGTACGTTCGATAAACATATCGATAGACCCTAATTAGGTAGCCTTTGTTCTGATATACATAATAAGCTCTAAATTAATGAAACAGTAGGTCTTAAGTTCATTAATTTAGTAGTACTAATGAATAGTAATAAAACTATAGTTGACATAAACGTCATACACTTATATAATATTAATTAATCTTATCGACTCGCTAGGTAGATGTAATTTTGGATAGGGTTTATCGACCACTGTCTCTTCACTAGTTGTTCCAGGAGTAGGAGCATAGGTGACCTTCGTCGTGGGGGTATATAAAGCGTTTCGTGTCTGGCTAGTTCCTTTTTCTTTCTGCTGCTGAACGAGCTGACTCATTCATGAAGAAGTTTGTAGTAGTTAAAGTTAGTAGAAGCTCGTAGTACTTGTAGTAGTTAGGCCACATGTCGCCTAGTCTCAAGTCTAGCTTTAGTTGTGTGGGATTAGCACCCCAATTATAAATAATGTGTTAATCCCACACAACTAAAGCTATCAACCCACATTAACACCTAGAGTCCAAACAAGTTCAGAAAAGTTTGTTCCTTAAATCGAGCTGGCCGATAATCGAACCAAGAACTCTCGGCATGGATGAACACCACAACGCCAACAGGGTAGTTGATTAAAGCCGATAAATCATTTCTATCCAACAATAAACATATTCGTTGTAGAATATTTTGCCCCAAGTTGGGCGCCAAATTATGAAAAATTACAGCGGGAGTTTACGCGTTACAGCAGGTTTAACAAGATATATCGCTAGGTATATAATTTAAGTTTACGCGTCACATAAATTTTGAAAAAATTGATTGTAACCGAGGACAGAAAAACGGACGCTCTAAGTAATACTACAAAAGTTTCGTTTTTCGGAACCCCAAAAACTCTACGTTTTCGGAACCCTAAAAATTGATAAAACAGTGTTTGTTATTACCGATATTCGGTTTAGAATGTTAAAACATCCCACTAACGAACCAATTTAAGTTTGCATGAAATTAGAATTAATTCCAGTATTGTCATGTTAAAGTGATCTATTTTTTAATTACACGCATCGACGAATGCTTAATAAGGGTGAAAATTGTATAGGGACGAATATACTGGTGATCAATGTTTGAATGAAGAGATATTTCTTTTAGTATTTTTCTGAATACAATGCAGATAAAAAATATATATATATCTTTATATACGTTACGGGTATCTTTATTTGGCCATAATTTTTTTATGGCGGAGGGGGCAAATGACTAAGCTAGTCACCTGATGGAAAGTGATACCACCGCCCATAGACACCAGCTACGTCCGAGGAATCATGGGCGCGTTGCCGGTCTTTAAGGAAACAGTAGACTTGTTTCTTGATGGTTCCTAAGTCAAAACGGTCCGGGAATACCGCTACCGTAAGCTGGTTATATAATATACATAACTTACATAACATAGTCTGAGAGGATGAATTGCCAAGCATCGCAGTCCTTAAATACTCTTTTCACCTCCTCGATTTCATCATTCTCATCACACACTTTCGCCTCAATATACGAGTGTTTTTGGTAATAATAATAATAAAGTATTTTTTTGCCTTCCAAATGAGTATCACATAAAGTGATCGATAGAAAATAATACACAGAAAAAAAAGGCAAGTAGATCTACGACTGTTATCCGACTGATCGGGATTCAACAACCGCTGATAGTCGTAGCCTGCATAAACAAAAAATAAAAATATATAACTCTTCAAATGTAAGGACATTATACAAACAAAATTAGAAAAACTATAAAGGTAAAGACTGGGCAGTTTTTGTTACAAAAATGTATTAACGATAGTATTAAATTATAATTTAACGAAATTGAAAAAATAATGTCTAAAATTGTTTCAGAAACCTCATTTAATGCGTGTACGCACGCCCTTAGCCAGTTTCTTTTATAAAACAAGCTCTTAGAACTTAGTTTTGCATTTGGTAATAATCAATAGTCAGATCAGTATACAGTCGTTTCTGAACGTTGTTCTTGTATCTACCTAACTCAATCCATTAGTTCGATCAAAATTTATCATATAAAAAAATTAAATGTAAGTACCTATTTTTTTATTATAGCTCGGATCAAAAAATACAAACGTACTTGTGTATTTTTATCTGAGTTTTAAAGTTTATATTTAAAATTTAATTTTATAAAAAATTTATAAAATATATACTATGTAAAGTTATAAAAGCTGCACAACGTCTAACAAAACAAATCGGCAAAAGCAATTTTCTCATACGGATTTAATTCGAGCTTTTACTGCGTTAGATAGCGGTACACCTGCACGTTACATTGGATTATACTTCCTTATTTTAAATAATATAAAACCAGTTCCTTAGCCAGTTCCTTAGGTGAATGAATCACGTAAATATCAACGATGTAACATTAAAATATAATATATTAAGATGAAGGATATTATTAGGGTGTAGGCCTTATATGTAGGCCTTACGCTTACTACACACACATAATATATTATTGACGTTCTATTTTATTTCTACATGTATATAGATTATATTATTATGTAATACGATACAAATTTTTATCCAAATAAATAATAATCTACACACAAAAAAAATATTTTGTATATGTAATTATTTCACACGTGCTCACACTATCTTTAATGGAATATCAATTTAATTAGGTGAAGAACTCAGTTAATATTTTTTTTTTGTTCTTATGCATTAGGTGACCTATAAAATATCCAATGTAATAAATATAAAAATGATTTGCAATTACCTAATAAAGATCTGAAAACAAACTACATAATTACTATTATAGATTAACTTTTTAGACTTTTGTTCTTTCTTGGTTAAGTGTAAGTATGTAAAATTTCCTTTTTATTAAAAAATAATTCCTTTTTATTCCTTATTCCCTTTTAAATGTGCTTTATATGTACATAACTTTTATATATTTGATAATATGTACTAGAACAAAGAAATGTTTGCAATATGTCTTCCAATTTCGCCTTTAGGTGTACATCGCTGTCGCTATGATTCTTTTTAAAAGCTTAAAGCTCTTTTAGGATCCGCCTAAATATGCAGCTTTTAAATGAAGTCTTAGAAAAAGCGCGTTTTCATTGCAATATATTATTCTAAAACATTTTAAAAATGTGTTAGTTTATAATTTAAAAATAATTTAAGGAATCAGTAATGTGTAAAATGGTGTTGATTATTTTATCTAATTTATTAATTTCTTAACAATACTTTCTTTATTAGAAATAACCACCACGCAATTCTCAGTTCACAATACAAGCAAGTTTTATTTTTGCTTTATTTAGACACAAACGGTTACTACAAATTACAAACACAAAATAATAATCTTAAACATAATACAGAAACCAAGTTTTCATGTATTCGGAAATATATTAAGGGTTATCCAAACTATTGCACATATTAAACCGGTAGGTCCAGAAATTTTTAATTTTTACAATGATTTTTGGATATTCGACAAAAGGGAGAGAAAAAGTCTATTAAAATCTTGTCTTAAACTTGTCAAACAAATGATTAAATATGTACATTTGTACATATATCGGTTATTTTCAAAAAACAAGCTGTATACTCGTTATGTAGGTATACTTAGTATATTTCTTTTCTGCATTAAAATGTCAATTTTAGATTTCCGGAATATTATGAACACGTGGTAAAATATTTGAAGAAAATATAATAGAAAACACTACAGCAACACTAAGAGACCAACACAACTCCTTAATGGGTGAAAAGAGATGTTACAGTTGTGAAAAGAGTTGACTGGCCCGTTGGCGCAGTGGCATATGCATCTGCTTTCCAAGCTAGGGTCTCGGGCTCGATCCCCGGTCAGGTCAATTTAAGAAACAAACTTTTCTAAATTGGCTTGGAGTCTGGGTGTTACTGGGAACTCCCCTAGAGTTCGTTGTGTGGTACCCATTTTACTGCTTAGTTTGGGGTCACACAATCTGTGTAATTGTCTGGAGTATTATTACATATTATTATTAATATATTAATATTATTATATTAAAGTTAGCACGGAATAAAAGTAAATTCCAGGCGGAAGAAACGCAGACGAATCGAAATAAAAAAGAACGTACCGTTTGGACTAATGCGAACAGTTCCGCGTGGAGTGCGCGGTGCGCCTCGATCTCCGAAGCGATTTATTAAAGAACTGAATACCCAATTACTGGTGATTCCTGACGTTTAAGTGCCGATCTTGCCTCAATAAATCCCGCGATATCCTTTAAGATTGCCTCAAGAACTGATTTTATACTTTCTCTCTTTATCTGGAAGAATATGTAGTGCCTAATTTTTTATTTATTTATGATTTTAATGGTAATTGGTGAACCAAGAAAACCATTTGCCTTGTTCTTATCTATGTTTTGTCTATTACTTGGGAATTTTTGAGTAAAATGAAAAATATATGTAGGAAACACTCATGGGTTACAAAATATGTAGATTGTACAACAAAGTTTGACTGATTTTTTGCGGAAACCTCAGTTTTTACATACCTTCTACCATAACAAACCGACTTCAGAAAAAACTGTAAAAAGTACAAAATGACTATTCTTTACTAATCAAAACTCAAGTACAAAGATAAATATTTTATAAATACGATACAAATACCTACACAATCTTTGACAGTTACCGAGGTCGGTGCTAAGCCAACTAAACTAGTAGAGTTTCTGTTGTTGCACATTGATTTGGCTCCGACTTCAATAACTGTCAAATTTAATTATATAGGTATTTGTTTCATATTTATAAAGTTTTATAATTTTTGTACTTGAGTTTTGATTAGTGAAGGATAGTTATTTTGTACTTTTTAGTGTACTTTTTTAAGTCTGTTTATTTTTTCCTAAAATTTCTTTTCTCCCTTTTGAGTGACGTTGGCTTAAATAAATCTTATTTGATATCTTTGAAATCGAAGCTCCGATATCAATGAAATTTAAAATAGGACCATCTCAGAAGTACCCTTTCAAATAAAAACAATAATCTAAATCGGTCCACAATTGACGAAGTTATCGGTGAACATACATAAAAACACAGAACCTCGTCTTTTTTTGACGTCAGTTAAAAACCTAAAGACTGTCTTAAAAGTGTCATATAATTGCATACACACGTTCACAGGAGTGTCTCGTTTCCTGTACGTAGATTTCGAGCTTTTATAGTTGTTGTAAAACTTGTATATCCAAAAATTCTCTACTAAAGTCTTATCCACGTTGTCGTTAGACCAATGGTTATCGAGATATATCACGGAGAAAGGGGGCGCAGAAGTGTATACATGATTACTTTAATTTATTTCGTTTAGTCATATCAATGTGTTTAAAATATTAATATTAATGAGGAAAGAAATGCTCAGATGGTTCGGGCACATGGAAAGAATGCGTGATGAAAGACTGACGAAGAAAATCTACAGAGCGAAAATGAGTGTAATGTCAAAAGTACCCGCACACCCCTGGGCGAAAATGTGTGTGAAGAATGATGAGATTTAAGGAGGTGAAAGATGTAAGGACCGCGCAGTTTGGCGGTCCGTCCTCTCTGAGTATCCCGTTTGGGATATAGTGTAAAGATGTGTGTGTGTGTGTGTGTATGCGTGTATGTGTGTCTATTACTTGCATTATTTAAACGGCAAAAACATTTTATGGATCTTAATGTTTTTAAACTTTCACGACTTGTACATATCTTACAATATTTACTCACGGGTCTATGTCGCGTTTATACTTTAAGGCTAATTACCTATTTTATCCCAACGTTTCGACCGATGGTGGTCACGGGCAGTCCGATGAGGATGAATGTCGTCTTCCCGTCTGTCCGTGACCACGATCGGTGCAATCCAGTCGAAATGTCGGGATAAAATAGGTAATTAGTCTTAAAGTATAAACGCGACATAGACCCGTGAGTAAGTATTGTAAGATTTTATGGATCTGTGATATATGGGTTCTATAAGTTGGTTCAATACGTGTATTTTGTTTCTAAACAATTTCTGTGTATTCAAATCAATTTGTTCTATATAGTAATGAATAAATATAGAACACTTGAGACAGTCTTTATAACATAAAAACAAAAGTTTTTATAAGAATTTAGCGCCCTAACTTTCATTCTGAGATTGGATCCCTATTTGACAGGAGGGGACCATAAAGGAAATTTAAGGAAGTAAATAAAAATTTAAAACTTCCAGAAAAATATTACTTAGATACACGTTGTACCTCCACTTTTAAAACACATTATGTTACCTTAAGAATAATATAAATAATACATTTTACCATTTCATCAAATAACGCACAATGGAAATGAATCTTCAGGCGAAACCTTAAGACACATTTTGTGACAACGTGAAAGATGAATAGTTAAATTGTTGCAGAAACAGCGCAATAAATGAGCCAACGTTTTATTAAGCAGTTTATGTGAAGATTGAGCGAATTTGTAGCCTTTACCTGCAAGTAAATGCAATAAACAGCACAGCATTATATAAATATACAAATTGTAACTTAATTCGTATTCGCAGGAGCTGTCATATAACTTTGACAGATGGATCACCAAATATTTGCTAGATATAATGCGAGATCGACTCGTGCGCCAAGGTTTCTATTTTGTAAAATTAGATTCTGAATGTTTATGAGACCTAGATTTCATTACTTTAATAACAACACAATACAACAACCTTATCAAAAATGAGACCAAAGCTGAGTTATGAGGTACGATGATCAAATAATCAGAGTGATAGCTGACGGAAATATCAAAACCACTCGCATATACCTAGGCGAAAGTGTATAAGGAGAATGGTGACATTTGAGTAAGTGAAAAAAGTATTGTATGTAAAGACTAAAGACCGCGATACTTGGCGCTCCGTTAAAGATACAGCGTAAGGATATGTATTTAATTTAATATTTCTGAAAACTTTAAGTAAGGCTCTTATCATCCCTGACTTTCGTAAAATTCTAAGTTCTGTACATTCGGAGATAAGGGTGACTATCGAATCTATTTCGATTGTCTGACTCGTCTATTTTTACCCTACTGCCAAGGAAGGGTTATGTTTTTCGCGCGTATCTTGTACGTAAACTTTATTACCTCGTATCTTCCAAACGGCTGAATGTATTTGATGGTTAATGTATCGTTAGATTCGTCTCAAAAACCCAAGTGTCCTTAAACAGGTGTTTAAAAAAATATTAAAATGGCGGATTTTTGGCAATTTAATTTTCTTCGTTTTATAATTTGCAAATGGGTCCCGCCTGCTACAAAACTTAATGTGGATATTTAATTTCAACTTTCAGCTCATTTTATAGTCTGTTAAACCGAAGTAGAGTTTACTTTGTTTTAAAATTATTTTTTAATTTTGTTTTTTATTCTCAATCTTGTTTCGGTCTCTTTAGTGCATTGCATATAAGTTGACTTTTTCGCAGTCGGGTTTTTTGATTTTTTAATTGTTATTTTTTTAAATTCATTGGAATACTTTAAAAAGTTCTGTTCCGTAGATACTTTAGTCATAGTCTCATTTTTTTAATGTTAGTACTTAGTTCATTAAATCTCCATTACTTTTCTATAGTTTTTATTCCTTCGCGTTCGCGAGAGGTCGTTGATGCCGTCGTCGTACATTCGTCTTTCATCGTTCATTGTTCATTAAGTTCGGTGCACAAGGCGCTCATCCATTTTAATAAACAGTTATAAAGGAATCTGATTGATGTCCGGTGGATTCCACAGTGTCCAGAAGATACATAGCTACCTAAGATTACCATATACAACCAGCGACCCGCACGCTTATTACGTAACTTGCAATCAGAGTGCGACAGCCAATATCGCGCGATATCTGCTGTCAAAGCGAGAATTTGAGTAACGTATTTGTAAAGTGGTGCTAAATCTGAAAAGTGCATTTTACGGTCTTAGAATAATAGATACGCAATCGTAATACATGATACCAATTTTTTAGTACAATTAGTAACCGATCGCACAGTGATCGCGTGGCTGTCGCTATCTGCAAATTTTTAGGTAATAACCCCGCCGGTTTGAGAAGGCCCTAGGTGATGAGAAATGACAACTCTAGTAAGTGGCTTATATGCATTTCTATACAGTCCATAAATTAACACACAGGTTCGTTAGTGCATAAGTCACATTTCAAGTATACTTACGTCGCGTGGTTACTGAGAATATTACTGTAATCAGACGGATGGTTGCGTAATTCATTTGGTAAGCTTTTCGGTTTTTTTATTTATACGGAACCCTAAAAATCTAATGAATTAATATGAGGAGGCAATTACTAAATAAATCAAACTACAGTGTAACAGTGTAACTACAGTGTGTTGCAAATGATTTAAACATTTGCCGATTTTCATTTAAATGTAAGTTAAAGCAGTTACGGATTAAGCCCGGACTTTGATCGTCGTCACACATTAAATTAGCTACGCTAATAAACACACCCGTAGACAATAGTCAACGTCCCAAATAGCATCCTAGACAAATTATTCGAGCATGTAGATCTAACGCTAATGACTCATTAGTGTGACACGTATTCAGAGTAAACGTCGCAGAATAGTGACAAACATAGAAGTAGGGTTAAAATAACACTCAGTGACGGCTTTCTTATTCAGTTCAAATAATAACTTTGACACTTTTTGCCTTCGATCACAAATATATAACTAGATTCACAATCCTTTATAAAATTGGAACAAATTATTGTCTGAATTGACATATACATTTCTAATATCGTATAGTATTATCTCAATATTGTGTTAATTTAAAGTAAACTTTACTGTCAATGCATATAAAGGTTGTAAAAGCTTGTAAAAGATTCTCCCATGGCATTGAAACGACGTTTGTTAACAAAAATATATTTAAAATTCAATCTTACGCTTCATGCTTAAAGTGTAATTTACGTAATTTATTTGTTTCGCTATTTACGTCATTATAATTTGTTAGATGAAAGTGACAAGGATAAGACACATAGAAATTAAAATGTTAGACAAGGAATAAGATGTTGCATGTCAGGCAATGACATATTCAGACGCAATGTAAGAATAGAAAAAGGGAGGAAGCAGCATTGTTATTAATATTTTTTTATTTTTGGTTCTTCGATCACAAATAATAATTCACAATTTTCTTTAAAATCTAAATACATAATTACTGTCCGAATCGACATATACATTTTGAACATCTTACAGTATTATTGGTAATATTCTTTTAATTTAAAGTAGACTTTAAAGGTATAAACTTGTAAAAGCTCGTTTAGATCCTTGTAAGGCATTGAAACGAAGTTTGTCAAAAAAAAACTTACGTTTCGTGCTTAAAGTATAATTCACGTAATATATTTCCATCGCTGTTTACATCATTTTGGTTTGTTACGTGGATGTGACAAGGATAAGACATAATATTTAGATTAGGCGAGACAAGGAAAAAATGTTGGATATCAGGCAATGACGTAATCTAGGAATACAGAGTGAAGTCGCAATAAAGTGCTGTTATTTTTTGAATTTTTCAATGGGAAATCGTCGGCTAGTCATTATTTAATATATACATACATATTAACACGCCGTATCCCTAACGGAGTAATCAGAGAAATATGTCATGACTAGAAATCTTAAATTTGATAAAAAACAATCTTAGTTTTAAACGATTTAGTGGCAACGTTAATCTTCTAATAATGCCACAATACAAATAATAACACTGTCAAATAGAAATGCAGTGCAGGTTTAAGTAAATACATAATATTGTGTAGCCTTTTTAAGCCTTTCGCTGTGACTATTCGTCACTTTCTAAAAAGTGATCAGAGCAAACTACACTTCGTTCATTTGGTATGAAGTATTCATCGCATTTTTGGCGTGCTACTATAAAAGTTTATTTTTCACATCGAATAGGATCTCGAGGAAAGCCATATATTTTTTTATATGTTCGAGAAAAATATTGCAGTGTGTGTAAAGAATACATAATTACATAAATTACATTAAAATTTATAATTAGCAGCAAATCTTATACTACAGTCATAATTGAAATTTCAACACCAAAAATATATTTAAAAAAATAAAAACGTAAGACTAAAAACTCCATTCTATAATTTTAGAACAGAGATAAAAGTATAATCCGAATAAATGAAATCTGAATGCGGTAGTATAGTTCTCAATGTCTTATTCACGATCGTATAATTAATTGTATTATGTAACTGTCATTTGAAAAATATTATTATGAATTTAATAAAAAAGAGCTATATAACGTTATTATTATAACGAAATAATGAACACGTAAATAAAATAATCCTAATTACTTACCGAAAGTAAGAAACTCCATCTTTTTTTAACGTGTCATTTTTACAATTTTTGAAGGAGCACTTTGTCACGTTTCCTTTAGTGTTCATAAATTACTACTAAGTGGTTGTGTATCTTGTTATATATTTGTGATCGAAGCTTTTTGACATATTTTTTTTATTAAATGTCAAATTTGTGAGAACACTGATACTCATAACACAAGTCGAATCTTGTCTTCAGTATCAGAGGTTCGATAGTAAGTAGCAATTTGTTATTCTATGCACGTTCCTTTATAAATACAAGTCTTCTTTTATGGAAGTTGTTTATAATAAGTAAATAAAAAATATTATTATTATTATTATTTCGCTAGGCGAAAATGTGTGAGGAGAATGCTGGGATTTGAGGAAGAAAAGGAGTATGTAAGGACCGCGACGCTTGGCGCTCTATCGTCTCTGACTACCCCGTCGGGGATACAGCATGAAGATATGTATGTATGTATGTATTAACCTGGTGTATATGTTAGAGTGAAACGTACAATATTAATGACTGTTATTTTCACGTCGACACATAAAGTGTCACAAGGTTACAGACCCGTAAATCCATAAATGATACTATGATTAAATTTATAATGAAAATGAAATCTTGTGGGGCGTGGGACGGTGTGTCATCTAACATTTCGTATCAGTTTATTCGAGACTGGATTGGCGACGGATAGACGGAGAGCTGTAGGCGTGGTCACCGATTAAGTAAATATTACTAAATTATAGACATTCCCAAGTGCACTCGTAAGCGTAGTCTATGCTTATTAGCCTATAAAGAGAAGGTATACGTAATTAATTACATGAAATCGACTCAGTCGAAGTTCTGACAGCTTATACCTCACATACGTTATCACGAAAAATAGAATTGTTATACATAGGTATTGGTAATGTCTATTAATTATTATAATTATGTACGTTTTTATGATATTATAGAGATATATATACACTTTATATATATATTTTATATATATTATACTACATAAATATATATGTATGTATATATATATTTTATATATGGTATATTTTATATATGTTATACTGCATAATTTTTATTCAGTTACTATATGTAAATGAATTATAATTCACTCACTCATTATTTTCATTGACAATTTTTGTGACATTTCTGGGAGAGGACGCTGACTCCTGAGATATAGGTTTTTACCTAGTTTGGAAGTCAGAGGTTTCATAAAAATATATGTAAAAATTTTCTGGTCAATAAACTATTTTGAAATTTGAATTTTTGAATTAATTAACCGTATGTAAAAACAAAAAGAACACTTTATGGTTATTTTAGCCCGGCTTGTACGTTTATCATTATTCTGACACAAACGTGTTTAGAAATTCGGTAAATAACGAACTCCTGAAATTTGGATTATGAAACTCAAGTGGATCGTTTTCGTAACTTCTGTAGCGTTTGTTTTTATAAGGTTTCTCAAGAAGCCGCTCAATTAAAGGAAAAAAAATTACAAGTTATTTTACAACATACAGTGATCGATTTGGTAATTTCGATGTTTTAGTTTAATGTTCTATAATGTTTTAATATTTTTGTTGTCTTTAATAATTTAATCTCCTTTTAATATTGTTTGAATTTTTTTTTAATTTCATTTCCCTGTGCTATGAGAACCAGACGACGACTATACACCAGGGGCGGTCTCCCATTACAGCCAGACCCGAGAAATCTAGAAACATTCTTTTCCTAAATTGACCCGACCGGGGATCGAACCCGTAACCTTCCGCGCTTGGACGCAACAACAACTACTTTACAACTATAGTTATTTAGCAAAGATAAATAAATTAATATTACTAAATATAAATTAGTAGTACTAACACGAAGCAAAAACCAAAAAAAAGTAATAGCAACATTTGACCTCATTTTTTTTAAGTTATACTTCTTTTTATAGGCGCATTAGATGAAAAAGATCAGAGTGTAATTTCAGCAGGCAACGGAAGCTACGTCACGATGTAACACACCATGAACTTAGCAACGAAATTTACGCGCGTCTACCTAATATATACAGTATGAAGTTAGCAACAAAGAAAGCTTGTTTTCTTTACCCTTTTAATTCTCCCTTGAGATATATTCTTCATTTTCATTTCGTTTAAATGTAGAAGCAATACATTTTAATGTTTTTTGGTGTTTCTGGGGACAAATATATTGAGGCAGTCTTTATAGTAGGATCCGCTGAGGCAGACTAAGCCACTAAAAAAATCTCAACATCATTTCATTAAATAAGCACTTGTTTCAACAATTTCACATAACAGCACAACAGCGTAGATACTTGGGACGCAAAACTACGCCAATTATACATCACAATATCCACATTTGCAAATAATTAAAATGAACACCAAACCGCTCCCCATAAAATCCCGCCTAAAACTCTAGGTAAGTAGGTACACGTGAACTTTTTTTTTAAATTCAACCTCTACTTTGTAGGCAATTGCTACCTTAATTAGTTCGAAACGCTCTTGACCGCTTTTCATGTGCTGCTGTCCGTTCATTGAATATATAATATAAAATAAAAATATGCTGCACTTACATGAAATAGAACATTATATTTTGAATGATAAATGATACTAATGATTTACAAAATTGCGTTTGTGCAGAAAATCTCCATCGTATTTCGCATTACATTTATCGCTTTTTAATGTAGTAGACGACAAGCCGTACTATACGAGTGGCCGTCACGCGTCATAACAACTCAAAACGTTCGCTTTCATCTTTTTTCTTAAAGCGACATTCATCAAAGAATAACGACTTTACATTAGTTCGAATATATTTTCTACCAGAATAATTTGAAACCACGAAGTTCTAGATTTAAAACAAGTTTAAAACCCACATTATTAATACAGTTCTTACAGAAATACAAGAGTTGTAAATAAATCATAAAATAACGTTCCAAATAAAATTTTTACGTTCACAAATTCGGAACAAATAACAGCAAGGTACTTTAATTAAGTATTCGCATGTATAATAAATGTTTTAAATAGGTATATGAGAAATACTGGACGCATTTTCTCATAAGAAATAATTTTTGCTTAATTGAAACATAATAAGCGAAGGAAGGAAGGAAGGAGGAAGCGAAAGAGGTGTGTAAGGACCGCGACTCCTGGCGCTCCGTCCTCTCTAACTACCCCGTTGGGGATACAGCGTGAAGTTATGTTATGTTATGTTATGAAACATAATAACGCTTAGAAACCGATTATAAGCGCGCAAAACTGAAGCAGTTTACTTTAAGCCTTAAATGTATAACACTCGTCAATGGCATTTCGAATGGCACGGACAAAGGCATGTCGACCCAAAAGGTATCGTAATAAGTAATCTGAAATGATTTAGATATAGCAAAAACTAAGACCACTCGGTAAACTGCAGCTTTCAAAGAAATAAAAACCAAATACTTTATTCATCCGTTCGAGAGTTGTCACAGACAAACACAGACAGACAGACAAACGGACAGACGAAAAGTAAATAACGGCAAACTTATAAAACTTATCTTTTATACATTGAGGGAACCATTAGTTTTTAATTTAATAAATAAAACTTTAGTTCAAGATTTAAAATGCATCCACATGCCACATTTGAGTTTTATTGCGTTTATAGATCATGAGTGTTCTCATTGTTTTGGGAATGGAGTGACGGTGAAAAGATCACAGGTTTGCTCGAGCGTCTTTGAACACGACTGTCAAAGTTACATACCGTAACGACACGTCGACGACACGGGAGCGACACATATAACTCATACCATTTGTCACTTTTAATTGTCACTTGTTGGTTGTCGAAAATGTCCGAAGAGAAGCTATATATTTAGTTTATTGTGAAATAAAAGCGGTCGGAGTGTCCGTTCGTCCGTCCCTAACGTTTGTTCCGCACTGAATTGAGACATTACAGGGAAATACTCGTGTTATTTTGTTCAAAGGACGTATTTATACGTCGTCGCTGATAGTAGCTTTGATGTTAAAACTTGTATCGGAATTAAACTAATATCTATTTAAAAAAACCGTCAGACCATTTCATCGGATTATCTTTGGAGATTCAAAAAAAAATAAATTGCATTAATTTTTAACTGACTTAAAAGAGGAGGAGGTTGTCAATCGGTCTGATTTTTTTAAAATGTACGTTGGGTACGCGATATCTTCGTAATTTGTGTCAGTTAGATTAATTAAATATATTTGCCTCATTCACACTTATGCAATTTCGCGTATAGGTATGTATATCTGTCACTGTCAGTAATACGTCCAAATAATTAGTTATATTGTCAACTCACACTGGCACACCTTCCAATCGTAACGTGAAGACACAGAATTGAACGACACAAATGAAGATGACCAGCCACCACCACCAGCGTATGAGATCCTTATATTTTGTAAAATTTTAAAACAATTTTATTTTAATTTTATTTGAAAATATAAATAGATAAAAACAAATAAGAAGTCACTCAAAAACGTCTGAACTGTTCAGAGGTCTGGAGGGAGGGGGGGAAGGGGGGGGGTGTATGATTTACCGTTGTAGAGTAATTTAGAACATTTAATAATAAATCTAAACCGACTTCAAAAAAATCACTGAAAAGTACGAAATAACTATCCTTTACTAATAAAAACTTAAGTGCAAAAATAACTTTATATATACGTTACAAATACCTATTAAATTTGACAGTTACTAAAGTCGGTGTTAAGCATACTAAACTGATAGACTTTCTGTTGTTGCATATTGATTTGGCACCGACTTCAATAACTGTCTAACTTAATTATATGTTTGAATCATATTTAAAAAGTTATTTTTGTACTTAAGTTTTGATTAGGAAAGGATAGTTATTTCGTATTTTTCAGTGTTTTTTTTGAAGTTTTTATAAAAAAAAATTTATATCTCCCTTTTGAGTGACCTTGGTCTAAATAAATATCTAGGGCAGGTCTACAATTAACTCCTTTTCTAATTCTGGACCGCATTGAC
Organism: Zeuzera pyrina; assembly: GCA_907165235.1. NCBI lineage: Eukaryota > Metazoa > Arthropoda > Insecta > Lepidoptera > Cossidae > Zeuzera > Zeuzera pyrina. The sequence continues at coordinate 3,840,398 of OU015639.1, forward strand.
ATACAAGGAAATCATCAATATAAATAAAAGGTTATAACCAGTTCGCGTTATTTGGTGTATTCCAATACCAGTGAAACTCTAACCACTCTATAACCTATTCCTTCTATATATATGAAATTTAAATGGATCCAATCTGGAAGTATATCCTTTCAAATAAAAAAATATTTTTCTAAGTCGGTTCATAAATGACGGAGTTATGAGGTAACAAATATAAAAAAAAACATACAACTGAATTGAGAACCTCTTTGAAGTTATCCTTTTTTTGAGTCGGTTAAAAAGAACGCTTTTCTGACTTCTTTTTGTTTATTTTTCGAGCAAAGCTGGGGCGGAGTGTATTGAAATTTTACATTCACGTTTAAAATACTTTTATGAACATAATATCAAAAATTCAGCCTTATTAGCGAAATTTCGATTTCAACCGTTATTTGATTGGACTATATACAATTTTTGACAGTTATTGAAGTCAGTGTCAAGCCAATAAACAACAACAGAAAGTCTACTAGTTTGCTAAGTTTAGCGCTCAGTATGGGGTCACTCAGATCGAGTAATTATCTGGGAGTTTTTTTTATAAAAAAGGGTGCAAACGAGCAAGGTCTCACCTGATGTAGAGAGACCAACCGCCGGCCATGGACACCCGCAACATCTGGAGAATCACGGGTGCGTAAAGGCTGGCGCCTTTAGGGAAATAAGGACAGGCGGGAAAGGAGGGGGAGGGGGTGATGGGCCACCAGCACTTCCACTCAGTTATTTCACGCCGATATTCTGTGATAGAGTGGTATTTCACCGGATGAGCTGGCCCTATTCGTGCTGCAATGCAGCATGGCTCTACCACTCATAAATATCTGTTCATTTTTAATTAATAAATGTAACATATGTACTTTACAAGTAAAATGCTCCTAAATAATTTTTCAAAAATGCGAAGATGTCGCAGTAAATGTATCGTTTTCGTTTTTGCCAACGGTACAGATCCTCATTCCGATTAGTAAAATTAAAACAGCAATAATTTTAAGACACCTAAATATCCGTGCGAATATAATGAGAGCCCATCTTTCCAATAATAGCTGTGTTTATAACGCAATAAACTAAATATATTTGAGGCGGCGCGTGACGCTACCCTAACGCGCTTTGACACGCAATTAAAAATGACAGATGATGCGCCGCCATCTTGCTTTCGAAGCTCAAAGACACCGCCGGCACTGTTGACGCGGTTTCGAGGTTTTACAGAGCTTCTGTAAAAAATTAACACATTCTTTGCTTGTTAAGCTTGACAAAGTTACGTTTAACTCGCATAGCGACGTCAGTTACGCGGATATTACCAAATTATGTGTTCTAATTATGAAATGATGGATGTATTTTTTTTTAAACGTACAATACGCAAATGTAATACAATAAACAGTAATAAATACAAAATTGAAAATAGTGTCAGCAGCCTGTCTTTCGGAGCAGAAAGTGAAAGATAGTGAAACAATGTCGGTTTAGTGTTTAGTGGTGGTGGTTCTAGTGATGAGAGACCTCATTGTCGTGCCCCTCTCACCGTATCTGAGTTACGGTATCAGTGTATTAGATCTCCTATCTAGATCTAGAGTCTATAGTAATATGAAAGATAAGAAACAATAACGGCAAATAAATAATAAATATATAAATACGCTAGACAATACACACAAATCATCTGGTCTCAAAATAGAGCCTTCCCTGTGTTTTAAGAACCAGATGACGACTACTAGGACCGTTTCCAGTACACCCAGACCTGAGACAATCTAGAAAAGTTCGTTCCTAAAAAAGTTCCTAAATTGACCCGACCGGAAATCGAATCCGGAACCTTCCGCGCTGGGGTAAATAAATAAATAATAACTATATTTGTCTGAAAAGGTTCGAACTGCTGTGGAGTAGACAGCGCTCAGGTCATGCAAAAGTAAAATTTGCATAAAATTACAATTAAAACACAATATAGGTAGTTGTTATAATCCAAGTGGGGTAATGACTCATTACGCCACGTGACGTGACGTGACCATTTTTTTTTCCAGAGCGAAACGTTTGTGAAATTTTGTAAAAAAAAGCTTATTTTACTATTTATTCAAAAACAAGAACATAAGAACAATATATTAATAATATGTAATTTGAATTAATCAACATTAGATTCACTTGCAGATGTGTTTGTTTTAAAAATATCGGCGGAGCAAATCGGGTTCAAAATGTCGAGTCTAGTTTTTAAGCAGGAATAGAGCTTATCACATCATTTGTTGATGTTACTTTTGGTAATTTTTTTAGAACTTTCAGAACTGCGACACTTAATTGTGTTTTGTCACTTGATCATACCTTATTCATTAGAGAAAAAATTATTTTGACAGGTGCGTTTCTTCGGGCGCATTTCGAATGCAATGAATATAGGTAGGGCCTAGGGGTACCCGTACGGTACATATTCATTACTGTTTGGACTGTTTGCAAAAGCGGGACATTTTTGCTCTGGCTGGGAATAACGAGACAGACAGCCTGAAAGCGGGACTGTCCCGCCCAAAACGGGACGTATGGTCACGTTAGTTACGCTTTAAGTTGTATTGGAGTGCTAAAGTTTTATTTATTGCGCGCACGTTCTGTCGTTCCTCCCCGAAAAATATAAATCAGGGTGATGTTTAAAAAAAAAAAAAAGATCTGTCTTTTCATTATACGCGTCCTATGTCGCGAATTTACTAGTCGAAACCATCAAATCTTTAATTTAAAAACAATTATTCAAATCAAAAATATATGTGATAAGTATCAATTAATTAAAAGCATTTTTTCATGGCGTTTTTAACTATATTATAAATGCCGTCTTGGAAGAGTATGACGCAACATGAATTATAGCGCGCTAGACAATATGGGTAGGTCCGGCTTTTTTAATGATACGGGTCCGAATGTGAATCCAGCTTTGCGGATACGGGTCCAGGTTTCGTGTCCGCGGACCTGTATTGGCAATATGGAAATTTGGTACCAACTCCCAAACCGGAGTTACGCAGTGTGCGGAGCTGGATCTGATGACTGATGTAGTACAAAAAAATATCTTTCCAGCTCCTTTAAGTTCATCCGTGTCCGTTATCATGTACCAACTCCTTGTGCGCGTGATCCGTCCTTGACGCGTTCCATTCCACTCCGCTGGAAAATATTTCTATTCCGAAGTATACGTGTCCGATTTTCGTTTCGATGTAAGTACATCCAACAGTACCACTAGGGATACGTGTCCGCGGATACGTATCCATCCGGACCTACCCATCTACTAGACAAGGACAAACGTTGAATCGAAGCTTATCAGCAGTACATTCTGATTTCAAGATTTCTACTCACTTCTATTATTTTCTATTATTAATTTTGTACTTACCTTTTTGAAACCATTTTTACCACGGTCATTACCACAACACTTTACTGCGCAATTGGGCGTTGTTACATATTTAATTCTATATTTTTTGATCCCCCTTAGACACAGGTCACGTACCTGCTTCCTGGTTATTACTAAACGAGTGCGCGTTGTTTGAGCGTTTGTGCAGATGGATGGCAGAACGTGCCTTTCTATATCAAGTCTCGTAGGCTAGGTTGTCTGTGAGCTGAGCGTCCGTGGGAATATTTTCACTGCTCGGAAACAAAAGAAAAATGTTTTGCCATTAGAAGGTCATGAGCATGACATCGATGGCGTAGTGATGTTCAAGCACAGAAGCACAGAAGGTTTGAAGTTTTCAGGTTGGATCAATTTAGTAAACGAGCTTTGTCTCGGATTTGGGTGTACTGGGAAACGCCCCTAATAGTTGTCGTCTGGTTCATATAGGACAAGGAATGTCTTAGTTTGAGACCGGATGATTGGTATTTATTGTCTGACGCACTTATATATTATTATGTGAATATGCACATACTATACACTGTTAGAATATAATTAATTGTAAAGTTGGTTATGACCATTTGCCTATGGTAGTCCACTGCTGGATATAGGTCTCTCTCAAAGCACGTCGGAATCCGATTTTCGGCTTTTTTTATCCAACAACTGCCAGTCACTTTGCGCAGATCTTCGCTCCATTTCGCTGTAGAACGCTCTACACTACATTATGTTCGCTCAAACGCGATCTTCGTAACTAGCAGAGTTGGTATTTTTTTTTAAAAGCAATGACTTAAGTCTTAATAGAATTACCTCGATGTCAAACTGTCGCACTAATTTTTTTAATGCTTCTCTAAGGGCCGTAAGATCAAGTGCAGTTTAAACTATGGATTTCGTAATCTACAATAAAATTTGATCGACAGTTTCATTCACTGTCCTAATATCAAATGGAAATAGTGAAGCGATTAATATTATTCCTTTCGTTCACAGTTTGTTCGTTCTTTTTTAAGATTCTTTGTCAATATTCGATAATTTAATCTGTTCGTAATGCATTAACTGTCATCGATCTTACGAAATAATCGAAGACAGAAGATTAAACTCTTCCGTCATTTAAGCTACCATTGATTTAACGGCCCTTAGACTTCATTTTTGACGTGAATAGTCGTTGGGAACAGTCTTTGGAATAATCTCGAATCAAGACTCATAATGGACGCAGTCGCAATGAGTTGCCGCTCTTATCACCTTACGTTTAACGAATTTACGTCTCTCAGTCTATCTCATTGAGCCTAATCACGAGTAAAACAGCTACAGCAAGTTTAGCAAACTCGCGCTGTCGGTGTAATTCGTGTGAGCTCAAGACCGGCTCTACGTACAAATCATTGTAGTATTGAAATAATTATTTGCAAAATACTCGTAAATCTTAAGGCAGAAATTTTGACGGCAGGGATCTCAATTTTTCTAACTGACTACAAAACGTATGAAAGTGATATTTGGTAATCTGATTCTTCATTTCATTGACTTTATTTTGACAGTTGCGGTACACGATTAACTACAGGTACACGGTTAACTTTAGTAACACAAAAAAAATATCAAAGAAACCTCTTTTAAATCAAAGATTTACATTTTTAGAAGTAACGGGACTGATTCATGTTTCTAAGTTTTCTGTATAGTTTTAATCTGAACATATTCTTCAAAATGACAGTTGGATTTTTTTTAAGTAATTACAGTTTTTAAAATAAACGAAAATAACTAATTTTTCTTTTTTTTTGTAAGATAGTGCTCGCACTTTTACATACACCAGAAGGTCTATTTTGGATGAAATTATTATTTATCAATGCGTAGCCTTAAGTATTTTATATACTAATATTCACAAAAATAAAAATAATTACGTCATTTTCAGCGGTGCATTGTAGTACTGTGACTCTTCCCTAATCACACACTTTAGTACAAACCTAGATAGAACCTAGTTCATCAAAAAACGGACACATTAAACGGACTCTGGCTTTTAGCGCAGACAGCGTATTATGCAATGAAGTACGCGTTATGCGCCAATACATTTGGAAGTAGTGAGTCGACACATCCGGCACAGTGAGCGGAGTTGGCGCAATTGTGCGGAGTAGCACAGTGTTATATGAATAAAGAGAGTATATGAGTTGTTTTTTTTTATTAATTTTAAATGTCAAAATATAGAAAGGCAAGTGAATGGTAGTAAAGTAGGAAGATAAGGACGATATATGAGTTTTAAACATAGCCCTCCTAGTGCTAGCTGAAGAAATCGTCAAAAGCACTCTTATCCCTCGAAGAAAATGTGGTAAATGTTAACTCTGACGAACGATAAGAGCTGTGTAATGATTGAATGGTTAGCGCTCCGTTCTCTCTGTGAAACTTAATCCTCGGCGCGCATCCTTCTGTCTTTGGGATACAGCATGATAGTTGTATGTAGAAAATAAAACAATATTTTTAACTTGAAACTATTTTATGTCAACATCAATTTTACGGTAGTCTTTACCGAGCTATTATACAGCGTTGAGCATTGTTTTAGCAAATACTTAATTTAATTAATACTTATTTTAAGCTTTTTTACAACGGCACTAAACGTGTTGCACACCACAGATAAATATAAATTTATTTTCGAAAGGAAACGCATACACATAATACAAAGACTTCGCGTTGTGTACGTCATGAATGAAACAACCAAAACATTGCGAAATAAGCGAATCCACCTGTAAATACAAAAACAACAAATATGACACATATTTTAATACCAAAAATAAGCCAAATACTTGAGTTTTATTTGATGTAAGTGTTTATGAATATCAAATAGTGTTCATAGACTATATAATTTCAGACAGCCTGTCACTACGAAGAGAACTAAATTAAATAAAATAAAATTTAGATGAATAGATGAATGAAACGGTGTTCAATCAGCTTATTTAATAATAATGTGTGTCGCATGTACAGGCAGTATTGGGCAAAATGTAATTGTTAAAATGTAATTAATTGTAAGAACATTTTGTAGGCAAATAATTACAATTACAAATTGTAATGGTAATTGTTTTTACAGTTACATTTTGTCCAATACTGTGTACAGGTGAGTCAGCTTATGTGATCGGTCTCACCATTACTGCTCGGATACAGCCTCTGGAGTTATTTACAAAGTCTATATGATAATATTATTCCATGGCTTATTCTATATAAGTGGCATATTTGCAGTTGGACTGGCTTATTTATGTTACCTATGCAAAGTTTATAGGTATTTTCACTATATTATGAGGAAACGCATTAAAGGAATATGATAGCGGTTCTAGTACTTTTGTGTGGGTTTCCATTTCAAACGAACTAAAGTTTTGACCGCCGTGTGGAACACTGCTGAACAATATACAATGATTTACAAATTGAGTATTAGAAATGGATATGTCCGGATGAATATGTGTCTCAATTCGTTGCAATACTGATGAATGAATGTTAATAATCAATATAATATCGAAGTGTAAATCAGACACCCATAACGTGATAGAACACCTACGAATGAAAACTTGATACGGATTGCGTGCACGGGGACTATAGGGTTGCCACTCGTACCTTATAATAACATATTGGACGATATTTTGGACAAATAAAACTTTATATATATATATCGTGAGAGCATTAAAGTACGTTGAAAAACTTTATGTTACTTATTTGGACTTTTTAAGGTTTTATTAGTTTCTAACAAAACTAAGGTTCTGGTGTTTGAAAGGGAAGCTGTACAGACGAAACGTGAGATTTGGGTGACATGGAAAATGTCTAGAAAAAGTGAACGAAATTGTGTAACTGGGGAGTGCGTTTTCGAGGGATGGAAGAGGTGTTGGATATGGAGAGACGGATAGCAGTTGGCAATAAAGTGGACGGTGCTCTGTCCGCATTAATAGGCAGTGTGAATATATCTAACACAGCCAAAATGGCCATACGCAATGCGGTGTTGATTCTAACTTTATTGTACGGTAGTAAGACCTGGATATGCCCGAAATCGAGTAAAAGTAGTAAGATAAATGCAGTAGAAATGCGATCTCTTAGAAATATGTGCGGTGTCACCCTTGCGGACAGGATAAGCAATGAAGAAATACGCAAGTATGACAGGCTTGCACGACAGTGTTATTATAAAAATGAAGAAAGGAATGCTTAGATGGTTCGGGCACATAGAAAGAATGACTGATGAAAGACTGACGAAGAAAATCTACAGAGTGAAAGCTAGTCGTAAAAGAAGCCAAGGAAGACTTATATACATACTTCGGCTAAAAATTAGTAAAGTAATAATTTATTTCTACACAGTGTACCTTCCTAGTTTACTTCTTTACCATAGACAACTAAGTATTTATTTGCTCAGCAAAGAAGGTAGCAACCCTAGCCAGGATCCATAATAATTATACTTATTGTTAGTACCTACATACACTGTTGTTCGTGCGTAGTGTCAAATAGTTACACGGACATAGGATAAGGATTCAATCCGTAGTATGTACTAGATTAATTAGTTGTATGTATTTAAGTATATCCGGATACATAATCTTCACAATATCGAATTTACCCATCATTATTGAGTATTACAATAAATAAAAACAAGTTATAACAATTCAGGAATATTGGCAATCATATTAAAGAAGAAGAAATTATTTTAATAATATACTTAGTTTAGGTCAAGAAGTTAGTTCAGAAAAATTAGACAATGTATTTCACACAAAACACTGAATTTTTGTATGACTCATGATACTACGATTCTAAGTGTCAAAATTCTCCATTCATTTGTATTCGAATATTAATTGTGTAGATTTTATATGACAGAAAAATATTATGTGGCTTAGATCTCCTACAAAAAGAATGTCAAAAGTTAATTTTTAAAAGTAACCGTTTTGAAGATTATTCGATTTACTGAGTTATAAGTTATAACCATCAGAATGCAATTCATTGATTGACGAAGGCATTTCTTCGTTATCAGTATATTTTGTAAAACGAATAAATATATTCTTGATCCAACAATTCCTTTTTATTAATGTATTATGGGAGCAAAGGCCGAACAGCCACCACCGAGTAGCCAATAATCCATATTCAGCTCGACATACATACGTGCAGACTCATTAAAGAATCTACAACCAACATTAAAAGTAGTTGCTCGAAATGAAATCTCAAAAGATGATAATGGTTCACAATGATTGGAATATTTACATACTTTTTTAAATATGTGGCGATAAATAATTACTGTATGGTACACAACAAATGTACAATTTTTCTATGACGAAACATTCTAAATAAACCAAGTTGCAGTCATTTTTTCATGTTCCGTTAGTTATATCAGCTTTATGAGAATTTATTTAGCTCAAATACTTGCAGTGGCTTGATGCTGACTTTAAAAATAATTTAAGTTTGACATCAAATTTGGCACAATGGAAATAAATTAAGATAAAATATTATATACGTTACGTCACTAAGTCAAAATATTTACAAAGAATTTTTTACATTCGCTATTAATATTCACAATAAATCAGATTTATTAACAAAAAGTACATACATATGTTAATATTTACAAACTTATCACAATATATGCAATAAGTTATAACTATAAGTAAAGCCAATTTAATAACTCAACATCTCAATTTCTTAAGATACATTTCTTACAATTAAAAACCTATACTTAATATTAGTTTTTTGACATTTTTAAAGTAACCTGAGTTGTAGTCGAATGTAGAGCGTTCAAAAAGTTCGAAAATATTATAAATTCTTCCCGTCATTGAGATATTTTTTTTCTTTATTTTCTTATTTCGACATAGACATTTCACGCTAGTCTGGGAAAGAGAGATATTTATAAAATTTGCTATATGCTGAGGAGGAAAGATACCTACTTATAAAATTTGCTATTTTCTGGGATAAAAGATACTTAGGTATATGCAGTGCTATCTCTGACAGTGTATCTGTCTTTCCACATTTTCAGTACTTGTTTGAAGTTATGTACATAATTGATGGGATCATACTATTGTGAATGCTTTATTATTATCACTAATCAACTTGTTTTTCTAAGAAAAAAGGAGGAGGGGAATTCCCTTTGGTGGAACCGTAACAACGACCGGAAGTCAGTGCGATAGCGAGAGGAAGCAACAAACAATTGGGTAGTTGACAACTAGCCAAATGAGTTACTTTTTATCATATTTCAAAAACGTAATTTTGTATAAGAAGTGCCAAAGGTTATGAACGATGACATAGATTTTCTGTCATTGAAAATTTTTTTTAATTAATAATTAAAATTAATAAAACGGGTAGTTTCTCTTTTGCAACAATATTAAGTTTTATATATTTCCATTTAATAATTATTATATAAAGGAAGAAATTAAATTACAAAAAAAAATGTAGGTTAAGTTATGGATTCAAAGGCAGAGAGAATAAATTGTTCAAGGTAACTTTTACTTATAGGATTACAAGTAAAATAATAAAAAAAATCAAATAAAATCTAAAGGTAAGTTTTCTCGTTCCGCTAAAGTGTTTCAAAACCTCTGAATCAATCTTCGATCAAATAAACAGGGCTGCTTTTACATTTAATAAAATCGTACAATTTATTTGATAAATACTACATTGAATAAAGATATTTGACCAATGAAATACCACTCTTATTAGAAATGGTCTCAAAATTAATTTTGTTCTGCCTCGACGCTCTGTCAAGTTATTTATGGTATGTTACGTAACTTTTTGAACGTCCCACTGAGAATGACTGACAATTTGAAAACAATTCGAAGAGTTTTTGGCGGGATTTTATGGGGAGCGGTTGGGCGTTTATTTTAATTATTTACAAATTGTTACTAGCGGATATTGTGATGTGAAATTGGCGTAGTTTTGTGTCCCAGTGTCTACACTATTGTGCATTATTGTGGAATTGTTGAAATAAGTGCTAATTTAGTAGCGTGACGTTGAGACTTTTATAGTGGCCTAGTCTGGCTCAGTGGAACATACTAGAAAGTCTGCCTCAATATATTTGTCGCCAGAAACTCCAAGTGACATTAAATTATATTACGTCGACATTTTGATCAAATAATATGATGTTAAATATATGAATTAAATAATCTATTTACTACTAAAGACATCGGTTATATGGGGACAGAAAGAACGTTTTACCTTCTTGTACTAAAAAAAAACAATTCAAAGAAAGTTGATTATGGTTAACATCATTGTAGTCCGTTTATGTAATTTTCCACTAATTAAATAAGATATTTATTATTCGAGAGATCGGTCTCGGTCAACTAACTAGCATCGAATTTATTCGGAATCGATTTGGTGCTAGTTCGCCGACGGAGACTGATCTCTGGAATATCCTGAGAATGCTTCGTTAAGAGGCAAAACACGTGTCGAATGTCGATTAGTGGGTTTGGGATTTTTGGCGAAAGATAGACAAAAATTATAAGAATTTATGATATGAAATGGATTTCAGCAAAGTAACACCTGAGTCTATATATACCAATATTGTAAAGAGATAAACTTTGTTTGTTTGTATGTAATGGAACTCAATAACTACTCAACTGATTTCAAAAATTCTTCCACCTATAGAAAGTTACATTTTCAACGAGTAATATGGGCTGTATTTTATTTTGACAAAACATTCTACCGGAACCAAGCCGGAGCGGGTCGTTAGTACAATATAAAGAGATTAGAAATTGATACTTTTCTTAAACAATTTATCAATATTATATATAGCTTCTGAGTAAAAGTTATACAACATAAAATTTTACATGAAATTGCTTGTATTCCTTCATGCTGTAACTGCATTGTTGCAGTTACGAGGATTTGAAGCCTAAGAAATAAAAAGTTTCTTAAACACTTCTTGTAGAATCGTAAAAAATCGTTTTCTACATTTTTTTTTTGTATCGTTTTACACAAAATTAGAAGCTCTTTTCAGATAAACGAAATACAATACATATGTTGTTGTTCAAAAAGTTTTTAGAATTTTTATTTTTTAAACCACGATTAGATTTCAGCTGTTATTTGAATGGACATAGTGTATTGAATCAACGCTCACTGGAGTCAAAACATGATTTTTTAAGCCTTGAATCTTGTCTCTTCGAAACAGAAAGTAGTATGTCATTGTGTATTTACGTATGTATGAAAATCTTTAACATAATTTACATTCTCTTATTAAATATATATCACATTCGATTCTTTATTCCTTACACGTAATTGCACTAATCTTCACTCAGAATTAAACTTACACTACAAGTTCAAAACACGGTTTCAGTTTGGCAGTCCGTTGCTGTTGTCATTCTCCTTTTCGACCCTAGAGTCCTGAGACCCCGGGCGTTGCCATAATCACGAATGCGAATGACCCAGACTTCCATGAGTATGATGGTGGTTCGTGGCCAGGTGGTGGAAGTATGGTGCGTAGGGAGGACCCGTAAAGGGATACGGAACTCCGTGAGAGTAGAGAAGACCTCCCGGGTAGGGTCCGGAGGGAAATCCTCCGGCTGGTGGCGGAGGAACTGTTGGACTGTTAACATCCATCCCCGGATTCTGTTTTTTCCATTTCGTGCGGCGATTTTGGAACCAAATTTTGACCTGTAATAAAAAAATTTTTTTATTCAATCTTGAATTATTATTATAAAATGCTTTCATCTCTACTATAATTTTAGTTCTACTTAATGACGTTCATGATTATTTTGAAAAGTTTTAAGGGAGCTATAGAATTAATAATTTTATCTAAAACTCGTAATCTTTAAAATTAATGGTTTTCTCTATAAATTTGTTACTCTTGATATTAATGACATGTACTTTAAAATTAATAGTCTGCCCAATAAATTTACTATTTTTATCCATTAAATAAAATAAACCTCAAAATTAACAATTTCGCTTTAAACTTTTGTTTACAACTTTCATCACTGAAACTTTAATGTTGTAGTGTAATGGTAACAATGGTAATATAATAATAAATGGTTAGGAGGCATTTGTGATGACAAATACGGGCTTAATTTTAGATTGCTTCACGTTGGGTAAAATTTTAAAAAATTCTTTTGTAAAGTTGTACAACATGACGGTATATTTATAACACAAGACAATCTAAATATTCAAGATTTAAAGTGCCACTTTACAGGTTTTCATTTTTTTCGTTATTAATTTTATAGTTTCTGTATGAACACTCTTTTTGGTCAGGTTATGTTAGGTTAGTATTTGTACCACAACGTGCGAGCCGAGCGAGCGCAGCGAGCGTTCCGCAATAGCGGCCGGCGAAGTACCAGATCATAATCCGCTTTATACATGGAGCGATATTTAAATAGGAGACCGCACTCTGAGCAGATAAAGTCGAAGAATTTAAATTTAATACATCTCTATGCCCCTCCATCTCTATTAATTTTTTGCTGTTGGCAATATCTATATATAGCAATCTTATAATATTAGTAGATGTATTTCGGAGTTATTTCCAAGAGTTAAAAAGAGACAGAAATAATAATAATAATAAACAGCTTTTCAAGTTTGTTCATTTATTTTACAGAGAAATTAATTTTTCATAGCAAAATCTAATATTTTAATTGATTCCTTATATTTTTTATAGATGCTAAGATTATTTTTATATTTTTAATGAAGGAGTAACATTTAATTGTATCGTTATATTTTTATGTAGTAATTAATAGCAATTTTGTCTATATTTTCACCAATTTTGAAGACATTTTAAATGCATCCATATCATATTACCATATCAATACCATATCATATACCAATGAGCTACGCTCATTTCTTTTAACATTATCAGTATCAGTATGTAATATTAGGTATTTTTCTTTTAATATTATTATTATCAGCATATATATGGAATATCACTTAAACAGCCAATTATCAAGGTAGACAAATTCTAAACTATGAACAAGATGGTACACTCACAGATTAAAACATCTTACACTAAATATCGAGAAGAAATGAAACGATTGAAGTTACAGAAGAGTCCTACATATGACTATATGAGTATGTGCGATGTTAGCGCAAGCTTAAATATAGTAAATGTGTATGCATGTAAACTAAAGACTGCATAGATATCAAAGTCTGTCAAGTGCGTCCAGTAAAAATATATTTAAATTGCCATAGAACTATATTGGCAGTGAGATACCAAATACGAATGATGACAAGGGAAAATTTCTTAACTTTTGAACCAAAATAATGTGATAGATTAAGGTGTTATTTTTCATCAAACATCAATTAAAAGCTGTTTATCTTTTCCTGCAGGTCTTACAATTGGGTCAAAAGATAGAGCTTATTACCTATATCGGTAATTCTATCAGTCAAAATCCTATTCCGGTTCAAATGTTCTATCGAGTACCAATTTATTACTAGAAGCGCTGTTAAGATGTGATTTTGTTGCTCCTTGATACTCTGCCTACTCCAAATAAAAATAACGAGAAGATATATGTATCCACGTTATATAAATAACTAACCTGTGTCTCCGTCAAACTCAGGCTCAAGGCCAAATTAAGCCGCTCACATACAGACAGATATCTCGTCGTCTTGAACTTATTCTCCAGCGATACCAGCTGCTCGTATGTGAATGCCGTTCGCGCCCTTCTCGGCTTTGTGCCGCCCTTAGAGTCCCTAGAGGAACTGCTCTTCCCTTTCTTCGAGCTGGAGCTAGTGGGAGACTTCGGTTCACCATTTTCGTCCAGGTCTGATTGTGTCAGGACGTCGTCATCCATGTTGGATATCTGGTCGTCAGTTTCCACTTCATCTGTTTCAAGATCAGAATGTTGGAGGTGGTCTTTAACTGTAACAATAGAAATATTTAATACACATAAATGATTGGATTGACAAAACCAATAGGCTATTTAATATAGGTATGTTTAATAAAGACGAGCAGTGAAAAAATATTTATAATGTATTGAAAGATTTATAAGTCATTACAGACAAGCAGAGGGAACGAAGGTAGGATAAAGTCTGACTCCGTTAGTCCTAGCTAAAGTTGCCAGAGGGGCGCGGCATTTGATTGGATTCCCGACTCCCGACAAAATAAAAAATGTAATGTATCAAAAAAAAATTGAATGTAGCGCAAGGGGCAAACAACAGCGGCTGTATATCGATTACTACCGTCTTCAGGAACTATCGGAACATCTGCCTAAAGACAAAGATAAGTGAAAAGATCATGTTTAAATCAAATCTATACAATATGTAAAAATTAGTGTAAAAAAATGTTGCACTAAGTAGGTAGTTACTGCAAATACATTAATGACATTTGATAATGGAAAGTAAATGTCTAATTTCTAATGTCAAAGTCCAATTAGACCTACGTTGGTCAATCATGCGATTTTTAATTAATGAATATTACCTATGGTATTGATTTATGTACGAGTATATAGATAGTTCTTATGTAGAAAGTTAAAACTTGTGGATTTTGACATAAAAGTACTAGGTTTTCATCCAAATTCATGGGTAATGTTTATTTCTCCCGACAACAAGTCCAAAATTGGACTTTTTGGCGGGAATGGGAGAAATGCGGTTGTCATTTTATTTATATTTTCTATTTTTTACATTTTTGGGAGTTTTAAAGTTCTGTGTAAGTGAAAAGAATGGAGTAACTTTAAATAAACATGTGTAGCTGAAGTTCTCGCGCTCTTCCAAGAAGTCCTATAAAACTTCAGTATAGTCTACTATCACTTTACTGGAGGAATTTTACGATAACGATTCTACTTATTAATACAATACGTGACATTAGCAAATGCGCTAATCTGCGCGCCATGTAATTAAGAAAGAAAAAAAAAGTCCAAAATTACGACATTTAGGTATAATTGTATACCGATTATTTGTATTTTTTATTGGGCAACCATACTCCTAGCGCTGAATAATTTTATTATATTTTTGTCTAACGATATCCGTTCAAAAGCAATATTTAAAAGATACCGGCCAAATAAATACCTGCAAAATTAATATTAAAATAAATATACCTACTTAAATATTAATGATTTATATGCAAGCATTTTAAAACCGTGTAAACAAATACATAAATAATGGAATTGTTTTAACCTAGCATCGGCCTTACATAAATCCAAGGAGTGAAATCATAAATCATTCAGTATAATAGTTTCCTCATAATTCCATTTTCATAAAAATCTTCATGTTTTTCAGATGATATAATAGCCGTTTCCGCTTCCTTCTCCGTCGGCGGCCGAGTTTCCACTGCGAAATAGTTTTAAAACCGCTAATAATTTTTAATGTTGCCACATTCGCAACGTCCGGAAACATTAAAATATTATTTACGACAGTTTTGTGTTTAGTGAAATTAGTGAAATGATACTAATAGCGGGGAGGATGTATAAATATTGTGAAAATAGGCGCAGCGTTTATGCCATTAACATTGAAACACAAAACTGAATGGCTTTCAATACCACTCAGTGCACACTCTCGACTGGCGACTGTCGCATTATTTATTTATAATATATTTTAAGTAAAGTTTTTATAATCGATTTAAATTTTTTTTTTAATTTTTGTATCTTAATTTTTAAAGATATTTTTTTAAAACAGCCATATACATTTTGAACATCGATTGGTTCTACATGTCATAAGAATTGGCAAAACGATATTTTTTAATAAATACTTAAAATAATTATACCAATTGCATAATCCCAAACTAGGTTCTAGGCTTATACTCGTTGATTACTTATTGTAAATAATCAAAGCTTGAACTATAAGTATTATAAAACGAAGCGGAGGAGCACCCAGTAAGAAACACCAAGACAAATGCCCGATTTCACCGACGCTATATACCTAAGTTGTCGCATAAGTATGTACACCCTAGATTTAAAGAACCCCTAAACCGGTTCTTAGATAATATTCGTTTTCACCAATCTAACGGTTCCCTAGTAATGGCAGACATAGTTGTGACATTTTATTGTTTTCATAGTTCCCAAAAGGTTATCAATAAAATTTCTACATAATATTATAAATTATTCTTCATATTGTCAAAACTAACACACAAAACTGTCATATACTCGAGTTTCTAAATTTTCGCCTAGGTATGCGAGAGCTTTTGACATTTCCATTTTGAAAAATAAGATTTCTAAATTAATGGTCGGGAATCTAAGTTCGGAGTTCCATCGGAATTCCGTGTTATATAATAAACCTCATTATTAAAACACCAAAAATAATTTAATACCTTTGCAAAAAATCTTATGGAAACTTGAATCTTTATAAAACACTTGGGAATCCTACATAAAACCTAACATTCATGAGTTAGGCGCCTCAATTATTTATAATTTTTTTACATAGGCGGGAGAACTGAATATGTGAGAACAAATTATTATTATTTTAAGAGCCTCTTTCAACTGTCTCTCATTATCAAAATCTTGGAATTTTATTACATTAAAGACAAATGAAAACATACTATCGGAAACTCGCTTGCAAACTACATTTTCTCGTTCCAAAATGTAAGTACTCTATTAATGTCGTATAAAAATAGACTTTGTCTGTAAAGAAACTGAGTTTACATTAGGTTGAAAAATGTTGTCAATTAGGATATTTCATGTAAAGGAAGTTGTCCACATAACGCGCCACGAATTAGAGCGACAAAATTACGAGCAGATGTCGCGATGACTGATATATGAGTACGCTTGCGACGGTGGCTGACTAAATACGTCTAAGAAAAGTATGTGCGCCATCAATAGCTATTAATATATTAATCACATTACACTGAGTAGCATAAAAGCAAATATTATTTACAATCTTAACATAGTGACACAAAAATAAAATTAATTGAAAGATGTGGACCGTCAAGCACAAAACGATTTAATTACACTGCAGAGTTGCCACAGAAATTACCAATTTTGATAATTTTAAAGAGAATCTTACAGCAATTAATATTATTTAAAAAAGTTTAAAATTAGTAATAAATTAAAAAAACATGGCAACCAATAAACATTTTTTTATCATTAATAATAAATATAATTTTAGCACAGCATTAAATTAATTTTGTTGTCGTTCTTAAATATTAAAACGAATCGGATGTGACGAAAGCGACGTGCAACAACTTCTTGACGAACTTCACACCGTAGCTGCGACAAAATGGTGGCGGGAGAAAAGTCGACGGGGCACTTTTGCTCGAGCCTTCGCCGGATTAAGTAGTCTCTATTGTCTATCTAGTAGAATTAAATTGTATCTAATAGATTATATGTATATATATATGTCAAACAATAAAAGCATATGATTGAATAAAATAGATATATGTATGTTGTAACTGTAAGTAATAAGTGTAGTCAAGAATAGAGGAAAAATTATGCAGAGAATATTGTTTTATTAATTGTCTGATCAAATATTTTGTTACATGTAGGTGACTGTTAGGATACTCGGCAACTAAAAACATTTACTTACTGCATTTGTCTTTTAATTTTATGTTTAAATTATACATTTATTTTATTTTACTATTAACACATATTTTAGACAATTGTCTTTATTTGAACAGATACATGTAAGAAGTAAAAAGTAAATATTAAATAAAATATTAGAAGTAAATGAAGGAATGTAGATAAGTGTAAATGAATTAGTAATTAGGTAGGTAGTTGTTTGCTAAATATAATATCTCCCGTAGTTTCAGACCATATTACAAAATGTTTATAGTTTATCTTATTGTGTGTCACTTACCTTTGCCGCCAGACTGTTAAAGTAATTTAAAACAAATAAACGTTGTAAGCAGACCGTTTGTCTGTCTGTAACCAGTTAACTTGTAACCGATAGGCGGCATACCTCGTTAATTGACTCACATTGCATTAAGTACATGGTTAAAAACTTTTAATAGACATACATTACAAGCTATATACAGCTTAATTGGCCTGTCACCTCAATTTCAATGAATAAAAAAGCTATTCTAAATTGTCTTTAGTCCAGTGGTAAATTTGCGTATGAGCTGATTGGGCTATAGCCCAGAAAGAGTAGAAATGTCTTGTGAATATTGTTAAATCGCCGAAGCAAATAATCATAATAGAAGGTTTTTACTTTCGTATAAAGTAAAACCACACTACTGGCAAAATTATAGTAAAGAGAACGTTGCCGGTGTGATTATATAATTATAGCTTGTTATAAAAGTCTGCATAACCTCAAGAGCTCAAATAATATGTTTCAGATGTATAGCAGTCATGTTAATGTCGCGGTACCTAACACATATCAGTCACATACGGTGTTGTAGTCGCGATTACAGAAACACTCCTATATGACAGAAAACTTAAGGTTGTATAAATTCCATATTTAACGGTCTTATTTTCTAAGATATACCACGCGACCCAGAAACTAAACAGATTTTATAGTAATAAGTACATCTCAACGTTTAACATTTACATTTAAACACTTTAAACACCTATTCAACTTATTTTGAGCTTTGAAACTACTTGACTCAAAAAATTTTAAAACATCTAGTTTTTTTTGCTTCGGGGATCGTTGGGCTGGGAGCTTCTTCCGTCAACGAATCAGTTTGGCTATCGAAGAGGTAATGCTGCCAGTCTACTGAGCACCCTAAGCATTGATAGCTTTCTAAGCGGCAACTTTGAGGAAGTCTATTGTTTAAGATAATGCATAGTTTGAAGTTTGTAAATACTCAAGTAATTCACACTTTACTTCGTTGTTTATAGGAAAATTATACGAAATTCAAATTCCATATGTACCTATCTAAAAATTTCTTTAACAAACTACGTCATTTTTTGAATATGGAATGGAGCTCTTTAAACAACTGAACGAATTGAGAGGGTGGGAAGAGTAGGATTGAGATTCTTAAAGCAAAATGTGAGCTTTTAACATTTGGACGACATCGTTTGTGTTTTTTAAAATATTTCTGTTAATGTACAACAAAATTATTAATTTAATAAAAAATGTTTCATTCAGCAGCATTCAGTTTAAGGAAAAATGTATGGTATTCGCTAATATAAACGAGAACTTCGAAACGAAACTTTCTTTTCGACTGTTAAATGAATACGTATGTGTATATATATATATATATATTTATTTTTTTAAAAAGGTGGCAACGAGCAAGTCACGTGATCGTAAGTGATCACGGCTGCCCATGGACATCCACACCGTCCGGGGAATCGCGGCCTCTACCACTCTTTTGACTATTTCTACTCTAGCACTGTTTCTAATTGACATCTTAAAACTAAGCATCCATTTCCCATCGACTGGTTTCTGATATTTGTAAGAGACTGGTCGAGGCTTCGGGAGACCGCCGGGCTGGCAGCTTCTTCCGCCAACGAATCAGTTTGGCTATTCAAAGAGGCAATGCTGCCAGTCTGCTGGGTACCTTGAGCAATGACAGCTTTCTAAGCGGCAACTTTGAGGAAGTTTATTATTTAAGATAATGTGTAGTTTTAAGTTTGTAAATATTAACATATGTATGTACTTCTTGTTAATGTAAATAAATGTTGTATGATAAAAAACTAAACATTATCTTAAATAATTTACTTTCTCAAAGTCGCTGTTTAGAAAGCTGTCATTGCTTAGGGTGCTCAGTAAACTGGCAGCATTATCTCTTTAATCATGTAGTGTCTTTATAAATTCTATACGATAAAGTGTTTAATTGAGTATTTTTCCTTTGCGTATGTTTTTTCTAAGTTTATAGTTGCAGTAGAAGTGTCGACTTTTTATCGTCAAAATGGTATCTCATAACACGAGTCCTGGTCTTGAAATCGTGTCAATATTGGTTTTAAACTTCTCTCCTAAACGTTTATTATATCATTTGGAAATATATAATTATCGATGTTATTTAATATGTATATGCATTAGTATAACAAATGCCACAAAAAGAAACTAACACATTTGCTTTAAATCCCCAAATGCGAATGGGGCTTTACGTACTTGTGTTACCTGTTCACAACACTTGTAAAGTACGTGTCGTAACTCGTAACCAGCCGTTAGTACAGTCGGATTTGAAGGCATTTAGGGTATAGCCGCGATAAAGCCAGGCTTCCGCACCGCAACTCCCCTATGGTACCTGCAGGATGGTGGATAACTGAAAACCCGTGTTGATAAACTATACACAGCTGTTATTTTCTCCCAGTAGGGATCACAGATACAAAAATACAAGAATGCTCGACTTCTCAACTCTCGCAGAAGCTACTGTATGATATTAATAAAACCAGCCAACTGAAAGTTGTACTCGCGCACCGAGGGTTTCATACCACCATACAATGTATACGTGATAAATATTAAAATTAAGTGCGAGACGGGGCGCGTCCGCGAACTCATCCCACTCACCCTGGTGAAGGACCTCCAATAGGTCCGAAACTAGTCGGTGCCTATTCCGATTGGACGTGAGTATAGCCTTATTCAATAATTAGTTTGTGATAAATATTTACCAAAAAAATATAAGTCGTATTCATAAACAAACTTTACTTTGCAGTTGAAAGCAAAAACTTAGTATATACTGGCGTATAGACGTACAAAGAGTGCGAGCGAGAACGTAATCTTTTATGATAGTGGCACGAGTAGGAAAGGGACAGCAAACGAGACGCTATTGTAACCCGTTTTAAACGACAGGTCGTCACAAGTCGTCACGCTATTGATGACGCTGTTGACTTATTTTACGTTATTCCTGTTTTATTTCAAAGAAGTACTGTATTTTTAATAATGGTTACGTGTTCTGTACGTGAATGTGGTATTACATATCGCAATAATCAAGGGTATCATTCATTTCATACGAACATAAAAAACGATTTTTACGTTCGTCTATACGCCAGTATCATGGAGCACCCAACCTATAGAGCAGCAATGTCATTTATTTTGTATGAAAACAAATTACGTCTGTGGTAAACACTGTTGCAGTTACTGGCGTTCTGTTTTATTTTGATCTTTTGCTGTTTTTGTCATAACACCGAATAGAGCAATAAGCCATTACATAAATATTTAAATATATGTCCAGTTTTGGTTATATACTACTTGATGCGGGCGAGAGTTGATACTTGTTAGTGTAAATAAACTGAGCAGTGGTGAATAAAATTGTCCGATATTTCATCTCTATAGGTTGAGTGCTCTATGGCCAGTATATACTAAGTTTATAGTTGAAAGACACGTTCTTTATACTCTCTAAAGGCAAACGTAAGTTTGTAACGGCAAAAAACCTATTATAATACGAAATTAGCGATTTTTGTATTTTATCCCTTAACTGAGCTGTGAGAATGCTTCTTGCCAAATTTCATTATCATTCCCCGACATGTTTAGGTCAAAGACTGTTTAATTTTTAATTTTTCTTATAAATACTTGAAAATGTTAACTAATGCTACATGCAGAGTTCCTTCTGCGCTCTCCCCAACCGGTGACGCTGTACCACCAGGGCTAACAGCAAAGAGGAGGTTTTTTTAGTCGGCTCGAGTCCGACACTAATCAGTCTGCGTAGAGTCCGGTTGAATGTCCGTGGAGATTTTCCCTTCTCAGAAACAAAAGCAAAAAATAGTACATAATATTATATGGGTTGTCAAGAGGTATCTTGCTATGAAAAAGTTTAAGTTAAGTATGTCATATAGTAATATAGTTTTAGCGACTAAAAACGGACAGACGCAATGGACGCAAGATCGACATTAAAATAGTTGAAAACTA
This sequence comes from Zeuzera pyrina, assembly GCA_907165235.1. Lineage (NCBI taxonomy): Eukaryota > Metazoa > Arthropoda > Insecta > Lepidoptera > Cossidae > Zeuzera > Zeuzera pyrina. Next base: position 3,862,284 of record OU015639.1, read on the forward strand.
AATGGTTTGTTTTAAGAATTTTTATAATATTTGTTACATATTGTCAACATTCGTAATTAAATGTTACAATCAAAAACGCTTGAGATTTACGAGTAGGTATTTTGCAAATAATTATTTCATGACCGATAAGCTGACACGAAATAGACTGACAATGCGAGGTTGCCATAATTACTATAGCTAACTGTTTTACTCGTGGTTACGCTCAATGAGATAGAAAGATAGGAAAATTCGTTTGACACACGGTGGTAAGAGCGGTAACTTATTAACCGTCCATTATGTGTTTTGATCCAATGTCAAAATGGTATCTCACTTTACGTTTAATTTATTAATCTGTGGTATCTCACGATACGGCATTTCAAATAAACTGGTCTCAATAGATGACAACACTGTCACTATGAAGATGTTGCTAGTAAATAATAATTTATTTGTGATTTAGTAAGTTGGTATTTTTGAATTAAAAAAAAGTCAATTGAGAATTACATGAGCTAGCAAAAGCACGTCTTATCATTATAACTCTCCATATCCTAAAATTCCTCCCACGCTACGTCGATATCCTTTAATAACGAAAAATATTTATATCTAGAATCTGACACCTACCTACAATTACGTATTATTCAATAAAAGTTTATAATGATATGAATCTAAGTCTGTCGTATTCTTACGCTGTTTTGACTGTATTAAATTGTACTTATGATATTATGTGTATTATGTATTTAATGTAACACTGTGTGTATTATACATAATTCTTTAATTATAATAATCGTATCTCGCGGGAAAACGTTCTGGAAGGACGGGTTTTTTGATAATGTCCTGCCGGAAGATAACCTGCGAGTCTTGCTGGCAGTACATGGTTGTCTGCTCTTTTCGGCAGTATGGTGACATTGAACTTGAACGCACATATATCACGAAGTTGTCAACATTTGCTCAATGTTTTAAGAACATAATAACTATAATAAAATACTTTTTCGAACTTTTTAATGTATTGAATATTCAAATCCCAGCAAAAAAAATCGATATCTATGATAGAAACTGTCCAATAATGCTGATTCGTATATATAATCATTTACCGGAGAATATTAAGCATCTAACTTACAACAAATTTAGAGTAGCTCTACACAAATAGCTAATTGATAGTTTTTATTCTGTCCAGGAGTACTTGAGTTCTTAGATTGACATATATACATATATATGAGTGTTTTTTCTTCATGATAATATACCCAATCATTGTGATCAATTTTGCATGCCAGAAATGGTGCATAACATGTCACATATTTATGCAAATAAATTATTTGAATTTGAATAATTAGTCATATTAATAGCAATTATTGTACACTTTCTATGAATATCCCACCGAACGCGAACTTTATTATTGTCCAAAACTCTGATTATAGCACCAAACACACTGATTATTATAGTTATCGCCAAAAAGTTGGCGACCCCATACATTTTCTTGTCTTACGCCATCTCGTGCCTACTGAAGACCAGTAATTCTAATGTACGTAAGGAAAAAAATACTAAAATTTTTTCATCCGAATTCGACCTTGAACTGTAAACTATTAAGTAACTTTAAAAAAGGTGCGTCTTTCTGGAAGGTCTCACAGTACTGCTAGCAGGACTCCGGTCGATACCATTAGCAAATTAAGAGTTACTTTTCAAATTTAAGTAACTTATATACTACTAGCGATCCACCCCGGCTTCGCACGAGTAGAATTTTTTTGAAATTAAAATACAGCCTATATTTTTCGCTGATAATGTAAGTTTTTATAGGTGAAAGAATTTTTGAAATCGGTAAAGTAGTTTTTGAGTTTATCCATTAGGTACATACAAACAAACAAAGTTAACCTCTTTATAATAATAGGTTGTATTACGAGAAAATTTATTGACTTAAATTTGTCGAACAATTTCGAATTTACCTGCAGAAATATGCTCTTTTGATATATGTACTCATTTATTGACATTTAGGTAGGTATATTATATAGCTATTGCCCGCGACTTCATCTGCATGGGTTTTATACGTGCGTCAATATTGTTTGCCCTGTCTGTCTAAAATATAAAAAAAATTTGGTCGGAAAATTAACTATAGCTAATTCGTTGCTAATAGCTATCCCGCCAACACCGTAAGTACAAAAAAATTTCATCAAAATCGGTTAAGCCGTTTAGGAGTAGTACCTGTTATGAACACGCGCAAGCCGGAATTTATTTTATTTATTTATTTATTATTTTATTATTATTATTCCTAATAACGATATAGAAAAAATACAAAGAAATTACAATTTTAGGCAATAGGTACAATTGGTGGTTTACAATTTCTTCCAGGCAACCTTAGGATAGAAATCGGACAAGAGAAAAAAAATTAGGCAGTATCTGATAGTACTATATTGATAAATATCGTCATAAATATACTTAATTAGCAAACCCGGCCCGTTTCACTGGGCGTTAGTTTCACTGGGCGTAAAAAAACAAAAAAAAAATTCTACTGATCCGATCGCTACCAAACTTTACAGGATCACCCGCTAGGCCAATCTAAAGATTCCCTGAAAATTTCATCGAAATCGGTCCAGCTGTTTCGGAGTCCATAAGAAACATACATACATCGCCTTTTATATATATAGTTAGATACGTAATACAATGGAAAGCAAAATATATAATGCATTCAAACATACAAAATAATTTATAAATATTTTATACATGGTATAAAATATACATGTGCGGTGTCACTCTTGCGGGCAGGATAAACAATGAAGAAATGCGCAAGTATGACAGGGTTGCACGACAGTGTTATTGTAAAACTGAAGAAAGGAATGCTTAGATGGTTCGGGCACTTAGAAAGAATGAGTGATGAAAGACTGACGAAGAAAATCTACAGAGCGAAAGTGAGTGGTAAAAGAAGCCAAGGAAGACCAAGGCTGACTTATGAAGATCAAATAGCCCGAGTGTTAGCAGACGGAAATGTCAAAAGCACTCGCATACGTAGGCGAAAATGTGTGAGGAGAATGATGAGATTTGAGGATGTATGTAAGGACTGCGACGCTTGGCGCACCGTCCTCTCTGACTATCCCGTTAGGGATACAGCGTGAAGATATGTACGTATGTATGTATAAAATATACATATCTATAATGTACAGCTGTGCTTATATAGCTCGTATAATATGTTGCCGGAAGTTCTCTAATCACTACTAGGTCGCTTCCTGATTATGCATACTAAATATAGTATGTAGGTCTATCCCTTCAATAAACACCCTTACAGACGCTACGAAGCACTTCTTGTAAGCATATTTCTACCTATAACCCACCCTCCAAATCCCAGTGAGGAAAGGCACTTGTAATCGAGAGGGCTTTATTAATTACAAACTTGGACCGCAAGCCTCCCACCACACCCCACACAACCCCAACACCCCCTGCGTCTATTGTCAAGCTATTAACGTCTTTAAGCTCTGTTTGCTAAAGTCAGGAATTCCACAGCGGGAAAATTATCGAAATTGAGCCTTATCTTTTGGGCGTAAGCGTTCCCACAATGAAAGGTGGCTTTGGTTTCCATCACAGGATTTTCGACTTAGGAACTATAACGTTGAAGTTGGTTTTCAATTGGTATATCGAACGAAAACCATCAATTTGTTAAATGAAGAAAATTGAGAAGTGTAATTTGGAAAGGATGCTTGGTTCGGTGATTTCGAAATGTCCCCCGTGTTCGCAGTCATGTCGAACGATATTGTGCCGTTTTGGAGTTAATTTTGGTAATGAATCTGGAGAACATTTTCTCAATCTGTAGTATGTGTAATTACCATATGATAAAATCACGATCGAAAAAACTTTTGCACTTTTGATAATACTAAAAATATTATATGCAAGCCGTATTTTTGTAATAGATAGGCTATTTATAGGCTATATATAAGGCTACATTTGACTATTAACTAACAAAATAATTAAAAGATAGATTTAGTAATCTATCTATATATATAAAAGGCGATGTATGTATGTATGTTCCTTATGGACTCCGAAAATTTTCAGAGAATCTTCAGATTGGCCTAGCGGGTGATCTTGTAAAGTTTGGTAGCGATCGGATTAGTAGAATTTTATTTTTTTATTTTTTACGCCCAGTGAAACTAACGCCCAGTGAAACGGGCCGGGTTTGCTAGTTATGAATAAAACTGCGAAAACTATTCTAAATACAATTAACAATTTATGAACTATTCGCTTTTAAACTTTAGTTATGCGAACAGAGTGGGGTTCCCTCTTACAACAGCACTGGGCAATGTCACTACGAATTTGATGCTACAACTCTGTAACGTCATCTGCTTCTATCTCTAGCTTATCGCCAGTTTGTCCCATAACTCTTATTTTTGGCAAGAAGGTTTTATCTGAGAAACTACACAATGACTTAAAAAAAATGTTGTAACCTCAGAAGGCAGAGTGGTACAGAGCGGTAGAGCCATGCTGCATTGCAGTAAGAATTGAGCCGGCTTAGCCGGTGAAATACCACCCTCTCACAGAATATCGGCGTGAAATAACAGCATCTATTGCTATTGTGTTTCGTTTGGTGAGTAAAAGTGCTGGTGGCCCATACCTCCCCTCCCCCTCCTTTCCCTCCTTTCCCTAAAGGCTGGCAACGCACCCTTGAGTCCGCGGACGTTGCAGGTGCCCATCAGGTGCTCTATCAGGTGACCCGCTTGCTCGTTAGCCCCCTCTTTTATAAAAAAAAAGGCAAAGCAATTATTTATTCATGTCTGCTTTTGAGACATCACTACTGTTTTTGTAAAATAATCTCTAATAAAAACGATTGCGACAAACAATATAAGCGGTAGTGTCGCAATTATATTCAGTTTTCCAGTTCTGAAACGGTACAAAAGAGAACTAGACTTTAACAAAAGTTAAATTAAAAGCTTAAGAACCTCCAACAAAAAGTAATTGTTAATTTTTGTCGTTTATTATTTAGTTATAGCTGATATAATGCCATCCGCTCGCAGGCCAAATAAAAAAGAAAGATGTAACGCTGCGAGCAACACAGCGAGGCGTAACAGTGAGGAGTGTCTGAGGAGGATAAACTTGTGTGGTACGTTGCCCAGTGTCATATTGGATTCCTAGTAACTATCGCAGTTATTATAAAAATAACGTTATCATTGATAACATTATTCTACTGATAATGTTACTTCATAAAACGATGTTGCGCATTGCGCAGATACGACCCCGTACTGTTATCCACCAGTAGGTATTAGAATTTGTTCGCAACTTACATAGTTTTTCCTTGGAACAATTTGTTCATTATCCTTTTTTTTTATTAAAGAGGGGGCAAGCGAGCAAGCGAGTCACCTGATAGAAAGTGATCACCGCCGCCTATGGACACCCGCAATGTCCGGGGAATCATGGGTCCGTTACCAGCCTTTAGAGAAATAAAGGAGAGGAGGGGAAGGAGGGAAGGGGGAGACGGGACACCGGCACTCTCACCGAACGAAACACAACAACAATGCTGTTATTTCACGCCGATATTCTCTGAGAAGGTGGTATTTCACCGGGCGAGCCGGTCAATTCGTGCTACAATGCAGCATGGCTCTATCACTCGAAAACCTTTAAAACTGTAGAAATAATAAAGTATGCGTTGTTTTAGAATTATATTGCATTTGTATTTAGAATTATATAAAAATACGGTAAGTTTTACAAGCAAACAAAAAGTAATATCAGTTATAAGAAAAAATATAGACTATAACATTTTACATATATAATTATGTTCAGTTCAGATAAAAAGATACTCTGTGGCTACACGTTACAGTGCCAATCCACAACACAGAGCAACACCACATCACAGATCACAAACGCTACGCTCTATGAGCTAGGGCTTGCGTTCCAGAACAATAATACTATAATATACCAAAAACAAATAAGGAAATAAAGAAGCCAAGGAAAAAGGGAGCAAGTAACGTTACCTCCCACGTAACTTTACCTAACCAATAATCGAAATAATTATAACATATAGGTAGTAATAGCAATACTTGTTGAGGTTTTATGTTGCAAACAGTTTTTATTTTGGTTTATTGAAAAAATGGCTTTCTTAGTTTATTTACGTATGAAATGTGATTCCACTCTGCACCCATTAAAACCACAGCGTCTGGCATTTTCACGGTAAAATAACTGCGTAGTTTGGTTGCATGTTTGGGCGCGTTGCTTTCTAGGTATCTATGTACGTGACGAGGCATAGTTTTGACGGCCTCACTGTGTCGTTTGCGACGGCGTTGTCTTTCTCTTTATTTGGTCTGAGAATTTCTTTTTTTAACGCAGAAATAACTCGAACACGGGTTTTTCTAGAAGTGGATTATATGAAGTTTGTACCCACGTGAACTCCTGCTGTGATCGTCCTCGGAGCGATGTCAAGAGGCACGGCACACTCACGATACTGAGGCAGCGCGGAGGACGCGCCGTCGTCCTCTTCAGGGTCGTATAGATGGACTGGTCGCGACCCTGAATACCCCTTTAGCCACCTTATATGAAGGCGAGGTACACCTCTAGTTCGAGCTATGGGACAGAAAGAGTCTTCACAATTAACCTGGCCGAAAATCGCGTTACGGCCTTATACCATATCTCCGATACACAAGAATGCGCCGGTAATGCGAAGAGATGAAACACCTATGCTCATTATGTGTGACTGCGGACCACTGATGCGCACTCGTCTATCCTACCTCGGCCAGAATTTTCTGAGTCCGGAGGAGGTTCAGCACATCATTCCAATTAATACCCGGCGGTTTTTGATTGTGGTGGGATTTGGTGTTGTTTCATAACATAGTGGCGATCACAATATCACACAATCACAATCAATCAATCAATGTTGGTTAAGATCACAATCAATATTGGTCGCAATGATACAGGTCTGGCGTGATCTAAATAGCCACTTTCATTAAATGCAAAAAAATCATAGATAATAGACGTAATCATCCGTATTTGTAATTACGAATATTATTATACCAATATTCATATGCTCTATCAATTCGAAACTTTTCATTTGAACAAAAGGTTAATTCCTTTTAATATTCTGAACGGCATCAACTTCCGGTTGTTTTCACGTAATTTTGGTACGTAATTAAAAAGTCAAAAGCAGTCCTGCCTACGTAAGCCGTCGTTAGCACCGGTTTATTACTTCGGCGAAAAGGGGTTGTGTTACGTAATAAACCTTTAAACAAGATATATTTTATTTTGCAAAAAGCTTCGAATAAAACGATTCGTTTTTATTACAATGTCTTTGCTTTCATGCTGGCCTAGTCCTATAACCTGAGCTACAATGCTTACAGGAAATAAAGCTTCGATGCCCTCGCCTATCATACAGCAATTAAAGTGGGACCTAAAGCTCTTAAAAATCTAAAGACTCAAAATTAATGGTAGTAGAAGCGAAGGAAGACCGAGCGTCATCAAACTAGCGGAATGTTAGCTGACGGAAACGTTAAGAACATACTTCGGCGAAGACATGCGAGGAGAACGATGAGGTCAAAGAAGTATGCACGGACCGTGACGCATGGTACTCCGGCGGCATACCACCGTCTCTTAGCATGATTATTTTAATATTACTTGACTTGACTTAAGGGTTAGTAAAGGTAGGTTGGACAGTTAAACTTCGCGATTTTTAAGCATTTCATTCGCCAACTGATGATTATGTCGAATGATAAAACTAATCACTAACCTACTGTCAGAATTTCGAACTTATTAAATCAAGTAACATTGAAATAATAATCCTGTAAGAAATGGTGGTAAACCCCCTGTTCTCTACCTACACTGTTAGAGATACAGCGTGAAAATATGTATGTATATTTTATTATGTATTTTTCTATTCTAATTATTGCACGCCTACAATACAGTAACAATATGTAATATAAACAGACTTCGTTGAAAAACATTAGGTACAAGTTACAACTCTAAAATGCGTATTCAAGGAAAATAATATACGGCTGTCCCTTCCACCGAGCGCGTCCACTCGTAGCTAAAGGCCCGAAAAATAAGCCAATTTTAACCCTAAACGCTTTCAAAATTTATGTTTTCCTGCTGACCCCTACGACGCCTTACTCACCTTTTATTTTTATTTGAGTGAGCAAGGAACAAATCTTAGCGCAAAAGGGATAATAAAATAATCGTTAGATTCGTTTAGACGACTCTAATTTCATGGTTTGTTGCGCAAAGGGACGCTGGTAGGGTTGCCTCTGTCCCTTTCTAACTGAAGGGGATTAGTTATAGCTGTCTTGCAGTGGCTTGAACCGCACGAACGAAACTCGCGAAACTTGTAGGGATCGAAATGTAGCATAGTCATCACATGTTTTCTTCCTCATGTAATATATATTACAAAATTATATACTTATATTCGTGTTTTAGAATTCTGTAACCAACATGATAAAAGCATAATTCCAGGCCGTAGTTGTTTCTGAACCGCAAATTTGCATCCGGCGCGCTCTTGACCGGTGTCATAATTTGCATATTATTTACTATCTAGTACTTTTTTGGATATTGAAATACCAACACACATAACAAAATAACAATAAATAATATTTATGTATAATAATGCATATATATAGGTATATTATAAATCGTAAACGTTTTGCTTGTCCGTGAACGAATCGCGTATAATCCTATACTATTATACGAGCTATATTTGTAATCGCGTTCGCGAAAACGGCTCTAACGATTTCGATGAAATGTACAATATAGAGGTTTACTGGAGGGAAAAATAGATCTAGCTAGGTCTAAATTCTGGAAAATTCGTTTTCTCCATGTTGTCACTCGTTAAAACCTGCCAGCAAAATATGATTGTTAATTACGGAACAGAGTTTACCTTCTCAATAGCACAGTGACTAGAGAATAGGTTTAACACGTCGAAATGTGTGGGTTCGAATCATGCAATATAGTCAGATTTTTTTTGTTATTTTTTTTTCATGTACATTCAAAACGAGCATATAGCTCAGTCGCCCTACCTCCTATTAGTAGGTATTACTACAGTAGTATTTACTATAGCAGGTATTAGTAATTATATATAGCTATCTAATAAACAGATGGATTTAGTTCTTAGAAAAAATGTAAAATGGCTTATCTTGGTGTAACGTTTACACCCAATTACAAGAACGTCCATTAAAATTAATGCCTCATTAAAAAACGTGCGACTTTATTGTTCATGATACTGTCAATAAAAAGAGAGCATAATCTCTAATTAGGCTTTTACTTTAATTGTACGTTAAACGTTCTTGCAACTGGATGTTAAGTAGTTTTTATTTCAACCCGCAAAGACAAGCATTTTTCGTAACTCAAAATTCAGATATCTTTAGTCGGGACCAGAAAACAGGCAGATACCTACCTGAAGGCAGACGTCGTTATCATAGACTAAAAAGCGGCATAGCTGCATACTCCAATGGTCTGCCATACGAAGTTCTCGACATTAAGTATATTCTATTCAACGTATTCAAAGTATGTGATAAATTCCTCAAATCTTCAGCTATTTTCCACTCAAACTCCAAAAACCACCAATCGACACGTGTTTTGCCTCTCAACGAAGCACCCTCAGGATATACCAGACATAGGATTCGGTCAGCTAACCAGCACCGAATCCGAATTGACCGAATCCTATCTCTGGTACCTGAGGATGCTTCGTTGAGAGGCGAAACACGTATCGATTGGTGTGGCATTCACTCAAACGCCTCCGTACTTTGGCCAGAATAGAAGGCCTATAAATAGGAGGCTTAGAAATTTGACAATAGGTTAATTAATAGCCTACCGTTAGCATTCTACACTTGATTTGCGTAGTATGACCCTTTGTCTTCTCCTTTGTAAGTAATGAGAGTTAAGAGGATGTAACAGCGAGACTCATATACCGGGTGAAATATAAAATTATCGACAAATTGAAATGGTCATATCTGCACATGATTAATTTTAGAACATAGTAATTTAGCGAATTTAACAAAATGCTCTTTAAGCACCTAAAATTCACAAAATAATCTTAGAAATTATAATTACATATCATTTCGTACAATTACAAATCTAAAAACATGGTCTTAAAAATGATATTGAATTTAACATTCCCTTAATTGATCACCTTTTGCCTTCAATCATTATAACCGAAGTCACCGTAGTTCATATGTATCTATATAACGGTCGTAAGGGTCGAGCAGATCAGGACCTATCGCGCACTTAAATCAAATTGAATCTAAATCGCATCTCAGAATAGAATTTACTTTGTCTGTATGTAAGAAAGGGGTGACAAATCATGCTGTGAAGTCTAAAAATTAACAAAATCAATTACAAATGTAGCCGACTTTTGGTGGAGACAGTAAGGAAGGTATCGTGTTTCTTCTTCATATATAAATTGATATCAAAACGAAGTAATATAACATATTTAAATCAACTGTAAAATATTGACGTAATATTCAATACCCACATCACTCATATCAATATTTATCCTCATTTTCTATACCTACTTAACTACTCTGTAAATTAACAGTAGGGATTTTCTGGAGGTTATACGATAAGTATATAACAGTATTGTAAATTTTACCAAAGTTAAATAAAATGTGGTATCAGAATGTCAGTTAACATTATAATATATGTAAACGTTGGACTAATGTCGGACCATAATAAATCAATTTACAACTTTAAAAATATTTTATGGCTACTTCCGTATTCCAGATGTCAGGTGACGATTTATTTACAGTTTCCTGATTTATATTGGACACTGGTCGTAATTTATTTTTTAGGGTATAAGTGCCAAGACCCTCCTCGGCTTTATTTTTACAAGCTTTTATTCAACTCGACTTGTCAGTCAGTACGCGTAGGTTACATTTTGCAACTTAATTTTAAAACAGTTCCACCTTACTGATTGAGCTGATATGCACAAACTTAAGGCAGTTGACAATATAATTTTAGAAGCTTGTTGTAATAAACTTTTTTTAATAGATAATTTTTTCGAGAATAATAACACTTCGATGCGGTCGTCATAATATCTATGTAGAATATTATGGATGTTTTAAATACGGGGTGGGTCAGAGGTGAATAATGGATATCGAATGTGGGCTGACATGATAATCTAGCAAAATACCATAAGTATTCGATAATTTTAGTTTTTGAATTTAAAGCGATGTTTAGAATAAACACAAAAACAATCATTTTTAACGTAAATCCCTAACAATGTCACGAATAAACTTTATTGTTCTTTAGCAAAAATAAATACTTTTTTTTTTAAATTAAGTACATATTCATGTCAATATCAATTTTGCATCGCCTTCCGTAAATGTACTCTAAAGCTTTCTATTACCCAAAGGTTGCCTGGAAGAGATCGGTTTAGTCAAATTGTACAGCTCTTATTTTTTTATTCATATATTTGTATACTTTTAATGGTGCATTAAAAGAGTATTATCATTATTACTTTCTGAAGCTTCATAAATATTGCCAAAAAATGCATATCGTATGATTACATTGTAATGGCTTGTTATATTTTGCGACATATTTTTGTTATATTACTTACTCTCTAATATCAATGCCATTATATTTATGTCAATTATTTTAATACTAACTTCGGATATACATTACTAGTCTAAATATTACAACTGGTTTCAGAAAATGAAGTTGCAAAACAGAACATACAAAACTGCACAATATGTTATTGAAACCTATTTTCATAGAAAGTATGCTTTTTGTTCTACTATTCTAAATGTTTTCAGAATTCCCCACCCTATAGGTAAAAACTTAGAGGGGGTACCCTTTTTACAACTTAGAACTGCATATTTTAGTAACTATCGACTTTTAGTTTTTCTGTGTTATTACCTTATTACTTATTATGATAATTCTTCTTCTCTTCTAAAAATATCAACTGTCCGTAATGTATTTAATATACAGAAGAATAGTACATAATTATTATAATAATGAAATTCAAATGTTTTGGTCTTGATATAGTACCCCAGGCACGCCGCAGCAGCCTGTTGGTATTAGAATGACGTTTCGTTACGCGCGGGTCATGTTCCGACGTGAACAGATACACCACACCATACGCTTATGTGTATTGGATTTTTTTTAATTCTTATTTATTTAATTGTATAGCGGTTCATAGAACGCAGCCTTTCAACATCTATATAGTACCATCCAGTAGTCTCCGAGTAAAATTGCAAGGCAAAATTGTCGGCAATTTTCCCATTTTCCGGCAATATTTCAAATGTAGAACCTCGATAACTTAAACCTTGATAATTTAAAAACCTCTGTAACTTAAAAAAAAGTGATTCCCTTACTTTCAGACCCCAAAACCTCTTTAACTTAAATTACGAAGCCTCTATAACTTAAACGAATAATTTGCGTTTTGGACCTAACTTAAAATAACGTTTAGACGACCTCAGTAACTTAGAGCATTTATAGTGTCTCATATCATAAAAAGAAAACTCTTTTTTATTCAATATTGAAAATAAAATTGATATTGAAAGTATGAATTGTTTAAAACAAAAAAAATCATTTTTTATGTATTTACATATTACACATTTCATTTGAAATTAAACTAAATAGTTACATAATTATAACTTTCAATAAGAGTAAAGCGTGTTTATGACATTTGAAAGTAGCATTTGAATTTAACCTAGTTCCTCTGTGTGTATGTAAATATGTATATATAATAATTTCGAAACAAAGCACAAAACGAACCTGAATAAGTAAAATTATGAACTATGAAAACCTCTCTAACTCAAACTCTTAGGAAGTTAAAAACTCTATAACTCAAATTATTTAACATTTCCCCTGCCCCTGCAGTCTCGACATCGATAGCGATCGTTTTACAACCGATTTCGGTCGATAAGTCATAACGAATAATTTTTAACGATTTTTGCAAGTCTCTACATTAAAACTATCGAATGTGATTGGAATCATATCGAATCTAACTGTCAACTCTACGATTGCTGATAATGTTTTTACGATCAAATTTGACAGCTCGCAAAGTGTTCGTGCTTATCGTTATGGCAAGCGATTTTTTTCGTTATTTTTATCGATCGGTAGTTTACCAAAATAATCGCTATGTCGGGACTGCAGCCCCTGGTCTTTAAGTTATCGAGGTTCTACTGTATTATTCCAACTTTGGGCAATATTGCCAGCAACGGCACATCACTTCACTTGGAAGCACTGCTCTACCGTATACTTCATTTTATTTTTGGAGGTTCGAACAACGAATTTACACGTGCCGCTTACACTTGACCGTTTTTATCTCTGTAATTACAACTTTTTATAAATATCTATTTCGGAAATTAAATTCAATCATAGACCTCGTTACTCTAATTCAAACCATGACAATGTTTATTTGCTTTGCAATCCAAACAAATAACACACATAACGGTATAATAATGGGCTATTAATTTTTTTATACCGGTAAACGATATTGACACTGATAATTGAGTTATTGTGCTTTTGATTGCGTACGTGATACTCTGTAACAGCGTATAAAAAAAAGCCATTTAATATTGCTGTCGCGAAAACGATCCGTGTCTGACTATACACGTTGTATCTTTTAACATACATGTTGTTCAAATTTTTTAAACTGCAAAGTAAGGTTGGTATATACACATTCGATGTCTCTATTAAGTATGCGATGAAAGGCATGTAAACGGTGTAATTGGATACTATTTTTAACTGTCTGTTTATTGACATTGAAAGTCGATTGTGATATAGAAACTGAAATGTATTATACGTCTGGCTTCGAAACACTATGGCTTATCTACTAATATACGTGGCATAAACGGAATAGTTATGGCCATAAACACAGTATACTAGCGTAAAGGTATACTACCTTTAAGCCTTCTGTCATACTCAAGCTTATGAACAAAATAAAATGATGGACAGAGACAAAAATTTATTCCGAATTCTAATATAGTTGCAATTTTTATTAGTAACAGTGTAAAATTTTATTTGAAGCTCGGGACCCACTCCGGTTTCGCCCGGGTGGGATGTTGAGTGTTTACGACACTTACATTTTTTAATTGCGATTTTCATACAAAAATACCATTCAAATTTCAGATATTTCCAGTGGATTTTCCCAAAATTTTCTTTCATGCAAACCTTGTCCTGACGTTAACGAACACAACAAAAAAAAGTCAGCCAAATCGATTGAACCGCTCTGAATCTGATGGTCTTTCATACATGTGGCAATGGTTTTTTATTTGTACTGTGGCCGGCCACGCGTTGCTGTTGTTAAATAGGTATTATATTATTATTCGTGAGTTATGATCTTAAGTTCATATGGTATGAAAATCGCATAGAAAAAAGTAAGTATTTTCAGTTTTTCCATAATTTTCCGATTTCTATGGCAACTTTTCACATTTTTCTTTCCATACAAACCTACCTAAATAAAAATTGACCATATCGGTTCAGCCGTTCTCAAGTTAGCGATAGTGGTTCTCAAGTAAGTGGTTAGCAACGAACAATATTTCATTTTTTTCTGTAATGATTTTTGGAACGTTTGGAAAATTAATTAAATCTTAAACCCTGCCCGAAACTTTGTCCTCGTAGGCCATGGAAATATAACATTGCAGACCTCTCTAATGGTGCAGACCCCTCTCCTGATGCAGACCTCTCTACTGGTGCAGAACTCTATACTGGTGCAGACCTTTCTACTGGTGCAGACCTCTATACTGGTGCAGACCTCTCTACTGATACAGACCTTTCTACTCTTTCTATTCTTTCTTTCTACTCTAGTGACCAACGTGAGTAACTTTCGTTCCTTTTATATTTGATTGAATTATTGTGTAATTTTAAAATATAAAATGCAACCGGAAAAGTGTTTTAAATAAAATACAAAAATCCTTTCTCATAAAAATATTTAAAAACAAAATAGAATTAGGTATTTTTTTGCTATTTTGATGGCTTATTTATTTTTGATTTAGGGACTTTGTTTTGTGTTTGCATTCTATAAATGTATTTTAGGCCCATATTTGCATGTAGCGATGCCATCTTATGTTTGGTTGGAAAGAAGAACAATGACGGCATCAATCTGGCGTTTATCTGTCTGTGGTACTCCTTTTGCCATCCTTTTGATCAAAGACTATTTGACATAAATAGCTAAAATTTGAAACAGTTATAGTAGGTAAGTAAATTACTAAATAGGGTACATTTACCCTATTAAAATGTAAAATAATAATAATAATTATTATTATTATTATTATAATTATTAATTATACAGAATTATTATTTTACATTGTTTTAATTTTTTTATAGCTTACAATTATTTTATAACGTCAATATAATATCTTTTCAAGATAGTAATATGTTGAATGAAGTGATAATATTTATTTGTAGTGGTTTATATTTATTATAATTATAAATAGTATTTTTTGTTATTTGTACAAATAATACTTTTAAATACATCCCTTTATTGAAATCCGCTCAGAATCAAAATGATCTATTTCACGAAATGAAATACACTCATCAAAAGTGTCTAGGGATCAAGTACGTTTTAGAGTATCGCCGCAATTGAGGATTATTATTTAACTTTTTTGGATCGTTATTGATTCTTTTTAGTGATTTTCACTATTTGAATAAACAATTTTCTTTAAATTTTGATTAAAAATAGAAAATGAACTGTCAATCAGGATTCCTATGAAAGTGTGTAATAGCGTTTTTACAAAACCATTACAATTTCTGCATCGGAACTGAAAAAAATTGCATCGATATGGAGTGACGACATCATTTGACACGAGAAGAGATCATGAGAGCCGTCGGAATGCTGCAGGCTGGTTCCAGACAACGTACTGTGGCTGTCGCTCTTGGCACTACACAGAGCGTCATAAGCCGTATCTGGACACGCTATCGTATCACGGGTAGCGTGGCCGAGCGACATAGAGGACGATCTCGCATCACCACTCGCAGACAGGACCGGTACATCCAAAATATTGCTCGACGAAATCGTACTATGACCGTCATGATGTTGGCTACGAGGCTCCACAGCTCTTTAGGCTTGCTGATAAGCGACCAAACCATCCGAAATCGTTTACGTGAAGTGAGTCTGCGTTCCCGAAGGCCGTTGAGAGTTCTGCCTATAGCACCGTGCAATCGTAGAGCCCCTTTACAATGGGCTCGCGAACACAGAAATTGGGAGGAAGAAGACTGGTGTTGTGTTTGCTTTTCCGATGAATCTCGTTTCGGTATGAGGCCGGATACAAGACGTACTCGAGTTTGGAGGACTTCTGGACGTCAAGAACGTTTGAAATTTTGTCAGGAAGTTCATTCATATGGAGGGGGAACAATAATGGTTTGGGCCGGTATTCGGATCGGTGGAAGAACCGATCTCATTTGGATCAGGGGCAACCTCAATGCTCAGATATATGCGGAGAGGATTGTTTCAGACGTGATCATCCCTCTGCGAAGCCGGTTTGATGATTCGTTTCGACTAATGCACGACAATGCACGTCCACACACGGCTAGAGTCGTAACACGCGCTCTTGCCGACGCTCGCATCAACGTTCTGCCGTGGCCTGCTTAATCGCCAGACCTCAACCCAATTGAGCACGCATGGGATATGCTTCAAAGAAGAGCTCTGCCGAGTATGGATGCCGTGCATACCCCACAACAACTTTTTAACTTGTTAGAAAGGATGTGGGCGGCCGTTCCTCAAAGTGATTTTGATGAACTGATTTTAAGCATGCCAAATCGCTGTGATTGTGTAATTCGTGTCAATGGTGGAAACACAGATTATTAATTTTTTTATCTTTACAATAAAAATTTAAAAAATCCTCATTTTTGCCTTTTTTTGCCATTTAATTGACGACATTAACTTAGGTTAACTATCCACAATTTGCAAAAATTGTAATTTTTCTTAATTTTTACAAAATATAGGGATAAGTTGTTAACTTAAACATAGGAATTAAAGTAAGAAGCCAGTCTGGAAGACTAGATTTGATAAATATTAACTGGATAATTTTTTATAGTTAAAAATGTACTTGATCCCTAGACACTTGTGTGTAGTTCATCGTGATTTACAGGTTAACTGACTGATCAGTCATTTGTATGTTCAAATATGTGCCCTATAATTTATTTAACTAGTTTTAACAAATACCACTACTATTGTTTCATTGTTAATAATTTAAATCAATTCACAATTAATTAATTAAATTACTATGAATCAAAATTATTACCTCATCAACCAGGCATTAATAAGCAAACTAAAGTTGGTTTTGTAAAAATATATAACAGAATAAAACGAATGAAATATTTTACGTTTAAATATACAGTAATCTGTAACAAAATCCAATGTCAAACTGAGAATGGAGAATAGGTCACTTTATTAAGTTTACAAAAGAAACTAATACAAATCACATAGCTTTTGAGATATAAGAGTCGGTGCCAACTTTATTTTACTGTAGTGAAGTATGGATATGCTCGAAATCAAGTGAAAGTACATACATGCAGTAAAAATGCGATCTCTTAGAAATATCTGTGGTGTTACCCATGCAGACAAAATAAACAATGAAAAGAAGCGCAGTACGACACCAGTATAAAAAAAAAGGGATGCTTAGTTGGTTCGGGCACATGGAAAGAATGAGTGAGAAAGTTTGACGAAGAAAATCTGCAGACAAAAAGAGAATGGTAGCAGAAGCCAACGAAGATCAACGATGACTTTTAAAGTTTAAATATCCGGAGTGTTAGCTGATGGAAATGTCAAAAGTACTCGCAAATCTAGGCGAAAGTATGTAAAAACAACCGAATTGCGAACCGCCTCCTTTTATTGAAGTCGGTTAAAAGTGATGAGGATTAAGGAGACAAAAGAAGTGCAGGTCCGCGATACCGCACCGACTGGTCCTCCTCTTTAATTACCGTGTTAGGGATGCGGCGTGAGGAAGTGTATGTGAATGTATGCAAGAGTTATATTTAAGTTTTTTTATAGTTAAGATTTTTTATTGCACGATTCCAGTAATTTTCACGTCCTACAAATAACAGACAAAAAATGTATCTTAAAAATGAACATAAAAACATGAGTACGTATTTATTATTATAATATGCGAGTAAAATGGGATAGCTTGTATTGTTTGAGCTTACAGATGGCTAACGGAACCATAAGTGATGGAATTATATTCCATTGCCTACACCAGTTTCCTTATCCATGGCTGATTTAGCAACCTGAGCAGAAGATAAATTACTGATACATTCAGTATGCTTTATCTCTTTTAAACCGGTACTCCTCCGGACCAGACTTAAGCCTTATCAGATACCTATTCACCCCGAATGGGACGCGGCGTAGAGTTATGTTTCTTGTTATTTGCTAGTTGAAATCTGAAATATTCGACAAATCGAAACGAGGAGCTCTACTCATGATTGAAATTAATTCCACATGATAATTAAGCAAACCAAAATCTTAGAAAGAGTCATTTACCAAGAAATCATAAAATGATCTTGGAAATGACATTTAAATATTATTTCATAAAATATTATCTTATTTTAAACTTAAAAAAATATGTACATGTGCTTATAAAAATATGATCTCAAGTATATCTATCGATATACCACAGCGTTCGCGCAGAAAACTGGGTAACAATTATGAAGTTCAAGATTAGGAACAATTGTTGGTACTGCAATAAAATTGCTTAATTACTTTATCTCGATATGGCATTATTATCCATATTGATGTGGACATCCCACATGATTTTGTTGAATGAATTCAAGTTCTGTATGTGTATTTTGTAGTATGAATCTACTTATTTGAAAATATTTAAATATTTATCTAAAAATAAATCTGTAAATACTTATATAAAAAATATATCCATGTGTAGGTATGTTAGTTTAGAAATGGCGTCATGGTATGATTTTGACGTCAAAACGCTTAAAAAATTTGATTCGACGCTTCGTTTCGGTCGGCGTTTGGAGCAGTCAAGCCTTTCGTGGTAATTAATATCACCGGCCGTGTCATGAACCGACTAAAACTCGTCTATTGATGTATAAGACTGGTAAAAAAGTGAATATTCATTTATTTATTGAAAAAATTCGCCATATATATTTCCGGGAAATTACTTATCGATTTTTCCAATTTTGAAAATCCCGGGAATGATGTATCTTTAAACCTTCACACATGCTTCACATGCAGCTACAATATATTATGTATATTAATATGCTAAAATATACGTTGTTAGGTTGGCAGTATACAGTTAATTTAAAAATATTAATAACCTCTTAGTGCAAAATTCCTGTCAACATACCTAACAACTTTTGTTCTACGACTTTTTTCAAAACTCAATACGTTTCACAAAAAATATTTGTTAAGTTTTCTTGTACTGTCTGAAACGTAATTACTCTGTACGTATTTCCGATGGTGCAGTGCAAGCGCACTGGGCCTCAGCGCTGCGCTGTGCGTGTGCCGTTTTAGTGACTGGGTAGAGTAGGTGCCATTTTCAGAAACATTTAATGTAATTTTATTTTTGTATGAAAGAAAAAACTTATGAATTTTTGAAAGTCGTTAAACAAAAGTTATTGGAGATAATGTTTAGTACAAAATATTAAGAGGTTATTAGTATTTTTTAAATTAATCCTGTATATACAATACACATATAATAATGTCTGTAGGTAACTACACATATATGTAATTTATTATACTATAAAAAACCACCTGACGGTATAAGAGTGAACCGAGGTCTATAGACAAATTGTAAATGCGTTGGGAAATCTGAGGACCTCGGACTAAATATCACAATCGACGAAGCATTTACTTTAAAGCGTGTCTTTATAGTGTCTTTTTTGTTGACCGCGTTTTAGATTTTTACTAATATGCGTGACTAGGGAATGTCACAGTAGGTACAACGATACGCAGGTAACATGACATATTTTTATTTTTGTGAATACTGCTATCCAAAACACTTAAGATTGACGGGTGTTTTACGAATACTTATTTCATGACCGACTCTCATATGAAATAAGCTCACAGGAAATACATTGACCGTGCGAGGTTATCATACTCAATATAGCTGTTTTAGTCGTGGTTTGATCAATAAGATTGAAAGAGACAGGAAAATTCGTTTGACATACTGTGGTAAGAGCGCAAGTTATTATGACTCCCTCCATTATCTTTCTTAATCCGAGATGAGGAGGACTAAGACGTTGTGGCTCTTGTGTCAAAAATTTCGCAGGTTGTCTTACCCTCTACACTGGAATACATCACTCAAACACTGCCGTATGGCAGTAGGATTCGCGAGTTAGGTGGTGATAACGTTAACTATCAATACCGTAGCGTGTGCGTGTGTGTAGACTCAAAGAATTCTATGAAAAATATACCATAATGTTAATACGTTCAACTGTACTTTAAATTACAGCTGCATGTAAAACGAGCTTAAAAGGGACTTTTTGGCGGGAACAGGAGAAGTGAGGTTGTCATTTTATTTAGATTTTCTATTTTTTACATTTTTGGGAGTTTTAAAGTACAAAAGTGGTAGTATATTATGTTTTAAAGTTCTGTGTAAGTGAAAATGGTGTAGGTCTAACTCTAAATAAACAAGTGTCGCTGTTCTCGCACTCTTCCAATAAGTCCTATAAAACTTCAGTAAAGTACTATTACTTTACTGAAGGAGTTTTACGATAACGATTCTACATAATAATACAATACGTGACATTGGCAAATCTGTGCGCCAAGCCATGAAGAAAGAAAAAAAACGAGCTTAAAAAAATATTTAAAAAACGGGAAATTAACGCGATTACTTTTTATTTTGGCTTGAAGTTTCGGCCGAGTTACAGTTTGCTTGAGACCACCACCGATGCAACTTGATCGAAATGTCAAGCCAAAATAAAAGGTAACGCATCAATTTCCCGTTTTTTAAATATTTCATAATGCAACGAGAAAGTTTAAAAAGTTTATATTATGATCTTAATAATACCTAATATGCACATTTTCAAGATAATGCAACCTATTTGATTTGAATCGTCAAGTAGTTGAAAAAGTAATAAATTTTTCAACTAATACTCTATTAACGGCAACGATTCAACTTCTTAACGAAAAAAACGATTTCGTTAAAGAAATCATAAAGAAATATGTTTCATTAAAACTAGTGGCGTCCGTCAACTAGTTTTTCTGAAAGAAGATAACGATTAATTCGTTGACCAATAAGCAACAGTTAACGTAACTGGCTCGACTTCGAATCCATTATTTTGTGGGAAGCCTTTAGTAAAAACGTAAATTTATTTATTTTTACCAATTTAAAACTTAACCCGAATCAATTATCTGCTTGAAAAATTATGGGAAACTGTTGAAAAAACATTCTTAAATTGGCTTTTATAGCACTGAATTGGACTTTTAGAATTGTTCATTATTTGAGAGAAGTCGTGATGAAGCGTTTTTTGTCAGCCGTGAGCATTTAAATAGTTCGTGAGGCTTTAGTAACGGTGTTCACAATATAAAGCAATATCTGAGTTGGTATGCAATTTAACGATAGTTTAAATATTTGTTTTTTTACATAAATAATCGAAAGTGGGGTTCGCTACAACGGTACCCCGATTTCTAGAACCGTTCGCATTTTTTTATGTTATTATAGAATAAACGATAGTTTTTTTATTCTCTTATAAGTAATTGTTCACGGTCAATGACGGCGCAACGATTAACGATAACGCATATCTAATTGCCTTGGTAAACATTAAACGTCTACAAAAAAAAATATCATAAAATGATTTTAAACATAAATACTACAATTAATTCAAATATATACTAATAATATAATAAAATGTGTTATTCAGACAACTAATGTCCATTTGTTAGTAACAATATTCTTAATACGCTATGTTAGTAATACAGAAATGACAATAATACTAATATCACAGATTAATTAGTTTACTAACGTAAACTAATATGAAGATAATTAATTTGAAATACTCATATGAAAATAATACTAATATGAAAATAAAATAAATAACAGACACTTACTAAATATACATAATATACAAGTCTACAATAAAATGCCTTAGCATAGGCTCGAATTATGTTGTTGGGATGGTATTTTTTTATTTTATTTACTGAAACATTGACGACTAAACAAATCAATCGTCAAATCTTCAAGAAAAAAAAGTTAATACATTTATTTACAATACAAGTACCTAAAACTTGGTTGTATGGTTTCTGACCCTTGCCTTTCACAAATGGGATGAATAAATTTTAAAAAGAAAATTAAAATGCAGGTTGGAATGTACGCATTGGCAATACTTTCCTTTTCAATGTATACAATCACAAATCTCTATTTTTTAACCGTTATTCACAATTAAATACAGTACGTGCCATTGAATACTCTACATATCGCTCTCTCAGTATTCATACACATAATTTTGCGCTAATGATGTATTTTCATATATCTATTTAACCATAAATAATTGACACGATTGATGTTGAACATAAAACAATCCAAATGATACCTAACTGAGTATATACATTTTTTAATACATTTCCAATAACATTTTTTTCTGTAATAGGTAATATTTTATTAGACTCTGAAACGTATTAAATGTGAATTCATTAAGTACTTCATCGATAGGGGTCAGTAATTGCATTGTAATATTATGAAAAAAATAACGGTCAGGAATCTAATAACTTACCGGAATCGCTATCATCTCTATCATAGTGCGGTCTCCAGTACTGCTCATCGTAACGTAAAGGAACTTCCGATTTTCCAGTAAACTTATTCGGATCTAAAATGTTCTCTACTGAAAATGCGATGGCCGGTCTCTCAGGCGGTCTCGTCAACCCTAGTCTTCTCGTTAAATCTACCGGCGCTGCTTCTTCTACGCCAACTACATCGACTTCCCCGTTCGTTTCGGCTTCGGCCTCCGTTCCGGCCTCGGCCTCGTCTCTTCGGTCCTCCGATCCTCGCGCCATCGCAAGCATCGTCATAGCAAGGCCTATGTGTATATAACTTGGATGAACATGAGATTTTCGCTGAAAGTTTTTTTTATTTTGAACCACTATCACAACACTATACTGTGCTTATGTCATGTTATTTTTTAATAGTTTTTGCGAATTGTCTATGGCTGTGTAAGACATATAAATAAGGGGCGCACCATGATAAAGAGATCGCGTAATTTTAACCCTATGACCGCGTATACGCTGAATCCGTAAATACCCGATCGCGCGCGCGTAGCGACTCTACATGCAAACACGACTCGATAACAACTGAAAACGGGAATGGAGCAGGCGGGGACTGGGAAGGAGGGTACTCCACAGAAATAGTAGGGAGACGAGTGGAGCTCCTGATTGGTGTTGGCAAACGAGGCGTGCCCGAGCCAGAGGAGCGTAATCGTGCAATAAGGTTTAAACAATTTCGTTTAATACGTTGAATTATGTAAGAGAGCGGCGAGCAAGTAATCGCGCGCAAGCGATAAGGCCATTTGCGCTACTTCGTTACGTATTAATGGAGCAGGAAATTGACTTATGAATATTAGAGGTCGCGGGTAGGTGAAGATCGGGCAAAGCGGCCGCCCGGGGCCCACTCGGATATTTTCCTAGTTAAGCGTTGGAACAATGATGTTTATTGAGTTTTGAACTTAATGGGCTTCGGTTGGCGAGAGCGGTACGCGATTAACGTGTTTACGTAAGGCTGCTTTCACGTGTATTGGTCACAGTATGTCACATATTACGTTCGTAAAGGATTTCTTCATGGGTACAAACATATCATTGTCCAAATAAAATAAATTACTAATTACTACATATATATGTATAATGTATATATGTAATGACTATATAATATGACTATGTATATATATGACGACCTCCGTGGCGCAACCGCTAAGCGCGTCGGAAAATAAACGGGGGTTGCGGGTTCTATTCCCGTCCCGAGTCTGGCTGTTTATGTATAATATGTGTTTATTTACAAAAGAAAAGTATATAAGTAGTACCTATATCAGTTGTCTAGTACCCATAACACAAGCGCTGTGCTGCTTACTTTGGGACTAGATGGCGCTGTATGAAATGTCTGAGTATATTATTATATTATTATTATATATTACTATGATTGGATTTCCGATAAAATCAATCCAGAAAATGAGTTTTCGAAACTGTTTCAGTCTGTCGACTCGACTGACTCATTAAAATCCTAATACCAGGTATTAGGAACTTAATGAGCCCTGATTTTAATGATTCCTGAGAAGTACCTACTTTAGGTACTTCTCAGGAAAAATATGATTCATTACATATGTTCCGTGATTATGCTATGACAAAATTACTTGAATTAGTTGAAATTAGTTGAAGTAGAATAAACTATTATTTTTAAGCGAAATTTATATGAAAAACGCTGATTAACTGTACGAACTTGTAGAAAAACAGGAAATTTTATTCTTTGGCAGTTCTCAGAAAAAGAATTATCCTATTAGTATTAGTTACCTAGGCCCTCTAGTGAACAAAATTACCCAATTAACATGTTAGTTGAAACACGTCTTAAATTTTGACATTCGTCTCTACGTTCTTGAGGTAGGTAGGTAGGTTGATATAATTTCGAAATCAGTAGTTATTAGTAGGGTATAACATTAATGGAATCGATCACCTCGAAGGGCACTTCAAACTATTAAAATCTTTTTTTTAATTAAACGTGGTTTAGCGTTGCCATATATGTCTATTTTATTGTTTTATATATTTCGCAATTTTTAAGATTCAGTATTTAAAAGGAAAGATTCACTTATAATAATAATATATTTATTTACACCATATATACTACAAATATATACAATATATATAAAGGAAAAATTACGAATTGATATTACCTAAATGGCTGCTATTTCAATCTTATAACGATCGACACAACTGGCGTTTAAACTAAGAAGACTAATGTCCGATTTCATCAACGCTAAGTAGTCACATAACTATGTACCACCTAGAATAAAAGGACCCCTAAACCGGTTCTTAGATAATACCCGTTTTCACCAATCTAACGGTTCCTTAATATTGTCAGACATAGTTATGTGTGACGTTTTATTATTTCCATAGTGACTATTCGTTTCCAAAACTTTATCGATAAAACAGATATTGTTTCACTTCTAAGTTTCTATATAATATAATAAGTTATTCTCAGTATTGGCAAAAACTAACACATGAAACTGTCACATAGTGTTACGGGTTCGAAAATCGAGTGTCTTCTAGGGGATCTTTTAACTATACATAGGGCTCCTAACGTTTAGTGAAACGCAAATCATCGTTAGTGGACCCTTATCCTTTTTTCGGGGTTCGCTAAGTATTAGGAGACTTTGGTGAAATCGGGCACAAAGCTGCTAGAAAATCTTTTAGGAAAAAAAACTAAGAGTTAGGGAAAATTAGGGAATCTAACTCATCTTGAGCATTCACTCATTTAGCTCTGTAACTACTGCACTTAAAATTTTAAGAATTTCAAATTAAAATAAGTCTAACTTAAAATTGTCAGGGAAAATACGAAAACGTATTATATATACATCTTTAGTAATTAAGTTTAGAAATAAATTTAAATCTTATACCTCAAAAAGCGAAAGTTGAACTCTTTAATAAATGAAATATAAATATATACTTACTACAGCTCTTCCATATTTTAACCGTTTGGAAATAGAATTGTGGACTTTTTGGCGGGAACGTGAGAAGTGAGGTTGACATTTTGTTTAGATTTTCTATTTGTTACATTTTTAGGAGTTTTAAAGCACAAAAGTGATAGTATATTGTGTTTTAAAGTTCTGTATAAGTGAAAAGGTCTAAATAAACATATGTAGCTGAAGTTCTCGCGCTCTTCCAAGAAGTCCTTTATAACTTCAGTAAAGCCTACTATCACTTTACTGGAGGAGTTTTACGATAAGAAAAAACTAATTTACTTGTGATTTTATTTATTAATACATGACATTGGCAAATGCGTTAAACTGTGCGCCATGCCATAAATAAAGAAAAAATAATAATTGTGACAGAGATACGGACACCCAAGTGATTTTAGAAGAGTGTTCCTTTTTTCTAATTTTCGAAAGAAATACTAAAAATTCACAAGAGCCTTTAAAACTTTCAGTTTCAGCCAAAATTAAGATAGTAATCAAAAAGTACGGCTCCATAAGCGTAGCTCCAAAAATATAGCATAAAAAGCTATATAGCTCGATTAAGAAGTATAGCTTACTGCTGAAAATAAAACTTAGCTGAAACTCCAAGTTTACACTGGAACTTACTATAAGTAAAACCGAGATATCAGTCGGACACTACAGTTCCACCTCGATATACCTACCGTGCCCGTAACTAGTGATTCAAAAATTTTTAACAATATCGATTGCCAGAGTCAGAACCCAATCACTGGATTGAATTGCATCAGCCACAGGTCCTTTCCACCGATCGACACTGTTATTCCAGAATAGCACGAGAGGCGGTTGAAATTAAAAAATACCATAATTTCAACCGGGAAGATGGATACCGCTTATCAACATCATGGAATCCTGTCATCAGTGAGTGCGTCCGGAGCCGGAAAACCGGACGTCGCCAGTGTGTAGATGTCGTTAGTGTGGTGTGTCGAAGTACCGACAGTGACAATAACAAAAATTAAGAAATACGTTGAATGAGTGTGGGTAGTTGCAAAAAACCCCACGCTACGAAGACGTCATTCATCCTCAGCAGTCTGCCCGTGACCACGATCGGTGCAATCCGGTCGAAACGTCGGGATAAAATAGGTAACCTTAAAGTATAAACGCGACATAGACCCGTTAGTAAATATTGTAAGAATATCGATACTTACTCATTATCAGGTACGCATCAAAAGTAATAAAGTATCGAATCTACTTGGTATCGAGTAGTACATTTTTGAAATTGGAACCTTTAATGCCCGAGGTGAACTCACGATTGATATTTTTTTCATTTTTTTCATGCCTTCTACACACAATATTATAAATGGGTCGATCAGCCATTCTTTGACTCACTTTTATGCCCGAACTCCTAAGAAAAATTACTTGGAAAATATATTTACGTGTTTATTTCATACTAGCGATCCGCCCCGGCTTCGCTTCGAAATTTCTTTGAAAATAAAATGCAGCCCATGTTATTCGCTGATGTAGCTTTCTACAGGTGAAAGAATTTTTGAAATCGGTTGAGTAGTTTTTAGTTTATCCATTACATACAAACAAACAAAGTTTACCTCTTTATAACATTAGTATAGATATAAACAAAAATATTCTATTTGTTTCATAAAGCTATCCCCATCGACGTATTAAATTAACTTTTAACAATATCTGCATATCTTTCTCTACTTTTGTTGTTGTCCAAGAAACAGTTGTATAAGGGACAATTGTACTATTCTATGAGAATTTTTTCAATTTCATAATAATTCCTGTTCATAAAAATACTACGTTGTTCAACACGAATTTATAAATATATATATTATTATCTGTCCTTATCAGTTACTAGCGGCGCATCCCGACTTCGCCCGGGTTAAATACATAACATATAACCCAATGTCCATCTCGAATAATGTACCTTTCAAATAGTGAAAGAATTATTCAGATGGTTTGGAGTTACTGGTTGCGGAGATTAACCAAGCTTATAAAATCCGCTCTCTCTTTATAATAATAGGTCTTTACCTATGAAGCTGCCGTTTTGCCGCCCGAAAACTAAAGTCAACAACGGGGAATTAAAGGCGATAGTGGAAGCTGACGATACTCAATCTACTGCTGAATTAGCAGCAGCTTTCGGTGTTAGCATCAAAACAATATTGGTCCATTTGCGTCAAATTGGCAAGGTAAAAAAGCTTGATAAGTGGTTGCCGCATGAAATTAACGATCGCCATCGCGACAAACGCGTTAAGGTATGCCTTGCCTTGCTTAAAGGACACAGAAACGAAGGGATTTTGAACCGTATTGTCACTTGTGATGAGAAATTGATTCTTTTCGACAGACGTAAGCGGTCATCATGTTGGTTAGACCCTGGTTCAGCACCTAGGCAATGCCCCAAACGAAAACTTACCCCTAGAAAAGTGATGGTTACTGTTTGGTGGTCTAGTGTCGGTGTAATTCATCACAGCTTCTTACCAAATGGCACGAGCATTACTGCGGATGTGTACTGTGAGGAACTAATAATAATAAAATACTCAGACATTTCACACAGCGCCATCTAGTCCCAAAGTAAGCAGCACAGCGCTTGTGTTATGGGTACTAGACAACTGATATACTACTTATATACTTTTCTTTTGTAAATAAATACATATTATACATAAACACCCAGACTCGGGGCGGGAATCGAACCCGCAACCCCCGTTTACTTTCCCACGCGCTTAGCCGTTCCGCCACGGAGGTCGTCAACTGAACTGGACACAATGATGGAGAAGCTCGCAAATCTCCGGCCAGCCTTGGTTAATCGCTCGTACCCGCTGCTCCTGCACGACAACGCTCGACCTCACACAACACGACAGACGGTCTCTAAGCTACAAGAGCTAGAGTTGGAAGTTTTGCGTCATCCACCGTAACTCACCAGACCTTGCGCCGACAGACCTCTACTTTTTCCAAAATTTGGACAACTTCTTGGCAAGAAAAACGTTCTATACCCGAGAGGCAGTACAAAATGCCTTTGAAGACTTTGTTGCCTTCCGTACACCTGACTTCTGTAAGAAAGGCATTGAAAAATTATCACGGCGCTGTCAGAGATACATTGATAGCATGCGTGCATTTTGCATTTTACACTTTAATTAATAGAAATAAAAAAAACATAAAAAAAAAACTTTTGACTTTTTGTATACTAAACGGCAATTTCATAGGTAAAGACCTAATATTAAGTACAGAGGACAATAAACAAATAAAAAATATAATTTATTAACCTAACCTACCAATATATTTAAAAAATAGTTGAACAACCCAGTTATGTATTAATTAGTATAAACATTAATATTCGCCATCTTGGAATTGAACATGAACATAACTCCGTCAATTATGAACCAATTTGGAAAATTCTTTCTTTTTGTTTGAAAGGATACACATCCAGATTGGTCCCATTTAAATTTCACTGGTATTAAAGCTTGGGTTTTCGGAGATACACCAAATAACGCGAACTGGTTGTAACCATATTTATTTATATTGATGATTCTCTTGTAAGTCATTTGTTAACTATCGTTATCCCCACATGGTATAATGGTAGTAGGGAGAAGGTATAAATTATCTGTGATATAATAAATTTGAGTTAGTCTTGTGGTAGACAGAGAATACGACTGTTGGCTGTCGTCTTCGGATTGTAAAAATATTGCTAGGTATAATATTATAATGTAACTTTTTCACCGTTCTTTTTATAACTGATTAATATTGTTATGATATGATATTAGTGATATTGATAATGGTATTATCAACATTACAAGCTCATATCAACGTCGAAGTATGTAACAGTGTCGAATTCATCAAATATATACGTAAATATGTATTTGTTTTCAGTGACCAAGCAATTGTATGGGGTTCACAAATAATAATAACGATAAAGTTACGAGGTTTCACTCTGAGCGATATATTAGCTCTTCTGAGGCAGTATGGCGTATTTTAAGTTTTCTGATTTATGAAAGACACCTACCCGTTATCGATCTTGACGTACATCTTGAAGGTTGACAAAATGTGTACTTCAACCGTGATAATGTTGCGGAGCGTTTATAAAACCCAAGACGAACCACTCTGCTTTTCAACTTTGCGAAAGAGATGTATTTGCTAAGTCACTCTTATACAATGAGGTTCCATCATATTATACCTTAAATAAACAACGGTATTTTTAACCACAGAAGACGTGGAACAGCTGTAGATAGTGAACCAGGTATTTTTAAAAGACAGATTATTGGCAGAGTTTATACTGTGCATCCGAATAACTGAATGCTTTTACCTGCGCTTGCTTCTGCACACTGTTCGAGGGCCTACTTCTTTTGTCGAGCTCCGAAAGGTTGATAATATTGCATACTCTACTTACCAAGCCGCTTGCCAGGCACGTCACTTACCAGATGGTGATCAACACTGGGATGACACTTTGTCAGAAGTGGTATTAGTGAAAGTCTCCATCAGTTGCGCCATTTGTTTGCAGTCATAGTGGTGTTCTGTGCGCTTTCAGATACCACACAGTTGTGGCATAAATATCAGGACAAATTAGCTGAGGACTTTTTCACGCACAACTAACTACTACTACACAACTAACTAAAGACAACGCAATTAGTAAGAGGTTACGTGAAAGTCACTTGAATCGTTGTTAG
Source organism: Zeuzera pyrina (assembly GCA_907165235.1). Taxonomy (NCBI): domain Eukaryota; kingdom Metazoa; phylum Arthropoda; class Insecta; order Lepidoptera; family Cossidae; genus Zeuzera; species Zeuzera pyrina. The sequence goes on from OU015639.1 coordinate 3,892,400, forward strand.
CTGGCTATTCAAGATATAGTTATATCTATCTATTGGGTGTAATCTTATTTCTCAATATGGCATACTCGAGCGAGAATGCGTTCATTTGACGATGAACGCATTAACAGAGATTACGCGATGGAAATAAACTATGATCCAGTATAACTGGCCGAAACTTTACAAAGTGATGTCTTGAGACTAACTGAATAACAGCGTTTAATTTTCGATCGTGTGTGTCGCAGCGTAGACAGTGCTTTGGGAGAGTGCTGTTTGTAGATGCTCCCGATGGAACGGGAAAGACTTTTCTTACCAAAGTGATTTTGGGGAAGGTACGAAGCCAAAGTAAAATTGCGCTTGCTGTCTCTTCATCGGGCATAGCAGCCACTTTGTTGCCAGGAGGAAAAACTGCCCATACTATGTTTAAAATTCCGATCGACTTAGACCGCACAGAGAGCCCTGTTTGTAATATTTCTAGAAATAGCGATAAAGCTAAGGTTTTACGTGATTGTAATCTTATTATATGGGATGAATACACGATGGCAAACCGTAAAGCAGTTGAAGCAGTAGCTAGAACATTACGTGATATAAAAATGACCAACCCATGGGTACTACCCATGGTTAGTACTTTTTTATGGCGACTTTCGTCAAAATCTGCGTGTTATACCACGTGGAACAAGGGCTGATGAAGATAGAGCCTATCTAAAGAGTTTTAGACTGTGGCACTACTTTATCCCTTTGCATTTGACAATAAATATGCGAGCGGAAGGAGAAATCGGAGGCCACGAATATACACAGGAGTTTTCTGATTTGCTACTTGCGATTGGTAACGGTGTGTATCCGCAGGAACAAGGAAAATATTCTACATGAAAACTTGTATTGCACAGTTTCATCGATGCGAGACCTTAAATCATCTGTTTATGGGAACGCAATGCAAATAGCAATTTATGAAAATTCCCGGCTTTGGAAAGAGCTATTTTGACACGACGAAACGACCAAGCGGCAGCAACAAACGCTGAAATATTGAGCTTTTTTCGAGGGATAATGTAGAGTATATCTCCATTAACAGAGTTATGGAAGAAAAAGAATCTATCAACTATCCAGTAGAATTTTTAGAATCCCTCAGTGCTCCTGGATTGCCAACTCGTAATATATTTAAAAGTCGGCGTACCTATAATGATCCTTAGAAATTTAAGCCGACCAAAACTTTGTAACGGTATCGGATTAAAAGTACCAATTTACAACGAAACGTGATAGAAGAATTTTAACGGGGTGCGGAGCAGGTGATAGTGTTTTTAGACCCCGTATTCCTCTCATTCCAAACAATTTTCCGTTTAGATTTGAACGAGTCCAGTTTCCAGTGAGCCTATGTTACGCAAAGAGAATTAATGAAGCCCACGGTCAGGCGCTGAAAGTTGCTGGTGTCTGGTGGCTGGTATTTGCTGTTTTTTGCACGGTCAGCTTTATGTGGCTCTGTCGCGTGTTAGCAATCCTAGGAAACTTTATGCTTCGGTCCCCGACGGCTATACGTCTGATATCATGTACAGTGAAACATTACTGTAAATTAGACAATAAATTAAATAGTAACTTATTTCTGCCACCCTCTACTTTCTATTTTCTTATAAATTAAAGATTGACAAATACATGAGAACTTTTTGCTGTTAGAAATTCTGGGGACACCCAAAAACAGCTGTAAAAAATAATGTGTGTTATCGTTTTTGAAAATACCAAATACCCCTAAGAAGGTGAAGACGGTGTTTATAAAGTCCACACGGACGAAGTCGCGGTCAATAGCTAAGTAGGTACTATAAATAAAAATATGGGATATATTGAAAAAAAGTCAAAACAGATCCTATTGAGTAGACTGTTCTCATATACAACGGAATAAGAGATGGAACTCCACCACGAGGAACTTCAAATGTTCGTTTTTGTTTAATCTGGCCATGGGTTCCATATCCTCAGCTTAGAACGCTAATGTCCCTATTAATTTTAGCACCAATAAGCCAAGACGTTGTCGCATTATATGTATAACATTTTTCATTAGTTTAGTCAAAAAATTTAATCAATTTGTTTTCATCTTAAAAGGTTTTATTATCTATAGATTTGTTTGTAGATAGATAGACAAATAATAAACAGTAATTTTACTCAATCACACAAAACTAAAGAGAACAATTTCCTTACCAATTCTTACCATAACTGTACATGTGTGTATATATGAGAAGGTCAGCGTGTGTAAGAGGGCCATGACTCGGTACATAACACCACCCAGACCCGTACGAACAAATAATCTATACTCTACAACGACCTAGGTCCAATGTGGTTTGATAGAAGTAGATTTGTAACTACCTAATTACTATCAGAGTCTTATATTCACCTTCAAGCTCCTTGACTTGGTACAAAGATAATGACTAACATTTGCGATAACCGGAACGAACTACGTAACCTTCTAATTATCAATAGTGGAAGTGGTACTACCAACACCGACTGATTCAAAAATAAATACAACTAAATATAAGTACTTCATACGAATCTATATACTATAGACTGCAGATTTAAATTCTAAACTGCTAAAATAGGCAATACTTTGGACTATAATATAAATATTATCTCCATCAAATCGTTTACTTTTAGCTATTATTTGTTGCTTTAACCACATATTGGCTAATAAGCTCAGTTCGGCAGTATATGCTATTAGACGCATTAGACAGTTGATAGATGTGGCCACGGCTAGGCTGGTGTACTTTGCATATTTCCATAGCCTTATATCTTATGGCCTACTACTGTGGGGATCAGCGGCGCCTATGAATTCTATCTTTATTTTACAAAAGAGGGCAATACGTACCATCTACAGTATAAATGCACGAGAGTCGCTGAGAGACCGTTTTGAAGACATTGATGTACTCACCTTACCCTCTTTATACATTTATGAAAACATAATGTACACTAGAAAAAATATAGATCTATTTTAAAGGAAAGGTGTTATTAATGGTATGGAAACTCGTGGTCGTGATCAGCTAGTTACTGCTAAATTTAAATTACAAAAGTCATGTGGGTCATTTTTGGGCAACTATGTTCGTTTTTATAATAAAATCCCTCAAGAAATTATTCAATTAACGGAAAAGCAATTTAAACTTGTAATTGAACGCACACTGATTGGAAAAGCATACTACAAAGTTAGCGATTTCATTGAAGAAAAAACAATAGTCTGGAAATAATCTTCTCTGCACATGCATTTACTGGATTTATGAATATTGTATTTAAATAACTATTGTAGAATGATGTTGAAAAAATGATACCTCACCGAGTTTCTTGTCGGCTCTTCTCAGTATTCAGATTTTCTTTTCGAACCGAACTAAAGTAGATTTGACGTTCAAAAATATCTTGCAATTAGGTTTACTTGAATAAATTGATTTGACTTTGACTTTGAATATTAATTGTTGCTTTATCCACAAATCGTTAGAAATTACTGTCAGTGACGTGTAAAGGGAAAGAAGCAGTAAGCGGTGTGGAGAAGACACACTGAGGTTGCGAACAATTAATAGGTGCGTATGATTTAAGCAAATAAAGGACTTTTCGATCGCAATTTTTCATCGTTTTAGATTTTTAATCGGAAACATAACTTCTCGAATGATTTTAGAGTTGGAAGTACAGTCTGCATAACAATTGTTATACGAGTATTTTGTAATTCACCGATCGAATTCACCGTACCAAAACCCCCAATTAACTGCTTAATAGCTTCCATCCAAATAACTGTAGGTAGCTTAACTTACCGATCGAATACTTATTTACAATTTATATAGGCCGACCACAAAACTGTGAACATTTTATCTACATTTATTTGAGAGACGAACCATCGCATTCGAAAACTCAATACCCGAAGGCAACTTGAAACAAACTTCCAAATTCAGAGTAAAATATAGGTACATGCATGTACATAAGATGACGCCATATCGCATTCGGAGTATACAGGTCATCAAGACACAGCAAAACCACATGTTGACTTTATTTTCTTCTTTCATAGATTGTAAAATGGAATTAGTGTCGGCTTTCTAGCACTTCGCCTATATACATATCTAAGTTACTTAGAGCTCTAGTCCTTGGCAGACTCTTACGACCTGCGCTAGAAAATAAGCCAAGCTACGATATGAATTTACTCTTCTTTATCATTAGGGACATTGCGTGAATATATTTACGTATAAAATAGCAAAAATCTAGTTTCGGAATTGGACCACAGTTCAAAATTAAAAAAAAATGAATTAGGTATATTTTATTCAAAAGGTGAGATAAGGTTGGATAAGGTCGATAGTATTACGTGATGATCATCTCTGGTAAATACAGAGTAAATGATTTGAAGCGAATTATGTAACAGTTTATGATTAACCTTAAGTATTTTAAACAAATTGCAATACATTTTTAAAAACTTATTGCACAATCAAGAACTATTAGGGTACTTCCGTGTGCCAAGATATGTCTGTCTCTTATCAATGTACAGATATATATAGGAGCCCCAGAAACTTTTCGCTAAACTGAACATAATAATAGCACTGCTCTCTATAGTTTCAGTAAAAGTTTTACAAATTTCTAGCTATCCGCAGTTTTATGATTTGTTTTAAAACTCTATCTGTAATATCTGTATTTGTTATTATTTCTCTAAAACCCAATGCAAACGAATACGATGTTTATCCTCGCGTCCTAATCGCAATTTTAAAGTTAATTTTAGCTACAGCAAGTTAATTTTAGATTAGATCCTATTTTAGCACAGAAATGGAAAAATCGTAGTCTCAAAATTTTCGTACTTTACCTTTACTTTGCAGAGATATCCACTATTATAATTATAAACGAGCAATATTTGTATATACAGGGTTAATTTAAAAATACTAATAATTTCTTAGTATTTTGTAGTAAACGTTATCCCCAATAACTTTTGTTTTACGACTTTCAAAAATTCATAAGTTTTTTCTTTCATACAAAAATAAAAATACATTAAATGTTTCTGAAAATGGTACCTACTCTACCGTCGCTAAAGCGGCAAACGCGCAGCGCGGCGCTGAGGCCCGGTGCGCTTGCACAGTACACTTGTACTGTGACAGTACAATTGGAAATACGTTCAGAGTAATTACGTTTCAGACAGTACAACAAAATTAACAAATATTTTTTGAGGAAGGTATTGAGTTTTGAAAAAGTCGTAGAACTAAAGTTGTTAGGTATGTTGACAGGAATTTTGCACTAAGGGATTATTAGTATTTTTAAATTAATCCTGTATATGTATATTTATTTGATATCGCTTTCTCAAAACGGCTCTTGCGATTTTGATAAAATTTATAATATAGGGGTTGAGGGGCGCGAGAAATCGATCTAGCTAGGTCTTAATTCTGGGAAAAATCATTTTCTCCATCTTTCATACATTTAATACCTTTAAACTCTAAACTTCTAAACTTTTTAATTTTGCAGCAGTTTACCTTCTCGGTAGTACAGTGACTAGAGCGTAGATCTACCAAGCTGAAATACGCGGATTCGAATCCTGCAATGTGGTCAGACTTTTTTTGTTATTTTTTTGTAAGACACCGAGTAAAGCTTGGTCGCCCACTATATATGAAAAGAGAATAAAAAAATACTAGATTTGTAGAAATTGCAGTGATGTATTGGTGAACTCAAGTAAAGCTTCTAAAGCATAAAAATATGAATAATTACAAATTCATTTTATGTGTTTGCTTTCTATTATAAGTCCTATTCGTTTGACTTATCTTTATCTTTACGCAGACATTCGAATATTTCTTGAATACAGTAAACAGCAGTAATCGGTAGATATAAAGCCGTTGCCGTCCACCGCTTGAGTTAAATTAAACATGTTTCTTGTAACTTCACGTAAGGATTATTGTCGGAAGATCTTTTATTTTGTTGGGAGTCGGGGAGTGATATGAAATATCAGGAGAATCCAGCAAAATCCCGACCATCTAGCAACCCTAATTATTACCGGCGAAATGTCTATGTACTTATTTTCAAGACCACAAAATAAATTGACTTCAAAGTATAAGTGATGCGCTTTCCTATTCGTGTCTCTACACTAACAGCGTGCTGGACAGTCCGTCTGTCACTCACTCCATTTTTATGTTTTTTTTCTCGTTTATTTTCTATTTACACGGCTAATCGTTAAAGATCTGCCATTTAGAGACACCAATGACACGCACGATTTCTGCTGTTTAGACACGCTGTTCTTGAGAAATAAGTTAATCCACAGGGTGTTTCAAAAACAACACCAAAAGCTTAATAGTAACGCTTAGAAACCGATTAAGCTTTCAAAACGAAAGTAATGTCTTTGGAGCCATAATGGCTCCATTCGTCGAAACAGCACTTGTCGATGGCATCTTCTTGAAATAAATTAGAAAAAATAAGTGTCTGTGCAGTAAAATAACACATGGTAAAAACATACATGAATTCTAATATTGCATTCCACGGATAAAGGTAACGATAAGTATTACATTAAAGAAAAGTATATAAGTAGTATATCAGTAGTCTAGTACCCATAACACAAGCGTTGTGCTGCTTATTTTAGGACTAGATGGCGCTGTGTGAAATGTCTGAGTACATTATTATTATTATTATTATTATTTTAATAAAAACGCTGCCTATCCACGCATGCATTTGTTTGTAGTTGTTTGTTAGTAAACACTCCTTTTATAAATTCTAAGACAAAATCTTATCAACCTCATTGACAAAAAAAATTGGCGCTGTGTCCCGTACTTTAAAAGAGATTGATTCAAAATGTACCCGCCGCCCTGTAAAATATGGACATTTACATGATGAAACCGATTCGGTTATCAATTCGACCGGTATGTACATATGCAATATTGTTCGAACTGCACAATATTCGTATATGTTTGTTAGTCTATGTGAGTTTTTTAACAGGTGTACCAAATTTCATAAATGTGTGTTTGTATGTACGACAGTGTTATTGTAAAAATGATGAAAGGAATGCTAAGATGGTTCAGGCACATGGAAAGAATGAGTGATATAAGACTGACGAAGAAAATCTATAGAGCAAAAGTGAGTGGTAACGGAAGCCAAGGAAGACCAAGCCTGACTTATGAAGATCAAATAGCTAGAGTGTTAGCCGACGGAAATTTCAATAACACTCGCATACCTAGGCGAAAATGTGTGAGGAGAATGATAAGATTTGAGGAAGCGAAAGAAGTATGTAAGGACCGCGACGCTTGGCGCTCTGTCCTCTCTGACTACCCTGTTAGGGATACGGCTTGAAGATATGTACCTATGTATGTATGTTTGTATGTACATATGTGTGTATGCTTATCCACGTATTTTTCAGAAACCAAAAATCTAATTACAATAATTCTTTTCTAATCAGAATTAGTTTAGTAGTTTTTAAGATAGGAACTGTTTGTACCTAAAAAAACGAGGAAATAAAAAAGTAATTAAAAAAATCAAACCGACTTCAAAACACAAATCAAGTAAAAAATAACTGAAAACGGAAAAGTAATGTCTTATCTCATACCTCCATAAAAAAAATTAAAATTAAAATAAAAAAAGGGTACCTAAGTAATTACGCCAGCTATTTTTTTTTGAGGTCGGTGCCCAGTCTTAATTAAAGAAAATAATAACATTGTGGCTGGCACTGACCTCAAAAAAAAGTTGGCGCTGAAACATCTCGCCATCGCGCATTAGGGTAAAATAATAAAACAGCCTGTACATACCTTAAATACGTACAAAAAGTTGTCAAATTCCTTCTCGTAGAGCATTTATCCGCAGCTGATTAGAGCCGCAGCGGGGGCGCATTGTATACCACATCAACAATTGACCCCCGCTAGAAATACAAGTACCTACATACGGGTGGTAAGTAGAATTTATTAACGATATTTAGAACCAAAACGACAAGTTCTGTAACAGCTTATACAGGTCCCAGTGCTGGGCACAGCCTTTTTCTCACGAATGTGAGAAAGAGACGGGGGCCGTAACTAAAACAATAAATATACTCATATCATTTTGACTCTATCTTTAGACAGCCTGTCCCATATTACGACTTGAGGAAAATAGAATACAAATGTGTGAGTGTGTTTTTAAAGAAATGGCGTCCGATCAGCTTATCTGATAATAAATGCGTGTCGTATGTATTAGGGATGTTATGGAAGTGATTTTATCGGAACCGAAGTCGAAGGCGGAAGCAGAACATAAATGTCTTAAGGGCAAGTCTAATGAAATAAAATAATGCAAACATTATTCTGCCTCTATCATTTCAGTTCAAAATATAATACACCTGCTTACACCTAGTCGTTGAAAATAAAAATAATCGAATTTTCTTAAATCTTTAGTAGTAAATTAAATCAAATGAAGTGACTCCAAAAGAAGTATATTGTATTTAATGAACAAAAGTTTCATAGCTTTATCGCCATCCCATCTATTTTTCAATGCGTCATACATTAGGCCAGTACGGCTAAAAAGTTCTTCGCTTGCTACTGAGCCTGGTGGAACAAATGAAAGAGTAATCAACATAAAGCACATAGGGAGGTTCTCCGCGCAACTCTGACCGCGGCAGCCTCCGTTGCTGTGTTTCGACCTCCGATTATTATAACGTCCGATTTAAAAGTGTCGGAGCCGAAGTCGAAATCGGAAGTGTAATATCAATCCCTCCCTCCCTCCCGACGACAGTTTGATACTTAGTGGTTTAAATGTTATGTACATTGTATTGAGAGTAAATGCTAAATAAATAAATAAAAATAAATAATCGGAAGTTCCGACTTTTCGGAATCGGAGTCGAACCTCCGTTACATCCCTAGTAAGTTTAGGTGAGTCAGCTTATCTGATTTACCTCACCGTTGCTGGCACGTCAGGCACGGCGTCTGGAGCACGGCTATTCATTATTTATAGTCTGTGACTCATATTAAATGTTTCCATATCGTCATTGGATTTAGTAAATAACACGACAAGCTTGATGAAAATCGTGAATGCGGTTATAGACTTTATAAATAACTTTAAAGTCAGTCCAAGCAGCAACTGTGAGGTAAATCAGATAAGTTAACTCACCTGTATATATGACACACATTTATTACCAGATAAGCTGATTGGACGCCATTTTGTTTAAAAACAGCACCCACACATCTACATTGTATTTACCTCACTTCGTAATACTGGACAAGCTATCTGGAATTATAAAGTCTACGGGTGCAATGTAGTTGTTTTCGTAAGTGCTCATACTGGCATTGCTTAATGAAACATACTGTTACCAGTGGCCTTCAGTTTGTAGTGCCAAATAACAATTAATTACAAGCATTTAAAGTAGTAATTGGTAATTTTACCATCGCCATCAGGAAATTGGTCGTTGTGCTTCTCACTATAGAAAAACGGGAGTTTATATTCCGTAAAGATTTAGAAAAGCTAATAAGAATTAAAATGGTATACTTAAAACTTACCGATTATTCTAGTTCACGTGACAAACATTTGTGTCCGTAATAGATATGTACTTGTTTCTAATAGTAGTGACAAACTAATTAATCTGTGGTAGCGACAATGCTTCAATTACATTACCTCTCATATCCAAACCATATTCAAACCATAACCACGTATCAGTGGTCGTAATCAACCGTTTCCAAAGCGTTGCTTTCCAAAGCGTTGAGATCTTCAATATACTACTAGATCAACCACCTAGTGTGAACGAACTCAACGTTGCTTAATCTAAATCTCTTCAATTGGATTCCAATCTGAAAGCGTAACAGACATTAAAATCGAAACTTACACAACAATTTGAGTCGTTCTAAGTGATAGTATACTTACCTACTAAAGAACCGAGAACTTTCAGACAAAGCGCCCCGTGGTGTTTGGTAAATTCACAGTAGGTATCCATTACGGCCAGGTTACACCACATTTCATCAATTGGCTCCAACAGTGTCACTGAAAAATCTTTGCAACTAATCTTTGAGTGTTTAATTTAACTATCCATGTAAGACTTCTCATAGGGTTGGCAACTATTGATACTTCATAAAAATCAGACATTTTATTTGTCTCGATATATTTTAATCAACCGCATCCTAACCAACAGGCAAGGTTAGGTATCTATGATGTTTGTCCGTTTGTATGTGAGATTCTTTAGTCTCTTGTAACAACCGGACTGTTTGATTGATTTGAATGAATATAATATGTTGTTTTCTAAATACATTGATATGGATAACAAAGGAAAGGTATTGATGAAACGATTTAAAATAGACGCATGTATTATTTAGTTCATAATTTTAAACTACCCTAAAAGATATGTATACCTCTCTAGATACATAAATAAGATTTGCATGTAGTAACTTCGATCATTTAATGTACTAGATTTCCGATGAGGGCTTTAAAAACGGCCCGAGAAATAAGAGCACAAATAAAATTAATCGAATAGACATAAATAAAAATAAATAAATAATAATTGATCGAAGTGTAGTAAGCATAATTTCTTTACCTGATCATCTATTTTAAGTTGTTATTGCAATCGACTTTATTGTTGTTTAAAATATTATTTTATGTTCTTTTTGAGTAAATCGTACAGAAATTTTTATTCAATTTTTGAATTATGATCTTTATGAAATAGAAAGCTGTTTACATGCAATTTCTGAACGATTTCTTTTGAAAAACGAAGAAGAACGCAACGTATAATTTCTTATTAATAATAAAAAATGACTGTCAATTGTTGTCTATAAATTATAGATCACAGTTGAAATATAAAAAAAAATACTTATTGCAGTCAATAAATATCTTAGAAATAAAAACATAATGTACCTATTTACCTCTTCCTAACATTTGTATAAATTGTCTCCAAAGAAATTTGCAACCCTAAACAAACTAAATATTAACTATAGTTTCACATAAAAAATGTTTACCTATAATAATATTAAATTTACTAATAATGCCAGTACGTATTCCGTTAAATGATGTATTTTTGAAATTAAATGTAGACTAAAGGACAACAAAATACAATAAAATAAAATAGATACCTACATACAGCAAAAAATTTAACTTCGCTATAAAAAATAAAATTGTAATAGTACTTTAAAAAAATTTAGTTAATTAAAAGACATTTTATTTATATTACAAATCCGTTCATTAGTAAATAAATAAATCTCTTCGTAAAACTGAAGTTTGTTTCGTTTCAATGGATAGATTAATTAAAAAGTTTTTAATGAAAAAATGCACGCACCCGGTTCGGTCCAATTAAAATTCTATCCTGCTTCATTACGGCATTTTATTTTTAAAGTGATCATTAAGAGATTTTCTCAAGACAAATATAAATTAATCCGAATTTTTCACGATGTTATTTCAAATACATACAAAAAACTCTAATTGAATAATTAGATATTGTAAGATTACTGCATGCAGTTTTGCTTTCGATTTTGAAGTATAATAATTATAACAATAAAAATAAAGCCATTATTTCCCTATCTATAGAAGACTTGATAGCAGGACAATTTATTATAATGTGGAATTCCCTTTAATCGGGCTAATTGAGAAAATGAGTTAATAGAGAATTATTTATCTTTCATACTTCATTTTTAATCTTTAATAACATAGATAAGTAATAATAACAAGTAATAGGTAGATAGTAATACCTATAATAACTGAAAATTTCTTTTGTGAAACTGAAAATGTTTTTAACATATTCTCACGTCCGCTTCTAATATAATAAGGCCGTTTATTCGCTTGTAACTTGCGAGCTCTACAGAAGATTTTCATGGTTGTTTGTGATATCTTTATTGGAAAACTAATCGTGCCTTGTGGCGTCACCCGTGTTAAATTTGGTATTTCTCTAGTATAAAAGAAGCCTATATTACTCTCTGAAGTCCTTTAGTTGCCAATGAAATCCCGTCAAAATCGGTTCAGCCGTTTCAGAGCTTAGCCCGGAAAAACAAACAGGCAAAAATTTTAAAAAGCATATTTATGCTTTGATTACACGCAAATAACCATATCAGCTTAAGAAAAAGCCTTTATTTCGAAATCACAGGCAGTCACTTTAATTTTATTTACAACTAGCGAGCCGCTTCCAGCTTCGCACGGGTAGAAATTTTTTTGAAATAAAATACAGCCCATGTTACTTCCTCGTAATGGATCTTTCTACAAGTGAAAGAATTTTTGAAATCGGTACATTAGTTTATGTTTTATTGTTTTTTTTATAGTTTATTGTTTATTTCTATAACTTACAACTATCCACAATAGTTTTACCCAATTCGATAATTGTAATACATCCAAATAATTAAATTACTACAATTTAAACATTAAATTGCAATATTAAAATAATTACATATTAAAAGTACAGTGAATACTAACTAATAATAATACAATTTCAATTAAATTAATTTCGATAACAAATAATATAAATTCAATTACAGTTTGGTAAATAAACTTTCATAACAAATAATATAATAAGTCACCAAAAATTCACACAAAGTACAAGAGAATATGTCTATTCTTTTAGCAACCTCATTTAATACATGTATAGCTCGCGTTATAGGTGCCTTTTTAACTAGGTTTTACGACCTCGCGGTACCACTAGCAGGTTCGGACGCCGCCTCCTCGTTGTGTAGTTATCCGGTACACATAGCTTTAACTCTGTGAGTATTCCTAGATTATGCGCTTTTCCTCGAAGTATGTTAAATAATATTTGAGCCATCTTAAAATTACGACGTGCTTCGATCTTATTATACCCGACCATACCAAGAACGAATAGGGTCGCACACATGAGGGGTAGAATGGGTAAACGCCGTAGAGCTTCAGATACAAAAGTCTGGTGAATTTGTTTTGTATTCGCTCCAACATCGAACTATAGTTAGCCTCATATGGGGCCCATATTACAGCATTGCATTCTAGTTGGCTCCTGACTAGCGCGTCATACAAAGCCCTTACGGCACTGATTTTTGTGAAGTTATGCGTTTGCCTCATTATGAGTCCTAAGTTCCTATACGCTTTTTTGCAAATATTAATAATATGCTCTTGGAACCCTAGTTGGTCTGTGAAAACTACACCTAAATATCGGACCTGTGAAATGCGTTTTATGGATACGAAGTCCATACTGTAATTGTAAAGAATGTGTGTTTTCAAACGAGCATTTAGACTGGTTGAAATAGAGTTTAGTTGTTCGACTCTTCTTCACAACTTCATTTATATCACTCTGCAAACGTTCACAGTCCTCCATATTCTCAATGGCATATAGAAGTTTAAGGTCATCCGCAAATAACGACCATATTGCATGCCTAACAATCTTCGGTAAATCGTTAATCATTATTACAAATTCGAGTGGACCTAGGTTGCTCCCCTGGCTGACTCCTGATCTGGTGAAATATGACTCTGACTCATGTCCGGCACAATCCACAAATTGCTGCCTATCTCTCATATAATTAGCAAAAAATTTTAGCAAATGTGGACTAACACCTATACTTCCGAGCTTGGTTAGTAAGATGTTATTATCTACATAGTTAAACGGGTTCCTAAAATCGAAGTAAACCACGTCAACCTGGATCCCTGCGTCTACCTTCGGAACTACATACGACATAAAATTAAGAAGATTGGTCGTTGTACTTCTATCTGGCCTAAAACCATGTTGCGAATCGGTGAGGTAGCTTTGAACTTCACTATATATTCGCCGCTGTATTGCTGCTTCGAATACTTTGGCGGGTGTGGATAAAACTGCCACGGGTCTGTAACCGCTTACATCAGAGCTTGCTTTACCCTTTGGTACTGGTGTAACTCTGGTGATTTTCCAGCAATTCGGATAGGTGGCATGTTTTAAACAAATGTTATATATATAGCGCAGCGGCTCAGTCAGTACCATACGACAATCTCTAAACAAAAAAGCAGGAATCCCATCAGGGCCAGCAAGAACGTTTAGGTTTTAAGTTAGTGAGAGCAATCTGAACATCCTTAGACCTTAAATTCGGTATATCCACGCCCTCACCGCTCACTCCACCCGACATATCCGCCAACTCCACAACTAATTGGGGCTGGTCTTTGCTGTACACAGACTCTATGAAAGCAACAAACTCATTAGCTATATCCATCCTAGTCAACACTACCCCATTTTTCATTATCTTCTGTCTACCCATTGTACCTTTTTTCGCTCTAATATAATCTCAAAATGATTTCGGATCTTCAACGAAGCGGGCTTGAATGCGGCACTGATATTGATCATATGCTACTTTAAGAGCAGTTTTGATTTTAGTCCTACTTAATGTAAATGCTTCGTAATCAGTTTTTTACTTTGTATATACTGTTTATGAAGATCAGATTTTAATTTAATATCTCGTATAATATCGGATGTATACCATTCTGGATATAGGAACCTCGTATTTTTGCAACTAGTTTGTCTTTTCTTAGGCACACACTCATCTAATATACCATTGAGAACACAATAGAAATAATTTAATACATCTTCCGAGTTTTGCATATCATACATCGGTGTCCAATCAAAGGACTCCAAAAATCAGGTTTATGAAAATTCCACTTTGGTCTAGAGTTATGTGATATATTAGTGGAGGTATAGGCACGAGCGGCCGAGGGCCGGTTAGGCGACCGACGGTACGCCGCGCGGTACGCACACGGCAAGCGGCGGGTGGATGGATAGTGGGTGATGTATTTATCCATTACAAGCAAACAATTCAAATAATAAACTTAAAAATATCTCCATAGCATAGCATAGCATAACCTATCTGTCTGCCCCATTACGTATCGTGAGAATATTTAAACATGCATTTGTGAAAAATCAATGTTATTATTTTAGCATAATTCGTTGTTATATAGCTTCCCAAAACAAAATCTCTAAATTTTGAATTAGCTCAGTTTCATTTTAAAGTTAATTAATTATAGATGTATATATTTAACATATATAAGACTGTATGTGTTAACGTTACGGAGCTACATTCATACTTCATACATACTTACATAATATGTAGATATCTTCGCGTTGTATTCCTAGACAGAGAGGAACGAAGTGCCAACAGCACGGCGATCCCTAACTTATCATCTCTTTTGCCCCCACAAATATTATGATTTCTCTCACACATTTTCGTCGAGGTATGCGATCTCCGTTAACTAAGTCTGCCTATTTGTTCTTCATAAATCTGCCTCGGTTTTCCTTCGTTTAAAGGAGTTATGTTTATATTTATAAAGGCGTTTTATCTGCTTACTGCTACCGCAGGAAAGGAGGGATCCATCAGGGATTAAAATTAACTCTACATTTTGTTCAGTGGCAGTTTTTTTCATTTTTTCCATCCCTTCTGCGTCAATGCAGTTTTACAGGTGTCGTTCATAATATTTTATTATAAGAAACCTATTATTTTTATAGCACATAGTACCAAAATAATCAAGCTTAATATGTCAACTATACAAGCGAGATTATCTCCAAACACTTGCGTGAAATTTTCCATTCTAATTACCTAAGTATTTGTAATGACAACTAAGGTTTGCAATTAAGTTTTTTATGGAACAAGACTTATGAAAGCGTAGGAGAAAAGAATTAATAAAGAAATCTGAAACCATTGTAAAGTCTATTTAGGGCTAACGCATACCGTAAAAGTTTAATTATCTCATCTTGCCAATTGTTGCGAGATAATTCACTATCATTAGAACAATTGAACAACAACATTCACTTTAAAATATTGAATATATATATATTGACGTGACTAATCCAATTTTGAAAGAAAACATATTTTAAAACGTATAGTGCGTGTCGGGCCTTATAAACGCAAACTCTCAACTCATCAAAATGTCGCGGCTGACGCCCGCCAAGAATTTTAATAACCAATTTGTATTTAACAAATCTGCCTCGACGATGTTATTTTTTCACAAAGACTCGCGTGACTGAATTATAAACGACGACTTCCTCGGCTAATTGAACGTTCGCAGGATAAATTATAATTAATTTGCTCGCTCTAAAACGAGATTATATTGTTATTGCTCGCTTACTGTCTTTGAAGATGTGTAAATAATTGAACACACGCGCGGTTCATATATCTTGCCTCGTTTATGATGTTTCTATTTTATGCAGATTCTGTAGCTCAAAAGAACAATCGGAACCAAAGTCGATTATTTAGATACTAGATCATAACACAAAAGTAAGAGTCATAACACAAGAGCAATAGAAATTACCTTTAAAAAATTTTAAGACGCTGTAAAATAATTATAGCCAATAACAAAAAATTTGTTATCATTTAAAATAATGGAATGTTTTATCTAAAATAACATTTTCTCTAAACTAAATAAATAAGCTTGACAACCTGTCATCCTGACAAGCCGACACATCCGGCTAATGGAGTTAGAGAAGTATTATATTCCTTGATGGAGTTGGTGCAATTGCGCGACGTCTCTTCCTAACTCCTGGAAATAATTTGAAAATACACCTACTAGTATAAATAGGTATATAAGGTTGTTATATATACATATACCAACAGCAAAAGATGAAAAGAGATGGAACGATATAGAGATGTTTCAAGATTCAACTTCATTTCACGACTTCAACTATCTCCTTAGAGTGCGGACTCCTATTGCAATACTGCCCCTGGAAATAACTCGAAAATACACCTACTAGTTTCTATAAGATTGCTATTTAAAGATATACCAACAGCAAAAGATGAAAAGAGTTGTAGGATTATAGAGATGTTACGAGATTAAATTTCTCGACTTTAACTTTCTCTTTAAAGTGGGGACTCCTGTTTCAATACTGCTCTTGGAAATAACTCAGAAATACACCTACTAGTATATACAACATTGCTATATATAGATATACCAACAGCAAAAGATGAAAAGAGACGGAGGATTTTAGATATGTTTCGAGATTACATTTCTCGACTTCAACTATTCCTTTAGTTAGAGTGAGGACTCCTGTTTCAATACTACTCCATGTACAAAGTAGATTCCGATCTGACGCTTATACGGTCGCTGCCGCGACACCCTCGCTTCGCTCGCTCGGCTCACGCATTGTGGTAAAAAGACCTAACCTAACCAAAAAAAGTATTACAAATATATCGTCGTGTTTGTATAAAGTTACAAAAAAATTTGTAAAATTTTACCCAATGTGAAACAATCTAAACCTTAGCCTGCATTTGTCCCCACGATTTCCTCCCAAGCATCTATTATCATTTATCACCATTGCACCACATTAAAGTTTTAGTTATTGAAGTTGCAACCAAAACTTTATTGTGAAAAATGTTAATTTTGAAATTTACCATTTTTTTATAGCAAAGACAATTAATTTTAAAGATGTGATTTAAGTATAGCAGTTATTATCACCAGTACACCACATTAAAGTTTCAGTTATTGAAGCTGTAACCAAAACTTTATTGTGAAAACTGTTAATTTTGAAATTTAGCATTTTTTATAGCAAAAAGAATTAATTTTAAAGATGTGATTTAAATATATCAAAAGTAGCAAATTTATAGAGAAAACCGTTCTAACACTAAAACATTCTAAATATTTAGATTTATAGATAAAATTGCTAGTTCTATAGCTCCGTTACATATATTCTTTTTAAAAATAAGAGGCGGAACTCTCTAAACGCGAGTAGAATTCTCGCATAACGTAATATTTTTATATAAATGAAGCTCACTTGTGCAGTTAGTTTATTGTTGCGTGATTGTTGCACTTTATGTTTTTCTAGTTTCTTTCGTAATCGCTGTTAGACATAAGCAATTCTTTTTATAATTTTTTTCTTAACCCCAACTTATTAACGTCATCTAGATTCTGAGCGGACACAATAATTAACTTTTACGTAACAGCGTATCCTATTTTACCCACTAACTGCCCTAAAATAGTTACCACCCCGCTCGGTGGCGCGGGTAATTTGTCACACACTCCCGAGCAGACGCCTGACAGGCCCAAATGATTTATCGCCGTCCGCAACAAAGACTCCTCCGAATAAACCCCTCGTAAAGCAAACACTCAATTTGGGAATCATTACACACAGAGAAAATAACCTCTATAATGCCCATGCAAAAGTTGACTTTCCCGCCAAAAGTATGTCGTTCGCTACTGTCAACGAAATCGGATTCGTTCATGAGTCGTTCAGAAACATTCCTGAGCTAATTGTATGTATCGCACCGCGCCACAGAGCACATTTATCAATTGTCGCACACCTCCTATACTAACATAATTAGTTGTTCAACTATTTCTGGAACGCTTTGACGGCTTATTAAGATTTCAAATTGAACACAAATTGGATGTCAAGCCTAACTGATTTCTAACCAGTGATCTGTTTTCCTGTATGTTAGTGGGCACTGAAAAATTTGTTTGTTGACGCGTTGACAACTTCGTTTCCCGGGCATCAAAAAGCTATTCGTTAAACGGGATCTGATGCGAGCATCTGTGCTTGATAAATTAGTCAATTTGTACATTCCAACAATAAAAAGCAATCTATGTTTTATATAATATAATGGTGACCAATCTGTTAACTTATTTTAAGTCAAATTTAATTATGTTTCTTTAATTATTTACCTATGTGGCTCCGGTGAAAAATAAAATCGGTGTTTGAGATGATACGTTTTTTCTATTGATTCACTGGCCATGATATTTAGTATTCGCCACCTAAAGTTATGTTTTTTTACTAAAAAGTGTATCACATATAAATCTAATAAGTACTCTTTTCAAAATGGAGACTAATTAGTAATTACTAGTTAAAAAAATAGACGTCACGATTACACAAATACATCCGTTACGATCATCTAAATCAAATTAAAGCACAATAACAAGTTCAAATTAAGGTGCTCTCACCACATGTTTAAATATCATCTAACTAATTATTACGCGCCACTAGTCGATTCTCATTTCCCAGAGCAGTGTCATCTGTGAACAGCCAAACAGATCGCTTGTCGACAACCGAGAAAATCGATTCGATACATCGAGTTTTTTTACGTACAGGCCTTTAAAACGCACCACAACGAATTTGAACGCCGAACCATCAATTAGTGAATGCTCTCACAACATCACGTTCCTTTTTCAAAAACATACGGCTTTAAAATCGATAGGCCACAAAAATAGAAAAAGTAATAGCGTCTGCTGGAGGTGGCAAAAGAAAAAATTGATGCGTCCGGAAATCGTTACAAAGCGTTTTGATTGCAACCATTTGTAAACCGTTCGTTTGATACGATTGAAAAAGAGAAATGCATTAAGCATCCTTACCATTTTAGGACGTCTGAATGTTTATATTATAGGTACAGTAATTAATCCTCTCCAGAAAATTTAATTTTTATCTACACTTCTACTATAGCTACCAACAAATCTAAGCTACAAAAAGCGAAAATAAATTACAATAATAATAAAGAACTATATAATCAGTAATAAAATACATATTTTTCATTTTATTTTGCCAAATAAAATTTATAATTATTAACAAAATATGAGAATATATCAAAAATTAATTTTGAAACTTCATAGCTGTAATAAATCGTACATATTTTGAGATTTCCAAAATAAAAAACATACCTCCCTCTATTCGTGTAACAAAATGGAATTAGTTCCGACACTACTCTAGGGCTTTACGCAAGGTGTTATAAACTCAATGATGCCGCGATTCGTGCCTACAGCGGCATCTATCTTAATTTTGTCACAACTGAATCTACTGTACATTTACAAGTAGGCTTTCAAGGAACTCACAATGCGTAACAGATTTCTATCTATAACGTTCGTCTAATGATATAAATCGTAGTTCATATTGAATTTATAGATGCCGCCATGAGACTATACCATCTACGTAAATATGTAAAGAGATTTATGTATTTTTTTTAATATTAGGTAGGTATATACACTGATACCGATTACTTTCAAAATTCACAATTTAAGGCGACGCATTGATAAATAATAATATCATCGAAAGTAGACCCTTTGCAAAAGTGCGCGCGCTAACTAACGAAAAAGTAGTTTCATTTATTTAAAAAACCATAATTCATTTTAAAAATCCAACTGACATTTTGAAGAATATGTTTAGATTAAAAACTATACAGAAAATTTAGAAACATGAGTCGCTCTCGTTACTCCGAAAAATGTAAATCTCTGTTTTAAAAGAGGTTTCTTTGATATTTTTTTTGTTACAAAACTTAACCAATTGTGTATCGCAACTTTCAAAATAAAGTCAATGAAATGAAGAATCAGGTACCAAATATCACTTTCATACGTTTTGTAGTCAGTTAGAAAAATTGAGATCCCTGCCGTCATAATATTCGTGAGTACCTATCGAACCGCCCTACTTAAATTATATGACCCACAGAGCATAGAATACCCACGCGGTAAGGGCGCGAGCATGTTTAGATTCCTTGCTCGGTGACTTCTGACTTGACCCATGATTTTATAATTATTGCCTGTTCTACCTCACTATATTTTAAAAATATCTAATAAATGGCTGTTATAGTAATTTCTGGCTGAAAAGAGGAAAAGTAAATCACATCACTGTCGAAACTTTTCAAAAAAAGAAAAGAAAACCGTTGCCATAAAAATGAGGACGCACGTCGGCGCGAAAAATCTTTTGCCATCATATTTCTATCCGCGTGAGGCGAGCGGTGCTAATTGGATTCCTGTTACAATAACGCGTTAGCTCAGGGCTGTAGCGGCGTGCGGCACGGCGCCGCGACGGGTGAAAAAACCTCCCCATGTTTTTTTATCTTGGATTAAAATAGTAGGTAACGCCGAAAATAGAAAGAAATATAAGTATTTATGTAGTTATTATTCACTATAAAAATAAAACAGAATAATATACCTACACAGGTACCTACATAAACATAAAGTTTAAAAACTTATAAATGTAAAGCTAAATTGTGGAAATAAATAATAATTACAGGCTCAGAATTAATAAAAAAAATCAAACTTTGTTAATTATTTAAAATTAAATGACTAGGTCGTTTACAAAAATAATTATTTCGTTAAAAAAAAAAATAATCCCTACTCAATGTAAAGCAAAAATGAAAACGAATTATTTCTTAATCTAAACATAAAATGATTAATATTTGAAAATAAAAAAATAATAATTTAGCTTATAAGTGTAGAAATAGATGTAAGTCACTGTATAATGTTACTAATAGGATATTATATCTTAGATGGTTCGGGCACATAGGAATAATGAGTGATGATGATGAAAGATTGACAAAGAAAATCTACAGAGCGAAAGTGAGTGAAAAATCCAAAGAAAACAAAGACTGATTTATGAAGGTTAAATAGCCAGTGCTAGCTGACGGAAATATCAACAGGATTCACATACTTCGGATGAGATTTAAGGAGGCGAAAGAGGTACGCAAGGACCGTGATGTTTACCACTCCATCTTCTCTGACTACCTTATAAGGAATACATCGTGACAAAATGCATGTAATATAGCATAAGTTTTAAATTTACGTAAGTAATGTGTGTACACAACATAATATTCAATAGAATTGTTCCTATCACATGCGTTTCACTTTATAATTATACTGCTTCTTAGATCTATGTATAAATGCATTCAGTAAATATCAAAACCTAACAAAATTGTAATAAAACTGAGTTCGATTATACATGTAAATTTAAAATCCTTCAATACAAGAAATGAAGACCAATTTAACTAACAAACAAGTTGAGAACATTATTGAAAACTACAAATTCGAACAAAAAATACCGCAACCAAATTTGTTTATAATTTCAAGACATGGAGCACCACTATAGAGACGAAATATCGGACCATCTTGTTCACTCTGCTCAGTTTATTTACACTAACGAATATCAACTTTCGCTCGCATTAGTACATAACCGATACTGGACTTGTGTGTACATCTCTGTATATTCCGACAGGTATTTAAATATTTATGTAATGGCTTATTGTTCTATTTGGTGGTGTGGCAAAAACAGTAAAAAAATCTAAAAACTAAAACAAAAACAGAACGCAGCCACCGCAACAGTGTTAAGACTCATATGATATATAAGACGTAAATTGTTTTCATACGAAATAAATGATATTGCCACTCTATACATAGGTTGACTGCTCTATGTTTCAAGAGCTAGTATGCCACACATACATACACAAATAACGGTGTCGAACTTACCACATCTCTCTTTTACGTTGGAGACAACGAATTCAGAAATGTTGGAGTTAAAAAAATTATTCAAAACGTCTGGTTTTTTTTGACTCGTTTATGTATTCGTAACAGGAAATCTTCGCACCTAGATTTTGTTGTTGAGAAAAGTAAAGTTCAATTTAAATATTAAAATATTTATATCTACCGTCATAATTATAACGTAATATCATCGAATCGTAAAAATATAAGTCAAAGTCAAATCAATTTATTCAAGTAAACCTAAGTAATCTCCTTTAGAAGGTATTTTTGAACGTCAAATCTACATTTGATTCGCAAAGAAAGTCTGCACTGAAAAAATATGAGAAGAATCGACAAGAAGCTCAGACAGCCACCATTTAGGTAAAAACAATGATAAAATATGTTATTTATCGCCTATATGAATATAATGCCCTAACGTTACCCTTTTATCGAACATAAGTAAATACATACATATATCAACCTGAAAAAATGTAATGACCATATCAATAATTATTGCCTATAAAAATTTTAAACAATATAAAGTGATAGCTATTATAGAAACTAATAAAATATAGATATACATATCCTCGTGCTGTATCCTTAACGGTGTAGTCAAAGAGTGCCAAGCCTCGCGGTCCTTACAAATACTTCTTTCGCCTCCTCAAAGCTCATTGTTCTCCTCACACGTTTTCGCCTATGTATGTGGGTGCTTTTAACATTTCGATCAGCTAACAGTGATTATGACCGTATATGATTATACCCGTAGCCTTGATCTTCCTTAGCTTCTACTATCATCACTTTCGCTCTGTAGATTTTCTTCGTCAGTCTTTTTTCCATTCTTTCCATGCGCCCGAACCATCAAAGCATTCCTTTCTTCATTTCTACAATAACACTGTCGCGCAATCCTATCATACTGCGTATCTCTTCATTGCTTATTTTGTCCTCAAGGGTAACACTGCACATATTTCTAAGAGATGGCATTTCTACTGCATTTATCTTACTTTCATTTGATTTCGGGCATCCAATCCAATCCAATTCTTCAATCGAGTTTAAATAGTAGGTGCAAGCGAGATGTCAAATCCTTAAATCGAGTTTTAAAGCCATCCTAAGTCTATGCGGTTGATCTTACTTATATTATTTATTTATATTTGCTTATATTACTTATATTTGCTTCTAAGTAAAAAATTAGGGCAAAGATTATTAATAAAGTTAAGATGAGTTTAATAGTTAAGTAGTAAAATTGTGGAACTTGTTAATTCCTAAACATTAATTTTTAGTTATAATTATTAATTCTAGTGCTCAATTAAATATCGCCAGTGAACAATATAGTGTGCGTAAGCGAATAGTTACATACAAATAAGTTCAAGAACAACAACAAAACAGAGAATACAATATTGTTAAGTTGCGTTGTCAGAGTAAATGCACAAACTCGTTTGCCTACTACTGGTCACGATCCGGAAATTATTCCATTGATATAATTAATACGTATTATTCCAATCCTTTCGAATTTCGATAATTGTCAATACGTATATTTCTACTTTACTATTACTACTGATGCTTCACCAGAGACATCCATTCATCCATCCATATCCATACATCCATCATAAGATTATAAATGCGAGTCTGTTTGTCTGTTACGCTTTCATGGTTAACTCACCAATTCTATTTTGATAGATATTGACACCAGGGGACGGACATAGACTCCTTTTTTTTATTTATCAAGAATGTACCCCTAAATGTTTGAAATGAGAGATGGAACTTTGTGTGGAAAAGTTAAACCGCTGAACCGATAATGGTGAAATTTGGTAGAGATAAATTTTTTTACCAAAAAGACACCTGAACTACTTTTTTATGAAAAATCTACCCCTAAGGGGGTAAAAAGGGAGATGAAACTTTATATGTGAAATGTTAAAACATTTTTAACTACATTACATACTATCTCTGTACTTCATGAAGTATAGAGTATGTGACCGTAGACAGACTTGTTACTTTTCGAAAAAATATCTCTAACCTGGGAAAGTCACGGAAAATTTTTCTACGCGGTCAAAGTCGCGGGTATAGCTAGTCTCATAATGTATCTATCTATAGAATAATATAGATAGGTAAGAAACGTTTACGTGTAAAAATTTATGTAGGGCTTGAATTTTTATAAATTCTGGGTGCAATAGATTCATAATTCGTATACCCGGTCAGCTCCCTTCTGTCTATACAGAAGGGAGCTGACCGGGTATATTCTTTTAAGAATATTTTAAAATGTTAATTAGTGTAACATAATGTGCAATAATCAGTTAATATAATTAGGTGTTTAATTTGCTACAGTGATATTTAGAAATATAACCTTCATTTAAATATATCATGGAGAGTAAGTAACTTTTTAACGTTTGAACACAGATTAAATAGTTTACTACGTTTGAACTTGCTAATGGCGCGCTATTTATCCCCTCGGACTGTTCTTCTTCTTGTTTGTGTTTCTTCTTCTTCTTCTTCTCTTTAGTATACTGGTAACTCGTTTCATATTTATTGAAAACGTTTCAGCCATTCATGTAAGAAATATCTCTAACGTAACATGGCTGTCTCCATATTACTAAGTCCCTAACACTCTTCAGTAATAGGCTTCACTGGAGTTGAAAAGGAATTCTTGGAAAAACGCGAAACCTTCAAATATACAGTATATTCATTCAAAATTTACAAGTCTTAACACTTGTCTGTACAAGTGTTAAGAATTAAGTATAGGATAAGTTCGTTAAAGTTCTGTAACTTACAACGTGTACTTGTAACGAACCTTAAAACTTCCGAAAACGCAAAAAACTTAAAATGTAAGTAAAATTCAAACAGGAGACTGTTCCCGCCAAAAAGACCCTAGTGTTTGTTACCCACTAGCACATATCACCACCATTTTTAGAAGTACAGCCTATGTTACTCGCTGATAATGTAGCTTTATATAAGTGAAAGAAGTTTTGAAATCGGTTGAGTAATATTGAGTTTATCCATTACAAACGAAACAATAAATTTTTTTCTCTTTCTAATAATATAAATATATAAAATATAATATATGTATATATAGAAGTATAGACAATGTTGCTCTCTTTAGAAATGGCGACGCATTGGAAATTTTGACGCCAGGGATCTCAATTTTCCTAAATAACTACAAAACTTATGACAATGATATTTGGTATTCTAATTCTTCATTGCATTGACTTCATTTTGACAGTTGCGATACACAGATGGTTAACTTTCGTAACACAAAAAAAAATATCAAAAAAACCTAACTGTTAAAACAGAGATTTACATTTTTCGGAGCAACGGACCGATTTATATTTCTAAATTTTTACTTTTACCATATTTCTCAAAATGATTTTTTTTAAATTAATTATAGTTTTTAAAATAAACAAAAATAACAGCTTTTTTTGTATATTTCGTAAGCTAGCGGGCGCACGTTTGCATAGAACAGAATGTCTATTTTACAATGGTTAGTTGATGGTAAATAGCATTCATTATTCGCATGAGATTTGAGACTCCACAGACCGCAGTTCGTTGTATGTCATCCACAGTTCAAAGTATCGTGATGCTTAATTTGAATACAAAAAAACGTGATTGTTTCGACTTTACAAAAAAAGTTAATTTGATTCTATTAATCCGTACATTAGTACTATAATTACATATATAGTAGTTTACAACTCATTATCTAATTTCAAACAAAAACTATGTGAAAACAATCATCACAGCCAACCGAGCCTGTCCAGTGAAATGAGTTGGAAACTGACCTTTTACGAAGCCAAATTATAAAAAGCGACTTATTCCTTAAGCCTTTTGATTCAATTCCGTGTAACATGTTGTCTTTTAAATATAAAACTCAAGTCAAGATCAAGGATTTATTGCGGTGACGATTAAATTTCGTAATGTGACAAAAGTGGCTCTACTGTATTAAAAACGGACCAAGTGTGTCGTACCACGCAGCAGTGAAGGGTTCCGTAATCGGGATTAGAGTACTTACTTGTGTAGGTAACAAAGTGAAAATTTAAAGCGAATAATACCTTTAAAAATATATTATAATAAAAAAAAATATATATATATTTATATAAATATATTATATGATCTTTTATTATTTACCATACACAATATTCATTTTATCGGCAGCAAAAATAATTTGATATTTCACAGTTCCAACTTCCTATCTATTTTTAACACATGAAAAACAAAGATATTTCTACCATCGCTATACTCAAAATTGTTTAAAGATAACGGATAATATCTCATATTAAAAAACTACACAGTTGACAGTATCTCAAACCAATTTTCGATAAAAATGATTCTTAAGTTTTAACAATTTATTTGTGTTCAGAATTTTCCACGTGAGTGGTGGCTTTATAAAAACTCTTATCAACCAGTTATTTAAAAAAAAAACAAAAACCTCGTAGGTTCTTTTTCAAAATCTTCAAAAAAGATATTCATACCCATGTATGCATATCTTTTTTAAAGACATCTAAGGATACTCCGCGTGGCACGTGCTTAATATATGAGCAACATTTTTTGTATCCCTCAATTACATGTGCCACCCTTAATTCTATATTTAATTGTATATTTTATTCGTAATTTCACCACAATTAACTTTAATTTTAATTTTAATATATTTATGCTGTGGAATACATTTATAAATTTATTAATTATTAATAAATTATTATTATTATTGTATTTATTATTATCAATTATTTTTTTTTTTTATTTATATTTTTTTTTTCTAAATTTCTTATAGTGACAACAGTATCTACACGAAATGGCTGTGACATACAAAGACACTGAAGGACAGAACGAAATTACAAAAAGGATCTGGTTTTTGCCATTTGGCTATGGAACCTATAACTCATATGATGTAAATATAAGAGTTCTAAAGTTCGGTTGAAACTTAAAACATATCAACTGCGTTTACATTATGGGTGTCACATGACAACTCGACGAACTGGGGGCACCCGATAATACCCAGGCTTCAAGCTAATTCAAATAAGATTATTCATAAATTAATCGGGCTATATACTATCAAAGTCGCTAGCCTCGATTTGTAAACCAAATAACGCACTAGCCTCTACACCAAAATGAAAATACCACTCATAGTAGAACCTAGATTTTAAGCGAACTCGATTCTTTATTGGGAGCAGGTTAACCGAACTTGTTTTTAAAAAAAGTGTCTATTTAAAATCTATCAATACTTTCATTTGCTTTCCACTAATCAATGAAACCTATTTTAATTCAAATTTAACTGTAAAATTTTTTTGTGATTCCAAATTTAACTACAATTTAATTAACGTTAAAAGTGCGCTTTTTGACCTTCTGAAAAACTCACATTCATCAAGACTCCGAAACAAGCTTAAGTTGACGTTCGATTAGTTCTCAATTATTTTTTTTCATTTACCTATATTTCTGTAAAAAATATGCAGTGAAGGGAATAATGTCTTCTGAGACAAAGCGATTTTAGTACAGAATTAAACGCAATGGCTGATAGAGCACACGTCTAGTGCAGCCGTTACAATTAACAAATTTGAAAAATAAACAATAATAATTCGGATTTTTAATCTATCCTGTGATAGTGAATTATGTTTGATACGTTCAAATCTCAATTAAAATTAAAATGGCAGCAATATTTAGCAGCATCATTAGGTGAGTTCTTAAATTTTAATTTATATTGGTTTACATTTTGTACATATCGTTTGTACATAAATATTCGGCTTAGTAACTAATTAATTTGTGCCTCGGCAAGAGAGTATGAGGAGGACTTTTTGGCGGGAACGGGAGAAGTGAGCTTGTCATTTTATTTAGATTTTCTATTTTTTACATTTTTAGGAAATTTTAAGGACAACAGTGATAGTATATTGTGTTTTAAAGTTCTGTGTAAGTGAAAATAATGGAGGAGATCTAAATAAACATGTGTAGCTGAAGTTTTCGCGCTCTTCCAAGAAGTCCTTTTTAACTTCAGTAAAGCCTACTATGACTTTACTGGAGGAGTGTTAGGGACAGTTAATGTTTCTCCAGAAGTTACGTCATTAGGCTGATGGTCTTGTTACCAATGCCTTAAAAATATAAATAAAATAAATAAAGAATATGAGGAGAATTATGAGATTTGAGAAGGCGAAAGAAGATGTAAGGACCGCGGTGCTTGACTCTTCATTCTCTCTGACTACCCCGTTAAGAATATTACAGCATGAGGATATATATATATATGCATATGTAAATGATTAATTATAATATCAGCATAACTCACGTCTATTCCAAAATGGAAAAACTAAGAATAGAAAAATTCTACAGCAGTCGATTTCTTGATAAAATATATTTTGAACGTTATGCCGTTACAATTAAGTACAAAATAATTTATAATTTTAGTACTTTTTGAGATCGTTCGATTTTTTTGTGTGATTATTCATAAATGCGTAATTTTGTGATAAAAATAGACATTTGGGCCATGTATTATCGCATATATTTTTCTAATTACGGATGAATATGGGTGCAAAACGAAATATTATTGTATATATTATTCTTATTTTATATTATTATTATAAAGTAGTTATATTATTATGAAATTCATAATTTCCGTAACTAAAGAATAACTAAATTACTTTTGTAACGAAATAGTTTTAACTTTAAGTTTCATATGTATTTTTGGAATAGTAGTGAGGTTGTTTTTTATAACTAATGTAAATAAATAAAATATTTTTAAATAAACTCAGTAACTAAACAGCGGATATTTAAAAGAAAAAACTATTTTATATAATACGAAAGATACTAATTTTAAATACGTCGTATTGAAATAAGTGATCTGAAGGCCGGTCAGTTAATACATGGTTAATACCAATCCATTATAGAATAATAATATTGTAACCGGACATTCTTTATAAATATTAACTTATATGCATCGGATCACTGTTATCTATACGATAAATGCAATTAATTAATATGAAAACTGCCTAAGTAGGTACCTATTTATACAGATAATATTTATAGATCTACTTAATATGTTACTCGTAAAAAATACATAACATAAACTAAATAGACCATATTTTATGCTTGTAAACATACATCGAGATGATTACAATCTAATCTCCATTTTAATAATTCATATTTTTTTGTTAATTATTATAGTTTTTTATGATAAGTTCTTTATAATGATCATAACAATTATTTATTGTTATTTATAGATTTTGCGATTAATAAATAATTAATTGATTGTTATTGATCACAAAAACAATTAATTAATTAAGTAATTATTAATCACAAAATCTATATCAATTAATCAATTAAATTAATAATTAATGGTAATCAACAGTTCTATAGTTATAAAAATTATACCTACTGTAAACATGTAAATAAAAAAGTTATATATAATTAATTAATTGATTAATCGATAGAATTTGTGATTAATAATCCATTAACATAAATAAGTTTGTAAATAATCAGAGTTATGAGATACGCAGTGTGACAGAATTGCACGACAATGTTATTGTAAAAATGAAGAAAGAAACGTTTAAATGGAAAGAATGAGTGATGAAAGACTGACGAAGAAAATCTACAGAGCGAAAGTGAGCGGTAGTAGAAGCCAAAGTACACCAAGACTGACTTAGCTGACGGAAATGTCAAAAGCACCCGCATATCTAGACGAAAATGTGTGAGGAGAATTATGAGATTTGAGGAAGTGAAAGAAGCATGTCAGGACCGCTGAAGCTTGGCGCTCCGTGCTCTGCTCTGTGAGGGATGCAGCGCGAAGATATGTACCTATGTATGTAGCGAGTGCTTTTGACATTACCGTCAGGTAACACTCTGGCTATTTCAGCTTCATAAATCAGCCTTGGTCTTACTTGGCTACTGCTACCACTCGCTTTCGCTCTGTTCATTTATATTTATTTATGTTTCATTTCTTATGTGTTCATAAATGTGGGAATTTTTCCTAATCGCTGTCTTTTGTTAGCGATGTATATATTAGAAATCTTTCATCAGTTTCAATTGAAATGCGGATATTCGAAATCTCAGAAAGAAATAGAATTTTAAAACTTTTTTTAGAGTCTCACAGTTTGTATCCATTATAACTTTATAACAATAAAATAAAAGGTTTTTTACCTCAAGTAGCCCATGTCTGTCCCCTGCTGTCAAACTATTGTCATGCCAAATTGCCATTGCCATGCCATCGAAATCGGTCAGGCAGTTAAACCAAAACCAAGCAGACAGACGGACAGACAGACAGACTTTCGCATACATAATATTAACACGGTTTAAATATTTTTTTAATTTTCCCGTTTGTTTTATTGTCATAATCTCAGAAAGAATAGTCTTTTTAATGAATATCTTAAAATTAATCCAATTAAAATGAATTGATTAATATATACCTAATTAGAAGTAGGTACCATCGGAATTGTCCGAAACATTCATCAGATCCGTTACTTTTTAGATATTTTTTGTTTTAGATACGGACACGGATATACGCGGTTCTATGACATCCCAAATCTATAGACAAATAAATATGAAGTGCCTGTCTGCGATTTCGAAATAGAGGCCTTTCTTAAACTTATATGGTTATACATTGATTACGAATATAGATGTAACTAAAACCTCTATTTTTTTTAATTTTGCCTGTGTTTGTCTGGGCTAATCTCCGAAACGGCTGATTTTATCATGACTTTCATTAGAAATCTTTTTAGAAAGTAATCTAGGCTACTTTTTATACCGGAAAATACAAAATACACAAGTAATAAAAACAATATTGTCTTAAAAGAAAGAAAAGAAAAATCTTATCTTCAATAAAAACAATATAATGTAACCAAGGCTAATTAAAAAAAAAATTACGTTGTGCTACAAAAATCATAAATATCACATTAAAATAAATGAACAAATTTAAACAAAATCATTATCTCTACATGTAACTTTCTGTTTGTGTATTAGGGTTGTGCAATAAATATTAAAAAAAAATGTCATAAATGGTTATTTATTTATAGCAAGCTACGGCAGCCTGTGCACGGGGATGTCAATGGGATGGACGTCGCCAGTGCTCCCCCAGTTGCGCGGCCCCAATTCACCCCTGACCCTCGTGCCCACCCTACAAGAGGAGTCCTGGATAGGTTCACTGCTGGTCCTGGGCGGACTTCTCGGTACGTTTACAAGTTTTATCTGTGCCTACTTAATTTTTTACATGCTAAGGTCTCTATAATAATAATAATACTATAATATTTATTTATTTGCAAGAATGCGAGTAAAATCAGATGTACATGGAATTAAATAGACACTTTACACACTCTGCTCACTAAAAGCATGCAAATATTAGATTTGAACTCCTTAGGATGTTTAGATCAAAACATGAATATTATTCTATTCTGTCAAGTCTATCTGGTTTTGTACCTGGTACATTTTACGGTTTAAATACTAAACCGAAATCGAGCTACTTTTTTAAATCATTGAATTGAATGAAGTCGTGAGTAACAACTACAATACATACATATCTTTATATATGTATATAATTCTTCTGTACGTGTGTATGTCACTGAACTCCTAAACGGCTGTACCGATTTTGATGAAATTTTTGTGTTGAAATGTTTGAATGGATCCCTGGATGTTTAGATTCACAATTGGTCATGGTAGGTAGGTGGCGCCGAAATCGGGTTCTAGGAATTTTTTTACTCCAAAGTTCGAGCAGGACAACGTCTGTCGGGCCCTTTAGTTTCCAGTATACGTATAATAAGCCGTATTGAAAAATCTGATTAACTTGCTGACTGACATTCCGCTGCCTTGGACTAGGACTTGATGATGATGATTTGTTTTTAAAATGTTCCTTATTATGCCAAAAAATAGTACTAAAAATGAGTTTGGGTAACCCTAAAAGATGTCAAAGAGTCAAAGTTAACGTGGAAAATATGAAAAAAATATTCCTTAAATAAAAACTTTGGGTAAAAAATTCTTTCAAATAAATAGTGAAACTTGTGTCTGATTGACCTTAGAGGGTAAAAAGAGGTGCAAATAAAAAAAATCTTGCGCGCAGACGCACAGTTTAAGGCTGTGGTTTAAGGTAACAATTATTTATTTATATTTAATAAACAGTATGACAGGGTTGCGCGACAGTATTATTGTAAAAATGAAGAAAGTAATGCTTAGATGGTTCGGACACATAGAAAGAATGAGTGATAAAAGACTGACGAAGAAAATATACAGAGCGAAAGTGAGTGGTAAAAGAAGCCAAGGAAGACCAAGGCTGACGTATGAAGTGTTAGCAGATAGAAATGTCAAAATCTCTCGCAGACCTAGGCGAAAATGTGTGAGGAGAATGGATGATATTTGAGGAAACAAAATATGTAAGAACCACGACGCTTGGCGCTTCGTCCTCTCTGACTACCTCTTTAGGGATACAGCGTGAGGATATGTATGTATTTAATAAACTTCCACATTTCGAGATGAACAAACATGAAGCAGTAAAATATCTTGACGCTACTTCTACAAGTAGCTAGTCTATCGCCTATGTATACTACTTTATCACAAGAAGCCTTATCCTTCAGCCACTATTTATGCACATGGCATATTACTGTATATTTTTTCTCCACCAGAGTAGAAATAATCGATTATAGAAAAACATCAATGTTTACATCGATACCAATATCGATCCTCAATTGATATCCGGTAAACATTAAAAAAAACATAAACGCTTTTAATGTAATCGCTGTTTTTGACGAAATTAGGCAAAAATAAACAGAACAGAATTTTCTTTAAGAATTTACTTCAAGCAATGTAAGGAAACAGATTTGCATATTTTTAGATTTGGTGGTTTGATTCGAATGTACGTTTGTACATAGACAGATATAGATGTTTTACCAATGAAGCATCATGGATATTTCGTAATATTAAAATATTGATATTAAAAAACGATGTCAAAATATCGATGTTTCCCTTTATCGAGTCGATATTTAGCTAATCTCGATGAATATCAATCATCTCTATCCCAGACCTAAAAATAAATAATTTGCATCTCAATAACATCAAAGAGTAATTAAGTTTCTACAATTTATAACACAAAGAGTAATTAAGTTTCTTAAATTTTTCCACAACAAAATTCACAAATCATTGTTCGTTCATAAAATAGTGTTACTTGCAAATCATTAAAACGCAAATTAGAATCCTAGCAGCCATCCATGGCCTTCGATCTGAATTAGATCACGAGCACGAACGAGTGTAAAAAATTTGATCACATTTCTGTGACATGTTTGATATTGTTTTTGTCACAAATATTTCTGTGAACCACAAAAAATTAAGTAAAACATTAATTATTCCATATTTTATACATTACAACCAAAGTTCGTCTTAGTGTTAAATTATTCTGCGTAATAATTAATACTATGTCTACATCATTGATTGTAATGTAGGTAGTTTTAAGTTAATATACGTAAAGTAATTTAATTAAAATAAATAAAATTTTAAACGCAAGAGTAAAAAATATTTCTATTTCATTGGGAAATATACGGAGATAATAGTCTCTGAAACTCCAGTCTAGAGTGAGATGAAGTCTCCGGAATATGACGTCACGAACCCGTATACATGTCTTTACTCTTTACTAAGCGCTAGGAGCGCTAGAAGTGACAGGGACTGAGCTCTATTGCGATTATAATAAAGATGATTTTCG
Source organism: Zeuzera pyrina (assembly GCA_907165235.1). Lineage (NCBI taxonomy): Eukaryota > Metazoa > Arthropoda > Insecta > Lepidoptera > Cossidae > Zeuzera > Zeuzera pyrina. The sequence goes on from OU015639.1 coordinate 3,926,028, forward strand.
CATTGCGGTTTCATCGTATTTTAGCACGAAGAAATTTCAACATTTTTTTTGCATGTAATTGTAAATTGCAAGAAAACTACCAATTAAAAACTGGACATGAGACATTACCAATTAAAAACTGGTTTTAGAGATTTCAGATTATATTTAATTAGCTATCCATTTCAGTAAAAATTATTTTAAAATTCTGTGGAATTTCGAAGATGCAACTGGATCATTCTGCAAAACAGGATTTTTTCTGGTTTTTTTTTTAGATTTTTTAACCAATCATGTTTTCACGTTTAAGGATTTCAAGATAAAGAGTTGAAGTTGTATGTATCCAAATATCTAAGTCTGTCTTTTTAGTTATCGATATCCAGGTCACCAAACACACCAAAGTCTGTATAGGCGGACTCTTAAAAAGCAATAATTTATATATTTTTCTTCTATAACTTTCGAACACTTTTTTACTGTTTTGTTCATTTAAACTGACATATGACTTGATGATCTTATATGTACTCACAATCAATGACATTATATTTATAAAAGACTCACAATTATAGAAACTGCTCTCTGTCTGCCCGTAATGACGAGCAAAATGTTACCATATCTATTACCCTGAAACTAAATATAAACACGATAAAAACCCAACGACTTGCATAATTTTTAGAATTTCAAATGGCTTATCGATATAATTGTATGAAGATGATTAATATTATTCTTAGGCCCTCTCATCACGGTGCCTCTGTCGAAGTACATAGGACGGCGATGGATCATCATGGGGTCGAACATACCCCTCCTTCTGGGCTGGTTGCTCGCAGGCGTCGCCACTGACCTGCCCACACTGTACGTGGCGAGGATAATGTGGGGCTGTGCGACGGGCATGCAGTTCGCAACTGTGCCTATTTACATTGGAGAAATTGCTGAAGTAAGGGATATATTTGTTTCTAGTATTCCGCTCCAAAATTGGAAAACGAAACTCATAGAATTATCTCAGTGATCATCTGTCTGTTTGTGTGTCACAGCTGTTTTTAAAACGTTTTTACTAACTCTCTTTCTTGTAGGAATAACCGTTCGGGTAGAATTTTGTAACTGATTTAAAACTAACTTCCCAATGACGTGGAGACAGGGCCGGATTTAGGGGAGGGCAACCGGGGCGACAGCCCTGGGGCCTCCACAAAAGAGGGGCCCCCACAATAGAGACTTCGGAAAAAAAATCTTTCAAATTCCGACTAGTAAACACTAGTAAACATCTTTTCCTTTGATATTTTTTTTCGCGGTTTTACCTTTACCTAAAGTACTTTGTACAAACATGATTATATTGTTCTTAAATATTAACAGAAATCATTGATCTCTCAAAAATGAATCTTTTCAAAAATGAAGATTATAAAAAATACGCTTCGAACCATGATGGGACAAAACCGTCTATCAAAATTTTCTCTCCTGAGCATTGAAAGCGATTTACTTCGGGAACTTTCAACGAACTCATCAACGATTTTTCGGCGAAAAAAGCTCGGAAGGTTCCGTTCGTTAACACTAAAATTTAATTTCAGATAATTCTTGTTTCCGATAATATTTATATATGCTTGTTAAATACTAAAAGAATCTACTTGGTTTCACAATAAATTATTTATTGAAAAACTCGACTGAAAAAATTTATCATTTTATTTGAAAAATAATTTGGGGCCAGGGGGCCTCCACTCCTTTGTTGCCCCGAGGCCTCCAGACCTTTAAATCCGGCCCTGCGTGGAGACATGAAATTTTGAACATAGGTTAGAATTGGTTGACGATGCAAGAAAGCGAAGAGAAAGTAGAAGAAAAGACAAAGAGAAAGATGAAAGAAGAGAAATACATACATACACACATATCCTCATGCTGTATCCCCAACGGGATAGTCAGAGAGGACGGAACGCCAAGCGTCGCGATCCTTACATACTTCTTTCGCTTCCTCGAATCTCATCAGAGAGAAAGAAATAAGAAAAAAAAGAAGAGAAATAAACCTGATATTTGTCGCGTGTCTCTGTCATTATCTCCTTAAGGCGTTCAAAATTGATTACAAAACCTTACACACACGATACTAAAAAGCAAAAAATAATAATTATAGAAATAATTTGTTTTATGTAGTAACCAACCACATTTGTAAAATTGACTAAAAAGTATAAAATAATTTCTCTAAGCTTCAAGAAGATTTAAAACCCTAAACAGATTCTTAACCACTTACAGATTGTTCTGAACATCTGTAATCGTGAATTTTTAATGGCTACGATATTACTTGTACGAGGGGCGCACGCAATATGCATAATACAACTACCCATACCCATAACATCCAGAAAACAAGACGATTTAGATAAGTTTTGGTTCGCTAGATTGACCTGATCGAGAATCGAATCTGGACCCTGGAAGACCTACACTAATCACCAGTATCTCGTCAACACGTCAGTCGTTGTGTACGTAAGTGACATAAGTGTACTGGAGTCAAATGGACCCCGCCGATCCCAGAATTAAAATTATTAAAAAAACAATAAATAAAACCAATTAAAAATATTTTTAGCGTTTATTATCTCTTTGATCAGTCGGCAATGATGGTTAAAATTTCTTCCTCTCCTAGTAAAACCATTGCTACGCTTTTTTATTAATATGTAAAATGTCAGACCGAAGTTAATTTCCAAAGCGATCGATCCGTGGAAGTTAGCTAAATTACCCGCTAGCCGGAGTTCATATTGGAGGCTAAGGAGAGCATTTCCTAATTTTCACTTCGACGAGCCACAATCAGTGTGATTATCTGAGAATCTGTTATTATTTGTTTTTTTTTTTCAGGACAAAATCCGGGGTTCTCTAAGCGCTCTGTTCCTGCTCTTCATCAACGTCGGCTTCCTCCTCGCATACGCAATCGGTCCCTTCAGCACGTACTGGGGTCTCACCGCCACCGGTGGAATACTCTCTCTCTTCTATATACCTTGCACTTGGTTCATACCAGAAACACCGTTCTTCCTTGTTTATAAAGGTACGACAATATTTCAAAAAAGAGGTTCGCATTTAAGAGGCAGCCATGACGTACAGTAATTAGGGTTCCGTGCTTTAAAAGGAAAACAGAACCCTTATAAGATCACAGAGCACTCAAGTGTCAGTATGATTGTCTGTCTCAAGAACTCCACCATATGTTGCACTGGTTAACATTTTAAATGTTCATTAAAGGAACCACAAATTGGGTGCTTCATTTTAATCATCCCCCCTTAATATTTCCGAATCTGATGGATTTAGAAAGTTACCTAAAGCTTACATGAAAAAAAAATGGAAGTCCTTTTTTCCCGTTTGGTGTCTATTGTAAAAAGACCTAAACACAGGTACCCAGTACCCTGGGGATAAGACTGGGTTCTAACTAAACACTAAACTTCTACTGTGGTCGCCCTCGGGTCGTTGTCGAAGGGCTTCGGAATCTCCTACAGAACGAACCGGAGTCCCTCTCTGTGTATCGAAGTGTGTCAAAGCGCTTCTCGGGGAGGCAATGCCTGAAGTCCCCTCCATCCTCGCGGTCCACAACAGCGCGAATCACACGTGCTGTCGCGGCACCACGTGTTCGTGGTTGGACGACCGGCGGGGTTATTACCTAAAAATTTGCAGATCATTACGACCGGGGACTAATTGTAATAAAAAAAGTGGTTTCATGTATGACGATTGCGAGTCTATACCACCATGACTTTAAAATACACTTTTCGTGGTAGATTTAGCGCCACTAAAATTTGTATTAGGTATACAAATTCTCGATTTGACATTTAGATGTCGCATGCTGACTACAAGTTAGATAACAAGCGTACGAAGCCTTCGCTCCAATTGGCCGCAACTTTGAGAGACCCTTTAGTCACTTGTTGTGGAAGGCGGGGAACACCGTAGTGTTATTCTCTGACTGGGCTACAGGGTCGATAACCAAAGTCCTAGGTCGGTAAAGATCGCCATAAATTTAATTTAATTTACCAGTTTAAAAACATCGTATGGAACCCTCCGTACGTAAGTCGAAATGGCATTTGACGGTTTTTTTAACAATGTTCATTTTTATTCCTCCCAAAAGGCCGCAACGAAGAAGCTTCTGAAGTATTACAAAAATTGCGTGGAACTTCCAAAGAAGCTGTACAAGCTGAATTAGAAGGGTTACAAACGATGATTGCGAGAGAGTTCAAGGTACAGCCCAAGATAAGTGACTTATGGGCTAGCAGAGGAAATGTTAAGGCTTTGGGTAAGTAAACATTCTAAACGTATGCAAGACACTTTCTCGAAAATATTGTTATTTCAGTCATTGTCGTTTATGATAGTTTTGGGAGACAATAATTACGTTTTAAAGAGGCTTGAACAAAGTACCCTATACTCCCATAAATGTGACAATCTTATCTTAATCCAGATATAAAACAGTAAATATAGCAAATACAAATTCTTAAATTATACAATTGCAGTAAAATGTGCTCCTCACCTTAGGCGATATATTTTGTTAACATCATTTCTTTTTGGGTTTAATCATTAAAATCAGTAATAATACATAAAAAAAGTAAAAAGAAGTAAAAAATACAGACGAATTGAGAATATTCTTCTTTTTCTGTTAAAAATTAATATTTCGACCACGAATAAAGATTTAACCAACTTTTGTTGCACAATTTAATAAACTCAATCTCAGCAACATACCATGTACTCGTGTTGACTATTAATGACAACAACGCGTTTCTCGTGGTCAGGCATCTGCGTGTTTTTGGCGATGCTGTTGCAATTGTCCGGAATTGACGTGTTGCTATTCTACATGGAGGAACTGCTGGCCAAAGTCGGCACCACAATGTCCGCATCTACTGGCACTATCATCATGGGAGTCGTACAGGTATACCAGTAGAGCTTTGCAGCTACTAAAACAGTCCAATATTAGCATAAACCAGTTCGATTCCAACATGAGTATAACATAGTAACACCAGTTCAACAATAGTCTACCACCAGTCCAACTCCAATCCAATATCAGTCCGTCATTAGTTCACCAGCAGTCCACCACCTGTCCAACACAAATTTATGATCATCAGTCCAAATAAACCTAAGTATTTTCTGTTACAGGTTGTAACAAGTTGCATCACTCCCCTGGTGGTCGATCGTCTGGGAAGAAAGTTGCTGATGTGGACAACATCTCTTGGACTCACTATTTTCCTCGTAAGTCCCGACTTTTATACTTATTATCTATATCTATATATATCAATGTAGTCTGTGTCAGTTACAAGCTCGTTTATCACTGGATCGATTGCTAATAGCTAAAAATGATCCCAGTAAAGTTCGACCACTGTTCCACACATTACTGAAAAAATTAGAAAGCAACTTGAGCGATTTTAGCGAGCGAGCGAAAATGATACTACGAAGCGTGGGTTCAGCTAGATTTTATAAATTGAAATATTATTTTTTAGTGGACTGTTATAGTTCTTAACATAAGGAAAATGAGTTTAATTTTAAATATAACTAGGCAAAATCCATTGACACTGAAAGTAAATAAAATTCACGAATAACCGTATCGTTAGTACCTAACTAATTAATCTGTGGCCTTATATTGTAATAATGCATTACATAGTCTAAGATTTTGAACAATTATTAGCTAATACAATATTTTAAACCTAATTATCTGCAATAATTAACTACAATATTTTGTACCTCTCGACCGATGTTGATAATTTTTTTTTTTTTTATTTATGTATTTATTTATCAATTAGAAAAGCGAAATAAAAAAGCATATGGCAACGCTAAACCACATTATAGTTTGTCTCATTGCCAATGTTCTCGGCATCCGAAGGTAGTTTATACAGTCTAACAATTTACTGTGTTATACAGAGGATGTCACACAACAGTTGTGAATCACCTGATCATAAAATTATTAGGCGAGGTATCGTGTATATTACACACATATTATATTAATTTCTTTTCTATATAAATATTTATTTACTTCCTATTAATAAGATAACTATTCACTCAGGTTATTTAACAACATGTTTCTTAGCTCGCGAGATATGTTTGTAGACTTTAATTTATCTTTTATATTAGGTGGTATATTGTTGATTAACTCTGGTATAATGCATTCAGATCTTCTTTTACCGTAGTAATTATTGTGTTTAGGTTTCATTAGTATTTTGTTAGCAACTTTTCTCGTCATCATTGAGTGTGATGGAACATGTTGGATCTCAGTTTGAAAGTATTGTTCTTTTAGTATATCCAACTTAATTTTTTCATGTACGGGTAGAATTTTGGCATATTTGAAAAAATATACCTCTGACTCAAATTTATGTATGTTTTAGTGGGACTCTGAATGGTTTAGGTCACTTTAGGTTCACAATTGGACCCGGTAGGTGGTGCTGCAATAGGGTCCTAGGTTTTTTTTATTTCGGTCAGGACATCGTCTGTAGGGTCCGCTAGGCTAATATGTATATAAAAATCACTGTTCGTTTCTTCGTATTTAACGAGCTGCCATATCTTTCATCCGATGGCGGTTAAATTTGGTATGGAGATATATTAAACCCCAGGGAAGGACATAGGCTATTTTAAAAATAAAAAGCAGAGGAAGTCGCGGGCATCAACTAGTCTAACATATAAAAATCAATATTTGTTTGCTCGTATTTTATGGGCTGCCATACCGTTTATCTGATTGCGACGAAATTTGGTATGGAGATAGCTTGAATCTTGAAGAAGGACATACGCTATTTTAAAAATAAAAAACGCGGACGAAATCGCGGCCATGAGCTAGTGTAAAATAAAATTGAAGAACTTGCAATAAATTCACTCGGATATAATTTGTATAACACCATTTTACAATAAAAATCTATAATTATAATACCTATTTTATCTTATAATTCGTATTTCCTATTACATTATAAAAAACTTGATTGTCGAAAAAGTGCCAAAGCGTAAATAAAACACAACCGCGGAAAATGGCGCCCGGAGAAACACTAGGAGTGAGGTTTTGATAGGTAAACTCAATCAAGGACTAGTCCTACAGCATAAAGTATTACCTCACCCAAAAAAAACTATACCCATCTTGGAGGTGAGATTACGTATCAAACACCGAAGAACCACGACTAGAAGAACGTACCAAAAATAATACAAAGCTTAGATATCACTTATTTCGTTACATAAACTAACAATTTTTTTGACACACTGAAATTGCAAGTAACTCTATCACTATTGCGCAAAAACGCGCGTAGACAAGTCGTTGACTCTATAATAAAGGTCGGTTTTTTACCTAATGATTATACTGACAATAAGGTCTTTATTGCCTATAAAACACGAACTTTGTTAGAAAAACCATATGGTAAGTGGCATTGAAATCGTTTACTCGCAGTTTTTGTATGTTACTTGTCGCTAAATAGTGGGATCAATTAATTGAAAATGAATTGGCAAAAAAATATAACAGGAAAAGTCTATTCTAACATAATAACAATTAATACAAAAAATACAAAAGGCATAAGTAAAATACAGCACAGAAGGCGATATTGTTGAATAACAATTTCTTCCCGACAATTTACCAGATTACAATTTAAACTTGAACTAAGCGTGTGGCAAGTTTGCCGTGCAAGTGTTCTGGTGCGTGCAAGCCACCTTCAATCTAGTAGGTACCTAGTATGATATCGTGGGTCGGGACCCATCAAGCATACAGGAGGATGACAGACTTTAAAAATTAGGACGTCTCGCGTAAGTTGAGACTCGAGACACATGATATCACTATATTTTCAACAAGCGCAATTAACATTTCTATTGTATTTCAGACGCTGATAGGTGTGTATGCTTTAATTGACTCCTACTACAAATACAACGTAGCTCCAGTCGCCTTCATCCCGTTGCTATGCCTCATCGTATACATGATATTATTCACACTGGGTGAGTGGATTATTAAAATAATAAACCCCTAGTGATATTATAAAAATGAAATATTTATCTGTGTTTCTATTAAATCTACTTAATCAAACAACCCTAAACGCATACAGAGTGACTGCATCGTTAACATATAGACATAACATTACCGTTTTTACAATATTTTATTAATGATCTGGCTCGAAGGACCGATTTTAATATTACACTCGAAAACCACACCGAGTACGTTTTCCGAGTACCTCAGTCTCAAATTCTATGCCAGAGTCCGACACGGTGCTGGAGAATCTTCTCTTAGATAACGTCGATTATTAACACAGAAGTATATTTGAAACTACCGCATTTTTGGTCTTTTTCCTGGATATAAAGTAGTAGCTTAGATTACTTTCTGAAAAATTCTCTATTAGCCAAATAAAGTGCTGTCAAAATTTGGTTCAGTCGCTTCGGAGATTAGCCCGTACAAACAAACAGATTCTTTTATCTCAAAATCACGATTTGTATTAATGTATACATAAAAGTGTACTTTTGTATTCATGAAAATTAAAAAATATAGTAGAACAGTAGTACAGTACAGTAGTAACAGCAGTAACTCCTGGCGCTCCGACCTCTCTGGCTACCCCATTGGGGATACAGCGTGAAGATATGCATGTATATATATGTATGTACGTATGTGTGTATAAATAAAAATGGCACTTTTGAATCGATGGAAATTAGAAAATAATAGAACTAAGCACAAAATTCCGTGAAAAATTACCAATGTAATATAACTAGTGGTAGCAATCGATTGAATCCCATATGGTTAGGGTGATGGCCTAGTTGTCAATTCTATCATAAATCGAAAAAAATGAATTATATTTAATATATTGTATGGCAGGCGTGGGCCCCGTGCCGTGGATCCTGGTGGCGGAGATGTTCCCGATCAAGACCAAGTGCCTCGCCGGCGGCATCTGCTCCTTCATGTGCTGGCTGGCCGGCTTCATCTGGACCAGGCATGTTACTAGTCATTTCAAACGTATAGCAGTGATGGGGATAACGACTATTTTACAATAATGTGTAACATTGTTACATTAAAGTAACTGTTATTAGAAACTGTTGTCCGTTATCCTGTAATATTGCTGTTTTGCAAAACGATAACTAATTCGTTACAATATTACGTTATTATGTAATCGTGATTATTTGTTACTGACGACAATGAATTTCTGGTACTATTGTTGATTATTAATTTTTAATAACTGGCTGTCGCATTCTAAAATTAAAATGGACTTTATTTCAAAGATACATGGTATGAAATCGTAAATTGAAATTTACGATTTGTAACAGTAATACAATAGACACAATATCCATATCTATAAATGGGGAATCTATTTCCTTCTCTAACAGAACAAAATCCTAAAATTAGTAAGTGTTAATATTATGCTACTCCTATTGCAAACTATGTATTCTGTCCTTGCTCGCTTGTGATAATAGCAACAGTGCGCGGCTCGAAAACAATGAATAACATGATAATTTAGTATTCTCAGTAATTTGTTATTCAACACGTCGTAATAATGCATTATCTGTTATTGTAATAACAACGACCACCACTAATTATAAGTGGATGCTGGATGTATAGATCCAATAGGATCTTGGATTAAATGTTTGTCTTTTTTTACTCAAATTCAATGAATTAATATAAAGGATTAATTTCAATTTTTTGCAAATGTCATTAAAATAGTTGACGGAGAACTAATAAATGAATGAATTTCGATTACACCCAAAATCTCAGATTAATTAGTTATTAGCGTAAAATAAAATCATAACCATTCGTTCACAGGTTCTTCCGTGACGTGGCGGCATCTTACGGTATCTACACGGCATTTTGGATACTAGCGGTCTGCTGCGGCATCGGGTTCATATTCTCAGCGACGCTGCTGCCAGAGACTAAAGGGAAGACTTTCGACGAGATACAAGACATGCTCAACAATAGGTAAGTTATAAAGAATTAGAAGATTGTAGGAACTCCATTTCCCACTTCGAACGCTAAAGAAAGACGGAGAATCTTATTTTCGGTTTATAAATCAAATAATATTATTTACGTGTTAATTATTTCCTTATACTAATAACGTTACATAGCTCTTTTGCATTAAATTCCTAATCATATTTTTAAATATTGCCTGACGATATGTCTTATCCTTGTCACTTTCACGTAACAAATCAAAATCACGTATATATGTATGTAAATAGATTATGTGAATTATACTTTACGCACGAGACGTAAGATTGCATTTTAAATATTTTTTTTAAACAAATTTCGTTTCAATGTCACGCAAGAATTGTTTCCGAGCTTTTATAACCTTATGGTTTGACAGTAGGGTCTACTTTAGATTAACACAATATTACCGATAATACTAGACGATATTAAAAATATTTACGTCAATTCGGACAATAATTTGTTTAGATTTTACAAGAGATTGTGAATCTAGTTCTTTATTTGTTATTGGAGGTCCCAACCTAATTGCCAGAAGTCGTTTTTTGGTAGAATATTTCCCATATCTACATTTCCGGCAGCCAAGTTAGAACTGTCGCGACAAGCTCGTTAAAACTGATTAATTTTAAAAACAAAATATTGTGTAAAAATGGTTTAAAGATATTTAGGGCATAAAAGAAATAAATTTATTGTGGAAGCTATTAATTTCAATGAACATATGATTTCAATCAGAACTAGTCAATTTATAGTGAAAACTATTGAAATACAAATACCATAAAGTCATGTGAATTACTAATACTGTTATTCATTTGTATATTCACATATATAACACTTACTAGCGATCGGTCTCGACTTCCACCCGGGGTTATTGCCTAACAGTTTGCAGAAAGCGACAGCCACGCGATCATTGCACGTCCGGTGACTAATTGTAATAAAAAAATTGGTATCACGTCCGACGACTGCGTGTCTATTGCGCCATGACCGTAAAATGTCCTTTTCGCGGTAGATTTAACGCCACTATACAAATTCACGTTAATTGCAAGTTAGGGAATAAGCGTGCCAGTTGAATAGATAATATAGTCTATATCCATCAGGAATAAAATAAAAGGATAAAAGAAACATACGAAAGTGTGGCCTAGACTTTCTTCACATTCTCTTTAGATTTTATAAAGGAATGTACAAATTTTTGAAGTCTCTTCTTTTACAGGACCAAGGAAGACAAACCAGTGGATGTATAAATAAAAGGAAGCGTTTGTACAGTAACTATAAATGTATTTAGATAATGTATATTTAGTCATAGTATTAAACATAATATCGAAATAAAGTTTTAAACACATCTCTCTCTTTAAGTCAAACCAATATAAAATAACTACGGCGATGAATTATCTTGTAAACTGTAACGGACATATCTTTAATCCTAACACATCTTTACCTATTTCGGCGACACCACAGACTGGGCATAGCTTTCCTTTATGTTCAGGCAAGAAGCTAGCACCGCAGAGAGGGCATTTTTCCTCCGGCTTCCCTCTGTATATAGGCTTGTAACTTATACCGCATATGTTAAAGGGATTGTGCTCATCGTAGAGCAGTTGATGCTCGTCTGTGGGTGTCTTCTCGCACGCTTGGAGAATCTTTCTGGCCTGCTGTGCTACTTCTGGCCTGGGACCGAGCTCCAAGAGTCTTCTAGCGAAGGACGCAGCACTCCTGTAGTTTTTCAGCTTGAAGAACATGTTGAGAGCTGTTCGTAATGTCAATATCTGATGTACGGGCTGTAATTTGCAGTGTGTAAAGTACGCAGCCATTTCGCAAGTGCGTTTCTGTTCTTCTAGTGTGTTCTTGGGCATTGCTATGGGGAAACAACATTAAAAATAATCAGAGGGTGTTAAAAAGGAGAGAAAGTGACAGAAAATGTACCATTTTAAATCGTCCCTACACAAATAACAATTTAAACTTGAACCAAGCATGTGCCTAGCTTGCAATGCAACAGTATACACTTGAGACAAGTTTGAATTAGACTTTCTAGCAACCACAAGACAAAAGCACGATTTTGGTGTAGCTATTGAAATCTTTTGTGCTTTTGTTATTCAGGTATGACACTCCATTTTAGTATCAGTATCTTCGATCACAAATAAAAAACTAGATACACAATCAACGGTCCAAAAACGTCCGAACCAAATGTGCGCTCAAGTCAGTATTTGAGCGCACTTCTGTTTTAATGGTATTCGAAAACGCTAACAGCGAACATGTCAAAGTGCTCCTTCAAAAATTGCAAAAACAACACATCTAGAACGCTAAAAAGAAACGCGAGTTCTTATTTTCGATTAATAAATAAATAATATTATTTACGTGTTCATTATTTCATTATAGTAATAACGTTCGTTACATAGCTCTTTTTTATTAAATTCGTAATCATATTTTTAAATAATGTCAGATAATATTTGTCTCATCCTTGTCATTTTCACGTAACAAATCAACGTAGCAACATAGCAACACAAATAGATTATTTGAATTATACTTTATGCACGAGACGTAAGATTGAATTTGAAATATTTTATTTAACAAACTTCGTTTCAATGTCATGCAAGAATCATTTACGAGCGTTTATAACCTTATGGTTTGACAGTAAGGTCTACTTTAGATTAACACAATATTGCCGATAATACTTTACGATATTAAAAATATATACGTCAATTCGGACAATAATTTAGGATAGGAGATTGTGTATCTAGTTCTTTATTTGTGATCGAAGACCAGTATGCAAAATTGTGGTAAAACACGAAAGTAGGTACCGAAATATAAACAAAAATTTGATATCTATGAAAATTATAATTGCAGCAATTTTTAAACATTATATGTCAAACTTGCCACGTTATATTTGACTTTATAATTTATAATCAAAGAAAAATCAAGATTGCAGCAAACTTATATGATATCTCGGTAATGTCTGTTTTACACGTTATAAGTTAGTAACTAAGTAGCGAGAGTCAACTAAACAACTATAGGGGCAAGGACGACGTACAAATTAGTTGAAATGCGGAAAAGGAGAATTGGCAATTTTGTATAGGATCCGTCCTCCGAAAAAAAATATAGCTTCTACTGTTACGAACATTGTTATAATAACATAATATAATACTCCAGATAATTACACAGATTGTGTGACCCCAAACTAAGCAGTAAGCTTGTACATTGGGTACCACACAACGAACTCTGGGGGAGTTACCAGTAACACCCAGACTCCAAGCCAATTTAGAAAAGTTCGTATCCTAAATTGACCTGACCGGGGATCGAACCCGGGACCCTAGCTGGGAAATCAGATGCATATGCCACTGCACCAACGGGTCAGTCAAATCTGTTATCCGCGAATATTTTAATTTGTACTAAGATTTGTAACATAATACCTACTGAAGCAATGCGTGGCCAAGCACTACTAGTATATAAATAAAAGAAATTATTGTACGCAAAAAAAATATGCAGCGCTCACCTTTCCTAGCAGTCTCCATCTGCAGTCCAAGTAAGTACTCCCGGCATATCGCCAACAACTGCTGCGCCTCCGCCAACTCGACTTTACTGTCCACATGCAACAAGGGTACTGACTGCACCACCTGCTGCAAACGGTCTACGGCTTCGCTGAACTTTCCAGCGGTGGTCAGTTGGTAGCACTGTTGCAGTTGGTTCACAAGATCGTTGAGTTTCATTGCTGAAATTATGAAATAAAAATGTATCAAGTCTTAGGTTAAGTTAGGTCGATTTGCGGGCAAGTGTAGTGTAGTATATATGTAGTAGTAGTGTAGTATGTGCAATGATCTATACTTATAACAAATGTAATCCAATGATAGTCAGTAATAAAAGTTAATCGATCGAGACCAGTTGTTTTAAATAAACAAAATCCCCTCATGGCGACCCTACCAGGATGTCGACAACAATATCCCCTCACAAGCCTTGTAGGCCATAGGACATAAGGCTATAAAAATATGCAAAGTACACCAACCTAGCCGTATCCGCATCCGTCAATTGCCTAATGCGTCTAATCATATATGCGGAACCGAGCTTACTAGCCAATGCCCCGACATGGTCCGTCCATTGCAATTTACTATATACTGTTAAATCAAGAAAACTGGCTTGCGTCTAACTAATTAACTAATTCTAATTGTTTCCCACCCAGTTCAATTTTATCTTGGATTCTGGTATGGTAGTCTGGTATGATCCGGAACAATGAATAAGGTTTCGATGTTCCCCGTCTGTTGTTAAGAGGTGACTACAGGGGCCTTCAGGGTTGCGGCCGATTGAAATTGGGGCTCTGGTCGTATATCCACGCGATCTTGAGAAGGATAACGATAAGTGTAGCCCGCGCTGTTGCGGCACTGTGAGGGTACTGGGGTTTGTAATTGAGTTTGTGACTGCCACAAAAAGTGCTTTGGTACAATGCGAGAGAGGCTCTGATGATCTCTGTTCCATATGAGATTCCAGAGGCCCTCAATAACGGGTCGAGGATGACTACTGTAGGAGTTATGGTGGGTAGAAGCCCCACATAACTTAGACTTTCCCTTAAATGTATCTAAAACGGGAAATTAACGGAGATTACGGCGATCTGGGCTTGACAGTTTGCTTGAGACCACAGCCGATGGAACTCAGTCGAAACGTTAAGTCAAAATAAAGGGTAATCGCGTTAAATTTTAGTTGCGGTGTAGTGAAGCCGGCAGACTCTAGAAGTGTTACATAACAGAACGATCAAGGACAACGGTTGTCCGAGACAGAACCTGGGAAGTAGGCAGGCAGTATTTACTGAGCACGGGCAGTAGGCAGGTAGTACTCACTGAGCACGATCAGTAGGCAGGTAGTACTCACTGAGCACGGGCAGTAGGCAGGTAGTACTCACTGAGCACGATCAGTAGGCAGGTAGTACTCATTGAGCACGATCAGTAGGCAGGTAGTACTCACTGAGCACAATCAGTAGGCAGGTAGTACTCACTGAGCACGATCAGTAGGCAGGTAGTACTCACTGAGTACGATCAGGTACGATCAGTAGGCAGGTAACACTCAGTGAGCACGATCAGTAGGCAGGCAGTACTCACTGAGCATGGGCAGTAGGTAGGTAGTACTCAGTGAGCACGGGCAGTAGGCAGGCAGTACTCACTGAGCATGGGCAGTAGGTAGGTAGTACTCAGTGAGCACGGGCAGTAGGCAGGCAGTACTCACTGAGCACGGGCAGTAGGTAGGTAGTACTCAGTGAGCACGGGCAGTAGGCAGGCAGTACTCACTGAGCACGGGCAGTAGGTAGGTAGTACTCAGTGAGCACGGGCAGTAGGCAGGCAGTACTCACTGAGCACGGGCAGTAGGTAGGTAGTACTCAGTGAGCACGGGCAGTAGGCAGGCAGTACTCACTGAGCACGGGCAGTAGGTAGGTAGTACTCAGTGAGCACGTGCAGTAGGCAGGCAGTACTCACTGAGCACGGGCAGTAGGTAGGTAGTACTCAGTGAGCACGGGCAGTAGGCAGGCAGTACTCACTGAGCACGGGCAGTAGGTAGGTAGTACTCAGTGAGCACGGGCAGTAGGCAGGCAGTACTCACTGAGCACGGGCAGTAGGTAGGTAGTACTCAGTGAGCACGGGCAGTAGGTAGGTAGTACTCAGTGAGCACGGGCAGTAGGCAGGCAGTACTCACTGAGCACGGGCAGCAGGTCCGCGGGCGAGGCGTCGGCCCAGTTGCGGTGCAGCGCGGCGGGCAGCGGCGGCGCGGACGGCAGCGCCCCGAAGGAGACGCGCGCGCCGGCCCACATGCTCAAGAACGTGTCCGCGTACGAAGCGAACTGGACCACGCCCACTTGCTCGTTCAACAGCCTGCACGAGACCAACATCACACTATGTACCTGCGGCCAACCTTACTTTTTTTTTTCTTTATGGCATGGTGCACAGTTTAGCGCATTTGCCAATGTCACGTATTCATAAGTAGAATCACGAGTAAATTAGTTTTTTCTTATCGTAAAACTCCTCCAGTAAAGTGATAGTAGGCTTTACTGAAGTTATAAAGGACTTTTGGAAGAGCGCGAGAATTTCAGCTACACGAGTTCATTGAAATCTACTCCATTCTTTTCACTTATACGGAACTTAAAACACGATATACTATCACTTTTGTACTTTAAAACTCCCAAAAATGTAAAAAATAGAAAATCTAAATAAAATGACAAGCTCACTTCTCCCGTTCCCGCCAAAACCGCCCTTTTAATAGCATAAAAAGTGTATAAGAGCCATGTGTAATGTAAATCCTTGGACAACTTGTAAGCCTTTATTTCGAGAACTAAAAATACTGACTGTTCCTTGCTTGTATATTTATGAGATGTGTAATTTTAATAAAATATAAACTCATCCAAACTCATTTAAAACAAAAATCGCAAACTATACGCCTAATAATACTTATCCCAATAGACTGATACTTCCCAGCATAAAAACCGATATCTATAATAAAAACTATCCAATAATGGTAATTCGTATTTATAATCATTTACCGGAAAATATTAAGCATCTAACTCACAACAAATTTAGAGTAACTCTACACAAATGGCTAATTGATAACTGTTTTTATTCTGTCCAGCAGTACTGAAGTTCTTAAATTGACATATATGAGTGTTCTTTCTTTATGATAATATACCCAACACATTATGATCAATTTTGCATGCCAGAAAGAGTGAATGTGTATACAAAAATAAATAATAATAATAATACTCCAGACAATTACACAGATTATGTGACCCCAAACTAAGCAGTAAGCTTGTACCATGGGTACCACACAACGAACTCTGGGGGAGTTCCCAATAACACCCAAACTCTAAGCCAATTAAGAAAAGTTCGTTTCCTAAATTGACCGGGGACCGAACCCGGGACCCTAGCTTGGAAAGCAGATGCTACGCCACTGCGCCAACGGGCCAGTCTGATCATATGAATATCAAATATCATGTAACAATCTCATATTTATGCAAATAAATAATTTGAATTTGAAAAAAGTCCCAACCTTACTTTACTAATAAATGCCAGTAGCATGCATTCCATAGAGGCTAATAGACAGTCTACCCCTCCGACCAACAAATATAATGCACGGCCCCAAAATAAGTTACCGCTAGTACCACCGTGTGTCAACCGAATATTCGTGTCTCTTACTATCTCATTGAGAGTAACCACGACAAAAACAGTTAGCTATAGTAAGTATGGCCACCTCGCACTGTCAGTGTATTTCGTGTCAGCTTATGAGTCCGTCATGAAATAATTATTCGCTAAATACTCGTAAGTCTAATATGTTTTGGCTACTAGTATTCATAATGTGGCAACTCTACCCTCACTCACTCCTTTCGTTATTGTTTCTTGTTTCTCTATGGTATAGATAAATAATAAGTAATGTGTCCGAACGGTGTCCGGTATTTTCGAGCTAAAAATAAAAAGAGTAAATAATATAAACCGTGGTGTTAATTAATCACCTTTTTAAAGTTACGGCAAGAAATATAAAAATATGTCATATTCAACTGTGTTTTTATGTTGCTTTTTTATTTTTGGTTGAGGAATAAATGGGCTTTTTTATTTTATTTTTATTTATTTATTATTCAACTGTGTACCGTTGTACTTTACGGTGTAACTAATTAATCTGTGGTTGTACTGTGACCTCTATTCAAGCACGTTAGTAAAATCTAGAAATTCGGTCAAAAAAAAAAGGACAACGGAGGACGCGCTCTTAGAGCAAATAGTGCTCCATCCATTCCATCCCTAACAGTTCGCTAATTAAATAAAGTAACAAAAAATCGCAACAATTAACTTTTTTTTTAAATTTTGACGCTTGCTTTATGTTTATCGAAACGCAACAAGAATGCGAACGAAATACGATTGAAACTGATAGCGACAGAGCACCATGTTTTGTTGATACCATTATGAGAGTATGAAATAAAATCTCAGCTATGATCTTACCTGAATGCTACCTCGAACTGTCCCGTAGTTACGTGATCGTGAACAGTCTTCAGCTTGTTGGAAAGTACTGGGTTACCACGTGTCGGTGCTACGAAGTAATTTGTGGTTTCCTCGCCGTCAATGTCCGCTGCGCAAATATTAATTGAAAGTTATTTGTGTATTGTGTTAGCTATTGTCAATATTCGTAAATGCTGTTATAATCATAATTATTAACGGATGGCAACACTAGAATTTTAAAGGTGTTGCTACTTAATAATAATATTACGGTATTTTTGAATATCAAAGTCGAGAAATACACGGGCTAGCGAAAGCACGTCTTTTTATTATATCTCAATTTATCCTACGTTTCCATCCATGTCAACATTCTAGAAGAATTAAATACTTTCAATTGCCATTTAAAAACCTACCACAATTTCATTATGGTAACTTTATAACACGGTTCAATCTATGCCCTAGTGCTACGCACAGGTCTATGCTCACAGATGAGGTGAAAAGAAGCGGAGGCTAATAGATAGTATACATAGTTTTAGATCACCCATCCAAGTTATATAGAATATCACAGCATTACATACGAACACATTAATATTGCATCATTAGATGAAATCTAACAAGACTGCATAATAACAACAAGTATTATACAATATAAATCTGAAGATACAACTCACCGGAGACAGGTGCAAGTTCTTCGGGCAGATCAAGATCCTCGTCTCCGACATCCCAGCCCCCGTCATCGACTGCGTCTTCCATTGGCTCTTCTTCATCCTCCTGTAAATACGAAACATTACACTATTTAATAAGGACATACACACACACATGCAACATATAATATATATTATACATGCATACTGCCTGAAGGTGGCACATAGGCGCCTCTTTTAGGCGGATCGTTGCGTATGAACAGTTCAGTTTACGGAAAGCTGGACCGACGTGTACATTGTTGTACTCACATCTTGTAATCGACGCGAGGCCGCTGTTTCTCAGTGCTTAGGTATTTGTTGTCGCAATTATTTATGTTGCACGAACGCTTTGTGATAGGTATATATCTATATAAATATATAAAAGGCGATGTATGTATTTATGTATGTATGTATGTTCCTTATGGACTCCGAAACAGCTGGACCGATTTCGATGAAATTTTCAGTGAATATTCAGATTGGCCTAGCGGGTGTTCCTGTAAAGTTTGGTAGCGATCGGATCAGTAGAATTTTTTTTTGTTTTTTTTTTGCAGTATCAAAATAATTATAAAAACTGTTTAATTTATTTTAACTTCAACTAACTCCCAGTGAAACGGGCCGGGTTTGCTAGTAGATTTATAGATAAGTATAATATTAACACACCTTTACAATTTGATTGTTATTTAATAAAGCAGTCTTCGAACTCATCTCTGTGCTTAGTTGTCTCCGGTTCCCGACTCTACAGCTTCATTATATAACTATAAGTGATTATATTGTGCGAGTGAATAAGCTATTGCTTGTGCGTGGGACTACAGCCATTATAACTTTTACAATCGAAGAAAAGTCTATTTTGGATGCCATTCTGGATCTCGGACACATGGAGCGGCGCTATAGATTAACCAAACCATCAATCCAGAGAACTTCACGTTAGTGTGTCGCCTTTTCTAGGGTTAAATTGATCTCGGGGGGAGGCATTTGTAGTCATCATCCCTTCTTCTTTACTAATCCCACATCCTTGTTTTAGGCTTTTGTTCCTGGATCCAGTCTTGTGATTTGATCTGTTCGAACCTCTTGTTTTGGTCCTACCTTCTTTTATACTTATTCCACAATCCGGTGGTTGGTCCAACAGGGTCAAACGGGCTTCATGGCGACCTGGCTCTCTGGCTTATACAACGTGTGTATATACGTGTTGGTGCGTGTATCTCCGCCTGTGTCCGCATGTATATGTGTATGTACCTGATGCATGTACGCGTGCGTGCGTGCGTGCGTGCGTGCGTGCGTGCGTGCGTGCGTGCGTGCGTGCGTGCGTGCGTGCGTGTGTGTGTGTGTGTGTGCGCGTGTGTGTGTACGTGTCCCGCGTGTACCTGTCCCGGCGGCGGCCCACCGTCGTCGTCGCCCCAGGCGCCGGCCGCCTCGAGCGGCTCGTCTCCGGCCGCAAGCGCCACGCCCGCGGCCCGCGAGGCCCCGCCCCCCGCCCCGGCCCCGGCCCCGCCCCCCGCGCCGCCCGCCGCCCCCGCGCCCGCATCCACCTCGAACAGGCTCCTGAACACACACCAACGGTTGTACACAGGACCATCCTTCCAAATGGGACACTACGGGCACATATGAACTATAAGACTAATGCCCTAATTGTTTGTGACTATTTATAATTTCAACTTCTTGAGAGTTTTTAATAAATGAAAACGCAAACTAAATGCAGTTTGTTCATGTTATGTGTAGTTCTTAAAAAAATATATATTGAAGTCTCTGAGAAAACGATATTAATTCTGGTCGCGCTGCTCGCACGATCTTCGTTGCGTTGATGTTGCATATATTGTGTTATATAGACATATGTGTATATTATGTTGTGGCATATTGCAACACTAATACTTAGCGAACCCCTAAAAAAAGATAGGGGTCCGCTAACGATGATTTTGCGTTTCACAAAACGTTAGGATACTCTATGTAGTTAAAAGATTCTAAATTCTGAAACTCAATTTTCAAACTCATAACAGTATGTAACAATTTATTGTGTTAATTTTTGACAATATCGCAAATAATTTATTATATTAAACTTAAACTTAGAAATAAAACCGTAATATCTGTTTTATCGATAATCTTTTGGAAACAAATAGTCATTACAGAAACAATAAAACGACATATAACTATATGTCTGATATTATTAGCGGACCTTTAGACCTTGGCCTGAATAAATATCTAGGGCAGGTCTACAATTTATTTCTTCCTAATTCTGGAGCACAACGATATATAAGAGAATCATCAATATAAATAAAGGCTATAACCAGGTCGTTACCAAACAATTTTGGTATTATTTGGTATATCTTCGAAGTCCAACCGGTGAAATTTAAATGGAACTACCTCGAAAGTATACCCTTTCAAACAAAAAAAAAATGAAATGAAAATGAAAATTTACAGATGTACATTGAACCTCCTCCTTTTTTTGAAGTCGCTGAAAAATTACTATAAGGGCTCCATGTATTTTCGCTACGGAATTCTAAGAAGTAGTGATAAATAAACTCACTTAGATACTGCAAGTAACGGCCAATTAGGTTGCCCTTTAAGTACTGGCAAGGGTGGCCTTAAGAATACTGCATTAGGATTCGCCTCAGGTATGGGCAGACCAGCGGCTTCCAGCGCAGCGCGTAACTCCTCCGCTTCGTCCATTTGCTTGTGGTTAATGGCAGTGAGATAGGCGAGAGTTATCTGAGGGAAAAATAGGATAAAGTTAGGCTACATGTTTTAAAACAGTCCCAATGTAGGAGCTATGATATAAATTCCTATAATATAAATAAAATAAAATATCCCATACTATAATACTTCATAATTACGAAACAAATACCTACATAACTAAATTTGACAGTTACTGAAGTCGGTGACAAGCCTACCAAACTAGTAGGCTTTCTGTTGCTATCCATTTACACATATAGGTTTACATTAGTAACTAATTAATCTGTGATATAGGTACATATTTTTATCATATTTATAAAGTTATTTTTGTACTTAAATTTTTATTAATATAGGATAATTATTTAATTCTGTACATACAGTGTTTTTATTTTAAAGTTTAATTTTTATCTTAAAAGATGTTTATTTTTCCCCTCCGAG
This sequence comes from Zeuzera pyrina, assembly GCA_907165235.1. Lineage (NCBI taxonomy): Eukaryota > Metazoa > Arthropoda > Insecta > Lepidoptera > Cossidae > Zeuzera > Zeuzera pyrina. The sequence continues at coordinate 3,947,564 of OU015639.1, forward strand.
TGATCAACTCCTAATAAATGTCTAGGGTAGGTCTACAACTAAGCTTTTACCAATTCTGGAACGGAACATTTAAATAAAAAGATCATCGAAATGTACAAGCCATTGAGAAGTTCTTTTGTATAAACATTACTCAATCAGATCTTTACTACAGTCCCACAGTATGATCCCACAGAAATTTATTAATAAGTAGAATCACAATCACAAGTAAATTAGTTTTTTTTTTATCGTAAAACTCCTCCAGTAAAGTGATAGTAGGCTTTACTGAAATTATAAAGGACTTCTTGGAAGAGCGTGAACAGTTTAGCTACACATGTTTATTTAGACCTACTCCATTCTTTTCACTTATAAAGAACTTTAAAACACAATATATTATCACTTTTGTACTTTAAAACTCCCAAAAATGTAAAAAATTGAAAATATAAATAAAATGACAATCTCACTTCTCCTGTTCCCGCCAAAAAGTCCTACTTTCTCTGTAGCCAGTTCGGAACACAGAATAAAAAAATATATATTTTAGAACTTACCTGACCAGCATTCTTGAGTAACCGTATTCTTTCGCGGACATCACCTAGCAGCAAAGCTCCTTGGAATTGAGCCGATACGTCCTTACGTATTTCCGCTATTTTCATCATTTTGCGTAGTTTTTCTAGATTACCGGTGATGAGGTACAAGAAGGAGAGCTTATCGAAATTCTTCGTGCGTTGGTAGCACATTTCTACTATCTGGAAATAAAATTGTGTATTAGTAAAAATTTGTATTAGTAAAATTGTTTATTAATAATACTGTATTTACTAAAATTTACAGAAACATAAGGAGACCAACTTTAATAATACATTAGGTATGTCACATTGTGGAAGGATTTAATGAGTGTTAAAATAAAAATAAAGAAAGGATAACGTTTAGACAGTTTGACAAAGGATTAGTGAATAATGGCTAACGCAGTGCGCTGTGTATGTGTGCAGAGCGCTGTGTATAGTGTGCAATGCGGTGTGTAGTGTGCAGTGCGGTGTGTAGTGTGCAGTGCGGTGTGTAGTGTGCAGTGCGGTATGTAGCGTGCAGTGTAGTGTGCAGCGTGGTTTGTAGTGCGCTGTGTAGTGTGAAGTGTTATGTGTAGTGTGAAGTGTTATGTGTAGTGTGCAGTGTGGTGTGTAGTTTGTAGTGCGCTGTGTAACGTGAAGTGCGGTGTGCAGTGAGCTGTGTGTATGTGCAGTGCGCTGTGTGTTGTACTGTGTTGATGTATATCTATAACTAAGTGTATATCTATAATTAAACCGTATTGTAACAATTAGTCTGTAAGCTAACGTCGTACATTAAACAAGATTACAATATTGAAAGCCTTTAAATCCAATACCTCAGTGTGGGTGTAGTGCGTTGTTTGTGTGTGCAGTACGCTTTGTGTAGTGTGCAGTGCGGTGTGTAGTATGGAGTGCTCCGTGTGTAGTGTGCAGTGTTAAGTGTGTATTGTGTAGTGTGCTGTGTGTAGGTGCAGTGCGCTGTAAAATGAGTGCAGTGCGCTATATGGAGCAGTGCAGTGTAGTATGCAGTATGCTGTATATAGTGTACTGTGTGAAGTGTGCAGTGCAGTGTGTAGTGTAGAAAACGCTGTGTGTAGTTTGCAGTGCGCTGTGTGTAGTGTCCAGTGCAGCATTGAGTGCGTTGTGTTTAGTGTGCAGTGTGGTGCGTGTAGTGTGCAGTGTCCGCGTGGGGCGTGGCGGTACCTGGTGGTTGCCCAGGCGCAGCGCGGCGGCGGCCAGGCGGTCCCAGGCGGCGGGCTCGTCCAGCGCCTTGGCCGCGTCCAGCGCCACGTCCAGGTTGGCGCACTGCAGCGCCAGCGCCAGCCGCGTGCGCGGCTCCTTCACGAAGTGCAGCGCCACCTCGGGGTAGCCTGCCGCATACCGATACACTATTTCACTCTTGTTTACATATCTATTAATAATAATACTCCAGACAGATTGTGTGACCTCAAACTAAGCAGTAAGCTTGTACTATGGTACCACACAACGAGCTCTGTGGGAGTTCCCAGTAACACCCAGACTGGCAAACCAATTTAGAAAAGTTCGTTTCCTAAATTGACCTCACCGGGGATTGAACCCGGAACCCTAGTTTGGAAAGCAGAAGCATATGTTACTGCGCCAACGGGCCAGTCACTATGCAATGTTTAGTAACTATGCAGCGTAGTTTCACTCGTATTAAATTTGGTATTATTCCGGGATAAAAGGTAATCTAAATTACTTTCTGAAAAGTCCTCTACCTGCCAATAAACGTCCTATTAAAATCAGTTCAGCAAATAATTCGATGATTAACATGGACCGACAGATTAACGAACAGACAAACAAAAATTTTGGTAACATGCAAATAACTATATCAACTCAAGAAGTCTTTGTTTCGAAATTACAGACCGATATTTCAATTTTATTTATTTGTATCTAAGTTTATAGTGTGACTTTTCGATCACTGTATGCTTTATAACAAGTTAAAATTTCTTTTCCGTGAATTAATTTCTTGAAGAATCTTATTATAAAGACGAATGCAGATTTTTGTAATTTACAGTACCATATACTTGATTGGAAAATTAAACATTGAAAAACAAAATTTTAATAGTATTAATTCTTCTTTCTCTTATTACAGTCAGTAGATTATAAACAATCGCTATGTTCTACTCAACTGAGGCTCCGGGAACTACACCTAGCTCACTTTCAATTCGACGCTTGTGCAATGAACAATGTAGCATATCTTACTTCATTTCATATTTAATGCACTTATGTAATGCTGTTACAATAAATAATTAAAAAGTGTATGGTCAGATTATTATAAGACTGCAAAATATACATTTAAAATGATTTTAAATGAATGAGACCTATTTTATTATACGTAACATTAAAAAGTCGTAAGCAGGTCTTGCGCATTCGGAGTGACGACACGATATCACTGTCTCACTCTTACTTACAGCGAAGCGGCAGTTCCCGCGCCCCGCTCTACCAGCGCGTAGGGACACAATTATTGTTTTGCAATGCTATTCTAATGTAACATATTCATATAATTCAATGAGACATAATATTAATATTTTCCAACTCACCCTTCTCCTGTAAATAGGCAATGATGCTCTGTCCCACCAGTTTGGCAGTACGCACCATATGTAACACTTGGTCATATTGACGAGTTACTAACGCCAGCTTGAATCTATGGACAGATTTAACGTACAGAAGTTGGTATAACGGCGTTACGATCTAAGATGACCAAGAATATAGAGCAAAGTGACAGAAACTAGCACAAAAATAGATGAGCTAAAGTAGAAGTGTATGGATTGCGTGGAAAGAAACAACTTATAATGAAAAAGTCTTGGAATAAATACCATGGAACATGAATGCGAATATTCAGAACCAGTGATGCGCGATCCCAAGGTATTTCATCAATCGAAAGAATTAAATTTAAATCAATGTTCAATCAACAGTCGAATCGCTCTTTAACTAAACCACCGAGACGTTTTTCTATTGTTTCTAGAAGTGGGCGCTTGCTTCTGAAGATCACAAAAAATCTCTCATACAGTGCTTCGACCTCGACTTTTGAACTCAATTCAACTAATTCGAAGTGATTGTTGATTTCTAGGGTCAAATTGACATTGCTTCTTTTAAATCAGATTGATGGGATTATTTTTCTCTAATAGAGTTGGATAGATTGCTTCTTTTGAATCATATCGACTAAAACATCTCGCTATCACGCATCACTGTATCAGAATTAGCTTAGATCGCAACTAGAGTGGACTCAATTGGATCTTCTATGACTTCCCAACCAGTGGGACGCGCCTCCTTAAGGGAGCGTAGAGAAATCACAGGGGGGTCGAATGTGTTTGCATTATTAAAAGAAAAATACATTCAATTAATTACTAATAATAGTTCACTCATTCATTCAGTCATTCCTTTGTTGTTCCAGCCTAACAAGTTCGGACTAGTCTTAATTTGTTTCAACAAATAAATGTCGTTAATGCGTTTCTTTCTTTTATTAAGACAATGAAAACAAGGAAATGGGGAATGAAATTACTATTCGTAATCTGGGGAGGCTGGACAAAAAAAAGGTTGGGAAACCATGTTCTATTGAATATCTTCATATACATAATATATATTCATGATTAAAAGTCACATTAATTTATTCAAGTAAATCCAACTCGGTTACAAGGCATTTTTAATATTCAAATATACCATCGGTTTGGAAACACCTTAAACTGAGAACAATGTTAATGAAACTCAGTAAGGTATCAATTCTGAAACCAGTAAATGAATATGCAAAGATTATTTTTTAATTAATTTTGTCTACACTTTATAGTATGGCTTTCAGATACAATACACTTTTCGATACATACAATACACATGTACTAAATATGTGCATATGTACCTTTAATCTTCTATACATATAGAAAACAATAGGGAATATGCATGTATTTTTTATATATTTTTATTCGATAGTTACCATCTCTATATAAATAGCAATAATAGTAAAAAAATATTCAACGCCAAAAAAACTAACTTGAACTAGTTTAAAAAAAGTTAAAAATAGCCAACCAACACGGACACTTTAAGCGCCTGCCATTTTAGTGCGCTTGGTGTAACGTCATAGTCTATAACAACTAATAAAGAAGTGGAGATTTCGCATTATTTCTTACAAAAAAATGTATTTTTACTTCTAAATGTGCAATGAAATCACCTTTTAAACATTAATTTTTACTGAAAAAGAAATTATAATCAAAAATATTAATGCAGGCATAATTTTGAAGTAATAAAGTTTATTACAAAAAATACTTGCCTGTTATATCTTCTCAAGAACCCGAAAACTGACCGATTTTGATGTATATTTTTGTGTTTTAGTTCCTCATCCCTTCCTAGATGGTTTAGATTCACAATTGAACCTGGTAGGTGGCTCCTATTTATATTACCTACAACCTATTTCATATGTATACAGATTCGCTCCCACTAGTGTCACTCAGCCGTACAATAGGCCGTAGGCCCGTAGACTCACCTGTACTCCGTGGGGTCGATGGCCAGGACCCGGGGCCTGCAGTCGCGGTCGAGGCACACGGCCCGCGCTCCCCCCACTCCCCCCGCTCCTCCCCCCGCGCTGTCGCCTGACAGAACCCGCACCACGTATACGGGCACGTCTAACGTCCGGATTATACCGTAATCCCTGGAAGAACAGTTGCTAAGATCAGATGGGCAGGTACCTTTGTCGCGTGTTTTCTGACCGAGTGGAGCAATAATGGTCAATCGCATAACAATAGTGAGTTTATAGCGATGACAACAGAATCGTAGATGCCATGTTATACCAAGCCATTATAATTACATTTTGTGATATAAATAATTGTGCATAAGTCCTAACTTTCATGTAATTAAATCAGTTAAAATGATTTTTTTATATGTGCAACCACATTTGTAGATACAGAATCTTATATATCGCATCTGCGATTTCTTTAATTTTATTAATAATCTTATACATAAACTAACGTTGGATCACACTCGACTAACTTATTAACATTTGATTTGGGACACATATGGCCTAAGTTACAATCAGAAGTCCATACTCACCCATCCTTGCAACAGTACTTAATGTGGTTGGCAGTGGTATATATGAAGACCGGCTGTGGTGTGCTGTCGTCAAAAGCTCCAGACTTCACCTTAGCCGTTTCTGTAATACTACACAGCTGTTCCAGCTTCTTCGTGCACAGCATCAATACATGTTTGCTTAGTAACGCCACCAATGACATGTCAGAGTTCCATATAGCGTAGCGACATTTGTTGATTTTTACCTGTGAAGAAAAACTAATATGTATCTATCTATACTATAGTCCGTGAGATTTAATAGGTCGGATTTGACATCTGTCTCATGGCTGTGACTAGTTATGGGACGAAACAAATATGTCTCGATTATTTTTCGATTCTAAGGAAAATCGATACCATTGTTTGATGTTCATAATAACATCATAATATTTCACTTATGATTATTGATTAGTTTGTTAGCTACATAGTACGTCTGTTGAGATGTGGTATTTGTTACAGTAAAACATATTTAAGTATATTATGAATAAACTTAATTCGAAATATTTATTTTTTGAGACTAATGTATAAAAAACTTCCTTATTTAACTATAATAAGCACACTACGTATTTGTAGTAAATAAAGGCAGACTGTAATATTGGTGAAAAATAAATATTTGATCATTTCCTGAGCTTGGATCCATGTCCATGTCATGTATCTTCGTCTCCCACTACTATGATTAATTCATTTTCAATTAAATTGTCTATTGTGACGTCTTTTTCAAAATCTTCCTTTATTATTATTTTTGTTTTCTCCACCACCTTAGCCCAGTCATCCTTTGATATTTGATTACATGCTTTTGTCAGTAAACTCATCAAAAAAAGAATACAGAACTAAAATTATTAAAAAATACAATGATATCATAATTTTAAATTATTCGATTATTACGACATTTCAATCGATTATCGATTTCGTCTGGTAACGAAACGATTGTAAATGGTATCAGTACTAGAGCAATACGCCTCATGATATAACATTGTAACAACGTCCATTTAGAAAATTCTTTTGAAGATATATAAGGAAATATTTGTGTTTTTAACTAAAAGAAATCAAAGTTAGTAGTTTTGTGTAATGATCAGTAGTGGGAAAAATAAATAACTTTTTTTTATTCAGCATTTACGTAATTGAATTTGCATTAGGTATCAGGAACGTTGATACAAAGTTAAGGCGGCATGAAAATTAAGAAACGTCAAATCCGACCTACTAAATCTCACGGACTATATTAAAAAAATTAACTTATATTTACTAGTCGTGGAGTTTTTGGCGGGATTTTATGGAGACCGGTTGGGCGTTCATTTTAAATATTTGCAAATGGTTTCTAGTGGATATTGTGATGTAAAATTTTTTTAGTAGCTTAATCTGCCCCGGCGGATCCTATTAGAAAGACTGCCTCAATATATTTGTCACCAGAAACTCCAAAAAACATCTTAAATGTATTACGTCGACATTTCAATGAAATAATATGAAGAATTTATCTGTATATTACTGAACACGTCGGTTGTATGGGCTAAGATCCCTTTACCTTCCCTCGTAAGTGAGAATCGTACTACTACTACTTTACTAGTGGTCGTCCACTGGTCGACATTCAGACGTAAATATAAAATAAACGTTTTATTCTACCACTTATGTACAGTAATATTAATTACATTACACTGATAGAAAGAGACAACACTCACAGATGCAATGGTCCTCTTCTGCTGCACATCGAGCAACTGCACATATTCCGTCTCGCGCAAAAGTAGCATACCGGTGCCCGCGTACATTATATCTTCGCATGTAGGACTTGAAATTTTTTTAGATACCTCGTTCTTCAAGTTCTTTATTACCAGCTGCAAAAAAGTACGATTAATTCAACACTGCCTAATACTTACATATAACTGACTGACACATACACGAAGTAAAAACGAAGAGGAGGTGCCGTAACGAATTTTCCTCATACAAACTAGTGTAAAAATATGCGGGTTGAGGGGGACACGGAATAAATGGAGGGGGATGTTGCGATTCTGCTGCCATCTAGCGAATTGTAGTAGTCTCTTTATGTTATGATTTTTAAGTAGTTTTATTATTGACCACCAGATGGGTAAAATACATACTCGTTACAGGGACGTACTTAGTGATTAATCGGTAACTCGAAATTGCACTATTCAAACATTTTCATATTCAGTTCTGAAATACTAATATTTGTATTCGAGAGTAAAGTGATATAAATCCATAATGTATATTATGATGTATAGAAGTATAAATCGACATTTAATCACGACACTTCGTCCTTGAAATAAGCCTCTTTAAATATTTTTTTCTGTAAAAAGGAAGAAACTTATGATATTTCCACAACACTAATATTCAAGAAGAATATGTACTTGATCTCAACATAATTTTAGAAATTGTTAGAACTCATCTAAACAATGTTAATTAGGACATCAAAGTAGAATACTAAGAAATCTTAAGGTTACTGAGAATTAGTGTCAAAATATCACTAATATGCATAAAATTGTCAAAGGGCTCTTAAAAAGGTCATACTTAAATTGAAGTATGAAATCTAGTGGTAAAGGAGGGGTAATGATAAGCTAAAAAAATTGGGCCCTAATTTGGGCAAATACCACTTAATACCGTTTTCAAATAAATAACTATGTATTTACATAATCTACAGGATCTGTATTTTATTGTTATGAAAGAAATCAACACATTCTATCTTACAAGCAATAAATATGCTGCAAAGAGGTATTCAACGCTGTACATGAGGCGAGGACTTGCGAGTGGCTAGGACTCGCGAGTGGCGAGAACAGTGAAAAGGGGAAAATAAATTTTGATTGCATGCAGCAAGTACGAAAGAAATGTATATATTATCTAAGTATATCTACATTCACCAGCTTAAATTATCTATATGTATGAAATTAAACACTATGTCATTAGACATAAATAATAAAACTTCGAATGATCAATCTGTGAACCGATTACTCAACTCGCGCCTCACAACATTGCGGTTCGCGGTCGGTACAATTATGTAACCGTTAATGTGCTACCACACTTTTATTCTACGAGGCACTCCGTCATTCCCAAAACTGGTGATACAATAGGGTATATGCCTGTTATTTAAACAGGGGTCAAATATTTTTTTTAATAAACTTCATTACTTCGAAAATATGCCTGCATTAATATTTTGATTATAATTTCTTTTTTAAGTAAGAAATAAATTTTTATAAAGCGCAAAGCAATTGTGGAGTATTGAAATATTTAAAACGCGACGCCATCGGTCAGACGCGTGGCGAATGTGACGTCAAAGTCTATGACAACTGTCACCGAGAGCGTAGTTGTTAGGTATTTGCTTTTGAGTGGTTGTGATTTAGTCAGTTTTATTGTGATTTCATTACACGTTTAGAAGTAAAATACATTTTTTTTGTAAGAAATAATGCGAAATCTCCACTTGTTTGTTGATTGTTACAGACTATGACGTCACAGCAAGCGCGCCAAAATGGCGGACGTTTAAAGTGCCCGTGTCGGTTGGCTTTTTTAATTTTTTTTTAAACTTTGTTACTTTTTTGGCGTTGAATATTTATTACTATTATTGCTATTATATAGCGATGTTAACTATCGAATAAAAATATAAAAAAATACATGCATATTCCCTGTTTTTCATATGTATAGAAGATTAAAGATACACAGGCACATATGTAGTACATGTGTGTTGTATGTATTGAAAGCGTATGTATCTGAAAATCATACTATAAAGTGAATGATTTAAGTGTAGACAAAACTAATTGAAAAATAATCTTCGCACATGCATTTACTGGTTTAAGAATTGATACCTTACTGAGTTTTATTTACATTGTTCTCAGTTTAGGGTTTTTTGGCGTTGAATATTTTTTTACTATTATATAGCGATGTTAACTATCCGTATAGTGGTACCTCACGTGCTGTACCCAACAGTAATTCCATGGAGGTAGTGGTAGTGTACCTGGTTGTTCTTGTCGAGTGCGGCGAACCTATTGCGGGCTACCCACACGGCGCTAGTGGCGGCGGCCCGCAGAGGCTCGGCCGACACCGCCGAGGCCGCCGAGGCTGGCGAGGCCTCCGCGCCCTCGCGAGGCGCCCAGTACAGCTCGTACGAGCTTGACTCGCCCACGCGCCACGTCACCAGCACGCACCACTCCGCGTGGTTCAGGGACATACTGCACAGTGTACGGTGTACAGTGGACAGTGGACAGTGTACAGTGTACACGTCATTGCTTTTAACTTATTAATAGATATTGAGTAATTTATCGACAAGTATTTCACCCTGTAACAAGTTCAATTTATAATAATAATAATAATAATGCGCCAGGCGATACACACCAATCATCTGATCTCAAACTAGGGTATTCCCTGTGCTATGAGAACCAGACGACCACTACTGAGGGCGTCTCCCAGGACACCCAGACCCGAGACAATCTAGAAAAGTTGATTTTCTAATTTGACGAAACCGGAACCTTCCGCGCTTGGGTTAACGTCTAAACCACTGCGCCATCTATGTCGTCAAATTTGATACCTCTATGCGATCCTCAGAGAAAGGGAAAGGTTTTTATCACGCAATATGTCATAATATATATTCACCACTTCTACAGTTATCTTGCTTATAATCAACTGTATATTATTTATATTTCTAGACTAATATTTTAAAGAAATAAACTTTGTTTGTTTGTTTGTAATGGATAAACTAAAAACTATTCAACCGATTTCAAAAATTATTTCACCTATGGAAAGCTACATTATAAGCGAGTAATATGCGCTGTATTTCATTTTAAAAAAAAATTCTACACGTGCAAAGCCGGGGCGAGTCGCTAATGTTTATATATATTATAAGGTGTAAAGGTATGATCGCGCTGAGCGGAACTAAGCACTGTAGCGAGCAGCGCGGCGCGACGCGTTTCGTTTTGAACAGCGCAGCACGACAGTACGTGGCAAGTTTATCTTTTCCTCATCTAACGCCATCTTCATAAACAAACTCGTTTCGCGCGTCAAAAGCGTTATGACCTGATTCACACAGCGCGTCATATTTGATTAGTTGGTCAATTTTGCCGCGTAGTGTCGGCTCGCACAGTTCCGCTGCTGCGTAGTGCGTTCTGTCTCATATTATTTCAAATAAACAATATTAGGTCAAATCGGACCGCACTGCTCCACTGTATTGCAACGCCGTTCAGTGCGGTTACCTTTATAACCTTAATGGTTCAGTCAGTGAGAGATAAAATTCGCCTTTGCCTACAAAAGGTGGTGCAGAAATGAATTTGGGGTTTGTTGTTCACCTAGTGACCTTGATAAAAATTTTACACTTCTTGATTTGATTAATGAAAAATTTTTTTTAGGGTTCTGCACCTCAAAAGGAAAAAACAAACCCCTATAGGATCACATCGTCTTCTATCTGTTGAACTTGTTACAGGTGAAATACTTGTCGATAAATTACTCAATGTCTATTAATAAGTTTATTTATTATACATTGTTATTATTTATTCTTGTATGGAATATAGCTGAAAAAATATATGGATTTTTTTTTCTTTTTTTATGGAATGGCGCACAGATTAGCGCATTGCCAATGTCACGTATTAATAAGTAGAATCACAAGTAAATTCGTTTTTTCGTATTGTAAAGTTCCTCCAGTAAAGTGATAGCAGGCTTTACTGAAGTTATAAAGGACTTCTTGGAAGAGCGCGAGAATTTCAGCTACACATGTTTATTTAGACCGACTCCAATCTTATCACTTACACAGAACTTTAAAACACAATATACTATCACTTTTGTACTTTAAAACTCCCAAATATGTAAAAATACAAAATCTAAATTAAATGACGACCTCACTTCTCCCGTTCCCGCTAAAAAGTGAATATATGGATTATTTATAATGCACTATATATAGTATGATAAATTACAAACTCACCTGTAAGGTTGGTGCCGACCACCGCCCTTGATCTGCATGACGGGAGAATCGCGGTTCGTCTGCATATCCAGCTTACGTAACTGTCTACAAACATTCGAAACACGTCGTTTTTATAACGCAATATCTCATAATATTTTTATTTCCGTAGGTAATAGAGTTATAGGAAGACCTATTTCGACTCACTCGGTCTAAAAATCATAGAGTGAGAAAAGAAGACCTATATCGACTGACTCGCTCTTACAATGTTATCTACGAGTATAGGTGGCAATATCATTTCACCTCCTGTGATTTCAATCTCCTAGACATGGTTGGTGATTACATGTAACCAATGAATTAAAAAAGAAATGTAAGTGCCCTAAGCTCACGCGAAGTGAAGCCAAAAATTCTAAAATATTTTATGGTACTATAGTTCATATTCAATTAGTACTCATTTAACTAGACAGTTATTCATGTATCATAGCAACCTATGAAAAACTATCTGCACGGAAGGGACTTGGTTACGATTTCATGTAAAATATGGCGAAATATTGATAGAAAATTAGGGCATATCATCTTACTTCTCTAACCACAGATTATACTTTCGAGGTAAAAGCACGCAGTAAACGCATGCGCTACACAACTATTACTAAAAAACCCATTTTTGATTAGCATTAAGCATGCTTTTGAGGGCAGAATTATACTACAATAAAAAAAAAGTGGTTGTCACGTCATGTGTTATTTCTGGAATTGTAAATACATGTCAGTATGTCATAATTCATAAACAATATTAAAATATCTTGGGATGCGGTAACCAGTAAGTCAAATATACTGCTTTTATTTCACATTCGTTAAATAGACATTTGAATTAAAATTAATGTAACAGTAATTTCAAAAGATGCTTCAAGCGACCCAAGGCACACGGCAGTTACGGTTTGCAGATAACTATAAAGGTGCTTCAGCATATACACAAAACCCTCTACAAAACATGCTTTGGAATAGCGATAAGTAGGACACCAGTGTGCTCTGTCAGCGGAACTCCCCTTATGCACTAAAAGCCCCACGTAAAGTCTCTCAGAGTATCCCAAATCTGGTGATGATTTCCGTCGTAAAAAATAAAGATATGTCCTCACCTATCCTTGATATAAAACAGCATGTTGTTATGCACAGCATAGGCAGGACGTTCGCGCTGCAGCTTGAACAGCACCATGCCAGCGTCATGACCCGCAGCGAACAAGTTCAGGGTCGGATGAGATGCCAGCACCCAGTAACTGCAACCATTGGTATATTGCAATAACTCTACACAAACGGAATCAGATACTTACAATATTTTTCAAAACAAATATACAAATATCATCACACTTGTGGCACATACAATAATAATAATATCAACTATTATATTAAATGAGCAATATATATATTTGATATAGCTTTCTCGAAAACCGCTCTAACGATTTTGATGAAATTTACAATATAGGGATTTACAGGGGCGAGAAATCGATCTAGCTAGGTCTCAATTCTGGGGAAATTCGTTTTCTCCATGTTTTTACACACTTAAAACTTCTAAACTCCAAACTCTTTTAATTTCGCAACAGAATTTACTTTCTCAATAGAACAGTAGCTAAAGCGTATGTCTACCACGCTGAAAAACTCGGGTTCAAATCCAGCAATGTGGTTAGACTTTTTTTTAGAAGACACTGAGTAAAGCTCGGTCGCACGGGTACTTTATTTTTATTAAGAATAGATTTCGGCTGAGTTGCAAGAGTGGCATCAGCTGTGGTCTCAAGTAAACTGTGTCCCTCCTGTTAGAGGCGGAGTTTATATCATCTACTCTCCATATTTGTAAATAATTAATAGGGTTCCTACACACTACACTCACAGTGTCCACACAGTTAACCAGATACGAAAAACCAGGTTTTGTTACTTGAATCACCGAACTCTATGCTGTTAATAAATTGTATCTGCTTTCGCGATTGAAATTTTTGTATCTCTTAATTTCAATCACTTCATTCACGACTCTTAGATAAAAGTGGTGATCGGTGAAAAGGACGTGCAGGTGATGAAATTCTGTCTAATAATTGGTATCGATTGGAAAAGATGTTCCGCAATTCCTGATTTGATTGTTTGTTGTTTTTTTACAGCTCTTGTGTGTTCCTCAATCCTTTCGGCAATACTCTACTACGTTTCGCCAATATATGAGCTACCATAGCTGCAATCCATTTTGTAGACACCTGGTGTCTGTAACGCAAAACATCCTTTGATGTGCCCACTATTTTGTTCGCCTTTGTTCCCGACACAGATTCATTGGTTACTAGCATAAAGTTCCTGGTGTGTACATGGTGCATATGGAGTACTTTTTAAGACTGATCCTATTTTGTCTGTCACTCCTTCCACATAGGGCATGTAGGCAGGTTGTCTGTCTGCAGGGTGTGACCTCAAGGTCACACAGAACATACACTCTGTTCTTTGGTGAAGTTATAACGATTGCAGATGTCCGGGATGGTGATGCAAAGTAGTGTGAAAATATCTGTCTGTGTGTGTAAGCTTCTAATGAACACGGTGTGATATATTCCCATCTTGTCTTGCAGTTAGTTTTGCGAGAGTTTACTTGAGACCACAGCAGATGCAACTCGGCCGAAATGTCAAGACAAATAAAAGATAATCGCGTTAATTTCTAGTATTATTGGATATTTTATAATGTAAGCGAAACTTTAAAAGTTTATAGGGTAATTACCGTTCGTGCTCGCGACGGTAGGTATGCAGGCAGGTGCGCTTGGCCATGTCCCACACGCGCACTGACTTGTCCTCGCTGTCGGACAGAATGAGCTCGTGCCGCGCATGGAAAAGCACGCACGACACGTTGTTGTAGTGGCCCCGGCATGTATCCACTTCCCACGCCTGCATACACCACAATACTATAAGTCTTTACTTCATATTGTAACATTAATTAAATATTAACTTATAATAAATAATAAAAATGAATTAATTAATTCAATAAATTAAACTAAATGTAAGGAACTTAATAAAATATATAAATCAAACAAAAATAAATATCTACGGAACCTATATAATAAAGGTAATCAATCGTCTGCATAACCCTGAAGTGCGTCATGAGTTTACATTGTTGCTTATTGGAATTACGCTGGGGATTCAAACCGCAAATTCCAGATACAAGATTCCATACTGCAGATTCCAGATTCCGGAATTCCTGACCTATTTTGGAATTCGTCTATCAGACGTTAATATCTACATAAAAGATCTACTCTTCCCTGGAACTCCAGAGCAGCTGACAGGGTCAGGGGCTTAGAAGTGAAAACTTCCAGTCTTGGATCGAAACCAGAACAAACCAGAAACAAACCGGTCAGATTCATAGTTCAGGCGTGACTCCCTTGCAACTACAGGGTCTGGCACGCTTACTACCTAACTTGCAGTCAATATGCGACAGCCAAATATAATATATATAATAATATAATATATATAATAATATAATAATCATAATATATAATAATAATAATATAATATAATAATATACTCAGACATTTCACACAGCGCCATCTAGTCCCAAACTAAGCAGCATAGCGCTTGTGTTATGGGTAATAGACAACTGATATCGCGCGATATCTGCTGTCCAAACGACAATTTGTATAAAGTAATTTGTATAGTGGCGCTAAATCTACCGCGAAAAGTGCATTTTACGGTCATGGCGCAATAGACACGCAATTGTCATACATGATCCCAACTTTTTGTTACAATTAGTCATTAGTCGGGCAGTGATCGCGTGGCTATCGCTGTCTGCAAATTTTTAGGTAATAACCCCGAGATTGTCGTATAGCATCTTTTGTTTAGCATAAAAAACTTAGCTACCTATCGATTATAGTTGGCTTATTTAACCCACTCCCTTAGTTTATTTATATACGTGTTCACGGTTTATTCTACCTACATAGCATCTACACAAACCCCCGCGAGAATTTTAACGTTCCCTACCTCAAGGGGGAAAAATTATTTAAGTGCTTGTAACTTTAATTTTTTTTTTTTGTATTTTTGCTATTAAGTAAAACCCTACTACGTATTTCAGAAAAACTTGTAAACAATAAGAAATAACTGCAGTGTCTTGAAATCATTGAAAAGTCGGAAGACTGTACCCTGATATCAATGATACAATCAACGCATTCGGAAATACTATAGAAGTGTAATTCAGTACAATTATGGCCGAAAAACATGGTACCGCGAGTCTGATTCAAATACTCCGAAACACGAAAGGTCACAAAATGTATAGAGCACACCCTATTAGCTTTAGTTGGTAACCAGTCATTTTCTCTTCTTTCTAAGCGAACTACTTTAATCCACTGTAATCACCAAAGTTCATTTTTGGTAAAATTAAAGGAATAAATTTATAAGATCCAATTCAGTAATAAAAATTGCCAAGCATAAAAATACAATAAAAATAACTTACGTACTAAAAACTGGCTACTACTAGTTGCATAATACAGTTCACAATATTTATATTTAATTTCTTGTAAACGTAAAATTATTTAATATACATATGATAAGTTTCCAAATCTTGACTTCTTTCTGTCTTCTACACAACTCAACCACGCAGGAGGTCCTTTTTAATTTACATTTCGCCAGTTTTCACGTCAACAATCCAATTTTATTTGCGACGGCTGACTGTCACTGAGCACATGGTAAGACTAAGAAGCGCGTTGATTGTGGTTTTTTAGCCCCGCCCACTTGACTGGGGTTTCTCTTGTGTCATATTTTTAAATGTATGCGAGTTCCTTAGTATTTCTTAATTCATTGGATACAATGAATGAATAAAATTACAGGTACAGGTATCTTCATTTGATTTGCAATTTTTTAATAAATACATCATAGTTGGGTTTTAATCTTACAACTTTTACTTTTATTACATTTTTTTAATATGAAAATATTTCTGAATGTATATTTTTGAAATGGCATTCTTGCCTTTTTGAATTCGATATTCATTAGTTTGGGGACTTCATGTTGTATGATAAACACCATATAGAAAAAACAATAGCCTATGGTTTGCGCATAACTGAGACGAATACAATGATACCTCAAACGTTGAAATTAGTTGGTTCATAACATATTCTACTTAAATATAACCCTCCTTCTTGCTTCGTATTAGTTGGATAAAAAATATTTGTTAAATGTGAAATAACAGAACTTCGAAACTCGCCTTAGCATCATTCATCCTCCATAGTTTGACTTGTCTGTCATCTGCAGCAGACACGATCAGTGGCAGAGTGGGATGGAATGCAGCCCAGTTGACGCCGCGATCGTGGCCTTCCAACACGTGTTTCACTATTGCATCAGCCTGGAAATTATTAATTATACTTATTTATATGTTCTTCCTAGAAAGGAGGCATTTAAGACTAAACAAGTACCTTTTTTGTATATTTTTATAAAGGAAATAAATTGTTGGTTTTTTTTTGTTTCATTTAGCAATATTGTCAAATATAGACATTACCAAGTAACATCTTTGGACATAATATGATACTACTTTATTGACTTGTTTATACTGTATTGATTGAGTACTTGCAACTGTTCATCCTTGAAAAAAAACAAAATAATTTTTCCTTATTTTACGTAATCTTTAAATACTTGCGAATTTTATGGACGATTACATTACTACTATCAATACAAAGCATGTCATAAAAACATAAATTTTCTTTCAGACTTATAAATGTTTGCTAAACACATTAGTGATGTCTAAATTCTTCTGTTTGATGACTTATAATGAAACATTCTGTAGAGTAGATTTGAAGTCATTGGCATCAATTGATTAAATTATATTATGTCCCCGTTCCCAACCAATGATGGAATACATCTATGTATGTTGTTGTATGATTAAACACTAAATGAGGAGAGGCATTCCAAGCAAAAGGTAAGAGAGGGAAAACTAAGTGAGAGAGAAAGGAGACATTACACAGTGCAGCAGAAAGATGGTGATACAATTTTCTTTACAAATGAAAGCAGTCTTTGATATAAGCTCATGGTTATCGAGTTGATGTTTTTTTATTTTCACCAATTTCCATAATTTTAGTTCTAATGTAACGTAATGTATATACTTAATGAGAAATGTCGGTTAAAAGAATGCCAATATGAATAGTCACTTGTATATCTATACTAATATAGTAAAGAAGTAAACTGTTTGTTTGGATGTAATGGATAAACTGAAAAACTACTCAAACCAATTTCAAAAATTCTTTCACCTATAGAAAGCTACATTATCAGTGAGTAACATGGGCTGTATTTCATTTTCAATATAATTTCTACCCGTGCGTAGCCGGGGTGAGTCGCTAGTAAATATATAAGTTCAATGGAGAGAAATATGTCAAATGTTAGCAAGGAAAATAAAGAATTATTTTTTATAGTGAGACAGTATTGATGAAAAAATATTATATACATAGATATTCTTCATACTTTTTTTAGGCCACAGTATATATCCTACAGGTTCTATCAAAATAAAAAAAAAATATATTCACAGTAGCCCTCCTTTTTACATTTTTTAAATAAACCCAAATTAGAAAACTATATTGATTAATAAAAAATATTCTATTTTTAAAGGATTAAAGAATTTGTAAAATTCCAACCAGTGCCATTTCCTCAAGAAAAAAATTGAAAATTATTTTTAAAAGCCTTTCCTCTTGATCTCAAAATATCACAAAGTATGCATATGGTATGAATAAAAAACTTTTACACAAAATCCTTTCTTTAGATTGATAATTAATTCAAAACAAGTAATTAACATTCAGATTTATTATTATTATTATTATATAATATGCTATGTTAGAGAGAACATATAATTTTCAATTTCATTCTTTAATGGCATGGGTTATAAAAGAAGAAGCTGTTCCCTTGAAATTTCCGCCAACTCTTCATCAGGATAAAGCATCCTAGCACAAAATCATGAACACAGATCTCACTTCAAAGTTCACCTGGCCAAACAGGTCTGTAGCCTGTGGGTTCCTCAAATGCTCAGCTAGTCCTGTTGGTCCAGGTGCTACGCTCTTCTTTCTCAGCCCTGAGAAATCCCAGACCCTAACAGACTGATCCAGAGAGGCAGAGACAAGTAGGTCTTCAGTAGGGTGGAACTGTGCACACATGACATAATGGTTGTGGCCAGTAAGCACGCTGATACACTGACGGGATTGCCAGTTCCATATTCTTATTGTCTGCGAAAATAATATTTAAAAAAGGTAAGAAATAAGATATACTCAAACATAACACTTAAGCATTTATATCTAATGTTTTTTATGTACATACATATCATGAATATATTTATGTATATACAGAAAAAAATATTAAATTAATTTATAAACAAGAATTTTACAGGTGATAGCAGAAGACAGGATTCTTGAACAGAGACTTAGAAATGGTGTCATAGCCCTACCAGCATTTTGACAAATGGTAAAATAAAATACGGGATGTCCAAAAAATGGTAGAACATACTTGTGGAAGCAATATCTTAGACCGTGATCTATTAGAACATTATAACTTATTAAAGACCTCACCATTTATGAATTATTTAGATTTCTTCAATTTTGAAAATATACCACCTTACATTAAATCTTTCACTACATTGTGTACAAAACAACCTATAATCAATTTCTTTTTTTATGAAAATATACTTTTAAAATATTTCTTATAGCTTTTTAATCATAAATATTAGGAATATCCAAGTAAACAATAAATTTTTGATATTATGAGTATGATAGCTCATGGTCCAAGCTGTCATCTCTACAAGTATGTTGTATTATTTATTGGCCGCCTGTATAAATAAATAATTCTAAGTTATAATAAAAACTTTTGTACTTTTCTCCAACCACCGATAATATATCTTTCCTATGTATACAATCACATTTTCACTGAGACTTGAATCCTGTTATGATTAAAGTTAAAAAACCAGCTTTTTGAGCCTCATTATACATTCACAAGATATTATTTACTACACAAATTAAATAGGATTCTATTTTATTATGTGTATTAATATGAATACGCTCGCTAACCATATTTTTTAAATAAGATATATACAGACTTTACAATACAAGATCTGTTTACTTTGGTGCAAAATATAAGAATTTAATACACTCTGTACCTATTTTGTGACACATATTGCAGTAAATTTGCAATACATAATCGTTTTTCATTATCCTAAGGCAATCACATTAAAAGTAAGTGGAAGCTATATAAGAGTATAAGAATATAAGAATTACCTGATCATCTGATGCACTCAGTATCCAAGGGTACTCATGATGGAAAAATGTTGTTCTTATGTAGTCCAAGTGACCGAGTAAAGTAAATAGACACCGGCGTTGTTTGTAATTCCATACCTGGAAAAAAATAAATTGTACCAAGGTGAAGAAACACAAAACTAGAGGCAAGTTTATTTTTTTCATGAAGATTATCAACAAAAATTAGGACAAACATATAAAAATTGGTAAAGCAAACATTTTTTTACAACACCTTACACGATATGTATAATAAGAAACGATCAAATGCTAAAAACATGAGGCAACTTCCTTAAATGTTGTGTTAAAAAATATGGAATTTTACAGCTTACTTTGATCTTATAGTCGTCGCCGCCAGATACAAACAGAGGCTGTTGACTGTGGAAACAGATGCCACGCACAGGGCCGTCGTGTTCATCGAATTTCTCCAACAATGTACACATACGATAGTCCCAAAGTTGAATCACTCCATTGTGCAAACTCGCCAAAACCCACGGTCGTTTAGCATGAAAGGATATACCTTTCACCCTTGCCGACTTCGTCTCGAATTTTATCAACATTTTACAGTGAGTAAATAGAGTTTTGTAATATTATTTCAATTTTCAGTTTCACAAGATAATACGAATGTTCGACATGTCAAACCGGCTGACGTGACACGTCTAAATCTAAACAGTGATGTCACTACAATATTAATATTGATTTAATCGGTTATTTATAACAAAGTAATTTAAACTTTACTTTATCGGTTATTTAATTTGAATTTTCACAAACTCTAAGTACTAACATGACAGATTTTTTTTTTAAATGGTATAATAATACTTAAAATTTACTTTATTACGTAAATGAGTGAAATAAGTGCATTTAAATTATTTAAGCAATCAATAACGCCAATTTCCAAAGGTCGAAGGTTATAAATACATAGGTACTCTGTGGAGAATGTAACATTTTATTTCGATTTTCTATTTTTTACATTTTTGAAGAATTTGTAGTACAAAAGCCATAGTATGTTGTGTTTTAAAATTCTGTGTAAATGAATAGAATGGAGTAGGTCTGAATAAACATGTGTAACTGAAGTTCTCGCGCTATTCCAAGAAGTCCTTTATAACTTCAGTAGAGCCTACTATCACTTTACTGGAGGAGTTTTACGATAACAATTCTAATTATTAATACAATGTGGGACATTGGCAAATGCGCTAATTTATGCACCATGCCAATAAGAAAAAAAAACGCGTTGTCAATTAATCATTCTTTGTGGCGGGGACGAAATAACTTTATTTAAATCTCGATTTAAGGAATTGACATCTCGCTTGCACCAATTGTTAAATAGTTGCCTCTGGCTAATACATCTCGCTATTATGCACTATTATTAATATTATTCTTCTTTTGTGGCGATCCTGCTGTTTCCGCCAATAACACAGTGAGAAACGCAAATAACTTTATAAAGCTTAGCAAATATTTGAGTATATAAATTCTGCAATGAAACTGGTGTATTATGCACTATTTAATAGTTGGTGCAAACGATTAAAATAAAAATAAAATGCATATTTGTCAACACCACAGACTTTTTCAACACATTTGGTCAACAGTCAAAACGCTAGCAAAACAATAAAACGGTACTGCCCACAGATTGGCTGCCCTAGTACTGCCAGTACTGTCATCTGTCATCCTCTCAAAAGTGTCAACTATTATATGTATTATCTATGGTGTCAACAATCAAATTATGTGCTTTTTGTTTATATAAATTTTGAAATAAATACGTTTTTCATAAAATTTATGAGAATCCTAAGTGTAATAATATTTTATAGGATAGAGATAACACATACAAAACACAAGTATTTGTGAATTATAAGTGTTTAAAATCTTAAACTTACTGAAGCTGCGTAATTTTGTAAACATAACCAAACAGTTCAAAAAAGCATGACTCCAATATCAGAGGAGAAATTAAAAGAAATAGGAAAAATATGCATACCTGGCATGCGATTAAGTTTAGCTAATAAAGAATATGTGTCTGGCCCAGGGACGTATGAACTGAGAGGTTATATTTATGCAACTTTAGCTGGTGTCTTAAAAATGCAAGAAGATGACAAAACTAAGGTGGAAATTTCAATAATTACTGTTTAGTTTTAAGTTATATTATATCGTAATCTGAGTCCTATTATTACTTGAGTAATAATAGTACGATTTTCCCTTAGGAAGAAAGCTAAAGGGATCTTAGCTCATACAACTTACGTCTTCAGTAATAAATAGATAATTTCTCCGTATTATTTCATCACAATGTCGACGTAATACATTGTATATGTTTCTTGGAGTTTCTGGTGACAAATATATTGAGGCAGTCTTTCTAGTAGGATCCGCTGAGGCAGATTAAGCTACTAAAAAAACCACATCACTACTAAATAAGCACTTATTTCAACAATTTCACATAACAGCACAACAGCGTAGATACTTGGGGCGCAAAACTACGCCAATTTATATTATGCTAGAAACAATTTGCAAATAAATAAAATAAACGCCTAACTGTTCTCTATAAAATCTCACCAAAAACTCCTTTTTTTTTAATAGTAATCTCTCACCAATTCTTAGGAGGCAAAGGGAACTATGCCCATACAGTCACATTTTTTATGTTGGTTATGCACTGTAATGACAACAATTAATCATCTTTCACCGTGAAACACATGTCTGATGTAAAATCTGATTTTTTTTCTTATCACGAAGTCCCTAACATTCTTCCAGTAAAGTGAAAATTATAATTTGTTTTACTGGAGTTACAAATGACTTCTTGGAAGAACACGAAAATCTCAGCTGCACATGTTTATTCAGATCCTAACATTCTTTTCAGTTGCATTGTATAACTTTAATCCACATTATATTATCACTGTTTTTTAGAGCTATCAAAAGCGTAAAAAATAGAAAATCTAAACAAAATGCAAGCAATGCTTTACTTTTACTGTTCCCTCCAAAAAGTCTTGATAATTGTAATTCCCGTTTCTTAAACTTTTGGTAGGCAAAGGCTATACCCATACAATTGGTGACTTCGGCATTGGTCCTAAAAGCGCTTTCTAATGTAAACATTTTTCTTTTGTTTTATCACTGAATCCTATATACTCACTAATAGCGATAGTAGGCTTTACTGAAATTAAAAAGGACTTCTTGGAAGAGTGCGAAAACTTTATTTACTTTTATTTATTTATTTAATATAACAGACAAGCAGCTTTCGCTGATGAGTCTATATCTATTTTTCATTTGCACTCTTATGTCACTATATTTAAATGTTTATCCAATCTGTATACAAATTGATTTACTGTAGCCGCTCTGATCACATTTTCGGGTAAGCTATTCCATGCATTTACAACACTATTTGTCAGAAAATGACGATATGGTTCTGATGATCCTGATCTTCTTTATAACTTTAGTTCATGTCAACGGGTTTTGGTGTTCTGCTTGGTTAGGAAAATTGTATCAAGTTGTGCTACATCATAATAGTTGTTTATGATCTTGTATGTCTCTATAAGATCTCCTCGTTTTCTTCTATTCTCCAGAGATAGTAGTTTTAATATAGCCAGCCATTCTTCATATGTTTTGTTTCTAAGTTCCGAGGGTAGTCTTGTAGCACGCCTTTGAACTTTTTCTGGCATCTCTTTGTCCTAAACAAAATATGGATTCCATATCTGATGTGCATACTCTAACAGGGGCCTTACATATGTATTGTATAGTTTAAGGAAAGTTAGAATATTTATGCGAGTAAAAGCCTTTCTTATTGTATAGATCATGGTGTTTGCTCTCTTTACAATTGATACAATATGAGTCTCCCATTTTAAGTCATTGGTAATGATAATTCCCAAATCTTTTTGTGAAGTGACTGGTGTTAGTCGCTCTCCATCCAGAAAATATGTCACCTGTGGATTTTTCTTTCTTATGTGCAGTACACTTTTCTACATTCAAAGATAATAGCCATTCCCTCGACCACCACATTATGTTATCGAGATCATTTTGGATATTACGAGCTCCCTGAGGATCTCCGAACAACTTTGTGTCATCGGTGAACAAGGAGAATGGAAGATTCAATACTTAGCAGCACATTTTTGTTTAGGTTTTCCAGTTCTTCCACATATGCATAGAATTTTAACACACAATATACTGTCACTATTTTTTATTAAAACTGAAAATAAAAACAACATTAAACCCTTCCCCCTCCCACCAGAAAACAAGGATAGTATATACTCAAATTGTTAATTTTTTTTTCAGGCAAAAACAGTATCAGTAGAGAGTCCAAAAACACCAAGTGTACTTCCAAAAACTGGTGACATTATCACAGCTAAAGTAACAGTTGTGAATTCTAGACTAGTTCAATGTACAATACTTTGTGTAGGACCATCAGTCCTGGCAAGACCTTACAGAGGCATTTTGAAGAAAGAAGACATAAAATCAACAGACAAAGACAGGATAGACCCATACAAATGTTTTAGACCTGGTGATGTTATATTGGCAAGAGTCGTATCCTTTTATGTTTTATTATTTATTTTATTAACTATTTATATTAGACCAGCCCATTAGCACAGAGATAAATGCACCAGCTTCTGAGCTGAGGGTAAGTACTACCCCAGTATGTTGTGTGGTACCCATAGCCATAAACCTAGTGCTCAGTTTGTTGCCACACAACTGATATAAGAAATTTATTTACATTCAGTCAAGAAAGTATCAGGAATGTATGATTTGTTTATGGTTCCAAATTCAATTTTTTGTTTTTTTTGTTGTTGATAGATTGGCACAACTGTTTTCCATTTTGGCGCGGAGTTTGAGTTGCATCTGTTATTTAGATTAAATACAGTGCTGTTTTTAG
Source organism: Zeuzera pyrina (assembly GCA_907165235.1). Classification (NCBI taxonomy): domain Eukaryota; kingdom Metazoa; phylum Arthropoda; class Insecta; order Lepidoptera; family Cossidae; genus Zeuzera; species Zeuzera pyrina. Next base: position 3,972,125 of record OU015639.1, read on the forward strand.
TTATATCATTCTAGTGTATATTGCGAATTTCATAATGGACAAAAACATCAAACAAAGAGTTTGTCTTAAATTTTGCATCGCCTATGGAATTTCGTGTTCGGAGTCACTGAAAATGTTACAGAAGGCTTACGGTGAATCGACTTTATCAAAAACACGTGCTTACGAGTGGTACAAAGCATTGAAAAGCAGTCGAGATGTGATGGAAGATTTGCCTCGCTCTGGTATGCCATCAACGTCTGCAACTGAAGTTAACATCGCAAAAGTGAAGGAAATAGTGACTGAAAATGCTCATTCAAGTTTGAAAGAGATAGCCGCCGAACTTTCTGTCTCACGAGTCGATCCGTACCATTTTAAATAATCACTTGGGTATGAAACATGTTGCCGCTCGGCTAGTCCCAAAAGACCTGAATTTTCTTCAAAAACACAATTGCATAAGTCGCTGAGGACGTGCTAGAACGAGTCAATTCTGACCCAACATTCATGAAAGGCATTGTTACTGGTGACGAGAGACGTGGGTTTACGAGTTTTACATGCAAACTAGTCAACAAGCTTCGGAGTGGCGCCTTCCAACTGAACCGAAACCGAAAAAACCACGCCAAAGTCGATCAAAAGTCAGTCATGTTGACTGTTTTCTTTAACCATCGCGGTGTTGTGCACTCGGAATTCTTGCCGGAAGGTCAAAAGGTAAATAAAGAATATTATTTGGGCGTTATGTGGCGTTTAAGAGAGCAAATTCGACGGAAAAGGCCAGATTTGTGGAAAGAAAATTCTTGGATTATGCACCACAATAATGTGCCTTCGCACAAGATCATTGTGAACGAATTTTTCACCGAAAACTCAACAAATACCATCGAGCAACCACCTTAATCACCAGATATGGCTCCAGCCGACTTCTTTCTTTTTCCTAAACTCAAATTACCATTTCGTGGCACCCGTTGTCATTCGGTTGAAGACATAAAGGAGAATTCGCGGCGAGCACTGAACTCAATTCTGGAAAAAGCATTTAAAAAATGTTTTGATGATTGGATTATTCGTTGGCGTAAGTGTATCGTTTCTCAAGGAGCATACTTTGAAGGTGATAAAATAAATTTGGATGAATAACTAACATTTCGTGTATTATTGATCTTTTCCCGGTACTTTCTTGACAGAGTAGTATATACATACACTCCTAATGGGGTAGTCAGAATTTTAAACACCCCAAATGGAAACTTTTGTTCACTACAACTACCAATGAACTTGCATGAACATTTATCTTTTTCACACAAATTAACGATCAATGTAATTTATAGGTGTGAATTATATTATCTTCATAGAAATAAAACATTATTATCCTTTTTATGATGATACTGCTTTTTCCACCAATAAAAGTATAAAAGCTATAGTAATAATTCAGTAAGAATAAAGAAAAAAAAACTGAAAACTTGGGTGTTATTGAAACTTCCTGCATATTTTTTTACAACTAACACTGTCTTCTGAATAGTATTGTGACTCGGAATCCTCATATTGTTAAACTTCTTGATTTCTATATGTTTGCAAGGTTATTGTGAAAGGGGGTATTATATCCGCTAGGCTTTCAACGTGTCAATGTTGCCTGCAATATTTCAGATATAATAACTACGAGATACTTTTATTTTGTTGTCCATACAAAAAAATGTAATAGAAAAAATGTACAAGGCTATTGTTATGCCCTACATTCCAAATGTTTGCTAGCGACGTAAAATTAAACGCTAATATTAGGGTTGCCTCACTTTTATTTTTTTTAACTTAGATTTTACACGAACTATTAACTTTTGACGAAGTTGTAGAATGTAAATTTTCCGTCATCATGGGTACTTTTATATCCTTTCGCATTTACACATCTTTTCGAAATAACCTTGTATAACATTGAAAATACCTATGTGAGGAGAATTTTGAGATTTGAAGAAGCGAAAGAAGTATATAAGAACTGGAACTCTTAGCGCTCCATTCTGTTAAGGATACAGCATGAAGATATAGTAAATGTAATTTATCATTTAAAGTAGTTTCCTTATAAATCATATTTAGTTACCAATGACAGAAATTCACTGGTATCACCTTTCTACGGCAGAGAATGAGCTCGGAGTTGTCATAGCAACAGCAGAAGGTTCACCACAAGGAGTCAGTATGGTCCCAATAAGTTGGTCAGAAATGCAATGTCCAAAAACACTAGTAAAGGAACCAAGAAAAGTGGCTAGAGTAATACCAGAAAACATAAATCAATCTTTGTTTCCTGTTGGTAATAAAAATATACCTCAAGAGAAAGAAAAGGAAACAGATAATAAAAAATAATGACAGTGACTGAGAAAATAAAAAAATATTTTACCATATTGTGTTGTAATTTCCTTCGATTTCAATCATTTATTTTATTAATAAGTGGTCATTTCATTACACATTGCAATGAGCATTTATTGTTACAGGTATGACGTTATCTATACTTAGATATATCATGTATGTATACCTACATACATACTTTTTTATATAAATAGCACACAATTCATTTTAGGATATAGATGATGGTATTGATTACAATAAGATTACAACCAAGAATTAAAGAAAAATTATACGTTCAACTTACTATAGTTACTATCAGTTAACAATAGAGTTGAGAACAAAACTAATACGTGAAGGAGTCAATATAGTAACTTACTGCTTCAAAGATTTGTTAGTAACGCAAAATCCAGTAAGATCTAGGATCCAGAAACCTACAGTAAGATTCTTTAAAATTGTAGTTTATATCAAAGAGTAAAGTAATAGGTCATATCATGTTCATATCGCAGATTACTATTGGGTGATGTCATATTACCTATCCCAGTCATATCATGGTCACATCACATATATGTTCCTTGGTCCTAACATCACATAGTATTCTGATGATCATATCACACTTTAGTTGAATGACCGCTTTTATAATTTTCCTTTGAAGGTTTTTACCGTTCACGGTACAATGTGGAAGCAAAATGTATGCAGTTATAGGAGACTATATTTCCGTGCACGATAAAGTCATTCCGTGCACGTTGAAAATGCGTCTTTAAAATCGATAGAATAGGGAAGCATTTTGCTTAGCTATTGTATTTTGGACGGTAAAAACGTGGAGATAAAAACGTTCAACGGTAAATTATAAAAGCGTCCTATTGCGAATATCCCGAACGTCCCGTGAAAATGAAGATCACAGAAACATGATAATTATGACAACCATAAAAAATTTACTTTCTTTTCCGAACTAAAATGTCAAATAAGCCGTCACCATTAACCAGTGGCTGTCAGGTGTCAGCTGTCTCATTATTTCATAGTTTACGTCAGTTTACGTTCTGATACCTACTTTAAAAAAAAATTCTTTAATTGAATTTTATCTTACTCTGAAATACTAAAGCGTTAGTGTATTTGTGATATAATATTTTCATTTTTCATACTTTTAAGTATAAAAGAATAAATAAAATTAGATTTTAATGTCTATAATAAAAATCATTATTCTAAATAAAAAGTTATGCAGTTCTATGTGTTATTAGAGTCATGTGGATTCAATTCGAACGTGTACAATTGAATTGAAATGTGAAATCACCAAGAAACCGTAGACGATTATTATTCTAATATTATGCTGTTTTATCAGTATAAATCAATTTATAAAAGCTTAGCCCATTCACAGTGACTCTGTAATCATTCCAATGTTTTATTATGAATTAATTCAGTGTATTATGAGATCACTATTATCGTTATCATTAAGTAAAGTATAAGTGCTTACGGGTAGCCTCTATTCAGTATTAAGAAAATTTCTTGCATGAAAGTCGTGTAAAACGTGATAATGAAATTTGCGGAACATTTAAGTGCGCATATAACGCCCGAATGGCGTAAACAATACATCAATTATGAGGTAAATAAGTACTGATTGTAAATGTAGTATGGTTCAATATAATTTTATTACTTATTGTGATGTAAAGTACTTGCGAAATGATCCTGCGTACAGTTTCCTTGAAAAATGACTTAATGTTAATAATAGAATGCAACAACCTATGACATGTAAATACTGCCATGAATTTTGAGTCATAAAATGAGAAATTATTAAAAAAAAAGAACATTAATTCTTATTGCATCTAATTTGTCTTTTCTTTATCAATGTATGATTATCTATGTAAGACTTTTTGTGGGAATGGAAGAAGTGAAGTTTACATGTTTGTTAGATTTTCTATTTTTTATGCTTTGTGAGTTAATGTGATTACATTATGTTTTAGTTCTATTAAATTTTTGATGAATTAGAAAGTGAATAAATGTGTATGAAGTTTTCGAGCTTTCCGAGAAGTCATTTTTAACTCCAGTAAAGCCTACTATCACATTACTGGAGGAGTGTTAGGGACCGAATAATAACAAGACAAATATTTGACTTCAAATATATATACATACACTTTTACACCAGTTTTTATATGGGAATGCTAGGAATGTTTCTAATAAATATTAAACAAGTTACCATTACCCAGTAGGTATATAAAACAACAACTTTCCTTTAAAAATTTTTTTTATTAAATATAATATTCTTGGAAGAACACTAAAACTACAGTTGCATAATGTGATTAATTAGATATCCCAATTCTCCCACACTTATTTACGACTTTAATTATTATGATATTACTTTTATACTTTGACATTCTCAAAGTCCCAAAAATTGTAAGGACTTTTTTTTTTGGAGCCTGGCATATTCAACAGCGTATTTCTTTTTTCTTAAATTATCGCACATGATGAAACCTATGTAAATCGATTGAGTACACATAAATGAAAAAAAACTACTAAGGTTACTATATCCTAAAGTCTTATGTTTCAAAGGTATTTGCAAGAAAATATTGATATACGAAAACTCCAAGAGTGATGAAGAAATTGCTTATGAAATGTTTTTATGGATTATTTTACTTTTTACTATAAGAATTAGTATATACCAAATAGCATTAATGGCCACATATTTTTTTTAACCTTATTGGTATCAAACTGAAGAGATAATGGTCAGTAGGTATATAAAAACCTGATAAGCAATTGGCAATTGATATTCATCTGGCCTGCAGTACATTATAGCATACTCTTATGAGCCAAAAATAACTATTTTAATGTAATTTTGTTTGTTTAAATGCCCCTAATCAATATTTAAAGGTCACATCATGCATCGTCATTGTTGAAAAAAGTTAAATTGGAGGCTGATGAGTATGCCAAACTCTTCAAACTCGTTAGAGAAAACATAAAATTCATTTCTCCTGTTTCTGTCAAAAAAGCCTATTTTCGTGCAGTCATTGTGTCTGTACTTTTTTAATTTTTCTATAATGTTAATAGGAGATGAAGGCTATGTTATATACAGCCGTGGAAGAGGCACCATCAGCAGAAAATGTGGAACCTGAAGTACTGTCAAGACATTTTGCTAACTTTGACGAAACCTTCTTTCATTATTGTGACCAGGAACTGAAGAAAATTAATACTTTTTATTCAGGTACAAAATATTAAATACATATTTAAGTATGTTAAAAGTGCTTTTTATTCATTTTAAATCACTAAAATACAATTCTTCATAAAAACGTAATAAAAGAAAAATTAAACAGACTTCAAAAAAATACTGAAAAGTACAAAATAATTATCCTTTTCTAATCAAACACCATCCAAGGACATTATGATATGTTCGTTCATTTCTTCATACAATTTTTGTATTTGTTATGGTGTGACCAACGAATTGAAGACAAATGGAAACGATCGCACGTGACTCCGGCTGGCACTACAATATTCACCCATAGTTGCTCTAAATATCGCCGTCGTGTGCGTGCCACGGTACTTGCGTATTAGCGCGCACATACAACCTGTCTTTGTCAGGATGTCTTTCTATGAAGACATCCTGCTGTTATGTATGTACTATAGTATAGAGTCAAATAATTGACATTGTCTGGAATTATTTCATTTTACTATTTTTTTATGTTATGAATTCCTAATTTTTGCATAATAAGATTTAAATTTATTACCTGCCATCAACTTTATTTTTTTAGAAAAACTTGCTGAAGCCACTCGTAAATTTGCCACACTACAAAGTGAGCTCAAATCCCATTTTGATACGATGAAGCCAAAAGGCGGCGGCGATAGCAAGAAAACGGCACTACCTCGCCGGAAAGTCCAGGAGTTAAAACTGGCCTTCAGTGAATTCTATCTTAGTTTGATTTTACTACAGAACTACCAAAATTTAAACTATACTGGCTTTAGGAAGATATTGAAAAAACACGATAAGGTATACCTATAGCACAGATTAATTAGTTACTAATGTAAACCTATAGTATGTACATATTTTATTAGAAAAATATTGTCAATAAGACGAATTATACCACGCACAAATAAAAATAGTACGAAATGAAATGTTCGGCATTTGACACAGGTCCCTCCCACAAATGTGGTAAGTGAGCAGCTATACGAGTGAGTAGAGATAAGCTATTTAGGCAGCCTGTCAACAAAGGCTTTTTATGTCTTTTTCTTTTGTTATATGAAAGAAACTTTCAAAAGGCACCCAGCCCCCTGGGAGTAAGATTAGGTTATAAAAATCATTAACAATCCCATGGTCAGGGCCATGAAGGAAGGAGGAGACGTTGTAATGGCTGAGCCTGTGTGTAAAAAAATATAGGCACAGCTTTAAAGCGTAGCGGTGTATCGACTTCACGTATGCCAGTTCGATCCTGACAGTCACGCGTATTATTCTACGAAAATAAAGATTTTCAGTGATTGTACAATAGAAAAATGAGGTGCCGTGTGGTTGGTTGCAAGTCGCATTCAGATGGATGCTGTGGTACTCTAAAAAATATCACATTTCATGTATAAGTATCAATTTATACAATATTACATCGACAGTTCTAGAGTTTTCTTGTTCGTGTAGGTTTTACTATTCGTCGACAGATGTCAACTTAATCGCCCTTTAAAATCACATTTCGCACTCAGATATCGCTAAGCATATTAAAAACCTACCTGTTTATTCCTAACATTGCTCAATTGTTAATTTAATTCATGAAATTGTTTGTAAAAAGCTACATCGATTCATTTACACCGAGTGAAGTGACCTCTGTTGGGGAATAAAAATTCTTGCTAAAACTGACATTATCAGCAGGACCGCACGCAGGAGGTAGACGTATTACAATAATACTAACATATTTTTTTGTTACGGATAATTTCTGTTGGGGAATAGAATAGAAGTTACTTTACAAAACATTAAAAGAACCGCACCCTAGACGTATTAATACTAATATACTCTTTTATAAAGGATAATTAAAGCCAAGGAAGACCAAGGCTGACTTACGAATATTTAATAGCCAGAGCAGTTAGCTGACGGAAATGTGAAAAACACTCGCATACCCAGGCAAAAATGTGTGAAGAGTGATATTGAGTGATGAGATTTGAGGAAGCGAAAAAGTATGTAACTCTGACTACCCTGTGAGAGATACAGCGTGAAGATAATATGTTGTTGTTGTATAAAGGATAATTTTTATATGCTTTTCATAAACTAATTCATTTTATAATAACTATTATTTGATAACTCATATTTTGTATTTTATAACAAAGTTATAACGTAATAAATAACTAACCGAAACTAAATTACGCATATACTGGCGTAGCAGTTTTATAGTAATGGGAACTGCTTACATAGACCATAGAATGAAATTGGTCTAATTCGAAATTTTGAGATTTTGTTTTGGCAAATTCCGACATTGAATTCACATAGAATAATAAAATGGATTTTTCACAAATACATGTTTAAATATTCTCGCGATATGTTGCTAATGGGACGGACAAGTTTGTACTGTTATCTATTAAATTAAGTAGTAGGTATTTTTAAGTTTATTATTTTAATCCGAAATTATAAATACATTATTTTAATATTAAATAAATTTTAAATTGAATCGCTTTCATTCTAAAGATGCAATATATTGTCTTACCAATAATAAATACGTAGCAACCTGGCGATGCTAAAAGTGCTGAATTGCATTTTAGTAGAATATAAAGCAATTTGAGGAAGCGAAAGAAGTATGTAAGGACCGCGACGCTTGGCGCTCCGCCCTCTCTGACCACCCCTTTAGGGATACAGCGTGATAATATGTATGTATGTATAAAGCAATTTGCTCGTCAGTCGCTTTCATACCATCGCCCTGCCATGCCACTTCGTGCTAGTTAAATCGTGTAAGAAGAAAATAAAAGTTCGATACTAATATGTAATTAATTTATTTGGATTTACAATAAATAAAGAGAATGGACACAAAGAAAATCCCTAAAAACACATTACAATTTCGTAAGAGCGTATATAGGCGGATTCCCTACTACAATCGCTGGTCAAGACTCATCTTTCGTGGCGCGATCTATATTATCATTCTGTTTAAATAAAGAGACAGTAACAGTTGCATAATGCGCATACAAACAAATCGACAAACGTTAATTAAAAACTTGCTATTCTAGACCGTTATTCGGTCCCCAACACGCACGATACATACATACGCAGGAGGTAGACGTATTGAACGATACGTTGTATTGAACTTTACACTGTATTGAACGATACGTTGTATTACGATAAAAAAATGTAGGAATCTAAAGCTACATCTCCGCTTTACGGTTTCATCATAATATACATTATGCATTAATATCAATTTACTCTTAAATACAAATATAAATATTTTATAACTTAATGTGAAAATTTTTGAATCGTGCAATTTCGAGTTACCGATTAATCACTAAGTACGTCTCTGTATCGAGAATGTATTTTACGCATCTGGTGGTCAATAATAAAACTACTTGAAAAATCATAACACAAAGAGACTGCTACAACTCGCTAGATGGCGGCAGATTGGCAACATCCCCTCCATTTATTCCGCGTCCCCCTCAACCCGCAGGTTGTTACACTGGTTCGTATGAGTAAAATTCATTACGGCGTCTCCTCTTCGTTTTTACTTCGTGGTCAGGGCCATCTTAGGACATGTAGGGGTAATTGGCACTCCAGTTCGGGGGCCCTTTTAGAAAGCTAAAAAAAGGTAATAAAAACATCAATGTGTTTTGTTTAAATACCTTGTTGATTGCCCCAATATAATTGATTGCTCTTTTACAAATCGATTTAACGTGATGTGTTAAAGCAATGTTCTTTTGAACTGTTTAATTAATTCAATATAAAACATGTCCCACCATACATTTCGATATTACGGGCCTCCATAGGGTAACAACGCAATAGCCCGCGGTGGTCGTTCTCAGCGAATGTTGGGGACTTTAGAGTCCTCTATGGAAACCACATGAGCACCTTAACCAGTACGCCAGTACCACCACACACCAGCTGGGCTACAGCAGATCACAGTATTAACACTTGCATTGCCTCACTCTTCAGTGACGCTTAAATCGAACGATCGGCGGGGTTATTACCTACAAATTTGCAGACAGCGACAGCTACGCGATCATTGCGCAACCGGTGACTAATTGTAATAAATAATTGATACCATGTATGACGATTGCGTTTCTATTGTGCCATGACCGTAAAATGCACTTTTCGCGGTAGATATAGCGCCACTATACAAATTACATTATACAAACTCTCGTTTTGACAGCAGATATCGCACGATATTTAGCTGTCGCATGCTAACTGCAAGTTATGTAATAAGCGTGCGGAACTCTAAAAGGTCTTACTCACAGTGCAATCTGACTAGCAATTTATTGCTGCAATCTGTTGCAAGGCAACTAATTGCATTGTAAGATAAGTTGCATGCGACCTGCAACCTGCCTTTTTACGATGCAATTAGTTGCCTTGCATCAGATTGCAGCAACAAATTGCTAGTCAGATTGCACCGTGAATAAGACTTTTTACTCTGATTGCCAACAAAAAAGGTCTCTTATAGTGACATTCTAAAAAATAATGCATACATTTCTTCACAGTTATTAAACGTAAGCAATGGTGCACAATGGCGTGCGGAACATGTGGAAACATCGCATTTTTATACAAACAAAGACATAGACAGACTGATCAGTGACACAGAGGCAACGGTCACCAATGACCTTGAGGGTGGTGACAGACAAAAGGCGATGAAGAAACTCAGAGTACCTCCGCTTGGTGAACAGCAAAGTCCCTGGACCACTTTCAAAGTGGGATTGTTCTCTGGATCGTTTATTGTATTGTTTATCACTGTAATATTGTCTGGTAAGTTCATTATCAAAAAATAACTATTATGTATGTAGTGTCCAAGCGAAGGTCAGTTTTGGCCGATAATTATTTGTCTCTGGCTTCGTTTCGGCCGAAGGCCAATTACGACAATTAAACCGAAGGTTAAATTTGTACAAATTGCAGTCAATAATGTATAGAAATAGGCATGTGCAATTGTGCATGCATATTGCACAAACTTGTTATTTTGCGAAATTGATGTTGTAACAGTTAATCCAATTTCCTTTCAAAGGAATTCAAACTAGACATAGTTAGCACTGCGTTATGCCGCACATTACTGTGCATGACACAAAACACACTTACGCATAATATGCTGCCTGCGCTAAAAACCAGCGGCCATAGGTTGTGGATGGCGCGAGCTTTGCGACTCACTCGGCGCGTAATATTTTGCTGCGCTATGGGCCAATATTAGTTAATATTTAACTCAAAGCGTTGGCGCAGTGAGACGCGACCTAAGCTTCTGAGTCGGCGCAAGGAATTTTTAAACTCGAAAACTCATGCCTAATTCAAACTCTTTTTCTTAGGAGAGTGGCATAGTCGTGACCATTTCGATTTTTTATTCCCTAAATCCCTTACAATTATATGTCGAAGTATGTATATGGCGTAATACCGTGTTTACGCGATATTTGAAAATTAAAACGGAATTTATGCCATGTGATTAACATAGGGGCCTACATTCGTATTTTTATTCACTAATATTTGACTGACCTGACAATGCATCTACCTTGTAACGTTATAACGTTCATCTTATTTAACAATTTAATTTTGGTGATATATCTTGGATTTTAAAATAAAAAAGGTTAACAAAGATTATTTTAATAAGCAAATATAATAAACAGATATAAAATTTGTTGTTATAGAATACTTTTTGTCTCTGAACTAAAATACGAGTAATCTGTGCGACAGTACTTCTTCTCGCTCGCTATGCGCCTAGGCACTTAGTCGTTCTACCGCCATTGTTTTTGCAATTCCGCGCGACAAACTAAATGATCGACGGCGCTCAAAAATTGTTATTGTCGCTTTGCTGTTCTAAAAATATTTATAACTTATAATCAATACGTAATATATTGATTTTTATTTTTTGTTCGTTGTCCAGCGTACGTAATTACGTGGAAACATATTATTTATTATAATTATCACCTCACTTTATTGGGTAAGTGAAGAACGAATTTATTTATTTTGTCAAGCTAAATGTAACAGCCATTTTAGCTTAATATTAATTTCGATGCTTATAACAATTTGTATTGTTTTCTTTCTTTAATTTAAATGCATATATGTATTATTTGCTGATTTGCTTATTTATTTTGTAAACTCTGGTCTAGTTGTTGGACTGTGCTTGCGGCGGTAGTTCAACAACAGAAATTTTGGAACATCAACTGATGCACTGGATGCTACGTTCCAGGGTCCTTCGTACGGGTTCAGTAGTGCCCCGACACCTGCTCTGTCGGATGTATTCTGCTGAACCGCGCGACTGCAGCCGCATCACCAACTTCCGGAATCGGATCGTCTGCCGACCGCGGACAGTCAGGGAAGTGCTGCGCTGCAAGGCAAGGACCTTAGACGGGCGATCAACCCCGACCCTGTGTGGTATCCCTTAATAAATTTGTGTTTGCGTGCTCCCGACTTTTCTTAATTACCGTAGCCGCCACAACCTTCCAAACCCAGAGCTCCCGGTTTTTTTTTTAATTTTTTTATATAAATACGCCTGACAATACACACTGATCATCTGATCTCAAACTAGGGTATTCCCTGTGCTATGAGAACCAGACGACGACTACTGGGGGCGTCTCCCAGTACACCCAGACCCGGAACAATTTAGAATAGTTCGTTTCCCAAATTAGCCCGACCGGGAATCGAACCCGGAACCTTTCGACCTTAGACACAACGCCTAAATCATTGCGACATCGAGGTCGTCAAATTGACTGTTTTTCCAACTTCCAAGTTAGGTCAAGTTTACTTTCTATATGGTCCTGAAGTCTAGGTGTTACTGGGTTAGGTGTGATGCTAACCCAGTCATTTGCATGATATATGATACCCATAGTATATGCCTAGTAGTAGTACCAGTACTACTGGTAGTTTGAAGTCACAGAATCGGTGTTAATTGTGTGGAATAGTTAAAAAAGGTAACAAAATAATTATAATTTTAGCGTCTCCGTAATCGGGTTAAGAGGAAGAAAACTAAAACAATTATTAACAGAAAATACTGGAAAACTTCAAATATTATTACACGTTATTCAAACGACAAACAAGTTTTGAGCATAACAAGTAATAAATAAATCATCATAAAAAATATAACATTATAATAATATTGATTTATATCCACTCCTAAATAAGAAAAAACAGCCAAAAACAAGCAAAATATTAGTGTCTGACACACTTATTTATTGCGTGATGTTATTATAAAACGGCCATGTTTTTCGCTAAAATTACGATACGTACTGTAAAGTTAATTCGGGTGACAAATTCCATTCAATAGATTGCAAGAGCAAAACAAATATGACGAATTAATTTAAGTTAATAAAAAAGGTTGACGAGTCATGTGCCGTTATCGATAACATTTCTCTTATATCGAACCAGCGTGTAACATTTATAAAGCGATCATGGTCTAGTACTTCTTTTATTTTTATATGATCAATGAAAAATACTGAAAAGTAGAAATAGACAAATTTTTACTTTTTAAAACTTAAGTATAGAAATAACTTTATACATACGGTACTAATACCTATATAATTAATGACAGTTATTGAAGTCGGTGCCTAAATGTGCAACAACAGAAAGCTTACTTATTTAGCTCTTTTCCACGGACGTCCAGTTTTGCAGGATCGGTTTTTTACTGGATACCGCAAAAATCATACCTGTGTTCACACACAGAAGTTTGCATCCTGTTTTTTACGGGATAGCATTGGTAGGGATGCAAGGTTTTTAAAAATATCGATATAGATCGAATTGAGTTGATATTGATATATCGATATATCGGTATAATAGGCCGATATATCGATATTTTATCAATATTTCTTCTTTTTTAAAACTTTATAAAAATCCGATGTAGTTTTAGTTATATCATACGTTTATCGATTATTTTGTATGTAATTTTTTTTTGTATCTTACCTATGTGAATAAATACAATTTTTTTTTTCATCAATTTATTACAAAATGTTAACTTCCAGTATTTTGTACCAGCTATCATAAGAGAAAGGCAATAGGGAATTTCGTTTTTGCGCTTCGCGGTAGCCAGCCAGAATCAATTTTTTTTTTTAGAAAGTCAGTGTTGCCAGTTACAGCATTTTACCCGATTTTGTGGGTATTTTAATTTGGGCGGGTGTTTCGATATTTCGTTACGATACATTAGGTTTTTCGATATTAATATATATCGATATCAGCATATCGTCGATATCGATAAATATCGATATTTTTAGTCGTCGATATATCGATATTTATCGGTTTCCGATATATCGTTGCAAGCCTAAGCATTGGCAGTCGGAGAAGAAAATTCAGACGCAATGGACGTGACTACTCTTCTGATATTATACTGGTAATACTGGTTCTTTCGCCGCCGAAAGCAATGCAAAAAAAGAAGATTTTGGGTTCACCCGATGCTAAAACTACGATCGAGATTAGGTACATTTCGTAATCTCATGATGATGAGATGCAGGATGCTAGTGGGAACACTTCCATTAAACTATGTACGTAACTAAACTGGATACCGTTTTTTACTGGATCCAGTCGTCCAGTTTGTAGTGGCAAAACCGTACAGCACATTTCGAACGGATCGGATTTTTGTGGTATCCTGCAAACCGAATGCTCATGTGAATGTTACCACAGTAGCACGTATACTACTGAACGTGATCCTGCAAAAAACCGAACCCTCAAAAACCGGACGTTACTGTGGGAAAGGGCTGTTACTGTCAAATTTTAAACTTTAAAAGGGGGCAATTACTCGAGCTAATTGTCTCTTACCCTCTTTTAAATAGAGGGAATAGCGGGTATAAGCTAGAGGGAGATAGCGTTACATACCTGTGACGTCACAAAGTCGCAATGACATTGCACAGTGCTAGGAGTGGCAGAGACGGAACTTATCCCTTCTGTTCCCACTGCTAAAGTTTAAAAACGAATAACTTATGTTTTTAACCCTCGACGCTAAAGAAGGGGTGTTATAAGTTTGACGTGTTTGTGTGTATGCCTGTGGCATCGCAGCTCCTAAACTAATGGACCGATCATGGTGCGGTTTTTTTGTTTGAAAGCAGGTTTTCTAGCGGTGGTTCTTAGACATGTTTTATCAAAATCAGTTTAGCCGTTCGAAGAATAATATTTCTTTTTTAGTTTTTAAAGGGACGCGAGCATCTATCAATCTAATCAATGCGAAATTTAATATACTGTGACTTCAATAACGTCACAATAACAAAGTAACCTTGACCAGATGCTGCAGCATCATCTGAAGTCAGCAGGATATCCAACTCCTTGCCACTTACAGTAGAGGTATCATGTTTAAGCATTGAAATGGTCTCTATGAATAGGTTATAGATAGATGATAGATTTGGCCGAGGCACGATCTCGTGTCGCAATTTCCTATATCGTCCCGGAAAGTATTTGCGTGAATGTGGGGATAGAGTGTAGATCGTAGAGTGTTTAAAAAGCATGAACTGAAACTTAAATTTAAAATTTAAAAAACCCCCGACAAAAAAACCCTCCAAAAAGTAAAAAAATAATATGTACCTCATAGCCCTTTAAATTTGTGATAAGTTTCAATGTAAAGTAGTAGTAATATATCCAAGCGTCGTCACGTCGGGGGACCGCTAAGTAAATAAAGTAATAAAAAGAGAATACAATTAAAAATGATAAATTATGTATGAAATTTAAATACAAGTAAACTTAGCGGTCCCCCGACGTGACGACGCTTGGACATATTACTACTACTATTTATATTGAAACTTATCACAAATTTAAAGGCCTATGAGGTACATATTATTTTTTTATTTTTTGGAATTTTTTTTTTTGAGTCGGTGATTTTTTAAATTTTTAATCAAGTTTTTCACTGTAGTTCGAATATTTTTCCAGTTTTTATAACAAATGTACGTTTTATTACAATTCTAAGTCTATTTTCCGTTAATCATAGTATGCGGTAACAATTGACCTTCTAACCGTTTTTGCAGTGTAAATAGGATTACTTTTATCTATCGTTATATATGGAGATTCCATAAATAATATTTGCACATATAATATCGATTGTAAATTTGAAGATTATCTCCTCCAGCAAATATGACTTAGTAGACCACTACGAGATAATTTCGTTTGTAAATATACTTAAGTATTATATCTGTGTGAAATTTATTGTTTCGCTTAAAATAATCGTTTACTGAACTGATTTAGATGCAACTTTAAATTACTCTTATCTTCTATCTGTCTTTTTATGTACCCTACATAATGTAACAGAATAAACCAGAAGGCTCATAAACCCTGACTAAATAATAAATTTTATAAGTAGAGAATTATTAAAAAATATAATTATTACTAATATTGTAAAACCATTGATAAAAGATATTATGTGTGGATACCAGGAAATAATGCTCAAACATACATTTATTGATATGCAAAAAGGAAAATTCCCAAGGGAAATTAGCAAAAGTAAGAACTTTTTGCAAAAATTCCCACTGTTTGCGAATATCTTCAGGAATTTCGTTAATAATTTTCTTAATTCTGCGAATTTATTAGGGAATGGTATTGTTATATTCCTACTCCCAACTATACAACGCGCACCACTACATATATTTGTGCAGTAGTATATTGAAGCAAATGCACTTTATTGCGCACCGTGTAAGGTTTCTTTAAATTTGTATTAACTTGTGCGATTTTAATTAAATTAAATATTAATTGAATTAAAATTAAATTAAAAAAAAATACATAGTAGTTTAAATAAATGCAGCTAATGCTAATTCAAAAAAAAGTCACTTCTGCATTTTGACTGATTCTGTTACATATCTTCACCCCGTATCCCTAACGGAGTAGTCGGAGAGGACGGAGCGCTAAGCGTCGCGATCCTTACTTCTTTCGCTTCCTCAAATACAATTCTGTTACGCGTTATATAAAATTCTATATATATCACCCTCCATTGGCTTCGCTATAATCAGATAAAAAATATTATTTAGGGTTCCGTACCATAAAAGGAAAATGCGGCCCTAATAATATTACTCATGCATCGCGTCTGACCGTTTGTTACAAACGATTTTCTCCTACAATATGTGCCGCACAAACATGAAAAGTATTAATATATTGCGCTAAGTAACAATTTAAAATATTAGTTGGAGAAATATTGAAGGGGCAAATACTTGGGTACTCAAAACTGTACGTGATAACTTGCCCCTCTATCTTCAGATACTACTGGCCCTAAAATTTAAAAATTTTGGAGAATATATATAGCAAGCGGTGTCACCCTTGCGGACAAAAGCAATGAAGAGATACGCGGTATGACAGGGTTGCATGATAGTGTTATTGTAAAAATGAAGAAAGTTATGTTTAGATGGTTCGGGCACATAGAAAGAATGTGATAAAAGATGGAAAGGAAAATGATGAGATTTGAGGAGGTGAAAAAGGTATGTAAGGACCGCGATGCTTGGCGTTCCATAGAGGTCTGACTACCGCGTTAAGAATACAGCGTGAAGATGCGTCGTGTTGTTATTGTTGTTACAAGGCATTGCCTAAAGGTTACAGGAAAATATATAAGGAAAGTCCTCACTCTTCTACAGAAATTGAGTTCAGAAATTTACTTCGTAATAAACATCCCACGGACCTCTCTGTGCACAAGTCGGGGAGGTTATTACCTAAAAATTTGCAGACAGCGACAGCCACGCGATCACTGCGCGACCGGTGACTTATAGTAATATAAAATTTCTATCATGTATGACAATTGCGTATCTATTATTCTGTAACCGTAAAATATACTTTTCGCTTTAGATTTAGCGCCACTATACAAATTACATTACAAAAATTCTCGTTTTGATAGCAGATATCGCGCGATATTGGCTTTCGCATGCTGTCTGCAGGTTACGTAATAAGCGTGCGGAACTTGGTTATAAACTCATAATCAATTTTGATCTCTGTTTCAGCATTATTCCATGAAGGTGCAACGGAGAATTTCAAAACAGCTTTCAGATTATACAGAGGGCCATTTTTGCTAGTAGAATTCATATTTCTAATAGGTATAAATGTATATGGATGGCGGTCTTCCGGTGTTAACCATGTCCTTATATTCGAGTTGGACCCTAGAAACCATCTGTCGGAGCAGCACTTAATGGAATTGGCAGCCATTTTCGGCGTAGTCTGGGCGCTGAGCATACTGAGTTTCATATACAGCGCTAGTCTCAGTATACCACCGTTCGTGAATCCACTGGCTTTAGTGGTAATCATGATAATTTTCTTGATCAATCCATTAAAGGTGTTCAGACACGAAGCCAGATTCTGGTTTTTAAGGATATGTGTAAGTGTTTTAAATATCTGTTATGCTAATTTTAAATAACCTTAGTTGTATTTTTTTAATTCAAAGGAATGTTGTGATCCTTTATTTATATAATACTGTGAGAAATTTGATCTGTAACGTAAAAAAATCTGAAACTCAAGTATCATATAAATTACTATATTTTACAACAGAATTTGAATATAATTATTTTGTATCTGTATCTGTTGTAGAACTGCAACTGTCTCATGTAGTTAGTTATCGATACCAATAATATTACAGAGAGGTAAAATCTGTGTGTTTGTATGTAATGGATGTACTCAAAAACTGTTTAATCGATTTCAAAAATTTGTTCACCGACAGAAAGTTACATTATCAGCGAGTAACATGGGCTATATTTTATTTTCAAAAAAATTTCTACACTTGCGAAGCCGGGGCGGTTCCCTAGCATATAATACATTGCAGATATTTCTATAAGAAAACTGCGGACATTTTTAATGTTCACCAAAAACTATTGAATAGATTTCAATGCATAGCTATTTGGAAGACTAGGGTTCAAATTACTTAATAGAATATAGTATAACATAAAGATAGTGTCTGTATGAATATGATAGATAGCGCCGATAAACTCGGAGAGCAGAGAGCATCAGTGATTTTAATAGAGTATTAAACAGTTTTTTCATTTCAATTCGCGCGTACTAAGTTGTGGGCAAAAGACGGTTTACTGTATAATTAGCTGTAGCATACTACTTCGTCCACGTGGAAAACGGGATGATATACAGCCTATGTCTACCCTGAAGGTTCATTCTAAATATTGGTGAAAACATTTTTGAAATCAGGTGAGTAGTTTCGGGGTTTACCTCCTACATCCAAACTTACAAATTTTACCTCTTTGTAATATTATAAATTTAGATTTACTTATATTATTTTGATGCAACTGGGTTCTAAAACGTTTAAAAATTTCGAAAGATAAAAATTACCTATATATGTATATAATATTATATTTACAATGTGTGCGTACGTGTGTCTGCGCTATATGTGTGTGTATACCATGTAGCACTCAACCTATAGAGACGAAATATCGGACCATCTTATTCACCACTGCTCAGTTTATTTACACTAACAAATATCAACTCTCGCTCGCATTAAGCAGTACGGAACCAATACTGGACTTGTGTGTACATCTTTGTATATTCCGACAGATATTTAAATATCTATGTAATGGCTTATTTTTCTATTCGGTGGTGTGGCAAAAACAACAAAAAATCGAACTATAAAACAGAACGCAGTAACCGCAACAGTGTTCAGACGTAAATTGTTTTCATATAAAATAAATGACATTGCCACTCTATAGGTGGAGTGCTCCATGGTGTATAATACACGCACCAATGAGATTATAATACAAAAGAGGTAGATAGGTTACCTTAGTACTAATCCAAGTAAAATATTGTCTCAGTTACAACGTTACAAAGTGAGACAAATATACATTGCACTGCGTCGCTATGCAATGTAAAACATAATTGCATTTTAAACTAACAAATCACATAGCTCTCTAAATCATTGTGATTGGTCAATTTCAATTTCTTACTACATTTTAAGCGAATCCGTGACTAATTTATAGAATACTAGTAATTAATGCCACAGAACAGTAATTTAAAAAAAATTTGATTGATACCTAATGGGATTAGACAGTAAAAAATAATGTTTGCTTTTTTTTGAATTTCGTTTTTCTTGAATCATGTACATGAGAACATATTTATTTAAAAAGATCGCCAACATTTTTTAATTATAAATTTGAAAATGATGAATTATATATTATTGCTTTTAATAAATGTAAACGATGATTGAAACTGGGTGGCTGCGTCATCACATGATCGTGTATATTACAAAGAACGTTTGTATTATTAAAAGATTTTAGAATTTTGAATGCGTAATAGGCATTGCATGACATTGTTGGTTCTGTAACATTACTTTTCATATTCTTTGACCAAGTCCGGGTTGGCTAATTAGCAAAGTTTTGGGGTGCCACTTTTCGAGTGCATGTAACCTATCTACCTCTATTGTATTATAACATCATTGACACGCACACACACACGTCCATAATTTGGTTAAAATGTGATGCAAAAATTCTGAATCTTTACCTAAATAAAAAGTCGACGGCCAGATATAAGTGTATGTCATGTAATAACTCAGTACCGTGTTGTACGCAGGGTCGTATACTGGCGGCTCCGTTCTTGCCCGTGTTGTTCGCCGACTTCTGGCTGGCGGATCAGTGGAACTCCTTCGCGGCTGCCTTCCTCGACTTCCATTACCTCGTCGCCTTTTACTTGGCTGGCGGCGACTGGTTCAACGTTAACAGTAAATATATTTACATGGCCTGGATATGTCCGAAATCGAGTGAAAGTATGATAAACGCAGTAGAAATGCGATCTCTCAGAAATATGTGCGGTGTTACTCTTGCGGACAGGATAAACAAAGAAGAGATACGCAGTATGACAGGGTTGCACGACAGTGTAATGAACAGTGTAGTGTAATTGTAAAAATGAAGAAAGGAATGCTTAGATGGTTTGGGCACTTAGAAAGAATGAGTCATGAAAGACTGACGAAGAAAGTCTGCAGAGCGAAAGTGAGAGGTAAAGAAGCCAAGGAAGACCAAGGCGGACTTATGAAGATCAAATAGCCAGAGTGGTAGCAGACGGAATTGTCAAAAGCACTCGCATACCTAGGCGAAAATGTGTGAGGAGAATGATGAGATTTTAGGAAGCGAAAGAGGTATGTAAGAACCGCGACGCTTGGCGCTCCGTCCTCTCTGACTACCCGGTTAGGGATACAGCGTGAAGATATGTATGTATGTATGTATATTTACATGTACTTACTTGCTCTATCTGTTGATAGGGAGGATGGAACGCTAAGTATCTCCGTCCTTGCCTCTTTCGCCTCCTCAAACATTATTCTCCTCACACATTCAGATATAAAATAATATACCTACGTATATTAGAAGATTGTTTGTACATACATTTTTTAATAATTTTTATATGTAAATTTTTTGTTTATGAATATCTGTGTGTATGTATGCCAATGAGAATTGTAAGAATATATAGGTTATATTGTGATGGGGGTATAAATCTGCCAGGGTTTCAACGTGTCAATGTTGGCTGTTATATTGCAGATATAATAATTACGGGATACGTTCATTTTGTAGTCCATACAAAAAAATATAATAGAAAAAAATGCACAACACTATCGTTATGGCCTGCATTTCAAATGTTTGCTAACAATGTAAAAACGCTGATATTAGGGTTGCCTCACCTTTATATTTTTCATAACTTTGAGGTGTTACACTAGAACTATTGGCTTTTGGCGAAGTTGTAGAATGCAAATTTTCCGTTGTCATGGGTACTTTAATACCCTTTCGTATTTACACATCTTTTCGAAATAACCTTGTGTATAGTTATATAAAATATGAGTAAAGTATATGTATGTAGTGTTTACTGTGGTTAATAATAAGTATATTATATGGCCTACAAATTCATTATCTTTAAAAAATATTTTAACTACAAATTCCATATTCGTCTTAATTTTGTTGGTTTCGCTAGACGCGTTCGAGGCTACCCAGTGGTACGTGGTGTCGCGCGCGCTCGTCAACATAGTCCCGGCGTGGTCGCGCTTCTGGCAGTGCCTGCGGCGGTATCGCGACAGTCGCGAGGCCTTCCCGCATCTCGTCAATGCGGGGAAATATTCCACCACGTTCTTCGTTGTGCTCTTTGACACATTAAGAGTTATGCACAAGGGTCAGTATTTACTTGTTAATGAAGTTGTATGAAGAAGTTCGATTAACGAAGTTTTAGATAAACAATCAACGAAATTCGTTATTTGATTTACCCAAAAATGGCAAAAATTTATTTTAGGATATGAACCATCACAAATACAATGTAATAAGTAATATCTGTGATGCTACTTGATATTAGTATATGTGTTCTTTTTATTTTTTTATTATACAAATTGGGTAACCCTAAAATAAGCACCAGGCTTGTACTTTACGGTAGTAACTAATTATTCTGTGCTTGTACTATGGTTACCACACAAGGAGCAGGGGAAGCTCCCAATAACACCCAGACTTCAAGCCAAATTAGAAATGTTCATTTCCTAAATTACTCTAACTGGAGATCAAACACAGGGCCCCAGGTTGCAAGATGCCAAAGATATTGGCAACTGGACAAACGACAAACGATGCTATAAGCTTTTATTTTTGTAATTATATTATATATATTAAACGAGGAAAAAAGTTATACTATTGGCAACCCTGCTCAAACTTTAACTATCTTCAGGTATTTTATTATATTTATAATACACTAGCGACCCGCCCCGGCTTCGCACGGGAAGAAATAAAAAAAAAGACAACCCATGTTACTTGTGGATAATGTAGCTTTCTACAGGTAAAAGAAGTTTTGAAATCGGTTGATAGTTTTTGAGTTTATCCATTACATGCAAACAAACAAAGTTGATCTTTTTATGATGTTAGCATACTTAGATAAATAAAAAAACATAGTTTAATGATATTGTATAGACTCAGGTGTTACTTTGCAGAAATCCATTTCATGTGATGAATTCCTAGAAACTTTAACTATTTCCCGCTCAAACTCCAAAAACCACCAATCGACGCGTGTTTCGCCTCTCAACGAAGCATCCTCACGATATACCAGAGATCGGACTCGGTCAGCTAACCAGCACCAAATCAACAAATGAATAGTCGTGCAGCTGATTTATTTGTTGATTCGATGTTGGTTAGCTGACCGAGTCCGATCTCTGGTATATCCTGAGGATGCTTCGTTGAGAGGCGAAACACGTGTCGATTGATGGTTTTTGGAGTTTAAGCGGAAAATAGTTAAAGATTTTAGGAATTCATCACAAAGTTTATTAATTTTAGTAAAGTATCAAATAAAAGTAAACTCCTAATTATATTGTAGACACTGCTTATAATTTCTTTTCAGATAAATACATGGACAAGTATGACAATCCGTTCCTATACGCGTGGTTTGTTTGTCAGTTGATATCCTCGTTATACACATACACGTGGGATGTAAGGATGGACTGGGGCTTATTTAGCTGTGGACCAACCGCTGAGAACAAGTTTTTGAGGGAAGAAATTGTGTATAGCCAAGGGGTGAGTACTATACATAGAATCACACCGCGCCCGGCAAATTATTTAAACATTTGTTTTCATTATAAAACTGCTGTGTCATATGGGCTTATTGATATGTCGTAAAAAACGTTACAAAATTAACCAGAGAGCTTATAGACCCTAAGCATAAAATTAATAAACTCAACTTCGTTCGAGTGGGCAATCGACAACTTACCGCACTTGTTGCACAATATACTATTAATCGAAAGATTAATTTAGTTGTAATTAAATAATTACTGAATCCATCTAAAGCAGCCATTCTCAAAGTGGGCGATAACGCCCCCTTGTGGGCGCTGCAGGCCTAAAGGGAGGCGGTAAGAGACCCAGAAAAAAAATGGGGGCGTTGTGTAGAGGCCTGGGGGGTGATTTGTAATTTCATTTAGCTAGGAGGCATCTTAGACAACGACTGCATGAGCTCTCGACTCAGTAGACAAAATAAGTTTGGGAACCAGTGATCTAAAGAAATACTTGGAAATATTATAAATTAAATAAATAAAAGTACTTTAATTCTTATTGAGAAAAAATGAGCCCACTTCAAAATAAACACTGAAAATGTACAAAATACATATCAAAACTGAAGTACAATAATAACTTTATGAATACGATACAAATCTCCATGTAATTAAATTTCATAGTTACTGAAGTTGGTGCCCAGCTTACCAAACTAGTAGATTTTCTGTTGTTGCACATTATAATTTAGCACCGACTTCAATAATTGTCTTATTTATATATATAAGTATTTGTACAGTATGTATGAAGTTATTATTGTTAATTAGTAAAAGATAGTTATTTTGTTTTTTCAACGTTTTTTTTTTTCAGTGTCAAGCATGTATGTGCATGTGGACTAAAGATTAAATTTGTTACGTTTCCAATATAAAAAGTTGTCTAAATTACTCTTTGAAAAGTCCTCTACCTGGCAATGAAAGTCCCGTCTAAGTACGGATAAACAAACAGACAGACAAAAATTTAGAAAAGCATGTTTAGGCTTTGAGCTTAAGAAAAGTCTTCACGGGACGCCTGGCAGATGTGAAACATCGAAACTCTTTTGTATAGAATATATGCATGAAAGGATGGTTTATTAAGGGAAATAAATATGGCATAATCGAAAACAAAATATTCAGATTTTTTTTAAAGAAAAAACTTGTTTCTTTATTTAAAAAACAGAGGCAAGCGTATTCCGAAGTGAATAACAACACTGCATATACTATAGGTATACGAGCTCGGTACAAGCGCGTGGTGACGCGTCGCCACGTCGCCATGCCAACAGCCGATCTGACCCGCTACATAAGATGTTTCACATCAAAAGCCTTTACTAAGCCAGCCCTTGTTAAGTATTTAAAAGCCATTTATGAAGTATAAAGATATAGAACGACTTTAATGACATTTTTATTCGCTTCACAGTTCTACTATTTCGCGATAGTTGAAGACTTCGTGCTGCGTTTCATATGGGCGGTGTCGTTTGTGGTCACAGAGAACGGCATTATTGGTAAAGACAACATGACGTCAATATTGGCGCCGCTAGAAGTCTTCAGGTATTTTGTCATTATACTTTTGAAGGAGTAATAAAATTAGGTATATTATTTAAAAATCGGTCTCAAGTGCGAGTTCGACTTGCGCATTATATTTTAGTTTTTTGATGAGCATGATAAGTGCGAGCGCACATGGGAAAAGTAATAAACTCAATCCAAAGCATCTTACAATATTTACTCACAGGTCTATATCGCGTTTATACTTTAAGGCTAATTACCTATTTTATCCCGACGTTTCGACCAGATTGCACCGATCGTGGTCACGGGCAGACTGATGAGAGATGAATGTCGTCTTCGTAGCGTGCGGTTTCTTGTAACTACCCACACTCATTCACTGCATTTTTTAATTTTTGTTATTGTCACTGTCGGTACTTCGACACACCACACTAACGACATCTACACACTGGCGACGTCCGGTTTTCCGGCTCCGGACACACTCACTGATGACAGGAAATTATGGTATTTCTTGATTTCAATCCAAAACGTTAAAAATATTTCACGCTAAAGCGTTGACCACGCTCCCGTGCGTAAGTACGCTAATAACTAATGTCATATTTTTACACACTGCTTATTTTCAATCTATCAAAAAGTCACGAATGAAATACATAGTACTTTCTATAATTGCGTCTGTGCTATATGCATGTCTTGTACGAGTTTTCTTTGTGTGTGTGGTAGAAAAGTTAAGTGAAATCAATAACGTTGAGTAGATTACGCAACCTAGCGGCTTTTTGCTGACCATTTTGAACTTTTTAAACAAATCAGGGGTCTAGACAAGTGGCTCGAATGTCGTAAACGTTAGTAGAATAAAATGACAAATACCGAGTGATTAGAGCAGCCATTCCCAAAGTGGGCGATAACGCCCCCTTGTGGGCGCTGCAGGCCTAAAGGGGGGCGGTAAGAGACCCAGAAAAAAAATGGGGGCGATGTGTAGAGGCCTGGGGGGTGATTTGTAATTTCATTTAGCTAGGAGGCATCTCAGACAACGACTGCATGAGCTCTCGACTCAGTAGACAAAATAAGTTTGGGAACCAGTGGATTAGAGTAACGAATTTTAAATTGGTTGTCAGTTTTTTTTAACGAAACGTTTGCCACTTTTTATTTTTTTCTTTCTTTACGGCGTGGCGCACAGATTATCGCACTTGCCAATGTCACGTATTAATAATGGTAGAATCACAAGTAAATTAGTTTTTTCTTATCGTAAAACTCCTCCAGTAAAGTGATAGTAGGCTTTACTGAAGTTTTAAAGGACTTCTTGGAAGAGCGCGAGAACATCAGCTACACATGTTTATTTAGATCTTCATTCTTTTCACTTATCCAGAACTTTAAAACACGATATACTATCATTTTTTTTCCTTTAAAACTCCTAAAAATGTAAAAAATAGAAAATCTAAATAAAATGACAAACTCACTTCTCCCGTTCCCGCCAAAAAGTCCTCCGTTTGCCACTTGTCTAGACGCTCTGGGCCCTTAAAAAATGAGTAAGGTAGTCGTAACTGTGTTTTTGTTTTAGTCTTATAAAATTGAAATAGTGACCATTCATGGATTTTGTATGTGACATTTATTTTTGCCGTGTCACTCGTTGGCGCCGTGGCTTAGTTGGTTAAAGCGCCTGTCTAGTAAACAGGAGATCGTGAGTTCGAATCTCGCCGGGGCCTTATAACCATAAATAGTTGTTTTTATTTTTTTATTCTAATAAATTATAACAATTTTTCTGAAAAATTGTCGTTGTTTTTATGTAATTTATAAATATTTTGCCTAATATTCTTGTTAGACTCAAAAATTGTTATAACCGAGGTAGATGGGTCTCAAACAAGCTTTCACTTGGGGGAATCCAGCAATACACAAAGGTAAACTTAGTTTTAACCGACTTCAAAAAAAGGAGGAGGTTCTCATTTCGATTGTTGCTTTTTATTTTGTGTGTTTGTTACTTCCTAACTCCGTCATTTATGAACCGATTTTGAAAATTCTTTTTTTGTTTGGTAGAAAAGTCCCTAGATATTTATTTAGGTCAAGATCACTCAAAAGGGAGAAATAAAAAAATTTAAAAAAAAAATTAAACTACCTGCAAAAATAAACACTGATAAGTACAAAATAACTATCCTTTACTAATCAAAACTCAAGCACAATTAAAATAACTTTATACGGTACACATACCTATATAATTAAATTTTACAGTTATCGAAGTCGGTATTGAATCAATGTGCAACACCAGAAAGTCTATTAGTTTGGTAGGCTTGGCACCCACTTCAGTAACTGTCAGACTTTTGGCGGTAACGGGAGAAGTGAGGCGCTTTTTTGAGTCGTCTAACTTTGATCTATCTCATGCTAAATTAAAAAAAAAACCCGTAGAACGATTTTTGACTGTCTATTCACTGGATCGATTCACTGCTCGAGATCTAATGATCGATTCTTCCATTAATCGATCTCAGACCGCCATCCCTAGGAAAGTTGTTCCAACAAATTGGAAGGTGTAAATGCGCTTTAAACGCTATTCACAAGTCCGAAACCTTTTTGACTTATTGGCGGGAACGGGAGAAGTGAAGTTGTCATTTTATTTATTTTTTACATTTTTAGGAGTTTTAAAGTGCAACAGTGATAGTATATTGTGTTTTAAAATTCTGTGTAAGTGAAAAGAATGGAGGAGATCTAAATAAACATGCGTAACTGAAGTTTTCGCGCTCTTCCAAGAAGTCCTTTTTAACTTCAGTAAAGCCTACTATTACTTTACTGGAGAAGTGCTAGGGACAGTTAATATTTCTCCAGAAGTTAAATCATTGGGCTGATGGTCTTGTTACCAACGCCTTAAGAAATAGAAATAAATAATAATCAGTCACTGTCAAATTTAATTATATTGGTACACAAACAAACTACCCTAGAGACTTGAAATGTTTACGAATTTCTAAGCAAACTATTCTGTCAAGGTTAGAGGAATGAGACGTAAGTGGGCGGCACGGTATAATCACGTAATAGACGTAAAAGTGATGTACTCTTAGATATTGTATAATATCGATAAGTACAAGAATTCTTTTCATAAGCTTATTTTAAAAATAGAAATAATATACTATATATATATATATAATCAAAATAAGTCTTTATTTTAAAATAGTAACTCAAAAAAATCAAAAATTTGGAATAGAAATACAAATTAAAATTCATTTGGGTAGTACGTGTTTTTCCTGATGTAAAACTTTTTAACAAAAAATGGAGTTGACAAATTGTGGGTGCTCCGGGGCTAAAGCGTTACATGAGAAAAATATTCCGAAAGCGAGCGACTGTGGTGAGCACTCAGTACCTACTACTTTTAATTAAAATGAAAAATTTGATCATTTTATTAGTATTATTATTAACTTGAAGAAATCTAAGGAATGTTTATTAATATAGAAAATCGACACCCACAAGTCTTAAAAAAAGAGCACACAGTTTATATACCCACTCATTTATATAACAGTTTTATAGGGACAGGCATTCGTTTGCAAATGTTATATTACAAGGGTCTGTTTTTGTCATTTGGCAACGGAACCCAAAAATGTGCGCCTTTATCCATTTCAACTATTTTTTTGTAAGCTAATTTATTATATGCTAGCCGTACCTGCGACTTCGTTTGCGTGGAAAATGTTACCGTGACTTTTCCGGGTTAGTGTTTCCCTTTCTCTCCCTTAGACGTAGATTTTACATAGAAATTAGCCTTTTTCTTTTTGTTATTTCCTACCATGGGAAATCCACCATATTGGATTTATGACGATGTCACATATCAAATGTCACAATCTAAATCTATTACGGAGCATCCGTCATATTGGATTTATGATGATAACACATATACAGGAACCTTCCTTTGCTTATTCCATTTCGTTTGACACCCATATTGCTGGAAGTCTTGAAAAAGTTACGTCCTATTATGGAGTATCTCTCATATTGGATTTGTGATGATGACACATATACGAAACCTTCCCCTGCTTATTCCATTTCATTTGATACCCATATTATTGGTGTCGAACAAAAAAAATACTTCCTTCAATGGAGTATCTGCCAAATTGGATTTATGATGACGTCACATAATATACAGAAACTGTTCTCTGTGTATTCCATTTCATTTGATACGTATATTGCTGGGGGTCTTTTACTTTCTAACACGGAGCATTCGCCATATTGGATTTATGATGACGTCACATATACAGAAACCTCCCAGGCGTGCGCACAACAACTCGCTAAAGTTTCATCGCAATCAGACAAGTGGTATAGGAACGCATAGTAAACAAATGTACAAAGATACATTCATCTGTAAAGAAACAGACAGACAAACTATCGCATTTTTTTGAAAAAAAAACAAACATTCATCATAAAATAAACAGACAGACCGACTTTCGCATTTATAAAATTAGTACGGGTAGTACAGGTACTTTTATTTATTTTTATTGGAATCAGACGGGCTAAATATACAGACCTCACGTCCCTTCTTTGTTATAAGTGTAAAGGGGGGGAGGTCCGGACCCCCTGAGCGCTCCCTTTATACTACAATTGCTATGAAACCCTAATTCAATATGTATCGATACACTCTTAGTCTTTTATTCCTCCCTTGTACCACCAGAAATTTTTAACCTTTGTCTTTGTATATAGCCAAACCCGTTTGTGCGAAAACTAGATCAGCGAGACAACTACAAGTGAAAGTAATTGTCAGGTCCGTCATTTTAACTCTCTATATGAGTCATTTTTCAAGGCTGGATGTAACGGAGACTATCGGTTTACCCAAAACTTCTATAAGCGAGAGTCGAGCATATTTATTGTGTTATTTATGACGCTGGGTCGCCGCCCAGCGACCGCAACGCTTGGAGCTCCGTCCTCTCTGGCTACCCCGTTGGGAATACAGCGCGTGAGGATATGTATGTATGTATTTATGACGCTTTGTAAAGGTGGAACTAACGCATATGGTTCGTCTAATAAAAAATGACGAGTATCAATTGCGGAGGAAAGTTTTTTATATACATACATACATATCTCCACACTGTATCCCCGACGGGGTAGCCAGAGAGGACGGAGCGCCAAGCGTCGCGGTCCTTACATACCTCTTTCGCTTCCTCAAATCTCATAATTCTCTTCACACATTTTCGTTTTCTATATCGGTGTCAAAAACCGCTCCTGCAATTCTAAGTAAGAACATGGATAAGTGAAAAAAAGATTCCGGGGCTGTAAACTCTCGCTCATCCAGGTTTGACTGTTTAAAGAATATCGAGAAACTATAGTCTAACTTTTAATACGATGAGTGATTTGACGTTTCCAGGGTAACCAGTTCTTGCAGTTTTTGAAATAGTGTTGTCCCCTATTTCGACTGCATTTTTATTACTCTAGAGCGGTTGCGTTTACCCACATAAATATCATTTTTTAATCCTTCCTTTCATGAAATAGCGATAGCGTCGATAATATTAATAAAAGGAAAAATAAAATATGATGTTAATTTATTCGAATTATTTAATTGGGTGAAACGGCGACGCTAAAGGGCCATGTCAGCACCCAGTTAAATAAATTAAATGTTAGACTAGTCGATTGATTTAGTTGAATCGATATTGACTCAGTTCTATCACTTGACAACACTATTTAGCAGGTCACATTATTTAGAACTTAGACACATACTTTTTGGCGGGAACGGGAGAAGTGAGGTTGTCATTTTATTTAGATTTTCTATTTTTTACATTTTTGGGAGTTTTAAAGTACAAAAGTGATAGTATATTGTGTTTTAAAGTTCTGTAAAGTTCTGTGTTTTAAAGTAAGTGAAAAGAATGGAGTAGATCTAAATAAACATGTGTTGCTGAAGTTCTCGCGCTCTTCCAAGAAGCCCTTTATAACTTCAGTAAAACCTATTATCACTTTACTAGAAGAGTTTTACGATACGAAAAAACTAATTTACTTGTGATTCTACATAATAATTTAAACATGGACACATATTAAAACAAAATTTAAATTAAACATTGGCAAATGCGGTAATCTGGGCGCCATGCCATATAGAAAGAAAAAAAAACTTAAGACACATTAAAATGTCAAATCACTTTACTGAATTGAACTCGGATCAGAAACATAATGGACGAAATCATAATAAGTTATCGCTCTTACTGCCGTGTGTAAAACGAATTTTCCTGTCTCTTTCTATCACATCGAGCGTAACCACGAGTAAAACAGTTAGCTGTAGAAGTATGGCAACCTCGCACTATCAGTGTATTTCGTGTCAACTTATCATCGGTCATGAAATCATTACTTGCAAATTACTCGTAAATCTTAAGTGTTTCTGGGTACTAGTATTTACAAAAATAATAATAATAATACTCAGACATTTCACACAGAGCCATCTAGTCCCAAAGTAAGCAGCACAGCGCTTGTGTGACGGGTACTAGATAACTAATAAACTACTTATATGCTTTTTCTTTTGTAAATAAATACATATTATACATAAACACCCAGACTCGGGGCGGGAAACGAACCCGCAACCCCCGTTTACTTTCCGACGCGCTCAGCCGTTGCGCCATGGAAGTCGAATATGTCGTGTTCAGCTGTGTATCGTTGTATTGTGACCTTCCCTAGTCATGCGCATGCGCTAGTAAAAATCTAGAAAGACGGTCAACAAAAAAAGGACAATTTAAGGAAACGCTTTTAGAGCAAATACTCCGTCCCTTAATAATCCGAGAAATTAAAAGTTAGACTATAGTGAATATCCACTACTTACTGTATACTGTACTACTGTACTTACACTGTATATTATGTATTATGTCATATTTTCACTAAAAAACGAATGCGGCAGACGATTCATATGGAACTTCTTCCGCCTGGAGAACGAGCACCTGAACAACTGCGGCAAGTTCAGGGCCGTGCGGGACATCTCGGTGGCGCCGCTGGACTCGTCCGACCAGGCCGACATCATCCGCATGATGGACCTGCCCGACGGGGTTGTCAACAGGTATGTCCGCTCCGCACTCTACATCTACACTACACTACACTACACTGCACACACACACACTGTACTGCCTGTACAGGTTGCGGTCAGTTAGGACGGCGCCAATCGATACTTGATGCCGTCCTAGCTGCTCCTACCTCTTCCACTGCCTTACTGCTCTTACCTCTTCCACTACCTTACTGCTCCTACCTCTTCCACTGCCTTACTGCTCCTACCTCTTCCACTGCCTTACTGCTCTTACCTCTTCCACTGCCTTACTGCTCCTACCTCTTCTACTGCCTTACTGCTCCTACCTCTTCCACTGCCTTACTGCTCTTACCTCTTCCACTGCCTTACTGCTCCTACCTCTTCCACTGCCTTACTGCTCTTACCTCTTCCACTGCCTTACTGCTCTTACCTCTTCCACTGCCTTACTGCTCCTACCTCTTCTACTACCTTACTGCTCTTACCTCTTCCACTGCCTTACTGCTCATACCTCTTCCACTGCCTTACTGCTCTTACCTCTTCCACTGCCTTCTGCTCCTACCTCTTCCACTGCCTTACTGCTCTTACCTCTTCCACTGCCTTACTGCTCTTACCTCTTCCACTGCCTTACTGCTCCTACCTCTTCTACTGCCTTACTGCTCCTACCTCTTCCACTACCTTACTGCTCTTGCCTCTTCCACTGCCTTACTGCTCCTACCTCTTCCACTGCCTTACTGCTCTTACCTCTTCCACTACCTTACTGCTCCTACCTCTTCCACTGCCTTACTGCTCCTACCTCTTCCACTGCCTTACTGCTCTTACCTCTTCCACTGCCTTACTGCTCCTACCTCTTCTACTGCCTTACTGCTCCTACCTCTTCCACTGCCTTACTGCTCTTACCTCTTCCACTGCCTTACTGCTCCTACCTCTTCCACTGCCTTACTGCTCTTACCTCTTCCACTGCCTTACTGCTCTTACCTCTTCCACTGCCTTACTGCTCCTACCTCTTCTACTACCTTACTGCTCTTACCTCTTCCACTGCCTTACTGCTCCTACCTCTTCCACTGCCTTACTGCTCTTACCTCTTCCACTGCCTTACTGCTCCTACCTCTTCCACTGCCTTACTGCTCTTACCTCTTCCACTGCCTTACTGCTCTTACCTCTTCCACTGCCTTACTGCTCCTACCTCTTCTACTGCCTTACTGCTCCTACCTCTTCCACTACCTTACTGCTCCTACCTCTTCTACTGCCTTACTGCTCCTACCTCTTCCACTACCTTACTGCTCCTACCTCTTCTACTGCCTTACTGCTCCTACCTCTTCCACTACCTTACTGCTCCTACCTCTTCCACTGCCTTACTGCTCCTACCTCTTCCACTGCCTTACTGCTCTTACCTCTTCCACTGCCTTACTGCTCCTACCTCTTCCACTGCCTTACTGCTCTTACCTCTTCCACTGCCTTACTGCTCCTACCTCTTCCACTGCCTTACTGCTCTTACCTCTTCCACTGCCTTACTGCTCTTACCTCTTCCACTGCCTTACTGCTCCTACCTCTTCTACTACCTTACTGCTCTTACCTCTTCCACTGCCTTACTGCTCATACCTCTTCCACTGCCTTACTGCTCTTACCTCTTCCACTGCCTTCTGCTCCTACCTCTTCCACTGCCTTACTGCTCTTACCTCTTCCACTGCCTTACTGCTCTTACCTCTTCCACTGCCTTACTGCTCCTACCTCTTCTACTGCCTTACTGCTCCTACCTCTTCCACTACCTTACTGCTCTTGCCTCTTCCACTGCCTTACTGCTCCTACCTCTTCCACTGCCTTACTGCTCTTACCTCTTCCACTACCTTACTGCTCCTACCTCTTCCACTGCCTTACTGCTCCTACCTCTTCCACTGCCTTACTGCTCTTACCTCTTCCACTGCCTTACTGCTCCTACCTCTTCTACTGCCTTACTGCTCCTACCTCTTCCACTGCCTTACTGCTCTTACCTCTTCCACTGCCTTACTGCTCCTACCTCTTCCACTGCCTTACTGCTCTTACCTCTTCCACTGCCTTACTGCTCTTACCTCTTCCACTGCCTTACTGCTCCTACCTCTTCTACTACCTTACTGCTCTTACCTCTTCCACTGCCTTACTGCTCCTACCTCTTCCACTGCCTTACTGCTCTTACCTCTTCCACTGCCTTACTGCTCCTACCTCTTCCACTGCCTTACTGCTCTTACCTCTTCCACTGCCTTACTGCTCTTACCTCTTCCACTGCCTTACTGCTCCTACCTCTTCTACTGCCTTACTGCTCCTACCTCTTCCACTACCTTACTGCTCCTACCTCTTCTACTGCCTTACTGCTCCTACCTCTTCCACTACCTTACTGCTCTTGCCTCTTCCACTGCCTTACTGCTCTTACCTCTTCCACTGCCTTACTGCTCCTACCTCTTCCACTACCTTACTGCTCTTACCTCTTCCACTGCTTTACTGCTCCTACCTCTTCCACTGCCTTACTGCTCCTACCTTTTCCACTACCTTACTGCTCCTACCTCTTCCACTGCCTTACTGCTCCTACCTCTTCCACTGCCTTACTGCTCTTACCTCTTCCACTGCCTTACTGCTCTACCTCTTCCACTATCTTACTGCTCTTACCTCTTCCACTGCTTTACTGCTCCTACCTCTTCCACTGCCTTACTGCTCCTACCTTTTCCACTACCTTACTGCTCTTACCTCTTCCACTGCCCTACTGCTCCTACCTCTTCCACTGCCTTACTGATCCTACCTCTTCCACTGCCTTACTGCTCCTACCTCTTCCACTACCTTACTGCTCTTACCTTTTCCACTGCTTTACTGCTCCTACCTCTTCCACTGCCTTACTGCTCCTACGTTTTCCACTACCTTACTGCTCTTACCTCTTCCACTGCCTTACTGCTCTTACCTCTTCCACTGCCTTACTGCTCTTACCTCTTCCACTGCCTTACTGCTCCTACCTCTTCTACTACCTTACTGCTCTTACCTCTTCCACTGCCTTACTGCTCCTACCTCTTCCACTGCCTTACTGCTCTTACCTCTTCCACTGCCTTACTGCTCCTACCTCTTCCACTGCCTTACTGCTCTTACCTCTTCCACTGCCTTACTGCTCTTACCTCTTCCACTGCCTTACTGCTCCTACCTCTTCCACTGCCTTACTGCTCCTACCTCTTCCACTACCTTACTGTTCCTACCTCTTCCACTGCCTTACTGCTCCTAACTCTTCCACTGCCTCACACATTTTTTCCAACGATATCTGTGTAGTATCTACTAGATTTAATGTTCGAAATAATCACTATCCGCTCAACTGAGGCTCTTGAACCACACTTAGCTCACTTTCAATTCGACGCTTGTGTAGTGAACATACCGCATTTTACTATATAATAATAATATACTTTATTGCACACGAAACAAAAGAAATGAAAGTTAATATATATTATGTACAAAGTAAAATACAACAAGCGGTCTTATCGCTAACAGCGATCTCTTCCAGACAACCTACTTTATTTCATATTTCAAACAATGGTTAATACTTTAATCACAGATTAATTAGTTACCTTTAATAATAAATAATCAAAAATTTGATGCTCAGTTCAAAGTTAGACTGCAAAATATACATTTAAAATGGATTTAATGAATTAAATTTATTTTATTATAACTAAAATGAAAACGTCGTCAGCATGTCTTGTCCATTTGAAGTGACGACACAATGCCACTGTCTCGCTCTTACTTACGGCGAAGCGGCAGTGCTAGCGCGTAGCGACACGATTATTGTTTTGGATGAGCTATTCTAATGGAACATATAATTCAATGTATTTTTGACAGAAATAGTAATCAATCAAAATTTTGCACAAGTGGCACGATATATTAAGGCGACGCATTGATAAACAATAATTTAATCTGAAATAGACCTTCTGCACTGTGTAAACAAAGGTGCGCGCGCTAGTTTACGAAAAATACGAAAATACAGTTATTTTCGTTTATTTTTAAAAATATAATTAATTTTTAAAAATGCAACTGGCATTTTGAAGAATATGTTTAGATTAAACTATACAGAAAATTTAGAAACACAAATCGGTCGTGTTCCTCCGAAAAATGTAAATCTCTGTTTTAAAATAGATTTCTTTGATATTTTTTTTAACCGACTTCAAAAAAGAAGGAGGTTCTCAATTCGTCTGTGTTGTTTTTTTTTTGTTTTTTTTTTGTGTTTGTTACCTCATAACTCCGTCATTTATGAACTGATTTCGAAAATTCTTTTTACGTTTGGTAGATAATACTTCAGAGGTGGTCCCATTTAAATTTCACCGATATTGAAGCTTGGACTTCGAAGATACACTAGATAACACGACCTGGTCATAACCTTTATTTATATTGACGATTCTTTTGTATATCGTTGTGCTCCGGAATTAGAATGAAGTTAATTGCAGACCTGCCTTAGATATTTATTTAGGTCAAGACCACTCAAAAGGGAGAAATTAAAATATTTTTATTAAAAAAAATTAAACCGCCTTCAAAAAAAACACGGAAAATTATAGAATAACTATCCTTTACTAATCAAAACTCAAGTACAATTAAAATAACTTTGAAAATACGATACACATACCTATATAATTAAATTTGACAGTTATTGAAGTCGGTGCAAAATCAATGTGCAACAACATAAAGTCTATTAGTTTGGTGGGCTTGGCACCGACTTCAGTAACTGTTAAATTTAATTGTATAGGTATGTGTATCGTATTTTTAAAGATATTTTAATTGTACTTGAGTTTTGATTAGTAAAGGATAGTTATTTTATACTTTTCAGTGTTTTTTTTAAAGGCGGTTTAATTTTTTTTAATTAAAATTTTTTTCTTTAGCAAAAGTTAACCAATCGTGTAACGCAACTGGCAAAATGAGTCAATGAAATGAAGAATCAAGTTACCAATTATCACTTTCGTATGTTTTGTAGTCACTTAAAAAAATTGAGATCCCTGGCGTCAAAATTTTCAATGCGTCGCCTTAAGTGCCTCGAGGCCAGTTTAAAACGTAGACTAGATTACTCTCTGAAAAGTCCTCTACCTGCTTATGAAAATCCCGTCAAAATCGGTTCGGCCGTTTCGGAGATTAATCCAGACAAACAAACAGACAAAACTTGGATTTGACAAAATTTGGTTTGGATTTTGTTATGTGCAAACAACCATATAAGCTTAAGAAAGAGCCTATTTCGAAATCACAGATGCACTTCCATTTAATTTATATGAATAGATTTTGTCACTTGAATTGTATTCGACTTTTCAGAGAGTAATCTAGTCCAAGTTTTATAACACAAGTCACTCCAGTCAACTTGCATATCTAAGCATTATAATTACTCATATTTCACTCAAGTATGTACAATATAAACAAGCATTAAGTATGTGGTTTGTTTGTATGGAAACAAAAATTTGTTTCGCGTTCATTCTTACATGAAAACATTCTATGCTGGTTTGAATATTTAACATATTATATTAACTATTTAGTGACATCAAGCGTTCTGAGCGTCTAGACAAGTGGCAAACGTTGTGTAAAATAGAAACGCTTGCTGGCGTTATTGCTTGTCAAAAATGCACCCCAAAAAAGTTGGCATGGAACTGTAATAATTGCCAATATTTCTTAAATGCTCCTAATTGCTCATCAATTGCTCAATTAAAATCCGCAATTGCTCACAGTATTAAGTAATTATTTAATTAGTTATTAACAAATGAAAATACAAAACGTTTTTTCTCATTTACGGGATGAGCATTTAACTTTTCTTATAACTTTTTTATCTAATAAATTGCTCACTATTTGCTCATCTTATTTTTAAGCAAAATTTCAATAAATTTCTTTTATTTATATTTAATTAATTAAAAATAATTATTGAAAGATTCTGACCTGGCGCTTCGCCGACCGCTACCGCGGCACGCTCGCTTCGCTCGCTAGGCTCGCGCGTTGTGATTTATACACTTACCTAACCTAACCTACCCAAAGAGAGTGTTCTCATAAGGCAGATACAGTTTATACACTTACCTAACTTAATGTAACCTACCCAAAGAGAGTGTTTTCATAAGGCGGATTCCATTCTGTATTAAATTCACTAATAAGGTAAAAAACATTGGCTGTAAAATTATATAATTCCTTTGCCTCCCAAAAATTAGACAATCATAAAAATAATATTGGCAATTATTACAGTTCCATGCCAACTTTTTTACAGTCAAAAATGCCCTTTGGCTACGTTTCATACGGCGGTTTTCACACAATTTTACGTTTCGTTTGATATATAAGAAACTTAATAACATTTGACAACCAATTTAAAATTCGTTACTCTAAATCACGCGGTATTTGTCATTATATTCTACTAACGTTTACGACATTCGAGCCACTTGTCTAGGCCCCCTGGAGTCTACTTGGTGCTAGCAGACTTGAGAGCAATATTTTTTCATTCGAGTCTGAGTTTTATAAATTCAATCGAATAACTCAATTGTTGCATAGGCATATTTAGGAGAGAGCAGTGCTCACCAGTTATAATTTGTGATTCTTGGACTTATTCTTAGACTTACCTATATTTACAGCATATCGTGTTTTTCAGATTAACAAAGAAGAAAAATCTGAAGAAATCAAAAGAGAATGATAGAAAACCGTTACTTAAAAAGGAATCGATACAGGACTTACAACTAGAGCTAGATTTGTCATCCAAAATGTTATAACTAACTGTGATATACAAGTACTTATCATTTTTAAGCAATGTTATTATTGTATAGTTTAATATTCCAAATATATTTATACATAAACGCTTATCGTCTTTTTCTTTCAATTACTGCTTCATTTTATAAGTTTTAATATTGGGTAAATGTTGTCTCTCTTATGGCGGTAACGGAGTACAGACTTCTTCTCTTCGTTTCATATTTATTAGAAAAATTATTTGCCATTATCATGTAAAAAAGTGGTGCATCTGTAATGTGAAATGTCTGTCTACTTATTACTAAGTCCCTAACACTCTCCAGTCACTATCCAATAAAGTGGTAGTAGGTTTTACTGGAGTTGAAAAGGACTTTCTGAGAAAACGCGAAAACTTCAATTGGTCATATTTATTCAAACTTTTT
This sequence comes from Zeuzera pyrina, assembly GCA_907165235.1. Classification (NCBI taxonomy): domain Eukaryota; kingdom Metazoa; phylum Arthropoda; class Insecta; order Lepidoptera; family Cossidae; genus Zeuzera; species Zeuzera pyrina. The sequence continues at coordinate 4,010,500 of OU015639.1, forward strand.
AATTCTCAGCACTTGCACACATAACTTTAACGCACAATTTCTTACCTCAAACTTCCAAAATAGAAAATCTAAAATGCCAACTCACTTCTTCCGTTCTCGCCAAAAAGACTCGGGCAGAGACACGATTGTACCGTGGACGTACTACGTCCATGGATTGTACAGAGAAATTATTTTTCAAATTTCGAAATGTGACGTCACATGTCATTTTTTTCAGACTTCTACTTAAACAGGTAGACGCGTCTTACGCACCGAATTCTGAACAGTTGAATAGGAGTTAATTAACACCAGTGCGTGCGAAATAAAATTCTTTTACTGTTGTACGTCACGCTTACAAAAAATGTTTAAAGATTACAGAATCCATAAATTACTTTCTGTTTACTCTTGTCGTCTTCATATATATTGCTAATAGATTGCTAATTACACTTAAGTTTCAATAAATATTGTTTCTATTAATGTGTGAGGAGAATGATGAGATTTGAGGAAGCGAAAGAGGTGTGTAAGGACCGCGACTCCTGGCGCTCCGTCCTCTCTGACTACCCCGATGGGGATACAGCGTGAAGATATGTTATGTTATGTAAATATTGTTTCTTTATGTGTGTAATGTTTTACTTCGAGGATTGCATAAAAATGTCCGTTTCTGGGAGTAGGGCGGATCTACATCAGTTTATATACTTATAAAGTTTTTAATTATTCCTGTTTAAAAAAAAGTTTGTCCTATAAAATACAGTATTGATGATCTTTGATGTTGATATTTGACCAACTTTCACAACTTGCGTGGGAAAATAATATTTGGAACATTCTAAAGTGTTTTTTTCCTAGACCAGTGTGGAAATATAAGCAGTGGCGTGTACAGGATTTTTTAACGGGGTAGACAGTCAAAATAACAAATGTATAAAAAAAACGACAATTTTAATAATTGCATTTACTAATATGGCAATATTGACGAGCGAGAATGCTACCGTTACTTTAATTTTTCGTAGATTGTTATTTGTTATATGTAGTTAATGCAAGGAAACAAAATATACTATTAGTATGTGCACAACCTGTCGCCACTTAAATGTTTCATAATATTTACAATTAAATTTTCTAGTCACATTACCTGACTAGATATAAATGCAACTCTGGGACACACCTGTCTTTAGTTATAGTTTGTAATTTTTCACTATATGAAAATTTTGAAAACGTTTTTGTAAGCACCATTCTCGCAAACATAAAAATTCCATTCTTTAAAATACAACTGAAATTATCTAGTACAAGCCGTCACTTTACTTCAAATACAAATGTTGTTTAAAAATTTTTAAAATATCTCATAGAGTATCTAATCACTTGCACGAAGAAAATAAATATAGTTTTATGATTCAAGTATAAATCAGTGAACCATAAACAAAACAAAAACGAGTAACACAAAATACAATTTTAGTTTTAAAAGTGTTGAATTTATCAAATGCATTTAACTCTTTAGTATCGCTGTAATGTGCCTCCAAAACACGCACACAAACTTAATTTTTGAGTACAAAATAGCACACATTTGACATTATTTCATGTACTGATGGGTGAAAAGTATACATGTGTGCGTGAATTGTAGGCACCGGACCGACGTGCCTCCGCGGATAAGTTAAGTTTTTTATCGATAGATGGCATGATTGCTAAAAATAACATAGAGTACCGTAAAAAAAATAACATAGAATACCGTAAAGAAATACGATTACAAACAGATGAAGGGCGGAAGAACGAGGATGATAGATGGCGCTATTTTTAAATTTTTAAATTTTAAATTACCTACAATGGTAGATATCAAAATAACTCATTTAAATTGTCAGGGTAGGCAGTGTCTGTGCCTATATGGGATGCACGCCACTGAGTGTAAGAACCTACATAGAATTTATGATAATTCGGCTGTCATTAAACTTGATGCATTTGCAGTTTTATGAAACAGATTTCTTAAAAAAAAACAACAATTTTCAAGACTTAACGCCAATAAAATTCAATAAAAAGTCAGCATATTTTATTACATTTTATTAATGCAGTATAATAAAATTTTGATCATGAAACATTTACATACTTCTACAATGTTTTCATTCGTAAAACAAGTGAAAACTATAAAACATTTTATTATAATTAATATATTGATACCCTAAAACAACAGTGAGATATTATGACTTCAATCAGTCATCTACAATGGAAATTAAAAAAAGGTGCAATAATTTTAAAACACTGAAACCTTCATAACAATTTATAAAAAACGGTTCTATTAAAATGGACACTTCGGAATTATTTTAAAATGAGATTTTATTATGATACTGTTTGTTTTAAGGCAACATTCTATATACTCATTTTAATAAAAATTATCACATTCTCGACTTAATACTCGGCCAAAACATTGCTTAACTGAATTATTTTCAAAATATGCAACCAAAAGGGTCCTTCGTAGTTTTTAGTTAAATATTAATACGTTTTAGTAATAGTAAGGTACAGGTAACATTGATTACAAAAAAAAATTAATAGCTATTAATGAAGTTTTTTTTAATGATGTGACCTTAAAAATACTTTTCGGTTTTAGGTTCTGATTACATTTAGGACATTTTAAAAAGTTAATTTAGTATTTTGTATAAGCTCTGACACTTTTTTTTAAATTTAACATCTGATCATAACCTAGTGACACCTGCAAAGGACAACATTGTAACTCAGTTTTCTGTCATAATATACACGCTAAAATAAAATATAGATTAAAAAACTTTTCAAAATAAATAACAATAATATTGTTCTTTGCAGGTACAGGTAACGGCACAAAAGTCTTGCGGTGACCATTATTGCGCAGAAGTCGAAAATAGGGTATCTTGGGAGAGTTACGGGTCGCGGGGCTGGCATGTGTATCGTTCGTAAGCGCTGATTGGCTCTCCAGTTCATTTCCTAAATTGACCCGACCGGGAATCGAACCCTGAACCTTCCGCGCTTGGGTTGACGCGCGCCATCGAGGTCTTTTCCATTGATATGTGCACAACAATATCCACGCGCAGCTATCTCCTCCACGTTTCGTTCACCGCTAGACTTCCAAACCGATACCTGTTTCAATAGTAAAAAATGGATGTAATATAAAAATGTTTAATGCTATGTAAACTAATTATTGTACAGAAAAAGCTGTACACACCGAGTTACTTTTACGTCAAAATAGAAATCTTTTTTTTTTTAAATGTTTGCGCCTTTGTATTATTAGAAATTTGGACGAGACGAATTTAGGGCTACAGCAGAGTGAGCGAGACAGATGAAATAAACGCAATGGCTACGAACCGTCCTTTCAATAAACCACCTTTACACTGTCAGTTCTTTTGTAAATAACTATATTTTGGACAGACAGAACTAGCACACGATACAGCCTGCACTAAGTACTTCTGTACGGTAGTAGTACATTAAAACGAAAATGTACTTTATCGTCTATAGCGTACGGTTTGTTTTTTTTTGTTCAAATTTGTACGACCATGGTTTAATTTTAATCAATGAATTTTATTATTTTTAATAGTAGTCTATGAAAAATAATGAAATAGAATCAGTCCATGATCCAGTACAAAGTTCTTTCTGATTAATTCTTTTACATATTATATATATACTATAGAATTACGCTATATTTATACTCAGAGTGTAAAGAGTATTAATATACTATTGAACTATGAAAGGATCTAGAAATGTACATGTGACAGTCCTTAGCTATAAAAAACAAGATTTTTATCTTTCTAATAGTTCTCTTTTCTTACAATTTAGTTTGACAATAAATGAATCCTTGTGTTTTGATGTTATCTTGCCTTTTACGTTTTTTTAATATGTGGTCAAAAATCATGGCGCAACTTGCTGTCAAAATTTTAGGTTACCCACGATGACAAAATTTACAGCAAAAGTAACATAAAAAAAGACATCAAAATCGACTCACAAATGGCAGAGAGATCGCGTAACATACATAGAACAACTTAAAAATAACCAGAGGAAATAAGGAGGAAGTGAGAACATCCTTTTATTAAATTTGGTTAAAAGAAAAAAATTATAGTGCATTATTGGCCAAGTATAGCAAGGTTAAATATCCATATGTTAAAAATATTCGAAATAAAGTAACTTATGAAGGAAAAAATCTTACAACAAGCAGTGTCATATCCAAAGAATTCTACATATACTGAAGTAGGTACTCCCTATAGAACAAAGACCCGGCAACCAAAATTTTGAGTGTTTTTAAACAAGTTTGCTGAGGCGGACACACGTTTGATGAATGTTAAATTTAAATACATATTTTTTTATACATTTTTCTAGCGACTGCCTAAAACCATAACATAATTTATGTATTTCCATTCGATACTTTTTTAAGTGTTTCTACTACATTACTTGAGTAAGTTACATAAAATTGGCTATCAGGAAGATAATACAGTTTACTAAATACTGGCTAGAGGATATTTTATTATATGAATTAATATTCCAGTTACAACCATATATGTCGGATTCGGGTGGCGAAGTGAGAGGGTGGGAGTGTGAGGGTAAAGCCTATGCAAAAAACGTTTTTTAGGAGCTTGCTCCTATATAAAAGGTATTTAACACTAATGTGTGTGAAACACTGTTATCTTGTATGCGACATGGTCTTATAGTGTTGTTTTTAGAATTAGAACAAACTTAAATTACTTTCTCTCTTGCTCTTGTGGTCCTCATATATTTACATTACTTTCTAATAACACTTACATAAATATTGTTTGAGTGTTATAAACTTATAATATACTCAGACATTTCACACAGCGCCATCTAGTCCCAAAGTAAGCAGAACAGCGCTTGTTTTATGGGTAGTAGACAACGGATATACTACTTATATACTTTTCTTTTGGTAAATAAATACATATTATACATAAACATCCAAACTCGGGGCGGGAATCGAACCTGCAACCGCCGTTTACTTTCCAACGCTCTTAGCCGTTGCACCACGGAGGTCGTCAAGTGTGTATCATTGTTAATGTTTTAGTTCGAGAATGCTGAAAAATGTTTGTTTCTTGGAATAGGGCAAGTCTACCACAGTTTACATAGAAGTCTTTGTCATATCTAGTGAACTAAATAACAATAATTATATTTACAATAATGTAAGGCATTCGCAGACGACTCCATGTCATCTTGCAAACATTTCCAGAACACCGCATCTGAGGAATAACAATTAAATATCAGAATATTTTTATTCAAATCAATCTTATTAAAATTTAATCTGCCAATGGTGTAAAAAATATGGCACGAAGAAGAACCAGTAATAATTATTTTTAAATGGTTTAATGCAATTGTATTTCATATTTAGCATTGCTTATCTGTTTATGCAAATAAAGAACTCGTTTTGCAAAATAACTGTTTATAAAATGATGTAACTTCAAACTTAATATTTAATAAACTTAATAACGTTTTCCAACAAGAACAAAGTATATATCTATGCATTAAATAACAAATAACTATTTGATAACAAGCTTCAGTGATGGCCAGTGGCAGACTGTCAGACGCAGCGTTGCACGGTGCCGGCGCAGGGACGTTCCACACATATGTATCCCAGCTCACTAGTTTTTGTGTTAACATTAAATTGTGTTAACAATAGCCAAATGCCAATATTGCTAGCCACACTACATCATCACGTGACTGTATTTAAATCCAAAACCTATGTGAATACTATTAAATTACCCCTAACGGTTGGCAATATAAACTTTTAAACTTTCGCGTTGCAGTAAAAAATATCTAAAACCGGGAAATTTACGCGATTACCTTATAATTTACACTTTGCTTGAGACTACGGCCTATGCAACTCGGTCGAAACGTCAAGCCAAAATAAAAGGTTAGCGCCTTAATTTCCCATTTTTATGCATTTTACTAAATCACCCATCAAGTAAATAACAGCATGCAACGTTACTTAAGCTCACTGATCATATAAAACACTATAGCAATGTGACTGATGTTCTCAATGCGTAGTGACACTACTAATGACGAATGTTCTAAATGTCAAATCTCCACATGATTTTATTTTACAATAGTGTGATCAGTGATTACAATGTTTTTTCAAAGATCAGTGAATACAGGATTATCGCTGCTTAATTAATCCTCATAGAATCGTTCTCAAGATATATTTCCGTCTTCAAGAGATCTTTAACTCTATAAATTGTATGGTTTTTTTAATCAATATATGTTTAAATGTTTTAAATAAACTATAATCCTGATTAATAATTTTATATTAAATTATATTAATTTGTTCAATTTAATATATTTTGATTTCATTCATGATAAAGCCCAATAAGTAAAATTAATAAAAAAAAAATCTAGTTTTTGATCAGTATATGCTCTTCTGAATTAAAAAAAAAAAGGTGAGAAATGTAAACGTAAAGGTCAATTAAGTAACCATTAAGCCATAAGCAAGACTACAATTACTATGTTAACAGCTATACGTAATTGACAAAGACAGGAAACAATTTAAACCAATTAGGCCAAAATGAATGAGCCCAAATGAGATTCTAATAGAGGAACTGAACACAAAAAACATTCATTTAGTAATGGCTCATTATTAATACTTGACCTATGACAAAGTTACAATGACAAATTATTTAAATAATAATGTTATATAAATATACACACATAACCAAAGATAAGTCTATGATATTATGTCATTAATCATTACATGTAACAAAGAATTTAAAATATTTTTTTATTTTTTTTGCTACTAAACTTTATTAATAACAAAAAAGGACATACATACGTTATTATTTACAAACTTAAAACATTATCTTAAACAAAAAACTTCCTCAAAGATACTGCTTAGCAAGCTGTCATTGCTTAAGGTGCCCAGCAGTCTGGCAGCATTACCTCTCTCTTTGAATAGCCAAACTGATTCTTTGGCGGAAAAAGCTACCAGCCCGGTGGTCTCCCGAAGCTTCGACTAATCTCTACAAAATCAGAAACCAGTCGCCGGGCTTCGGTGCCGAGGGGCGCAAAGTTTCAAAGGGAGTAAATATGAAACTCTTAAAGAGAGTCGCATAGTTACGCCGCTTCAAGTTCTCGGTAGTGCTGGCCGCGGCACCTTCTGACTTGGAAGTCGCAGGTACATGGGAAACAGTAAGTGTATCGACACAAGTGGCGTCCCACACCAGTGATATTCCAAGTTTGCAAAGAATGACGTCAAACCATCGGGTCTCCTGCCGTCGCTATGCGCAATACCTACAGTCTATGACTGCAGGAACGCCAGCGGCGACAAGGCCTAGTACGTCGACGAGATCACCACAGCGGCAACAGTGAGAAAGGTTAGTCCTGGCCCCCAGACGAAGTGATACTATGAGAGAAAATGTGATATTGTCAATTAAGGTTCCTAAGTTTTTAGAAGGTATTACCTGCAAACAATGTCCTGACTCCTTTTTTTTTAATTTTGTCATTATTTATCTACAAATAGAAATGTTAGTAGTTTTTAATTTTATATTGACATAGAAAATAAAAATAATGTACTACATTTGTACTTTACATATATAAGATATGTAAAGTATTATTATATTCAGATCTTATTATATTCAGATTGCAAACATGTTTTCAATACTATCAACTTCAGAAATATTTGAGATTTTCTCAAATGTAGATGTAGAAGAAAAATATTGATTTACACTGAGCTCATCATCTTGACGCTATACCCTCAGTTATACTCATCCACTCACTCGACTTATACTAACAATTCATTAACTGGACTGTAGAACAAAGCTACAAAAAATATCAAGTCAAGCATTGATTACAGATGAAGATGTCTAGATAAAAGAAATCCTATTCTGAATTAGAAACCACATTGTTTTACATTTATCATTGTTTAATTAGAATTTTGTTATAAATAAGTAGGAGTGCTATTATTTATTGAATGTCGCCATTATTGAGACAAAGATTTTATTTACTTATAAATTATATATTTTATATTTCAATTAAATATTTTATGTACATGTAAAACTGATTTTGTCAAATTCAAATTACAATAAAATTTTGAAAAATTAATCTTATAATTTTTCATTATTTTTTCCTGTATTAAAATGGTCTTAAAGTAAATCTTTGTAAATGATTCTACCTACAAGTTATATTTCTCTCATCCTCTCTTACCTTATTGGTCTTATTGGCTGGTAATGTCCTTGATATCACACACTATAATATAAACATTCAGAATATAGTTCGGGCTGTTACAATTGTAGCAGATAAAAGGTTGCATTTAAGACTGATCATCTACTTACTGGAAAAAAATACTGATGTCTAAGAACGAAGCGCTTCTAGCCTTGACCTCATCTCATCCAGTTCGTTTTCATCAGGTTCATGTACTTCCTCCTCCTTGGATGTGGAAGGAGCACCCACTGCAGTAGGTGGTGCAGGCGCTTCTCCGAGTTTACCTTGTGTCAACTCCCACAGCACCTAATTACCAAAATGATTTATTGTGCAACCATGTAATTTTCATTTTATACTATGTTCAAAGTATTTCACTGTGTTATGTAAATTAAAAACAAAACCGTTTTTCATAATGATGAATGTAATTATGACTGTACTGTATGGACTATACTGTATACATTTTCTTATAAATCCAGATGAAAAAACTTCAATTATCTCTATTTTGTCATGGTTTTGGCATTGCATTTACATTTAATAAGCCATAAAAATATTTTGGAAGTTATTTACCTTATCGACTTCACTCTGCGCTGCCTCTTCCATTTCCTCCTCATCCTCCATAGAGGACATGGTTTCATCCAGCATCTCTTCTATAATTCCAGCTTTCATCATCTCTTTACTGAGTTCCTGCATCGTTTGTGCAATTTCTGGAAGACGAATTAACGCCTGCATTGCCTGCATGACCTGCATAAATATGTGACAGCTGATGTTTGGATAAAGTAAACTTATTCTATCGCTAGATAATTTAAGTTGTCTATACTACACATACATACATATCCTCAACCCTGTATCCGTAGTCAGCATGGAGTGCCAAGCTTTGTGGTCTCTTACACATTTTCTTTTCCTTAAATTTCATTATTCACTTCACCTGTTTTTGACACTTCTATGATTTAATATTCTGGCTATTTGATCATAAGCTAGCCTACACTACAGAATTTCTTCGTCACTCATTCATCAATCATTCTTACAATGTGCCTGAACCATCTATGTCAAAGCATTATTTTCTTCATGTTTACTGATTCCTATCATTTTACATCTCTTCATTGCTTATTTTATCTATGAGGGTGATAACACATATTTCTGGGAGATGATCTGATGCCCCATGTGAACTTCGGGTAAGGATGAACATACCATTAAGCTAAAATACTATTGTAAGTTTTAAATTGAACTTGCCACTTGACACTTGCCTCTGTTGATTTCTGCAGTGATCCAGCAACTCTCAATGTGGCTGTAAAATAAATAGTCAATTACAATTACATACATGGTATATGATGTAGTGAATCATGAAGTAATATAAAACTGACCAAGCTGATTCTTCATCTGCATTTGTACTGAATTGAGGTGGGCCTTGCTAGTATAAATTTTACTGATGGCCTTTCGTGACCTTATGATTTCCTTTGCTAATATTGTACATACTTGTTTGTCGCTCTTCGTTGCTGCCTCTTTTAACGAACGTTTGATTTTCTCTTCTTCGCGTTGTATGGCTGTTAGGAGCAGAATTCGAAAATGAAATAGAAACGAAATTAAAGTAATATTCCTTATTAATGAAATGTACCTCTTATTTGTCTGTCCAAATTATAGCCTTCTTTACGCAGTTTATGTGACCATTCGTTTACCTATAAAAAATACTTTGTTTAGAATTGCTCAAATGTTTATATCATTTAGCACAAACAACATTTTTCATATACCATTTCCTTTGGATTTCTCTCTGGAGATTTACCGAATAAACCCATTTTTGTGTGTTGATAGGCTCTGATATTATATTTTATTACAATATATATTTTTTGAAATATTTACTACGAGAATTCTTGACCAAAACTATAGAATGACATCATTTCATTGTCAATGTCATACATGCAGTGCTACCAACTGTTACATTTGGCAATAGCTAGAAATATATTCCTTGGTAGCTAGCAACTAGCTAGACAATAAACATCTCGCAAAAAGTTGGTGGATTGCCAGATTATTTTATTCAAAAAAGTTGCTAGACTAGTAACAAAATTAATGTTACGTAGGTAGCAGTGTTGCCGATCCGCGGAGAATTTTATAAATATGGGGGAAGAAATTAGGGAATAATATTTATGGGGAATTTCGGGGAATTGAACCTCAACACTTTTTTCAATAAATAAAGATTTTCATTTTAAAAATAAAACTTATTTTCCAAAAAAAAGTTATTTCTAACATTTAAAAACAAATCCAAACATACCTAAACATACCATACATTGTCATATTCTTCTATTGTAGATTTTTTAGAAACTTGCCGTGCATTATTTATAGAACTTGTTACTAATAGTGTTGTTAGATTTGGTTTTAATGTTAAATGATGTAATAAACATAGTAAATCCAAAAATGGCTCAAAAATTTTAATTGAAACCATGAAATAAAGTGTTTGTTCAATGTACAATTTCATACGCAACTATTACCGCAATGTATTAAAACAGCATTAATTTTAATGGATAAAATATAACACAAAACAAGGCAGAACACATGAGTCAGTGGTTTGAATGTAGAAATGCAATGGGGAATGTCCGACTGTTGATACATACTATAGTGCCACGGCCACGTTTAGTTTTTCTTTCAAGACACGATGTCGTACTACGAACTCTCGATAATATTTACGTCATGTGAAAAGTTGCTAGAAAAAGTAGCTAAAAAATGTTGCCACAAGTTTCATTAAATTGTAGATGTCTGACACCAAAAAATAGCTACAACTAGCTATAAAATTGCTAAGTTGGCATCACTGCATACATGATAGAATGGAACGTAAATTGTGTGCTGCCCTTGGCGCACGCCTAACTTTTACGTTGACTTTACGCATGTTTCTTGCCAAATATTTACACAACTGTTGTTAAAGTCGAAAATGCATTATCATTCATAATTACTGTTTTTAATCTACGATGTAACAGAAGCAGCCTTATTAATTCGTTTTTAGTTAGCTCACAAGATTTTAACCCGTGAAATGAAAAGTAGGCCGTCATCCTGACTTTGACATCTAAAATTGCCCGCACCGTAGATAAAAAAACTATGCCAAGCAGTCCATCTCAATCACACAAGAAAGACTGGAATTTTTGGCGGGAACAGGAGAAGTGAGGTTGCCATTTTATTTAGATTTTGTATTTTTTACAGTTTTAAGACCTAAAGTACAAAAGTGGTAGTATATTGTGTTTTAAAGTTCTGTGTAAGTGAAAAGAATGGAGTAGGTCTAAATAAACGTGTGTAGCATAAGTTCTCGTGCTCTACCAAGAAATTCCTTATAACTTCAGCAAAGCCTACTATCGCTTTTCTGGAGAAGTTTTACTTATTAATGCGTGACATTGGTAAATGCGCTTATCTGTGCGCCACGCCATAACAAAAAAAAAAGAGACTAACTTATTTTTATGCAACAAAGAACAAATTTGTGTTATGCAACTTAGAACAGTGTCAAAGCTATAGTATTTGCTGTCCTTTAGCGCGTGGCAGTTTTTCAAGGCTGCACAATAATTGTGCTAAACAACACAAGTATAAAACTAAATATTCTCGTTTGTGTTTGACCTACCAGCCTTATAATACCACTTACTACCCCATACGATATAAAATATAAATTAAGTGAAAGGAAATAAGCGTAGAAAATTATTTTGTTCAACTTAATTTTTCGCAGCATTTTATAATTTAAAAGTACTCTACCTTACATGCCTTGTACACCTTTTATGCCTCTTCAAAATTCTGTTCTGGAATATTGATACATGAAATAGATTCGTCAATTTTATAAAAAAATGATTTCTTAAATATTTCATTTGCCGATGAAACAAAATAGTAAGTATTTAACTTTTAACACAAGTTTCGATTCAAAGATATGCTCTGAATTTTCTATACGAATGCCGTCTTTCGTTTATCTGATTTATGAAATATAATGTAAAGCATAGTGATGGAGTCCCGCCTTCGATGTTCTACTCGAAGGAACCTCAACACTAGGGTGGACTGTATGTTCAAAATAAAAGGCGTGGCGAAACAGTAAAGCAGCTTGTATCTTAGAGTATACATTAAGCTAGTCATAGAGCGCGCGTAAGCGAGTATGAACAACACCAAAATTGCAAAGCCGCCGTCATTTGTCACGAACGGTCACGCGTTTTGATTGTTTTTCTCGCTATTATTTGTTTATTATTAAGTGAGCATGGTGAAACGTGTAGTGCTGAGCTGTATAAACGACTCACAGAAGCAAACTAAAAAGAAAAATGATATTTCTTTTCATCGGTAAGTATTCATTTGATAAGAAAACGCAGATTTTACATAATTAGTTATGGTGAGAAAGAATGTTGCGGGAAGCGCGCGGGCGGGTCAACACAGCGCGTGCTTCCGCGTCCGGCACTTCTTCTTTCACTGCATTAGAACTAGTGTTGTAACATTGCACTCGATTTTATTACTATTACTAACCCCTAATGATAATCGTGTAAAATAAAACTATAATTTAAATACGGCTACATAGGTATTATATCATTATTTCAGATTTCCTAAAAACCGTGAATTGGCAAACGAATGGGTGACAGCAATAAAAAGAACCGACTGGGAGATTTTTTTTTTGTGCCTACATGAGCATATATTTCAGCAATCCCCTAACAGTAACCACTTGGTTCATTTATTACTCAAAAATACATAGACATTAGATTAAAATATATCATCAGAAAAACTAATATATGAATAAAACTAAAAGAAAATTTTATAATAAAATAATACTTTTTAAGAAGCAAGAACATATTAAAATATTGCAGATCTATATTTTTTGTTTTATTGATTACCTACTCAATGTTACTACTTATATTAAATCAATCTATAGATATTGTCCATCGCTTGAGACGATAATTGTGTTGTGGCACATCACTAATTTGGTGCTATCTGTAACTGTGTATGTATAGAACATCTGCTTATTCTGCTTACGTTCGGCACAACCGAAATGAAGGATAGCCGCGCTCTATAGCTTATTTATTTTATACTCTAAGAGCTTGTATGTTCTTCACGACCAGTTTACATAATATATACATGTGGCGTGTAATGGGTGAGCCCTTAGTCGAATTCTTCTTAGTATTCTTCTTGAAAGGACCACCTGACTGGTCCTGGAGGTCAGCGGGGTCAGTGGCGGCTCGCTTTTATATCATTCCGCGTAAACAAAGTTGGCCACATATGGATAATAAACGGACTTATATATTATACTTATATATATGCTCCTTGCGGCCTTATAATTAGCCAACCGACGTTCGAGTCTTCTGCTACCCCCTTCTGAGGTGCACAGGTACTCGATTGAGTTTTGCGTATTCTTTCCGAGAGTTTCTTCTCGGGCTGTATCTACGGTCCCGGTTACTTTCAAGTGCTGGTGCACTTACGGAGGTTTCCTTTCGTTAAGGGCTTCCACGGCGGTCCTTCCTTTCTGCCTTTCTGCCTTCCTTTTTGCAGTCCTATGGGCGTGGCAGTAGGAACTCACGCGGCGTGGCCTTTAGTGTGGCATCTGGTGGTCTTGCATGAAGAGGAGCTATGTTCCGAAGCCATGGATGTGGACTGTTGTCCGCCCTCTCAAACAGGTGTCGGGTCAGGTGGCGAACGAACTCCTCTACTGGCTAGATCTTAAGGTTTTCGGCGATTATGTCATTTCTGACATACCGCGCGGCTCCCACTACCTGCCTCAGCGCTATGTTTTGCTGCACCTGTAAGCGCCCGCGCTGCCAGGGTGAGCACAGCGCAAAGCAATCAGGGGCGGCATAAGTTAGTCTAGACCGTATGTAGGACTTGTATACCCCTATCTTTGTCCTTATGGGTAATCTCGAAGATAGAACAGGTCGCAGCAGCGCTCTTGCAGTGCGCGCAGTGTTAATTGCACTGTTCGCCTGCGGCACCATGTTCAGCGACCTGTCGATGAGGCATTCTAGATATTTAACGACGGGGTTCCAAGTGATACCCTCCCCGAAGAGGGTCAGTTCCCGCTTTGGTCTGCGACCCGTACCCACAGACAGCGCAGCAGTCTTCTGCACGTTGACCGCCGTCCTCCATCTGTTGCACCAGTCAGGCAGCAGGTCCAGCAGTCTCTGCATCCTTGCCACGGCTAATTCGGGTGATCTGGAAGAGGCGAAGTAGGCGCTGTCGTCAGCGTAAAGGACTAGCGTGACGTCCCTTTCTCCGTCTCTTAGATGTCCATCTAGCGTTGGGATATCGTTGGTGTACAAGGCGTACAGTAGCGGGGACAAGCAGCTTCCGTGCGGCACCCCCGCCTGTATTCGCTGGTCGCTGGACGTAGCCTCCTCCATAACTACGAAGAAGCTCCTGTCCTGCAGATATTTCGCAATGATTTTACAGATCATCGGTGGGATCTCTGTTTCGAGCAGCTTGGCCACGAGTGCCTGGTGCCACACACGGTCGAACGCTTTCTCCATGTCCAAGAAGACCCCAACCGTGTATCTCCCACAGTTCTTCTCAGTGGCTAAGTGGTGCAGCACTCTGGCAAGCTGTAGGGTAGTGGAGTGCCCACTGCGGAAGCCGAACTGTTCGTTCTTCAAGTGCACATGAGGAGCTATTCTTTTTAAAAGAAGTCTTTCAAAGATCTTCGCCAGGTGGGGCAGCAGCGTGATGGGTCTATAATTACCCGGTATGAATCTGTCCTTTCCCGGTTTGGACAGGCAAATTACCCGTCCCCTCTTTCACAACTCAGGAAAGTGGCCTGTGCGTAGGATGCCATTGAAAAGCCTAGTTAGAGAAACTAGGGCTTTCGGTGGAAGCAGTCTGATAGCCATCGATGGTATCCCATCTGGCCCTGGGGCTTTATTCCTCAGGTAGTGGGACGCCATCTTGGCTGTTTCCGTAGGGGAGATGAAAAGGTTCCCCTCCAGCGGTGGAATTAGTGAGGCCAAGAATCCCTCCACTCTGCTCTGTACCTCCCTATGGTGTTCTGATGTTCTTGGGTCGCTGGAGTTGGCTGGGTTAGGGGTGAACACCCTTGCCAGATGCTCAGCCAATAGCTCCGCCTGCTCTTTGGCCGCATAAATCCTTTGGCCTGAGTGGTCGACCAATGGGCTCCTGGGCGGTCTCTTGTTTTGAAGTTGTCGGTTGAGTTTGAAGAGGTTGGCCGGTTTCTCACCAGCCCAATCGATGTGGTCCTCCCATAAAGCATTCCGATGGGCTCTGGCTCCCTCTGCCAACTACCTCGACACCTTGTTCAGCTCCGCTTTTACACGGGGGCATCTCGTCCTGCACCACAGACGATTCAACGCCCTCTTCCTTGTCAGAGTCACTTGGAGGTATCTGGGAAGGTCGAACCTTCTATGTTGTTGGAAGACCGCTGTAGTGGTGGCCTAATCCTTGGCTTTCCGCATAGCGGATGTAATAGCTATTGCAGCCTCCTCCACCTCTCCGACTTCGTTTAAGCCCTGTCCTAACGTTAGGTGCACGAGTGATTTGCAGAACTTTTGCCAATCGACTCGGTTACCCAACCGTCGTGTCGGTGTGCCGATATTGTGGCGCAACACGACGAGTATGGGAATATGTTGGGTGTTCGTGTAGTACAGGGCCTCCACGCTCACCGGGCGCCTTAGACCCTTGTACATGACAATGTCCAGGACGTCTGGGCTATATTGCGCGCAAGAGGGGAAATGTGTTGGAGATGTAGATCCCAGGACTTCGAAGCCTATTGTCTCCGCATTGTTTTGAAGCCGGCGTCCCACGTTGTTTATCGTCCTGGAATGCCACGCTGTGTGTTTTGCGTTAAGGTCTCCCAGAACTAGCTTTGGCCTCTCTTCACCGAAGATAACCTGCATGTCCCTTGATGTATATTCATAATTTGGGAGACGGTAAGCCGCATATACTTCGAGCTCTTCAACCACCTCCATCCACACACGTACGCCCGTAGTGAGAACATACATGAGCCTGACCAGAACCGCCGTCCCCCTAAACGGAGCGCCCCGGTCGGAGACGTCATCATCTCGGTATGTGTGGTAGTTTGGAAGGTGGAATCTTTGATGCTTAGCTAGCTTGGTTCCCCCAACAGAATTAGATGGGCATCCTGTGTTTGCGCCAGGACTCGTAACCCATATGGACCATATGGGTTTTAATGCCCCCTAGGTTCCAATATATGATTCACAGCGCCATATATTTTGCAACGAAATTAGTCCTTTGAGTATGATTGGGCGCATGTCGCCGCCCACAATTAGTGTCTGGTACATCTTGCATGATTTCTGCAAAAATTCGCACGGGTTCAATCGTTTCGGTGGACGCTGTTACCGATGCGGCTGTTGGAGCATCTTTTAGGGGTCTCATGTATAGGCTATCCCTCGCTTGTCCCGTGGGTGCCTTTCTTTGTTGGTGGGTGACCCCGATGGGAGTAGGGTTACTCACCGCTATCGTCTGAGGGAGGGACTAAGGGTTGTTCCCTTAGTTGTCCTTGTGGTTGCCGTGCCATCCCTTGAGGCAGTTTTGTCTTCCTGCGCTTGCGGCGCTCCTTCTTTGGGGGCAGCTTTCTTGCCTCTTTCTGTGGGCGGGTTAGCTTCAGGAGCTAACGTGGTAGGCTTCTGCTGTTTAATAGCCACGTCTGCAGTTAATGATGGTTGGCCTCTGGGTCATGGGTCTGGGCATGTATTTGTACCCGTACCTCTTCAATGACCTTAAGTGGTGGGTCTCTCTTAGGGGGGAGAGGGACACCGCTTACTACCTTAGGCGATAGTGGCGGGACCACCTTCTCGTCTTTCTTCCTGGCTCCTTTTCTGAATATTTTTCACCTTCTATCATTGCTCGTGTGTTGGCCCCCGCAATTGACGCATGTTGGGGGGTCTGTCCTAGGTCGGGGGCACTCCGCCGCCAAATGCTTTCCTCCGCACCGGACACACTTAATGGGTCTATAGCAATTGGCTGATGCATGTCCAAAGGCTTGACACCTGTGGCATTGGGACGGCCTTTTCCGGCCTCTCCACGCCTCAACCACTATCCCTGCAGCATCTCGTTCAGCATCTCGTTGACACTGTATAAACGGGGTAAATCTTCTCTCTCTACGTGGGCCAATTCCACAAAATAGGTAGCAGACGGTCTGCCTCTTCTAGGCGGGATAGCCCGGACGTGTTTGGGATCAAATCCGTGGCTTTGCAGCTCACTAGTTATAGCCGACACAGGGGCGTCCGGTGGTAAGCCATGGATTGCTACCTTAATTGGTAGCTCCGCCTGCATCGCATACATGTAAAAATGTATGATGGGATCTGCTTTTGCTGCCTCGACAAAGTGCCTCTGGACGATCCTAAACTAGTCATCCTAGCGGGCAAGGAATCTGAATCCCAATCCAAAGGGTCTTGCGTTGGCTTGGTGTCCTATTTTCCTCCTGAGTTCGTCCAAATGTTGAGGCCAGTTGGGGAGTTTGTCTACCACTATGGGCAGACAGGTCCTGGCTGGCCTGGCAGGGCTGGCTGGCTGGTGCTCCTTGAGCATTATTGGCGCTCGTAGGCAGGGGTTGACTTCTTGCTGGAGCTGCCTGGGTGGCTGTAACTTCAGCATATGTCGTAGGAGTAGAACTGGCCGGCGGGCCTCCCGAGGGGGCACCGATCCTTGATGGGCTTCTCTTATTCCCCCCACGTCTGAACCCAGCGCGGCGTACGAAGTTAGGTCTTCTTGGCGTGGTGGTGAGTGGTGCGCCAGATGATCACTGGAGGCCTCCCTCATCTCCATCTCTTGTGGGGAGGCGATGGCTGTCAGCTCCTGTGATGTCATCGATTTTGGCAATGAGGGGAGCGAGGAGGATGTCGAAGGCGATGGAGACGCCGATAGTGGGAGTATCCTGCTAGAGGGCAATCCCGATATGGCTTCAGCGGCTCCATGACCTCCAACCGCTACCCACCAGGTTGGCTGTAGGTCTACCGCCAATGTCGTCTGCTGCGGCGATGGCGTTGGCCCCATTCTGGAGCGCTTATCCTCCCCACCTTCCTCTTCAAAGGATGGGCAGTGGATATAGGTATCATCTTTCCTTGGTAGCTGAGTCGGTCTGTCGGGCTGTACTTCCCTGGGGTCTAGATCCCCTCCCGGACGGGAAATATTTTCCCTGGAGACGATGTACCCACTGGGTGCCTCTGCGGCCGACCTCCTACTAGGGTTGCTGGTTAGAGGGGTAATATCCCCGGTAAGGATGTCTCGTTGGACCGCCGAGGTACGGTTGCCGGACCTCGAGCGGAGCGTTGTACTCGTCGAACTTGTCGCTGCTCCATAGTGACTGCTAACTTAATCTAGGGTATCAACGTCCTATCGCACTAGTACACTACACTAAACTATCTAACACTAACACTAACACAAATAAGGCGTCTATGTCGCTAATTGCGTCCGTGTCGCGTTATTGTAGCACACTAGCACTCGGTATTTACACGCGAATTTTGCATCCTCCGTTACCTCTATCAAGCCCTCGGCGCGTGCAACCACACCGCGTGAGACCCATTAGGAGGGAGGCCCAGCGAAGCGCCTGCGAGAGGGTTGACGGAGGAGTACAGTTAAGTATGCATCTACACACGGCGGAAAACGCGTCCTTTTTAAAAATAAAAAGGTTTACTTTCCGATATCATTGCCAAGATGTTCGTCACGACTTATTGTCACACTCGCCCTGAGAAGGGCGGTCATAATTCGAAAGCTTTATGGATCGACCTGAAACTTCGTACTCGGAGTTTTTTGGGGTCGCTGATTACGAATCCGTTGTTAGAATTACGAAATTCAAAATGGCGGATCCAATATGGCGTCGTTTTTGTGTCCATAATTCGAAAACTTGATGGATCGATCGGAAACCTTGTACTCGGGGGTTTTCGGGGTCGCTGATTATGAATCCGTCATCAGAATTACGAAATTCAAAATAGCGGATCCAATATGGTGTCATGCAAAGAATTCCAGTTTTTTCGTGTATCTTTTCTTTTGGATAATTTCTGTTATACTAAATAAATGTACTAAAACAAACATTTTTCAAATTTTCACAAAAATTTTTATTAAAATTGAAAATTATAGGTTATACGCGAAACTAGAGTTTCGAATTGTATTATAACTTGTACAAGTATTTAACAAACATGCACTCTAATATTCCTTGCTTCCTCGTTTAAAAATTTATTTTTGAATATTTATAGCTATGACGATTACTTTTGGTTCAGTTTATAGTACTCTATGTAAATATGGAATGTCTGCCTAGTGCGCGCGTACACACACACACACACACACACAAAAGTATACATCGAAATTCTACAGAAAGTTACGTTCCTACTGTAAGTAGATCCCCTATTTACTGTATAGGCCCCCCCTCTTTTCTCCCTTTCTCTCTTTGTCTTATTCTCCTTCTTTCTAGTTTTATACATATGTAGTTCCCACTTTCTCTTTCGATGCTTTTTTTCTATTAATTTTAGTATTTTCACGCTTCCTTTCTTTAACTTTTTATTAATCGTTATATTTGCGTTATCGAATATTCAATTTCTTTCATACAAAAAGTTGCATAAAAACTAAAGTAGCAGAAAGTAGCAGCTAAATCTTGTTTTATTCAGTAACTTATACTTTTCTGAGTAACCTCTAATAGGTTTTAAGGCAGCATACAATGGCCTTTTGTTACTATATGGTTTGAAAACTCAAATTTTATATAAAAAAATACGAAAAATATGTCCTCATATTTCTACTGCTAAAAATTTTTTGTTAAGGTATTGATATTTACTAAAGTTTTTATGTATTTTAATAACCTTTAGGCGCAGATTCCATTTGATTTTGTTAGATTTCCTTTACTCCAAGAACTTTCACACGAGTATAACTTTCCCTGTGTATCTACAATGATATGATGTTTGGGCGAAGGCCACGATGCGACTGAGAGAAAAGAGGGGACTTATTTATATTATAGGACGTTACTACGAACGGTTTTCACTTCTTGGAAGATTACTTCAGCCAACTCACCAATGAAAAAATCTAGAAACTTTTTTTTTCGAGTTTTGGCCGCACAGTGCGGCGTGGTGGGAGCGAGACACAGTATATCGCGTGGCGCCACCTAGTGGTGGGAAGTAAATAATTTGTTCGATTGATTCATTGATTCATTAGCCAACCTCGGGTCCTTCTTGCAGCCTCTTACGTGGCCACGGAGAAACTGCTTGGAGGGTCTTCCTCATTGCGGTGGCCATCATCCGCCTCCCGCTACGACGGGAGGGTCACTGGGCGTTGTTGTATCCCTAAGGTATCCTCGGCTAACTCGGCGAGCCCTATTGGGTCGCCGCTGAACTTAGGAGTGATTTTTGAGCTCTTCAGTCGCTTTGGCTATCCCTTTCAGGATTGCCGGGAGTGGATCCTCTCGTCGGAGGACGGCCTCAATCACTTCTTTAAAAGCCTCTAGGGCGGTTTTAATTTCGGTCTCCACGTCTTGACGTTTGGTTGCCGGCAGCTGTGTCGACCGTCTTGCATTAGTAGATGCGGCTGCAATCTCCTCTTGTGTCTTCTTTTCTTAAGGCTTCATTTTCTTCGTTTTAGGCCTCCTCTTTTTGAGGGGCGGCCTCTCAGCGGGAGGCGTTGGCCCGCCTCTGGGGATGATTGCATTGGCGGGGGCCATTAAGTTGGCTTCCACGTGCTCCTCGACGTCCGTACGGGCGGGGGGCTTCATTTTGATCGTTGGCCGTGTAGCCGCCAAGGTCCCAGCTTTTGTGTTTCGGAGTTCTTGGTGGCGTACTGTGCATGTGGGGCTGTTCACCGTATGCGCCTCCCCGCAGTTGGCCCAGGTTGGTGGTTCTTCACGCGGGCGTGGACACTCCTTCGCTGCATGGGAGCCTCCACAGCGGACGCAGGCGAGTTCTCGGTGGCAGTTGTGCGAGGAGTGACGAAAGCCCTGGCAGCGATGGCATTGGGCCACTCCTCGCTTGCCTCTCCACGCTTCGATTGTGACCCCCGGCACACACATGAGTTGTGCCCTCACGTAGTATATTGCCGGGGTTGTCTGGGGTCCGCGTCTCACCTCCGCGAAGAAGATACAGCCAGGTCTGCCTCCTCGTGCGCGGATGGCGCGCACGTAGTACGCCTCGAATCCTAGGCTGCATAGTTCTTGTCTTAGGGCTTCTGGGTCGGCGTCAGCGGGGATGCCTCGTATCGCAATTTTAAGGTTACGCTGGTTCTGTAACGAGTACATGAACCAGTTTATCCCTTCGGCCTCGTGTTCTATCAGGTACCTTTGAAGTACCCGGAATTCGTTGTCGTCTGTCGGGAGAAACCTGAATCCGTTCCCGTAGGGACGGACATTCGGTGGTCTACCGAGGATCTCCCTTAGGGCCTTCAAGTGTGTCCCCCAGTCCGGTAGGGTTTTAACAACAATCGGCGGATGCCGAGTTTTCTTACTATTTTCGATCGGCTTATCCGTTGCCGAGGGAGTCGTCGAGTAGACGGCCTGCGCACTGCTAGGCTGCTGGATGCCGGCTACCGAGGCGTAAGAGCTCCCCGGCGGCATATGTCGTGGCTTCACTTGTTGTGGTCTTGGGAGTCGATGCACGAGCCCTTAACCTGGGGTTGCGCTAAGGGTCGGGTATGCAGATTCTTGGTACAGGAATATCCAACTTTTCCGGGCTGATCTCTTTCCTCTTGGAAGCGCGTACCTCGCTTCTTGTGGAGGCGTCGGTTTCTTCGTCAGAGGACATCATTTGATCTTGGGCTTCGGCTGAGGTTGAGGAGATCGATGAAAAGGACTTCATCAATTCTACGAACTCAGCGGTAAGGTCGGAGGCTATCATTCTCCCGACTGCGGCGGCATCCAAGTTTATCCTCCTCCACTGAGGTGAAGCTTCCGGTGAGGCAGACCGAGGCGCCACGTAGCGGATGTCGAATGACACTGGGCTCGGTGGCGCCGGTGCGGACGAGTACGAAGGCTGCGTAGGTGGTGGCGCCGCTGCGGATGAATGCGGAGGCTGCGTCGACGGTGACGCCCTGCTACGGATGTGGCCGGCACTAAACGCCGGTAGCGCCATTTCGGAGGTTTCTTGAACTTCCGCCGCTTTCGATTTCCTTACGGAATCACGCTTTCGCGGGTCTCGACGCGTGGCGCTCTGAAAAGGGCGGTTTTCGTAGCCCTGAAAAGGGCTGTTGGAGTCACGTTCGTCGCCACTCATCGTGGGAGATCTCGAGGAGACACGCCGGCACCGCGTCCACTAGGCGTCGGTCCGTACGGCCGGACACCGAACCCCCTTCCCCGGTGATTCCCGCTGGTGGGAGGCCGGGGTCGGACGGGACGGCGTGGGCCGAACCGAACACCTAGGACGCACACGGGATTAGGTACTCCCCGCTACGCTCCACGACGATGACGACAACGGAGCGCGGTGGTATATTCAGAGGTCTATGTGAATGATAGCCGCTGAATGACCGAGAGTGAGCGAGAGGTCCGAGCGATGAGCGTAGGCAGCACTAGCCAACCACAAGCACGCATCGCGCTAGGCCCGGTAGGCAATACCGATGCGAGAGCCGCGGACCTCTGCACCTGAGACGTCAATATATCTCTCTCTCAGTTTTCCTTTATGTTTACATTATTTACTTAATAAACACTCATTCCATAAGTTTATTTCGAATTAAAATTACTACAATGAATATTCTTACAACTATGAATCGGTATAAATGTAAAATAAGCGCGTAAATTACCAATATATTTCCCTTTCAACTTTAGTATACTAAAACATGAAAACAATGGAGAGATATAAAATAAAACCAACTATGGGAAATAAAACTAAATAAACAATCATTTAAACAATTTAAATCTATTCAATAATTTCTACATGATTCTCGCTGTCCGCCACACATAGATTAATACTTTACTGGCTCAGAAAAGTTACAGTAACAATAACAGAAGTTACGTGTTAGGCTGATGGTCTTGTTGCCCATGCCTTAAGAAATATAAAAAAAAATTACAAATTGGTTTTCCAGTTTAGTGAAAAATATTTTCATATTTTATTTACACTATTTAAATGTGATTATATAGCATAAGTTTTTTTTAGAATATCAACGGCTCTCAATCAAAAAAAGGTAAGGATGTAATTCGTATATAACAAAAGTCTATACATAATACTGGCCGGGTATTTATGCTCTTCATAGTTACCAAACGGTCTGTGTCTCAGTTCATCGAATGTATTTTATTTATATAGTTTCACCCATAATAACTGAAATAAACTTACTTATTTAGTTCTAAGTTTTTTATCGAAAATTAAAAGAACCCCTATCTAATCCCCTCTTTAATTCTGAATTACATAGATAAATTTGCTTCCATGCTGATTTGAGAGAGATGAAAAGTAATGATAATATGCAAGCGTCTTATTTTCGCGTCTCGTGATAGTGGGCTAAGTTACTGGAGTCATTTTAGCCAACTTATGTTGGCATTGGGCTAGTAACCTACCAGAGTATATGGTTCATATATAGTTCTCCATTGCCATTAGTGTAATCCATGTACAATAACATGATATCTGAACCCGGTGACACAAACTACACAAAGTCGTTGTCTCTGTGACACAATAAAGTCGCATCAGGGTGTTCAGGTCCTATATTATAGAGCTGTAATGTATATATGTATATATTATATTATAATGTCAAAAGCATAAGTGTAGCGAAAATGTATGAGAAAAATGAAGATTTGAAGAAGCGAAAGAAATACGCAAGTACTGCAACGCTCGGCGCTCCGTCCTCTCTGACTACACCATTAGGGATACAGCGTAAAGATATCTGAAAGATAAAGATAATATATAAGTAAGGATATGTATGTATGTACATAATTATTATTATATTGATATTTATATCGTGTTAAGGGTCGGCACACCTAAATCGCCCCCGAGGAGGCTTGACATTCGGAGTTTAGGTGATAGTAAACATATAAATTTCTAAACAAAATAAATACCACTTACTGCTCTGTGAAATGGAAAAATTACAATAATATTTTATAGTGACAACAGAAAAAAATCATACTGACTACTGTGATTTAATAAGAGTCATAAAAACAACAAAACATAATTATATCAAATTTGTAGTAAAATATCAAGCAACAATGTAATTAATTCAGTTTTCTAATACAATTTGCAGTTTTTTTGCAATAGGTTATCAAATATACCACATTTTTATGCATGATTTTTTCATACAAATTAGTATGGATGGGCAAGCAATCGCCAAACGTCATCCTATGCTATTGTGAACTCTAGGCTTCCTCCTTCAATTGCCCGTGGGCTGTCAAGGTGATTGGTTGCATCTTTTCATTTTAAAAATTCCGCGATCTCTGTGTGTACAAATACAAAAATTCACTGTAGAGGTACTGCTGGTTTTAGTAGGTAGTTCTTATGAAAAGTGATAAGATGATCAAAAACGTTCCAACCATTACAAACAAGATAGGAAGCCTTTGTTTTGATTATTTATTGGAGTTTACTCCTTTACAAGTTTTCTAAGATTTGTAGATAAAATTACTAATTCTGTAGCTCCATTATATATATCCAATTTTTTTCTCTTTATTTATTCATATACCTCAAAGTAAAATAGCTGTGGCAGACGAACAGGACGAAATTATCTATGCGCTTTCTGCTATTTGGATACAGAACTCTTACAACAAAATAAAGTTATAATTGTTTTGTATCTCTGTTTCATTTTAATTAATACGTACGTAATTCCTACTACATTAAATTTTTTCTAAAATGTAATTATGATTATAATGTATTATATCTAAATACATAATGCTGAGATACAAGTACGACAACTGTGGTTCCACTGTGTAGTGTGCATAGCCTCTTTAGCGGAATTGTGCCTACTTTTAACCAGGCCTGGGGACCCGAGCCTTAACAAAATCTTTTTTAATTTCAAGTAGGTACATAAGATTACTTAACATTTTTAACAACAACTTATCTGTTTACATCTTTCTTTTGAGTTTTAAAAACAATCTCATTGGCTAAAATTTTGTGTTGCCATAATTTGGCGACTTCTACCTGAGTACAACAGAAATCTTTAATTGTATTTAATCTTTTTATTCATGTTTCTAGCTAATAGAATTTTGTGGTAAGTTGAATATGATGTAGTAAAAATTGAACTTGTACAACTTTCTTGTTGGTTCTTCGCAAGGGCGTCGCCAACTTATGACTAAGGGGGGGGGCAATGGGACAATATTATGGAGGATAAAAAATATGAACGCCGAGAGCATGAAGCCTTACACTTTGGAAGTCTTTGCCTCGATGACGATTGTAATAAGAACGGTTCTAATATCAATGTATAAAACTTCACAAGCCCTCGACAGCACAATAACTAAATCAAACTTTTAAACACAGTAATAATTATTTATTTTAACAAATGTAATATATAAATAAAACATAACCTGTGGGGATTTTTTGCAAAACTTTCAACCACTTTATCATTAAAATTATTTAGGTTTTTATTTATTATAGCTCTGTGTACACTCATCATGGCCAGACCATTAAGGCGATCTTCTGCCATGGTGCTTCTTAGCCATGTTTTTAGTCTTCTGAGGCTGCTAAAGGATCGCTCTACTGTACAGGTCGTGCATGGTAAAGCGATCATAATTTCGCGATCAAAAAAAGCGATCAAAAATAAAAATTTCGCTTTGCGGCTAGCTACATTTGATCTCTAGGGAGGGGGGGGGGCAACTGCCCCCCTTGGCCCCCTTGGCGACGCCCTTGGTTCTTCGCATCGAAGGTTCTCTGAATTAATGATAAATTTGTTTTCATTCAAATATAAATATATTGGATTTTTGGATATCTGTGCAATAATTAATCCTGTTTTTTTTACTTCTCTGATGGTAAAGGTTTCATTCAAATATTTAGGATTTTTTGGAAATTTGTGAAATAATTAATCCCATATTTTCTTACTTCTCCGATTGTAAATTTGTTTTCATTTAAATATTTTGGGTTTTTGGGAATTGTCAGTAATTATTCTTAATAATTAATCTGATGTTTTTTTACTTCTGATATCTTAAAGATGTATGTGTAGATATTTAATATTGCACTTATATCAACAAAGGTCATTGGCAGATAACATTTATTGTTTGTCAATACATTATAAGGATGTTATTATTAAACATTTTACTTATAAATACGAAGTTTCCTTGAATTCAAACATGTATTTCGATGATTTTATTTTAATAATTTAACTCTTAATACGAGACAGGTACATAAATACAAAAAAGATTAAAATTAAAAAAAAAGATTATCGGGAAACATTCTTCAAATAAATTAATTAGTATCATTTAAAAAGACTAGTTTTACCCTCGCAGACGGTATAAGCAATGAAGAGATATGCAATATGGCAAGGTTGGACAACATTGTTCTTGTGAAAATTAAGGAATGCTAAGATGATTCTGGCATATAGAAAGAATGGCCTATGAAGGATTGACATAGAAAATCTACAGAACAAAAGTAAATGGCAATAAAGATAAGGAAGACCAAGGCTGCCTTATGAAGATAAAATAGCCAGTGTTACCTAACGAAAATGTCAAAAGCACTCGCATACCCAGGCAAAAGTGTGTGAGGAGAATGATGAGATTTGAGTAGGCGAAAGGAGTATGTAAGGACCGCAACGCTTGGCGCTCCATCCTCTCACTACCCCATTAGGGATACAGGTTGAGGCTATAATGATGTGCATAGGTTAAAAAGAATAGAAGTACCATAGTTGGGACTGAAATACTTTTCAGTCCACTTGATCATTCTTTTTTATCGCCTAAACTATTCAATCAAAAATTTTAAATAAGTCATGGAATTTATTTATTCATTTAGAATTCATTTAGGATATCATTACAACCAAAGAGACAACAACTTTGCAAAATATATATTAAAGTTCTAAGTGCTACAAATCTTCAAAAACCATGAATCTCCAAAATTGCTGTGTGCATATTGAACTCGCACTACAATATTGAAAAGAAAATTTTTGTTAAATTTAACAGACAATGGAAACTCAAAATAATTGTCTAGGATTGAATGTCATATAATGAAGAGATGCATAAAGGATGTGGATAAATAATAATCAGTACATGAAAACATGTTATATCTTAGCTAATACTGATTGATTATGCCTATATTTTGCTCTGATATGGAAAGTACAAATTCCATCATTACTTCTTTTATAAAAATGTACTCGTTCATCATCATAATCAACTATGATTATGCAAAACCTTGTAACCTTACTATGTAAAAATTTAATATAATTGAAATAAATGCTCTGTAAATACTAAGCAAGGATTTCAAAACTACTCAACTATACCTGATTTAAAGCACTGGATACTCAGATACTATCTTGGGATTTACTATTTTATACCAATCATGACTATTTTTTTCCTACCTATTATTTATTACTAGTTTTGCCCGCGATTTCGTTCGCGCGAAATTCAAAAACACAATAGCTGGCACGGCCATCTTCAAAAAATTAAAAAAGGGATATGGCAAAATAATGTGCTCGTTATGTGCTAATTATGTGCCCAAGTCAATATTTTTGTGCTCTCTAATTAACGCGGCAAATCACTCTTGCTAATTCGCCGTGCCAGCTATCGGAAAGCTAGCACGGCCCATCTCCTAGCGAGGCTAAATTTGACTTTGAAAAAAAAAACAACCACCGTAAAATTACGTGCTTTAAAATGGGCGAGACCAATTTCTGAAAAAACCACCCCTTGTACGGAAAACAACCCTTACAAGGAATTAACCATTTTGTACGGGCTGTCAAATGGGTATACAACTATTATAGAGAGCACATTCAACAAGTCATTCGGGAATTTCATACTCTCGTAATGAGCATTCTAGACTTGAATGCTTCGGTTTGAAAACACTCAGGATTTTGTGCTCGCGACAAAGGTACCCTGGAACTTTGGTTTTAAAGCATCCAGGAATTTTGTGCTTTGGTTTTAAAGCATCCTGCAAGCAGCTGCTGCTGCTGCTGCTGCAAGCAGCAGGCACAAAATTCCTGGAAATTTTGTGCCTGCGAAATAAGCACCCTGGAATTTTGTGCTCGCGAAATAAGCACCCTGGACTTTTGTGCTCGCGAAATAAGCACCCTGGACTTTTGTGCTCGCGAAATAAGCACCCTGGACTTTTGTGCTCGCGAAATAAGCACCCTGGACTTTTGTGCTGTTGTTTGAAAGTATCCAGGAATTTTGTGCCGCGTTAATTAGAGAGCACAAAAATATTGACTTGGGCACATAATTAGCACATAACGAGCACATTATTTTGCCATATCCCTTTTTTAATTTTTTGAAGATGGCCGTGCCAGCTTAACTCACCCGGATTATTTTCGATTGTAACATTCATTATATTAATTTTGATTTTTGATAATCTTGTTATGACAATATGGGTACATTGTGGCATAAATACATTGTAATAAAATAAATTTTTATAATTTACCGTTCTTCTATGCAAAGGTATATTTATTAGTAAATTTTGATGTCTTTGGAGGTGCCAAAAATTTAAACCATCACTAGCGACTAACCACAAATGACACAACAAAAACATAACATTTCAAATGATTCACTCACTTTATTTTGGAATGATCAGTTATGGTTCTTCCATCTTGCTTTTAAAACTGTAGCACAGATTAATTAGTTACTAGCGTAAAACCGCACCGAAAAATAATAATAATACTTT
The DNA here is from genome assembly GCA_907165235.1 of Zeuzera pyrina. NCBI lineage: Eukaryota > Metazoa > Arthropoda > Insecta > Lepidoptera > Cossidae > Zeuzera > Zeuzera pyrina. The sequence continues at coordinate 4,039,230 of OU015639.1, forward strand.
TTATTAGGCTACAAGTCATTCAAAACTATTCGTGGGAAACATGTTTTTATGGTTTTTATTCTACCCGTCCCCATCGCACCCCATATGGAAAGTGACGTGACGTTATTTATGTATCTATTATACTCGCAATATACATATTAAAGGTGGTAGAGCCATGCTGCATTGCAGCACGAATAGGGCCTTCTCGACCGGTGAAATACCACCCTCTCATAGAATATCGGTGTGAAATAACAGCATCTATTGCTGTTGTGTTTCGTACGGTGAGTGAGAGTGCCGGTGGCTCATCACCCCTCCCCCTCCTTTCCCTCCTTTTCGGAGAAAGGAAATAGTTCTTTAGGGAAATGTTCCCTGTCGGCCGGCAACGCGCCCGTGATTCTCCGGATGTTGCGGGTGTCCATGGGCGGCGGTTGGTTACTCTTCATCAGGTGACCCGCTTGCTCAATTGCACCCTCTTTTATAAAAAAAAAAGTTTACTCTATTGGCGTGAAAATAATAATAAAAACCACCACATATCAATTGTAGTAACGGATATATATACGACAGTGATAAGATATCAAATCCCACCACTGGTGTATGGGACTATTGTCTTGGATTATATCAGATGCCACTTCAAGCTGAAAAAAATGTTAGTAATGACCTGTCGACGTTGCATTTGACTGGCCCGTTGGCGCAGTGGCATATGCATCTGCTTTCCAAGCTAGGGTCCCGGGTTTGATCCCCGGTCAGGTCAATTTAGGAAACGAACTTTTCTAAATTGGGTTGGAGTCTGGATGTTACTGGGAACTCCCCCAGAGTTCGTTGTGTGGTACCCATAGTACAAGCTTACTGCTTAGTATGGGGTCACATAATCTGTGTAATTATCTGGAGTATTATTATTATTATTCCAGTAAATTGGTAATTAACAAAAAGTTAGTGAAGTACCAAGTCATAAAAACAAGATGAACCATCAAAACGGCCAGTAAATAGAAAATATAAAGAATTTTTTTTACAATGACGTCATAGATGTAAGTGAAGATTAAAATCTTTAATCCGAATATCATTGCTTATTGCAATATACATTATGTAGTAATGTAAACGACGCATATGGTTCAAAATACTTTTTTAAAATACGTAATTACCTTGTTGTGTAAACAATGTAATATCTACGCGTATTATCATTGATTTCTATTTGAAAATGCAGTTTCATTATGCTGTAATAATATTTGCGCGGTTGAGTATAGATAAAACCAGGAAAATATTTTGCTTTAAGCACTTATTTGTGATCTGTAGGATTATTTTTGCGTCAATATGTTACTTACTACTTAATGCGGACATATTTATCGAGCTTAGTAGCAATGCCCATTTCAGTATTAAATTACATGCATACGTATACAAATACATGATGAGATTTGAGGAAGCGAAAGAAGTATGTAAGAACCACTACGCTTGGCGCTCCGTCCTCTCTGAGACTATCCCGTTAGGGATACAGCGTGAGGATACGTATGTATGTACATACATATCTTCACGCTGTGTCCCTAATGGGGTAGTCAGAGAGGACGGAGCGCCATTTACATATTTCCTTTGCCTCCTAAAATCTCATTATTCTCCTCACACATTTTCACTTAGATATACGAGTGTTTTTGGCATTTCTGTCAGCTAACGCTCTAGCTATTTGATCTTCATAAATCAGCCTTGGTCTTCCTTGGTTTCTGCTTCCACTCACTATCGCTCTGTACATTTTCTTCGTCAGTCTTTCATATCTCATTCTTTCTATGTACCCGAACTTCTAAGCATTCCTCTCTTTCTTTTACAATAACACTGTCGTGCAATCCTGTCATACTGCGTATTTCTTTTTGCTTATTTCGTCCACAAGGGTGGACCGCACCGCACCGCACATATTTCTAAGAGATCATTTCTACTGCACTACTACTGCATTTATCTTACTTTCACCTCATTTCGGCCATATTCAGGCCTCATTACCGTACAATAAAGTTGACACCAACACCACATTGTGGATGGTTATTTTGGCTGAGTTAGATATATTCATACTGCCTGCTAATGCGGCCAAAGCATCGTTTTCTTTGTTGCCAACTCCGTCTCTCCACATCAACTCACACAGATGAGATTTGAGGAAGCGAAAGAAGTATGTAGGGACCGCGTAGTTTGGCGTTCCATTCTCCCTGACTACCCCATTAGGCATACAGCGTGAGGATACGTATGTATGTAAATACTTAAAGTCTACTATGACAAAAGTCTTAGGTTTTACAGATCTCTAGACGCTAGATTTAAAAATTTATCATTGTAAGGACCGCGACGCATGGCGTTCCGTCCTCTCTGACTACCGTTAGGAATACAGCGTGAAGATATGTATGTATCCCTGTAAACATCATACGGAGTCTAATTTACACTTAACAAATTTTATTTACAATTCATACTGCTAGGCTTTGGAATGGTTTTGAATAACCTAATATCAATGTTTCCTTATTAATCTAATCGTAAGACTAATCGCAACGCCAGGCAAGCTTGATTATTAGCGGTCTCATTATTTTCTAACAAGTAAAATTGAGGTCAAACGTACAGCTGTAAATAATGTAAAATATAATTAATTATATGTAATTAATTACCGAATATAAATGTAAAACTTATGAAGTAGCAGCAATTTCATAAAATATAATGGATCGTAATCAGTTACAGTAACATTTTTGTAGATTATTATGTATATTGACATGATTCTTTGGCATTTAACTTTTTACAATCATTACAAAAAAGTTTTATCTTTGTAAAAATTAATATTTAATCTTATAGATGGCAAAGCGAAACCAAGTAGACATTAATACGTTGCTAGCTGTTGCTTATATTTATGGCTTTTATAATTACCGTACGCTGTACGCCGTACCGTAGTTGTACACTGACGATGCTGTGCTTGTAGTACCATCAGAAGAGGAGTTGCAGACACTAGTTACGTGCATGAAAGAATACTGTGAAGTGAAAGGATTGAATATGAACATTGATTGCATTTGTGAACAAAATAAAGGTTTTGGTGTTTGAAAGTGAAGATATACAAAGTCTGAAATATGGGTAAATGGAAAATGCGTAGAACAAGTGAACGAAATTGTATATTTGGGTAGTGGGTTTTCCAGGAATGTAAGATGTGGAGAGACGGGTAAGCAGCTGGCAATAAAGTGAACGGTGCTTTGTACGCATTAATAGGCAGTGTGAATATATTTAACTCAGCCGAAATGACCATACACAATGCGGTGTTGGTTCCAACTTTATTGTACGGTAGTGAGGCCTGGATATGTCTGAAATCGAGTGAAAGTAAAATAAATTCAGTAGAAACACACACTGTTTCTTAAGAAAAGGTGCTCTACCACGAACTTAATCTCTTTCTCTAGATTTGTGTTGAATCGCATTGAGTCTATCGAGAAAAGGCATTTGACTGCGTCGACCACATTATTCTTTTATCCAAGCTGTACAACTTGGGGATCCCCGGCGATTTACTGCGGTGGGTGGAATCTTACCTTACTAACCGTTCTCAAGCTGTAGTAATGGGTGGATGCAGATCTAATTTCATAGACATTAATTCCGGTGTACCGCAGGGATGTCTCATAGGGGTCATGTTCCTCATTTTATCTTTTCAGTTCACTCTGTTGGACGTGTCTGTCTTAAGACATCATGAATTGAGGTCCCTGCTGAATCTTGAACACAGCCCAGTTCGCTCTGTTGGACGTGTCGTCTTAAAACATCATGAATTGAGATCCCTCCTGAATCTCGATTACATCTTGATCACATTGTTTTCGATCTTATTTTTGATCTGGACCCTGGAATATCCAAATTAATCTTGAAAATTCCACTCGTATCACGGGGTTGGTATACAAATAGATTAAAATTCTTGTCAATTAGTTGCGCCCCCAGTTGGTACTCATGGTATAAAGGTACTTAGTTTGAGGACTTATTTGGACATTATTACTATTATTTAAGAAGTGGTTAGTTAATATCGATATAACGAAGTTTATGAGAAAAACCGAAACGCTCGTTCCTGCTTGTTTCACTATGTTGCGTTTGTCTCGTTAACGATGTTTCGAAGGTGTCATTTAGTTCCATTAGCTGTCATCGACCAGGTATTCTTAACTGATATGTACAGAAACTTGAATCTACTTTAAACCGATCGTTAACAGTAAAACCATGTAATCCAAGCTGTGTTTTGTCTGCAAGAATAGTGCGATGAGTTAATTTGAGTTAGAATTGAAGAGCAAGGTGAAATCACTGGTTATACTAATGTATAACCAGTGATTTCACCTTGCTCTTAAAACATAAAACATAATTAAAACATAATTGTTTTAATTTTTGTAAAATGCAAGTGTTTTGGATAAGTGTTACTAATTTAATTATATTTTATTTTTGAATTAAACCACTTGTTTTGAGACACCATGCACATACATATATTTTTTACCCACAATCATAAAAAATAGTATTAAATAATATTTACGAATCATACACTCAACGCCATCTAGTTGCCTCTTTAAGCAAATCACAACATCAAGTATAGTCTGCATTGTGCATATGGAAAAATGAACTATAATTTAGTTATGTTAATGAACATAATGTTATATCATTTATTTAGACTTAGGTTTCTAATCTATACCAATAAATAAAATTGAAATGTAGGTATGTTCGCGATTTCGAAATAAAGGCTTTTTTTAAGATCCTATGGCTATTTGTACGTCACCAAAATCCAAACATGCGTTTTTTTTTATTTTTGTTTGTATGTTTGTTTGTCCAGGATAATGTCCCAAACGACTGACCCGATTTTAAGTGGACTTTCATAAACAGATAGAGGACTTTTCACAGAATTATCTAGGCTACTTTTTATCCCGAAAAAATGCCAAATTTAACATGGGCGAATTTGCGGGTCATAGAGGCACAGTTAATAGAATATAAATGTGTGTTCGTTAATTTGTATAGTATCTGTCGTAAAAATGCGAAAATATTTTGAGAAATAGCATGATCATTATAGACAACAAGAAAAAGCAGGTGAGTTGAGCATTCAGTAGTATTCTTCTAGCTCACCCTAGATTTAAAGTGATTCTCACGGAAAGATTTTGTCTGTTGTATTATGGTATCGTTTGTTAGTAAACACTCTTTCTGAAGCGTACTATTATTATTTTAAGGACTGGTCTTAATCATATCTGTGGTCAGTGCTAGCTTAAAATATGTCCCTTCAGCAAAAAAATTACACCCTTGATAATTTAAAGCCATGAAATTTTAATTTTGTAAATTCCTCTAACCAATCATCTTCGAAACCTCCAATGTTGTCAGAACAAATATATCAAACGCATATCATACATATTCCTTTCCAATTGGAAATTAAACACAAAAATAGATAATTACTCATACAATCTGTAACATTTACTTTAAGATTGGGGTTCAAACAATGATTCTAATTAGGGACTATATGCACTTTTCCTTTGTAATTCAATAATTTGATTCAGTTTAAAATGTCACGCTCTTTTCGCAATTTTGTCTAACCATGGACTAAACCACTGGTTCCTAAACTTATTTTGTCTACTGAGTCGAGAGCTCATGCAGTCGTTGTCTAAGATGCCTCCTAGCTAAATGAAATTACAAATCACCCCCCAGGCCTCTACACAACGCCCCCATTTTTTTTCTGGGTCTCTTACCGCCTCCCTTTAGGCCTGCAGCGCCCACAAGGGGGCGTTATCGCCCACTTTGGGAATGGCTGGACTAAACGCATAGTGCATGAATTCATATTTTAATTTGGTAGGTAATGTTTTGTATGAAATATGTACTTTTAAGAAATTCCACTACTTTGTTTTGTGTTTTAAACTGTATACGAGCGAAAATAGCTAAAATCACCTATTTCAATTAATTGTATAGAGAAATTACGCGAATGAAGATTCGAGCTACGATTCGTTTAAATCAATAAAATGTACGCACTCCTTAGCTTGTCTTGTTATTAATTCGCAATCGTTTTACTTAAATCTGAAATTCTGACATCTGCATCGTCCAAGATCTACTGACGAATACAAATAGACTCGAGATTAAAATATGCAAATTGTTCACCTTGTACAATAACACTGTTTTTTTACATGGATAAGTTGCAAGTTCTGTTTTAGCCACATTTACAACATCAGTATTAACGCGACCACAATATCTAACATCTACTGTGATCAATCCGTCAATTGTAAAGCAAAGAAATTCCACTGCAGCCAAACACCGCAAGATATTCCTTTGTCCACTTTAGTCGCAGAAAGTATCAATCGAAAAATATTCGACAATCCGTCATCCACAATTAGATAGAATGTAACGTTTCTTCCACCCCTTGCATCTCTTACACATTCCTGTGTCAAAAAGCTCACATTGAACTTACTCAAACCGTAATGCTCTAAGGAAATATGAACACAAATTATGGGGAATATATAATTGAATGTTCTCTCTTCTCTTCTAACCGGGAAGGTCACACGGGAATAACTTGTTGAAAACAAAACGTGCAGAAAATGATTGAGTGCATCACGTTATGGACTGGCCTTAATGTGGTGGAGCGTTCGAGATATATCAATTACAGCAGTGTTAAGCAATTGACGGCTCATTGGTCAGCCACGATCAACTTATTGTGCCATTCACGTCCACTTGGTCGTATCCTGGAAACAGCTACGTTCAGATACATGACAGTTACGGCAATGAAAGTTAATAAAGGGCGAAAGACCTAACAGTATTCATCGGCATATTGATTTAAAGTATAGTATTTATTAGAAGTCTTCGATATTCTTTGATTATTTTATAAAAGTATTTGTGACGTTTTTTTTTTACTTAATTTTAAGATCCATCCATTCATCCATCATTTTGAAGTAGAAAACTAGAGAAAAAATTAGCAATGAAACTGCGAATAAAGTATAAGTTGCCGTTTTTTTTAGAAATAATCGGTGTTACGGGCATTTGATATTATCTTTAATAAACAGTGTAATTAATTATGTAATTAAATGTAGTTACGTTTGATTTCGGTTTGTAATGTAGCGGCTGTGCTGGTTTTTCGCCAAAATCGAATAAGTGCATATTTTAAATACAAATTGCGTTTCGCGAGAAAGTATGGCCTTGTATCGTTTATTTTCATCTGGCAGCCCTGCTACTAAATGCCAAGATGTTCAATTGACTTAGTTCAGTGTTGTTCGTGCGCACGGGCACACGTACCGCGCATTTTTCTTGTTATTCAAACCGACACCGGTCGGTGTTATATAAACTTACTTTTCGTTTTTTGAACCGTTCCGTTGTGGTGCATTTCTAGACTGTTCCAACTCTTATTAAGCAAAATCAGTTTTGACATTCCAAAGTGGATCTGTTTATGACATATGGTCGGTTTTTAAATTTATTATATAAATGAAATTGCACGTTTAGTGCAGTAGGTAAGGCTGTCGATTATTATTGTCGTCTTTCGTCGTCGACTCTATTCTGAAGTCGCTCTATATTTTCCGTATTTACATATATACTTATGAAGTAATTGCTACATCAACATTTCAACACGTCTGTCACGTCTGTTCAAACTAATTACTTACGTAACTGAATATTATTAAAATAAGACTTCTTTTTTCTCACGCAATAGTGTCCTCGTTTATAATAATGCTATAATGTAAATTGTACTCAAAATCACTAATGTATCCTCTTTTAATCTCTTTTTTAAATGTGATTATTGTAAATTGTAACAGGCTAATACTACTAATCGTTATTGCTTTGCTAATAAGTGCACTACCAGTGTCAATGTCGGTATTTGTTCACTTTCAAGTTTCAACAGGTTACAATGATTCATTTATTGAAAGACATTTAAACTCCCATAGAAAGTAACGATGTTATAAGAAATCGTTATCCATTTGTATCTACAATTTTATATCTTGAGACCTGTTTTTAATTATAGACACTATTTTCTTTATCCACTACAATGTTATAATTAGTTGACTGATTTCCAATTTTCTTTTCTTACTTGAACGCAAATTAAATTGATACTTTGTAAATATTCAAGTCATAAATCTAAAATCGTAATCGTAAACATTACTTATTTTACTGATATGATGACGCGGGTTATTGAACTATTTGGTCGTTTTAAAAGTTATATCTAAGAATGAGTTCAATTACTTTAAGTTTTTTAATTAAATTTAATTAAAGATAAAATATTGTGTTTACAGTGATTAACATGTAAAGTTATATAGGGGCTTATTATCAAATGTGTGGCAGTCGTTGTGTTAAGATCGTGAAATTTTTATCGGCGTTGAAGATATTTTTGTATATATAGTATTTTATAACTATCTGTCTGTAAATTGGATAATTAATCTTTAAGTCACGATTTGATTTTTATCATTTTGTGTTATCGCTGAAAGTTAGTTAATAGCCTTTTTATATTTTGAAGTAACAATAGCTCTGTAGTTTGAAGATGTGTTTCATATGATAACGATCTCAAACCCATCTTCTGGACTACGAAACTGTATTCCTCACTATCACGCACTCCCAAACACATTTTACAGATTCATAACGTATAATAGTTTCAAAAAAAATTAATGGCATTGAACATTTAACTACTGCGACACAGTGTATGTCTAGTAAAAAATTATACACGCATATATAGATACCTACTTTTATTGTATTTTAAATTAAATAGAGTTAGAGAAAATAAAAAAAAATGTCCTGATTATTATATTATAGAAATTGTTTTTTTTGTTATTGTGAGAAAAGGCAATAGAAAAAGACGGTCGTTCGGTCACTAATATCATTTAGACACTCCAGTGACAATATATTATCAAACACAAAATATGATATTTCATTATTTCGTATTTTAGTTGTCTTGTAGTCTACTTGAACAGTCGTATTTATACAAATGATTTTGTGTCACACTCACGCCTCGTGTTTGATAAAGTATTAATGAACTTTGTTCAATATATTGCGAATCACATATTAATAATTTAAATTGTAATTGTTGCTATCACTGAAATTTATGACAATATTTCTTATAAAAATTGTATTATTCTTAGGCAAGATAGAAACACATAAAAATATCTTGTGAGGTGAAGTAAAAAGGAAGATTATGAGTTTAGCACCGTATGTATATATAGTATATACAGTAAATAAATAAACAAATTATAAATAATGCGCCAGACGATATACACCAATCATCTGATCTCAAACTAGGGTATTCCCTGTGTTATGGGAACCAGACGACGATTACTGGGGGAGTCTCCCAGTACAGCCAGACCCGAGAAAATCTGGAAAAGTTCATTTCCTAAATTGACCCGACCGGGAATCGAACCCGGAACCTTCCGCGCTTGGTGCAACATTTAAACCACTGCGCCATCGAAGTCGTCGTATGCTCATCTGTTCTCTTAGAGCCGAAACTACTTAACCGATTTTAACAGAATTATGAGGTATCAATGGATTCGGTTCAATTATGCGCGTGACATAACCTACGTAGTCTGACTCTAACTTTTAATTCGACAGACTGATTTGACGTTTCAATGTTGTCAAAGTTTTAAATAATGTGGTCAGCTAAAATAGTGTTGTCAAGTAATAGAATGGAATCTATACTGGTTCAAACTAAATCGATAGACTAACATTTAATTCGTTTAATTTTGTTGCTCACATAACGCTGTAGCGTCGCCATTTCATAATGTAATAAATAATTGGAATAAATAAATACCATATTTTATTTTTCATTTTTTTACTATTGTACCCACTCTCTTTATTGCTACAAATATATATTTTCGACACTACCGCTATCTCATGAATGGAATGATCCAAAAAGGTTATTTCATGCAGATAACGCCGCAGACAACCGCTACAGATTTAATAATGAAGTCGACATGAGAGGACATCACTATTAAAAAAATTGCAAGAACCGGTTAGCCTGGAAACGTCAAATCACTCTACTGAATTAAAAGCTGGACTATTACGTTTTTTTAAAAAAAAAAATCAATATGGCGTATGTAGTACGACTTAAAAGACTAAAGATAATTTTGGCCCCCATCATGATATCTACCTATTAAATTCAAGAGTAATCTGTGCTACTATATAAATCTCTTGCGTCTGTCTATAATTTCAAATTTTTTGTCAAATTTTGTGATAAATAGGTAGTCGTTTTGTGACACTGACTTCGAATCTACCATTTTTTTAATTTTTGTCTGTTTGTCTGTATGTCCTTTTATAACTGAAGAACGGCTCGACTGATCTTGACGAAAGTCGGTACGTAGTAAGACCATGTGATTGCGCTCATGATAGGCTACTTAATTTTTAAAAAATGTACCCCAAAGAGGGTGAAAAAGGGGATGAAACTTTGTATGGGAAGTGGTAAACAGCTGAACCTATTATGATGAAATTTGGCAGGGAGATAGTTTGACATCAGAAAACGGACATGGGTCACTTTTTTCATTAAAAATCAACCCCTAAAAGGGTGAAAAGGGGGATGAAACTTTGTATGGGGAACGCTAAAACTTGCTAATGATACAATTTGGTGTGGTGATAAGACTTATTTTATCAAAAAAACAAATGCTTTTTTATCAAAAATCTGTTAAAATGTTGATGAAACTTTGTACGTGAAATGCTAAACCGTTGAACTGGTTATGATGTAGCATGGATATAGTTGGACACCTGGGAACAGACACAGGCTCCTTTTTTATCAAATGGAATGAAAAAGGGGATAAAACTTTGAATGGGAAATTTACCTATTTTATTGGCCTATTTACACTTCGTCCATCACGCAAGTTGTTAAATGCTCTCTATACCACCTTTACGCTGATGATACACAATTGTATATACATGCTAAACCCGATAAGGCGAATATTGTGGCAGCTACTGACGGGCTGAATAGTGATCTTGCAGCTATCTCCCGGTGGTGCGGGGAACATTGTTTAGTTTTGAATCCAAAAAAGAGTATTTCGATTATATGTGGGACTGACTACCAAGTAAAAACCATAAAAAATTACAACCCTGTTATTAGAATTGAGGACACGGTGGTACCTATCGAAGACTGTGTTCGAAATTTAGGCTTAAAGATGGACAGAAAATTAAAATTTGAAGGCCATATTCAAGAAAAGATTTCTAAAAGTTTTGCCTCTTTAAGAACGATATACAAATTGAGACCTTTTCTTAGTCCTCGCGTTAGGTACCAGCTATGTAATTGTCTAGTATTAACGCATTTTCAGTACTGTGATATATGTAGTATATGGCCCTTGTCTCTTTCAAAAAACAATTAAGGCCATCCAGCGGGTGCAAAATGCTTGTTTGCGTTTTAGTTATGGAATATCCAAAAGAGAACATGTGTCGCCTTACCTTAATGACAAGGGAGTGTTAAATATGACTTATCAGCGTGTTTTGAACTATCGTCCTTTTTATTTTCATTATTGAAAACACGTGTCCCGAAATATTTATATGAAAAGTTAACGTGGTCGTCAGGACTGCGTAGGCACTTACTTAATACCCCAAAACACGCTCTTGTCAACACCAGGGGCTGTTTCAAATTTGCAGCCACTAAATGTTGGAATGATTTACCTCCACCTTTGTGCGATTCGACATCGCTCTCATCTTTTAAAAGCAAATGTTAGAAATGGCTGTTATTGAGACAGCTCCTGGGAAATGGTGACTCATCTAGTACCTAGATATGTACGATGCTAATAGGATGCTTATTACTGTTTTATTTATCTATTCTCTATATTTGACAATAGATATCATTAATTTTAAGTAATTCATTTGTAATCTATTTGTGTTTATTTTATTTTTTGTAATGTTCGCGAGTAGGTATGAAGTGTTTTTCTTCTTTTGTATGTAATATGTACAGGCTATGGCAGAATATCGGTGGTTGTTGCATGCTTAATAACCGCAGAGTTGTAGACCTTTTTGTCTTCATATTTATTACATTCAATATTATTTATATATCATTTGTATGCTACTTATGTTGAAGGCAAATAAATACATTATTATTATAATATAACCTAATCCGGGAAAGCCACCAAAAAATTTTCCCCGCAGACGAAGTCGCGGGTACAGCTAGTAGTTTTTATAAAATTAAAACTGACACTTTTCCTCATCAATACTAATCTACACTAATATTATAAAGAGGTAAACTGTTTGTTTGTATGTAATGGATAAACTCAAAAACTACTAGACCGATTTCAAAAATTCTTTCACCTATAGCAAACTATATTATCGGTGAGTAACATGGGCTGTATTTTATTTTAAAAAAGATTATCTGTCCATGCGAAGCCAGAGCGTGTCACTAGTATAATTTTAATCGATAACTTTGCATTCCAGCACACGTTGAAGATTTTGCTCTATATAAAATACCAAGAGTCTGTCTAAACCAGCCATTCCCAAAGTGGGCGATAACGCCCCCTTGTGGGCGTTGCAGGCCTAAAGGGAGGCGGTAAGGGACCCAGAAAAAAAATGGGGGCGTTGTGTAGAGGCCTGGGGGGTGATTTGTAATTTCATTTAGCTAGGAGGCATCTTAGACAACGACTGCATGAGCTCTCGACTCAGTAGACAAAATAAGTTTGGGAACCAGTGGTCTAAACTGTATAAAAGAAAAGTATGAGAAATTGCGTTTGAATAATTGCTATAGTTAAAATTGCGTTATACAATTATAATAGTTGTTTCGTCTCATTAGCGTACAATGACGGTCGCGTGATTCAGTCGGTCGAGTTGTGAAATGCAGTAACACATATCGCAATGACAGCCATGTACGTGGGTTAATGCAAATCTGTATACAGGATATACAAGGTGTCCATAACAGTATGAATCAAATCAAGCGGTGACAGAGAGTTCATTCCCAAATATTTTGACTCTAGCGATCAATTTGTATATTTTTAGGCATCTTTCACCCACAGTTTCATCTTATTTACCGACACGTGTTTCGATTCTCAATGAAGCATCCTCAGGAAAATTCAGAGATTAGATTTGGTTAGCTAACTAGCATCGAACAGCCGACCAAATCTGGTCACTAAAATTTCTGTTAAAAATGTAACTCAAAATTATTTGCTTATATATTTTTGGATTCGTAGTTTGAAGAATTTTAGTTATACATTTAGTAATTATTTTTAATCTAAGTAAGAATAAAAACAATGCATACGGACAAGATTTTCATGTTTGTTAAATTTAGTTTCTTGTAGTTATGTTAAAGAATGATAACTCTGGATTAGAATAACTAAAATTATTTTGGCATCAAGGACATTATAAACGGTCGTTTAACCGATTGTCTTTGCGACGATCTGAAGAACGAATTAAAGATAAAAAGAAGCTGTCGCATGATTGCATCGCGTGCTGCCCCGACTGGCCCTACATTAATTACCCATATTCACTCAAAATATTGCCGTTATGTGCGTGCGTATTATCGCGTACACATACAAATTGTGTACGCTCGCTCTCTATAAAGACATCCTACTGATATGTTTATACTGTGATATAACAGTTTCTTTCAGCTGTATACAACAGCCTCCGAATAAACGTCTGCGACAGACAGACGGACAGGCAGGTAGACGGACGGACACAGGGGTTATTCCAAGTGTTATTTTTTAGGGTTCCGTAGTAAAACTAGGAACCATTATAGTTTTGCCAAGCATCTGTTTGTGCGTTTTTCAATTTTGGAACGGCTGACTGACAGTATCAATATCTAACGATAATAATTTCCAGACACGAATTGTATAACTTTGAGCTTAATTTGAAGCCAACCTGTTGATGTATTTTTATCAGTTATTGTTATTATGTTCAGGAGATTTTATTTTTATTGCTGTAAGTTTTTAACCACTGCGAACAAAGGTAATCTCAGTTTTCAAGTAAAAAATTGCATTTGCATTGTTCTTCTATGAAACAATGAAAGCTGGAAATCTTAGCAGATTAGTCAGGAATTTACATTATACCTAGGTAGGTATAATGTAAAACAGCATTATTTTGCAAATATTCATATGTGCAATTAAAACACAATTACGTAAACAGTTACAAACACTTGCAATTAACATTCAATAAAATGTGTTAGGAGGATAACGAAAGACATTTGAAGATTTTTGTTCGGAACCCGGCATACTCATGGCCGTCATTTTCTTTTTTTTTAAAGCATGGCACACTATACTAAACCTATATGAATCGATTGGGGACACTTACTCTCGATTTCACCAACATACCCTATGGTTTATATAACCCATAAAAAGTCACAGCGGACCCCTAACGCTCTTTGTGCTTCGCCAAACGCTAGAGGGCCCTTCACAAATATGATTTAAGAACGGTTTAGAGATTTTCCTATTCTAATTGATACATATGTGACAAATGGAAAGCGTTTTTGAAATCGGGCATTACCATTACCATACACGAACAAAAAACTACTAAGTAGCTATATCCTAAAGCAGCCATACTCAAAGTGTGCTCCGCGGAGCCTTGGGGCTCAATATTATATAAAATAAAAAGACAATCTTATACTTATTATCAAAATAATAACAAAAGAACATCAATATAATTATGAGAACATCACACCCAAGTCGATTTTTCTTTCTTTCTTTCAAGTCGATTTCTGAACGTAATTTCACGAAATTTGTAAGACTGATGTTTATTACATTTTTCCCATAAACTATAATAAGAAAGAATAAGAACTAAAAATAATTTTATTAATTTACAATACCATCAATACAGTACTTTATAACTTGTATAACATATTTGTTTTTGTATGACTTTTATTAAACTTAGAATAAACATAAAACCAAATTTTTTTATTTTAGGGCTCTGGAAAATAGGGATGTTCTAAAAGGGTTCCGTTGCCAAAAAAGTTTGAGAACCGCTATCCTAAAGTGTTACGTTACACAGTTATTTGTAAGAAAAGTTCTCATTCGTCTATCTTTTCCAACAAATAACTGTAACGTGACACAAGGACATAGCAGTCTTAGTACTTTTTTGTTCGTATGACTGTCCCCAATCGATACATACATACATACATAGGTTACATTGTGCGCCGCCATGCATATTATGCATATTATTTTATTAAGCCTGGCAACCGTGAATCATGAGTAACCTTATACCATCGTGTTCGCAACAAAATTATCCTTATTTTAATATAATTGTTGTCAACGACTTTCTCCGCGTGGAAAACGGGATAATATACAGCCTATGTCCACCCCGAAGGTCCATTCTAAATATTGGTGAAAGAATTTTTGAAATCGGATGACTAGTTTCAAGGATAACCTCATACATCCAAACTTACTTACCTCTTTATAATATTAGTCTAGATATATTTCAATGAGAATGGAAATGAGTAGGTAGAAATTACCGGTATCAACTCATCCGTTCATATCTGGCAACTCGATAATATCATAATTGGAAACAGACAAAGGTAGGCATGTTTTTGCACATTTCTTAAGTCGCGCCCCACTAATTTCATGCGGTAAGCAAATGGCTGAAGGGCGATGCTGGTTCGGATCTTAGACTATTATATTTTAGTCTTAGTATTTTATATTATTATAATGTAGGTAATCCTAAATTAATACAACTTCCTTTACAATAATTTCCATGATTGAGTAACCAGTTTGAGTTTTGAATGTTGCAAAACTGTCTGTTTCTTCACTGACATCCACATACATGCCTCTATGCTGATCTTGGGGAGAAAAAGAATTATTGAATATTCGGCGCAGGTTGTAAAGTCTATCAAGGAACAGTGCTTCAAGGTGCTCGTAGAGGCAATGAGCTAAAACATTTTCTAATGAGTTTTATAAAATAGATTCACATTATTTAACAACACAGACCAGTAATCCGTAGACTACGCTTACAAGGGTACCTACGATTGTCCATTGTTTAGTAATAGATTATCTAAACTGTGACCACGCCCACAGTTTTCCGCCAATTCGCTCTCGATTATTCAACGTCTGATCTCAATGTCTCTAATCAGATCACAGCACACCGACCTGCGCGCCGTAAGAATTTGACGTTTGTTCTCGTTATAAAATTATTCGAAACATCACCTGTTGACGTTTAAGGAAAATGATCGAGATTTGAGGAGGCGAAAGTATGTAAAGACCGCGATACTCGACGCTCCGGCACCTCTGGCTACCCCGTTAGGAATACAGCGTGAGGATATGTTAAGTTATCACTTATCACCTATGGGCTTACTGCTTTGTGCTTATCGAGCATCTTATCTTAACTCCGTTTTTCATTCTTTTTCAATAAAGTTCTGCTTTTCCTTCTTCATGGAGTTTTGATGGCTATCGTACATTCAAAAAATTGAAAGTTAATTCCTCGACTATATTTTAAAAGATAAAAACGTTCCTCAATTACATCACCGATTGTAACTGGGTGTTTTCTGCAAGTGTTACATAACATGAATATTTCATGGACGAAACGCAATTCATGTCTGTATACCTACATAATTTAAACAGAAGCGATGACGTGTTACCAGGTCAATTCGTATTTGAGGTCGCGCCACGTGACCGAAGCGTGTCATTATAAGAATAAATAAATCGTTCAAGTGCAGATTTTATTTGCCAGATAATTCAATTAAAACGTACAAGATTGATGAATAAGTAAACAGCATCTTCGGGCTGGACAGAGGATCAGGAGAAAACAGGGGAAAAATATCGAAATATTGTTAAGAGTTAATTTAAGATATTACTGGGTTAAATATTAGCTTTATGATGAATACAATGTTTATGTTTGAAATGCGTAAAACTGTATTTTCACAAGAAGATTTTTGTCATGAAATTAAGGACAGCGTTGAGTAAAAAAAAGTCAGTCAAATCAATTTATTTAAGTAAACCTGACTGCAAGGTGTTCGTGAACATCAAATCTACTTTCGTTTGGTTCGAAAAGAAAACCTGCACCTCGGACTAAAAACATAATGGACAAAGTCATAATGAGTTGCCACTTATCACCGTCAAAGGAGTGTCAAAGGAGTTTTCGTGTCTGTTTCTATCTCATTGAGCGTAACCACAACTAATACAGTTAGCTATAGTAAGTACGGCAACCTTGCATTGTCAGTGTAATTCGTGTCAGCTCATGACCGATTTCACGTACATTATTACTGAAATAATTATTTGCAAAACACTCGTGAATTTTAAGTGTTTTAGCAATTAGTATTCACAAAAATAAAAATATGTCATGTTCAGCTGTATATTGTTGTACTCTAACTCTTCCTTAGTCACGCACATTAGTAAAAGTCCAGAAAGTGTCAACAAAAAACCGACACATTCTTAGAGCAAATGCTCCGTTTGATTCTTGTTCCGAGACCTGTAACTGATATGAACCGATAAGAAACTCAGTCAGGTATCAAATTTTCAACATCGTTTTACAATGTTCTATCTATATGTTAAAAAAAATATGAAATCTATTACAAGTCCGTCCGGCCGTTCTATCCAACCCATTTGCCAAATTTTATTGATGCACAGATTTGTCATCAGACATTGGAAATCACCTAACTTTCACCCTTCTCAAGTTATTCTCAAACAAGATTTTCTCCTGTACATTAATTATGTTTTCATAGCTTTCTTTCTCTTTATCTCCGGTTCTAATTGAGGTACGTGGTTCGTCTAAGAACACTCGCTGGAACGAGTTCTTTCATTTGAGCTTTTGGCCACTTAAATTGGTTGAGTTGACGGGAAGCTAGGTGTCAACATTCAAATTGACTTTCAATTTTTGTATTCAACTTGGGTTAGGCTACAATTGCTCATCATATAAGAGCGTTATTTTTGTATTATCATTACAATGCTGCGGAGCAGAACGGGTTCTCTCGTAGGTTTATTAAAATACAATATTCAGAATGTCAGTAAATGCATGTGTAGGGACGATTATTTCCAGACTATTGTTCTGTCCTCAATTAAATCGGCGACCCATCTACTCAACAACAAAACTTGTACATCATGATCTTGCGAATACTATTGCTGTGAGATCAATATAATTATTATCGTATTTCAGTACACATTTTAGTTCAAGGTACAATCACGCACCGTTCCTCTGGCTAACTGGCAATAATAAATTACGTTATCATGTACACAGGTTATGCACATTCACGTGATGAAATAATTATTGTCATTACAATATTATGAAACAGGTTATATCGTAATAATAAAATATACATTGTGTCAATTTTAATTGTTCGACACGCGCTCTTATCACGATAGTTTTATCATATTTAAATGTTATTTTAAAAATTTAATTGATTACCTACCAACAAATTATGTACAAGTTAGATTATTTCATAAAATTATTATATATTACCCATGCAGGATAAACAGTATCTAAACGCACATTTTTGCGGTTGATAATTTATAATTAATAATTTTCATATCTTACAATTTGAGTGCGACAAGTTTACTTGTCACACGCAAATTTTGCTTGCCACAGGCAAATTTACGATTTAAAATAAATGTAAAATGAATATTAAAAAAAAAAAACAATCGATTTTAGTACCCATTGACATCAGTGTGAAAGATAAAGAAAATCTGGATTTTAAAGTTTTAGATTAATATAATAATAAATAATAATAAAGTTATTACTTTCTATAATTTTTCTTTGTACCGAAATTATCTCCGCATTAGTAATAAAAAATAGTATCTGCAACTCGTGCGGTGTTGTCGATTGCCCACTCGAGCAACTTCGTTGCTGTGGGCAATCGACAGCTTACCGCACTTGTTGCATAATACACTATTGTGTAGTCATATCCATTATGATTTTCTTCCAAAAATGTTTCTGAATTTTTTCTGCAGAAACATTTTAAAACGATCAGTCCCGACTATCATATCTCGATACCTCGATTACTCAAAGCTCGGTACGTAAAAACCTTAATAAATGAATAAAATTATGCTTACCCTTCCTCTCGGGATAATGTGAATCCTCCGTTACTTATAATATTGAACATCTACCGTTTAAAAGAATAATTAGAGTATTGTCTCTCAGTAAGTCGAAAGTTGCAACCTTCACAACATAAAGTACTTATCTATGAATTACTGTTTTAAATGAATTTTGAGCAAACAAAGGTAATGTTGTTTTTTTATTTTATATTCTTAATACTTACTTATCCAATGAAGGCTTTGACTGTACATTTATTATGTTAAAATTCCTTTAAAGCTCTTTCAAAACCACTACAGTCATACGATAAAACGTAAAACTAAGAAGGAAATACAGTCCTTTTGTCTTTGTTTCACATGGAAACTGCTCAAAACTCCATCTCAATATACTGAAACTATTGAAGCAATCATCTCAATTTTTTCACACAAAGTTTTGTACCTCTGGCGAAAACATAAGTTTGCCAGTATCATATGAGGGAAGCCACAGATAAAAAACTGTTTTACTTTAATCAATCTTAGTGTGACAATCGCGAATATGGAACCGTCACAGATAGTACCTACTTGTAAATTCTCCCATTTTCAACATGTGCGCTGATTCTAGGTCCGAGCTCTGTATCGTGTAAGAACAGTTGCATTATTTACATGAAAATACATATCTCGTTTTCAAAATTTTTTGCTCATGTTTTACTTGTAAATATTAATTTACTAATGGCTTTTAAAATTAAAAGTATAATAATTGCAGAATTCGTTGAAGAAATTTTTCACGGACAACTTTATCTACTGTAAAATAGTCTTGTCTGGCGGGGTTATTACCTAAAAATTTGCAGACAGCGACAGCCACGCGATCACTGCGCGACCGGTGACTAATTGTAGTAAAAAATTGGTATCATATATGACGATTGCGTATCTATTATTCTATGACCGTAAAATACACTTTTCGCGGTAGATTTAGCGCCACTGTACAAATTACATTCCACAAATTCTCGTTTTGACAGCAGATATCGCGCGATATTGGCTGTCGCATCTGACTGCAAGTTAACGTAATAAGCGTGCGGTTTGCTTTTATATTAAGGACGAACTCTGCTGAAATAAATACTAATAGGGACCTTTATAATGTTTATTTTAGGCCGTATGCACATGACAAACTTATCACACTGCTTTGAAGACGATATCGCACTTTTTTTTAACGTATTGTATTATCGTTTGTAGTTTGCGAATTTGCAGTGCATTTTACAAACGCGCGTGAAAACCACTATATGTGTATTCGTCTTTAAATTTAACATTTCGTGTCCATATATCTTTTATCACTTTTTATATAACATTATTGTTTCAATTATTTACGTATATATTTATGCATGTATACACTTTTGTTTTGATGAATTCACCAATCTTATCATCAACTGTACCTAATCATTATTATTGAACTCTGTGAAAGCTTTGTCTTTCCTTTCTGTTATTATTATTACAAATACATATTTTTATTTATCATGTCACTTACAATGAACTTTGATCGCTTTGGAACGTTCATTGGTTTTAGTGTTATCATTAGTAATTATTGTTTTAACTCGACATTGCGTCGTGTAGTTTTTATCTATCACGCAAGTGCGCCAACACTGGATACTGTACCATAGGTCACCAATATGTCATAAGTGTTTACTTGTGTTAAACGATCACTTGGCGAATTAGTAAGGCTTTGACTTTGGTCAGAATTATACATTTCTCAGCCGAGCTCCCGAATTAAAAAGAAATAAAAGTAGTAGAAATCGACAGTTATATTAATCGATGTATTAATGAGGAATATTTTAAAATTTTCAGATATTTATACAAAGTATTGACTTGCGAAGTTTAAGAATTTAACGGCCTGGATCTCGAGTTAATTCCACGGGATATATTCATTACTAAGCAAAATTTTCTTTGTTAAATTTCGTCAAGTGTTAATCACGCGTTTTGAAAATTATTCCCGACAATCTGAGTGCGTTTATGAACTGGACAGTCGGTGATGTAGTGAGGGTCAGTGACGACAAGTGGTCAACGATGGAGACGATGTTGAACGTGTGGACGATGGTGGAGCATGTGCGGGTGGCCAGCGGTGCCGCGGAGCTGGCCATCTTCACCGCGATACTCTATTGGTTTTTTACGTCGAGGTTGGTTGATAATGTTAAGAATTTTAAATATTTAAACGCATTTATTAGTCTCTATTTCGTTTTTTTTTAAATTTTAGGTGTATTAGATTGTATTTCAAGTTTTATAATTACATTTAAGCCTTTAGCATATACTATATCATAATTAAATGGGAGCTTATAAAATTTATGTCTGTCTGCCACAGGTACAGTTGTATTAGGAAAATAAGATATATAAATATGTATACTTTCTTGACACATTGCATTTTTGTAATGTAGTTGCAAGACGTATACGCAGTCATTGTACCTTATTTGGCGTGTGACGTCTATCATAAAATTCTACAATTGTAGCCAGCTTACGTGCTTTCTCCTTTAAATTCAGGAGTATGGAAACGGCAAAAGGGTTTTTCGGGAAACTTAGCCCATATTTACTAGCAGACCTTTCAGAATTAAATTTTTTTGTAACTTATAATTTGTAGGAAAAATACATATACTTACAAAATGCCTTTAATATTTGGTTTAGGGTGTATAGGTTTGCTTATGAGGGACATTGAGTTCGACACATTACAAGTCGTCCGTGCGTGCCGCACGAATTGTACGCGCTGCACCAGCCTTTTCCTCTCAATTCATTTTGGAGGAATTTTGTTGTAAAAACTTTTTAAATTGATATACGCAATAGAAAAACCTTTTAGAATCCTGGGGTTATTTACGCTTAATTTAAAAATACATTTGTATATATTTTGATATACTTGACCATTTTAGTGTAGGCGTTTTTAATCTTCTTCATCTCGATCTAGTTTGTACGGTATGAATCTAATTCCTGCCCCCACCTTTATGATGACATCTTTCCATCTCATCTGTGATCTGTCGACTAGCCTTCTACAGCCCCGAGGTCTTCCCTCCAAGAGGAACTTGAAATTTAAAAACACAACAACATGAAAACAAGTGTTTGAAGTATTTTTCATTGAAATATTCATAATGAAATACGTCACAAAGGTGACATATTGTTTATAGCACAATATCTATGTAATAATAGACCTTAGACTTTGAACCTTGGTAATTCTTTGCTAGTATGTGTGTGTATGTTGATTGTAATTCGAGCATTAGTGGAGTAACTTTAGACTTTTATCACAAATAAATTCGCGCTCTTTGGAGATGAATTCAAGAAACTTATATTGAATATTTTTTATTTAAAAGGTACAAGATTTTTATTGACTACATTTAATTGTTTATATTAGAGTTTGTGCTCTTTAAATAAATTAAATTTATTAAATGCCTAGATACAATTTTAAACGTGAAGAAATTTGTTTTAGTGTAAAAATTTTCATTCTCAGATATGTATACGAATATTATAATATATATGTTATAATAATATAGAAGTAAACTCTGTTCGATTTTATATAATGGATAAGCTCAAAAACTACATAACCGATTTCAAATGTTCTTTCGCCTATAGCACTGGTTCCCAAACTTATTTTGTCTACTGAGTCGAGAGCTCATGCAGTCGTTGTCCAAGATGCCTCCTAGCTAAATGAAATTACAAATCACCCCCCAGGCCTCTACACAACGCCCCCATTTTTTTTCTGGGTCTCTTACCGCCCCCCTTTAGGCCTGCAGCGCCCACAAGGGGGCGTTATCGCCCACTTTGGGAATGGCTGGCCTATAGGAAGCTACGATATCAGCGAGTAACATGGGCTGTATTTAATTTAAAAAAAAATTCTACTCGTGGCGGTTCGTTAAATAATCATAAAACCAAGTTCAGTAAATGCGACTGATATCTAAATATCATCATTCCGATCCCTGTTCTATTAATTACGAACAGCTTATTCATGATTTATCGAACATTATCACAAAAATTATATGAGAATTGTAATTGACTTGATACCTTGAAGAGTAGTAGGTATACATTTGCCTTGTATGCAGAATCCAAAATTGGAACTCCAATCGTTAAGTACGTCCACCAGTTGTCTTGGATTCAGAAGTAGATATATGATTTCTTGGCCCTATGTGGTCGTTGGAGATGATCATAGTATCTCAGGTAATTTTTTTTTGCGAGGGAGGAGGTAAATCACATGGATATTGTGCCTCCCATACGACATAGAATGCCTGACTTCAGCAGGAATAGGCCTATTGACCTACGGACTAAAACCCTCATCCCTTCACTTGACCATCCTTCTCGGTACCACAGATCAGCATTTCATCAAGAAGGCGTCTTTTGTTTCCAATTTCCTTATTTTCTCCCATTTTCATCACTGCTCTGCCTTCTAATTTTGTCAATTTCCCTTCTCATCGTTATAGCACGCATCGTCCTTACACCTTTCAGTTTTCCTGACTTTCCAACACTGTTTATTAAGTTGTCTGGCGTATACTTCGTTGTGCCTCCATCTTGTGCTTCCGTTCTATTGTTATTGAATACCCCGGTTTCAAAAGTTATGGACACGTTTGCATTAGGTACGATTCGGAGCGGTCTTTTTGACTAAGACTAAGGCCAACGATTATTATTATTAGAGGTATTATCGTTACAAATTAAATTATATTATATTATTTAGAAATTTATAAAAGTTTCCAATGAAAATGTATGAGGAGAATGATGAGATTTGAGGGTGCGAAAGAAGTATGTAAGGACCGCGACGCTTGGCGCTTTGTCCTCTCTGACTACCCCGTTAGGGATACGGCGTGAAGATATGTATGTATGTTTCCAATTTGGTTAATACTTGCATATGTTACTGAAGGTCCTCTAGTTCTTTGTGTTTGCGTACTTATGTAGTCTATTTTGGAACAAATTACAGTGGATCATTTAAAATAATTTAGAATATAGTACCCTGTTCACCTCCATTTACAAATTAATAATTAACTACGATAACTTTTAAACAAAAATTCATTTAAATAAATATAAAATGAAAATGGAGCGGCAAGCATCGAGGTCCTTACATAATGTACTAGTTTCGCCTTAAATATCACCATTATAATTCAATAATTGATAAAATAACCGATTGTTTCGTTTCATATTCACTAATAGTCTAGTTTTTAATACTCACGTGATACTGGCGCCCTGTGAACAAAATTTGAGGTCGATTGGTTGTATGTGTTAGCCATGTCATTATCCATAACAGGTATCTACTACCTGGGCGACAGAGCTGTGCTTAGCGTCTTTTAGGTTGATTTTATATAAAAAAAAAACAAAAGTCGGACCACATTTGCAGAACTCCAACACGCGCAATAAGGCGTGGTAGACCTACGCCCAGCCACTGTGCTATTGAGAAGGTAAATTCTACTGCGAAATATGTATGTATGTAAAACAAATTTTCCCAGAATTCAGACCAAGCCAGATCAATTTTTCGTCCCCGTAAACCTCTATATTGTAAGTTTCACTGAAATCGTTAAAGCCGTTTTCGAGAACGCAATTATAAATATACAAATATTGCTCGTATGTAGATAGGTTTAGAGCTATATCT
Organism: Zeuzera pyrina; assembly: GCA_907165235.1. Taxonomy (NCBI): domain Eukaryota; kingdom Metazoa; phylum Arthropoda; class Insecta; order Lepidoptera; family Cossidae; genus Zeuzera; species Zeuzera pyrina. The sequence continues at coordinate 4,063,587 of OU015639.1, forward strand.
ATCTTTACTCGCTCTTTCTCAATTCCTCTTCTGTGCATACCATGCGGGACAACGGCAATTATAATGTTAGGGCGTCCCCCGGAAGCGACGTACACCGGTCTGTCCCCGCTGGTGTGTGCAGAGTGCAGTTCGGCGTTGGGGACCGCCACCCAACACGCTGTGCACCTAGCGGCGGGAAGTGGAGGGAGGAGTGCAGAGTAGCTGCGTGGAATGTGAGAGGTGGGATTGAGGAGAAGATGAATGAAGTGATTGATATTATGGAAGAGAAAAGATTGGATGTGCTATGTTTGAGTGAAACCAAGCGAGGCGGCAGTGAACTTGCCGACTTGCCCGGAGGAGGCATCGCTTTGTGGTCAGGGGTACCACAAGGAGATAGGGGATGTCAAGGGGTAGGCGTTTTACTGTCCTCTCGTATGGTTAATTGTATGACTGAGTATGAATGTATAAATCCCAGACTGCTCTGGGTACGCCTTAAGATTGGGTTGACAAGAATTTTTGTTTTGGCAGTATATGCCCCAGTGTCCTCTGTCGGTTTGGCTGAACTAGAGCAGTTCTGGGAAAATGTTAGAGAAGTTCTAGCGACGGTTGAAGAGAACGAAAGAATTGTTGTGTGTGGAGACATGAATGGATGGGTCGGGACAGCTCGAACAGGATTTGAGTCTGTCCTAGGCAAATATGGAGATAAGAGAGTAAATGATGCTGGTAAGATTGTGCTAGGACTGTGTATGGAAAAGGATCTTTTTGTGGCTAATACCATGTTTGGGCACAAAAGGATCCATCAGTACACGTGGGAAAGAAAGGGTGCGAGAAGTATGATTGATTTATTCCTGGTGGATAGCAGACTTAAGAAGCAGGTAATGGACACAAGAACGTATAGAGGAGCCGATCTCGGGACAGACCACTTTCTGGTGATAACCAGAATAAGGGGTCTGTTCGCAGCATGGCGACATCGCGTAGTGTCCAAACCTGCAGCGGTTAGCCGCATTAAAAGCTGGAAACTGCAGGATGCGACCACCAGGAATGAATATGAAAGGGTATTATCCAGTAAGCTTGATGATAGATTGAAAGTGTTGAGCGAGGATGTTGAAGAATGCTGGCAGAACCTTAGAGATAGTATGGTTGAGGCTGCGAAAGAAGTGTGTGGAATTAATAAGATTGGGAACGGCAAAAAGCGTGATGTGTGGTGGGATGATGAGGTGAAAGTGGCTGTGTATAAGAAAAAGAAAGCATGGCGAGACTACCTTGCTACTAATGACTGTGGTATGAAAAATTTGATGAAAGACAGGTATAAGCTGCAGAAAGCAGAAACGAAGGCACTAGTGAAAGAGAAGCGTGAAAGGTGTAGGGTGTTAGATGAAAACAAGATGTCGGACAACTTCGAGGAAAATTCCAAATTATTTTGGAAAGAAGTACGTAAGTACCGAAGTGGTCCGGCACCTTGCAGAATGAATAAAGTGCGTTCGAAAGAAAACAACCTGCTTACAAATAAAAAGGATGTTCTGCAGCGATGGAGTGAATACTATGGAGGACTGTATGAGAGTGGCGACTCCGTCTCTGATACTGAGAGCGATTCTAATGAATTGCCACACTCAGGCCAGGGACTGGAGGATGCCATTAGTATGAAAGAGATTGAGAAAGTGATAAGAAGTTTGAAATGTGGAAAGGCTGCGGGAATTGATGAGGTGACTGCTGAGATGATCAAGTATGGTGGTCCTAGGGTCTGGGATGCCTTCTGTGCACTCTGCAACCTTTGTTGGCAGAAGGGGGAGGTTCCAGAGGACTGGCGCACGGCAGTCATAGTACCTCTATATAAAGGGAAAGGTTCCTACCTAGACTGCGTGCTATAGGGCCATCAGCTTGGTCAGCTTAGCGAGTAAAGTCTATACTAAAGTATTGACTGAACGTATGAAAGGCGTTTCAGAAAGATATTTGTGGGAGGCGCAAGGTGGATTCAGGAACGGTAGGGGTTGTATGGATCAGATTTTCTCGCTTCGCGTTATCGTGGGAAGGTTTCTGGCTTTAGGTTAGAAAGTTTTCTGCGCTTTCGTGGATCTAGAGAAAGCATTCGATAGAGTAGTGCGGAAGAAATTGTGGAGTCTTCTGCCTGAATATGGCGTGGAGGGCTCCTTACTGCAGGCTGTGAGGTCATTATATCGAGACCACAGAGCCTGTGTAAGGATAGACGGTGACATGTCGCCCTGGTTTGAAGTCTGTTCTGGTGTCAGACAGGGCTGCGTGATGTCTGCCTGGCTATTCGTGCTGTATTTGGACAGTTGCCTCCAGAGATTGAAAGGTAATATGAGTGGTATGGGATGTGGTGACACAATGGTAAACTGCCTATTGTACGCTGACGATGCTGTGCTAATAGCACCATCAGAAGCAAAGTTGCAGACACTAGTCACGTGTATGAAAGAAGATTGTGAAGTAAAAGGATTGAAAATGAATGTGAACAAAACTAAGGTTCTGGTGTTTGAAAGAGAAGCGGTACAAACGAAATGTGTGATTAGTGTAAATGGAAAATGTCTAGAACAGGTGAATGAAATTGTGTACCTGGGGAGTGCGTTTTCGAGGGATGGAAGATGTGAGTTGGATGTGGAGAGACGGGTAGCAGCTGGCAATAAAGTGAACGGTGCTCTGTCCGCATTAGTGGGTAGTGTGAATATATCTAACACTGCTAAAATGGCCATCCACAATGCGGTGTTGGTGCCAACTTTGTTGTACGGCAGTGAGGCCTGGATATGCCCGAAATCGAGTGAAAGTATGATAAATGCTGTGGAGATGCGGTCTCTCAGAAATATGTGCGGTGTCACGCTTGCGGACAGGATAAGCAATGACGAGATACGCAGTATGACAGGGTTGCACAACAGTGTTATTGTAAAAATGAAGAAAGGAATGCTTAGATGGTTCGGGCACATGGAAAGAATGAGTGATGAAAGACTGACGAAGAAAATATACAGAGCGAAAGTGAGTGGTAAAAGAAGCCAAGGAAGACCAAGGCTGACTTATGAAGATCAAATAGCCAGAGTGTTAGCAGACGGAAATGTCAAAAGCACTCGCATACCTAGGCGAAAATGTGTGAGGAGAATGATGAGATTTGAGGAAGCGAAAGAGGTGTGTAAGGACCGCGACTCCTGGCGCTCCGTCCTCTCTGGCTACCCCGTTGGGGATACAGCGTGAAGTTATGTTATGTTATGTTTTACTCGCTCTTATTTAAAACTTCAGATAATTCTTTATCCACTACGTTTATTAATTTTTATTCTCATGTTTTTAACTATTCGATATATTCAGTTTCCTTTTTTTACATTGATGGTTTAGAATTTAGGTAATAGAAGTTAGGCTTTGATAACGACTTTAAAAACGAAATCTTGAGTGAAGAATTAAAATTAAGTACTTGATACTCTATATATTTTTGTCACATTACTTTTTTCTTACGGGAAGAAGTTTATAAGAACTATGTTAACATTTCATGGTTTGTTTATATTAAAAAGTTTCTATTGGTATTGACTATTGAGTATATATCTTAGTATACCTTTGACAATTGAAATGATAGCCGAAATTGCGGGCGGAAAGTAGTAGTAAAAAAAAAGTTTCTCCACATTCAAATATATGTAAAATAAAATAGTCGTAATAATGTAATATTATTCGAATGTTTGACGTTCACAAATGTTTTTACGTTTTCGTATACCCAAAATAACAACGGCAAGTAGTAGTGTTGAAAATAGTTATTCGTGCGCCAGAAATAGATGTAAATATCTTAGAATTACGTTACTTATGACTGTTATTTGGAAAATATACATTTTATAAAACCTTGAATAGATAGATCTGTGGGAGCATTTCTTCACATAAGTTCGTACGTACATATAGGGATGAGCGATATTAGAAAACCATCGAAGTCGACATCGATATCAATATCGATACTTCCTTCGTCAAAGTTCCAAATGCATTGATAAATTGACAGTTTAATAGTCGTTAGAAAATTTCAGATTTTTGCTAAACAAATTTTATCCTTGAAGGCTCGCATTTTAGCTCAACTTTATTTTTACTACAAACCAATATTTAAACTACGATTTTTGATATTTTTGTTCACAACATCGATGTATCGATATTTTAGGGGATCTAGTATTGATGTCAAAACATCGATGTATCGATAATATCGATGAATAACGATCATCCTTACGTCACGAGGAAGACAAACGAGCACATTGTGCGCCTGGTGTTAAACGGAATGTAGCCTAAAGATATTTACAATATCAAGGCTAAACAGCATTTTAGGTTACAAATGCGTTCAATGCGTTCTTGTGCCAGACATCTCACCGGCTGTTACTCTCCGCACTGGAACATAACTATGCCAGCATTGCTATTTGGAGGAGTAAAGTGGTCGTACCGAGCGGATTCCGCACAAGTTGCTACTACTCACATCTAGCAATAAGTGTTTGGGCTTACAGATTATAAAACAATGGACTGCGGGGTTATTACCTAAAAATTTGCAAACGGCGACAGTCACGCGATCACTGGGAGACCGGTGACTAATTGTAATTTTCGTGCACTTTTCGTGGTATTTAGCGCCACTATACAAATTACATTACACAAATTCTCGTTTTGACAGCAGATATCGCGCGATATTGGCTGTCGCATGCTGTCTGCAAGTTACGTAATAAGCGTGCCGGATAGTTACAGGTTGCTAGCCTATTGTTTATGCAAGTTCCTGATAGTAACCCTTACAATAATGACGTTTACTAACAAGCATTACCGAACAAATTAAGTAAAAATTATGCAAACACATTTCATTTAGGAATTTAAACGTCACTAGCTAGCATACATTTAAGAATATAGAGAACACTAGCCTACAATTACAACTAGCCTACAATTGGAAATTTAGGCATCACTAACTAGTACACAATACATAATTTGAGCATCACTAAATAAATAGAACACTAGGAACCAAATTACATGTCGTGAAAATTCTATCTATACTAATATTTTATAGAGACAGGGCGGCTTTTGTAAATTTATTTATATGGAGGGTAATCTCCGGAACCGCTGCACCTATTAAAAACTATTTCACTATTTCAAAGATACAGTATTCCAGATGCACATAGGAGGAATACATAACATTATGTATTCAACCCGAGTGAGGTCAAAACTGACCGCCAGTAAACAATAAATACAATTAGTAAAAAACATTTTTTTATTCTTTTATTAATTTTGTCGAATTCAATAAAATACTAGTGATCAAGCCAGACAAAAATTAAAGCAAACTATTTCGTTACCTATATTCTTTATATACATTTTTCACACTATATTAGCTTCACCTGTAAACTGTAACTATGTAAAAAAATCTTAGAAGTAATTTGACCCACTTCCGGTTTCCCATTGAGCTGAAATTTTGCATATACATTTAGTTTGGATGACAATGCATGGAAGTGACGTCATTCTAAATCCAATATGGCGGACTCCTAAAGATGGTGGACTTTGTATGCACTCCCATGATATGGGTATCGAATTCAAGGGTTTGCTGAGAAGATTTGGTTATGTGTACTTTTAATTAATTTAGACAAAGCGCTCCACACTTTTTGAATCCGTCACGTATTGAATAAAAAAATATATGTTTGCATTTACCGAAGTTAAAATATTGGCAAGGGTAACATGCATATATCGTAACAAATTAAAGTTTATTTAATTTAATTATTTTTAATTTTTAGTGCGTGATAAAAACGTGTTTTTAATTTTTTTAAACTATAATTTTTTTTAAACTCACATTAGTGGCAACCCACCTTAAAATCATACTGCATTAATTGGAATCGACAACACCGTAAGGCAAATTGTTTGGGACATGACAAGCAACTGTACAAAATATCGTGTCTTGCATCATGTTAGAAATTACTCATGTGCGTCGTGTAGGCTGATAGGTTATGTCGTTGGTACAAGAGTTAGTATGCAGCTTACCTCGAAACTGTTGTCACTTTTACAAGATATTCTCTCAGCTTCTTGTGTTTAAGATAATATCGTATTTAAATTATGAATATTACATAATAATTGTATGTATTTGAAACTGAAATCTATTGTTCATTTTATAAGTACGTATCATTATAATTACATATGTTAATATATGCGCTTTAGTTTACATAAAACGGAGCGAGGCACTGAAAATGTAACTGAAGTATTGTAATGAAAGAACATTTTTTTGAGTCTGCATTTATTATCTCTATGTATATGTACAAATCTATACATATAAATAAAATTGAAGTGTCTGTGATTTCGAAGTAAAGGCTTTCTCTGAAGCTCCTATGGTTATTTGTTGCCAAAACCTAAACACACTTTTTAAAGCTTTCTCCGCGACAACGTACCACGCAATTTGTAGGACAATATGACTGTTAAATTATATAAATATTAACTAATTAAAAAAAAAAATCAGCTAGTTAGTAATCATTTTTTATGACCTCATTATCGATATATGTTAGAAGGACTCTTTGATCAAACCGTACATTTTGTAGGACAAATATTTTTTCGGATACTTTAGATAATTATCATCAGATATAACAAAAAAAAACCAGTTAGTAATAAAATTTTGAGAATCATCAAATCAACATATTTTATCCCTGCTACCCCTATTACCTACCACAATCGAGAGTTTTCGTACAGGAAATTGTTGGGCGTCTCATCAAAATGGAGCTACTCACGGAAAATTAGCTTGATAGTAATCAAGTTCAAAAATGGACGGTGGTTCCTGGACTATTATTTGCACGTTACAAAAACTCAAACGTTTTTTATTTTTTTGCCTCTGTCGACTATTTCGACGAGACTCGTTGGCAAGACTCTTCAAAGACTAGTCTAGAAAAATACTAAATTTATTTCAGTTAAAACCGCGGGGCACACTTAGTCTAGAATATTTCTGATCTAAACTACACTAATATTACAAAAAGAGAGCGGATTTTGTAAGCTTGTTTATATGTGGAGTGTAATCTCCGGAACTACCCCACCTATTTGAATAATTCTTTCGCCATTTGAAAGGTACATTATTCCAGGTTGACATAGGCTATATATTATGTATTCAACTCGGGCGAAGTCGGCACAGGTCGCTAGCATTGTATAAAATTATTAGGAACCTAAGGTGGCTTGCACCAACTATTTAAACTCAATTTAAAGATTTGACATCTCGCTTGCACCAATCATTTAATACGAGGCATGCCTTTTAAGTTTTGTCGTTTGAAGAAAAAAACACAACTAGAACCTTATAATACTTTTTATTGTTTTTCAAAGTATTCACCACGTAGCTTAATACACTTTTCCATTCGCTCAAACCAGTTATTATAACATTTATTCCACTCTAAAGTGGGGGTGTTCAAAATGGCTGACTTGAAAGCGTCGACTGCTTCTTCACCGGACTGGAACCTTTGACCACGAAGACTTTTCTTAATTTTAGGAAATGCAAAGAAATCGTTAGGGCTTAGGTCAGGACTGTATGGAAGATGGTCAAGAATTTCTGATTTTTCCTGCTTCAAATACTCAATCGTTTGCGAGCGCTGTGTGAGCTTGCGTTGTCGTGGTGCAGGATGATGCGTCGCTTTGAGTTAGATATTCGAAGTTCGGCGATGACTTGTGGTAAACAAACTGTGGTATACCACTCTGCGTTAACCGTTCTACGATCTTCAAGTGCAATAGTCGCAACATGGCCGGTTTTTCCAACGAACGTGGCCACCATCTTCTTTGAAGTGCTTCGAGAACGAACAACTTTAGTCGGCTTTGGCTCGTCTTGAAAGACCCAGATTGTAGATTGTTGTTTGGAATCAGGATCGTAGGCATAGATCCAAGATTCGTCACCACTGATGATGTCGTAGACGTGATTTGACTCTCCTCGGTTGAACCTTTGCAGAGTTTTCTTACACCATCTGACGCGGACCGCCTTGTGATCGTCGGAAAGCAGATGCGGTATCCAACGGCAAACTAGCTTTCTCACACCAAGCACTTCATGCAAGATCTTCTGAATGGTTGTCCCTGAGATGCCTAATAGAGCCTCTATCTCTCGATACGTCACATGACGATCTTCGAGAATTAATTGTCTCACAGCAATTATGTTATCTTCAGTGAAGGCGGATTTTGGGCGTCCTTCACGAGATTTGTCACTAACACTAGTATGTCCACGCTGGAATTCTAAATACCAGCGTTCGACAGTCCGCAGACATGGGGCGTCATCACTGAACACAGATGTTAGCTCTTCAAAACACTGAAGCCGTGTCAGGCCTATTCTAAAGTTGTAGAAAATTATTGCACGAACATTTTCCTTAGAAAGATTTATTTTCGTACGTAACCTGACAGATTCCTATCGACGCTGTGATTAAACAATAGCATTAATCCTAATACTTTCAACTGTTTTGAGATTCAAAATTTAAACACATTCGAATATAGAACAGTTCCAAATTCAAACTTGCCGGGAAATATGGAAACGACAGAACTTAAAAGGCATGCCTAGTAGTTGGTGCAAGCGAGAAGCAACTTCCTTAAATCGAGCTTAAATAGTTGGTGCAAGCCACCCTAAGTTACTGGTGCTCTTATAACTTATAGCGTGCTGCTGTATGGCAGTGGCTCCTAAACTTTTAGGGACCATGGAATACTCAATAAATCCCATTTAATTTATGGAATCCTATAGCAAACCATAATAATAAAAAATACCTACTGCAATTTCAAATAACAGTAAAAATCATTATTTGCAAATATTTGGCATAACGATTAATGAGATGAATGAAATTATTTCACTGCTTCCTATAAAAACTATTAATAAGTCTAAAATCGAGCATTTTTATTGTGTAAGACCTCCTATAGAATAAAAATGGTTCAATGTTTGTCAATATGTATGCTTAGATCTAGTTCCGCGCAAAAAATAATTTCGCCACGAATGACAGTAACCAAAAAATTCCAACGATTTAACGACCACTGTAACATTCGCGGAACCTTAGTGTCTTGTATACGGAACCCACTTTAGGAATCTCTGCTGTATGGTACCCATAATATAAGCGTGGTGCTTAGTTTAAGGATGTAACATTGTCCTTAGAAGTGTATATTATTGTTTCTGTATATTAAGTAATTAAAACTAAATGTCTAATTGAATAAATTATCTTATTTAAATAAATGTCTAACCACATCCTCAAGAATATTTAGTTGTCACCTAATATCATTACGTTTTATATTTACCCTGTATTCTTAGAGTTCCGTAAGCAAAATTAACAAAACGGCGCGCTTATTCAGTCGCCGTTAACTTGCAGACAGCATGCGACAGCCAATATCGCGCGATATCTGCTGTCAAAACGAGAATTTGTGTAACGTAATTTGTAGAGGGGCGCTAAATCTACCGCGAACCTATCTAATCTAGTGCATTTAACGGTCATAGAATAATAGATACGCAATCGTCATACATGATAATGATACCAATTTTTTATTACAATTAGTCGCCGGTCGCGCAGTGATCGCGTGGCTGTCGCTGTCTGCAAATTAGGTAATAACCCCACCGATCCGAACTTATGGAAATCACTTCGGTATTTATTTCGAGTAGATATTTTTTAATGTAAACATCTCTTTAAAACAATGAGTAGTGCCTAGTGGCCTACTACACAGACGTGTACTTCAAAAATTGAGTTCTGTCGTTAGGGCTTGTTTTTGTGGTTTAAAAATAAAATAATTGATGGGGGGGTATCAAATGAAAGCTATTTAAAGCACTGATTAAAAATATACTTATATATATTATAAAATATACTATATGCCGGTTAGTTTGTATAACTTTTTCTCCCATTATCTTAGAAGGTATTGCTCAAAAAATTTTAAAAGAAATCATGAGTGTTATAGATTAAAGGATTATTATCAGTGTAGTCAAATGTCAAAAGCACTCGCGCATACCTAGGCGTGTGAGAAGAATGATAAAATTTGAGGAGGTGAAAGAAGTATGTAAGGATTGCCAAGCTTGGTGCTCCGCCTCTGACTACCACGTTACGGATACAGCGTGAAGATATGTATGTAATATGTATCAGTATTCCATTAAATTAGATAATTTTTATATGTAAAATGGAATCTACGATTAATATTATTTTGCGGTCGACGATTGGAAACACCAGGCTGTGCAGAACACTAGTCGTTCAAACACGATTTGTACTTGACTGGTTTTTTTTATATTTATAGTTCTTTTTCGGAAACATTAGTTATGTTTACTGTACTAATACAACGAGTAAACGAAACTGAAGGCCGTGCGATTTTTCCTCGTACATAGGGTGCTGTGAATCATTCCAAGCTTAAATAGCTTATTGTATTTCTAACGTTGTCTGTTTAATAGAAAATTATAATTAAGTCATTTGAAATTATTCAAATTATTACAAATAATTTTCAAAGAGGAGAATGATGAGATTTAAGGAAGCGAAAGAAGTATGTAAAGACCGCGACGCTTGGCGTTCAGTCCTCTCTGACTTCTCCGTTAGGGACACAGCGTCAGGATATGTATGTATTATTCAAAAAACTGATAATGATTGTAGTTCTTCAACGTGAGTTTTATTATTATAATTTGTATAATATGAAATTATCCACCGTTTTTATTTTTTTAATTAAATGACTAGCGAATCCTCGCCACATTAACAGAAACGAGGAACACATGGAGAACATAGGGTTGTGGTTATTTTTTTATATTCTTTTTGTATTTCTGATTTTTTTTTAATTAGCATGAATGGGAAATGCATATTTTTTTATTCTGTTAGGTATATCAAGATACATACATATGTATGAGTGCGTCTTCAACGTTTTCCTTTTTGTCCCCAGTCGAGTGGCAGATATGTTGGAGGTGGTGAGTGAGCGAGTAGGGGGCTGGTACGCCCCTGGTCGGGACGCCGGCTCGCTACGGCAAGCCATGCGCACGCGCCGGAGACATCATCCCGATGTGTTCGCCAAGCTGGAACAGGACATGGCGGTACGTATCAACTAACTTATTAGACATTCACACCACCTTTGATAACTTTGTATAGAAACATTGCAAGTAGTAGATTGCTTAACAAGGGAGACATTTTTTTACGCCGAGGCGCTATTTTGTGTCCAGACCGGAGCGAAACATTCAACGTACATCGCCCGAGGTAAAATAATGTTACTACCGAAGTGATACATTTAATTCATTCGTTCATTCCCTTCTATGAGAAAAATAAACACATAAGAGGTGCTGTTTGATACGTACTTACATAGCTACAAATAATATAAATTCTATATATATAAATTCTTTATTCAATACAAAGGTTACATTAATAACATTTTGAGATTTCGTACAAAGGCGAGCTTATCTCTATAAGAGATTTCTTCCAGCTAACCCCACAAAGCGGTGCAAATACTGTAGAGGGTAAAAAACTGAACTTTAACATAAAAAAACATACTTTATATAAAAAAAAATACATAAATAAATGAATGACAGTTATGTAAGCATTTATACATAATACATACGTAATACTTGATATATTTACTTAATAATTACGAAATAATAATATTAAATACAAACATAAAAAAAATATCAATATATACAGAAATATAAATACATAAATGACGCAAATATTTAATGAATTGATAAGTAGTGGTCTTTTAAACGTTTATTGAAAGAAGTTACCGATGGACTACAAAGAATTTTGAAAGGTAAATTATTCCATAATTTAGTTGCTCGTGCAGTGAAGGAATTGTAGAAGAAAATAGAGCTGGATAGAGGATACTTCAAAGTTTTAGTGACACAAGAACATCTAAGTCGAGAAGAAGTAGGTAAGAAGTGAAAGCGGGAACGAAGATATACAGGAGCAGACGGATTATTTAGAATTTTATATAGAAAAGAAAGTATATGCATATCTCGTCGAAGACGCACAGGAAGCCATTTTAGCTGAGAGCGGAAGATTGAAATGTGATCATGTTTGCGAAGTCCGAAAATAAAGCGAATAGCCAAATTCTGCAACCGCTCCAATTTATTCAACAATTCCTCTTTCGCGTCCAGATAGCATATATCTGCATAGTCGAGGATAGGAAGAAGAAGAGATTGAGAAAGCAAAATAATAAGGAATATAATGTTTTAATTTTTTTATTTCTTTTTTCTAAGGTCGCGGCATTGAGATAAAACTCATTGGGTCGCGGCCACGCGCCGCCCGCCCCTGTAATCAGCCAGTAACATTTTTCATACAATATTTCCGTTTGACCTCTTTGATCACGGAACAAGGAATATTAATTTTCCTATTCAATCTAATTTCTGCTCTCTATGAAAGTTTTTGTTCAAATGATCAAAGAACCAATCATCGTTTACGAAATAGATGGAATCTTTAGTTATTGTTCTGAGGGTGGAATAAATTTTTTTATATTATATTGTTTAAAATTACGCAAATTATTATACATACGTTATTGTGTAATTTTAATTATTATTTTCAAAACTTCATAATAAATACCAGTTTCACTTTCCAACAAAGCTTCTTCAGTAAATATCTCTCGACCTCAATAATAATCTCGATCAGTTATTTGGTGCAACGCAGGGTCCCACAGTTGTGCAGTGAACTTGACACGGCTTCCCCGCTCAATCCCTTCGCAATGCTATGACAGCGTGAAGCGTACGCGCTGTCGGCAATATCACATGGACGGATGATAGGAGGCCCAAGTCGCCTTTTAGAAAAAGCGGGGAACATCTTAGCCTTATTCTGATTGAAGTTTACATATAATTTTTTTTTTGTTTCAAAATATTGGCATTTATAATTTAGAAATTAGAGGTGGAATAATTACAAGGCAAACGTCTTTTAGATGAAGTATTAATTAAAAGATCCGCAAGTTTTATGTCGCGTTTTAACACGTCTCATTCCTTTTTTTGGGTCTTCTTAATAGGCAAATAAATTAAATAAATGCGAGCACGAGAGACAGAACATTTTAAACTAAAAGGATTCTTAGTTAATACTTTGCAACTCTGAAAATAGTGATACAAAATAATATCGTATGCCAATATTATTAAAATATGTCATAACATCGGAAATCGGATAAAAGGTCAGTGGTTATCTTATAAGTGTCGAGTGAAGTTGATGATTACAATTAATTAAATAACAGCATCAATCTCACACGTGATGTAAATGTAATTATTGAGATCATGTTACCAATTATTTATTATAAAATACATGTAATATATGGGCGTATTCAGTTTCTCATTAGTGAGACAAAGTTATCTTCGTTTAATGGAATACAATTGACACGTTTTTTAATGGAAACAACGAATTTGGAAAAATAAAAGGATAGCTTTTAATACATAACATCTATTACGAATTACTTTTTATTATGAAAGAATAGGCCAATTGAAATACCCCTTAAATTGTAATTGTTGAAGAGGTTCTTACAGGGTTGGTATTGCGCAAGTGTCTCTTTAAGGCGCGGCTGCCAAAATTTTGAGCGTTTTTAAATAAGTTTGCTGAGGCGGGCACACGTTTAATGAATGTGAAATTTAAATACGCATTTCTTTATACATTTTTCTATCGACTGCCTAAAACCATAACACAATTTATGTATTTTCGTTCCATACTTTTTTTCTACAATGCCTTTTTGAGAGATTTTTAAATGCTTTTACTAAATTACTTGAGTAAGTTATATAAAATTGCGGTTAACACGAAGACAATACAGCTTACTAAATACTGGCTAAAGGATATTTTATTATATGAATTAATATTCCAATTATAACATATATGTCGCTTTCGGGTGGCGGAGTGTGAGTGCGGAGACTACGTAATACAATGTTTTTGGGAGCTTGCTCTTAAGGCGACGCATTGGATATTTGACGCCAGGGATCTCAGTTTTTCTAAGTGACTACAAAACGTATGACAGTGATATTTGGTATCCTGATTTTTCATTTCATTGACTTTATTTTGACAGTTGCAATACACGATTGTTTAACTTTTGTAACACAAAAAAAAATGTCAAAGAAACCGCTTTTAAAACAGAGATTTACATTTTTTGGAACAACAGGACCGATTTATATTTATAAATTTTCTGTATAGTTTAATTTAAACATATTCCTCAAAATGCCAGTTGGATTTTTGAAAATTAATTGTAATTTTTACAATAAATGAAACTGTTTTTTCATATTTTTCGTAAGCTAGCGCGCGCACGTTTTCATAGAAAGGAAGGTGTACTTTAGAGAAAATTATTGTTTATCAATGCGTCGCCTTAAGCTACGGTAGCCGCTTACTGTCAGGCGGACAGAGTGTTTGTTTACCACCTTCGTGGTAAAAAAATCTAACTTAGCATCGCCTTTAACGAACTTGGGGAATACTTGGATACACCTAAATCCTTAGACTTAGAAAAGTTCGTTTCCAAATATAACCAAACAACGAGACATTCGGTTTGCAAATCATACAAACATTCATGCAATACATTTGTAACAAAAAAATAATAAAAAGAAATTAATAGCAGTCAAGTCCATCGACCAGGCATACCTATTTATTTTGTCAATGGTTTTTTCATTTACTATAAGAATAGCTTTAATGTAATGCTGCTACCAACCATAAATAGCTTTAGTATATACTATAGGTATTGAATACAATTATAGGCAATGAACTTTAATGAAATGTCCGGGTTCATATTAAGCCCGAGGGGAGAACTGTTCCCTCAACGGCCGTGATGGATTTTAACAAGCGTCGATTATTATTAAATTACAAGGCGGCTAGTCGGTCATTGCGAGGAATTCGATCTCACAATTTTTGTTATCTGTGTCTGTTACGCAATCTTTTTTTTTGTTGTACGTCAGAAAATGCTTTACGCATCCATGTCCCGCTAGACCGTGGGACGCCTCTAGACTGAGTATTCCCACTGAAACCTGACTGTGGTCACCATCGACGGGTTGTCGAGGGGCCCCGGGATCTCTTACGGAACGCAACCGGCCTCTCGCAGTTTTCGACAATGGTTTTACTTACATGACTTTACGGTATTTAAACTCAGAGAAGGAGCTTCAAGAGGCAATAAAATCACGTCTTGACGCCATTACTAGAAATATTTGCTCGTGTCAAGTAACAGTGAGCCCTATATGACGCTTAAGAGAGCACCAGCGAACGGCAGAATTTTAGTGCTATATTACTTAAATAGTGAATACGGCCCACAGCTCTTCGTCTATCTGCTTTGGAATATTCAACGTTCGATCTCTATGTGACCAATCAGATCACAGTACTCCGTAACGCGTCCTGAAAGTTTTTGACACGTTACTTTTCATTATAAAATACTCAAAGCCGTCATCTATGGGTTAACTGGTAGGTATATGTTATACATGACAAAGTTGAACCAGATAGTGACAGCTTCAGTTCTATAGCTAAGGCCCGAGAGTTTGTGTTCCCCGTCTATCGTAAGTGCAACTAAAGGAGCCTTCGAGGTTGCGCTCGATCGGAGTGGAGGCTTCTGTCGTCTTTCAATACGAATCTAAGGACGACAGCTCGTGTGGTTCACGCTGTCGTAGCTCTGTGAGGTCGCTGTGGGAGCCTCTTTGCTACGCGGCACAGTGTGAGGGACTCCGTTGCTTTTAATAGAAGATCCCGCAGTTTTCTAGTTTAAAATTTGTGTAATACGCGAAGCTAATTTACTGGCATAAATTACTCGTATATTATCCTGCTTCATTTACTAGTTACCCGGACAACATGAGGAAACATCACGTCTGTTAGTCCAGACGGGCTGTCATATTCCCTCAGAGCTCCGCGAGGTTATTATCTAAAAATTTGCAAACAGCGACAGCCACGTGGTCATTGCACGACCGGTGACTAATTGTAATAAAAAATTGGTATCATATATGACGAATGCGTGTATTGCGCCACGGCCGTTAAATGCACTTTTCGCGATAGGTTTAGCGCCATTACACAAATTACATTATACGAATTCTTCGCACGATATTCGTCTGTCGCATGCTGACTGCAAGTTAGGTTAGGTTAGATTATTCATTATTGTTAACTCGGTGGCTCTCGATTGTGTAGTCCCCTTTCATATCTTCCAACTTTTGTACGAAACATGGGGATATAATTGAATTTTGCGTATCTCAGTTTACACTATGAAACTACGAGTAGATTTTTAGATTAGTATTAATATAGACTTTATGGAGAAGCACATGCGGGAGAAATATTCCAATGAGGTCAATAAAATACATTTTTTCCGACGGTCCCTATTGTATTCTCTTTTAGGTTGAGTTATAATACTTTATGCTAGTAACTAATTAATCTGTTGATACTATAAGTGTTGTCTAAAACTTGTTTTTGTTTCTGTAGAAAAAATATGATCAGAACACGTTTGTAATGTGGCGTTATGACGTCAGACACTAGTATACTTTTTTGTTGCATCTTACAGCTTATCATTACAGTTTAATAAATTGTATGTAATTTTTGAGAAAATTCTGCTAATCTGGGAGAGAAAAATAAATATACAATGTTCCAGCTGTTTAACCTCCCAAGCAGGTCGTAAAACTCCACAAAAAGATACTTATTATGAGGAACTAGTTTAGGCATGGTCTAGCAAGCTGTCGATATCCTGTTTCATTTTACCATCTGATAATTTAAATACGTACTTATTACAACAAAGTATGATCTTATCGTGATTGGAATTTGGTTTATTTCGAACATTATATGTGTGTTACATTGTAGATATGTATAATAATATCATCAGCTTATAAAATACTATATTCTATTCTATACATGGGTAAAAGTTGTTATAATATGCATAATTAAATGTTTCTGTGAACAGATGCGAGCGGCGTCATTGTACAGACTGAAAGAGGCTCCGATGGTGCCAGCTCCCGTTCCAGTGATAAGGCCGCCTGCAGGCCTGGCTTGTCCCAGATGCGCGCCATTGTCTAGAGTGAGTATTAAACACACTTGTTAGCTTGGCCAGTAGCTGTGCGTGAGAATCGTTTTCGAATAGATAGTGATTATTCTAAAATTACATATTGCAGAACATATTGGGCTAAGTTTACATATTTATGACAATTTATAAACCCTATGCAAAATATAATTTTTAATGACCAATGGTGCCAGAAATAAGAATAAAGTTCATAATACAAACATGTCATGTAATACAACAAATATAGGTACCTATACCTATGTCATGACAATTGATCATGATCAATATCAAAATACGATTTTTATGTGATCACAAAAACTGGCCAAGTGCGAGTAGGACTCGCGCAACGAGGGCTTCGTACCACTATATAATGTATTCTTGTCATAATTATATTAACAAAAAAAAATATGTCGCATTCAAAAACAAATTTAACTTTGTAGTTGAAAGATACGTTCTCCCATACTCTCCAACTGCAAGTCTAAGTTTGTAGTGGCAAGAAATTGTGATATATGTAATTACAAATTCGCAATTTTTGGACTTTATTGTGCTGTGAGACCTTGCTTCTTGTCAAATATCATGATTCTGGGTCAACGAGAAGTACCCTATAGATTTTTTTTTGTAGTACATAAGTAAATGGCTGTATCTTTTGATTTCTTTGACTCAAAAGCTTGCATTTTTTACACCTTCAAAGGACCATAATCAATGGTCCATAGACCTGTGTTTGGTATAAACTTGAACTTGTTACCTCTACCCATAATAACTCGAGATAAAGGGTTTTGACTGGTCGGACAGACGGACAACGAAATGATCCTATAAGGGTTCCTTTTCACGTTTTGAGGAACCCTAAAATCTGGGTATTTTATGAAACACCACCATTGTCTAACCGTCATATAATGAGATATGCTCAATGAAAATTCGGACGGATCAATGAGTTTGGCGTTTATCAATATTCCAAGTTAAATGCTTCACTACATGACGATGTGGTTGTGTACAACATGGAACTGTTACATTTCGATTGGTTTATGTGCGCCCAAGATGGCCACGTTGAAATAAAAGGAATATTAAAAAAAATGATAATGTAGAATGAAGTATTTAGACGAGAAAGTGAATTTGATTGAAGCTATGAGCAAAAGTTACAGCAATCGAATACCCTACAGAATCGAAGTACCCAACTATAGCTGGACGAATCGTAAAACGATTTGTGTTTCCATGCCGACCCATCATGAATAGAGACGAATAAAAATTAAATAAAAAAAATACCTATACATTTCTTGTTTAATACAAAGCTATGTTTGAGCAAGAGTTAAAAAGGTGTTAAAAAATTTACGTAGCGTCGACAAAAACAGTTTAGTATTGTCACAAAAAGTTTCGCTTTTTTTTTAATTTTTCTCATCGAAAATTGTATCCGCATACAAGTTTTTCGATGAGCAAACTTCAACAAATGTAGCTAATATCACAGTCTAATACTTCTTTATCTGTATGTTATTTGCATATTATCTTTTCCGAATTGATAACCAAAAAAATATTCCATTATTTTGCTCCTCGTACAAACCAGCATTGATGGTGAGTACGTTAATTTTTTCCATAATTAAACGTTAATTTTAAATTATCTTGTTTTTGGTACTGTATTGCTATAATGTTATTTCTGCATAACATACAAATTGCATATTATTATATGCTAGATTAAGTAATACTCCAATCAATAACTTAATATTTGTCATATTTTTCCTGTTGATAGCGTACAAAGTTGTAGTCGATAATATAAATTAAAAAATAGGCTACAATGATATTTCATAGTCATATAAACTGACCTTTTCACGATTATCTCAAGACATGCTATTTGTTGATTGTTTGGGTTGTAGATAAATATATAGGTTTATTTTTTATGTCATTATGGCCACTGTATGTATGACTACATTTTTTTTAATCGTATAATGAAAACATTCATGATTGTTATGTGGTCATAAAAAAGCGATAAAGACATTAATTTTAGAGTTCTGTACAAAAATTACTGCAATGTAAAACTTATATAGCCAGATTTAAGGAGTGTAAAATATAAACAAGAAATATGTGTATTATTCGAAACAGGTGGCGATCATTTTATAATAAACTAGCGATCCGCCGCGGCTTCGTCCGGGCGGACTATTGAGGGTTAGCAATAACACACCAAATTTTTTTAATTGAGATGTCATGTAAAAATACCATCCCAATTTTCGTGTTTTCCGGTGAATTTTCCCAAAATTTTCTTTTATACAAACCTTGTCCTGAAAATTACGAACACAACTAAAAAAAATCAACCAAATCGCCGTTCTCAAGTGAGTTTTTGTATATTTTCATACGCAATTGATTTTTATTTGTATAGATTTCAAATTCTGATTGTAATAGAATTTGAGAATGTATTGTCGTCATGTTTTACGTTCTCTAGTTACAGATATTATGATTTTCGTACTTCTAGAATGTAGACATAGGTTGATATACATATATGGATATAATGAAAAGACGTACTTTTGTAATGAAATTGAACTTGTGTAATTCTCGACTGACTTACCTTTTAATATTAAAAAAAACATACAACCGAATTGAGAACCTTCTCCTTTTTTGGAAGTCGGTTAAAAATACTCACAGACTAAATCGAAAATTATTATTAAATAGCAACACCCTCAAAATGACAGTATTGTCCTTCTTCAACAATTCTGATAATGTTATATATAACCACGAATATTGACAGCTATAACAATATCTTTTTAGAAAAAGATAAGCGGTGCTTAATATGATTATGAACAATAATCATGTCACTTTTTTCGAAAATTTATTTTGATTAATTATTTTTAGTGCCGATTGTACTTGACACATTAATTTCGATCGATACGGACGGAACACCATTTTGTAAGCCCGAATTGGTCTTGCCTGTTTATTATCGCCATTATTATGGCTCTAATCACTGACATACTCTTCAAAGTTACTCGTACTTTGATAAGTAATTACGTAAAACAATATTTATATTGTTTTCTCGCTCACACAACACGTATAAACATACGAACACTGTAACCTTGTATTCACATGTTTTCATTCTTTCTGTTTTCTACAAACATGTGTCTTTATGTACATTTTCAAAATATTTATGTATATGATAAATAAAGTTCATTATTTATCATGTACATACAAATATTTTGAATATGTACGTAGAGACACATGATACTTATGTCTGTAATCAATCTACATACTTTTTTATATTTTAACGGATTATACATCAGCGGTTAATATGAGGAAAATATGTGTTATCGTGTCATTTGTCTCTCAATGTCTTTTGTTAGAGGCGAGACAACGCATTTGCTTTGTGAACTTCGCTTTGTGTGACTTCCATTTAATAGACGTGTCATCGTTCACAGGTACAATGTACAGTATATCTATTACATGTAGGATATGTACGTGTTCAAAGAATAGTTTTCGTATCTATAAAGGTGGATTAACTAACTGTATATCACTTTTGTAACGAAGACATATTTTGACGCGGTGTCGTAATTTATATTATTTACTTATAATTACGGATACAGCGTACAACAGCGTTATACAAAGAGGACGAAGCGACAAGTATCGCGGCCTCTACATGTCTACATTACACATGAAAAGTTGTTTTATTCAGCGATAACTATACTTTATTTATGTTTCGAGAATATAAACTGAACACTAATGTATTTAAATGATTTATGTATCCCTTAAAATTATGTATGTAATTTCTCATTTTTTGTAGATTAACAAAATCATTTTAAAGAAATTCTTCGTCGTCCAAATGTTAAAAACTCATATTTTGCCTCACAAATCTCAACATTATTTCTTCACTTCAGCCTCACTATACAAATTCTCGATTTGACAGCAGATATCGCACGATATTTGGCTGTCGCATGCTGACTGCAAGTTAGGTAAGCTTGTGGTTTCGGTTATAAAAACTATAGTTTCGGGCACTATAGTAGACATGTGTAAAACTGCGCTACGCCGCGAAATTGTGCCAACTCCGTCACTGCACTGGATTTTTCGACTCACTTAATCCAAACGTATTGGCGCATAACACATTTCAGCGCATAATACGCTGCCTGCCCTAAAAGCCAGCGCGCGCGGGATGAGGGTAGCACGCGCTTTGCGACTCATTCGGCGCACGCAAGGCGCCTTACATTTTGCTGCGCAATGGCACAATTTTGAGTTAACTCAAACCACCGGTGTAGTGGCATGTGTCTGAGTTACTAAGTTGGCGCAAGGAATTTTGCTGAGTTACCCGTGCCTACACTATAGGGAAGTAGGTTTCCAACTTAATTTCGTAATTGAAGAAGGAACTCCTTTTTAAAGACTTTCCACTCGACTTGTTCGTATGTGTGAGTCAAATACAACTGAATTTTAAACCGGCACGCTTATTATCTAACTTGCAGTCAGTATGCGACAGCCAAATATCGTGCGATATCTACTGTCAAAACGAGAATTTGTACAATGTAATTGGTATAGTGGCGCTATATCTACCGCGAAAAGTACATTTTACGGTCATGGCGCATTAGACATGCAATCGTCATACACGATATCAATTTTTTATTACATTTAATCACCATTCGCACAATGATCGCGTGGCTGTCGCTGCCTGCAAATTTTTAGGTAATAAGTAATAACCCCGTTCCAACTAACCGGTTGAGCTGAAATTATACACATACTTTTAGGGCTGGTGACAATTCCAACTAATAAAACGCTTATTTTCAAAAATGTTTTTTTAAATAATTATTTCGATTCTGTTAAAAGTTTTTTCTGAACTTTTTAACGATATAATAAAAACATACGAGCTCTTCAAGGCTATATGTTAATCATTCATCAGTAGTCTCTCGCCGCGTGATCTTCGCACTATACACGGAAAAATGTTGGTAGGTCAATGTCTAATTTAATTCGTTGACCATACTGAGTACAATTTGAATTTAAATAAGCGTAGAAACCGTAATTGTGTTAAATTTCAATACATATTTATGTTACTAGTCTTATACCTATTTTATAACAAAATCTACGATATTATCAAAAAGACAGATATTGCGAAATCACCTGTCAAATGGATCTCTTAAATTGAGGCGAAATCTCACAATATTATAAGGAGCGGCGCAGAGCCGAGACGAAACAACTAAAAAGTTTTTAATATTTGAATAACGACAGCTTGTCTTTCTATTACGTTATATGTACGTATATATTTAAAAGAAAGGCCTTAGAGTAAGGACCTCTTATAAGAGTAAGTTTAGGCTCCGTTGGTGAAAGCAAATATTATTCTAATATGCAGGAAGCATAAAACGTAAAGATCGGGATGCTTATTAGTTATTACCTAACTTGCAGACAGTATGTCACAGCCAAATATCGCGCGATATCTGCTCTCACAACAAGAATTTGCGTAATATAGTTTGTATAGTGGTGCTAAATCTACCGCGAAAAGTGCATTTTACGGTCATGGCGCTATAGACACGCAATCGTCATACATGATACCAATTTTTTATTACAATTAATCACCGGTCGCGCAGTGATCGCGTGGCTGTCGCTGTCTGCAAATTTTTAGGTAATAACCCCGCAGGTTTACTTAAAACAATATAATCTTAAAAAACAGTAATTTCGAAATCAGAGACAGAAGTTCCATTTATGTCCTTAATATATCTAACAATATATGTAACACTACGTGTTGCCCGCGACGACTGCATGTGTCCGCGTGGAATTAAAAAAAATATAGCCAATGTCACCGGGGCTTAATCTGTCTCCATTCTAAATTGCATCCAAATCGGTCAAGCCGTTTATAAGGAGAAGAATTACGAACACACGCACACCGGAATTTTATATGTACATACATACATACATACATACATATCCTCACGCTGTATCACTAACGGGCTAGTCAGAGGACGGAGCGCCAAGCACTGCGGTTCTTACATACTTCTTTCGCTTCCTCAAATCTCATCATTCCCCTCACACATTTTCGCCTTGGTATGCGAATTTTATATGTAAATATATGCTTACTTTGATTAATCAAAATGTTAAAATTTATTAATTCGTTATTTTAATATAATCATCAGTTCAAAATACATTATCAACAAATTTGCGATTATTATTATAAATATACTAGAATTTTCCATAGTACGTTTGACGTTCTTAATGCTAATTAGTTTATGCCTGTGTAAGCCATTAGGGCAAATATTGTTTGGGCGAATATGTCAATACTTCAACAGTTCTTTAGGTATTACTACGTAAGTTTATTTTACTATGTATCATTACAAACGAACTTATTATTCAGGGTACAGAATAATCTGGGCCACCGTAATATCCCATCATGTCGAGTAAGTTCAACCCACCCATATTTTTGTAATAGATTTGTCCAGAAACTCGAGCTGCATTTTTACAGAGATTTCAGCGAGTCAGAACAAATTGCTAAACAAGTTCTACCTCTTGTAGTTCATCAAAATTTCGTTCTTTTATCTCTCAGTAATTGAATTGATTATAATTCTGAGGTACCTTAAATAACACTGAAAGTTGATTTGATTCTTTGTGATAGAGACAGAACTTACAAAAAGAAGTGAAATTCCATCGAAAACAATTCATTTAAAAATTAAAGCCAAACCTCTCTTGTAACCCGTAATATGTATTGAGACGGATCCAAGTCTGGCGTTTTATTTAAAGATCACTCCATATCCATTAATCCATACATCTGGCCCAGAAAGAACCCGCATGTCTGCGTACAGATTAAAGAAGCTCGAAATTAATAGTGTTTCAATCTTAGACAAAGAAACATAAATGGATGGATCCATAATAAGTTGCCGAACTTTTTCCAACGAATTTTGGTATCTCGATTTCATTCAGCGTAACCAGGAATAAACGGCTATAGTAAGTAAGAAAACCTCGCATTGTTAGTGTCATTCATGCCAGCTTATAACCGACCGCGTACATTGCTGAAAAAATTATTTGCTATTTGAAAAATACTCGTAAATCTTCAAACACAATATACTATCCCTTTTGTACTTTAAAACTCTCAAAAATGTAAAAAATAGAAAATCTAAATAAAATGACAACCTCACTTCTCTCGTTCCCGCCAAAAAGTTCAAAAGCTATATCAATCAGTAATAAACTTGGAGCAAGAAACAATGGATGGACCCATAATAAGTTGCCGCGCTTCTTTTAATTAAATATATTTTACAAAAAAAAAATTGACTTTATATTCCTCCCGTACAAAACGCCAATTTCATATGTAAGGACCCAATATGTCTTGTTCAGCTGAGTATTGTTGTACTGTGACTCTTCCCTAGTCACGCACAGTAGTAAAAGTCCAGAAATTCGGTCAACAAAAAACGGACACGCTCTTAGAGAAATTCAACTAGACAATAGATTTTTTTTTGTCAATTTATTGTATCGATTATCGTTTTTATGCCCATACCGTTATCATTATCACCAGTGGTCGCCCAGTAGTCTAAACTCAACCTTAAATAGAAAATAATTGCTTTTTCCATGGCATGCACTCCACAGACTCGAAACAGCTCAGCTCACAAATCACAGAAAATTCACAGCTTGAAACTCAATTAATCAATCTCAGAAATTTTTATTTCCATACCGCTTGTCTTTCATCCTCTCCGACTACCCCGTTGGGGATACGGCGTAAAGATATGTATGTTCACAATCTCTACACTGTGCGATCTTTCGACCACAAACTATTATATGTTTGACGTTGGCAGTATGAACGAAAACAACAATGTTTTATTTTATAATTTAATGACTCTTATTTGTAACACATATATATACATTTTAGCTTTCCGCACATCTCCATATTATTTTTTAATATTAAATTTTTTTTTCCTTTTTTTTTCATATAAATGTAAGCTATGCCAAATTTCACACTCCTCCGTGCGCGCAATATGCTTTTTTTTGTAAAAGTAGGGAGCAAACGAGCAAGCCAGTCACCTGATGAAAAGTGATCACCGCCACCCATGGACGCCGGCAACGTTCGGGGAATCATGAGTGCGTTGCCGGCCTTTAAGGAAAGGAGGGGAAGGGGGTGATGGGCCACCGGCACTGTCACTCACAGAACAAAACACAACGCAATAGATACTATTATTTCACGCCGATATACTGTGAGAGGGTGGTATTTCACGGGGCGAGCCGGTCCAATTCGTGCTGCAACGCAATGTGGCTCTACCACACGTAATGCTTTACATACGTACAACACGTAATGCTTAAAAAAAGAGTACAAAGTTTTCTCTTCACGTATTCGTATATAAATTCTTAACCCAAATCACACTACCTAATATGTCTGGTATTTAAGTGGACCTAAGTCGTTTAAAGTTCTGAAATTAGACGCCCTGGTTTATCTTATCTGGTAGTTAGGTACAGATTCTTGGTCGTCGATTGGTGTCAAGGCTAACAATTTTGCATTGATTTGACGTCTTGTTTCACAATTTTTGCAGTTGTAACCAATTGTCTGCGCTGTGGTGATTTCGTTACATCACTAATTCATGACAGTACCATTAAAATTTCATAGCTTAGTGGTTGGATTTAAACAACAAATATAAATCTTATTTTTTTCACATTCAGTGTCAAAAATGCTTTCAGATGCAAATATACCCTTAGTGAAACAATCCGGTCGTAACATTTATTTTGTAGTGTTTATTATAAAAGTAGCAACCCGCCCTGGCTTTGCCCGAGTGTAATCTATTATAATACACCTATAGAAAAATCTTCTAGAAGAAGTTCTCTATAAATGATGATATAAACCGCATTAAAATTCATTACGTGCTTAAAAAGAACTAATCGCACAAACAGGCAGAAATGGCGACTTTGTTCAAATGAAACCTAAATAGGCACGTTCGGCGAATTTTAGACTGGTAAAATCTTATAGTGTAGCGTCACCGACATGCTGCGCGCGCGTCACCGACATGCTGCTGCGCGCGCACTTAGTACATATACACAAATACATTGTATTCGACTGTAAGCTATCTATAAATATATGTACCTATACATGTATAACCTTATATTTATTGTTTTTTTACATTATTTCCTAATTTTAAGTTTTCACTTCTATCGGCAGTCCTTAATCACTGCCTTTTTTTTATATATATTTACATAGAAGTAAATAATTTTTCTAGACGATGTTACCTGTTTTGTGTCCCCAAACTCAATTTGTAGTACGGGCACTATCCAGACTAACATCCTAATTCCACAGAGTTTGGGAATGTTAGTTTTTCAAATTGACCTGGCTCAGATTATAACCCAAGTTCCATGTCTGGGGGTCAGTCAATAGCTTATAAGCTTAGTTTAAAACATACAATTCATATGTTTGTCTATAGAAATAAAGTGTTTGATACTAAAGTACCTGGTTGAACGAGAATTGTTCGTTTATTGTATATCAAAAAAACAAAAAGTACTCTGACCACATTGCAGGATTCGAACCTGCGCGCCATCAGCGTGGTAGACATACACTCTAGCCACTGTACGAGTACGCGGGCAAGTTTTAATATGTGAAATTACAAAAAAATTAATTTTCTCAGAATTGAGAACTAGCTAGATCGAAATTTCGCTCTCGTAAATCCCTGCATTGTAAATTTCATCGAAATCGTTTGAGCCGCTTTAGAAAACGCGATTACAGATATACAAATATTACTCGTAACATAGGTAGCTCTAATATCGATAGGTGTTTAATTTAAATGGAAACTAAAAACTTTGACTAAATATACCATTCGATTCACGAATTGCACGCTAGTGAAATACTGTAACGAATTGAGAATAATACTTGTAGGAGAAAATTCGAACGTGATTTTCGTCACTGTGGTTGGTTATTTACCGTTATTTTTCTACCGTAGTATAGTGGAGCTAATCTCGTAAATATACTAATAATAGAGCGCACTTTGTAAGTTTGTTTATATGTAGAGGGTGCTCTCGGAAATCACTGCATCTATTTGAATAATTTTTTCACCATTTGAAAGATACATTATTCCAGACTGATAAAAGCTATTATGTATCCAACCCGGGCGAAGTCGGGACAGGCTAATGTGAACATAAATAATCGTATGGCAATGCAGTCGACGTAAAATGAATTAACGTATTGAGAATAATATTCTTGAGAACTTATTATTACGGATTACTTAATAAAGACAGGAGTACTTTTAGGATGATATTATTATAATTGAAAATGCGAAATATTTGTCGATACGATGTACTTTACTTATTTTTGTACTTTATATATATTTTCCAAAAATTATACCGAAGTAAAATACGAAAATTTGAAATGCTTTACTTTTTTTTACTTACATACATACAATATCTTCACGCTGCATCGTTAGGGATGGAGGAGCGCCAAGCTTCGCGGTCCTTACATAGGTACATACTTCTTTTCGCTTCCTTAAATCTCATCATTCACACATTTCTCCTTACACATTTTCACCTAGGATTTTTTTTACTTTGTATGTAATAAAATAATTCATTTATTCTTTTATAATTGTTATTTTATTTATTTCACGTCGTGGAAAAGATATTCTATGTTTTGACCAGAGGTACAGCCCACTCTGTAATCTGTATAAAAAATTTGAGGTTATGGTATTCATTTAAAAAACGCGTGGTAACCTTTGCTATGAAAAGTCCCTTTTATTACAATAATTAATAATAGTCCACATTTGTTCTATAAAATTTTAATATAAGACGTTTTGTTTAAGTCAATATTATTCATGGTGAATAATACGACATCCAGAGCCACGAATCATTCCTTTCATGGCTGCTGACGAATCCACAACCGTTACGTCCGTGATTACGACCACCGGTCTAAGCAATTTCGTACATTGACCTTTCACCAAAGTAGTCATCAGAGTCGTTGTTTACCACCCTGTGAATTCTATTGATGAATATAATGATCAAGTTATTTTTGAATGATGTTTTATTATTTTCAACCACCAACAGAAAAGAGAGATGTTATGAATTTGACGCTGTTGTCTGTGTCGACAATGTTATTGTAAAAACAACGACAGTATTATTGCAAAAATGAAGAAAGGAATGCTTTAGATGGTTCGGTCACATACAAAGAACGAGTGATGAAAGATTCACGAAGAAAATCTACAGAGCGAAAGTGAGTGGTAAAAGAAGCCAAGTAAGACCAAGGCTGACTTATGAGGATCAAATAGCCAAAGTGTTAGCCGACGGAAATGTCAAAAGCACTCGCATACCTAGGCGAAAATCTGTGAGGAGAATGATGAAATTTGAGGAAGCGAAAGAAGTATGTAAGGACCGCGACGCTTGTCGCTCCGTCTTCTGACTACCCCGTTGGGGATACAGCGTGAAGATATGTATGTATGTGTCTGTGTCGTCATTGCAAAGTATTGAAAATTTATGGTACGCCCTTTTTTAATTTAAAGGCTGGGACGAGAAAGTTCTTGCCTATGTTTGGAAGAAAATTATCCTCATTGTTTTTCGTGACGAGTTTTTAAATTTTAAATCATAGTTATTATTAGAGTATAAAAAGTGGCCTTATGACGACATCACAATAGCGATTTCCGAGCGTGTTTTCAGCGATGAGACTCGTGCATGTTAACGGCGTGAACAAGCAGCGTGTGCTCAGCAAGCTCGTCGCTCGCAAACACCGTGAGTATCGACGCGATTGTACCCGATGAGGTTAGCTCGTGGGGCAAACTCGCTTTGAGCTCCTTCATAAATGGCCTCGCCAGAAATGCCTTGCAAATTGCCAGTAAAATAAGGCCCATAAGCTATATAGTTAGCCTTGACGGCAACTTGTATACGCACGTGGCTATAGGTATAGAGCATAGTACAAGTATTCTGCATTAAACCGGATTTGTAGCTTCCGGTATGTGTTTTAACGATGTAATCAAGGTAAATCTTTGTTAGGTGCGATCGTTTTTACAATAAAAGTCCTGAAGAAGTCAATCAATGGAAAATAGACTTAAAATTTAAGTAGTGTATGTACTAATTGAAATATCATGCTAGAAAATGTATGTACGTTTTATAGTACGATTCTAAATGTATCTAAACGTTTCATCTTTTCCCGACGTTATGCTAAGTTCACCTTAAATGTGGTGAAAAACAGAAGAATTCGAATGAAAAAAGTAAATCGCGCCTGTCTGGCAACGACTAATACTGTGTAAGCACGCGCATTTTACTACGGGTCACATCAATGTATTGCGCATAAAGAGAACTTTGTTAAGAATTGTCAATGGACCTTTCATAAATGAAAGTTTAATAAAGTATTCTTGGATAGTATAGATTCCTTTAGCAATATGTTAGTATTATAATTGAAATTATTTTTAACATTATAATCTTTGACACTGTGTATAGTCCATACTAATAAAGTACAATATCCGACCAACTGATTATTTAATCGACGCAGAGTCAAAACTGCTAAAGATATAAAAAAATTAAACCGGCTTCAAAAAAAACTGAAAGGTATGAAATAACTATCCCTTACGGATCGAAATTTAAGTACAAAAATAACTTTATTAAAATACGATACAAATACCCATATAATTAAATTTGACGCTTACTGAAGTCGGTGCCAAGCCTACTAAACTAATAGACTTTCCATTGTCGAACATTGATTTGGCACCGACTTCAATAACTGTCAAATTTAATTATATGAGTATTTGTATCGTATTTATACAAAGTTATTTTTGTACTTAAGTTTCGATCCGTAAGGGATAGTTATTTCATACTTGTCAGTGTTCTTTTTTGAAGTCAGTTTAATTTTTTTATAAAAGTTTTTTTATTTCACCCTTTTGAGTGGGCACCCACACCTTGGGCTAAATTAATATCTAGAGCAGGTCTACAATTAGTTTATTTTCTAATTCTGGAGCGCAATATGTTAACTTCCATTCTATTGAGGAGCACAAACCGTGAGCTTTCACAATAAAGGATGCGAACAGATCGAACATGGGATATTATTGCTCATTATGGCCATTATCAATATCATCAATATAATATCATATCAATATCAATCAGTTATAAAAGAACAGTGTAAAGTTGCATCATAATTACACCCTAGCAGTATTCTTACAATCCGAAGACGACAGCCACCAGCCGTATTCTCAGTCCGCCACAAGACTGACTCTACTGATAATAAGCCAATTTATACCTTCTCCCTACTTTACCATTATACCATACTACCACTATATCATGTGGGGACAACGATAGTTAACTGGACTGTATGGAGGATGGTCAAGAATTTCTACTTTTTCCTGCTTCAAATACTCAATCGTTTGACGAGTGCTGTGTGAGCTTGCGTTGTCGTGGAGCAGGATGATGCGTCGCTTTGAGTTAGATTTTCGAAGTTCGGCGATGACTTGTGGTAAACAAACTGTGGTATACCACTCTGCGTTAACCGTTCTACAATCTTTAAGTGCAATAGTCGCAACATGGCCTGTGTTTCCAACGAACGTGGCCACCATCTTCTTTGAAGTGCTTCGAGAACGAACAACTTTAGTCGGGTTTGGCTCGTCTTGAAAGACCCAGATTGTAGATTGTTGTTTGGAATCAGGATCGTAGGCATAGATCCAAGATTCGTCACCACTGATGATGTCGTAGACGTGATTTGACTCTCCTCGGTTGAATCTTTGCAGAGTTTTCTTACACCATCTGACGCGGGCCGCCTTGTGATCGTCGGAAAGCAGATGCGGTATCCAACGGCAAACTAGCTTTCTCACACCAAGCGCTTCATGCAAGATCTTCTGAATGGTTGTCCCTGAGATGCCTAATAGAGCCTCTATCTCTCGATACGTCACATGACGATCTTTGAGAATTAGTTGTCTCACAGCAATGATGTTATCTTCAGTGAAGGCGGATTTTGGGCGTCCTTCGCGAGATTTGTCACTAACACTAGTATGTCCACGCTAGAATTCTAAATACCAGCGTTCGACAGTCCGCAGACATGGGGCTTCATCACTGAACACAGATGTTAGCTCTTCAAAACACTGAAGCCGTGTCAGGCCTCTTCTAAAGTTGTAGAAAATTGTAGCACGAACATTTTCCTTAGAAAGATTTATTTTCGTACGTAACCTGACAGATTCCAATCGACGCTGTGACTAAACAATAGCATTAATCCTAATACTTTCAACTGTTTTGAGATTCAAAATTTAAACACATTCGAATATAGAACAGTTCCAAATTCAAAATTGCCGGGAAATATGGAAACGACAGAACTTAAAAGGCATGCCTAGTATCAATGGGACCAATCTGGAAGTGTATCCTTTCGAACAAAAAAAGAATTTTCCAAATCGGTTCATAAATAACGGAGTTATGAAGTAACAAACATAAAAAAAAAAACATGCAACCGAATTGAGATCCTCCTTTTATGGAAGTCGGTTGAAAAACGGACAATAACTCTTTCGTTACATAGAGGTTTCAAGATAGACGAAAAATTAATGTACAACATTACACTTTGCTTCTCTACAAAGCTAGCAATGACTGAAATGACAAAGCGGTATCAGATAATGATATTTTGTTAGCCTATCACCTACACAAGTTCATTGTAATAAGTAAGCCTTATTCTTTAACAGGCTTTTCCAACAAGAAGCAGCTGCCACATTTACTTACTAAGAGATGAGATTTATGGATATTTGATCTAACGAGGTGAAACAGGGTTAAAGATGGTGCAAGGGCATTTTAGATCCGATATCGCTATTATTTGTTATCAACATGCCATACACGCTGTAATTTAGAACTAACACCTTGAAATATCCAATTAATATGTTTGTAATGGTCTAAAGGATTTTTCCTTAATCTATGTACTTGAAAGTGATTTTCCGTTAGGAAATATTCCTATCTCAGTGTAAAGGTCGTTTAAAGCGTATTCCTATCTCAGAGTAAAGGTCGTGTTAAGCGTATTCGTATCTCAGAGTAAAGGTCGTGTTAAGCGTTTGGCACTCATATCAAATATAGATAATAACCAAGGTTATAATTACACTAAAATACAACATAACTGTTTATATTTTTTATGTAGGTACATATATTTGTTTAGCTTATCTTCCCTGTACAAGTTGCACTAAAAGCATGTGGTTTGTTACTTGTACGTTACCGAAGTGGGTAACAAACACTCACTAAAATCTTTTCTATCGACGACGAAACAGAGATCATTCACGATGTGTTTAAGATTCAAGTTTGCTTATTGCTTGTATGCTTGTTTGTTACCAAAGTTGGTAACATATTCCGTAGCAAATGTCAAGTAAAATTTCTAGTAACTGGACCGATTTCATTATTATTTTGTTTCACGGTTGAGCTGGGTCTCGGCTATTTAAATGAACAGAGAATGTTTTAATACACATTTAAATTTTTAAGTAACCATTTGAAAATCCACAACAAAATCAAAAAAATCTGCATTAAAACTGAATTTACATGTATTAATGAAAAATTCAAGTGCTTTAAAACTAAACCCTGTTTTGGAGCTTATAATGCTTAAAAACTAGTGTTTAGAAGTAATTTTAAAAGTAAATTTGGCATTCCATATCAAATACAGATGAGTAATTACCAAGGTTTTAATTACTTTTAAATACATAACTGTTTACTTATATGATTTTATTTATGTACAAATATTTTGTTTTGCACATCATACCTTCACAAATACTAAAAGAAGTTTGTATACTCGTGTATACATTACCGAAATGGGTAACAAACACTCACTAAAACTTTTTCTATCGACGACAATCTCTTAGAATCTTAGCATGATTCTAAAGCAGACAGTAGAAAGTAACTGTGTACGGGTCTCTATCACGATGTCCATTTCTTGTACTTCAAAACGCGGAACCATTCAATACTTTTGACTGATGACCGCAGATTTATACAGTTAAAACACACTGTTACCTCTTTTAACAAGATTCATCCATTCATGGTCACAACTGAAAATGGACACGTTAGGCTTGGGATACACGGTGCTTCAGTAGTCAATAACTGTAGATAACTGCTATTAAAAACTAAAAAAAGATTTCATATAAAGGAATGAACTGAGTCAATACATTGTAATGCATTCTTAGCTCTTAAACATGACTAGTCATCGTATCACCGATTAAGAATTTAGACATTAAAATAGCACCGTAGCCCGGACTATAGAGACTACTGTAATAAAATTACTGTATCACTCGCCTAAAGGGGGATTTCGGAGCCGCAGCCAATTGTGTCGGAGCTCCGATCTCCGGCGCGTCCTGTAGGAAATCCCGGAGCTCAACAAAGCCAAAGACAAAGCCCCGCGTATGATCACCACAGAAACCCCTCATAACTATGAATCTCTTTGTCATTTTTTTGAAGTGGTCTCGCAGTCTGTTCTTGAATGTCCTAATGATTATTATATTGTTACTGGTGATTTTAATTTGACTAATGTTAAGTGGGTTAATAGCAATGAGGGTAGCCATATGTTGTTACAAGACGCTAATGCTTCTGATAGTTATGTGCATGCTATAAGTAATTTTCTGAGTTTTAACAATTTTAAACGATTCAGTAATATCTTAAACATTAATAATCGATTATTGGATTTAGTAATGAGTAATTTTAATTGTTTTGTGTCGAGAGGATTGTTTCCATTAGTTCCTGAAGATTCTCATCACCCTGCACTACAGATAGCATTAAACACAACTTTTCAAGTCTTGCAATCAAATCCTTATAAAATTAGATTTTTTGGTAGAGCTAATTATGATGACGTTGATATATCTAGAATTCATTGGTATGAACTTCTTAGTGTAAACGATGTTGACAAACCCGTTTCATTATTCTATGATACCATAAATTCATATCCTCTCGAATTCCATTAAAAATATCAAAAAATAATCGTGGATATCCTGTGTGATACAGTAAAGCTTTGATTAAAATAATTAATAAAAAATTGAAATACCATAGAAATTGGAAAAAATATGGTAGGGTATCGGATTGTGAGACATTTAAATTGCTTCAGAAACGTGAGAAACGAATAATGTTAGAATGTTATGAAAGCTACATAAGAAATTCAGAAAATAATATAAAATCTTGTAGCAAGTATTTCTGGACTTTTGTAAAGTCTAAAAAGGATACTCATTCGCTGCCAGAATGTATGTATTTAAAATCTGTTTCTTCAACTGATGGTTGTGAGATGGGTACGCTTTTCAATAGATATTTTCAATCGGTCTATGAAGAGGATTTAGCGTTTCAAGATAACGGAAGTCGGATCCAAGAGAATTCTATGTCACAAATAAATTTGTCTCAAATTTCCTTTACAATTAGGGATGTATCCAAATATTTAAAATGTTTGGATGTACATAAAAGTGCAGTACCAGATAATTTACCGCCGATATTTCTTAGGAATTGTTATTTAACTGTTGCTGTCCCACTTTTTATTATTTTTAATTTATCTTTAAGAATGGGTATTATGCCTCATTTGTGGAAACAAAGTTATATCGTACCAGTATTTAAGACTGGTGACAGGCATATAATGTTGAAAATTATAGGCTGATTTCTAAACTATGCACGGTTGCTAAACTCTTCGAGAGAATGGTATACGACATATTGTCTCCAATTATCAGACCTATTAGTATTCCTCAGCAGCATGGTTTCGTTAACAAAAAATCTACAGAGTCGAATCTCTGTGAATTCACACATATCGTGGCAAGTGCTATGGTTGATGGCTACCAGGTGGATGCCGTGTATACGGATTATTCTAAAGCGTTTGACAAAATATCTCATTACCTTCTTATTCGTAAGCTTGAAGCAATGGATATACACGGTGACCTACTGCGTTGGTTAGAATCGTATTTGCGCGATCGTAGTCAAGCCGTAACAATAAAAGGTTTTTGTTCCTCATTTGTGCCTGTAACTTCTGGTGTGCCTCAAGGATCCCATCTGGGTCCCCTTTTATTCAATGTATTTATTAATGATATTGTAAACGTTTTTCAACATTCCGATTTTTTACTTTATGCCGATGACAATAAAATCTTCAGAGTTATTAAATCTCAATCTGATTGTGAAATGCTGCAAAATGATCTGGACAGATTAGTTAATTATTGTAATAGTAACTTTTTGCAACTTAACATAGAAAAATGTAAAGTTGTTTCTTTTTCTAGAAAAATGACAACAATTTTACTTAATTATACTTTAGGTACAGAATCCATTAATAGGGTTATCGAGGTGAAGGATCTGGGCGTATGTCTGGATAGTAAGTTGACTTTTTATAAACACATTGATGTTATTTCAGAGAAGGCTTATCGAATGCTTGGTTTCATTTTAAGAGTTGGAGGGGAATTTAAAAGTAGTCTCACGCTTGTTGTTCTTTATAATTCATTGGTCCGTTCCGTTCTTGAATATGCCTCTACTGTATGGAACCCACATTATAATACTCATATCTCCAGATTGGACAGAGTTCAAAGAATATTTATTAAATATCTTACTTATAGATTGAAATCCCAAACTTTAGAAATAGTTGGTCTCGAAAATCGAAGGAAATTAAGAGACCAATTATATTTGTACAAATTAATAAATAATGAAGTAGGTTCACCTTATTTACTTAGAAAAATAAATTTTAGATGTTCTCGAGTCAGTAGACGTAATAAATCTCTTTTTAGTTTACCAATAATTAAAACCAATTATGCTCGTAACACCTTTATTTTTAGATTTTGTTATAATCATAATGAAGTGTATGGCAACGGTGACCTGTTTAGTAACTCCTTCAAGAAATTTAAAAGCTTCTTGATGAGCAAGTAGTTTTTCTTGTTCCTTTTGTTTTCTTTTTGTCTATTGTTTTTTTTTATTGTTTGTTTATTGCTTTTTATTTTTGTCTACATCGCAATTTATGTATATTATTTGTAAGTGGAAACTTAATTGGTTTATGTATTATAACTTTAGTCTTTTACACATATAATGTATTATGGATACTGTGTGTTTCCCAAATAAAATAAAATAAAAATAAATAAATAAAAATAACCCGCTCTCACCATCAGAGTCTATGTACCATCGAGAAAATTTATTTGATTAAAAAAAAATAAAAAGTAATGAACTTAAGGTATAATTTAAAACTATTGAAAATAAATATTCCTTTGTGAATTAATCTACTGAGAATGATGAGTGCTTTTCATTTACTGCCATAATTTCTTAACTTCTGCAACAGGAAAGTTGTTTATTTAAAGATTAGAGCAATTATGATACTTGTCAAGCAGGGTGATATCCCATCATGCGCTTGCGCAGTTCAATTAATCAACATAATGCATAATGCGCGGGAAGGGCTGGCCATGTCTCCTCTCGCTATGTGCATTCACAAATGCTATGCTGGGTGATTTAAAATACATTGTCTTGAGATATTTACATCTACTTCCATAAATCATAAATTAATATTTTTTTGTTCTTTGCGGAGATTATAAAATAATAGTTAAAAATAATTTTATATTTGCTACTTTTATCTCTCTAATCTCTTGTCAAATATTAAAATTGAACATTACTTGTGAAAATATCTGTCCGAAGCGATAATAGATTAACATATTATTATTGTTATTTTACATCTTAGACATATTTTACATGCGACTTCGTTCACGTGACATTAAAAAACACCATATCTTTATAAATTATAGCCTATGTGTTATTCTGATGTATGAGCTATATTATTGTAAAGTTTCATTAAAATCCATTCAGTAGTTTTTGCATGAAAGAGTAACAAACATCCATACATCCATCCTCACAAACTCACATTTATAATATTAGTAGGATTACTAGATATGGATAGGATATTTTGGTGTAATGTTTGAATTTTTTTGACTCCGTGTGTCCTTAGCTTTATACGCTACTAAATTTAAACACACAACGTCGCGGCGAGTGGCGTGACATCCATCGACCAACCGGCGCGCGGCGCCATAGCGACTAGTGCGACGACCTCGCCCCGGCATAATTTAATCAACAATCAATCATTTGTTTATAATGTACTATATTTTATCAAGCCCCTTTGAGAAATTTCTTCGTTATTCACAATGTGAATGTGAAAAGTTATCAGTGATGATAGGGATGTCGTAAGGTGATTATTATTTATTGAGCAATAATCGAGTATTAAGTACTTTCATCATCCTTTATGTTCTGATAATGACATAAAGGAATCTTTGTTTTCTTTTATTAAGAACAAGAGATATCGACAACGCAACTTTACTAACCTGTTAACTCTTTCAGCGATGATAATATGTAGGTACATACATAAAATATGTATATGAGGAATTAACAATATTCCAATGGTGTTTGAACTTGAACCACTCAAAATATTTCATTCTACTTAACCTCGAAAGTTATAAAAACCGACAAGTTCGAGTCGATTTCGTTCACCGAGTATGCACCAGCAATATTTATTTTTAAGAAATTGTATTTTCTCTCATTTGTTCGGGATCCTTCATCGACATCTTCCTTCTCGACTCATACTTCCTGTTTTTATTATTTGTTGTATTCTACCTTAGAGTTTTCACGACAGTCATACCAAGGTGCACGCTTGTATGAATTACGGTACAGTTTTTACGGTAGAGCTAAAAGGACTTTGTAAAAAACGCGGTTCTTGTATGGGTGTTGGGGACCGTCCTTAATTTTCCTTTTTTTTAATTGCTCGTTAGAATGTCCGCAATACTAACACATACATATTTTATTCTATATAACGGCTACATCTTACGATTTAAAAGATACAGCTCTTTACTCTTTAGATTGGATGTAGAAATGGAAACTGTTGACTGGCGAGTGTTTCGAATCTCTTAGTCCAATCCCCTCGCGAATCCGACCCCGCTTCCGCTCCGCTCCGATCCAACTCAGCTTAACGATTCCTTGACTCTTTTCAATTACCGAATCATTTTCTCTATAAAAGATTAGGGACTACTTCGGCTTTCAGTATTATAAATTTATAATATAGGTAATTCCGATATTTTAATAACATTATAAAAATCAAACCGAACCAAAAGCAGTCCTACAATGTGATCCTGGATATCTCATGAAATATTATTACTTATAATTGCCATATAATTCTGATTCCGATTGTATTCAACGTGTATAACTCTGTCTCCTCCCTATTCTAAAGCTGGCTACGCACATACACGTGATTCTAACACACTTATTTGAAGTGCCAGAATCGCCAAAGTGTCTTCCCCATTCGTCATCTGCTAGCGTCTACGCGTACTTATTTTACGAGCCAACTATTCCACCGGCTAGACGCCGCTCAATGAATATAAATAAGCCTCAAATTAACCGGAATGCTTTCTATCTCTTGCACATGTATTGCTAACTATAATTCTGTCCTGCTTATGGTACAGACCCAATGGTTATTAGGACGTAGTTAACAGGCCAAATGCCAATTCACATTAAAAATAATGAGTATTTAGTTTTATGTGGTATTCTAATGTTTTTGTATTCAATGTAATATATACATATCTATATTCATATATAAACTCGAATTATTTGAACGAATGAAATGTTCAACATGATGCTGGAATTTTTTTAATAAAATAGACAGTACAAAGTGTAGCAGAGTACAGCTAGTAATAATATTATCAACAAAGACTAAGACTTCAGGCACACTTGATTTAAATTTTAAAGCGTAATTTTAAGCTTGTTTGTAATTTAAAATTGTTTGTAAAAAAATAAAAAAAGTAAAAGTTTATTATGAATGAAAAAAAGTTACGCGAAAATTTAAAAAAATGTACAGAATAAAAAAGGAAAACAAATTGAACATTAAACATTTTAAGATTGAAAGTTTCCTGTAGTGACATTTAATAGTTAGTTAGACCTAACGCATTGACTAAGGCTCTGCATCGCCTCGGCATGCTTAAAATCAGGTTGTCTATAGTAGCCTGGGGAATCCTCCAAGTTCGAGAGAGATGCAAAAAAAGGTCTTTTTCTGTGCGTAAATTCTGAGGCAACTCTTCAAATGCCATTCTGCCCAGTAAATCCCATGCATGCTCTATTCTATAGGGTTCATGTCGCACGTTTGTGGAGGCTAGTCTAGGTTCATGTTCACCGAAAACGTTCATAACCGGCCTTGCGGTATGTGCGCGAGAGCATTGTCCTGTACGAGTCCGAGGTCTTCACCTGTTTGCTATCGGCGTGAACCAACAATAGGTTCGGCCACTTCGTGGCGGTATTTTTCGGCAGTCATGGTGCCCCGTGTCTAAACGAAATCACTTTTTCCGCTAACTCGAATACCGACCCAAACCATGATTGTTCCGCCTTGATAAAGATGAACTTCCTAATTCCATTGAAACCATTCACGACGTCCTGCAGTACGCCAAACGCGTATCCTTTTTGAATCAGGATGGACACCAAACCTTGATTCGTCGAAAACAAGAAAGTGAACACGTGACCACTGTAACCGCCGTGATCGGGATTGCAGTCTCAAAGAGCTTGGACCCACAATGGCCTACGAGACTTGAAACCGATCTCATGTAACGTCCTCCTCGCAGTTTGGGTGCTGATAACCACCTGGCGTTCAAATCGCAGGTTTTCTACGAGTTGTTGAACCGTAGGCTTAGGCTGTCTTCTGGCTGTTGTGTAAAAAACGGTCTTGTCGCTGAGTTGTTACTCGATATCTACCAGGATGCCGTTCGGCCGTGCATTCGGTGACCCGATAGCGTTCCCACAATCTTCGTATAACCGATTGATTAGAATTAACAGCTAGCATCAACTTCACGCCCGGCTTCGAGCAATACCCACAGCTCGTAACATTTCTTCTCGCATTAAATGGCGGCGCGACATTATGCTTATTACTCGAATCTTCCTCCCTATAATTGCTTTTTCCAATAATAAACGAAAATTATCCGTTTATTTTCAAAAAAAGGAAACTTTAAAAAAGCCACAAACCCACAGTCAACGTTTTAGCGCCAATGTAACCTACGATTAAGTTTTTTAATGAAAAATGTTTTAACCCGTAAGGCCCAAAGTTAGTTCTGAAAATGCACTACGAATGTCACTCAAACGAATTGAGAGGGTACCTAATCAGACTTCCAGCGGTAATGTTCGTTCTTTAAACTAGCTAGCCTCTAATAGAAGACACTGTCTGCTGGTGTCACTTTCATAAGTCGAAAATATAACGTAGGTGTGTATGAGACGACGTCAGCTGTCGAAAATTTCTTACGCGACAACCTCAACGATAGCCTAGAGCAGTGGCTCCTAAACTTTTAAGACCATGGAACACTCAATAAATCTCATTTAATTTATGGAACCCTATAGCAAACTATAATAATAAAAAATACCTACCGCAATTTCAAATAAGAGTAAAAATCATTTATTACAAATATTTGCTCATGAGATCAATGAGATGAATGAAATTATTTCACTACTTCCTATAAAAACTATTAATTTTTAATGTGTAGGACCTACTATAGAATAAAAATGGTTCAATGTTTGTCAATATGTATGCTTGCTGCCGCGCAAAAATTACTGTCGCCACAAATGACGGTAAACAAAAAATTCCAACGATTTAACGACCAGTGTGACATTCGCGGAACGTTAGTGTCTTACATACGGAACACTTTAGGAATTTCTGCCCTAGAGCCCTAGAGAAAGTCATTATTCTCGTTAAGTCGTTAACATAGTGACTTTCCCTATGGTCTGGGGGATGGTTCTGTAATAAGCACTGTCATCTTATACCATTGATAGCACACAACGATCACAGGGTTTCCAAGACATTTTAAGAAATTCGTTCTCCTTGACTTGGCCGATGATCATTTCGGGAACCGTCGGCTAGGACGGTAAACATACTAATCATCATCGTT
The DNA here is from genome assembly GCA_907165235.1 of Zeuzera pyrina. Taxonomy (NCBI): domain Eukaryota; kingdom Metazoa; phylum Arthropoda; class Insecta; order Lepidoptera; family Cossidae; genus Zeuzera; species Zeuzera pyrina. The sequence continues at coordinate 4,104,125 of OU015639.1, forward strand.
ATTCATAGATTCCATTGTGGGAGCACGCTACTATCTGTTTGAGTTGAAACAATCTGACGATTCGGCCTACATTTCCCACACTGAAGAAACGAATTAGAGAGGTCTGATTATGAGTTTATGTGGTCTTGTTTCAATGAATCCCTTACTTGCCTCTTACGACAGGAGCTGAAAGAGATCTGAGCGTTCCATATTCTATTCAACCGGAAATCGCACAGCCAGCCATTTATGTCAAAGATGTATATAATATACAGTGTGTGAGGACATCCTACCTCCTACCAATCCTTGTGGTTTGGATCCTTTTAGCGTAATACCTCTATTCTATTCCAATAAATGTACCACAGTTCACAATTCCAAATGCCATGTGTGCTTACTACGAGTGCTTCCTTGTCCATGACATTGAATGATGTAAGATGTTAACGGTGTTAAGTACTTAGCTTACTGATTTGCATTGACCGTTATCGCGGAAGAATAATATACTTCTAGCTCGGAGATGAGCACAGATACCAATTATAAAGAAAATCATTTGTTTAAGCATCATATTATTCAGAGGAAGATGTTGCTTTTGTAGCTAACGCTTTCAAACCATTTTGTGAAAATTTTCCAAAGGGAATATTCTATTTGACGGCTGAACAAAAACAGGCTTGAAATTTTTTGGCAGGCAAGCCTGAATTTTTGCTCCTTCAGAGTTCTATAGTAAAATATTCTAACAGCGTATTTCTGTGCCGGTGTAAAAAAATTGGGCAATTTAAATGTCAAATACCTCTATATTAGAAAACCACTATGACTGATAGGAATTTAGCCATTTTTTACGTCATTTTTTGATAGATATACTTAATTTCATTTAACTAACACAATATTTGTACATCTGTATTCAGTACTCAATATATTTATAACATCTACATATTAAATTAATAATGGTACACATTTTTCTGATTTTCAAAATGTTACTTTTTTTATGTTTAAAGTGCGATGAGAGTTTCAAAATAGAGTGACTAAGCGCAAAATTATGAACACGATCTACGGAAAAACCACCGAAGTGCTAGTCGGACTCAAACACTGACGACTCCGTAAATCAACATCACCATCCAGAATATTTGTGTTATGTATTTACCAAATGAATTATGAAAAGAATGATGATTTCTTTAATTCAGTTCAAGATCTGATGCGCTAGCCCTACTCACACTTCGCCGATTTTGGATATCCACCACAATAACATACACTTATTCTGTAGAAATTTAAATCGATTACGTATACGGCTCAAAAGATACAGCCCTTGAATGGTAGGACGGACGGATAGACGGCCTAGGCGGTACCCTGTGAGTATGAAACCCTAATAAGTGGGTTTAAAGTGAATACAGATATTGTTGGCTATATGGCCTTGGTATCCTTTGCCTTCCAAGTATTGAGAAATTTGTTAAAAAACAATGGCTGTAGGCGAGAAATCGTTTAGTAAAAAATATTAATCAATAATTGAATTGCATTGTAGTCAACATTAGAAACGTTTGATATTTTTTGAGGGCTATGAAATTTCAATCTTATGGTTCAGTATTATGACTTAGTTCTTTCTGAAGATATGTCCATTGCAATTAATCTAATTAAATGTTTTGATTGCGGGTGCCGTGTATCTCCCCACGTGCGGAAGCCAAATGTATTTATTCTAATAATAGACAACGTATGTTTCTTAGACAAATTAGATACAATGTTGTAACAGAATACACTCATGATGCTAATTAACTTACTCGTATTTACCTTTCGTTTTTTTATCGAATGATGAAATGCGCCTGATTCATCATAGAATACATGTTTTCTAAAAACATGATTACTACGCGGCGTAATTTTTTTTAGAATTAGGTTTAATGACGTATGACAGTTGGTAACATTTTTACCTAGACTGAACCCAAGGGGATCAGTTAGGGAGGGAAGTTTGTAGCAAACAGCCATGAAACTTTTAGGGGTAACAAAACGTTTATTGCTTATTTAGTTGTGGAGATTAGTACATCTGGGGACAAGTGGCTCAATTGTCGTAAACGCTAGTAGAATAGAATGACGAATACCACGTAACCTAGTGTAACGAATTCTAAATTATAAGTCAAAAGTTATTAACTTTCTTAGATATCAAACGAAACGTAGTCGTATGAAAACCGCCGTATAAGACTTAGCCAAATGGCACTTTTAACGAGCAATAACGCCACCAAGCGTTTCGATTTTATTACGAAGCGATTGTCACTTGTCTAGCCGCTCTGCTTTCCTAATCTAGGGAATTCCATTCCCAGTCAGAATAATTTAGTAAAAATCTTCCAAATCTTCTTGCAGCCTTGAGTGTAGTGTTTGTGGAGAATACTCCCCCAGTTTATGATCTGACACCCATGGTACTTTTTTTTTTCTTTATGGCATGGCGCACAGTTTAGCGCATTTGCCAATGTCACGTATTAATAAGTAGAATCACACGTAAATTAGTTTATACTTATCGTGAAATTCCTCCAGTAAAGTGGTAGTAGACTTTACTGAAGTTATAAAGTACTTCTTGGAAGAGCGCGAGAACTTCAGCTATACATGTTTATTTAGACCTATTCCATTGTTTTCACTTATACAGAACTTTAAAACACAATATACTATCACTTTTGTACTTTAAAACTCAAAAATGTAAAAAATAGAAAATCGAAACGAAATGTCAACATCACTGCTCCCGTTCTCGCCAAAAAGTCCTCCCCATGGTACTTATCCTTAGAGTCACGCAATTCGTATATTTGTCTATAGTTATTACTTTCATTAATTATAATACGAATAAATCTCATCTTGATCTCAAAATATTTATACTATTTTGAGATAAAGAAGATTTGTTCGTATTATAATTTAATAGCAATTTAATGCCGACAAGGTCACAATTCGCGTTTGTCTGTGTATTTGCTATGTATTAGGTTATTACGGATACCTTGCCTAAATAGCTGGACATAACTTTTGTGTTTGGCGTCAACAGAGTCATGGTACAGTTACACCGTAATATCACTTCTGGCAATAAACATTTGGACTAATAAATTACAAAACGGAACTAAATAATACCTGTAACAGTTACATAGAATAAGTCCTGTCGCTTAGCCGATTTTTACGGTCTGCGCGGCATGATAAGTCAGTATTTTTCATTCTCAAACCAGTATGGGTGATTAATCGTGATTTGCATACTTTTGTTTTAAATAATGCTGGAAACTATTGCTAATCGCTGTCGTATTCTAAGTTTTGTGAACATTATTCACCGAATATTTAAGAATCATTTGCATCAAATTATCATTATTCATAATACCTTTTCTTCGAAGTGTTTGTTAAAGTTGGCTTCTAAAATGGTGATTCCACTATGAATATTTTGTGTCAAAACAGTAAGGGAATGAATGACTCATAGTGACTTTTATTTTTGTATTATAAGTGATGAATTCCTAAAATCTTTAACTATTTTCCGCTCAAATTCTAAAACCACCAATCGACACGTGTTTCGCCTCTCAACGAAGCATCCTCAGGATATACCAGAGATAGGGCTCGGTCAGCTAACCGGCACCGAATGACCAAGTCCTATCTCCGGTATATCCTGAGGATGCTTCGTTGAGAGGCGAAACACGTGTCGATTGGTGGTTTTTGGAGTTTGAGCGGGAAATAGCTGAAGATTTTAGCAATTCATCACATGAAATGGATTTCCGTAAAGTAACACCTGAGTCTATACAATATTTATATTATAAATAATTTATGGTATTGCTTCTTTCAGCTCCTATTAATATTATCGTATTTTTAATACGTGTTCTTGATTCCTATTTCTGTCAAACGCTGAAGTGTTACAATCACTTCGTTACTACAAGTCCTTATTTTATCGAAATTTTTCTTTTGTTCCAAGGACTCCTGGCGAGACCCAAAAGCGGTAGACTCCGGCGCAGTCATCAATATCCTGAACATCGGGCGCCAGACGTTCGCTAACGGTGGTGTGGTATCGCGATACCTCTGCGACTTGGCGCAATGTTTCAACCTCATCAAATATGAGTACAAAGACGTCGTACCAAATGTGAGTGATCCCTAAGTATAAGCAATTTGGGATTTTATGTTATTTGCCATAATATTGTGAATTCGCTGATTTCTCTTTAGCTTTTGTTTTTTATTACTCTTATGTCTAGGTACAATTACAATTATTGCTTATTGTTAAGTAGATCATGATGACTAGTCAAAAGTATAATATAAATTTTGGTTTAATATCAAAATGTAACTATTGTTAAGAGTTCCTAAATAGATGCGACTTCTGTTAGATGTTTTATTTTGACAGTGTCGAGATATGTCTGTGTCGACTTGACACAGTATCCATTAGGATTTCAACGGAAATAAATCTGAGTGAAATAGTGAGAAAGAACGCCAATCGAACTGAAAATAAGTTATCCAATACGATGAGGCGAGAATTACGAATAATGCGCGAACATTTATTTTGTGTTAATTTTCTCGTTCATACTTAAAAATACTAATATGTTACAATCTGCAAAATACATACACTTGTCCGATTTTGATTAAAACAATTTCTTAGAGGTTAAAAAAAGGTTTTAATGTTAATATGGAAAATAAAAATCAATTTTGTAATCTCGAAGTATCTCATATAATTTTATAGGTGGTTAAAGATGAGAGATTCCAACGCGCAATCGAGGAAACCACGCAAGAGGAATTACGTAAAGCAGTGGAGAAGCACGGAGGTGGCGGTGAGGGGGAATCGGCATCGCTGTACGCCCATGTCAGGGCGAAAGTTGAAGCACGAGCGATGAAAGTACTTAGGGACATCAGTTCGGCAATGTCTAATGGCGTTCTAAGGTTAGTGTCATATCAGCTTATACAACTTGTAACAAAAGTAACCAGCACCTGCCAAATTTGTATCGACCACGTACAGTGAAGTTTTCAATATATAACGCAATATTCATTTAATCAGCAGCAAAAATAAGTTTGTTTTCAATAGTATTTCTCAAAAACACCGTAAGACAAAGTCATCTCTGCGGTCGCTTTGCATGTAAATAAAAACATCTCTTATCTCAAAAACTATACAGCACGTCTTATTTAAAGCAATTTTTGCTGAAAGGAAGTTTTGAACTCGATGTCATTTTTGAAGACCTATCTACAGATGCCTACTTATAGGCACTGTAATTTTTTTCATTCCTCATTTAGATATATAGATTGGAGTGCTTCTAATTTTTTTTTTGTAATTTACATAACTTAAAAAAATCGTCTATATAGCGCCAATAGTTTCCAAGAAAATAAACTGTGACGTATGAACAGACAGAGGGACTGATAGGAGGAGTTATAAGAGTCCCACTTTTTGCCATTTGACTATGGAACCCTAAAAAGCTCAGAAACTGGAATGAAAGCTTTTCCATTATTTATCCGTTATTTTGTTACTTTTATTATTTTAGTAAAATGTTTTTACTTCCACACTAATAAGACTAGTATATATCAACTTACAAACGTACAGAGTTCACTAATTAATCATGAAAAATTTGTAGAAAAAATTAACAACTTGTTGGTCATCAGGTTCAAATCAGGTTCTGCTAAGGCAATTTACAATTAGTTTAAACGTGTACTCAGAAATGGCGTCAAGATATGACTTTGTTGAACGGAAATTGAGGTGATATCATTTAGGTATATCTAAATATATGTATATAAATATATACACTTTCACTTAAATATAAATTCAGAACACCTATTTCCATTTTGGATGTAAATACTTTTTTGAGGAGAGCATTTTGTATTGTATTTAAAATACCTTTTTTGGACGTATTTTCTATTTGCAAAGTGTAAAACACTTTGTTGTTAAGTTTTGATTACATCATCATCAAATCTATACTAATATCACTGATTAATTAGTTACTAACGTAAACTAATATTATAAAGAGGTAACTTTGTTTGTATGTAATAGATAAACTCAAAAAATACTCAACCGATTTCAAAAATTCTTTCACCTATTGAAAGCTGCATTATCAGCGAGTAATACGGGCAGTATTTTTATTTTCAAACAAATTTCTACCCATGCGAAGCTGGCAGGTTGATATAAAATGAACGAAAGTTGCTTACTTTGACCACTAAAGTGGAAGGTCTATTCGAGTAGTAAGGTCGTTTTCGTATAATGGCCATGATATTGAGACAGTATCGAAGAAAAATGAGCGATAGTGTTTTCGAAGAAATTGTAATATTAAAAACTTATACTTAAATAAATAAATAAATGAAATTAAAAACTACAGAAATGTATCTATATATTCAATAGAAAGTGTTTCGAAGATACGTATTTTACGTTTAGTATTTAAAATACAAAAGAAACTTTTTTTGAATTTGTATTTATAATAGCAAACCAAAAAGAATTTCCATTTTGTACACAGACAACCTAGCCTACTAGACCTGAAATGTTTACGAATTTCTAAGGAAACTATTCCGTCAAGGTCAAAGGAATGGGACGTAAGTGGGCGACACGGGTAGCATCGTGTACCTACTAGAGGAAAAAGAGATTATGTATGTCGATATGTCGTAGGAAATACAGATTTACTAGTCTGAATCAAAAATATATGTAAAAAAATATTATTTCAATAAATTAAAAGCTTGTAATAGTAGAAAGAAAACGAGATAATTATAATAATAACAAGAATAATAATCATTATAAATTACCAAAATTAATTGAAACAATATTGATATATCGATACGTTTTTTCGCATCCCCTCTTACACGTGCCGTCTTGTAAGAGTGAGATGCTAGATGTAACTATAGCGCGCTAGACAAAGACATGCTGGCTCAAGACTTAGCAGCAACTAATATCAGTGGCTTTGCTCAATTCTATTACAAATTTGTATTATTAATTTTGTACTTACTGATGAAATGTAATATTGTACTTTTTGAAGCTATTTTTATGACTGTAATTTCCATACCACTACAGCGCAATTCGCCATTTTGTATGTAGTTCATTCTATTATTTTTGATACCGCTGAGACACAGGTCACGTATCCGCTTCCTGGTTACTACTAAAGGAACGCGTGTTTGTGTTTGAATTTATATGAGCATTTTCGCAGATGGATGGCAGACAACCCTGCCTTTACCATTTCTAGTCTTGTAGGCTAGGTGGTTTGTCATGTTGTATTTATATACTTTTAATAAACCATATAGACTTTTTTGGCGGGAACGGTAGAAGCGAGGTTGTCATTTTATTTAGATTTTCTATTTTTTACATTTTTGAGATTTTTAAAGTACAAAAGTGATAGTATATTGTATTTTAAAGTTCTGTATAAATGAAAAGAATGGAGTATGTCTAAATAAACATGTGTAGCTGAAGTTCTAGCGCTCTTTCAAGAAGTCCTTTATAACTTTAGTAAAGCCTACTTCACTTTATTGGTGATAAGAAAAAAACTAATTTACTTGTGATTCTACTTATTAATATACGTCCATGTTAATACGTGACATTGGCAAATGCGCTAATCGGTGCGCCATGCCATAAAGAAAGAAAAAAAGATAATAAACATATGAATACCTATATAAACTTTTAAACTTTCACTTTGCATTATAAAATATCTAAAACGGGAAATCTAACGCGATTATCTTTTTATTTTGACTTGACGTTTCGACCGAGTTGCATCGGCCGTAGTCTCAAGCAATCTCTCGCTTCCTTTTTGTTGCTTTGCTTGAGACTTTGTTGAGACCACGGCCGATGCAACTCGGTCGAAACGTCAAGCCAAAATAAAAAGGTAATCGCGTTAAATTTCCCGCGGGGTTATTACCTAAAAATTTGCAGACAGCGACAGCCACGAGATCGCTACGCGACCGGTGAATAATTGTGATAAAAAATTGGTATCATGTATGACGCCAACAATGACAATGTATTGTTTTAGCGCCACTATACAAATTACATTACACAAATTCTCGTTTTGACAGCAGATATCGCGCGATATTGGCTGTCGCATGCTGTTTGCAAGTTACGTAATAAGCGTCCCGTTTTTTTTTCTTCTTCATGGCATGGCGCACAGTTTAGCGCATTTGCCAATGTCACGTATTAATAAGTAGAATCAACAGTAAATTCGTTTTTTCTTATCGTAAAACTCCTTCAGTAAAGTGATAGTAGGCTTTACTGAAGTTTTAAAGGACTTCTTGGAAGAGCGTGAGAACTTCATCTACACATGTTTATTTAGATCTACTCCATTCTTTTCACTTATACGGAACTTTAAAACACAATATACTATCATTGTTGGACTTTAAAACTCTTAAAAATGTATAAAATAAAAAATCTAAATAAAATGACAACCTCACTTCTCCCGTTCCCGCCAAAAAGTCAAGCGTGCCATTTTAGATATATGAGTACCTCGTGTGTGTGTGTGACCGTGTGTGCGTGTGTGTCAGGCTGGTGGCGTGGCTGTGCCACAAGGCCATCCGGCGCGTGGCCCGCGGCGGCTGCGGCACGCGGCTGGCGAGCGTGGAGCGGCTGAGACGCGCCAAGGCCGCGGGCCTCCCACTAGTGTTCGTGCCGCTGCACCGCTCGCACTTCGACTACATCCTCGTCACCTTCACGCTCTACCTCTTGGGGCTGCGGCCCCCGCTCGTCGCCGCCGGGGACAATATGCGGATACCCTTCTTCGGGTAATTTTTTTTGTCGGGTTTTTTGCTGCATTACCTACTGTCGGACTTTTTTTTTGGTCGGGTTTTTGTTTTTATTGCCTCTATTGCCTCATCACATTCACAACGATGTCTTCAATTCAGCACTGATTAGTAAGTCCCTATGGACTTACTATCTTTGAAGACTTGAAGAGTCTATACTCTTTCAGTAATTTTATAATGAAAACCAAAAATCTAGTGTAACACGAAACAGTTTGCTGATTAATCAGATCGAAATCGGACGTTGAATATTCGAGAGTGGATAACCGGAGAGCTGTCGGCGTGGTCACTGTTTATGTAATATACAAGACTATGCAAACGCAGGTGCCCGTCGTAAGCGTCGTCTAGAGTTTATTGGTCTATGGTACACAATGATATAATATTTCTTATTTTACCTGTAATTATCTTAACTGTAATTATTGTGCGTTTGTTTGTCGTGCTATCCGAGGTACTTAATTTTTTATTTTAATTTATTACTATTCGTGAAAACATCAATAGCATATGTATATATCAGGGGCGTACCTAGGACTTCAGAACAGGGCAAGCCATGTTCTTCATTGTTTTTGTAAAAGTATAGGGAAGGTTAAAATATTATTGATTGCTAATTAATAATGACAGGCACAACCGGTGGACAAGAAGAGAACCATTTTTATAAAATAATCCTTTGCTATTAAAAATATACAGGCGTAAATACTTTATCAGTTCTTAACAATGTGTCTCAACTCCCTGTTTATCCAAATTACTAAAAGAAATCACAATGTTAATGTGTTTATGTAAATTCATGTGTCTTTTATGGCACCAGTATAGTTTTTTTAATCGTCATAACTAGATATTTTCTCACCTCTAAATATTTTCGTCATTTGAATATTATAGATTGCTAATTAATAATGACAGGCACAACCGGTGGACAAGAAGAGTCATTTTTATAAAATAATCCTTTGCTATTAAAAATATACAGGCGTAAATACTTTATCAGTTCTTAACATAATGTGTCTCAAGTCCCTGTTTATCCAAATTACTAAAAGAAGTCATAGTATTAATGTGTTTATGTAAATTCATGTGTCTTTTATGGCACCAGTATAGTTTTTTAATCATCATAACTAGATATTTTCTCAACTTTAAAAATTTCGTCATTTGAATAAAATGTACAGCTCAGATAATATTATCAAGTTATTGGCAGGCGGTAGCCTGCCAATAACTTGATAGAAGAACAACAAAAATCTAATGAGTTTCGTAAACTGATATATTAAATTGTCTTTTATGCGAATTACTAGTCAGAGAAAGACACATTACTAGTAATACAGTACAAAACTACATTACTAGTAATAATACACAATTCAGGCGTAGGTTATAACGAAACAATTTGTTTGTTTTTTCTACGCAAAATTCAAAGATTTTAATGTTCAACGCCTATTAAAACTTGTATACACTTTAATTCCACACAATTAACAACTTCTTGGATTTTTTATTACAAATTAACTCCTTATGATGGAAATTAAAAAATACTTATCACTCGTCCACCTGCACAAAACGACAAATATTAGGTGTTGAATTGTATTCATATTCGTATCGTATCATATACGTTACGAATAGATACGACGTATCTCTCAATCTGTACGAAGTTCACTATGAAAACCGGGCTTTTCGCCTCATGCTAATTGCTATATAAACCTCAAAAAAAAGCTAAAGCTATAACGAGTTTTGCAATTAGAGGGAAAGAGAGGTCGCAAGCCCCGTTACAAGCCAACGCGTGAGACTAAGACGATTGATTACTCTGATTTTTGCTCTCATTATGCCTTGAGATGTCGTTAGTGTCGATCAACCGACGCACTGATTGGTAGCGACTTGAGGTCTTGTTTTATTTCTCTAAGATTCCTACACTGTTTTCTATTGACAAGTAATTCGCGGGAATATTTAAAACTATTGTATATGATTTGAAATTGATATTTGACTCATTCTTGACACGTTAGTACTCGTGTGTTCTTGACTGAGCATTTTAGTAAGGCAAGCCGGGCTTTTGAGCTTATATGAAGGTACCGCCACTGATATGTATATATCTATATAAATAAATGGCAATACGTTGGTCTTAATATTCAAGTACTTTTTTTCGCTTTAATTTTAATTGATTTTTTAAATTTGCAAATAAAGAATGAGTATTTTGTTATAAAATATTCAATACATTTTTAATTTTGTTACCTACTGAAATTATTTGAATGCTATTGATGTGAATCTAACAATGTTTTGCTGTTCTAGTTTAATATAAATTATGTACATATTATGTATATATTGTTCTGTTTTAAAATATATGTTGTACTTGTATCAGATGGTTCTTACGTGGTTGCGGCGCATTCTATATAAGACGTAGAGTTGACGGCTCGGAATATCACGGCGATCCCATATACAAATCAGCATTGAGGTGAATATTAAATTTTTAGATTACTTAACTTTTTTAGTACGTTTTTTTCCGTTCAAAGGCCGATCTTATAACTTTCGCGTTTTAATTTTTGAAACATACTTATTTAATTTGTTGTTTTATTTACATAATTTACAAAATATTTGATTTATAAAATTGGCCTTTAATTCTACTAGTATCTCACTATTGTTTATTTTGTTTTGTTGGGTTTTTGTGACTTTTTATAAAAGTAATTTATAGTAATATACAAATCGATGTTAGTCTGCCTGTCAATTAGTCAAGAGCTTTTTAGAATGTAAATTAATGCATGAAAAAACAAAAATAATAAAAATAAACCGTATTTACGAAAATAATTTGTTTACAGAGCATACATATTAAACAGTTTGGCGGCTAAAAATAATTTGGAGTTTTTCATTGAAGGAGGTCGGACGAGGACGGGAAAACCTCAATCGCCTAAAGGTAAATGAATGAACCATACGTAATATTAAGCTGAAAAAATGAACCTTTGTGGGAGCGTGACTCACCCGTAAAGGGTTCCTTAACATAATTATAGAATTATGAGTTTGTAACATTAATTTCTAGAAATCTATAATATTTAAGACTCGATATATTCCTGAAATAATATGTACATCGATTTGACAATTCCCTTGTCTTAATAACAAGACAAGGGAATTGTCAAATCGATGTACATATTACTGATTTGCAGTATCTATATCGCACGAATTTTATAGACGAATGCGTGAATGACCTTGTAAGGGTTTTTATTTTGGGGTTCTGTAGCCAAAATAAACCCTTGTAGCTTTTGTCTTGTCTGTACGTCTGTCTCTTCGTATGTAACATACCATTTATTCTATCATCTTTACACTTCTTGTGCTAAGATTATGGTACAAACTTTTAATACCCAAATTCAGAAATGAAGACTATATATTGATTGGTATTTTGGACCTAATTTTTTTAATTTAACTTCATAATTTTACGAAATTGTTACAGAGCCTTAATTTCATACCGTGTTCCACACGTTCTTGGCCGGTTTTTATTTATAGTAAACAGAACTCTAAAAATGGTAAAGGCTTTTGTATTCTTTAAAACGGGGTTTCCCAAACACTGGATCGCGACTCGATATTGGGTCACAAATGAAATGTCGGGTCGCAGAATACTAATCGTTACTGAAAAATGTTGGTAACTCACTTCCATTGTTGTTGTTGTTTATGATTTTTCACAATTATTTTGTATTATGTATGTCCTTGATGGAGCTACACGAAATTTAATCCATAAAATTAAATACATAAAGAAAATGTTTGAATACTTGAGTTTAATATTTTTACATAAAAAGGTTGGTAAAAACTGCTATACACGTTTTACGAAGTTAAAACTTGTACAAATAAAAAGAAAAAACCTGTACAATCACGAATCGTGCTTCCCTTTCCAAGGCCATATGAATGTCGTAAATAAAGTACACAACTGTTTTATTGTTAAGTTAACCTAATCTGGCTTCTAGTTTCGTTGGTTTTCTGTCTACCAACATTTTACATACTATGAGTACATATGTAATATATGTATAATTGTATATATTATAAGAAAAAAGTTCTTTTTTTCTCCAATTGGCCGTCCCTCAAAATATATTTCTGGTTAGACTATAATTAACAGAAAACTTGCTTAATACATGTCTGGCAAAGAGGATTTCTTTGGTAAGTAAAATAAAAACAAATAAATAAAATTTAAATGTCTCTGTAATTTTAAATAGAATTCATTTTCATAACCTCGTGTAATTATTTGCATTTTATAAAAACGAAGTAAAGAAAAGTAGTAGAAGTGGTATCAAGTTGAAAGCAAGATGCATGTATATATGCATCTTGCTTTCAACTTGGTACCACTTCTACTACTTTATCGACTTTACGTTATCGAGTACGTCAATTCATAGTCCAGTTTAGCCTGACTCGTAAATAAATATTTTGAAAACTGTGTATTTGTTACTTGCCAATGAAATGAGATTATGTTTGTTTTATAGTTTGATTTTTGCTGTTTCTGCCACACCACTGAATAGAATAGTGAGCCATCGTACTATTTATAAGTATTTAAATATCTGTCGTAATGTGTTATAGAGATGTATATACCGGTTTTCAGTATTGGTTATGTACTGTTTTAATTGTTTGTTTCTGAGAAGGGAAAAATCCCTTTGGACGTTCAGTTGGACTCTTTGCCGATTGAGTAGTGTCGACTCGAACCGGCTAAAGAAACCCTCCTCTTTGTTGTCAGCCCTAGCGGCGTTTACAGCGTCACCAGTCGCGTTGGAGCGAGCGCAGAAGGCGCCCTGCCTGAGGGTTCCTCCAGAATACCTCGTATATAGGGCGAACCTGTCGCCAGGGGAATTTTCCGCACCTGCGTGCATACTGCGACTGGCCCGTTGGCGCAGTGGCATATGTATCTGCTTTCCAAGCTAGGGTTCTGGGTTCGATCCCCGGTCAGGTCAATTTAGGAAACGAACTTTTCTAAATTGGCTTGGAGTCCGGGTGTTATTGGGAAGTCTCCCAGAGTTCGTTGTGTGGTACCCATAGTACAAGCTTACTGCTTAGTTCGGGGTTACAAAATCTGTGTAATTGTCTGGAGTATTATTATTATATTAACGGGCTTCCTAATGTTTAAACGCGAGCGAGAGTAATAACGATATGTGGGGTGTGTAGTAAAGCGGTGTGCGGTGTGTGTGTGTGGTGTTCGCAGCGGGCATCCTGTCGGTGATCACGCAGGCGTACCTGGAGGGCACGATCGAGGACGCGCTGCTGGTGCCCGTGACGCTCAACTACGACCGGCTCGTGGACGGGTCGTTCGCGCGCGAGCAGCTCGGCGTGCCCAAGCACATGGAGACCTTCTGGTCGGCGCTGCGCGGCATCTGGCGCACGCTCGCCACCGACCACGGCGCCATCCGCGTCGACTTCAACCAGCCCGTCTCGCTCAAGGTACCTGTACCTACACGCCGCGCCCGCCCCACTCTACCGACCGCCACGCACCGACCGCCTCGCACCGACTAGACTACCTCGCACCGACCGACCACCTCACACCGACTAGACTACCTCACACCGACCACCACGCACCCACCGACCACCTCACACCGACTAGACTACCTCACACCGACCACCACGCACCGACCGACCACCTCACACCGACCACCACGCACCCACCGACCACCTCACACCGACTAGACTACCTCACACCGACCACCACGCACCGACCGACCACCTCACACCGACTAGACTACCTCACACCGACTAGACTACCTCACACCGACCACCACCGACCGACCACCTCACACCGACCACCACGCACCGACCGACCACCTCACACCGACTAGACTACCTCACACCGACCACCACGCACCGACCGACCACCTCACACCGACTAGACTACCTCACACCAACCACCACCGACCGACCACCTCACACCGACCACCACGCACCGACCGACCATCTCACACCGACTAGACTACCTCACACCAACCACCACCGACCGACCACCTCACACCGACTAGACTACCTCACACCGACCACCACGCACCGACTACCTCACACCGACCACCTCACACCGACCACCTCACACCGACCACCTCACACCGACCACCTCACACCGACCACCTCACACCGACTAACTACCTCACACCGACCACCTCATACCGACCAACCACCTCACACCGACCAACCACCTCACACCGACTACCTCACACTGACTACCTCACACCGACCACCTCACACCGACCACCTCACACCGACCACCTCACACCGACCACCTCACACCGACCACCTCACACCGACTACCTCACACCGACCGACCACCTCACACCCACCACCTCACACCGACTACCTACCTCATAACGACCACCACACATCGACACCGGAAAAAACTATCTCTGACTGGCTTTCGAAACTAAGTTGTGAACAGACTGAAACTCTATTCCTAATCATTAAGTAAATTATACAGTGAATGACAATTATATTAATATCCTAATGCGTACACTCACTCATACATACTCACTCACACACTCACTCACTCACACATTCACACAAACTTGCTTAAAACTCTTATATACTTCAAGTAAATCGATGTTTATCTGTAGTTATATTTTTCTCGCATTAATTTGGTTTAAATTTAAACTTCAAGTATCATTGTTGAACATCACTGCTGAATTTTCATTGTTTGATTTGATTTAAAGATAGTGCTCTTTAAATTGAATCCAATAATTAAGATTAAAGACCTAAAGCGACTCTTTCAAACTTAATTACAGGGTTGGAGTCTGGTGTCCTATCATACAGGAAATAATCCCAGTTTAAGCACCAGTCTCCCTAACTAGTTTATTACTAACCTTAAAGAACTCTAACATTTCTCATTTAAAACCTTTGTAAGATTTTGAGAGAAAATAAAAGGATTTATTTTTATTATTCATTTATGTATGTATTTTAATAAGTCTATTGTAAAATGATGTTGAAATAATGATACCTGACTAAGTTTCTTGTCAGTTCTTCTCAGTGTCGAGGTTATCTTTTCGAACCGAATTATTTAAAAATAGATTTGACATTCAAAAACACCTTGTAATTGGGTTTATTTGTATAAATTGATTAGCTTTGACTTTGAAGTTTAACCAATAGTTTAAATGAATAGAAGTATCAGTAATTGAAGTCATGTGTTATGTGGTCACAGACAAACTATCCTAGAGACCTGAAATGTTTACGAATTTCTAAGCGAACTATTCTGTCAAGGTTAGAGGAATGAGACGTAAGCGGGCGGCAAGGTAACGTCACGTACTAAACGAAATAGTGATGTACTCGTAGATATTGTATATATCGATAAATACAAGAATTATTTATAAGCTTATTTTAAAAATAGAAATAATAAAATATGTGTACATAATCAAAACAAGATTCTTT
This sequence comes from Zeuzera pyrina, assembly GCA_907165235.1. Taxonomy (NCBI): domain Eukaryota; kingdom Metazoa; phylum Arthropoda; class Insecta; order Lepidoptera; family Cossidae; genus Zeuzera; species Zeuzera pyrina. Next base: position 4,120,082 of record OU015639.1, read on the forward strand.
ATTTCGAAACAAAAAAATCAAAAATTTGGAATAGAAATGCAAATCAAATTCGTTTGGGTAGTATGTGTTTCTCCTAATGTAAAACTTTTTAACAAAAAATTAAATTGACAAAAAACGAAACTGTAAATCTTTGGTGGTAGAACCACCCAACCTTTTCGTCTGTATGTGTGTTTTTAACCAACTTTAACAAGAGGGAGATTCTATGTGCGTCTGTATGTTTTTTTATGTATGTTCACCGATAACCTCATCAATTGTGTACCGATTTAAAATTTTTTTTTGTTTGATATACTTCCGAGGTGGTCCCATTTAAATTGCACTGGTATTGAGCTTGGCCTTTGAAGATACACGAAATAATAATTACTAATTATAAGCTTTATTTATATTGATGATACATTTTTATATCATTTCGTTCTATAATCAGAAAAGTAGTTAGTTGTAGACCCATCCTATATATTTATTTAGACCAAGGTCACTCAATGGGAGAAATAAAAAAATTAAGAAAAAATTTAAACCTACTACAAATAAACACTGAAAAGTATAAAATAACTATCCTTTACTAATTACAACTCAAATATAAAAAAAAAATACTTTATACATACGATATAAATACGTATATAATTAAATTTGCTAGTGTTAGCCGACGGAAATGTCAAAAACACTCGCATACCTAAGCAAAAATGTGTGAGGAGAATAATGAGATTTGAAGAAACGAAAGAAGTATATAAGGACCGCGACGCTTGGCGCTCCGTCCCTCTGACTACCCCGTTAGGGATATGGTGTGAAGATTGTATGTATGTACATAATTAAATTTGACGGTTATTAAAGTAGGTTCCAAATTAATGTGCCACAACAGAAAGTCTATTAGTTTGGGAGGCTTGCATCGATTTCAGTAACTGTCGAATTTAATTATATGTTATATATATTATATATTTTATTATTATATAGTATGGATAGTATGAATGGAACTAGGTATATAATTTTAAAGAGTGGTAGTCATTATAAATTCTCAAAATTAATGGAAAATATATTGATATATCGATAAGTTTTTTCGCGTCCCTACTTAACACGTGCCATCTTGCAAGAGTGAGGACTCAACATGTAATTATAGCTTGCTAGACAAGGACAAACGCTGACTCAAAGCTACCAGCGACCAGTATAGTGAGAGCTCTGCATTTTTTTGATATAAATTTTTATTATTAATTTTGTACTTACTGATGAAACGTGATATTATCCTTTTTGAAACTATTTTTACGACTGTCACTACCACACCACTTTACAGCGCAATTTGGCATTGTTTACGTAATTTATACTATATTTTTTAAAACGATTAGACACAGGTCACGGATCTGCTTTCTGGTTAATACTAAAGGAACGCGCGTTTGTGTTTGAAGTTATATGAGCGTTTGTGCGCATCAATGGCAGAAAACGATGCCCTTTCATTTCCTGTCTTTAGGCTAATTTCTTTGTGTATGTGGTACAGGAGCTGGTGACGTCATTCGAACGGTACTCGAGCGTCAAGAGTCCGCCGGGCCGCGAGCTGGCCGCGACCGTGGACCGGCGAGTGGCGGTCAACCACAGCCACTCCAGCCTGTACGGCGACGACGTCAGCGACGACCACAAGCTCATGGTCGAGGCCATCGGCAGGCACCTTGTCTATGGTCAGTTACTGTTGTGCTCTCGTCTGTCTCTATCTCTATCTATACATACATACATATATATCCTCACGCTGTATCCCTAACGGGCTAGTCAGAGAGGACGGAGCGCCAAGCGTTGCGGTTCTTTCATACTTCTTTCACTTCCTCAAATCTCATCATTCTCCTCACACATTTTCGCCTAGGTATACGAGAGCTTTTGATGTTTCCGTCTGCTAACACTCTGTGTACGGTTTATACCGTACATTTATGCTTTGCAAGCACCTTTGCGTGCGGCGCGAGTTGACCCATCAATTAACATCAGTACATGCAAATACGTCGCCACGCCGCGTGTGCTCACAGCATAGCATAGCAAAATAAATCACCAAAAACTTTTAGCGTATGCTGTGGTCAGCATACTTATTGTGTATACCGCACACTCTGGCTATTTGATCTTCATTATAAGTTAGCCTTGGTCTTCCTTGACTTCTTTTACCACTCACTTTCGCTCTGTATAATTTCTTAGTCAGTCTCTCATCACTCATTCTTTCTATGTGCCTGAACCATCTAAGCATTCCTTTCTTTATTTTTACAATAACACTATCGTGCGACCCTATCATACTGCGTATCTCCTCATTGCTTATCCTGTCCGCAAGGGTGACACCGCACATCTTTCTAAGAGATCGCATTTCTACTGCATTTATCATACTTTCACTCGATTTCGGGCATATCTAGGCCTCACTACCGTACAATAAAGTTGGCACCAACACCGCATTGTGGATGGCCATTTTGGCAGTGTTAGATATATGCACACTATCTACTAATGCTGACAGAGCACCGTTCACTTTATTGCCAGCTGCTACCCGTCTCTCCACATCCAATTCACATCTTCCATCCCTCGAAAACGCACTCCCCAGATACACAATTTCATTCACTTGTTCTAGACATTTTCCATTTACCCAAATATCACATTTCGTTTATACCTCTTCCCTTTCAAACACCAGAACCTTAATTTTGTTCACATTCATATTCAATCCTTTTACTTCACATTCTTCTTTCATGCACGTGACTAGTGTCTGCAACTCGGCTTCTGATGGTGCTATAAACACAGCATCGTCAGCGTACAATAGGCAGTTTACCACTGTGTCAACACATAACATACCACTCATACTACCTTTCATTTTCTGGAGGCAACTGTCCAAATACAGCACGAACAGCCAGACAGACATCACGCATCCCTGTCTGACGCCTGAACAGACATCAAACCAGGGCGGCATGTCACCCTCTATCCTTTCACAGGCTCTGTGGCCGCTATATAATGACCTCACAGCCCATAGTAAGGAGCCCCCCACGCCATACTCAGGCAGAAGACTCCACAATTTCTGTCGCACTACTCTATCGAATGCTTTTTCTAGATCCACGAAAGCGCAGAAAACCTTCTGACCTATAGCCAGAAACTTCCCCACGATAACGCGAAGCGAGAAAATCTGATCCATACAACCCCTAACGTTCTCAAAACCACCTTGCGCCTCCCACAAATATCTTTCAGAAACGCCTTTCATACGTTCAGTCAATACCTTAGTATAGACTTTACTTGCTAAGCTGACCAAGCTGATGGCCCTGTAGCACGCGCAGTCTAAATGAGAACCTTTCCCTTTATAGAGAGGTACTATGACTGCGGTGCGCCAGTCCTCTGGACCCTCCCCCTTCTGCAAACAAAGGTTGCAGAGTGCACAGAAGGTATCCCAGACCCTAGGACCACCATTCTTGATCATCTCAGCAGTCACGTCATCAATTCCCGCAGCCTTTCCACATTTCAAACTTCTTATCACTTTCTCGATCTCTTTCATACTAATGGCATCCTCCAGTCCCTGACCCGAGTGTGGCAATTCATTAGAATTGCTCTCAGTATCAGAGACGGAGTCGCCACTCATAGAGTTCTCCATAGTATTCACTCCATCGCTGCAGAACATCTTTTTTATCTGTTAGCAAGTTGTTTTCTTTCGAACGCACTTTATTCATTCTGCAAGGTGCCGGGCCACTTCGGTACTTAAGCACTTCTTTCCCAAATATATTGGAAATTTCCTCGAAGTTGTCCGACATCCTGTTTTCGTCTAACATCCTACACCTTTCACGCTTCTCTTTCACTAGTGCTTTCGTTTCTGCTTTCTGCAGCTTATATCTATCTTTCATCAAATTCTTCATACCACAGTCATTTTTTGTAGCAAGATAGTCTCGCCATGCTTTCTTCTTCTTATACACAGACTCTTCCACCTCATCATCCCACCACACATCACGCTTTTTACCGTTCCCAATCTTATTCGCTCCACACACTTCTTTTGCAGCCTCGATCACACTATCCCTAAGGTTCTGCCAACATTCTTCAACATCCTCGCTCATCACTTTCAATCTATCATGAAGCTTACCGGATACTACCCTTTCATATTCATTCCTGGTAGTCGCATCTTGCAGTTTCCAGCTTTTGATGCGACAAACCGCTGCAGGTTTGGACACTACGCGATGTCGCCATGCTGCAAACAGACCCCTTATTCTGGTTATCACCAGAAAGTGGTCCGTTCCCGGATCGGCTCCTCTATGCACTCTTGTGTCCATAACCTGCTTCTTGAGCCTGTTATTTACCGGGAATAAATCAATCATGCTTCTCTCACGCTTTCTTTCCCAAGTGTACTAATGGATCCTTTTGTGCTTAAATACGGTATTAGCAACAAAAAGATCGTTTTCCATACACACTCCTAACAGAATCCTACCAGCATCATTCACTCTCCTATCTCCATATTTGCCTAGGACAGTTCAAATCAAATCCAGTTCGAGCTGTTCCGACCCATCCGTTCATGTCTCCACACAAAACAATTCTCTCGTTCTCTTCAACCGTCGCTAGAACTTCTCTAACATTCTCCCAAAACTGCTCTAGCTCAGCCACGCCGACGGTGGACACTGGAGCATACACCGCCAAAATAAAAATTCTCGTCAACCCCATCTTGAGGCGCACCCAGAGCAGTCTAGGGTTTACACATTTATACTCAGTCATACAATTAACCAAACGAGAGGACAGCAAAACGCCCACCCCCTGGCATCCTCTATCTCCAAGTGGTACCCCTGACCACACAGCGATTCCCCATCCGGGCAAGTCAGCAAGTTCAGCAAGTGCCCCTTCGCTTGGTTTCACTCAAACATAACACATCCAGTCTTTTCTCTTCCAGAATGTCAATCACTTCATTCATCTTCTCTTCAATCCCACCTCTTACATTCCACGCAGCTATTCTGCATTCATCTTCTCTTCAATCCCACCTCTCACATTCCACGCAGCTATTCTGCACTCATCTTCTCTTCAATCCCACCTCTCACATTCCACGCAGCTATTCTGCACTCCTCCCTCCACTTCCCGCCGCTAGGTGCACAGCGTGTTGGGTGGCGGTCCCCAACGCCGAACTGCACTTTGCTTACACCAGCGGGGACACACTGGTGTCCGTCGCTTTCGGGGGACGCCCTTGCATTTAAATCTGCGTTGTCCCGCATGGTAAGCATAGTAGATGCATTGCAGCCCTGAAAAGGGCTGGCAGGGGTGGCGACGAGCACGCTTCCTCAGCTGACACGTATCTATACATGCCAATGAAATAGTTACGTATTAGCGAACCGCCTCGGCTTCGCACGGGTAGACATTATTTGAAAATAAAATACAGTCCATGTTAGTCGCTGATAATGTAGCTTTCTATAGATGAAAGAATTTTTGAAATCGGTTGAGTAGTCCTTGAGTTTATCCATTACATGCAAACAAACAAAGTTTACCTTTTTATATTAGTATAGAGATATTACAATATTAAAATCTAAGATGTAATTGAATGATTGGTTTCCAAGATGGAATCATCTATTATCTCTCTCTTTTTTTGTCAATTAATTTTCACTCGCTGTCTCTTTCATATCCGCTACGACATCAGAATAACTAATTTGGTAATATTTTACTTGACAACTTAGATTACATATTATTTTATTTTACAAGAATACATAATATATTTTTAAATACAGGTAATTGTTTAGTAAGTAGTACCTACTTAGGTATGTACTACCATTAACGAACTAGTCAGTAGCAGTAGTCACCCACGACAGGGAACTCTAGTGTGAGAACTAGGGCAAGTAATGCATTGTTTTTGTTATTGTAAAAAATTGAATTAGTGTCAATTTAAATTGATTTTCAATTTTTTTGGACTTTACTCCTTAAGAATCGATTTTCATATAAGGCCCCCGGTATGGAAATTTTATGAGGAGTAAAATATATACAAGCGTTAAATAAAAGCGTTACGGTTTCTGCGCAACGTACCTTGCGCACCTTTCACTTTGAAATCATGTACGTGTTTACTTGTATACAGTCGACGTGTACCGAGTATGCCGTGCGACTGTGTGCGACAGCTGACGCATGTGTTTACTATTTACTGTACCTATACGAAAAGCAACGATCAATTTATGTTTTGATTTTAAAGTTTTACTTTACTTGTTTATAGCTATTAATATTGATATTTAATATTATTGTATACAGTAAAGTGAATAAAAGTATATAAAATATGGAAAAAACCAGTAAACTCCAGTCGTGCGTCGGAGCTGACACACACACTTTTTTTCTATTCGTCTATGATTTTGTACGTACATATAGATAGTAAACATTATAAAACAGTCCTCTGTAATCTGCCAAAAGCGTACAAACAGAAAATTAAATTAAGATAAAAAAAAATCATGCACAATCAATACAGTTAAAACTATAATATTTAAAACATTACAATATTACACCCGTCTACTAACAATGAAAAAATTCCCTTTACTCTGCAGTTTTTTTTTTATGCAACATAGCCAATGAAATATTTGTAATTGCAATGTCAATAACTAAATGTCACAATTTCAAAATAAAATGTCAAAAAAGTAGCACAACCTGTCGCAAACATGTTTAATCAATAAATTATGTCAAAAATTCGTCTATTGAATAATATGTTTTCTCATTTAAATATTCATGTAATGTCTGTCTGTGATTAGGAAATAAAAACACTTTTTCTTAATTCTAAATGGTGATTTGCATACATGCCAATCAAAAACCGCTTTTTTATTGTTTGTTTGTCTAGGCCAATCTCCGAAACGCCTGAACCGATTTTGACGGGACTCATTGGCAGGAATTTGGCTAGGTACTTTTTTTTACCGGAAAAATACCAAATTTAACGCGGGCGAAACCGCGAGGCACAGCTATTATTTAAATGTTATCGAAGTCTTTTTTTTCTCAGACTATTTGCACAAAACCAAAACTCAAACAAACGTTTTTTTTTTTAATTTTAGGCCTGTCCCGCAATAATTATCCATATTCACCCAGAATATTGCCGTTGTGTGCGTGCCACGGCGCGTGCGTATTAGCCCGCACACATGCAAACGCGCACGCTAATTTTCTAAGAAGACATTCTACTGTTACATGTATACTGTGGCAGTGGTGAATAAGATGGTCCGATATTTCGCCTCTATAGATTGAGTGCTCTATGTATTCAGCGCAGATTCAAACACAATAACACATATTGACGTCAAAATAATGTTCGTCAGATGCTAGTCAATCGACCGCGTTGATGTCAACCAATGTACTGGCGTACGTGCTATTGACGGAGCAACGAGTGGGATGTGACCTCAAACGACTGCGGGAGGTGTTTGAATCACGTGCCGCCGCCCTTACAGCGGCCGGCAGGGACTTGGGGTATAGCGGGGACGCGCCCACAGTACTTAAACACGCGGTGAGTATTACCCCTCATTTTGCCCGTTAAGATGCACGCAGGTGCGAAAAGCTCCTCTGGCGACGCCTTGAGCCCGAGCTCCGCCCTCCATACGACGCTGTAAAAAGACGCTTACTTTCGGCTAATAAATAAATAATATTATTTACGTGTTAATTACGTCGCTCGCCGTCGGAAGGCGCAAAATAAAACAAATATAATGATAGTTATTTAATGACTAATATTACAAATATAATTTAATACTAATTACTACTAAAAATGATAGCGGCTAGTGGAGTCGATGTTAGATTCCAAAAAGGCCCCGGCAGTAATTGCGTGTCCGGTTTTATTCAGTGACGCGTGCGTCACTAAATGTTGACTCGGCGGCTCGTGCGAACTACATGTGTTGCAATGACACTCTGAATTAGGTCGTTGCAACGTCGGCGAGATGAGGCAGGAGGATATATATAACATGTTCATTATTTCATTATATTAATAACGCTACATAGCTCTGTTTTATTAAATTCGTGATCATATTTTTAGATATTGCCTGACAATATGTCTTATCCTTGTCACTTTCACGTAACAAATCAAAATGACATAAATAGCAACGCGAATAGATCATTTGAATTATACTTTATGCACGAGACGTAAGATTGCGTTTTAAATATTTTATTTGCCAAACGTCGTTTCAATGTCATGCAAGAATCGTTTACGAGTGTTTATAACCTTGGTTTGACAGTAAGGTCTACTTTAGGTTAACACAATATTGCCGATAATACTATACGAAATTAAAAATATATACGTCAATTCGGACAACAATTTGTTTAAATTTTGTAGATTGTGAATCTAGTTCTTTATTAGTGATCGAAGTCAGTGAACTAAAAACTATTGCCAGCGACCCTATCCATGCTACAAAAAATATTTTACCACATAGCACCGTAATTACCGATTTAAAACAATCGCGCGACTGCGGCGCAGCTGTCGTTTTTTGCGTGATGACCCAACCGATGTGTACGTACTGTCACATACACACGGGGTGTAAAGAAAAATTACAGTTAACAATATAGTGTAAAATTAAAATTTCAGATGAACATGCTTGGACGTGGCTTGGTGAGACGAGAAGGCTCCGGCGACAAACAGCAAATATACCCTCAGTTATCAATCCCCGCATCACTGGAGCTGTCCTATTATGCTAATACCCTCGTCGCACATTACGCCGCACCCGCCATTATGGGTACGTTTATATTTTTAATGTTATAGTACATCTCTCACGAGACACGATGGGAGTTATTTAAAGCATCTAAAATTTTGTTTGTACAAAATATTTGTGTACTTGATTATATGACTTTGAATGTATACCAGGGTATTGGGAATAATAAATGCGAGTGAAGGGTTTCATAGTTACAATACAAGTGCTTTTACAAAGTCTGATTAATTCTATGTAGAAAGAAAGTACAAAGTTATAAGTTTTGACGACCTCCATGGCGCAACGGCTTAGCGCGTCGGAAAGCAAACGGGGGTTGCTGGTTCGATTCCCGCCCCGAGTCTGGGTGTTTATATATAATATGTATTTATTTACAACAAGAAAAGGATTCACTTGCAAGGCAGCTTGCAAGCCTAGTTGACTCGCTACTGTCCGATCGGTTTACACCACTTTACTTACGTACTGTACATATCTAATTCGTTAAACACTTGACCAATGCAAATCGGGTATAAATAACTCCGCCCAAAATATCAAAAGATATTTATCGACACGTGTTTCTCCTCTTAACAAAGCATCTTCAGGATATTCTAGAGATTAGATTTGTTTAGGAAACCAGCACCAATGAATTAACATAGTAGCATGAATGAACAGACTCTTGAGGTGATTCATTTGTTGATTTGGTGTTGGATATTCCAGATATCAGAGTCGGTCAGCTAACCAGCACCAGTGAATCAATAAACGAGTGACCTGACTCATTTTTTCGTTTGGTGCTGGATATTCCAGAGATAGACTTGGTCATCTAATCAGCACCAATGAATTAACAAAGCAGCATGAATCAAGAAATAAGTCAGCTGAATAATTTCTTGATTTGATGCTGGTTAGCTGACCGAGTCTGATCTTAGAAATATCCTGAGAAGGCTTCATTAAAAGGCGAAAGTCGTGTCGATTAGCGGGTTTGGAATTTCGAGCGAAGAATAACTAAAAATTATATTGGAAGAATTCATCACATGCGATAAATTGATCCATAGATATAATAGATAACAGTAGTAGTACGATTCTCCCATAGGAGGGAAGGTAAAGGGATCTTAGCCCATACAACCGACGTCTTCAGTAATAAATAGATAATTTCTTCATATTATTTCATGAAAATGTTGTCGTAATACATTTTAAATGTTTCTTGGAGTGTCTGGTGACAAATATATTGAGGCAGTCTTCCTAATGGAATCCGCTGAGGCAGAGTAAGCCACTAAAAAAATCTCAATATCACTCTACTAAATAAGTAGTTATTTCAACAATTTCACATGACAGCACAACAGCGTAGATACTTGGAACTCAAAACTACCCCAATTTTACATCGCAATATACACTAGAAACCATTTGCAAATAATTAAAATAAATGCCCAACCGCTCCCCATAAAATCCCGGCAAAAAGTAATAGACGTTTTTATAATTTTCCGTTGAACGTTTTTATCGCTATGTTTTTACCTTCCACGATACAATGGGGAAGCAAAATGTATGTAGTTGTATGGAGACGCTTTTATATTTTCATGCACGATAACGTCATTCCGTGGACGTTGAAAAAGCGTCTTTATCGTCAACATAATAGGAAAGCATTTTCCTTACCCATTGTATTTTGGACGGTAAAAACGTGGCGATAAAAACGTTCAACGGTAAATTATAAAAGCGTCCAATAGCTAACACGTCAAAATGTAACACGATGTGTTGTGTTCAGCGACGGCTTTGGAGAGCGTGATCTGCCAATCGGAGGGTCCGGTGAGGCACAGCGAGGTGATGGAAGCGGGCCTGCGGCTGGGCGAAGTGTTGTCGCACGAGTTCATCGTGTGCGCGCCGTGCCGCCGCCTCGACGAAGTGCTGGCCGAGGCGCTCGACGGACTCGTCATGGCTGACGTCATCGCCAACGTCCAGGTACATCACTAGAGCACTTACGTTTTTTTGGAGCGAAATCCCTCAACGGACTTTTTGGCGGGAACGGGAGAAGTGAGGTTGTCATTTCATTTAGATTTTCTATTTTTTTACATTTTTGGGAGTTTTAAAGTACAAAAGTGATATTGTGTTTTAAAGTTCTGTATAAGTGAAAAGAACGGAGTAGGTCTAAATAAACATGTGTAGCTGAAGTTATCGCGCTCTTCCAAGAAGTCCGTTATAACTTCAGTAAAGCCTACTATCACTTCACTGGAGGAGTTTTACGATAAGAAAAAACTAATTTACTGGTGATTTTACTTATTAATACGAGACATTGGCAAATGCGCTAAAATGTGCGCCACGCCATAAAGAAAGAAAGAAAGATATCGCTTTTCACACGTCACGAATTGTTAGACTAAAAAAAATATATGGCGTAAGTCTGTAATAGAAGGGGATGAGAATACACATATTTCATCTCTATCAGTATGCTGCGTTTTAAAACCACAAACTGTTGGGTTTGACAGACATAAGGCGACGCATGGGAAATTTTGACGCCAGAGATCTCAATTTTTCTAAGTGACTACAAATTCTATGACAGTGATATTTGGTATCCTGATTTTTCATTTCATTGACTTCATTTTGACAGTCGCGATACGCAGTTGGTTAACTTTTGTAACACAAAAAAAAATATCAAAGAAACCTCTTTTAAAACAGAGATTTACATTTTTCGGAGCAACAGGACCGATTTATATTTCTAAATTTTCTGTGTAATTTACTTTAAACGTATTCCTCTAAAATGACAGTTGGATTTTTTAAAGTTAATTATGGTTTTTAAAATAAACGAGAACAACTGTTTTTTCGTATTTTTCGTAAGCTAGCGCGCGCACGTTTGCATAGAACAGATCTATTTTAGATTAAGTTTTTGTTAATCGATGCGTCGCCTTAAGAACCAAACAAATATGTATTTGTTAGTACTTTTAATTTTTTAGTTACTTTGTAACTTTACAAATGAGAAATGAATATAATTTTTTTTAAAGTATGTGTGGGTTAGATACTCTTTTGGGCGTGATGATAAAATGCAGTGTTTGAGGCTGCAAAGGCCGGTTTGACAAACAGGTTGTAAAAGCGAGAAAGACTCATTGCAATATCAACGCAATATTTAGTAGTGATAGATCTATGCTTACGTGACGTCTCGTATTATTTTTACGGCACATTCTTAACTGGTAACCATCGTAATGAGAATAGCTAATATACGTGACGTCATAAGATCGAGGCACTTGACGAGCTCACGGCTGACGTCATCACTAACGTCGAGTTACACCGAAAAACAACTATTCCCAACTATTAGTGACCCACCCAGCTTCGCACGGATACATTGTGGCGTCATATGTGTCCAAATTTACAGAAAAACCAAGGAGAGTTTCACCCTTTCACTTATTAGTTATTTTAATATTTGTAGCAAAACGGAGGTTTAGAGGAGCAGCAGTGGTCGCGGCGGTTCGCAAGGACCCTAGAGGATGACGATGATGAAGAGGAACGGCCAGATCCCACCAGGCTCATCAAGTACAATGTATCACAGCGGCCTGAGGCAATTGCGGAAAGGTAAACTATTAGGGACATATCCAAAAAGCTTTTTTGTCATATATTGCAAAATTTCCCATTACTTTTTCCCTTTTTGTTCCAAACAGTGGAAACTAATCCAATTAATGCAGTATCAGTTGATCTAACTTTTACTTTGACACTAAAAATTTAGGCTGATGAAAAGATGCTAATGTCGAGAATATTAGTTTTTTTTATTTTATGTTTTAGACGAATTCTTTTGCACATAAAATTACTGTGAATGAAATTGATAATACTATTGATTATATTTCTTTATTTGTGATCGAAGATTACATTTAATATTTGTGTACACTTAGTATGTTTTAATCAATGGTATTATTGATTCAAATATTTTTTTAACATAACCTTGTGCGCGATCTACAAATTAAATGTCCGCATCGCTGCAAGGGAACTGGTCACGTACATCTACAATAAATAATAGCGTAAGAATTAGAAATAAGTATGATTTGTAAAGTAAAGCGACTAACCATAACACTTGTATTAAATACATAATATATATAATACACCAGCATCCAGCTGTATTATTCCGTCAACATTAGAGAAATAAGGAAAATTAACAATGCCGAATCATGTATTGGTATTTTATGTTATTCGAATTCATGATGTACAATTGTCTGTCGGTAAGGTTTTGAAGTAAGTACTTTTAACTGCCCTTGCCCTTTAAACTCTTTTTTTAAACTTTTTCCTTACCTACTTTATAAATTTTTTCTTCTTCTCCATCTATCAACGTTAATTCACATGATATGTCCAGCTCATCTCTATTGTATGCAGTCTATGATTATAATTCATTTACATTAATGGCCCCAGAAGGAGGGTATTGTATTTCGAGTGTACATGTATATACGTATGTATGTATATCGTTTGGCGTATCCTGTAATCTAAAAGGCTTCATGGATTTTTTAACGATTAATCGTGAGAATGTAATAGGATTTATAATTTTTACCAAACTGTCCCAGAAACCCAAAATAAGGGTAATGTTTATACAGAAATTATATATATTCAGCAATAGTATTATCGATTTTATTCTATTGATTTTTACTCACTTATTATTTGCTATATGTTATATAGTGTTCAATTACGATGTTTATAAAGAATTGCTCTCAAGTTATCTGTAAAAATGTTTTCATATGTTATAAAGTTATAATCACTAATGTCAGTTCTTGCTTATTATGTAACTTCTGAACAATTTGACTGATTAAAATCATATTCCTACAATTTGTTTGGTTGAGATGATGGTTTATAGCTATGTTAAAATCCTATATGGCTCTGTAGTCACGGTATAACCAAATCAAACTCATCGCGCCACCTACCAGAAAGGGCAGAATATCCGCCGGGCCAGGTAGTTATATTTTATAACTGTCTGTGCCTCGCAGTTTTTCCCGTGTTAAATTTGTTATTTTTCCGATATAAAAAGTAGTCTAGATTACTCTCTGCAAAGTCCTCTACCTGCCAATGAAAACCTCGTCTAAATCGGTTCAACCGTTTTGGAGATTAGCTCGTCAAACAAACAGAAGGAAATTTAAAAACGCGTGTTTAAGTTTTGGTTACGTGGATAAAAATTACAGACAGACACTACAATGTATTGTATATTATATACATAATTACGGTGCCAAGAAAATTATGAACTCAATGTTATTTATATTAATAGACTAGCGACCCGCCCCGGCTTCGCTCCGGTGGGATGTTGAACGTTTGCAACCAAATACAAATACCAAATTTTTTTATTGAGATTTTTTATATAAAAATATCCAAATTTCCGACTTTTTTTTTGCATTTTCCAAAAATTTTCTTTCATGCAAACATTGTCCTGACAATTACAAATACAACAAAATAGAATCAGCCGTTCTAAGTAATGCTCCATCATACATGTGGCAATTGATTTTTGTTTATATAGCTGGGTGCCAAATAAAAATCATAAAATTATATGTTGCTATACGACAGACGGCGTTTGTTGCTGACCATACGGCCCTTACTGGAGGCGTACGCAGTTACCTGCCGCTCCCTGGCGGCCGGCCCGGAGAAGGAACTGGTCAAGAGCGCTCTGGACACGCTCACGGAGGACTACACACAGAACAGGATGCTTTATGGTATGGACCCGTTCATTCTTTTATCATTAATTTAAATCAGAAAATGTGAGTCGATGATGAGATTTGAGGAGACGTAAAAAGCATGTAAGGATCGCGAAGGTTGACTCTCCATCCTTTCTAACTACCTCCTTAGGGATACACCGTGAAGATATATATATATATGTTTTAAAATTGTATTTTGCAGGCGAGGCGGTATCCACGGACGCGATACGCAATTGTATGCGGTTATTGCGTCATTGGGGAGTCATTGAAATGTACACAGAGGAGCGGCAGAGGAAGATCAGGATATGCCCCCCCTACGACGACAAACAGAAACTGGACCAAGTGTGCGATATTGTGTATAAGTTCAACATGGACACGCCACTATTGAAACAATAACGAGTGGCCTAGTGCAGTGTTGGCAGGCTGTGTGAAATGTGATAAAAATCACCCAGTGATAGACTTTGTATCAGAGTTTTTGGAGCAAAATACTTGTATATAACGTAATTATAGAATATTCTCGTGGTATGTGAGCGAAAATCGAAATAGCATCAAGACGAGAGTGACCCTTTTGTACCAATGTTCCCAACCACAAATTGAGAGAAAATAACCCAAAATAAATATTATTTTTTGGGGTATACATTATTTTTCTGGAAACAGATAATGAATTGTGTCTGCTATATAAAACAGGGTTACTTTGGGACATTCGTTACTGATAGTTTGGTATTCAGTAATAAAAGATTGCAGTTTGAAACATTTTGGCACAATTGGATCCAATTGTGTTTCACTCACTGAACTGATCTAATTCATCACCATTTTGATTTACACAGTAAACCCAAAAATATTAGGTATGTAGCGTGTAGCTATGTATGTGTTCACCTAAAATTTTATTATTTGAAATGGATTGGTTATCACAAAATACAAAAATTTTGAGTTAGGTCAGTTTTGCTCAAAGGTTCAAATTTTTAACGCACAATTTTTGTTGTAAGTCCTTTAGAGTGAGATCGTCACATTCAAATGGCGGATTCCAAGCATAAAAAAATGTTCAGGAATTATTAAGTTTAATTAAAAAAAAAATTTATGTTTAGAGGAATTTAAAAAAAATGGACATTAATAGCTTGATTGTTAGTTGTATTAACTTCAGTTACTGTTTTAATTCTTTAACTGCGCTGATCACGTTATCGATTTATTACTTTATTTATTAACGCAGGTTGTTGATGTTCAAAACCATGAGGGAATTTGATGATACTTTCTTGTATAATTTTATTAAATTCAACGAAGATTTCTGTTTTAATTCACGTGGAATTCGGTGTCTGGACATGATCCCTCTTATAACAATATATGTAGCTATAAATATGAAGATATATACCCATGTCTGACCATAACCCTTGTGAATATCCCGGATTCAATCCAGGAGTTATTTTTTTGTGGTTATTGTTCACAATGACCCTATTATAACTCATCCTAAATGGATAATTTTGGTCAGTCGCCATTATATACAATATTTATAAATTGGTGAGCCATCTGTGATGTTGTTTTGTTTATTGTATGTATATTATATGTGAACAGAATAGATGCAAAGATGATCTCAAGATTGGAATATTTGTATCTGATTTCAAGCATTTCGTATTTATACAAGTTTATAAGCTCTGTCCGTCTTACGTAAAGCAACATAATAAGAAAATAAATCTCGTTAAATTATAGACAATATTGTTGTTTTCTGCATAGAACTTCTCTCAAAGCAGGCAGCATTAACATATCTATATATTTAATAATAACATGGCTGGCCCTTCAACGAACTTAGTGAATAGTTACTTTTTTTTTTACTTTAATTGGGGTTTGAGGGGAGTAAAGAAATTCTAATGGTCTGTTCAATGTATATTGTCAGATCTTGAAGTGTCCTATACTTACATAGATATTTCATTATAACTGGAGATGACTTCCAAACTCAATTTGATGTAAGCTAAATGCTAAGATATTCTCTCTGCCTACCTCTTTAAATATCCTTAGGTGATATTATAATTCTAATCAAGTAGGCTAGAGATTATATTGAAAAACAGAAATTAACAATACTTTATATTATTTCCATTGAAATAATATGATGTCCTCAATTTAAAATGGAAACTTGTGTTTAACAGAAAAAGTCACACAAAAATTATTTTTTGTCATATTACCTATTGTAAAAATAAATGAATTTCAGTTATATATTTTTATTCTAAATTGTTTCTATTACCTTGAAAGACATTGCTTCTTGATGGATGCTATTTGACTCAAAGGTTCCATTCTCAAGTGAATTTAGTATGAACAATTTCTCTAAATCGTTACAGCAATTAATAGAATCAAAAAGTTTATAACCTTTCATTAAATTTCAGTATGGCAGCAATGTTGTCCGCTTAATATATGTCAGCAAACTAAATTGCATACAATAGTGGGAATAACTTGATGTAAATGTATCAAAATAAACAATAATTTGATAAAGGTGTGAATTTTCTTTTCTCTTTATGTTACATAAAAAATTAAAGTTGACTCAATCAGTAGTTACCATCAATAACTGAAAAAGGAGAATATGTACCCAAAAAAGTTGGTATAGAATATAGATTCAGCGCGTGCAAGCGAAGCTCCTAGTAAATACATCATAAACTTATAACTACCTCCGTGGCGCAACAGCTAAGCGCGTCGGAAAATAAACGGGGGTTGCGGGTTCGATTCCCGCCGCAAGTCTGGGTGTTTATGTATAATATGTATTTATCTACAAAAGAAAAGTATATAAGTAGTACATCAGTAGTCTAGTACCCATAACACAAGCGCTGTGCTGTTTACTTTGGGACTAGATGGCGCTGAGTGAAATGTTTGCGTACATTATTATAAAGGAAAGAACTGGCATTCTTGTGATTACCCGATACCCATTCCACAATCGCATCACCCCCATTCCCCATTCTCTATTTGTAGCTCGCCGCGAGCGTTTTTAAAGCGCTAGATGTCAAGTCTTTTACGCGTAGTGTATATTATTCTTTGCTATGGCTACTGCTTCTGATAACAATGTATAGTTAGTAGATAAAACAGCATTTTTTAATAGACTTCATGACAAGGAAGAGGTCCTCAACTCGTTTGTAGTTTTTTTGTCATTATTAGGACAGTAAAAATACTAAAACATTTAGTTATTATTTATTTACAAGCGAATGGTGAAACTTATTTAAATTATTTATTATATACTAATCCAACAGAAAGATTGACAGTTCTTTTTAGTACTGTAGTACAACAGTTTTTTATAAACATTCCATTGAGGAATGCCCTTACAATTTTCTTTCTATTACTATTACAGTCTTAACTTTTTGACATAATATATGTATGTAGTTCCTTCGTCGCCATTTTGATTTTCTAAAACAGTGGTCTGCGATCAAACCAATGTTATTACTTATTAGACTACTTGAATATTTTTTATTAACCTAATTAAGACATTTTTTATTAAATAATTAAAAATACAATGAAAAATATGTCGTTACTTAATATGTTGTGTTACTTACTAAATTTATTGACAATGTCGAATTACTAAATATGAGTCATAGACTATAACTCCAGACGCGTCTCTAAGCAGCAACGGTGAGATAAATCAGATAAGCTGACTCACCTGTACATACGTTGCACATCAGATAAATTAGAAAACTGCAACCAAAACAGATACAGATTGATTTTATATACCTCACTTCATAATACGGGACAGGCCGTCATAAAGTCTATCGATTTATGTGATACATTCACATAATATGTATTGCAATATTTTTCTCAAATATCTTGATATGATATATGCAATATACAAGTCTATTGATAAATGTTGGCTTGATCGCGACTTAATTTCAGAAAAAAAAAATTTTAATAGCCACATGGAGCCTATTTGGAAACCGTTTGGGGATATGACAGATATGTAGTCTGAATAGCTCTGATACTTTTTTGGCGTTATGACATACATATGTCAAGTCCTTTTAATAAAGACATCGTAAGCAACTTTATGGTCAATTATTTTAATTATTCCTGAAGTAAGAAAAGGAACTACATATATTAAATTTTAAATTACGATGTTTTCTTTATTACTTATTAAAATATGTAAAAATGTCATTTGTATTCACATGTCATTCAACAAGAATAATTCCACAAATTTTCACATTTCCCATTAATTAATTATTAAGAATAGTAAGAAGTAATTATGTTTAAGGTATTTTAGTGAAAATTATTTTTCAACCTCTTGCTGTTGGACGCCCAGTTATCTAACTATTTTCCTGCAGCTGTTGCCAGAGGGTTTCTTACAATTAAAATGACCGAGTCGCCACGAATAAACATCTTCGAAATGAATTTATCCTTATTAACTGGTTTGCCCTGAAACGAAAACAAAAAATATGTTATACGCTTTAGATTTTACACTCTTTGACAGTGTAACAAGTCTTTACGACAAAAGCACAAGACACTATAACCAGTGTTAGGCAAAATGAAATTGTAAAAACAATTACAATTGAAAAAAATTGTAATCGTAACATGTAATTGTACAAACATTTTGTAGGCAAACAATTACAATTACAAATTGTAACTGTTTTTACAATTACATTTTGCCCAACACTGACTATAACCATAATCTAAGAACCTATACAGTGGACAATCGTACATGGTGTGAGGGATGAGACATGGGTAGAGCGAGCCTGAGCTAGCCACCTACCCGTGTTTGTAGGAGACCTGTGTCAATAATTCTTTTTCAAAGATTTGATTGTTCAAGTATTGATATGAAAAAAAATTTGGTCAAATTATTCAATCATTCATTGACTGTACACAGCTACACTCATATATATTTGATTGAAATAAAAGATCCAACAATTGTATAAGTAATCAGATTTTTTTACGAATACTGTCGCATTTGTAACTATATTGTTTGTCTTGAAAAATAATGTGTGTGTGAATTTATCTTGTAATTTTTTTTTTTAATTTCACCTTTTATCACATTAAACGAGATTGAATCATTCAATTGACTGAATCGATGAACTATATATGTTCAATCAAATAATATCCCATATCCTTAAATGCTGTTCATGACATGATTATGCACAGTCTTAGGAGGTTAAAGGTTTTAATCACAGATATAGCTACAGATTTCAGATAGGTTGGAGGTCAACATTGTATAAAGATAAACTAGATTTTACCCTAACTTTGCACCATGAGTTCTAAATGCCAATAAAATCAACCAATTGGAAATTAGATGTCATCTAATTGTGCAACTACTATTTTGTGGCAGAGACACAAGTAAAATAATTGTATTTGTAAAAATTAACATTGGCTAATGTGGGTTCCAGATCCCTTATACACCACTTACTTATATTTATCCATGGTTTATATGAAATTAACAAATAAAGTACCAGAAACTAGAGTAAGCTAGGACAGTTTGTTGATGTAGGTACAAATAACCATAAATGTACATATTATTGTTTTTCTAAATTGTCAACATGATCTAATTTCTCACCCAAAAACTATTAGTGTTTTTTTTTACAACAACAGATAATATAATGCATGATTTTGATTTAATGAATAATGCATTATTGAACACTGTTATCCTGTTATCGTTAATAAACTGTTTTCAAGTCGCATACTGTTACCTCACTATAAACTGTTGTCGAGCAGCACGCCATTGCGCTTTGTTACTTGCCAGTTATGTTGGAGATGAGAGAGAGTGAATACGTAATAGATGGTTGGCAATAGGTATGTAAGAGATAGCCCTAGCATGAGCCACCTCTTGATTCATAAATTACTTGCTAATTTTAGGATCTAAATCATTCATCGAAAGAAATAAGGTTCTCTTTTAACTAGATTATTTTACTGTCACATATCACATATTTCAACTTATGATAGCATACTGTCTACCTTTGAAGTAAAGCCCATTTTAACTATTGTGTGCGACCGCTAGTAATGAAAACCTAACAATAACTATAGTCCGTGAGATTTAATAGGTCGGATTTGACGTTTCTTAATTTTCATGCGCTGTAACTTTGTATCAACGTTCCTGATACCTAACTAAAAATTTAAATGCTGAATAAAAAAACGTTGTTTATTTTGCCCACGACTGATCATAACACAAAACTACTAAGTTTGACTTCTTTTAATAAAAACATATTTCCTTGTATATCTTCAAAAGAATTTTCTAAATGGACGTTGTTATAATATCACGAGGCGTATTGCTCTAGTACTGCTACCATATGCAATCGTTTCGTTACCAGACGAAATCGATAATCGATTGAAATGTCGTAATAATGGAATAATTTAAAATTAAGATATCATTATATTTTTTATATAATTTTAGTTCTGTATTCTTTTTTTGATGAGTTTACTGACAAAAGCATGTAATCAAATATCAAAGAATGACTGGGCTATGGTGGTGGAGAAAACAAAAAAAAGAATAAAGGAAGACTGAAAGAGACGTCAGAATAGATAATTTAATTGAAAATGAATTAATCCTAATAGCGGGCAACAAAGATAGCTCTACGGACATGGATCGAAGCTCAGAAAATGATTAAATATTTGTTTTTCACCAATATTTTTTATTACAGTTTGCCTTTATTTACTACTAATACGTAGTGTGCTTATTATAGTCTTAAATAATTTTCTTAGACATTAGTCCCAAAAAATAAATATATCGAATTAAGTTTATTCACATATTGAAATATGTTTTACTGTAACAAATACCATATCTCAACAAACAATGTAGCTAACAAACTAATAATCATAAGTGAAATATTATGATGTTATGAACATCAAATAATGATATCAATTTTTGTTAGATTCGAAAAATAATCGATACATTTTTTTTTTTTTTAATTACTGGCTTCTCATATATGAGACATATTTGTTTGGTCCCATAACTAGTCGCAGCCATGTGACAGATGTCAAATCCGACCTATTTAAATCTCATGGACTATAGTATTGTAATGCATTTCATTATTTATTGTTTTGCAAAACGACAATACATGATAACAGAAAACAAATTACGATAACAGTTATTTCAAAATAACACAACACTGTTTTTCATTATTGAAAATCACCCGTTATTCCATGTCTAATTTAAACTATAAAAATTAGAACAAAAAAGTTGAATGCTCATAAAAAGTAAGGTTAGCTTGACGAACTATTTTGTTTTCAAAACAGTCCAAAACGAAAACTCAAATAAGTAATTAGATACCTTCTTTCCTTTGCCAGTTTTGGGTACTTCAGTCCACATTTCTTTAACGTTTTCCAACACCATGTTGCAGTGCCGGTCAAAAGCTTTCACACGGCCAAGTAACTTTTTATTGTTACGACAATTTATAAGCACTTGTGTGTTATTTTTTACAGACTGCGTAAGAACAGAGAGAGGGCCTGTACTGAATTCTTCTTCCTCAATTTTCGCCAATTCTTCTAAAGTCATCTCAGAGCGTGGTTTAGATGTCGTCGCCCTGAATAAAAAATTTTAAATATCTAAATAACAATTTTTAAGGCTAAAATGTTAAGTAGTAATATGACTTCACTATGATACTTACATATTGTTTTAATTTTAAAGAGAAAAATACTATTTTTATGAGGAAAAATAGAAAACAATTTCAAAAAATATCGAGGGAAAACACTGACAGACGCGGTGGCTGGCACAGATTACTAATATATATATATATACTAGCGGTCGTGGTCAGACTGACGAAACTCTACACAAAAACACAGGTTCGTATGAAATATATGCTAACTTTAATGGTGGCTATCTCTATCTTTTTCGACCTCATATACACGTCTCCTTCTAAATCTGTCGATTCGTAATTTTCTTTGTCGTTCTTTGCTGTTAGTATATTAGCAATCTGTGCTCTGTGTTAATTTAATTGTCTTTGTAGTCATTTAGACGCTTTTATAATTTACCGTTGAACGTTTTTATCGCCACGTTGTTACCGTCCAAAATACAATAGGTAAGCAAAATGCTTCCCTATTATGTCAATAATAAAGACGCTTTTTCAACGTCCACGGAATGACGTTATCGTGCACAGAAATATAAAAGCGTCTCCATACAACTGCATACATTTTGCTTCCCCATTGTACCGTGGACGGAAAATAGGTGGCGATAAAAACGTGCAACGGTAAATTATAAAAGCGTCCCAGATATTTATAACTTTTTTTCAAATATACTTAAGTATATATTTATTGGATTCACAACTCTGAAAAGTGTAGTAGTGTTCCGTGGTGTTGCATTAAGAAAAATGTGAGTTCCGAGTACTGTAATTTAATAAGAGTTATAAAAACTAAAAACAGATATCAAATAAAATATCAATACGTTTCTAGTGGTGCTGATTACGAAAATGACGTTCATTTTCGAATCCAAGATGGCGAATATTACTTTTTTGGATAAGTCGACATGTGTGTCATATTTAAAGTTACTAGGGATGTAGATTACGAAAATGACGTTCCTTTTTAAACCAGAGATGGCGAATATTACTTTTTTGAATAAATCGATGTGGGTGTCATACTTTAGATTTCTCGGGGGCCTGATTACGAAAATGACGTTCATTTTCAAATATTTCTTTTTCGGATAAATCGATATGGGTCTCAAATTCTAGGTATCTCAGGGTGCTCATTACAAAAATGGCGTTCATTTTGAAATTCAAGATGGCAAATATTATTTTTTTTAATAAATCGATATGGGTATCATATCCTAGGTTTATTGGAGTGCTGATTAAGAGAAAGATGTTCTTTTTCAAATCTGAGATGGCGAATGTTAGTTATTTGGATAAATCGATATGGGTGTCAAATTCTGGGTACCTATTTCGGGGTTGCTGATTACGAAAATGACGTTCATTTTGAAATCCAAGATGGCGAATATAATTTTTTTGATAAATCGATGTGGGTGTCAAATTCTAGGTATTTCGGGTGCTGATTGTCTTGTGAGTCTTATGCGGAATTGTGGCTACTTTTGACTACGGGCCGTGGGGACTCTGACCCTTAATATGATCTCTAGAAATTCTCGAAAAATATTTTTTCGTCGTAGTGATTTTCTTTATAACATTCTAAAATCGCAAAGTAAATATTACTTTGATATTTTTACATATTTTTAGAGCTATCCTCATGTTCTGGATACCCTGCATAAATAATCACACCGTGCGTTCACTTGCGGTGGCTGGTCCATACACGTCGATGATAACGTTGCGTTCGGTCTGTGCTGCGTTTCTGCCACAGCGGAACTTGTATTCGAAAGTGACGCGCAGTTTGGATTTGTCCGTGGTCACAGAAACAGTGATATTAAAAAAAACTGTAATGGCGAGAAAAGCAATGAGCAGTTTATTTTTAAAAGAAACTTATAACTAATTAATTTACATTTGAAATGCTAAGTAGAATGAAAGATATCGATCTTTGCACCAGCCATTATTAAAAATTAGCAATTTCATAGGTTAGGATTATAAGCTATTAAATTTGATACCTACAAGCATTTAGTGATTATCAAAATGTTTTTGTAACGACGAATATAATGGTGATGGTCGAAAAATGTTGTCATCTTCGTGAAAATACTGTCATTAGTATTATAAATATACTTGTACATTTAATGCAGTTGTTCAGTTGTAATGAGTTTATTAATAGTTATCTATTGTTGGGTTGTTACTATTTTCCTTTAGTTATCTAGAGGAAAATAGTGACAACCCTACGGTCAGGCAAAGTTGCGTTCCACTACTACTAAAATACTCTGTGCTACTACTGACGAAAACAGTCACGACATAACTTACTCAATTATCTGCAGTTTACGAACGATTTTTCTTCTGTGTTAATTCATCGCGTAATGCTTTATTCTTCTTTGGAAACAACACTAATTTTAATACCAGTAATGAGCTACTTACCAGCATCTGAAATCTCAACACTTACTGCATTGATTTTCTCCATTCCCAAACTTTGAATTGATATTGACAGATGAATTTATCGTTCTGGGAGGACACTAGAAAAAAGTTGTCGCTATTAAATGACAAAAATATTCATATTTCTAATAGATCACAAAACTTGACGAAAAGGAATATTTTAACGAAATTCTTTTTTTATGCAAAGTTATGGCATGTTAAGGTACTTAATACAAAAATTATATTTACTTATGGAATATAATTCAGTCTTTGACTAGATTAGACGTGGCGGAATTTTCGTTGCACCTCCTGACGGTAGGTATAAGACGATTTGGTGGGAGCACTTGACGCAGTGAATTCGATTATAGAAATGGTAACAAATCAATTAAAATCTAGTTTTTATTGTGCGGTGGTTATTTTTTTACTTATATTAAGGTGGAAGATAAAGATTAATGAAACCTTCGTGTAGCCTTCGCACAGAATCCGTCGAGTGTGCAGACAACAGGAATTAATTGAAATGAATAAATTGCTTAATTCCTCCACATATATTAATACAATATGCAACTAGAATTATTTTAGTTCTATATCTACAGCACAAACTAAAAGAATAATTATTATAAAAACTAATTATGCGAACCATTGAAAAAATACACAGCGAACGTAGCCGGAGCCAGAGCGGAAAAGGGAAGAGACAGAAAATGTTGCCTCATACAATTACTATAAATAATTACCAGTGTAAACATATTAAACTACATAAATTGTAAGGTATACACACACGTTCCAACAACTTATATACTGTGATAGAGAAGAATGCTCAAGGAGCATATAATGGACGCTTTTATAATTTATCGTGCACGTTTTCATTACGCGTTTTTTCCGTGGACGGCAAAACGTGGACGTCCGTGCAGAAGAAGCTTTTATAATTTCCACGATATTATTATGGAAATTGACGTCGCTTTGAGTTTCAGAGAGCATAGATAAGGAGTCAGAGAGGACGCTGTGGTTTTAGGACGGCTATGTCTTTTATATTAATTGCATCCTAGCTGTTGCCCGTGACTTCGTCCGCGCATAATTATAAAAAAAAAAATTCTATATGAGAATTCACCCGGGACGATTTAATAGAGTCACGTGTTATCCTGGACGTCCACGGAAAAACGTTACCGACGGTTATTTCCATTTTGAATCCGTATAATATTCGTTGCATGGAGATCACAAGGGAAGTATGTACTACATACATACAAATAAAGTGGATTGTGCAATTTGGTATAATTTTATTAAACATTGTAGGCCATAGCACTCATATTACTTCAATGTCGTTGAAGCTGGAGCAATCCAGATGATTCAATTTTCTAAATCAAAACCTTACATAATAAAACTAACTTAGTGCAATAAAATTACTCAATTACAATAGGTATTATCCTTATGTTCCACAGTCTTGATAGATATTTAAAAGAAGTTAATATCATGACCAATTCGAAATGCCACTCATGCGAGCATTAAAACTGTGAAACAATTACTTCTTTGGTTGCATATACAAAATAATGTACTTCATAAAATTCACTAAAAATGAATATCACAAATAATGCAACAGTGTAATGGGGAGGTAGCAACAAAATCATCTAAATGGTTTGTTCGTGTCAGAAGTTAGTGATGAATAAGGAATTTATTTTTCAAAATTTTGCAGTTACGCCAGTTTATGACTCGCGTGAATAGCCTGCCATAAACATTGATTTGCCATAGAAGTATATTTGAATAAATTGTTGTAGAGCATAACTCCGTAATTATTTAAGAAAAAATGGCGGAGCAACTGCGTCGTTCTAATGAATGACTCCCTTTGCTTCTAAAAATCACTTATTACTTCTGACCTCATTAATGTTTTCTATCTCTTTTAAAGAAATGCAATGACCTAGTCTCACAATTATTGTTCTCTCGATATATTATATTATGTGATGGCTGTCGAATAAGTCTTAATGATATGTGGGATCTTTATCAAACCATGTTTCGTTTAATATCTTTGCACTTTCTTCTCAATAGTTGCTAAAAACGTACAAATTTTATAACTAAATTGTCATCACCTCCCCGTATATTATGTTTACAAGTGAAGTACAATGCACTAAAGGAAAAAATACAAAACAATTTTAAAGAAAAGCATTCGTTTAAAGAAAAGCTTAGACCTTTCTGAAAGAATTTGAGAATGTCATGTGTCCTGAAAATCAAATTACAAATATATACATCAAATGAGTAAACAGTGCAATATTTTACTAAGATATGTACAAAAATGGAAAAAATAGAATAAAACTTATTGCTATTTCACAAACTTGAAAAGTGCACAATACAAAGTATGAATAATAATTGAAGTTCCCAAGGGAAAACTTTCGTACAGTGTAAAAATTCTATCAGTTTAAATTTATCGTTATATCGTGCATACCTACTTCGTAACATAAAGCTTACTCATATCCAAATTACAAATCAAAATTTCCATATAATCCAAAATCAGTCTTAATAAACATTGCTAAAGCGTCAGTATTTTAAAAGAGGCAAAATTATCCAATTAAACTTGGCCCGGTTTTTTGTTCCGATACAAAATAATAATGATAAATCTCGTATAAATTTAAATTTTCGTTTGATCCAGATAATATTTATAAACATTAAGCTAGTAGGTATTTATCTTTTCATGGTTTCAAAATCAATCTTATAGTTTTCAATAAAAATACCAGTTATTACTAATTAATTTTGTTCCTATGATAATAAACATTTTCGATGTAACTGATAGATTATTTGTAAGGAACAGACTATATTGGGTGCTTTACCGAATAACGATTAATGTGCCGAATGCTGTATAAATAAATAAATAATTTAATATTGGGCCTTTACCGGGGTAAAAGTGTAAATTTCGTCTATTAACAAAAATAACATGTTTATTTTAATTTTTACTTTCACTATGAAATGAAGTTAAAAACTAAAACCATTTAAATTATAGACGATGAATAGTACGATTCTTTTATTTTCGATTTTCGGCCATTATTTCAGATATTCGGACATATTTATGAATATTTACATATCCAATACAATACCTCTGCAAAAAAACAGTACCTACTCAATATAAAGCCACTACATACTGCTATCCTGTTATTTCTTGTGACGTCATCAGCACCAAATTTGTACTAAGCTGGCAGTATAATATTTACTACGGTCAGATAGAATGAGAAGTAATGCAAAAGTAAAGATTTTTCGGTTTTAAATTACAAATAGGAATACAAAAATTCTTTTTATCATCTAAAAATCACGCGACGTTCCACATATTTTACGTGACAATACTGGCATAGGGATGGGGGATGTTTGAGAGTTCACATTTGAAGTTTTTGAAGGGTTATATCACTTTGGTAATTTTAATTGTTTTTGATTAATAACTTGTTAATAACTAATAATAAGTATTCAGTTGCATATTATTACTGATCTACAAAATGTAATTGTATTAAAAGCTCTAAAATTGTAAATATTCTTATTTTGAATTTTATCAATGAGGCACGTTCAATAACTTCTTTAATCTTCTAATTTTTTGCTCTGAGGAACAGTGTAATCATTTCTTTATAATGTATTTTGTTGAGTAAAAAAATAAAGAAAATATTGCCATTAATTAATAAGGGCTTTTCCAACATCTCAAATGCAAAGAAAACTTAGATTTAGCACTAAATAATACCTTAAAAAGAGTGATACGGCTTCGGTTGATACGAAGATAGATCTCGTTTGATTGGTTGGCAATGCTAACATGTCATTGTAATGATGAAAACAAAATAACAACTAGTAAGACCTATTGAAAAATTTGTAGATCTGTCGTGTGCGATTGGCAACGTTATTTGAATGGTCGCTTTTATAATTTTCCGTTGAACGTTTTTATCGCCACGTTTTTACCAACTGAAATACAATAGGTAAGCAAAATGCTGCCCTATTATGTCGCCGATAAAGACGCTTTTTTAACGTCCACTGCCTGACGTTATCGTGCACGGAAATATAAAAGCGTCTCCATACAACTGCATACATTTTGCTTCCCCATTGCACCGTGGACGCAAAAACATGGCGATAAAAACGTGCAACGGAAAATTATAAAAGCAGCCAATGGCAGTGCTGTGTAGCGTGGAATGAATTGTATTCTACTAAGTTCATAAATGCATCCGATAGATTGTAATATCTCATGAACCCATGATGAAGTTAATAAGTAGCAACAAGCAGAACGCTAATATATTCGAAAATTGAGGCCGAGTTGAGACGCGGCCGCTACAATTCGGCGCCATTGTATTTTTTGCATAGATAATCAGTAATCACTAATCAATATTATCAAAAGTCTAGAAATGTCTGTGTCAAGGGCGCCATTTTGTTCCTTTTCGCAACAGAAATAAGAGTCAAGGCTTGCGTGTTGACTCGTTATTTTTGTTACAGGACTGCGGTCTTTCGGCGCTATCTTCACTTTCTTGCAAGTGTCAGACCTTCCTCAATTTTTTAGAACTATTACAGTAGCGTCAAAATGGACTTCATTAATTCTAGCATTTCAAGAACGTTGAACCAAAAAATTAGCGACATACACGTGGGATCAATTTAATAGACGAACTTGTCTCTAAATTACGTGCTTTTCCCGAGTTCTATGTTACCCTAGTACAAGTTATTCCATAGTTTGATATCACACTAAGTTGAATTTTCCGAAGAATTTATTACATAGACATCCTACAGACCCCATTGCCTATTTAGGAATAAGATTTAA
The DNA here is from genome assembly GCA_907165235.1 of Zeuzera pyrina. NCBI lineage: Eukaryota > Metazoa > Arthropoda > Insecta > Lepidoptera > Cossidae > Zeuzera > Zeuzera pyrina. The sequence continues at coordinate 4,148,901 of OU015639.1, forward strand.
GGTTTTGATTTCATAAAATGGGGTTTGAAAATCTGGTAACGAAATAGACGTGTCCCAAGATCTTGTAAAAAGGATAAGGTTTAGATTAACTACTGTTTCCCATTTTAAGTTTCACTATATGAAATCTTTTCTACCCAAGAACTTCTGGCGGGTAGCCTTAGATTTCGGTGTTAGTTTTTTTTAAAGTATTCGAAAGCCTTATCGAGAAACGAATTCTATTACCGACACCTCAATAATACACTTCGTTAAGTATAAAAAGACGTAAGTTGTAGTTAATCTAATGTGCTTCCTGTGTTCCTTGTAACACAATTTTATGTAACTAGTAAATCAGTTTATCTAAGCATCAACCAAATCGCTGAGAGAATATAATGCTAATAATTATTACAATAATTATTTCTTTTATAAAAATATTGCAGTGATTTTCTTATATTTAACAAAACACGGCAAATATGTATCGCTTTAGCACCAGTTACTGAATATAACGTGTGTTCTATGTCTATATAAAATACACTCAAACTTTCAACACTCGACTATGCTATATTTATACAACTCTCAAGCATTTCAATATAAAAATATCATAATAAAATTAATTTTTTATGTATTGTGAACGTTAAGACACTTATTTCGATTGAACTAAACGTTTATGTACAGAGATCCCTTAAGTGGCCATGCATAAATTACGTAACGAAAACAGTGTACTCTTGACCGCTTCCCCTGGAATACAGCTGTATGATACTTTCTTATCTATTATAATATGAATAGATACATATTGTCATATAATTTGCCTTTCTGGGTAGATCGCTTACAACAGTCATCTTAGCAGATCTGTGCAGAAAGATCAGTTGGGAGATTTTAAATATCTTTTTCTTATCCGATCAGCACAGAGTATATTTTATAATTTTATTTCGCATCTACTCTGCCTATCCAATTGATTTCATATTATAAATGTGACGTTAAAAATATACATATGACCCCTCATCACAATTTGTGGACCCCCTTAAACCCTCTTAACGTGTGACGTAATTTATGACTGGCTCCTGATTATTATACACAATTAAATTTCGTATGAATTCTCCTGTTTGTCGTAAATCAATCATATTCGCAGGTAAAACCCATACAAATCTTATCTAAAATATATTAATAGCTTTGTGTTATTATAATACAAGTTCACTTATAACTATAAAATGCTATCATACACATCAAAATTTGAACACTTGAGTAACAAATCAAAACCCTTTAAAAATGCATTCAAAATTAAGAAAAATTTTCGATCTATTCATTGCTAATTCATTGTTTATTTTTTAACTAAGTCAATATCAATGGCCTTCATTATAATTACCGACTAGAAATAATTCTTCTATATAAAAAAAGCTGCAAAATAATTTCTAGCAACACTTGCAAAAATAATGTTAAAAGCTGCCACTTATTTCTAGTTCGTGTTATTTGCAGTCTATTTTTTCACAGCAGTGGGTTCTTTCCCGAGCGACTTTCTATTTTCGAATTTTTGTTGCAAGCTGGCAACATTCGAAGGTTTTGATGTTAACTTCGTAGCGTTCGTCGGCTTAACATTTGGATCAGTTCTTTGCACACCTATCGCACTTGGCTTCGGGACCACTTTCGGTTTATTTTTATTTAAATTATCTGCTATTGCTTTAACATTAGAATCTACTTTTGAATTGGCACGGTTTATGGGCGGATTTTTTTCTGCTTTGTTCAAATTTGAATTTGTATTTACTGGCTTTAACGAAGGCGTAGGTTTGAGTGTAGGTTTCTTATCCACTGTAAGGGCAGATCGCAATGGAGGTCTGTTTTCAATAGGCTTAGCAGTCACACTGGGTTTTGTCGCTACTTTTGGCGTTTCGTTTTGTGTTTTATTATTGTTTATCACGTCTGGTGCTTTGACGTTTTTATCGACCACAGCACAGCTGGAAACCACATCTGGACTATTAGATATTTGATTGTTGACCACGTTCTTGGTAGTTTTCGGTGATTGCGGTACGTTTCTGAAAGTACTTGTCGTGTTTCTCAAACCTGGAGGCGTGACTTGTCTGCTGAATGTTGGTATTTTGGAATTAACCTTCATTGTGGGAGACGGAGGAGCTTTTTCGTCTTGTTTTGAGTCCTCGTTGTTTTCCGCTTTCTTCAAGTACGTTGGCACGTTCACTGCTGACGGATGTAAGTAGCCACTACTGGTTGTAGAGACACTTGACTTTGCTCCTGAATTGCTGTAAACACTTTCCGGTGTTTTATAGTGGTCTGTGTTCATGTATGTGCTGTCCCTGTTACCCTCTGCTTGTCCCTGTTTTTCTTTCCCTTTCTTCTTTCTAGACAGTGTAGAGGCAGAGTATATCGATTCGAAGTTTCGATTTTGTATCTCATTAACTATTTCTCCGAGTAAACCCATGCTCTCTGTACTTCCTGAATTTGAAGTGATAGGTTTAGGAGTGTTGTACCCTTCGGGAGGTACTTGAGGAGTTGTTCTAATAGGCATAATGGTAGGAAAAGGTCGTGAAGGCTTATCAGGGCTTTCCTCGATAATAGCGTAAATGTTGTCTCCTGACTCCTCGTCTATGTGAGCTAAAGGGGCAGGTTTCTCTTCTATACAATCTACGTAGTCGGTGGATTTAATTTCGTTTTGTGGTTTAGGGTTTTGGTACAATGTGTTGGTGTCGTTGGTCGGTTGGTTGGGGAGAGGCGGCGGCGGAGCCGTGGGCCGGCCCACCACGGACACCGGCCGAGGGGCCCCGGAAGCCTGTCGCATAGACCCGAAACTCTGTATAGCAGGTTTCTGACTAGCCGGCGCCCTCATGCTTTGAGCTCTATTCACAAATGCTTTGGGATCATCTCCCTCCTCCGAATCCGACACGACCGGAACAGTATTGACTGGTAACTCTATCTCTTTCTGTAGTATAGGATTCGATATTTGCAAATTCCTCAAAGCCACCTTGTCTACAGCTTTCGGTACTTTGACTTGGTGGTTTGGGTTTTTCGGTAAAGAATGGCTTCGTTCAACTGGACTACGTTCTTTTTCTTTAGGCTTCTCTTGTTTTAAGAAAGAGGCTATTCTGTTCAGTGATATGCCTTCTTTGACTTTCTTGGGCTCTTCAGGTAATGGTTTCTGGAGAACATTACCTGCTGAGTGCATACTAAGTGGTCTTTTAGGCAGGTCTGGTGAAATAGTTGGTATATTAGGCGCTGTCCTGACTGGTCCTAAAGTTTTTGATCCTTGAAGCGGTGAGATCAATTCCTTTGCTGTACATGTAGAAGCTTCTAGAATCGGACTGGAAATAACTGGTCTCGACGCTGGATTACTAATTGTGGGTACATCTTCGGCTTTTTCTGTGCTTATTAAAGACTTGATTCTGTTTTGGACGGAGCTATTAGTCCTTTTGACAGATGGACTCGTTTTTGGACTTGTTTTGGCTGTATTTGGCACCACTGGCAAAGGTGGAGCAGTTCGAAGAACAGGTTTTAACACTCCTTGGTTGACTGCGTTCTGGTTGTTACTCCCACTTCGATGCACTGGTATTATTTTTGCGCTTTTATTAGCATTTATTGCTTCAACTGTATTTTTCACTGTTGATTTATCGCTTATAACGTTAGGGTCGTCTTTGACGTTGTTCTGTTGGCTTTTATCCATCGGCGTTAATGAAAAACCTTTGAAATTCCCGAAGAAATTGACTGAAGGATTGATATTGCCTGAAGGGCTGTGGTCGGAGTCACTCCGGAGCAGACTTGAGCTCATATCGTCAGGATTCGAAAGTGTGTGGACATTGACAGCGGGAGGGTTTTGTGAGTTGTTTTGGAAGTTCGCAGCGAATTTGCTTGCACTTCTGGACAGGCGACGTTGCAAGCTCGTCTTCTTGGGTGACGGTACCCTGTGAAAGATACACAAAATAAATAAGGATTCGTAACAGAATTTCAAGTTATTATAAATGGTGTTAAAATGATCTGTGCACGTAATTGGAACATATTTCTTCGCGTTCCACTCTGTTTCGTCGATTTTGGTATGACGTATTTTATAGGTCCACAGATATTTCCGATTACTTGTCACACTATTAATAGTGTGACAAAAACCTATAACATATTATGATAGTCATTTCTCCAAAGTAGTATTCCTTTTTAAGTTGACACTGCCAGCACCTATTCTTATTTACAATCCAACATTCATGCACGTTCTATAAAAGGAAGAATTGTAATAGGATGTTTAATGTTAATAATAAAGCATGCAGACATGCAAACATGCGTAGTTAGTATAAAAACCAATTCACATCACTCACCAACAAACGCAGTAATACAGCATCTACAAAACTACAGTTAACTACATTATTCATAAACATTAATTATTATTGATATTCTTATAAATTCCTCTACGATTTGTATCTATAAGAATTTACTCAGTAATAGTCAATCTTTATTATGGATCACGAATCATGATCCAATCATTTTAGCATTCCAATTAATAAATTAAAATCAAATGTTAGTGAATAGGATATTAAAAATTGTTGCCAGTAACAAATAATATCAATAACGCTGACACATTTATACAGCTTCAAAAATTGTCCCTTTAAAGGCATTTAAATTTCAAAATTAGTTTTTTATATGTATCTAGTAACATTTCGAAAATATTTTGATGCTGACAACATCGTGCAATGTGAACAAATTGAAATAAGGCAAAAAGACGAAACCAACACTATAAAATTTATTTGCCAAGTATAAAGAAAAACCTCGAACATAAATTAATCTAAGAGATAAGTAAATCTTAAAATAAAAGATATCGACATTAAGTACAAAATAATGAGTATATGCATATTATTGTAAAAATTGTTGAGCAATTGTGTTATTTGTTTACCACTAAGATAAAGTGTTTCAAAAATACATTTTGACTGGTCTGTTGGTGCAAAGATTACTAAGAATAATCTATACTAAAACTGCGCACCCTTTCATCGCATTTACACATGCAGGCAAACTATGACATATAGACGCAATACACACAAATTGGTCATCGTCATTGGTCAATTAAACAAGTCTAACTTCAAAGTATAGTTGCTAGCATGAGTACCTACAACGGGAGGCGGCATACGCGCTATTTCTCATACATTGTCTGTCACTTTTTGCGGGAGGAGAAGTATTACCACAAGTAAATGGAAGCATTCCAATGTAATATTGAGTTGTGTCTTTACGCTTACGCACACAAACAATCCGACAACATTTAATAAATACGTAGAAATAACTTGATTGAAATTTTATTAGTGATCATTTAAGGTCTAAAATTAAATGCTACCCCGAAATAGTCTCGTGGGGAGTGCGTAGTTTTTTCTTCCGCAATTAATTGTAATTTTATTCGTATTGTGTTAAAGTCTACAATTAAATGTTAGCTAAAAATATAGTCTCGCTAGGGAGTGCGTTTACGTCACAATTTGTACAATTTGACAATTAAAAACTGTAAGGTGCGAGTTTAAGCCAATTTAAGGTTCATTATTGTATGACAAACTTTACGATACGACTTTGTAGAATGATGAACTAGTTAATGCAACGTAATCGAATGAATCGATATACGTTACGATGAGATCGATAAATCGATTTAGTGACACGATTCTGAAAAAATATATTAAAATGGAAAACTAGTACTTAATACAAAAATTATATTTATTTATGGAATATAATGCCGTCTTTGATTAGATTAGATGTGGCGGATTTTCCGTTCCGCCTTCTGACAGTATAAGACGACATATTTTGAGGAGCACTTGACATAGTGAAATCGATTATGGAAAAGGTAACGAATCGATTCGAAACTAGTTTTTATTGTGCGGTGGCTATTTTTTTACTTATACATTGACAGAGAGGTATGTGTGAATCGCGCCTCCCGTTGTAGGTACTCTAAGATTGCTACACACATACACACAGTCCTTTCAATTTAAAAGTATAGTTTCAGAACCATTAATATAGGTTAAGTGTTCCTTAATATATGTATAAAGTAACTAAAAAAACTGTATTTCAAATTAGTGCAGTCAATTACCAGTGGTAATTCTGAAAGCTTCTGTCTACAATCCATCTATATAAGCTTATGTACGCACATATATATTACTGATAACGACACACACAACAAATAATTTGTACGAGACACCATTAATCACCATTATATTTAAGTTTTAACGAATAATTAATTTAATATATATACGAGTAGGTACTCGTATTTTTCTTTAGTCATAATTAAAATGACAGGAAGAATTAAGTTATTTTGATTATTAACAGAAAAGATCAATACTAATTAAAATTATGCAATTGTTGTCGAAGATTTTGTTTGTGTTGATAACACCGGTACAATGATATACTCTTTAATGATATACTCTTTAATGGATCGATTGAGCCCTTCGTCAAAGCGTAATCGTAAATTAAAGAACTTGAAATGAAGCATGAAAATTATGAGATATTATTATGTTCATAATTTATTAATAAAAGCGGGAAAAAATGTTTTACTGAAAATTTATTAAATAATTCAAAGGTTTTATTACAAAATATCTCATTTTTTAACTAAATAAAACGGAACGTAATTACAAACACCAAATATCAAGAGTAGTGACGTCAGTTCATCGCTCTGCCGTTTACAGTAACGTACTTAAGCGATGTAAACAGACAAATTAATCAAAAACTGAAAAAGCGGACAAATTAATAAAAAAAATAGAAAAAGACATGGTGAGCGAAATATGAAGTGACGTAATAATTTATAAAGTAATAATAATAATTTTAAAAGTAATAATTTAATTTGTTTTTTAAATTATTTGTGCATATTTAACTCGTTTTTATTATGTTTATTTTATGGCTTAATCTTTACAATACTTACACTAAAAAATGCGAGTTCCCGAATGAACCATTTTGTTCTAAAATTTTTCGTTAGTTAAACAAGGACGTCAATACCGTGCGAGCAAAAGAAATGACATAACTCATTTGGCTCTTACTGACGTAAAAAATACTAATCCATTTATTTATAAGGAAGTTCAATGACTCATTTTCGTATTATTCCTAATACTATACAATCGAGATGAAGACGCAGCTGCTACGGTCTCATTAGTTGTAGAAGCCAGACCCGTCTTTATTATTTCTATCTTAGGTTTCTTTTGCTTTGGCAATGTACAGTCTACTTTCATCATTTGCTCTTTTAGTAATTTGGTTTCTGCTTTTTTATTTACATCTGTATTAGAAAGATCTTTTGATAAAATTGGTAGTTTTTTTTTATTGTTGAAGTCAGTGTTGCCAGTAGCAATTTTAATATCTTCCTTATTGATCTTGCGATTAAATTTTTTTGATAGAGATTCTTTTTTGTTTTGATCTTTATCTGATAAATGAAGGATTTTATGATATAAATGTTTCGAATTGCCAGCTGTGTGCTCCGAGATAGGTGTTACCGATTTGGGAGTTTTTATTACAACGGCAACATTGGCGTAAGTGGGTGAGTCATCTATGACATAAGTACTAGTCTTTTTAGTGTCTAGTTCATTAGATAAATTAGAATTAATACTATCATTACGCTTAAAACTGGAGAGTAGCTTGCGTAAAGAAGTAGTATTTCTGTGCAGTCTAGGAAATTTGTTATTGAAGTTAAAACAGTTGGTTTTAGAGCTATCTACTGAGTGCTTAGTATTTGTTCCGGTGCTACCCTTCCCCGTGCAGATGGTGAACAGGTGTACGTACGATTTCTTCGGCTTCTTCCACCAGAAGAGCACGCTGTGCCGCGAGTAGTATATCAGGAACAATATGAGCAGAATCGAAGGTATGATGCCGAGGAAAATGATATACATGGCAACCATGAAGTTCTTTTGTACTGTAAATAAAATAAAAGCTGTTACAATCACGACTAATATGCAGAAGTGAGTCGACCAAATATATATATATATATATATACTAATATACTCAGAGACATTTCACACAACGCCATCTAGTCCCAAAGTAAGCAGCACAGCGCTTGTGTTAAGGGTACTAGACAACCGATATATTACTTATATACTTTTCTTTTGTAAATAAATACATATTATACATAAACATCCAGACTCGGAGCGGGAATCGAAACCGCAACCCCCGTTTACTTTTCGACAATATTTTTTGTTTTATCTTAATGTCCCTGAATTTCTGGCAAAAAATACTCGAAGAATTTAGTTACGTATTAATTTTAACATAATATTTTATGTATCATAAAGCTGATATCTATCCCACAAATATATTACATACATACATATCTTCACGCTGTATCGCCAATGGGGTACAAATATATTAAATTAACTGTAACCACTATTTCGATATTTTTCTCTAATTTAGTGGTTATCCAGGAGACAAAACACTTTCAGTTGTCCAAGGGACAATTTTACTTTAAGTTTTTTTTTATTTGTAATAATTCCTGTTTATAAAAGTAAGTTGCTCAGCACGGATTTACCAACATGTAATTTTTTGTCTTTCCTTTTGATTTATTAAGACATATACATAAAAAAAAATATTTTATCCAACTAACCAACCAATACCAAATACAGTTGATCAACCCGAGTAGTATATTATAGCGAGATGCAAACAAGTAACGATAACAATTACACTAGTTCTTCGTGTGATCTGTGTTACAGTTGAGCACAGCCTCTTCCTTTTATATTACTTATTATAACATATATACATATTACATGCTGTGTTCCTGGTAAAAATAAATGATAAAAAGTAATGTTAAGATTAAAGATAGATCGTATACGTGAGTTTGTGTTCGTATGATTGTGTATGAAGTGTAGGCATATGTAAGTGTGAGCATATGTATGCGTGTGTTTGATTAAAATAGCTATGAATGTGATTGTGTTTGAGAATGCAGGCATGTTAGCGTGAGCATGCATATGTATGTGTATGGCTGCATGTGTATATGTGCGTGTTTTTAAAATAGTTATGAATGTGATAGTGTTTGAGAGTGCAGGCATGTGTTAGCATGAGCATGCATATGCGCATGTATAGGTGCATGTTTATGTGTACGTGTTCATAAAATACATAGTTATGAATGTGATCGTGTTTGAGAATGGAGGTATGGGTTAGTGTGAGCATACATACATATTGTAACATTTTTTCGCTATTGTACCTTCTTTTTAAGAGCTTAGAGGTTGTCAGAGAAAATAATTATAGAACTGGCAAGTTAAAAATTTAAATATGTTTTTTTTTGGACGAATAGAACAGGATTTGAAAAATGAGAAAAAAAAGAGAGCGAGGTGTTTTTTTAGACAGAACAATAATGGTTGTGATGGAGTAAAAAGGAGATTATTTTTCTCCTCAAAAAAGAAGATATTTGATTTCTTTGTAAAAGTAAAATCTGTTAAGAATATTAAAGATGTTGGCAAAGTGAAAAAGAAAGAGGCTCGAACCAGAAAACTGATATCGCCCAAACTTCCAAGGCAAATGGACCCCTCGACAAGAATAAAAGGAGCAATGGTTTCAATCGGATAAAGAGCACATTAATCAAGGTGACGCACCAGTTTCATACGAGTTTATAGAAGTTATATTTACAATGACGATGCTGATTGCAGAATTTTACAAAGTCGACTTATAATTTTGGAGATAACATTCGAGAGTGGAGTATAGGACAATACAACCTAATTTAAGCCAGTGGTTTGTGTTTTTTTATCATAATGTGTAAATTATAAGGTGAAAGGTATTTATATCTGATTTTTGTAAACTACACCACACCATCACAACCACTTTGAATACTTTCTGTTTCTATTTTATTTACAAAATTAATTTTGGTTTATTTGTTTCAAATTATATTACAATTTTCTTCTTAAAATAGAATTTTATTTGAAAGGATTTCCGATAAATTTCAAAATTTACTTTATCCATTCCCTTTTTGTGGCATCCGGGTGGGAATGGTATAATATGCGCCTGTATGGATGCATGTGTATGTGTGCGCGTTTTTAAAATAGTTATGAAAGTGATCGTGTTGGAGAATGGATGCATGTGTAAGTGTGTGTGAGAGTGTGTGTGCGTTATTATGTACGGTAATGAAGGTGAAGCTGGTACTAACCGGAGGGGTCCGTGGCCGGGCCGGAGTCGAGGGAGCCGCCGGGCCCGGGCAGCGCGCACAGCGGCGGCGCGAACCCAGCCTCGCAGTGGCAGTGGCCTGCGGGGTATATGGGTACGTTACTATATTACTACTTGTACGCATCATTATTGAACATGATTAGGTCCGAATGCATACGTGTCCACGGACCTGTGCCTTTCTTTTACCATAAGTTAATGACTTCTATATTCGCTATGGATAGCGTAAAAAATTATATGAAGACTTGTGCAGCGCCTCTAGCGTTAACTACAGTAAACAAAGAACAGTCATACGAAACTTTCACGCGGACTTTATGGCGGGAACGAAAGAAGTGAAATCATTTTATTTAGATTTTCTATTTTTTACATTTTTGGGAGTTTTAAAGTACAAAAGTGATAGTATATCGTGTTTTAAAGTTCTGTATAAGTGAAAAAAATGGATTAGGTCTAAATGTTTATTTATTTGAATTGAATTTACTGTTGATTCTACTTATTAATACGTGACATTGGCAAATGCGCTAAACTGTGCACCATGCCATGAAGAAGGAAAAAAAACGGGACGCTTATTACGTAACTTGCAGACAGCATGCGACAGCCAATATCGCGCGATATCTGCTGTCAAAACGAGAACTTGTGTAATGTAATTTGTATAGTGGCGCTAAAACAATACATTGTCATTGTTGGCGTCATACATGATACCAATTTTTTATCACAATTATTCACCGGTCGCGTAGCGATCTCGTCGCTGTAGCTGTCTGCAAATTTTTAGGTAATAATCCCGAGGGAAATTTGACGCGATTACCTTTTTATTTTGGCTTGACGTTTCAACCGAGTTGCATCGGCCGTGGTCTCAACAAAGTCTCAAGCAAAGTAAAAAAAGGAAGCGAGAGTTTGCTTGAGACTACGGCCGATGCAACTCGGTCCAAACGTTTACATTTACTTGTGATTTTACTTATTAATAGTGACATTGCCAAATGCGCTAATCTGTGCGCCATGCCATTAGGAAAAAAAAACTTTCACGCGGTTGCTATCGAATATCGACGGTAAGTCATTGCGGTACTAATGGATGTACTGCCAATTGCAAATTAGGAATGTATCCGGCGGAGTTGAATAGAACGCGTGTCAATAATCTGGAAATGATCTTTTCTGCACATGCATTTAATGGCTTAATGAAAATATTGTATTTTAATAAACCTTTTGCAAAATGAAGTTGAAAAAATGATACCTGACTGAGTTTTTTGTCGGTTCTTCTCAGTGTCCAAGTTTTATATTTGAATCGAACTAAAGTATAAAATTCAAAAATACCTTAATATATTAAATACCTTAAATAAATTAATTGGGTTTACTTGAATAAATTGATTTGACTTTGAATAAAATCAAGACACGAATCACGTGTCTTTTAATACTTAATGCTTACTAGGTTGACATAAAAGACTATGGGTAGATGTTCCGCAGAGGTGGACGTAAACCTGTATCCTTGTTTTTTAATTATCTGAATACGGCTTAATAAAATAAAGGATTAGGATTTTAAAAATATAAGACCTACCCATCATTAATCATTATCGTAAAGTCGTCTCTTAACTACTGAATATAATAAACATATTGTTATGAAACGTAAATTGATTAGCTGAAGAAATAAACAAAAGGTACAAGCGATTTCATCCAAGACTTAATAGTATAATTAAATCTTATAGTAAAAGTATGTTTATTGTTTCCTGATAATAAATTTAATTTTAAATATACCTTTCTTTGGGTCTAAAAATAACTTACAATTGATTACGGAATACTGACCTTCTGAATTGCAGACTCCGTGTCCGGAGCAATCAGACGGACAAACGGACGAATCTCTCTTAGCTATAGCCTCCCTCACCGCTCCCACTGACACACATCTCTGACTCAGGCACATCTGTGAATAAATAATGGTCTAAATTGTCTGACATCTTCCAATGAATCTTGGGGGTTCAATTCGCAGCGCCAAGGCCATTTTGAATACATTTTTTTAATAGTTTGTGAGTTCAGTTTTTACAACGTCCTGTTAATTGTTAAAAATATTTAAAAAAATTATTGTATATACAATATATAGATTAAGCAATTAATTGCGGTACTACTAAATTTAGAGCTATACAATTGGTGATTTTGCCTAGGGCAAAAGTTTTTGCTACAATAGTGACGTCACGTTTGTTAAATTACGTCGATAAGTGTGTTGACTATGTTATTAACGTTGAAGTCGAAAGGGAATTTGATATATTGCTCAAAGAACTGAAAATTACGTAATCTACTTCCTTAACTTTACCGATAATGTGTCAAATATAACCCGTTTTGACCTCAATCGAAAGAGTAGTATTCGAGCCTATGAATGGCACACAGACGAACATTAATTTTTATATTAAGGGAAAAATCTCTAATAACAACCTTAAAATTTTAATAGCCTAATGACACCAATCCCTCTTCAAATAGAGATAGCTCAATGCTATACATATATGTTGTGACTGGCCCGTTGGCGCAGTGGCATATGCACCTGTTTTCCAAGCTAGGGTCCCGGGCTCGATCCCCGGTCAGGTCAATTTAGGAAACGAACTTTTCTAAATTGGCTTGGAGTCTGGGTGTTACTGGGAACTCCCCCAGAGTTCGTTGTGTGGCAACCATAGTACAAGCTTACTGCTTAGTTTGGGGTCACACAATCTGTGTAATTGTCTGGAGTATTATTATAATTATCATTATGTTTAATTGTTTATATATAATAATAATAATAATATGCTCAGACATTTCACACAACGCCATCTAGTCCCAAAGTAAGCAGCACAGCGCTTGTGTTATGGGTACTAGACAACTGATATACTACTTATATACTTTTCTTTTGTAAATAAATACATATTATACATAAACACCCAGACTCGAGACGGGAATCGAACCCGCAACCGCCGTTTACTTTCCGACGCGCTAAGCCATTGCGCCACGGAGGTCGTCATAATATATATCTACTAAGTAACTGGAACTTTAGTTCTTCAAACAGTGCAATCGGTATTGAAATACATTTACTCATTTAGGTGAAACTCCAACAAACGAACACGTAAAGAAGATTGGCCGAAACCCGTGTAGATCGAAGAACCTTAAAAAGCCAATATTATTCCGATATTTTTTTTATAAATATTTTCAAAACACTGACACGGCTCTTTGCTTTTCATAGTGTACAATAACGCTAGTTGAACTTACCTTACCATCACCACATTTGGCACCATCTGGAACCAGTCCTGGGTCCACATCACCCAGACCCAAATCGATAATCGCTGTCCGACAAGGTATGATCGTACCTGGGGAATAATTTTAACTCATAAAGACCATATTGTGTATATAGACCATACTATCTGAGATTTTAATCTATTGAGCTTTTGATACTGCGGTAGTTGATCAAAACAAAAATAAACTCTCAAACAAAATTATCTTAAGCTAATACTATAAAAAAGTAAAGCTTGTAAGTTTGGATGTAGGAAGTAATCTTTTTTTTTAAACCATACACACAATCATCTGATCTCAAACTAGGATTTTCCTGTGCTATGAAAACCAGATGACGATTACTGGGGGCGTCTCTCCCCGTACATCCAGACTCGAAACAATCTAGAAAAGTTTATCTTTTCTCATTGACCCAACCGGCTGGGTTATTATCTAAAAATTTGCAGACAGCGACAGCCACGCGCTCACTGCGCGACCGGTGACTAATTGTAATAAAAAATTGGCATCATGTATGACGATTGCGTATCTATTACTCTGTGACTGCAAAATGCACTTTTCGCGGTAGATTTAGCGTCACTATACAAATTGCATTACACAAATGTTTGTTTTAACAGCAGATATCGCGCGATATTGGCTGTCGCATGCAAGTTACGTAATAAGCGTGCGGGAATCGAGGGAATCGAACCCGTAACCTATCCGCACTTGGGTTAACGTCTGAACCACTGCCCATCTAGGTCGTCAATCTCCGAAACTACTCATTCGATTTCGAAAAATCTTTCACCAATATTTAGAATGGACCTTCAGGGTGGACATAGGCTGTATATTATTCCGTTTTCCACGCGGACGAGGTCGTGGGCAACAGTTAGTTTTGATTAATTACTTTTATTACTGAATGCACATAGTCTAAAGCAATCTTACCATTATTATTGATAAATATCGCCGATAGTATGGCGACCGATTCCATTCCGAACTCGAGCCGCTCGTTAAGATGGCGACAATGTAGCATGCCGCACAGGGAATCGTCCATATCGCACGGCCTGAAGATCTGACGGACGCGGTCGTAGCCGCAGTTACCATTCCTACACATTTCAAAATCCAAATATATTAAAACTTATGGACAATACAACTTTTCTTTCAAGGCTTCGCCCAAAATATTGAAACATGAATGGATAGAAACTTTCACTGTGGCACAAGACGTATCGTTCACGAATTAAACCTGTTTTAATCAATAGATCTCATTATCAATAGTAACTTTCAGGATGGCACACAACATAATTATACAAAATCTATACTATATGTTTATATATACATATTGTTATACATATATATCTGAGGAATTGTTCGGAATACTGCCTGCTGCTGAGTTCCATTACCGTACGTCACGCAATCGACCGTCCTTCCATCCCCACCACTTTGAAGGATGGCGGTCTACAACTGTGTGACATTTTCTACCGCGTACGGCAATTTCGTGGAACCAACTTATAGCGGAGGTATTCCCGGGCCGTTTCGACTTAGGGACCTTCAAGAAACGAGCCTACTCATTTCTTAAAGGCGAGCAACGCACCCGTGAATACCTGGACGTTGCGGGTGTCCATGGGCGGAGGTGACCACTTTCCATCAGGTGGCTTGCTCGTTTGCCTCCTCTGATATAAAAACCTTCAGTGAATAAATTGTCTTTCATTTAAGTGAGTCTAATTACAAGATATACTATACAAAATTAAAAATTTGTCAAGTTCAACTGTATATTGTTGTACTGTGACCCTTCCCTAGTTACACACATTAGTACAAGTCTACAAAGTTATACCAAAAACAGACACGCTCTTAAAGAAAAGCCTTCGTCTGTTACGATTTTTGGTCCGAGGATCAAACAGTCGCCAAAGAATTTTGAAATGTTGCTAACAAATAATAATGACTGACAGATTCACTGAATGAGTTCCGAGCTGTGAATTTTATGTGATTTCAAATGATTATTTTTCAATTGTCTGTAGTGTATGTCGAGGATAAAAGCGTTTCTTTTATATTTACGGTCGAATTTTGACCACTGGGCGACCACTAATATGCTATTAATTTTTTATTAATTTATTTTTCCATTACTATAAATAATAAATACTATTCGCGCAGAAAGTTTGCCAATGACCGCGCCCCGCGCTATGACTAGCGCAGGGCTGAATAGACATACTGAATAGATATTCAGTTATGCCAGCAACGCTGTCGAGTACATACTTTCGTATTATTTATTGATCTCGCTCCGAACTAATTCACTGTAGTTATTTTTTGTTAAGTTTACTTTATTTTTTTGTTAATGAGATTCGTTTTCGTTATACAATACTAGTGACACGCCTCGACTTCGCTCGCGTGGGAAATATTATAATGTAACCTATACAGAAACCTTTCAAAAACAATAGTGAAAATCGTATCAAAATCCGTTGCGTGGTTTAGAAGAAGTAAGCGAAGCAACAGACAAACTTTGTTTTATACTATTTCGAGAAGAGAAATTGAAATAACTTATTGCAACAACTATTTCTGTGATCTGTCTTTTTGTCAACCCTAGAGCCCATCGGCGCGTGACGTCACGAAGCTATCTCTGCGCACGGATCTTTGATCACAAATATATAACTAGATTCACAATCCTTTATAAAAGTGGAACAAATTATTGTCTGAATTGACATATACATTTCTAATATCGTATAGTATCGTACCGGATATCAGGCAATGACGTAATCTAGGAATACAGAGTGAAGTCGCAATAAAGTGCTGATATTTTTTTAATTTTTTAATGGGAAATCGTATGCTAGTCATTATTTAATATATACATATATATCAACACGCCGTATCCCTAACGGGGTAGTCAGAGCAATATGTCATGACTATAAATCTTAACTTTGATAAAAAACAATTAAAGGATCTAAAATCTTAGTTTCAAACGATTTAGTGGCAACGTTAATCTTCTAACAATGCCACAATACAGATAATAACTTACTGTCAAATAGAAATGCAGTGTAGGTTTAAGTAAATACGTAATATTATGTAGCCTTTTTAAGCCTTACGCTGTGACATATTCGTCTTTTTCTAAAAAGTGATCAGAGCAAACTACGCTTCGTTCATTTGGTGGTATTCATCGCTTTTTTGGCGTGCTACTGGCGTGCTATATAGAAGTCTATTTTTCATATCGAATAGGATCTCGAGGAAAGCTATATATTTTTTATATGTTCGAGAAAAATGTTGCAATAACTTGCAGTGTTTATAAAAGAATACATAAATTACATTAAAATTCATAATTAGCAGCAAATCCTATACTACAGTCATAATTGAAATTTCAACACCAAAAATATATTTAAAAAAATAAAAGTGTAAGACTAAAAACTCTATTCTATAATTTTAGAACAGAGATAAAAGTATAATCCGAATAAATGAAATCTGAATGCGGTAGTATGGTTCTCAATGTCTTATTCACGATCGTATAATTAATTGTATTATGTAGCTGTCATTTGAAAAATATTATTATGAATTTAATAAAAAGAGCTACATAACGTTATTAACTAAATAATGAACACGTAAATAAAATAATCCTAATTACTTACCGAAAATAAGAAACTCCATCTTTTTTTAACGTTCTAGACGTGTCATTTTTACAATTTTTGAAGGAGCACTTTGTCATGTTTCCTTTAGTGTTCACAAATTACAACTAAGACCGAAAGCGCTAAAATTCTCATTTCAGCGCACATTTGGTTCGGACGTTTTTAGAACGCTGATTGTGTATCTTGTTATATATTTGTGATCGAAGGTACGGATAGTAATGTGGTACTAAGAACTTTTTGGCGGGAACGGGAGAAGTGAGGTTGACATTTTGTTTAGATTTTCTATTTTTTTTATTTTTTGGAGTTTTAAAGTACTAAAGTGATAGTATATTGCGTCTTAAAGTTCTGTATAAGTGAAAATAATGGAGTAGGTCTAAATAAACATGTGTAGCTGAAGTTCTCGCGCTCTTCCAAGAAGTCCTTTATAACTTCAGTAAAGCCTACTATCACTTTACTGAAGGAGTTTTACGATAAGAAAAAATGAATTTACTTTTGATTTTACTGGATTCTACTTATTAATACGTGACATTGGCAAATGCGCTAAATATGCCACGCCATAAAGAATAAAAAAAGTGGTACTAACTTGGTGCCCTTGATGTTGGTGCTTGTGTAGCACTTGTGGTGCGAGCTCTCGCCCGTGGAGCCCCACAGCAGGCGGCACTGGTCCGTGTGCGAGCGACACGAGCCGCGCGCGCAAAATGCCTGTTACCGCACCACACGTTACTACTTAGTACAGTGGCAATCATAAACTTAGTATATACTGGCGTATCGAACATAGAGCTCGTTGACGGACGATTTCTAATTTGTCAATGTCACGTATGAAATGAATGATTCCCTTGATTATCCCGATATGTAATATCACTATCACATACAGAATACGTAACCATTATTGGAAAATACAATACTCCTTTGAAGTAAACAGGAATAAAACAAAATAATAAAATAAGTACAGTGTAACAGTGTTCTCCACAGCGTGACTTGTGACGACCTGTCATTCAAAAAGGTTTATAATAGCGTCTCGTTTGCTGTCTCTTTCCTACTCGTGCCACAATCAAAAAAAATTACACTCTCACTCGCACTCTTTGTACGTCTATACACACCAGTATATACTAAGTTAATGGTGTCAATAGTCAACACTTACTATACTATGTATCGAATTATTACCAACATTTTTAAAATCAAAAATTAAAAAAAAAAATAGAAAAAAAATTAAACTTTTTCATTCTTTCACCTTTCCTAGTGCAAACGCTTCCTTTCGCGATGCGCAGTTTACAGGACCCGGGGTATGGACATACTCAGATAAGAGTGCGACGGCAGCCTCAGGGCGCGATGGAAGACCCGCACAGTTTTGTAACTTATCATATTATTGATATTTTTTAATTATTTCTTTATATCTTTTGCTCTAATTTAATATACTTAAAACATTCGCAAAAGGAACAGAATCCTCAGTTTTACTGATGTAAATGAAATCAATTTCAACTGTATATATGAGGCTAATCATACACAAATATACACAACAATCACTCAAACAACATCCTGGCTGACTTTTCTTAAAACTTCGTTGGTATATACAAGGTTATTGTGAAAGGGGGTGTCAATTCTGGCTGCTATATTGCAGATATAATAGGTAATTACGGGATACGTTTATTTTGTCGTCCATACAAAAAAAATATAATAGAAAAAAATGAACAACCCTATGGTTATGCACTACATTCCAAATGTTTGCTAGCAATGTAAAAATGTTGATATTAGGGTTGCTCACCTTCATTTCCTTTCGAAATAACCTTGTATATATAACATTAAGGTCAATGTTTAAAATATATTTTTCTAAATTGGCTTGGAGTTTGGGTGTTACTGGAAGCTCCCCCAGTTCATCGTGTGGTACCCATAGTACAAGCATAGTGCTCAGTTTGGGGTCACACAATATGTGTAATTGTCTGGAGTATTGTTATTAAATTTAATAAGTTAAAAATTATAGTCAATTGTAAAAAAATATTTGAATTTCATTAAACGATAATATAAGTTACTGCTTTTTATACTCCACTAGGCGGGAGACACTAATCAGAGACGGCGCTATTGGATTGCGACATCACAAACTCGTAATATCATAAATAGTAAATTTTAAACACTATATGCATGGGAAAACTTGTAATTAGTCCCCGTACTGTATATAGTAGATTGTAAATATTATATGCATGGAAAAACTTTTAACTACCCTCACATTCAACAAGCACAAAACTGCGCACGTAGTATGTCTGTGGGGAAACTATACTCATACCATAATATTCATATAAATAAAGAATTTACAAGACTATAAGATTACATAATATTTTACGTTAGTAACTAATTAATCTGTGATAACACATGAGTTGGTACTTTTGTGAAGACATTACCTATATGTAAAACAAAACTGTCGAATATGACGTCTCAGTGTGCGCAGGCGCACTACTTATTATTTTATATATAAATTGATTGCCAATTGGGCATTAGCTTTCATCATGTTTTACTTTGACTTAATTTACCAAAATTGCAGAGACATAGATATGCATAGACACTTACATACATAAAATTAAATATAATTTCAATACAGTTATTTCATCCTTTTGTAAATAATTATAAATGTGGATGTATTACAAATTGTATTAAAAAATACCTCATTATTTCCGCACGGCGTTGTATCCATCTTATATACGTCCTTCGGACAGAACTCCGAGTGACCGGTGCAGTATTCAGGCAAATCACACTCTTTATAGGCTGATCTGCATATTGATCCCGCTGCTTTAGGACGACATGTCTGAAAAAGTTGTTGTTCACGAGATATCTTTAAGTTATAAATTTAAGTTAATTGTAAAATCTAATATTATTGTTGCAATACACTAAGCGGCTTGGATATGAACTATGATAGAACTTTTGGGTAAAACACAATATACCCAGGTATTTTGTGAAACGACATCATTTCACGAAATGCTCTATTGTTCAGACAAAAATTTTAATGAATCTATGAACAAAAGTCACAAGAGTTTTATACAAATTACAAAATTGCACTTCGAGACAAAGGATTTGTGTTGAAAGATATAGCGAGTTATTGGTTATTTCATGATGTGGTGGCATTTTACGAAATGCCCATGAGCACCACGATCTTCGTAATTCTACGATCGTTCAGTAACATATACACGAAATAAGAGGATAATTGTTAATTGTGTCATTATTTATCTAAACAAATAATGTATATGGAATCGTGATATCACTAAGTGCCTCCATGAAGCCGGTTTTTTCATAAATTGTGGATATATAATATGTATATCAACAATACGCAGTATGACAGGATTGCGCGACAGTGTTATTGTAAAAATTGTGTATGGGTATGTGTGTATTGCGTGTGACGCGCGTGTATCCGTGCGTGTATGTGACACACAACTACGTGCGTGGGTGCTGTGCGTGCGTGTGGATGCGTGTTTGTGTGTGTGTATGTGTGTGTGATGGGGAGGGTACCTGCAGGTCGCAGCACTCGCCCGCGGCGCAGCTGGCGTTGGCCCGAAGCATGCAGTTGTCGAGGCAGCAGGCACGGCACGCGGCGGCCTCGCCCCCTCCCGCTCCCCCTCCCCCTCCCCCGGTCCCTCCACCGCCCAGTCCAGCCCGACGCAATCCGCAGTCGCACTGCTCGCCCGCCTCCAAAAAGCCGTTACCGCACGTAGGCGAGTCGAACAACCTCTGCGGTTTGTTCCTAATGTTGCGAAAAGTACAAAAAATAGTTTCCATCAATCCATTTATTTATCTTTTGTTTTTCATTTCTGGGTTTGGTGACCAAAGAGTAAGTGTAAAGATAATGGAGTAAATCTGGTGTAATATTCGGACTGACAGATAGAGATAATGATAGAGAATTGACATTTTGGCTATGGAAACTAGGAAACTACGTATCGATAAACTCGGCGAATACTACAGAGACATTTTTTTGTCATACTTAATAATTTTTTTGTTTCAGTTTAATTTATAGGTTGCCAGAGATATTAAATTCTTTTTTAATACTTATTTTTTCTCTTTTTTCACAGATTTATCGAACAAAGAACGAAATTGCCTAGATAATAAATAATAATAAAAGCTTTCAAATGAATTTTTAAACAAAAAAAAATTACATACAGACGAACATAGAACCTACGCCTTTTTTGAAATAGTTTAATAAAATGATATGTCGAAAACTTTAAACAGGGGTATTAAGGTAAGGTCACTACTAAGAGCTATCCTGGAATAGAATAAATAAAAAAATCATAATATAAGAAATATTACTCATTACAAGTTAAATAAATATCTAACCGTAAACAATAATCCATTCCTCTTTCAAAAGCCAGTGCTAGCGACTTCAAACTGCAGGATGACCAATGGACAGGCGTAACAGATGTACTCGACGGACTCATTATACACTTCTCGTCAGGGCACTCGCAATCTTTCTCTGTGTCATGCTCCATACCAAAGTTGTGGCCCATTTCGTGGGCTATCGTGGTTGCAACTAATCCTATAACCTCGGAATGATTTGTGGAAACGCCTCCGGAGAATTCGAAGGTGCATATCGGCCCTTTCAGGGCCTTACCGACCACACCGTCGGAGAATTTTTGACGGCTGAAACCAAAAGTTCTTTCTTAAGTTTTTGCTAATGGTTTGCTTTGAACTCAGTTTTAATCTCTAGTCTCTATCTCTAACCTCAAAATAGTATAAAGCGAAGTCGCTGTTTTCGTCTGTCTGTTTCTCCGCTAACTTCTTCTAAACCACACAACGGATTTTGATACGGTTTTCACTATCATTTAGAGAATTTTTTCCAGGAGGTTTATATGTATAATACATGCATATTATAGTAGAGAAAAGATGAAAATTTCAATGATTTGTAATGATGTCGTAAAAAACATATTTTTGGGGGCTTACATTGCTAATGCTGGGTAAACCTTATGACATAGATCAAAATAATGTACGGAATTGAATCTTAAAAAGGTCTACAGAAAACTCGGCGATGGTGTATGTTTATCTCCTAAGGATAACCCATCGTAACCATTTTTTTCTTTTACATGTTACTAAAAAACAATGGGTTTTTTTAGGAAGTTATTTCTGTCATTGTCATACAAATTAAATGTGTATGCAAAATTTCAGCTCAATTGGAAACAGGGAAGTGGGTCAAATTTAACTTCCGAGATTTTCTTCCAAGTTACAGGTGGAGCTAATAAATAAAAGTCTGTTAAAAATACATTGTTCTAACCTTTTTACCTTGATTGAATAAATAACATTAAATAAAAATATTGGTATGTATTGTCTGATATAAATTAATAAGAAGAAGACTGCCAGGATGCTATTTTAATAGTATTTTTAATTTCAGTTAAAGAATGCGTGTTCGAAAACAATTAAAAATTATAATAGGCTCCTCGTATACTATTAATAATACATATTAATTAAAGTAAAAGATTTGTCAAAATTAGTTATAAATAGTGTATTCTGATATCCTTTATAACCTTAATACTCTGTTGTGGCAAACAATATGCAAAACGAAATAGCATTTCGACAGTTTTTTTATTATTTTAAATGTATGGTATATTGATCCTTGTTACGGAAATATTTTCAAAGTGCGCGACACAGTTCTGTTAGTCCCACCAAAATAAAACCCTCAAACCCATGGTTTAAATTTAAACGAAACTTACGTTAGTAACTGAGCATTATCGTTAGGAATGTCAGTGACTAGTCTCATCTTCCTGTAGTGTAAGAAATGAGTCAAGGTCCTATCCCCATTCTCTTCTAATTGTATTTCGTCCCTCTCACTCCACACAACCACTCCCACCAGAGCTATGAAGATATTTAGAGGGGAATAAACCTGAAACAAATATTGTACTTCTTGGAGCATTTTTAAGTTTTTTAAATTTTAACATGATTTTTACATACTATAAGACAGAAGTCAGAAGTATACAAACAGGATGGAATATGATAATTTTTTTTTTCTTTCTGTATGGCATGGCGCACAGATTAGCGCATTTGCCAATGTCTCGTATTAATAAGGAGAATCACAAGTAAATTAGTTGTTGCTTATCGTAAAACTTTTACAGTAAACTGATAGTAGGCTTTACTGAAGTTATAAAGGACTTCTTGGAAGAGCGCGAGAACTTCAGCTACACATGTTTATTTAGACCTACTCCATTCTTTTCACTTAAACAGAACTTGAAAACACAAAATACAATCACTTTTGTACTTTGAAACTCACAAAAATGTAAAAAATAGGAGATCTAATTAAAATAACAACTTCACTTCTCGCGTTCCCGTCAAAAAATCGAATATGATCATTATCCTTATAAATAAAGGAGTACATCCAATGATTAAAGAAAGAAAACTCTTTTTTTTGTTTGCCACTATTTCTCTATTTCAAATAGAGATAAAATTGTGATGTTACCACTACCACCTTGTACCACCAGTACCATTACCACCTTGAAGCTGGCTCTTCATATATTGGCTATATCAAGAGTAGTCTTGTCGAAATATCTAGATTTTTAGTTTCATTGCTTGTTCTACTAACTTCTTGGATTTGTGGGTTTTGTACCTCAAAAATAATTATAAATACTTTGTTGTTTAAAATGAAAATAAATGGAACGGAATCAACAACACTTTTTGGGACCTTTTGACATTACACGTGGTCTTAGGCTTCCTAACTCTTCATTCACCTTATATAAGTTTATTTACACATTATAAGTTGATAAGTTGGAAAGTAGAACAGAATATATCTGTTCATACTGAAGATTTAGTCATCTCGTTCACTTAGGTATCCACTTACCAACTTACAATGTTTAAATCTAAGTATTTAATTGTAAGTATAGTTTTTTTATTCATTTGAGATAACTGTTTCTGTTACGAAGAAGTAACTTTTGAACTAATAACATAAACCATTGCTGAAGTTGAAATATAAAGATTCTAATGTTTTTGTCTAGCTGTACCCTGCATTCTCACCCGCATTAAATTCGGTATAACAAGTAGCCTAGATTACTCTCTGAAAGTCCTCTATCTGCCAACGAAAATACCGTCAAAATCGGTTTAGTTTTTTCGGAAATTAGCCCAAACAAACAAACAAACAGACAAGGATTAAAAAAACGCGTGTTTAGGTTTTGCATGCTCCATGAGTTTTACTAACATGCAATAACTATGAGCTTAAGAAAAAGCTTTTATTACAAAATCAGAGATGGACCACTCCGATTATGACTATTATTTAATCGTGTAGATTGTGGTATTAATATCCATAATATTTAAATAGGTAAAGACAAAACAGTACAATTTTCTCCTCTATCAATTGATTTTCTTTTTTTATTTAGTAGCTATTAATATGTGAAGCGATAACTTCGGATCCCTTTTTAAGAATATTGTGCACACGGAGGAGTGTGAGATTTGGCATACTTTTACGTTCAAACTGCCAATGTCAAACTCAATAGTTTGTGATCATATACATGTAACCTCCTCAGATTAAACAGTCCCACAGAGTACAGATTGTCGCCAAAGAGTTTTCAAGTTCATAAGCGCTTATTACACCTTACAATTTGTTGGAACAACTTTCCTAGGGATGGCGATCTGAGATTGATTAATAGAAAAATTGATCGACCGATCTCGAGTACAGAATCGATTTAGTGAATTGATTGCAGACACCCAAAAATGGAGTTTCCATTATAT
Source organism: Zeuzera pyrina (assembly GCA_907165235.1). NCBI lineage: Eukaryota > Metazoa > Arthropoda > Insecta > Lepidoptera > Cossidae > Zeuzera > Zeuzera pyrina. The sequence continues at coordinate 4,173,440 of OU015639.1, forward strand.
TTGAATTGGTAAGAACACAACTATAAAATAATGAGCTAGCGTGGATTTTTTTAATAAATTATACATACATATATCGAATATTGCTGTCACCTTAGCGCTCTCGGATCTACCCCTTCCAAAATTTAAAAAAACCCGTAGAACGATTTTTGAGCGTCTGTCGTCTATTCACTGGATCGATTCACAGCTCGAGGTAGAATGATCGATTCTTCCATTAATCGATCTCAGATCGTCATCCCTAGGAAAGTTGTTCCAACAAATTGGAAGGTGTAAATGCGCTTATATTTATATTGACGTCCGAATTTCGACCACCGGGCGACCTGTAGATTTAAAAAGTCTATAATCTATTTTCAAAAATATCTTCAATGTACAGATACGGTCCGTTATTGTTTTACAATTTATTTTAATATGAATTATTGTTAGAGTGGTTTATTTATTATTACTCACAGAATTAATAATGTTAGCGACATCCTTCATCTGCCTGTGAACAGTTTCAATATTCTCTCCGTTAGCTTGGTATTCCCTGTAGTCCACCACCAGTACTAACTCCACGTAACGGGATAATTTATTGGCGTTAAATGGACCACGTACTTGGGTTTCTTCAAAAGCTTCGCGTTTGTACTGAAAAATAAATTAAAATTTATTAAATACCAGCTGACCCGATAGATGTCGCTTTGCTCCTTCCCTTAATTAACGCCATAAGTTCAACTTGGTCAAGGGCCCTGTAAAAAATTGACTACAGCGGCACATTTATCTCGTATTTGATTTGTTCTGATCACCTCAATTAGGTTTGCCTTTGGGCAAATGTTCGAATAATTCTTGAAGTCAGCAGTAATCAGGTAATACAGCAGTTACCGTCCACCGCTTGAATTATATGTATCGGATCTTGGAAAATATAGCTCACATACGGAACGCAAGCGGCGTCTATAGTCGTCTTGGATAAAGGCTGCCGCAGGAGGGTGAGGTTAAAGGGCACAGTTACAAGTAGTTACGAATGGGACTGACCGCGCGCAGACGCTTCTGTTCCTTGATTATTTTATTTGTCGTGTAATAATTGTTATTTGATTGGACTTGGGTACTTTTGTAGTTAGTGTATAGTGTTGTTATCAAATGAGTATATATCCATTATCTCGAGGTACCCACACAATGACAGAGCCCGAAGTAAATACGCCCACTAAGTTCATGCAGAGCCCTTCCACGACATATGTATTAAATTTTTTTCTAGAAACTTTATTATCTGGAGATTGATTATATTGTCGGGAGTCAGGAGATCATTATTATGAAGTGTTGGGAGAATCCACGAAATTCCGCCCATCTGGCAACGCTAGTCTGCAGTCGAGTATTTGGTCGGTTTCGGCTCGAGGATTCGAGTTTTATTTAATTCTCTTAAGGTGACGCAGTGATAAACAATAATTTAATCTAAAATAGACCTTCTGCTCCATACAAATGTGCGCGCGCTAGCTTACGAAAAATACAAAAAAACATTTGTTTTCGTTTAAATTAAAAACTATTGTTAATTTTTTTAAATCTAACTGGCATTTTAAAGAGTATGTTTAGATTAATCTGCACAGAAAATTTAGAAGCATAATTCGCATCCGTTAGTCCGAAAAATGTAAATCTCTGTTTTAAAAGAGGTACCTTTTTTATATTTTTTCTGGTACAAAAGTTAACCAATCGTGTATCACACCTGACAAAATGAAGTTAATGAAATGAAGAATCAGATTACCAAATAGCACTTTCATGTGTTTCATAAATACTTACAAAAATTTAGATCCCTGCAGTTCAAAATTCCAATTCGGCACCTCAAGGTTGTTAGTTAGCTTTTAAGGTTGTAAGTAAAAGGCAGTTATTTAAAAATCCGAAACATTACAATTTTATTTGTATGTAATTCCATCAAGGAAAAGAAGTTTTTTGCAAATACCTACAGGATTACCCAGTGAAATATAAAATTGATTTCAAAAAACCCAAACCCTCTTTTTTGCTGCTGCCAAGACTAAACCTATGGGGAAAACCACGTTAACATTTCCTTTTTGGCACAATGGATAAAACGACCAATTAAAATTTTATAACGCTCATTATTTCATTAATTACTCAATAAGAGAGTTACGTACATAAACTTATTCTCTTAGAACTTATAAGAAACTTAGGTACATAAACTTAAATAATCCTAATGAAGGACCGGCAAAAACTCAGGTACCTGCATAGACTTGCTCTATCTTGTTACTGAACCGGCAAAAAAATTCAGGTATAGAAACTTACCCTACTAATTCTACTTTTCCCTCTCTCGCTCTGGCTTTGATATTTCTTCAATAGCTCTTCATCATAGCTCGTATTATTTGTAACGCCCCCATTGTAGCCACAATTGTAGCCGGTATTGAGGTCAGAGTGGTCGTAGATGTAGTGAAGAGATTGTATGTCGCTTCCTGTAATTAAAGATTTGCTAGTTTAATATTAGCCTACGTTTGTGTATGATATATGAATATGAACATTTAGAAACCATGTTCATGACTTGTAGAAAATCTATTAATACGTATATTCTTCTTATTTTAAAAGATCTGGATGGGCGACAGATAGGAATGAAAGGGCTAACCTGGTTCGCCGTTGCTCTCGCGTGCTACGTGTTATAGACGCGTCGTAATTTTCTCAGCTACCGTCCTCTACTAGCTGATGTGCTGATTTTTAGTGCGATGACGTTCAAAAGATGATAGGATGATTTGCGATGAGTTGAGTTCCTTTTGTAGGTGATTTTCCACGAGATGATGTGCCGTATGGTATCGATATGAATGACCGAGCGATGGTCGAACGATAACTGACGTGTTCTCGTCTGTTACTGACACATCTTTCCCAACTACCCCCAGGTAGGCCGTGAAAAGAGATGAAACGAGAGGAAACGTAGGTAATTGGGAAAGTTAGTGACGTCTTAACCTACTTAAGCTAATGTTGGCATAGAAAGACATAACAGATCGAATCAAAATGAGGTGATCCGAGAGAGAACCAAAGTAACTGACTGGCTGGAGTTTTACCCGCATTTAAGCATATTACAAGCGGAGCGAGATTTGTGAGATTTGATAGATGTGTGAGCTTTGACATAGTTACAGTATTTAGGGAAAAGGTTTGCGGAAAGATAAATGTATATATAATGTGTAATCCATATAATACAGAGCCATAATAAGTTGGCGCTCTTATCACCGTGTGTCAAAAACTAACATTTGTCTCTTTCTATCTCATTGAGTCTAAACTACGAGTAAAACAGTTAGCTATAGTAAGTACGGCAACCTCGTAATTCGTGCCAGCTTATAACCGAATTTATGTACATTACTGAAATAATTGTTTGCAAAATAATCGTAAATCTTGTGTTTTGGCAACTAGTATTCAAAAAAATTAAAATATGTCATATTCAGCTGTGTGTTGTTGTACTGCGACTCTTCTCTAGTCACGCACAATTAGTAAAAGTCCAAAAAGTCAGTTAACAAAAAACGGACACGTTCTTAGAGCAAATGCTCCGCCCGTTTTGTTCTTGGTCCGAATGTCATTTATGGTCAAATAGTGGCAGAGTAGAGACACAGTACAAGTAAGCAAGCAGTATTATATCTCGGCAGTGTCCTTGAGATAATTACCTACGGTCGCTCGGTACATAAACACGCAATAGGGCTGCCGACTGGGACTGACTGTTTTTCTTGGGTTATGTATTAGATAATAGGTACTATATTAAATTGCCCTATTATCTTTTCATTTTATATTATTGCAAATTTCGTAAGTTTTTATTTATAATTATACCAGTATTTTATTTCTAGTTTCAAAAGTTTGTGAGTTAGTATGGCGGAAATGGACAAAAAAATGGATTTTATGATTTTCTGTGCAGTATAATTAAAAATCAGCAACAAAGTAACTAGATCATTATGATAATATATTTCCTACAAATGAGCAACAAAGAAATATTTCCGGTTTCGATATAGATTAATTCAAACATCCATACACAACAATATGCTCGAAAACTTGATGCCATAATATTTCGTCAGTAAATGCGCGGGAGCGTATCACACTGTTCGACGACAACCGCGGCGCACTCGCGACTGTTGTATGTCGAGAAATGCCGAGATTTCGAAGAGCGTCGTTTGGGAGCGTTTGTATGAAGATAAATACTGTTTGCGTATTTGTACTGTGGTAGAGATTGTCGCCAAAGAATTTTAAAATGATGCTAACAAAGTGATTGAGTTTCCAGCTGTGAATTTTGCGTGATCTATGAACTATGAGTTGTTTCGAGTCTGTGGACGCTAGTTTTTACATAAAACAAATTGCGGTCGTATTATACTTATGCAATTTCTATCTGACCAGTTCTTTTCAACATCATCAATTAAAGTTTACAATACGTGTATGACTAACCTTGTGCCGGTTCTATGTATCTCATTTGTTTTCCATCGTATATGACGCCTCGAACACCGTGGCATGTAGAGACTGCCACCCATGACTCGGGCTTCCCTCTCACGCTACCTGAGTACTGGCATATATCCAGATCCTAGAAAGAGCACATTTTGACTTTTGACAATCTATGTAATACGGGAACATATAAACGCACTTTAAAATTGGTAACAATATCTATAAAACTATATATATATATATATAATATGTTGTTGTTTGCAATAAATTGTTAAAATATTTTTTATTGTATGTTCATTTAAATCAGAAATAGTTAATTATAGTGGAAACCATGCATTCATTTGATATATAATAAAATTGTAGTTTTAAATTATAAATTCTGTTCTCATTTAATATCAAATTTTTACTCACTTCTTTCTTAGGTTTATGAAGCACGTTCTCTCCGTTCTTCTGGTAGCTGATGACATGGTTATCAGTAATGAGATCCTCGTTCAGTCGAAGGTCAAGGATGTACTCCTCGCCGTCTATATCAACCTTCACTATAACTTCTGGATGATGTGCGCCGTTCTGTGGAAATAATACTATTTATGTGGACAATTTTATAATACCAGACAGAAAGTCAGTGTAATTTTCATATTATTTGTCTGTAATTTTTTTATATCTTGTAATATATCTTTTTAATAAAAACAAGTATCATTGAAGGAACAGAATGAAACTCGTAGTAACGCACCTTAATGGGTGCATTCTTTTTGGGTGCATTACTAGCTTTATATTTTTTTATCTTTCATATATAATATATTATTATTATAATTAGCCTTATTATTTGTATACTTTTATATTATTATATATATGACAGCATTCTTTTTCTAAATCAGTTTTATAACGATAAAAATAAAGTATATTACAGTTTTTTTACATTATGCTCGGACTTATAATAAAGTAAAGCTAATGTTTATAAAATACTAGCTGTGTTCGCGGTTTTACCTGCGTTAAATTTGGTGTTATCCGGGATAAAAAGTTGCCGAGATTATTCTCTGAAAAGTCCTCTATTTGCTGTTGAAATTCCCGTTTAAATAGGTTCAGCCGTTTCAGAGACTACCCCGGACAAACAAGCAGATAAAAATTTAAAAAACGCGTGTTTGGGTTTAGGTAAAGTGCAAATAATTGTGAGCTTATGAATAAGCTTTCATTTCGAAATTACAAATAAATTTTATGTAGGTAGCTATAATTTGTATAGATTATAGGTACTTATCACAACAATGTATAAACAGGAAAATTACTAATTCGCATTGCACTAAAAACAGGAAACGGTAGTTGCAGTAAATTGCATTAATGAGTGATTGATAAAAATAATAAAAATATTTAATAATAATATTTTGTACAATAGTTTATTAAGTATGTTATCATAAAAATAATTTTGTATACTTTTAGGGTTCCCTGACTACCTTTCAAATATATCGAATTTAAAATATATTGAAATATCGAAAACAGAAATCAATACAGAGAAACAAAGGAATCTTAAGAAACTTAGTTTCTTAGTAGTTAGAAGTTTTTAGTGTTTTGTAAAATCAACAGTATTGCTATTATCACAGAAAATTCACAGTATTTCCATTACCGCCAATAATTTTGCAACTTTTTCATAGCGGTATGACGTCAACTTGTTACTTGCTCTGCCTTAAACGAAACCCAATGACACGAAGTATATCTTATGTAGATAATGTCCGTGACGAGTCAAGAATTTTAAATGATATTTAACACCTATTAATTATATTCCGTTTACTCAAAATAGTTGAGGCGTTTGCCTGTAGGCGGTAAGCCACTTGTTATCTATAATATACACACATAAGTACAAAACCACATATCTATATACATAGTATAAAACAAAGTCGCTTCCTGCCGTCTGTCCCTCTGTATGTACGCTTAGATCTTTTAAACTACGCAACGCATTTTAATGAGGTTTTCATCAATAGATAGAGTGATTCAAGAGGAAGGTTTATACGTATAGTTTAATATTGTTATGTGTCAATTTGTTGAAATATGACGATAATAATTCAAGATGCCGGAAAAAATCAAGCCGACAGAGCTTTCATCGAAAATGCTGTCTTATTCCAAAACAATGTATGAGTGAATTGTTCCTTTTTATTAAGACTATAAAAAAGTCAGCGATGGCAAATGTCTCTATTATATGGATAGCCTTCTATAACCATTTTAATGTTTAAAAAAATTGATACAAATTATGCGGAGTTTGGAAAGCTATTTACACGGATACAAGGAATTAGTATCTACATTGCACCCATGCGAAGCCGGGGCGGGTCGCTAGTCTAATACATAAAAATATTTTTTTTTTGTTCGTATTTTATGGGCTGCCATACCGTTTATCGATGAAATTAGGAATGGAGATAAATTAAGCCCCGGGGACGGAAATAGAGTATATGAAAAATAAAAAACGTGGACGAAGTCGCGGGCATCAGCTCGTTATTAATATAATAATGTACAGTACATACAGACATGTGAAGTGCATTATCCTCCTCTTGTCCGCAGTCGGGTGATAGAAAATAGATGTCTATACCCCGTTGGCGTGGTGGAAATGCACCTGCTTTCCAAATTGAAACTGCATTAGTAGCGGCTTAGCTGGCAGGTGAAGAGTCGTGGAACGTTATGTTTTCCTTCTGCAAGGCCGTAATGATGCAGAAGGAGGATGTCGAGCGGGAGCAGGAAAGGGCCGATCCCGATTGGAGACGATGACACCGGGGCGGTGACAACGTACACCTCGAACCTTCAGCCCTGTAGCTCGGGCCAGAGAATAACTACGGTGTTCCCCGCTTATCGTAAGAGGCAACTTGCTGCCGATAAGAGTAGGGGCTCCAGTCATCTATACATGCGACCCCGAGGAGAACAACTGCCCCTCATTTGCATTGTCGTGGCACTGCGACGGTACAGGAGGCTTCTATCGCTGCTCCCTTACAGAAGTGCTGCGGTATAACGCGAGACGGCCTTCGGTGCGTTCCGTAAGAGTTCCCTAAGCCCCTGGACAACGCATGGAGGACGAGTATCGCAGGAGTTCTAATGTGTAAGAGCTCAACATAAACCAATACCTACCCCATGGGGTTCATGTTTCTCCTGAAGATACTGACTTTTCTAAATTGGCTTGAAGTCTAGGTGTTATTGGCTTCCTCATTTCATTGGTGGTACCAATATTGTCATTATTTGATAGTTAAGTGCTTAGTTTGGGACTACGCAATCAGTGTACCATACCATACATATTTAATTGTAGAGTAATTGTAATTGTGCAGTATTTATAATTATTATTTTATTACTACGCGTGGAAGTATGTAAGGATCATAATATTTGACACTCCATCCGCTCTGACTACCCATTAGAGAGATACAGAGATGTTAGGATATGTATGTACATATGTATGTATTTTATTACTATTTAGCATTTTCTAATTTTGATACTTCGAGGATATGTGGTCATGATCTTATAACAATTTGTGAATTGAGTTTCTTTTCTCATTAAAGGATTTTTCCGAACTGATATTCATTATACATTCAAAAATACTTTTTGAAGAGGTTTAGTCATGCAATCAATTAATGATTTTGAATTTGAAAATGGAACCCCCGGCTCGTGAATTGAATTCGCTTTTGACTGACTTTTAATTTGATTCATTTGAGATAACGAAGATTACACAATTGAATTTAAAAAAGACGCAAATTAACGTCTGTAATTGTTTACCGATCCATCATAATTTATGTATGGAGGTCAAAAGGTGTAAATTACGGTTCTTTATACTTTAAATCTAGATAAACAAAGATGAATTAGCTGTCAATCAAATAAAATATCATGGTGATTCTTTTATTGTTATAACTATCTTACAAAATCTGATAACGGCTATACATGTATAGAGCCAAGTATTTCTTTGTGGAAATTAAATTCATGTGATGAATTCTTATTTTTAGCCATCTTCCGCCCAAAATTTGAAACTTGTTAATCGACAGGAAATTCCAGATTTCCTGAGAATCTTCGTTGAGAGGTGAAACACGAGGCGACAAGTTGTAAGAATTCATAATAATCAAACAGCTGTATTTTGGAATCCATTTAAAAGCGTTTTATAATTAGTAAAAATTAAATTAAGAAATTCACTTCATTAACTTGAAAAATATAATACTGCTATAAAATAATTTATAAGCTATAAAAAAATTGAAACATGTGATATGTTCGGTTTGTACTATTAAAATATACTGTGTAAACAATTGTTTCCAATATAATTATTAAGTATTGTTGTCATCCTAACAATAACATTTGTTCGTAGCTTACAGCTATAAAATTTTAAAATTCACAACAATTATGCATAAAAGTAGTAAATTTATTATTGAACTGGAAGCTAGATATCTATTAAATTGAAATTGTATTTAATTTAGTCCTACATAATATTTATACAGAAAATATTGGTTTTAAATATAAAACGTTTTTGCTTCAATTATTATTAATTCTGTTGTTCATTTATAATATCTAATGTTTCTTACCTTATATCTAGTGGATGAGATCTCTCTTTTAGTTCTGCCATGATGTACGGCGGGCTGTACTGTTCTGTGCCTGCTGAAATCCGATGCAGGTGGTCCTGAAACAATAATAGAAATGTAAAGCACATAAATGTAAAGTAGCGTCAACAGCATACAAAAGTCAACAATGTTGGTATATTATTTATCAATTTAGGCGGTAGCCGGTAGTGTAGAATAGGGGTACGCTATCGCGCCGTGTGGTTCGCCCTGGCGTATCAGTACGGCGCCGGCGCTAAGTATCATTTGGATTGGTTATTAATGTTATAGGCATGGGTAACTCATCAAAATTCAGGGGTATCTCACTGCACCGGCGCTTTGAGTTAACTCGAAATTGCGTCATGGGTCATCGCGCAGCAAAGTGATACACGCTGAGTGAATGGCAAAGCGCGCTGACTTTTAACACGGGCAGCTTATTATGCACTGTTGTGTTATGCGGCAATACATACGTACGTATCCTCACGCTGTATCCCTAACGGGGTAGTCAGATAGGACGGAGCGCCAAGCGTCGCGGTTCTTACATACTTCTTTCGCTTCCTCAAATCTCATCATTCTCCTCACACATTTTCGCCTAGGTATGCGGGAGCTTTTGATATTTCCATCCGCTAACACTGACTATTTGATCTTGATAAGTCAGCCTTTGTCTTCTTTGCGTTCTTTTAGCACTCACTTTCGCTCTGTATATTTTCTTCGTCAGTCTTTCATCACTCATTCTTTCCATGTGCCCGAACCATCTAAGCATTTTGCATAAGCATTGGCATGCGCCAATACATTTGGAATAAATGAGTCGAACATCCGGCACAATGAACTGAGTTGGTGTTATTGTGTGGCGTAGCGCAGTTTTACCCTTATCTAAATTGTTATCTCTAAAAGTTTACAAGTTTACAAATATTGTACGGATCCCTCTAAATGTGATTTTAATTGACCAATTTTTACCCGTTATGTTCGAAATGGGTGTTGGTCTTGGTCTTGTATACCGCATAGTCTTGCATTTTTAACCGACTTCAAAAAAAGGAAGAGGTACGAGAGGAGGTACGACTTCAGTAACTGACAAATTTAATTGTGTAGGCATGTGTATCGTATTTATAAAGTTATTTTTATTGTACTTGAGTTTTGTTTAGTAAAGGATAGTTATTTTGTACTTTTCAGTGTTTTTTTAAGGCGGTTTAATTTTTTTTTCTTAAAATTTTGGTCATAAATTCACAATATCTGGAATGATTTCCGTGTCATCCAGTTATTGGTACCTGGGCAGAGTGGGCACGTTGTCGAGGGGCTTCGGGATCTTTTATGTACCGCTCTGGAGCCCTTCTCGTGTTGTGCCTTAGTGCATCCCGGGGAGACAGTGACAAAGCCTTGCATGTATGGATGACCACAGCATCTCATCCCACCACTTTCAATTGGCTGCGACCCCGAAGGTCCGTTCTGAAGTATCTCACGACAAGTGGGGAAACCTTAGTCTTACTCTTTGTCCCCAACTACAGGGCTGAAAGAAGAAACTCTGACAGCGTATACCTCGAATATAAAATTACGAATTATACTTCACTGCCCTATCAATGCCGTAAGTGAAAAAGGAACAAACTGCTTTATTTTGTTGCTATTTTAGCCTTTAGCCTGGTTTCTATTTTATGATTCTAACTACTCTTCTTCTATTTACGCCGAGATATGCCAGTGGCTTTAACGTTAGGTTTAGGTGATAAATTGTTTAACTGATTGTAGTATAATAATTTAACAAATAAAGATTATGATAATAGAATATCTGCACAATCGCGAGCGTGGGATAAACTTGATTGATGGTAGAAGTCGTTAGCCGTAACCACTATGTAATTTTTATTTAGTGTTGTCTGTTTTGTTTCAACCAGAATTATTTGTGACTAGACATTTAAATCACACAAATTCTTACCTACATAATTACATTTGACAGTTACCGAAGTCGGTGCCAAACCTATCAAACTTGTAGACTCTTGTTTTCATAACATACATATAGTCAGAAGCAATGAATAATATAAATAAAAAAACATGTACTTTAGAGTATTGTGTACCTACTCGACTGATTGATTGGGGTCTCACCCCCAGGAGACTGGGACCCTGTGTTCTAGTTTAGACCGTTTAGACCGTTACAATGTATATTATTTGTGTATTATATGTCAGGAGCAAAAGAGAGAATGATGCAATGGATTGTAGCGTACCGCTATCGGCTGTATCTTTATTTATGCGATAGATCAAATACATATACATATATTACATTGTGTCCTTTAAATTAGACTCCATTTATTAGGTTCATGCGCAAGGCGATGTTCCTATAGATACTCTGAGGCAGAGATGCATTTTGGCTCTAGCACTCGTATATTTTCCTTTTACATCAATGGTTTGAGCGAACAATGAAATATTCCTGTTACATTGTTAAGTAAAATGAATGTGCGCTGCAGATACATGGGCGACAGATTTCCCTATCAACGCAACAATATGTTATTTGACAGTGTATGCGTCTAGTCTATCCCAGTTCTCAGTTAATACCTAGATCAATGACCGAGTTTTGATGTAAAACGCACACATGTGCGCTATGTCGTAAAAAAATGGATTACTATAAAAATGTGTTAGCTTCCAGATGTTCGCAGTCTTCAGGGTGTAGGTCTTGACGTTTTCAAGAACTAATTTGATTTTAGATGTTTTAAACCGTACGCAGTAACTATATTGTTCCCATAACAGGTCAAGTCTTCGACATTATTAATGTTCTTTTTGGAATTAGAAAAAATTGCAGAAACGTCAATAAATAGCTATTATTATTGCTATAACTTTATTTTAGGCCTTAGCTGTATACGCACGTTAGAACGTGGATGTTCCGTCCGGAATCTGAATGAGGAGTCATAAAACCATATCATGTTATCTAATACTAGATCCTCGTCTCGCATGCGCGTCAGTATCTGTCTCATAAGTTTCTATGAAACGTGTAAGAAGAAAATGTCATCCTGCACCTCTACCCTGAGTTTATATTTATATTACTTCTTTATAATTTACTATAAGGAGATGGCTCAGTTAGTTCGTTCACAAACAACTCAACTTATGTTAAAGCCTATCACATATGCATCGACTGTAAGTTTATTTGTATGTAATATGTGAATTGTATTTGACGTCTATGATTGAATTTAAATTTTCGTTTATTTTTACTAAACCATAGGCTGAGTTCGCTCATGATAGGTACCATAAATACTCACACATGTGTATGTAACGGAAGTAAAAATGCAACTTAAACACAATCTCACTATCAGTTACTGAAGCGTTATGTCATTTATAAGTAAGCGGTTACCAGTAATCCATATCAAGGCTATTTTTTATCAAATATACTTATTTTTTTGCGTCCGTAATTTGTCCTATACAAATTTTACGATTTACTTGAAATGGAGAACTATAGTTTAACTACAAGTGAAATAAAATAAATTAGTTAACTGGAAATTCCATTTCTAGTATAGAGGTAATATATCACATTTCATCTTATAGTTAGAAGAACTACTTAATAAAATAATTTCAGTAAAAGTAATCTATAAATAAAATAAATAAAAAGAAATTACACTATTTAATCAAACAGTGATAGTATACGTAGGATAGCAAGCTAATAATATGCTTCGAACTACAGTAACAAATTTAATTGTAATTATAATATTTAACTTAATTACTTTACATGTCAGAATGGTCATCACCTCTCAGTCATTAACTTAAGGATACTTCAGAATGCAAGCGATCTTGTTAAGTGCTGCATTGTCAGTCGCGACTAAGCAAGGGAGGATCAAGGAACAAGAGATTCCATACTGGTAGCGATTCCGTGGTCGTGATAGACGTGTCGAGGAACTGTTCTACGTTTTGACAGCGTGATAGTTGTAATCAGAGTAAAATATAATAAAGTAATAGGTATGTATTATGTAGTACTTACAAATAAGCTTTAATTTTTAACTTCCGTTGTTTCCATTTCATGCTAAAACAGAATATAAAAAAAATTGACTCAAATGATAACAAAATAATCGCCCACATGACAGAGACTATATTTACCACCCAGACCCCAATATCACATTTGTCGAGACAAAAGGACATTGTCATAAACAAAGGCATTATTACGCGCTCGTATAATGATTTTATGTCTCCTTTTATCATAGCATTGTAATCATTTGCGTGAAAAGGAAAAGAATGAGGTGTCAATGTCCATAATAATGTTATGGAGGCGTTTGTGCCTATTCTCATTATCTCACAAAAGCTCTTGAAAAAGATGTTTAGTGCCTAAGGTTGTGCAAATATTTCCGAGACATATCGATATTAAAAATTATTATAAAATCCTGTTTCTTTGATCGAATTTTATGACCTGCGCAAGACGTTAACTGCTTTAGTACATTCTATACTTCTCTTTCTATCCTCTCTTTCTTTCTCTATAGCAGTGAAAGATGGGTGATGGATGATAAGAGAAACTAACATTTTAGTTTGTGATAAATTCCTGAAATCTTTAGGTTTTTTCCGCTCAAACTCCTAAAACTACCCATCGACACGTGTTTCGCCTCTCAACGAAGAATCCTCAGGATATACCAGAGATCAGATTCGGTCAACTATTTCCGCAAAGAAACACCTAAGTCTATACAGTATCTATACAATAACATTTTAGTTCTCTACCCATCCTTTTGATTCGATACCCACACCAAGAGTATCTCGAAGAGTTAAGTAATTCATCACCTTGGGTCGTCTTCCAATATTAGATTTATGATATTGTCACTTATGTTACCCGAGAATTTACCCGGATTAACTTTTGTCTACTAAAATAGATAATCACCTAACCTGTAGTTGATTAGATAGGTAAGCATCAATGCCCTGAGGAAGTATGTTACTACAAGTCGAATGTTAATGATATTTTTTTATTCGCCATAGTTCGATAACGAAAAGATATCTGAAAATTATAAACTGGGATCCAATTACACCACTTATTGATTGAAAATGAACATCGATTTGAATTTTTAGTCGTTAATGAACATTTATCAGATGTATATACATTTTTACAATGGAAATTTAAAAAAAACCGATATGACGATGTTCACTCAATGGAACTGAGATCTCTATACAACGAAACAAGTCGTACGAATGTCACAAATATACAAGATCTTACAACAGTAGTATGTGTATAAGTTACTAGTGTTAGTGTAGTATAAGTTAGTAGTAGTTTGACTGGCCCGTTGGCGCAGTGGCATATGCATCTGCTTTCCAAACTAGGGTATCGGGTTCGATCCCGGTCAGGTCAATTTAGGAAACGAACTTTTCTAAATTGGCTTGGAGTCTGGGTGTTACTGGGAGCTCCCCCAAAGTTCGTTGTGTGGTACTCATAGTACAAGCTTACTGCTTAGTTTGGGGTCACACAATCTGTGTAATTGTCTGGAGTATTTATTATTATTATAGTGACCCACCCCGGCTCCGCACGGGTACAAATTTTTTTGTAAATAAAATACAGCCCATGTTATTCGCTAATAATGTAGCTTTCTATAGGTGAAAGTATTTTTGAAATCGGTTAAGTCGTTTTTGAGTTTATCCATTACATACAAACAAAGCTTACCTCTTTATAATATTAGTATCGATAATTATTAATGTATATTATTATTAATTATACATATTATTATTATTTGAGGAAGCGAAAGAAGTATGTAAGAACCGCGACGCATGGCGCTCCGCCCTCTCTGACTACCCCGTTAGGGATACGGCGGAAGATATGTATGTATGTATGTATTATATAAATTATATGACATAATTGTATTATTATTTTTTATGAATTTTTATAATACTATATCCTCGTAACATGTTTTATTCTAGTTATCTGTGTTAGACATGAAGTAAACAGGATGATCCTGCTTCCTATAAGTCAAGTTTATCAATATAGCTTATATATAATATATTCGCAGCATATACACGTATGTATTATGTACATACTACACATGTGCTGGTCACAGGTCTACTTCTCTCAATTGAGGTGAAAACGGAATGGCCGTTCTGGCCGTACCGCACTACGCGAGCCCAGCGTGAGATAGTGGAGGTAAGCTAGTGATCAGCCTCAGCCCTGTAGTTCGGTCAAGAGAATAATGCTAAGAGAATACTAATGCTATATTGTATTCCCCGCTTGTCAGAAGAGAGGTAAGAGATGAAAGGGTGTTCGGAGTCGCTATCGATAGGAATGAAGGCTCTTGAGCGGTTATGTGACCCCGAAGAGGACAATAGTGCGTACAGTCCGCGCTGTAGTACCACTGCTGGAGAAGTAGACTGCCCACCAAAGACTTGCTTCAGCAAAACGCGAGAGGGACTCCGGTGCGATCTGTATGAGATTTCGGAGTCTTTCGACAACGCGCTGCGTAGTGTAGTTTTACTAGACAAAAGGTCGACATAATTCTGTCTCAGGACCAAGGAAAAGATACCGTTGCTCAGATATTTCATGCGTTACGAAAGAAAATGTAGTGGCAACTCTACTGTCACTCGCTTATGGAAGTGAAATGAACCAAATGGTTACTATTACATCGGCATTTTGAAGGGGAAATCATTAATTGTCTTTAATGCAACAGCATGATTAAGTCTCTTTTTAGCGTTACCTATAAAAATAGATAAGAACACATATGGACTCTTAAAGCTATCACCGACTTTTTTATGTCAGTACTAATATAATAAATTAATAAACCTTCAAATAGTAATGTCCAAAATTGATATTGGTTTGACATTTTCAGCAAGACCAAGACTGATAAGGAAAGACCGATTTTATAAGCATCACTGTACATGTATTCTGAACTTTATTCTGTAGGTCTGACTTTAGAACCGTATCAAAATCCAAAGCACCACAACGGTACGAGCACTTCAATTATTTGTCAATCGTTTATCGAAGTAGAATGTTCCAAGTGATTACCGTTACGTCGGCATCTTGAAGTCGGAATTAATCACTGTCTTTAATGGAACAGCAAGATTAAGTTAAACATCCCTTTTTAGTATTGCGTACCAAAATAGATAAGAACACTTATGGACTCTTAAAGCTGTCACAGAAGTTTTTCGAGGACGGCTTGATATAGTAAGTTGGGAGTTGGAAAGATGTATTTTATTGTAGCATAAACAGCTCGTTATGCAGAAAATATGTACGATTGTAAGTACATCTATAATAAATTATAAAATTGTGCAATAACTGCATCTATCTGCACAATGAAGATATTTATAACTCAAACATTACTAAAAATTAAAAAAGATAAAAGATTAGGAGCTTAAGATCCTGAAGACAGCGAGCAGATGTCCAATCAAACGTAGCTAACTGAAAAACATTCTCGAAAAGTGGAAACAAATTGAAATCAGTGTCATAAATAAATGAACCACTAAATTTACATTAATCATGTACTCTTTAACATAAATCTAACAACATAAATATAAAAAATAGAGCACCCAACGGAAAAGGATTTGAAATAATTTAATATTTTTTAAATGATTCAGAATTTTCATTACATTAGATTTATTTATGGGTAAGTAAATATAGCAAATCCGAAAGAGGGTAATTAAATACTTTTATTATTTCTTAATATTTTTAAATAACTAAGCATTATGCGGAATTAATCTATAACAAAGGTGTAATAGTTCGCAGTAAAAAT
The DNA here is from genome assembly GCA_907165235.1 of Zeuzera pyrina. Taxonomy (NCBI): domain Eukaryota; kingdom Metazoa; phylum Arthropoda; class Insecta; order Lepidoptera; family Cossidae; genus Zeuzera; species Zeuzera pyrina. The sequence continues at coordinate 4,190,004 of OU015639.1, forward strand.
TAAATTAATGTTTTCAATGTCATCCGTATACTAGTAATAACCGAGGGCAAATAAAAATAATGAGAGGGGAATGAGTAAATGACATAAAAATGAAAATAAGCACCCTTGCTTATACCCTTGCATAATCAGGGGAAGCAGATTTATAAATAAAAATAAACTATTAATAACCACATACATTGATTCTGGTGAAGTCCACTAACAATCTTTTAGACCTACCGTAGTCGTGTAAATATAATACGCAAAAATACGGCAAAAATAAAGCAAAAAATACCATCAAAGGGTAGCTGAGCGAAGCCTGGTGAAAGTCACAGTAGTGGGTCCAACTAAATATTTTCGTACCGTTACCCTTCATTCTAAACATCCCCGAATCTGGTGTCGCTAATTATACGACTAACTTAAAGTATTGACCTAAGGTTAACTATCGTCTTTCTCGGTTAATTACTATTACGACATTAACTACACAGGCGAATTCAGGGAGAGGGGTCAAACGAGGTCATGGCCCCTCCTGATTATAAGTCAAGGAGTAATTTAACAATGACCTTAATGTTTAATTTAACATACATAAATTGTTAGTCATTTGTTATCCATTGTAATAATAATTTTGTAATTATAATGTAAGCATGACAATGTGTCGCGCTTCAACTCTTGACAGTTATTGAAGTCGGTGCCAAATCAATGTGCAATAACAGAAAATCTATTTAGTTTGGTAGGCTTGGCGCCGATTTCAGTAACTGTCAAAAATTATATAAGTATTTGCATCGTATTTATAAAGTTATTTTTGTACTTGAGTTTTGATTAGTAAAGGATAGTGTAGTACTTTTTAGAGTATTGTTTGAAATCGGTTTATTTTTTTTCTCAACGTTAATTTCATAACTGTTTCACTTGCCTACTATCAATAGCGAACAAGCTGGTCTTGGACCGTAATAGTCTGTTCCCCCCTCAATACGGAGACTGAATTCGTCTTGATGTATAGACTCGGAAAATGTGCAGCTATGTGTAATGCTTCTTAAAAATAAATCCGAATTGGAACATCCTAAAACCGTATAAAATTCTACGTGTGTGGTAGTTTTCGCATACAATAATAACAGACTTTTATATGAATGTCGATGTTCACATACAATAGTATTTATATGAGAATATCGTTTATATGCTACACAGTGATTCACACAACAGATATTCTTTTAAAGCAATAAATATTTTATTGATATATTATAAGTATTCATAAAACAATGTGATCGCAATTTTTCCTGCAAATAAATCTCGGCCAAGTGCGTGTCGAACCGTGAGTGACGAACAGAGAAGGGTTCCGTAGTCGGGGTAGATAACAATATTCATTTCATTAGCAGCGAAAATGAGTTTGTATTTCAAAGCGTTTCTCACTGACACTGAAAAAAAAAGTTATTTCTGCGGTCGCTGAGTGTGTAATGTTCCATTTCTCAAAAACTGCACTAGATTTTAGTTTTTTCTTTTAAAGTGCTTTTTATGTTCTACTGTCTCGATTTTTTTTTGAATTTCTACCCCACACTTGAAAAGTTAAAGCAGGTGAGAGACACTTTTTACGACTTTAGAGCGCTTAACTCAGTGACTATTGACTCAAATAAGTCACTTTGAAACCTCTATATCTATCTATTTTTAAAGATCTATCTAAAGATACCCCACATCCTAATGTGCTCCAAAATATTTTTTTTCATTCCTCAGTTAAATACATGAAGCGCCCAATTTTTTCTTCAAAATTTAACTACTCCGTTGTACAGCGGTTAGCGGCACAAAATACACCTAACTTCCAAATTTCATCTATATAGTGCGTCTCCGAGTAAAACGAACAAACGGTTGTGATTCACATACAAATAGACGCATAGACGGACATGATGAAATTTTAAGGGTTCCGTTTTTTGCTATTTGATTACAGAACCCTAAAAACTTTTTCATTCAGTCGTGCCAAAAATTATTATCTGAAAATTTTTAGATATAGCCTAAATGGCAACAACGGAATCCTTACAGTTTAGTCATGTGTGTCTCTGTCTATCGGCACGTGACAGGTGATTTATTTCATCATCTTCACTTCTAAAACCTTTTGCTAAAATCTGATTTGATTTGCAACTTCGAGCTAAAATTAGTTAGAGGCGAAAATTGGTCTAAAACTTAAAGTGTATTTTGGTTTCACTTTTCCTAAATTTAATTTCTGTTTTGTTCGTAATTGCTTATGGGATATCGAAGTTTAATGTATCCGACATTTTCTTAGTGGGTTTATTTTTGTTAAATAGTTTATTTTCTTTTTCGATTTGTATTAACGTTCGCATAATAAACAATAAAGAACACAATTTTAATCAGAAACGTTCACAGAGAACATAAGTTGTCGTAACCATAGTTTGAGCCAAGTCGATAGACACGAATGGCGTTTCCAGAACCACTTTCTATATTAAGTAATTTCAAAGTAACACAGATAAGTCAACGCATTAAAATCCCATTGACATTACTTCTGCTAAGATTAAAAAAAATAAAATTGAATGCAAATACAAGTGGCCATTACTATTTGTTACACTTCAACACTACTACTACTATATTCATTTAAAGTGGCAAATTCACACCTTTAGCTATCTTTCGATCAAATATAAAAAGTCAAAAGTAAACAGGATAACAATACAGATTTTACAATGACAAGGAATAAACAGATGTAAGCCTGTGGTAAAACAATAAGTGACAAAGTAAACGGAAACTTAACACAATATTAGACAAGGTGTAAATTATTATACATTATAATACTCATATATATATTAACAGATAAGAATTAGAGACATACAAATTTACTATAAGTTCATAGTTTAGTACAATATTATAATCTATACTAATATTATAAAGAGAGAGAGAGAGCAGTTTTATTTCTGTATAGACTCAAGTGTTACTTTGCGGAAATCCATTTCATGTGATGAATTTCTAAAATCTAGCTATTTTCCGCTCAAACTCCAAAAACCACCAATCGACACGTGTTTCGCTTCTCAACGAAGCATCCTCAGGATATACCAGAGATAGGATTCGGTCAGCTAAGATTCAAGATTCGGTGCTGGTTAGCTGACCGAATCTTATCTGTAGTATATCCTGAGGATGCTTCATTGAGAAGCGAAACACGTGTCGATTGGTGGTTTTTGGAGTTTGAGCGGAAAATATAGCTAAAGATTTTAGGAATTTAACAAGTTTTATTTTTGTTTATATGGAGGATAATCTCCGGAACTGCACCTATTTGAAAATTTTTTTCACCACGTTAAAATCATATTATTCCAGATGGACATACGCTATATATTATGTATACAATCTGAGCGAAGACGCTTTGTAATATTGCAAAGAGAGAAAGCGGATTTTGTGAATTTGTTTGTATGAGGAGGGTAATCTCCGGAACAACTGCACCTTTTTGAATACTTCTTCCCCTATTTGAAAGATACATTGTTCCAAATGGACATAGGCTATATATTACCTGACCCTGACCTTATTATAAAAATAATGCAAGGCTGATAATTTTTTTACAGTATACAGATTGTCGGCAATGTCATTAATTAAAAAAAACGAAATACGCTTCTCGTTCAAATGAAACTAAATACAATGAATATAAAAATGTATAGGTGTTTGAATTGTAACTATACAGTATTATAGCGACGCATCGTCCCATGACCCATACTAGCGTTGTCATAGGGACAAAACCCTATTGTACTGAATTTAAGTCTACCTTTTGACAGTCAGCGAACCTTGACCGGTTTTGACAAGTTATTTGCTACTGAAGCAAAGGAATTTGGACTGTAAACCTATCAGCATAAGACCTTATAGATAAAAGAATATAATGCTGTTCAACTTGGATGACCATGTTGGGAGTTACTGACGTATGTCTCCGATAACATGAGTTTTTTAAATTATGCTTACGAAGACAGTACATTTAACTTTAAACACCAAGGTTTTTCGAACTGTTACGATTAAATTCCTGCCTACTTTTTTCAAAACTGAGATAAAAAACAATTCGAATACTTAACAAAGAATGATGAAAAAGTATATGAGTAAGTTATAACGAAATGTGTTTATTTCCAACCACAATTTATCTCGAAAGAGAACGTCACAAGTTTTGGTTTTTCTTGTATACAAAAATCAGTAAAGTTATACTTGCGCAGTTTTCCGCCCTGTCAGTAGTGACTTGACATACCTATCTCTATGTAACTGTATCAACATAATAGATACAATTTTATTCTATGCTTTACACGAAACTTCTTTTTTTCGTGAATTTTTAAATATCTGTTCATACATACATACATATCTTCACGCTGCATCCCCAACGGGGTAGTCAGAGAGGACGGAGCGCCAAGCGTCGCGGTTTTTACATACTACTTTCGACTACTTCCTCGAATCTCATCATTCTCCTCACACATTATCGCCTAGGTATGCGGGTGCTTTTGATATTTCCATCAGCCATCACTCTGGCTATTTGAACTCCATTAAAATGTATTTATATTAAAGTAGTTATTTAATAAACTAATACAGTTTTGTTGAACTGAACTAAATATATTTTAGCTCATAAAATGTATTCAGTTCAGTTTCTCATGATTCTTAACTCATAAGTATTCATAAGATGTTAGAGTGCTTTTTCACTCAAGATACAATAATGCTTTTTAGGCTGTGAGATCTAGACCAAATTGGACTTGCAAGTGGGTAATCTATTCAAATGGGATTCTGTAAGTATTCCCGCTACATGGCGAGGACGGGACGTGATATTTTTTATAAGTCGCCCGGACCCGGTCGAGGTAAAAAATAAATACAGTGTGCGTGTTGGTTTTTTACTTTTTAACACGCGATGACGCACGGTCTGTGAACTTCCTCTCATTGTGAGAATGATATCTTTTAGAATCGAGTTCATCCTCCATACGAGTCCTGTATCCCTGGTATAATGGCTATTATTATGGCTGTACACGCAGCTTTTTATAGCTTTCTAGGTCCGACTTTTTTAAGGAAAGGGTCCAGATGTAAATTTTGCTCTGCGGATACGGTTCCAGGTTCCGTGTCCGCGGACATATTATTGGTAATTTGGTACTAGCTCCCGAACCGGACTTACGGAGTGTCCGAAGTTCGATCTAATGTAGTATTAGGTAATAGAATTGTACCGTGGTCAGCGTACATTCCACTCCACCGGCAAACATTTTTGTTCCAAGGGATAAGTGTCTGATTTTCGTTTGGATGTGCATCCAACAGTACCACGGGTCCGCGGACACGTATCCATCCGGTCCTACCCATCTCTACTCTCTATGGGTTTGCTGATGGGGTTGCTCTATGGGTGTATGAGTACGTACACTTTCAGTATCAACAATTGTGTTACACTCATACATTGGATTCACATAGGTGTACTTATCAGTAATCCATCTTAAAATGTGTATCATTTTTTTACGATTTTTCTGTGTGTATCTATATTACAATATAAATGAATAGGTACTTAACTCTAAATATTTGAGTTTCTCCGATAGTTCGATGCTGTTTGCAAGCACCATGATCACAGGTTATCTGGCAAAACTGGTGGATAACATATTAATATCGCACTAATAACCCGTTCATATGTATTGTAATAATCAAAATACGTGTATTTAAATACAACATAAAACTATAACGGAGCTGTGTCTAAGCAATGAAAATATTAATGAAAAAACCGTATAAATGCATCTTACTTCGCATCCGGATGACACAAAAAGAGAATGGATAAATGTAATTTTAATTAGAATTTGGAATTATTTAAATAAATTATTCTGCTTGGAATCATAATAACAACACTTAATATTAAAAAAAATACAAGATTACTTTTATAAGAGAACAGAAAAATATGAAAAAACAGAGAGTGATGGTGTAGTGTGTGTAAATGGGTACCTTTCAACTATAATTAACATTATAATAACAAAAAAAAACCTTTATCGCCTGACTTATGCTAGATATTATTGTCCTGTAAACTCAAATTTCACTAGTGAGTGATATCTTCTCACTAAGGCAAGTTTCTTGTAGTTCTTTGTTCGCTTCATAAAATACTCTGAATTGACTATCAGTTGTGTCCAGGCAAGGAGGAAAAATAAATTGTTAATAAATACCTTTTGTCAATTTTTGAATAATCAACTGTTTATTCAGGCATTCAAATAAACCCTATGAACCAGGCCCCATTAATAAATTCTTAATTACTTCAAAATCCTCTGATGTATTAGCTCTTATTATATCCTTACTCATTTTTTTTGATTTAGTAGTTTCTTCAAATTTTATTCTTTACCTTATAAAAACATTGTCCTCTTCTCTAACACCTATTTTTCTCCTCCTACCTTTTTTAAAATTTTATTACATTATTCAAAAAAATATTTTCAAATTTCTAACTTGCCAGTTCTACATTTTATTCTTTTGACTAAACCTCTATGCTCATAAAAAAAGGTAGAATAGGAAAAAAAAATGGGACAATAGGTACTAGATCAATGACTGCTCAGCACCGTCAGGTACTACCGACCGCTAACAGTAAAACCACAGTACAAGGTGATAAAACGCCTGTCTGTGATTCTGTCGATTCCTTTATTTATCTAAAAAAAACATACGGTAACATAATCTTAATATTTTCCTTCGATTTAAAACCTTTTCTGCAATGTTCGTGATGTTCTTTAGATTTCTCTAAGAGATACTTTTAGGAATAGCAAATTTTAACCGTTTTTTTTTTGTTAAAAGTGCTAAATAATAATTACGATTAATTAACGAGTTACAGATTTTTAAATTCGTGATTTAAAACGCTTTAATAATAAATATGTAGTAGTAATAAATGTGCCAGATAATGCACACCAAACATCTGGTTTCAAACTAGGGCATTCTCTGTTCTACGACATCCAGACTACTACTAGCGGCGTCTCCAATATACCCAGACACCGACATTGTAAAAAAGTTCGTTTCCCAATTTGACTCGACCGGAAATCGAACTCGGAACCTTCTGCAATAAGATACAAGAATCACTAAACCACTACGGCATCGAGGTCGCCAATCTTTCATTTGATACCCCATGTACCGCCAAAGCTTGCTTTACCAAACATACCGCAAAGCTTGGCGCTCCGTCGTCTCTGACTACCCTCTTAGGGATACAGTGCGAAGATATGTATGTATAAAGAAATTCTTATTGTTGCCACAAAAAGTTGAAACTACATAGGGTTTCACCGTCATGTTACCAATGGAATCAAAGTTAGCCATAGATTCACTGTACCATGGAGCACGGACCTATAGAGTGGCAATGTCATTTATTTTGTACGAGTATGAAAACAATTCAACAAATTTTGTTTTACAGTTAGATTATTTGCTGTTTTTGCCACACCACCGAATAGTAAGCCATTTATATCATATTAAGCCATTACATAAATATTGTATTTAAATATCCGTCGGAATATACACAGATGAACACAAAGTATGTACTGCTTAATGCGAGCGAGAGTTAAATATTATAAATAAACTGAGCTGTGGTGAAAAAGATGGTCCAATATTTCGTCTCTATAGGTTGAATGCTCCATGCACTGTAGGTAGGTACTAACAACAATTGGAAGACTTATTATTAAAAAAAATAAACTGTTATTATGCTCATTTAAAATAATTACCTCAGTCACTTAAAATTATTACCAGCGTGTTAATTAAAATAATCCGTTGCTTAAGACTATTACTTAACAGAGCAAAATTGCAACACTGCTATTAAAAATGCGGGTTGAGGCCATGCAAGGTCGGGAGATTGCTTTCTCTGACTATAAAAAATATGCACGATATTTTATTCGATATTTAGCACCTGATGCAGCAGATCCTAACGGCGATAAAAAAACATTTTCTTTACTGTAATAGAACGCGAATAAATAGTTCGCTATTGTAATCTTTATAATCTATATTAAATAAAAACCAATTGCCTCATGTATGACAGAGCATCACTTAGAACGGCTCGATCAATTTGGCTGATTTTTTTGTTGTGTTCGTAATTTTCAGGACAAGTTTTTTAGAAATAAAAAAATTTTTTAGAAATTTCACAGAAAATCTCGGAAATTTCGATGGTATTTATGTATGAAAATTGCAATAAAAAAAAATTTGGTGTGCTGTAAACATCGCATTTAGAAGAAGCCGGGACGGGTCGCTAGTATATTAACTTCGATCACAAATAAAAAACTAGATACACAATCAATGCTCCAAAAATGTCCGAACCAAATGTGCGCTCAAATAAGTATTTGAGTGCACATTGAGTAAGTCACAGATTATGTGAATTATACTTTACGCACGAAATGTAAGATTGCATTTTAAATATTTTATTTAACAAACTTCATTTCAATGTCATGCAAGAATTATTTACGAGCGTTTATAACTTAATGGTATGACATTAAGGTCTACTATAGATTAATACAATATCCCCGATAATACTATAAGATATCAAAAATATAAACGTCAATTCGGACAATAATTTGTTTAAATTTTATAGGAGACTAGCTGTACCCCCGACTTCGTCCGGGTGGAAAAATTTTCCTTGACCTCTTTAGGTTACCAAGGTTACCCGAGGTACTCATATTGTTGGTGTTAAACAAAATAGTTATTCTCTGTAATGGAACATCCGCCATATTAGATTTATGATGACGTTACATGTCCAGAAACCTCCCCCTGCGTATTCCATTTCATTTGACACCCATATTGTTGGTGTTGAACGAAAAACTTATTTCCTGTTATGGAACATCCACCATATTGGATTTATGATGTCGTCACGTATTCAGAAACCTTCCCCTGCGTATTCCATTTCATTTGATACCCATATTGTTGGTGTCGAACGAAAACCTTATTCCCTGTTATGGAACATCCGCCATATTGGATTTATGATGACGTCACGTATACAGAAACCTTCCCCTGCGTATTCCATTTCATTTGATACCCATATTGTTAGGGTAGCATTATCAAGTTCAAAGTGATATTTGGTAACCTGATTCTTAAAGATAACCACTATTCTTGTTTCTTAAAGAAACCTCTATTAAAACAGAGATTTACATTTTTCGAAGTAACGGGACCGATTTATGTTTCTAAATGTTCTGTATAGTTTAATCTAAACATATTCTTTAAAGTGATAGTTGGATTTTTTAAATTAATTATAGTTTTTAAAATAAACCAAATTAACTTCTTTTTCGTATTTTTCGTAACCTAGAGCGGGCACGTTTGCATAGAGCAGAAGGTCTATTTTAGACTAAATTATTATTTATCAATGCGTCGCCAAGAGAACTTTTCAGTGATATGCCCTACTGTTTATAATGGAAAAATACTCAATTTAACGCGGATGAAAGCGCGAAGCACAGCTAGTCACACTAATATTATAAAGAGGTAAACTTTGTACCTATGTGATGGTTAAACTCGAAAACTACAACGGATTTCAAAAATTCTTTCACCTATAGAAAGCTACATGATCAGCGAGTAACATGGACTGTATTTTATTTTCGAAAAAATTTCAACCCGTGCGTAGCCGGGACGAGTCGCTAATCTATAATATAGCCCAAAAATAAAGCAATATGCAGCTGGTTGATGATCGTAAACTGCAAATCACATGATTCTTTAATGGCTTCGTTATGCAAGTCGACTGCACATAGTCACGATTTACATCGAGATTTCGAAATGGCCATATTTAACACTAAAAGAGCGAATGAGTATGATAGTTATACGGTCGTAAACATCAACAGGTAACTGGACGTCAAAAACCATAAAAAACATTGGTGTTTACTAAAAATATTTTAGCTCTCCAAATAAGAATTCCCACAATGGAAAAATATCTATTCATTTTAACATTCAAAATTCAAGGTTATTTACTTCTACGAATTATTTCGACTTGAATTTTATTACGATTTGTTTTTAGAGTTTCGGACATAACAGAGATCGGACTCGGTTAGCCATTCGCGGATTCGGTGCTGGTTGGCTGACCGAGTCCAATCTCTGGTATGTCCTGGGGATGCTTCGTTGAGAGGCGAAACACGTGTCGATTGGGGGTTTTTGGGGTTTGAGCGGAAAATTGCTAAAGATTTTAGGAATTCATCACATCGAATATTTTACACTAGTTAACATAATATCTTCACGCTGCTTCTCTAATGGGGTAAATAGAGAGGACGGAGCACCAAGCGTAGCAGTATTTACATACTTCTGTCGCCTCCTCGAATGTCATCTTCTCCTTACACATTTTCGCCTAGGTTTGCGAGTGTTTTTGACATTTCTGTGAGCTAACACTGACTATTTGATCTTCATAAGTCAGCCTTGGTCTTCCTTGACATTAAATAATGCGGGAAGTATAGAAAGTAATGTCCTATCTGATGATTCATTAACCTAATATAATTTGTAAAGCAGTTGACACATTAAATATCCGAATTTTAGGTGTTTTATTAACATAACTAGGATAGTGAAATTTTGAAAATGACTTATTATAGGAACCACAATCAGATTTTTAATATTGTTGTACACGTTTTTTTTTATTTTTAGCTTAACGTGCAACTTTGCATGAAATATGAGGTAAGTTACTAGTAATAAAATAATATTATGACATTATACTTTCAGAATTTAGTGCAACTACCTACCCTTATACAGGGTTATGATACATAATATATTCTATAGGTACCTAAATAACTGGGATCAGTTTAAAAAAAAAATTAATCAGCATTCAAATCCCTTCAGTTCTTTTCCTGTAAACGAACAAACACTCACTCCCACTCGTCTTTGAATGTAAAGGCTTAAAAGAGTATCCGAATCATTTTTTCAAAATCGTCTTCAATGTATAGGTTACTACACGTTACTATTTATGATAATATAGATAAAATCATTAGACACGCGATTAGATGAGTAACTCTAGAATGAGATGAATGAGTCACATTTTTTCCAACGATTAATGTTGTTTTCCGTGATATTGAATTAATTGTGACGTGTTTTACGTAAACTAAAATGTAACAGGCAAACGTAATAGACATTAACGAGTAGATACTAATTGTCTAATTCCAAATATAAACATAACTACAAATTAAGAAGTTTCTGACATACAACATTGCGTTATTTGGGTTGTTCCAATTTGAAACACAAATTCGCGATTTTTTTAAACTTCCGTGACGAAACTGGACCTAGTAACACTCCCTGATGAAACAACTAATAACAAGCGCGTGGCACGGCGCGATATGTCGCGTGCGGTTTTATGAATTATGCGTTTATTATGGGTCTATAGCGAACTGGCACGACACTGCAGCACGATACAACGGTATAGTGATAGGAATAGCAAGTTCACACGGTTTAGTTTTCCATTATTAAACCATTCAAGTCGCAAGCGAAAAGTTGAAGCAACAATAACTGATTCAACGAAAAGTCATAAGTTATCCGCTTTCAACTTTTGTTAATTCAAATTTATTGTCGAAAGCGCATCGACCCGCGTGAACTTGCGGCGTTGTCATGGAGTCAGTCAGTAAAAGTTCAAAACGAATTGCGCTCTTACATTTGCACTGACGAACGAACCGAATGGACAGTCACTCCGAATAGTGCCAAACGCCCAAACAAAGACGTGCGGGCGTCACGTGTATTCGTGAAATGAATTTAAGACAAAATTAAAAAATAATTCAATTATACTAAAAAAAACGTGGGGTGCAATCTATACTATATAAAAGGCGATGTATGTATGTATGTTCCTTATGGACTCCGCAACGGCTGGACCGCTTTCGATGAAATTTTCAGGGAATCTTCAGATTGGCCTAGCGGGTGTTTCTGTAAAGTTTGGTAGCGATAGGATCAGTAGATTTTTTTTTTACGCCCAGTGAAACGGGTCGGGTTTGCTAGTTTACTATATTTTCACAATAACTAATATTATAGACAGCTACTACTGAAATAATTGTAACATTTAATATCAAGCACCCCACGCTTTTTTTAATATAATTGAATTATTTTATTAATAATTTAATTTTTATTTTAATCTTATTCCAAATTAATAAGTCGTAATTGATTGTTGGAATTTTCTATTGCTGTAACACAAGCTCTTGATACTTAAAAATTATTTTCTACTTTTTAGTTCCGTTTGCCATTAAAGCGTGTTTTTTTCGTTTTTTAAACTATAATTTTTTCCGCAAAATTCAAATTATTTCAAAAAAACTGAGTGTAGTCCATTGTAGTACGTTTGACTAAATAACGTAATAATTTCAAAATGCATGTAGAAACGTTCCGTAGCGACATCTATGGTACCATAATCGTACCATTAATTTTAATTAAATTTCTTTTTATCCTGATAATTCTAGTCAGGACATTAGAACAAAGTTATAAAATAATTTTTTCTATAAAATTCAAATTATTTCAAAAATCAGTGTGGTCTATTGTAATACGTTTGACTTAATAATGTAATAATTTCAAAATGCATGTAGAAACGTTCCGTAGCGACATCTATGGTACCATAATCGTACCGTTAATTTTAATTAAATTTCTTCATATCCTGATGATTCTAGTCAGGACATTAGAACAAAGTTATAAAATAATTGTATTGTCATCAGTCCTTGACCCCTGTGCAAATTTTCAAGCTGATCAGACTTCTGGAAATTGGTAATAATTACGCTGAAAGATTCCGTTACATACAAACATACAGGTGAAGCTAATAAAAGCGTGTTAAAAACAAAAAAAGTGATTAGGCTGTTCCTTGGTTAAGCAGGTGTCAACTTTTTTTTTTTTATTTCTTTTTTTTTTATAAAAGAGGGGACAAAGAGCAAGCGGGTCACCTGATGGAGAGTAACCGACCGCCGCCCATGGACGCACGCTACATCCAGAGATACACGTCACCTGATGGAGAGTAACCGACCGCCGCCCATGGACACACGCTACATCCAGAGATACACGGGCACGTTGCCGGCCGACAGGGAAATAGGGAAAGGAGAGGGAGTCGGTGATGGGCCACCGGCACTCACTCACCGAACGAAACAACAGCAATAGATGCTGTTATTTCACGCCGATATTCTGTAAGAGGGTGGTATTTCACCGTGCGAGCCGGCCCTATTCGTGCTGCAATGCAGCATGGCTCTTAGACCTTTAATTCCAACCAATTCGCACGATGACGTCATATAATTACCCTACCTACGAACGAACCTATTTAAACACTAAAAGTTGACAGCCAACCACTTTTTGTCCTTTAACAAAAGTTGATCAAATTTTATTGAAAGCACGTTCTCATTCGTAATTCGCAAACAAATTTAAATTGACCAATGTAATTCCTTTATGAGATCACCGCTTCACGGGTTATGAATCGCTTTATACCTAGTTGATGATAAATAGGACACACCATTATCGATCATTCGAAGGAGCGAGAGGCTGGACTACCCGTTGCATGTTGCCGTCGCTGTCTCGCTGTACAGTACAGTCGGTAACAAAATGTGAAATAATTCTACGAAGAGAAAATGTTTAAAGAGCTTTTCCAGAAAAATTTGTTACTCGGCCACGCTTTGCTTTGGCTTAGTAGCTCAATTTATTTTTCGTAAAATATGGTCTTGAGCTCATACATATAATTTTTAGATAAAAAAAGATGTTCAGTTTTTCCTGAATCTGAAAATTTTCTGAGAAATTGTTCCGGTTTTTCTTTCCATAAAAATCTAATTGGGACTATCATGAAGATTTAAAAACAAAAAATAGCCAAATCGGTCCAGCCGTTCTCAATGAATGCGTTTACCAACTAACTAAAAAATAAATACAGATGTTTAATGTAAAACTTATTTTATAACTTATAAATAATTTCGGAAAAAAATTCAACATTTATTAGTCAAAAATAAAAATGTTATACAACTGGAAATGAAGCTATTTGTTTTTTTGAGTCCTTGATAGTAAATCACTACTTAAAACATTACTAACTAAAAATGTATAAAGAATTGTAAAATAAATTAAACAAGTTATAATTAACACAAAATAAACCAGACACTTCACGTACCGATTGTACGAGTAACTCTTGTTACGCACACATACAAACTGTGTCTGCACTAGCCTAACGCATACATTGAGCAACACGGGTTCAAGCGTTCAAGTTGAAATCAACTATTTACTCTTCGTACGTACCGAAGCCCGCACGTATTTGTGTAGGAATAGTATCATTGATTGGCAGCAATTGTAATATGGCGCATAAATCTAGTGCGAAAAAACAATTAAAATGGACAAATGATGTTTGGTCACGTTTCTTGGATTTGTATCAGCAACGCGAGTGCTTGTGGAACTACAATACTGTATTGTATAAAAGTAGAAAGGCCAAAGAGAGGGCAATCCGAGAAATTATTGTAGAAATGGACCTAACTTTAAATGAAGCTGACATAAAAAACAAAATTAAAATTATCCGCACCATGTACAGAAAAGAATTAATTTCAATATTGAGATCTAAATCAAACGGTGCTGGACCCGATGACATTTATGAACCGAGACTGAGTTGGTTTAAGCAAGCAGATTCGTTTTTAAGGGCTGTCACCACTGAAGCCTACGATACAGCAATGGATACAAGTAATATAGGAGAAAACACTTCCACTTCAGTGAGTATAATATTTACGTTTTATTCACAAATAATAACAAACTCATTAGGCATTTTCACGCGACACGGTGAAGCGAAGGGAGGGTGGTTATGATTTGAGCACTTCATTTTAGCGACATAATGCATGATGCTTATATGGTCGTTTGTTCCCTCACAAAACCGAAAGCGCTTATACGGTTTCGACGTGTGGTGTCGTTCAACATGGCGTTAATAATACGACAAAAAACCGAAGACTACAAAACCGGTCAAGAGTAAATACTTGCGCGTTCCGTACCGTCAACTGTTGTCATCAATAATATTATTACATATGTCCATTATTTCTCAAGACTACATTTTTGTGACATAAGCAATATATCTTTTCCAGAATGTACTCAAAGACACTGACGAAGATCTTGGATTATTGAACATTAGATCAAGAACATCAAAATTAGATAAAATAAGGCGATTTGTGCGTCCAAACACCTCTCGGATACCAGCATCGCCAGTTATTCAAGCACACTTTCGTAAACGAAAAGTAGATAGCAACAGATTACATCAAAAAATGTCCAATGTATCCGGGAATCAGGAATCGGATGAATTCGATCATTTTGGAAAATTTATTGCTGCACAGTTAAGAAAAATGTCTGAGTACGATGCTATACTATGTCAAGAAGAAATACACAATGTTGTAAGTCAGTATAGGTTACGTAAAATTTCTGGGTCTTCCCAGCAGACACCCGGGGAAGATGACTTGGTAGAAGTTTCCATTAAATCGTCTCCTTCAGAAAATTGTAGCCCTGAGAGGATTATTGTCTAACCACTGCAACGCCTGTGTTATTATACCTAAATACTTCTGCCGAAAACTACATAAAATAAAATTACATTTATTTATTTTATATGTTTTATTCAGTAACATACCTCTACATATTCTTAGAAACTGTCATAAATAGAGGACTCACTTTCTAAAAATAAAAAGATCCTATTTTTTGGCGCCTGGTAGGAAAAAAAACGAATGAATCTTATATTGCTGAGTATCTCATAGTCATTAGCAATTTTATTTATGAGAATGAGGATTGCTTCTCGAGGACTTCCCTTTTCATTGCATTTTGTACTTAACAAAGCGGTGTCATTATCAGAACTGGCATTCACAGATACATTTTGTTGATTTTGCTTCCAAAGCCAATTTCTTAAGAATCATATTCGATGTTCTCAATTTAGATCTCTTTGAAATCCAATTACGAACTCCAAAGCGGCATTGCTCGCGGGATTTTTTCGTTAGAAATATAGTTCTTAGTTCTCTTAAAACCTGAGGATGGTTCATCGGTCAATAAGTTTGTTATGACGGAATACAGTATAAAATATATAAAAATAACGATTAAGTCAATTAATTACAATCATAAATAATATATATATATATGGCATGGATTTCCGATCATAATTATAAAAAAGGTGACTATGTATTTGACAAAAAACGCCATCTGAACGCGACATATTATAGCTAGAATATTAATTCATATTATAAAATATCCTTTAGCCAGTATTTAGTAAATTGTATTGTCTTTCTGTTTTATGTAACTTGCTCAAGTTATTTAGGAGAAATATTTAAAAATCTCACAAAAAGCATCATATTGTAGAAAATAAACTATCGAACTATAATACATAAATTGCGTTATGGTTTTAGGCAGTCGATAGAATAATGTATAAAGAAATATAATTATATTGAAATTTCAAATTCATTAAACTTACTTAAAAACGCTCAAAATTTTGGCAGCCGGGTCTTAATGTAAATTTTATAGTTAATATTTTTTTGGCACCAGATAGTGGCATTCATTATTACTGACAATGTGTTTCCCCATTGCTAAAGTACGATTTGAATTTGGTTAGTTTCATATAACAATGAAGTATTATTTAACTATTTGGTTTATTTACCCAAATGTTGTAAACGAAGTGAAATGAGAAAAAAGATAATGTACCGTACACTGTCGTTACATTTTAACTTTCTTTAAATTAAAATATGATATTAATAATATCACTGGAAATGGTGACTCACGTTATATAAAAATTATAAACAAAGGAAATACAGTAACAATTTTATCTCACGCTTATCAGCCTCTGTACATACTTGTTAGTTCATTTATTATATCAACTATAATAAATTGTAACGAGTAATTAAGCAAGCGCATTCATGCAATCACTAGCATCCCACTTTAGGTTTGCTGAGGTGGCATGATACTTTAACATTTGAGTAATTTAATGGCAATCCAATGGTCATTAAAAAATCTCCATTAAGAGTGCAAATTCAGCAGAAATTAACCAAATAAATACGAAAATTTGTTACTATGTCATTAGTTGCCAAGATTTTGTTGCTTTTTTTCTGGTTTCGAGGAAGATCAGAAAAAAGAAGCAGCAAAATCAGTCTCTTGGCAACTCCCAGATAGCCATGCAGCCTCTTGGAAAGACTGCGTCATGTGGGGTTTTCGCAAACCTCCTGCGGCGGTAGTTATCGGCGCGTTGTTGAGGGGCTCTGGGATCTCCTACGGATGGCATCGGAGCCCCTCTCGCGCTGTCCTTAAGCACTTCTTGGGGGGCAGTTACAGAGTGAGGATGCTCCTCGCGATTCCACGACAACGCTGACCACACGCGCTCTCGTTCTCCTTTCAGTCGCATGAATAGACGATCGGAGTCCCCACTCCGATCGGCTGCGACCCCGAAGGCCTCTTTAGTTGCTTCTTCCAGGACTCTTCCTGACCATTATGATCATTTTTACTGACTACTCTATCAAGCAAAAAAAAATCAACAGTAGGAACTTCTTGTTTATTTCTGCTAATTAAGTATGGAAGTAAAGTACTATACGGTTAGATATTGCTTGCTTTGAAGCATGCAAAGTGACGGTTGTTTGGAGAATTAAAAAACTTGGTCTGAAACGTATCACAAATATTAGAGTAAGCAGTAATTCGAAAAAAAACAAAAAAAATGGTCAAGAACGTGTCCGACAAGCATTAAATTAGGGTTCCATTGCAATTTTGGACAAAGTATAAGTTTAATTTAGTAATGTCAAATTTAAAGCAGTAATAAAAAGCTGCCAAGTGTGTGGCGGAACACGCCCAGTGAAGCGTTTCGTACTTAGAATGTACAATAATCATTTAATAAACAGCAAAAATTAGTTGGTATTTCATAGCGTTTTTTAAACACACCGAGAAAAACAAAGTTAATTCTGCGGTCGTAAAGCGTTTAACTGAAAATACTCCATATCTATAAAACGACATAACATAATATTATATTATTCAAATTGATTTTCGATTAATATGCTTTTTAATTTAGATGCTGTTTTGAATTTTTCACTTCATAATTGAAAAGTTACGGGAGGGCACACTTTTTACTGTTTTAGAAAAGCACAGTTATCGCAGCAAATATTTAATGAAATAAAAAAGTCACGACAAAATTATAAGGGTTCCGTTTATTGCAATTTGGCTATAGAACCATAAAAATCGAACCAAAATATCATTATTTACTTTTTGTCTCAATTGTTTCGTGTAATAATAAACATACGACTCTGTATTAAACTTCACTTTAGCAGGTATAAACATGGCGGAACAAAGCGGCTATGAGAAAGACAGACAAACAAACACGATGGAAATATTTATATTTCCGCCATTTTGGAAGCGGAACCCTAGAAAATTAAGACCTAGTTCTTAAAACAAACTTACTTACACCTGTCGACAAATACAATTTTACTACGCACGTGTCAATGATATTACAGTTATGATTCAGACTGTAAATGAATCGATAACAGCTGTTAACGGATGTGTGTGGGTGTACGTAATCTAGGTTGAGAAAGAGCTGTGTAATAGAGGTCTAGACTAGTTATTACGTTTAGTACCTCCTATACTTTGGAACCTTTCGATTAGTTGATACGAGTCACGAATTACTATGGTCAGTCTTGTAAAGGTTAGCACGTTTTTCTTTGAGTTTGAGAGATCAGATCCCTGTTCAATTCAATTTGGAAAAACCGGCCAAGTACAATTCGGACTCGCACACCGAGGGTTCCGTATTACCATATTATAATGTATTTTTTGTGTATTATATATTATATTTATTATAATGTATTTACCAAAAAAATGCCGGACTTATAAACAGACTTAACTTCATAATTGAAAGGTACATTCTCTCATACTCTCGAACTGCAAAATGTAAGTTTATAACAGCAAAAGTGTGATTTAATTGCAAATTCGTAATTTTTGTATTTTTCTCTTTTATAGTGCTGTGAGAATTTGCTTCTTGTCAAATTTCATGATATTAGCTCAATGGAAAGTATCGTAGATTTGACGTTTAAATATACCTCGTAATTGAGTTTACTGGAACAAACTGATTTCATTTCGACGCTACGACCAGTGTCAAAATGAAATAAATTTCAATCTTTTCAAAAAAATACTTGTATTTGTCGATATTCAAGTATTTTTTTCACGGTTTAAAAAAATAAAACTAATAAGACTCACTTGCCTTTTTAAAAAATTGTATTTATTTTGTACGTCAATTATTTATTTTAATTAATTATAACATAACATAACATAACTTCACGCTGTATCCCCAACGGGGTAGTCAGAGAGGACGGAGCGCCAGGAGTCGCGGTCCTTACACACCTCTTTCGCTTTCTCAAATCTCATCATTCTCCTCACACATTTTCGCCTAGGTATGCGAGTGCTTTTGACATTTCCGTCTGCTAACACTCTGGCTATTTGATCTTCATAAGTCAGCCTTATTAATTAATTATTCATGATCTAAATGATCATAGGCAAACTATTGTAACGGAATCAAATTGCATCAATGAGAGACCATAACGTGTAATTCCGTACTTTCATAAAACATCGTTTATTTAATAGTCATAGGACAGAAACTTTTTTGGAATAGAGTATAGTAAGTAAATATAAAGAAAACGAGAATACACATAATATTACATTATGGTTCTTTGCAAAAATGTGTCTACTGCCAAATAATGTTACGTGTGCTACTACATATTAGATCGTAAGTAAAATCGTTAACCACTCACTCACTAGTATTTCAAGCCACAAAGTTCAAAAGTGGACTTTATTAGTATGTCGCAAGATATATAATATGAGCGCGTATGACATTACTTCAGTGAGTCAGCGACGCTCAGTAGACGAAGTTCTTGACCTCTCGTTATTGTATGCACTTAGAGTTTTGCTGGAAAGCAAATAAGACAATTTTGGAGTAACTATTCTACGCTGTTTGCATTTTAAAAGCAAGAACAATTTACTTACTTTACATTTCATTTGTCTAGAGGTTATTTGTTACTTAGGAGTACATTTAGAAAAACAATATTCATGGAAAATGAATGAACATTAAAAACTAAAACAATAATTTACAATTTGAATTTAAATTACTGAACTAAAGACAAAAACCTTAATTAAAATTGGCTTTATGATGGACACATTTCCGAACAAACGTCTGCAACTGCAAAGGTGTGCCAACGCATGTGTTTCCAATGCGATATTTGAACATTATTATGATTGTAATCTTAACACTTAAGTATATTTATACATGAATCTTATATGTACATACTGAATACATATAATATTCATGTCATATAAATTTTATATGTATTCAGTACTTATTCAATGTTGAATAGATAATTTAGTCTTTTCGGAAGCTAAAAGGACATTAAAACAATTTAAAAAACTATATTTTCTACCGCCATTCACATTTTAACAAAGAAAGTATCGAAATTGAAAAAAATGAACTTAGGGTTCACCTCTACTGAGATCATAGAATTAGATATTTCAAGTGAAATATAAAAACAAAGTTCTTAATCATTGCATTTTTATTTCCGCAATGTCAGTAGTACAAAACTGTAGTAAATAATTTTCGTAATAATACGTGCACAAAATGGTGATCATTTTCGTAAAACTAAATTCAATTTAAGCTTAACCCGTGCCCTTGCCTGGTTTTGCTCTTTATTGTATCACGCATTAACGGTCCGTTGCACCTGCTGAAGAATAAAGGTGGAGTTTCGCTGACCGCGACTTTGGAATAACAAGTAACAATTATAAAAGCTGATAAACCTTGAAAAACGAAAGTTAGTGATACGCTTACAAAAATTTTTGCATTATTACGTCTTGCTACAACCGCTCAACGTTACAATTTATAGCGAATAGTTTGAATAATATCTTAAAAATCAAGGAGTCCCATGAGTGTTTTTCTCCCATATAAACTCTTGGGGTGGTCGTCCTCAGCGCATACATAGGGGTTTCGGTATCTCCACCATTCACACGTCCAAAATCCTCGCAGCAAAATGACAGCGCGGACCAAACGCGCTGTCATCGGGTCACATAGGAATAGAGGTTCTACTACGATCGGCCGCTAAAGCAACTTTAGTCGCCTCTTTAGTCGCCTTAAAAGGCGGTGAACACCGTAGCCTTATTCTCTGGCCCATGCTAAAGGGTTGGTACATACATGCCTGCATAATTTTTACATATATTTTGGGAAGACTATACTTCAAATCAAAATAGGCTACCATTTGCTAGTTCCGAACTCCATGCGATATTGCACTTTATTAGGCATCCAGATTACTTAGTTCCAAGCATGATAAGGCAGTACACATGCTTACTGTCATGGAAGTTTTGGCAACTGCGGAATACAGTTATGGAAACTTGGTTTCGAACGATAGTAGATCCAAAGTAGTGAGCAACATCCGCGGTCGTGTGTAACGAATCCGTAACTCCAGTAAATGACTTTTGTAAAATAACTGGACTGATATAACACCGGGTTATGCACTCGCTTTCCATGATCTATTGTCAACAAAATTACTGACAGCGAGACGCAAAACAGCCAACTTTCACGCTAATGTAAAGTACGAAACAGGTAATTTAAACTGAACGGACATAATATTTGCAAGTTATTGCACAGATTCCGGATTAAACAAGACTCGAGTGACCATTACGTATTGCATTACGATTTTTTTTTGCAATTTAATTTTTGTTTCGATATATATTATACATACGTAGTAAAAATTAAATTAATTGCTTCTTTTTTCAACTCTGTTGTGTCAATCATAGCTTCATGATCATGAATTAATAAGGATCAATGAATATTATAATAGACAAAAATGAGTCACTAGTTTTGCAATTTAGTTTTCATTTAATTTAATAGTATAGCTATCAAGTCAGTCAAGACTATACGTTGTTTTATTGTATCCCTAACGGAGTAGTCAGAGAAGATAGTGTTAAGTATAGCGGTCCTTACATACTTCTTTCGCCCTCTCAAATCTCATCATTTACCTCACAAAATTTCGCTTAGGTATGCGATTGCTTTTGACATTTCCTTCAGCTAATGCTCGGGCTATTTGATCATTGTAAGCCAGCCTTAGTCTTTCTTGGCTTCTACTTGCACTCACTTTCACTCTGTAGACTTATCAACGAGTCGTCCCTCTCATACAGTTCTATTTAATGGTCACACCGTCGCCGCAGGACGTCTTTTTTATCAGTTAATTGATTGTTTTTTATGAACGCACTTTATCATTGTTTTTATTTTTTTCATCGTGAGGAATAGATAGACATCTCGTCAGTTGTTTTTTTCCCAATTCATTCTACTTTCTTCTACATAATGTATACTTTAATACCATGGGTTTCAAATTAATTACTTGGTCAAAACTCAAAACTCGACCAGCACAGTCTATGAAGAAACATTCCTATTTCTATACCATTATGTTTTAAGCTTTGCTACGTATATAATTAGACAATTAACAGATAATAGTTGACATCAAATAAAACTCAGATATCATGCCATGAGAGCGTGTTCTTTCAACTTCAAAAGTTTCAATTTATTTAATAAAAAACGTCCACTTGTTCCACTATCAAATAAACAGATCAATAGAGACGTTTGTACGCAACACAATATAGTAATTTGGGGGTCTATTTCTGAACCACATATATTGAAACAGGCGCCAAACGAGGCGCGTGTGGAGATCATTGTCTGTCACCTATTGTTATACTGTACTTACTTACCACTTAAGTCATATGATATTTCAGTAAAGGTCTGACCATATTGCTATCAACCAACGGAATCGAGTAAGAAAACAATAAAAATAACTATAAGGATGGCTTGCAACAACTATTTAAACTCGATTTAAGGAACTGACATCTCGCTTGCACCAAACTATTTAGTAATTGGTACAAGCGAGATGCCGACATTTAAACGCCTCTTTGTGATGTAGGTAAAGGAATAAAAATTACAAAGAACGTAGGTTCTTAATCTACTGGATTGGATGGAAATGGACTTTTTATTATGGCAGTCAAAGTCAAATCAATTTATTCAAGTAAACCCAAATGCAAGGTATTTTTGAACGTCAAATCTACTTTAGTTCGGTTCGAAAAGAAAATCTGAATACTGAGAAGAACCGACAAGAAACTCAGTCAGGTATCATTTTTTCAACATCATTCTACAATAGTTATTTAAAAATACAATATCTATAAAGCCAGTAAATGCATATGCAGAGAGGATCATTTCCAGTCTATTGTTGTGTCTTCAATGAAATCGCCAATTTTGTAGTATGCTTTTCCAATCAGTGTGCGTTTAATGACAAGTTTAAATCTCTTTTCAGTTAATTGAGTAATTTCTTGAGGAATTTTATTATAAAAACGAACACAGTTACCCAAAAATGAACCACTTGACTTTTGTAATTTAAATTTAGGAATAACTAGCTGATTACGACCACGAGTTTCCACACCATTAACAACGCCTTTCTTTTGAAATAGATCTAAATTTTTTCTAGTGTACATTATGTTTTTATAGATGTATAACGAGGGTAAGGTGAGTACATCAATGTCTTTAAAATGATCTCTCAGCGACTCTCGTGCGTTCATACTGTAGATGGTACGTATTGCAGTAGTGCCATAATAAAAAATCCAGCAAAAAATGTCGCCAAAATTTGTAAAACTCATATTAAGAATTTTAATAACAAGAGTTGATAGGGACTTCTGATCACTTATTCTTTCATTTTCAATAATACTAATACATCGCTAGCCAAGAAAAATATTTTGATGGTGATTAATTGAAATCTATGCCAATATTATAAAGAGACAGCGGATTTAGTAAATTTGATTAGGTGGCTTGCACCAACTATTGAAATTCGATTTGAGGAACTGACATATTATCTTGTTCGTAATAAAATGATTCACCTTATTTTTTGATCGTATCTCGTATGGATACACCTTTATGTAGTAACTGGTAATAGGTGTGACGAAAACACTTGTCTCGTCAGTCTACTGTATACACACGAATGAATCAGTACGCCAAATTCTATACAGCTACGTTCAGACCAAGACGCTTTACATACAAAACACTTATTTTTTTAAACACCAACGGAAAAGACAAGTTATTAGTTTAACATCGTTCTGTCTGTCTGCGAGTTCGTCTGTGACATTGTACTACTTGAATAGATGACAATTTTGTACGTGGTTCGTTTTGTTTGAAGGCTGCATTTTTCGAGTATGTTCTTAGGTATCTTTGGCTGAAATCGGATCCAACTAACTTTAAGATCTTCAGCCATGAATCCTAATTGTGAAAGTATGTTAGGCACTTGCAATTAAAAACTTTATATTGCCGCTAATTATATTTTCTTGAGCGTCTTTTCTAATTTTATTGGTTTTAAGGAAATATGTAGGTCTAACTATGTATTACTTCGCTGTTTTACAGACTATAAGCCTAGTCTTATATAATATATATTTATATAATATTATATTTCTGTACAAAGTTATAAAATATCAATAAAGTATTATTCCTTCTTTTCAGGATTTTTCAAAGCCTATCAAACAATTCACAGAATGATAAGCTGTGTAAGTATATGATTTTTATGTCCGCAATTTAATTCTTTAGAGAGTGAGCCTGTGCAGGCAGACTTAGGTATGTTTTGCTATTTTGTGACACTGGATCTTGATATCTAAGAAGAATGAGAGATAAATATTTGGATACATACAACGTCAACTGTTTATCTTGAAATCCTTAAACGTGGAAACAATATTGGATAAAATAATCTCGAAAAAAAATCCTTTAAACCCCTGTTTTGCACAAAGATTCAGTTGCATCTCCAAAATTCTACAGAATTTTAAAATGATTTTTACTAAAATGGATAGGTAATTATAATATTACAAATCTCTCAAACCAGTTTTTTAATTGCTAATTTAGTTTTCTTGCAAATTACAATTGCATGCAAAAACAAATGTGGAGATTTCTCTGCACTAAAATGTGATCAAACCGCAATTACGAAAATCAATTTAATTGTTATCGCCATAATAATAATAATAATACTCAGACATTTCACACAGCGCCATCTAGTCCCAAAGTAAGCTGCATAGCGCTTGTGTTATGGGTACTAGACAACTGATATACTACTTATATACTTTTCTTTTGTAAATATATACATATTATACATAAACACCCAGACTCGGGACGGGAATCGAACCCGCAACCCCCGTTTTACTTTCTGACGCGCTAAACCGTTGCGCCACGGAGGCCGTCTAATCGCGAATCGCGAAGCGCCATAGGGCGCTGGGGTTTTGAACGAATTCGGTTGCGCTGCATAAGCGGGTTAAAAATGGCCCTACTCCCTTCAATAACGACAATAGCGTAATGATGCAATATGTGCCATTGGACGCTTTTATAATTTTCCGTAGAACGTTTTTACCGTCCAAAATATAGTAGGTAAGCGAAATGCTTCCCTATAATGTAGGTAATAAAACGCTTTTTCAACGTCCACGGAATGACGTTATCGTGCACGGAAATATAAAAGCGTCTCCATAACTGCATACATTTTGCTTCCTCATTGTACCGTGGACGATAAAAACATGGCGATAAAAACGTTAACGGGAAATTATAAAAGCAGCCATTGTCAGTCAAGACAAAAACTAAGTCTTTTAAGGTATAATTCTTTTTAATCTATTCAGTTTATGGGTGATCCTCGAACAGCCAAAAATTCTACAAATATTAGTTTTGCGTTCCAAAAAGCCCACCTCAAAATTTTATCAAAAATATCAACAAATACGTGTATTACAGTGTTATTTATCACTTATAACTACGTACATATATCTCAATCTGACCCTCCGTTTGTATTAAAATCGCTGTTAATTGCTTTGGTTAGAATAATTAAGCGTAGTACCTACAAACGGTTAAATAGAAGCAGTCGTTACAGCAATTTGTTGTAAGTTAACGTCACTAACTACTCGTAGTCAGATTTAAATGTCGTTCTCTATGTGTTGCGTATAACGTAAAAAAATATCGTGCACATACGAAAGGCTAACAGGAAGATATCAAATTAATCAGTCTAGACTGAAGTGTATTGTGTTTATAGTTCCATAGACACAATGTCAAACTCAAATCAATTCAAGTAATGTCTTATAACGGAACCGTAATAGTTTCATGTCTGTTTGTCCATCTGTCTGTCACTATGTCACAGTCGGTTTATTCCGTCATCTTTGTACCGCATTAGTTGAAATTGGGCACAAATGTAAATTGGTGACCCAAAATTAGAAACGAGAAGCAAAAAATTTAATTCTGGGTATTCTACTCAATTTTTTATTTACTAGCGGTAAATGGTGAAAGAATTATTGCAATAGGTGCAGTGGCTCAGGAGATTACTCTCCACATATAAATAAGCTTTCAAAATCCGATTTTACATTAATTTATTGAATGAAGGTTTTATTTTGTCTGAAATTACTAAGAAACTAAGTATTAACTGTTGCATGTCCGAGACTCAGCAGATTTTTTTACAACGACAAAAGAATCTACGGGTGTAAATGCTAGTTATAGTACTTTTTTCTGTCTTCATGGCATTGCGCCCCGATTAGCGCATATGCCAATGTCAATATTATTAAGTAGAATCAACATGAAGCACGTTCGAAGTAAATCCATTTTTCCTTCTTATCGTAAAACTCCTCCAGTAAAGTGATAGTAGGCTTTACTGAAGTTATAAAGGATTTCTTGGAAGAGCGCGAGAACTTCAGCTACACATGTTTAATTAGACCTACTCCATTCTTTTCACTTATATAGAACTTTAAAACACTATATACTATCACTTTTGTACTATAAAACTCCCAAAAATATAAAAAATAGAAAATCTAAATAAAATGACAACCTCACTTCTCCCATTTCCACCAAAAAGTCCCTACTTATAGGCAGTAATACCATGTAAAATTCCTACGCACAAAACAACTTCGAACTCTTAAAGTTTAAACGCATAAAGCATTACTAATACTAATAAATAAATATTTCAAACTATATAACATCAGATTAGCAATCTTCATTAAACTTTGGTAGTATAAGGAAATGTGATTAAAGTGACATAATAAAGGTAATGTATTTGTCCTCTTTTGTTACAACAACGATTACCGTTAATGTTTTTTACTATCTTCAGTAGATTTGTACAGAGTCAGGTAGTTACTAGCTACTTAATTATTGCTCCCCCGGCACAGCGCGATTAGGAGACCGCCAAGAATAATTACCGCAGGAGTTTTGGTCTGGTAAAAGCAACGCATAACCCAGTTCCTCCCCCAGGTGACTGGATATTTTTTTCGGCGTAACTAAAAGAAAAGGTATCGAGTGCTCAAAATTATTGCTAAGAAATTAAGCCACAAGTGTCATAGGTGTTACATAAATCGATCAACGTTATATTATAGTTTATCGGAGATACACAGAATTTTGGAAATTTGCTATTTCTAAATAAATTATTTTAGTCGACATAGTAAATATAGGAGAAATTGAATAATTCATGGTAAAAACTTGTAGGTAATAGATATTAAATGCACAAAGTGACAACAAAATTCGATGGCAACGTCAATGATATAGTGCAAATTGGATCCAATAGGGTAACGTCTATTTTCACAAATGAGGACGAGAAGGAAACGAATCGTTATACTCTAAAAGTCTAAACCATGCGGGTCCAGTGCGGTAGAGGTAGGAGACTCTTCCAAACATTCTGGCTTAACTAATATTATCATGTACATGAAACCAACGCTTAAGTCATAAATTACAGAAGAGCAGGGAAAGATATGATGTCGAAACCCGAGATCTTCATGGGATAATAAGATAAATGAAAACATAATGTGACATTTAATATGGATGCTCTACATGGATGCCAATAAATCACCCATCTTATTTCATCTCATCAATCAAAATACTCTACAAGGGCTATAAAAAGAGCATTAAGGTCAACTCAATGAAAAGGGCTCAGAGACGACTAGTCTAGTATAGGTACAATAAACAAGCGACTTGTGAATTGAAAGTACACAGTTCTACTTTCTCCTCAATACTCGGTACCATCTAGGGCGTAAATTTTATGCGCTTGCAAAATGCAGTCGACCTTTGGGCAACTAAATGAAACATCAAGTGTCGGTTCGTCGATGTAATCGTTCCAAGGAGGTGCAGTGATTGTAATATGTAATATGTAACTCATGTAATAACAATGGCTGACTACGAAAACGATAGTCAAAAAAGATAGCTGCTTTTGAGACGTATTCTGGCCGATTATGATGATGATTTTGATACTTCAAGAACAGTAGCGAAACATGTGTCGATGTTAATATTCGATATCGTTTTTCGCATCAGCTTAAAAATAAAACCTTTATCATTTTACTATTTTTTCACGGTATTACGTTGCATATTTAACGGGGCTAGACCAAGAGTGGAGCATCAAGCATCATGATTCTTCTTGTCTTCATAACCATCATAAATATCTCGAACGTTATACCTGTAATGTATCTAGTTGTCGTTGTTTTACATAACGTTCGATCCAATAAATCCTAATATTATTATGGATCTCGCTGTAGCTGTTTTCAAGAAAGCGATCAATTTGTACATGTAATACTTCTTCAGCTAGATTTCCCACAGTTTAGATGTTTTCGATCGACATGTGTTTTAAATCTCAACCACACATCCACATGAAACTCTAAGAGATCAGACTCGGTCGAATACCCAGGGCTGATTTTTATGATTCACCGAATGATCGAATATTATATGCTGTGTAGCTGAGCTAGTCTTATCTTAGGAATTTCCCGAAGACGCTTTGTTGACAATCAAAATGCGTGTCAATCAAGAAATTTGAAGCTATAGACGGAAGCTAGCTAAAAATTATATAAGAGTTGACCATACGATATGTTTTTTATATATGTTCGTTTAAGAAAGCCGGTACATATTATGTATAATATTATATACAAAAATTATTGCTTGTTTGTTATAGAATACAAGCCACCCGCCCCGGCTTCTCACCCGTGCGAAGCCGGGGCATATTATATGCCTACATTTTTTGCATCAGCTTGTTGCGTCGAGTATGAATTAGATTTAAATGTAACATATTACCACACTATTTGGCGTATTGTGGCGCGCGGGCGGGGGTAGCTGCAACAAGCGTCGTCGCGTCGCGTTGGTGGTGCGAAACCGCTTGAATTTATTTTCTCGCGCGTAGTTTTCAATTTACGATAACTCCTAAGATATTCATTGAAATTGTATGGTGTACAGGGCTATTATGTGTATGAAATGCTTAAAGTAGCTAATGTATTTAATTCGATAACAATTAATAGCGTATTCGTCTAAATAGCTTTTCCAAATACTACATTATGTGTGATAATTTTTTTAGTTAGAATGGGTATAGTAATCCTTAAAAGATAGACAGCCATCGCGGACTTTTTTGTAGACCTATAAAAGAGAAACAATCCCACCATACAGTTTTGTTGTCTCAAATGGATTAGGCAGCGGTTTCGATGAAAGCTCCCGACTGTTTGATTTTTTCCAACATCTTCAACAATCGTCGTCATATTTCAACAAATTTACACAAAACCTTAACGAATTATACACCTATACCTTCCTCAGGTATACCTTACTCTGTTGATAGATGAAAACCGCATGAAAATCCGTTCAGTAGTTTTTGAGATCATCGCGAACATACATACAGGCAGACAGACGCGGCGGGGGACACTGTTTTATAATATGTAGTAGTGATGTACGGATTCGATTATTTTACAAATCGATTATACTTATAACAATAATCGATCTGTAACCGGTAATTGATCGATTAAATTCGATTATAATTTATGAAGGGTTCTTTCTCATTTTTGTCGAAAATGGCAAAATATTTTTAAGAAACTACCTAAAACGATCTTCGTAAATAGTAATTCTCACTAAATAAAGGTATTGACGTTTTAGACAGTTCCAATATATAATAATGTACCAATATGTTATTGGACCATACTAATTAGTAATTACAAACAATTTAATGTTTATGAATAAAAAAAAAATCATAATGAGTAAGATGATACAAAAGTTAAAAATTACAATTATTAATTCTGACACATTTATACATTTTCAAGTAGTGCCCCATTCGAATTAAGAAATTTTACCTTCGAATAAAAATTCGTGGGTTAGTAGTAATAAAGTGAAGAGATTCATAGATAATAACAAGGGAATACCCTTTATACAATGACAGAGTTGCCATACTAAACCAGGACAATCAACAAAAGTAGAAGTTGGTAATGTGGTAGAATTTTTTCATAATCGATCATTCTAGATTATTCAAATTATAATCGATTGCAGTCGATTATTTTAATAATCGATTATTGATAATCGATTTCGCACATCATTAATATGTAGTGATATATATGCATAGACTTATAACTCTAATGGCCGATATCACCAGTCATCTAACACTTAGCGAACGCTAACGATGATTTTGTGGGTCAGGAAACGTTAGGAGCCCTTATGTAGTTAAAAGATCCCCTAAATTTTGAAATTCGATTTTCGAACCCATATATGTGACAGTTTTGTGTGTTAGTTTTTGAAAATATGGAGAATAATTTATATATTACATAGAAACTTACGAAGTAAAACAATAATATCTGTTGTCTTGCTAAACATTTGGAAACGAATAATCACTATGGAAACAATAAAACGTCACATAATTATATCTGACATTACTAGGGAGCCGTAAGACTGGTGAAAACGAATATTATCTAAGAACCGGTTTAGAAGTCCTTTTAATCTAGGGGTACATAGTTATGTGATAACTAGATTTGGTGAAATCGGACATAAACAGCCTATTACCGAACTACGAAGTGAGTCAACTAAAATATAGATGAGTTAGTGCTGTTTTCTAACGAAATGGTGGCCGATATCTGATTTTAAACGTGTCGTATGTATTCAGGATAATATCTGATTTGCCTCACCGTTGCTGCTGGTGCACAGCGTCTGGAGCTATATATAAAGTCTATGGATATAGGTACACAATATAATGATTTACAAGATGCCAATATTTTATGCAAAATATGTGACCGGTTATTTGCAGAACATATTTTATTATCTAATTCTCGATAACCCAAATCCATATACAATTCCGTTTTCCAAAATTACATAATGCGTGAAATACTAAAATTAAAAAAAAGCTATGTTAAGCTACAACTAGGGTTGCCAGCATTTCCTCGGCTGATTATAGTGTTTTTCAAAATAAGCTAGATAAAAAAATATAGTAAACTTGAAAAAACTGTTATAGTCATAGTCGACTTACTCGAGAACAATTTATTCAAAGGCACAAAAACTTCTGTGTGCTAAAAAAGTGTTCCATATTTGAATTTCGTGTAAGACGTATCGACACGAAGTTCAGTTATGGGACACTGAATGAATTGTTCCAGAGTAATTCGACTATGTACTTACATTGCTTATTCTTCTATTGCATGAAAATTTTTTCGTTAAATTTGATCAATTTCTGCTGTCTGGATTTGTTTCGTCCAATACCATGAAATAACGCCTACGTGAAACTGCGTCGTTCTGCATTAAGAAAAAGAAATTGTCAATTTTACTCATTTTTATGGACAGCTAACAGACCAAAAAATTTATAATGCCAAAATTGTTTTCACAAAAGGGACTGAATGGTTCCTAAGACGGTTGCCTTGTATCTTCTATGGATTCGGATGTCCCCATACACTGTACAGCATGAACATATACATATTTTATTAAATTTGACCAACTTTTGCTGTCCACATTTTTTCCTCCGATATAATGAAATAATGCTTACATGAAATTGAGTCGATCCGCATTAAAAAAAATTTCGTCAATTTTACTAATTTTTATGGATATCTCACGCTTGACCAAAAAATTGATAACGCCAAAATTTTCACAAAAAAAGACCAAATGGTTCCTAAGACGGTTTCCTTGTATCTCTTATGGATTCGGATTTTCCCATACTGTTCCAGTTAAAAAAACCACTGTAGTATAGTACGCAGACCCGAAATACAGTACTATATATATATTATAGTACGGTTGACAACCCTAGCTATAACATCGATCGTCTTTAAACAACAAATTTTTTAGTCTTGTATCTCTTTCTCAGCAAACTATGTAGACCTATGAATGAGAAAGATAAATAATGTGAAACCAGTTCGATTGCTTAACAGTTAGTTGAACGGATGAACGGAGTCCTACAATATTCATGCGATCTTGTCATAATATCGTGAACGGTATGTCACTACACGCTGCTGTAATGGAAATAACCTTCGCAATAATCTTGCCACTAAAGTTCTAACTTATTTTTTTATATTTATTTTCACTTGTCGGAATCATTTCTGAACTAATAGAATTACGAATTCAAGCTAGTCTTTTATCATTAGCAATCAAATTATTTAAGTACCTATATCACTATTGTTTAAAAGTAATAAGACTGAGAACGTAACTGTTTTGAGACGGTTTATAGTAATTCAAAATTACATTTTACTTTTGAATTTAAGGTAAGTGGAAAGTACATGCAATATTCTGTTCTCGCATTTTATTTAACATGCGAAAAAAAGCGTTTTTTGAACCCGAAAAGTTTATTCTTAAATATCTAATTATTTTGTTGATTTGCTAAGTTACATTCTATGGTCGCAAGTCGCAATCACACGATGATAAATACATGATACAAATTAAAGAAGAAATATTTCTTATCCAATAAAATATGTTTGATGCCATGAAAAGTGTTAAAACTGTAGTTATCATGTACGAAGTTCGTCGACCTACCAATAACTATGTCGGTACGTAAATTGGCTAACGGATGTTCGTGCTTATTGTCATTTCCATTGACCACCTTCGCTAACTTGCCTACACACTGTTAGAATTTTATTAGCAAACCGACTGGACAACAGGCCGTGGCGATTGTAACAGGCATCTAATTTATTTTCTTAACAGCTACACTCACGCATGTAATCTATACTTAGGGTGGATTGTACCAACTATTTAAACTTAATTTAAGGAACTGACATCTTGCTTGCACCAACCCTTTAATAGAAGGTGCAAGCGAGATGTCAGTTCCTTAAATCGAGTTTAAATATTTGGTGACTGACATCTTGCTTGCACCAACCCTTTAATAGAAGGTGCAAGCGAGATGTCAGTTCCTTAAATCGAGTTTAAATAGATGGTGCAAGCCACCCTTAATATTACAATGAGGTAAACTTTGTTTGTATGTAATGGATAAACTCAAAAACTACTCAACCGATTTCAAAAATTTTTTCACCTGTATAAAGTTACATTAGCAGCGAGTCACTTGGGCTGTATTTTATTTTCGAAAAAATTTCCACCCGTACGAAACCGGGCGAATAAAAACTATTTGGCACGGGTATGAAGGATCATCACTTGAGAACGGCTTGGCTGATTTTTCTTGTTGTGTTTGTAATTGCCAGGATATGGTTTGCATGAATGAAAATTTTGGGAAAATTCACCGGAGAAGTCGGAAATTTGAATGGTATTTTTGTATGAAAATCTTAATGAAAAAATTTGGTGTGTTGCAAACATTCAACATCCCACCCGGGTGAAGCCGGGGTGGTAATAGTCAAAGTCAAATCAATTTATTCAAGTAAACCCAATTACAAGGTATTTTGAGCGTCACATCTACTCTAGTTCGGTTCAAATAAAAAACCTGGACACTGAGAAGAACCGACAAGAAACTCAGTCAAGTATCATTTTTTCAACTTCATTTTACAAAAGGTTTATTAATTTATAAAGGTTTATTAAAGGATAATAGAGAAACAATCAACATATGCCTAACGTAAGCCCGGCTGTAAATACAACACCCATTTACCTAACATACGCCGATCGGCTGCCATTTCAGTAGAAACAGCGCACCAACAATGACGGCGGCTTATTTTGGGTAATTCACTATTAAAAGTGAAACGGAGTGTATCCTTTTCACTTTTTGTATCTTGGAAGGAAAATCAGAATAATTGTAGTGTCACATGCATCTTTCCATCTGTAACAATTTATTTTCTCAGAAAGCATACGATGTTACATCTTATTACGAAACCTATTGAGTGTCTCAACTATTTCTACCAATTCAACTGACTCGACTGTACCTCCTAAACTACTGGATCTAATCTAAAATTAGGTATTATAACGCATACTTTAAAGGTTACATAAAAACATAGATAACAAAAATTCTAAGTCTTATGGATCTTATGATTAATATTGTTAACAATAATATGAGGTGTCGTGAGCTCGTCTTCGTAAGGTCGATACACACATGGACATCTTCAGTTCTTCGTTAGCCACATTTAAAAATACACTTTTTCATTATTTACAGTCGTTGAGTAATTGAGAGTTCTGTACAAATTTCTCCTTCCTTTTTTATTGTATCCAATAATTTAGAGAAACTGTACATATTCTGAAATATATTCTTCATCTTGCGGACAAAATAAGCAATGAAGAGATATAAAGTATGACAGGCTTGCACGACAGTATTGTTGTAAAAATGAAGAAAGGAATGCTAAGATGGTTCGGGCACATAGAAAGAATGAGTGATGAAAGACTGACGAAGAAAATCTACAGAGCGAAAGTGAGTGGTAAAAGAAGCCAAGGAATACCAATGCAGACTTATGAAGATCAAATAGCCAGAGTGTTAGCCGACGGAAATGTCAAAAGCACTCGCATACTTAGGCGAAAATGTGTGAGGACAATGATGAGATATGAGGAACCGAAAGAAGTATGTAAGGATCGCGACGCTTGGCGCTCTGTCCTATCTTACTACCCCGTTGGGAATACAGTGTGAAGATATGTATATATATTCTTCATGTTCTATTTCTCGATTTCTTTTTCCAACTAAACGCATGTTGTGCTTGTCTATTATTAGATATATACTACGTTTAGTTATAAGTACATGTAAAAGTTGTTATTTCTTGTGTAAAATCTGTTGGCAACCCTGTATTAAATAAATATTTAATACAATATTTAATAATTAATTTTAAAGCTTTATACTACAAACGCAGATGCTGTTTTATTTGTACCTCATTACCATCACCTGTGCTACCAAAACCTGAGCACGTGTGCAATGAAACCTCGCGGCAGATGGTAACATCCGATAAATAATAATTCTTCCGTTTCGACGGTAACAGCTGCAAAATTCGAATATATGTGAAGTCCGATAATATAGTTTGACGGTTCGCGGTAGAGATAGGTCTTTGCCTTTTTAAGCGGCAAAGAACCGCGAACAATTTTTGAAAAAAAAAACAAGTATTTTTTTGTAACATTATTAACGTACATGAATCATGAAGAACGAACATTCAACGATTTGTGGTCGTTTCGTTGAAGGAATAGGTTACGTTTGGTTTTCTTTGTCCCACTATTCTGACATATTTATTTTTGAGGATAATTTACTTAGATTCATTTAATTGGGTTATACGATTCGTTGATATTTCGTATAAAACAAGTTGAATTCATCAACTGTGTTTTTATAGAATAACCTATAATGAACAATCGTTGATTAAATATTTCGTTGAATCAACGCCCACCTTTAGTTAGAGTTGCCAGATTGGTGAAATTTGATTGGATTCTCCCAACAATGATATCACGATTCTCGACAAAATAATAAATCTTCCGACGATAATTATTATTTATTAGGCACGTTAAGTTTCAAGAAAAGTTTTCGAGATAATTCGAGCCGCGGACGACAGTAGTTCAGGGATATCAATTTTTCTAAGAGATTACAAAACAAATGAAAATGATATTTGGTAAACTGATTCTTTATTTCATTGACTTCATTTTGCCCGTTGCACACTGGCAAAATGCACGTTTTGCCAGTGTGCCACTTAATATACGATTGGTTAACTTTTGCAACATAAAAAAAATATGAAAGAAACCCCTTTTAAATCAGAGATTTACATTTTTCGGACTATCGGAACCGATTTGTGCTTTACAATTTTGTGTGTAGATTAATCTAAACACAGTATTCAAAATATCAGTTGCATTTTTAAAAATTAATTATAGTTTTTAATATAATCGAAAATAACTGTTTTTTCGTGTATTTCGTAAGCTAGTGGGCGCACGTTTGTATGGCGCAGAAGGTCTATTTTAGATTAAATTATTGTTTATCAATGCGTCGCCTTAATGCTGTATTCAGGATATTGGAACATGTGCCTAAAGACAAATATAACTGGGTAAAAAGATCTGGACAAATCAAATGCCAAATAAATTTACAGTTACAAAATAATTACAACAAAATTTTTAGTACAAATACATAATGACATTCGGTTGTGGAAAATAAAATATTAAGATCTACGTTGATTGATCTCTCAATTTTCAATTGCGCATGAAGAATGATTTTGTGTCTTTATTTATGGTGAAAGTTAAGTTGTTGCTTCAAAATAAAAGTATAGTTTTCATTCAAAATCATAGATCGCTTGCTCATTTGCCTCTTCCCAAAAAAAAAAATTCTTCTGACATCCTTAAAATGTCTAAAATTGTATTTAGATATTACCGTTTTTCTATGTGGCATCCCTACCACATTATTGAGTAGCTGAGTATTAATTAATGAGTATTAATGCTACCAGCATGTGTAAGTGACACCGAAGAGTACTGCTACGGAAGAACACGAAGGAAACGTGGTGCCATTATAGCATTGTGACAAATTGGTACTTCCTCTGCCCTAGTCTCAGAAGAAACAAAGAATTAATGAGAGCCGACTCTGTTTACTGCAGAATGTAAAAATAAAAAGAATTGTGGCACAACATTTTCAATAATAATTTTGATGAATATTGATATTAATGTATCCTAGATACTTTTTTATTTAAACGCATATCGTCAGTTTTGAAATTTGTAAAAATATTTCAGTGATTTTGAAAATACAGCCTGTATATACTAATTTTTATTTCTTGTGTTATTCCCTATTTTTTACTTTATTTATCTGACGTTAATTTATTGATTTTGATGAGCACTCATAGTAACTTATTACAGAACAATAGCCAAAAATCAAATGAATATCTTCCACTTATGTTTCCGATCGAGGATATTTAAAAAAACCGTTGAAAAATGTGTTGGGTACATATGTATTTCATCGTAATAAGAATAAAAAAAAAAAAGAAATCGAAAAGCCGTGACAAACGAATACTATAAATTTGAGTTCAAGACTCCTGAAAATAAAAAGAACTACCTACAACTTATCTGTACGTCTATATCTACATATAAATAATATTGAAGTGTCTGTCTGTGATTACGAAATAAAACCTTTTCTTAAATTTACATGGTTATTTGCGCGTAAAGAAGACCGAAACAAGTTTTTTTTAATTTTGCCTGTTTGCTTCTTGGCCGGCCTAATCTCCGAAATGGCTGAACCGATTTTTAAGGCATTTTCATTGGTAGGTAGAAGAGAGTTTTCAGAGAGTAATCTCTCTAGCCTAATTTTTATACCGGAAAAATTGCGTGTAAAATTGCAAGACAGCTGCTAGTTTAAAAATATAGGTACCTACGTAAGTTGAGGTTGCATGTTTATGTTCAATATGGCATCATTTTATTCTGTAGTCTTATATGATCTCAGAAGGCACCTATCTGTTATATTGCAGCTATATAATACAAATGAAATATCAAAAACTCACAAGAATATTCTATACATTTCACAAAACTAAAATATTTTGGACAATATAAAAGAAATCTCCAAAACACTGATGACAGAACAAAATAAAAAATGCAAAATCACTGATGCTTGAAATTGAACTCGAAAGAAAACGAAAAGGAAGTCACTATTCTATTTCCATTAGTGATGGCTAATATTTATGTTATTTAGACCAACTCGGAGTTGCAGAGTATTTATTGTCTGTATAGAAACGAGATCTGCTATGAATGAAACTAAAGGTGTTTTGTATGAGTCACACGAACGTGAGATTCCAATGTACAGATCGTATTGTAAATTATTCCACGAAGTTTGCAATGTGTCATCAGTTTACTCTTTCTTACTTTAGACACCGATATTACTCGTAATATCACTTTATAATCATTATATTTGATTATTAAGTTTCTTAAGATATCATAACATTTCAAATTAATCGTGATAATGACTGACAACATGACAGTAAAAAATTCTAATGTCTTTTTTTGTTTTAATAAATCATATAATAACTCGTACTAATATGGGCCATACTAATATCAATTATTTAAAACATATTATGGCGTAATCTCTCTAAAAGTAATAATAAAGTATGGTAATAGTACGGATCAAATGGAAAAGGACTGGAAGAGGTCATTTTCAAACATTCTCTTTTTTACCCTATACGAATGCCTGTTATATGTCCTTGACGATTTAAAAGATATAATATGATTTATTTGGTTTGAGCACTAAAAAGTTAGGATGACCTGCCTCTGTCACTGTGCAATTTGATTCTTATTTTCAGGGACAGTTACAGGTAGAATAGAAGACTATTTTTATACTTTGTTAGTGTAGTATGGTTACCGTGTCTACTTTACACTAGTGATTCAACGAGTAAAAGTTTTGGTCTTGTTCGTAAAGTGTTTGACTTTTGGACTTTTCTTTAGGCGAAAAGGCAAGATCAAGACTGATTTTACTAATCACTACCTGGTCTTGGTCTTGCTCAGTCAAAAGTTTGCTTAAAAGAAGACCAAGAATTTTTCTCATCACTGCTTTTCAATTAATCAACCAATAGCTTAGGAAATGAACTTTTATAAAAATGATTTGAAATCTGGCATTGTAGTAGTGTGGTAACATCCATATTATTTCACAATTCTTTGATGCTTTTAATACTCTTTACTAGTCTTATTGTCACAAAATGGGTAAGATTGCATAGAAATATATATAATTAACATACATACATATCTTCACGCCGTATCCCTAACGGGCTAGTCAGAGAGGACGGAACGCCAAGCGTCGCGGTCCTTACATCTTTCGTTTCCTCAAATCTCATCATTCTCCTCACACATTTTGGCCTAGGTATGCGAGTGCTTTTAACATTTCCGTCGGCTAAACTCTAGGTATTTGATCTTCATAAGTCGGCCTTGGTCTTCCTTGGCTTCCTTTACCACTCACTTTCACTCATAATTAACTATAACTGAAAATAAAAAAAATTAAAGTTCTACAATAATATACACAACAGTAAGTGGTAACATGATACGACACACATCTGCCTTTTTCTCTTCCTCATCCATCAACATCACACGTGTTTGTGCAGTTTTGTGGTTTATTTTTTTGGTCTAAAACCATCGTTATTTGGAACTCCTCACGCGTTGTCTTTTAATATGTTAGCGGTTGCGTTCAACGTGTCATAAACTAGATATGTCACTCAAAATCTCTTTTGGGTTTATACTGAAAAACTGAACTAACGTTTCTTAATTTCTATGGCAATTTAAAAATTAATGTGTGTTGAACGAAATAACACTTTTATTCACCTAAATATACCTATAAACTGCCGATTGGTATACTTTTCTTACAAAATTAAAAAATAATACATTGGTAAACGAAAGGTAGCCTATTTCTATAATAAAAAATATCCTTTTACGAATCGAGGCAACCTATTTTCGTCAAAGAGGTTACCTCGTTTCGTAAAAGAATATTTTTTCTAAAGGTACTTCTATTTACATAAGATATTCTATTTAACTCTAAATATACTTTTGAAAATACATACGTATAATATTATGTACATTGGGGACGCAGAGTAGCTAAGAGCATCTAAAATTTATCTAAACTCTATTACGTATTTAACAAAAACTTACAAACAAAATTAAATAGGTAACTGTAATTTCTAGACAAAACCGGAGGCGCGA
This sequence comes from Zeuzera pyrina, assembly GCA_907165235.1. Lineage (NCBI taxonomy): Eukaryota > Metazoa > Arthropoda > Insecta > Lepidoptera > Cossidae > Zeuzera > Zeuzera pyrina. The sequence continues at coordinate 4,229,578 of OU015639.1, forward strand.
AACTTTTCCTCCTTTTTAGCCTTCGAATCAGGCAAAAACTTTTACAGCATTTTGAAAAATTTCTAGTGGAGCTTCAGTGTTTTAACTCATATTTTTATTTACATTCTTTAATAACAAAAATATTGCTATAAAACACATAAATGGTTTCGGTTCTGTAAATGAACAGATGAACATACACACATAATGTATTACATACATATATTATAGGCTGTTACAATCATATGCCCTGCTTTCCGCTTCAACGTAGTCGGATAATAATAATCTGTCCATCTCAAGATAAAAAACGTCCTTGCTTCCATGCTGACCTGAGAGAGTGAAAAGAAAAGATAGAATATTTTATTTAGTTACATAGTTAACCAAGCAGTTTTGTATAGTAGGCCAGGAAACAGGATTTTTTTAAAGTAAAGGCAATATTATAACTAGCAACCTCTCACCATTTCAAAAATAAAGTCTATTAAATGATAGATAAATTGTGTTTGTTTGTCATCAATCAATTATGACGGTGTTATAACGATATTTTTGAAGTTATAAAAACAAGTATTTAAGCTCGATAAGTAGTTCAGTTGTCTATTGCAGTTTTTGCTATGCAGTTGGCAACACGACATGCTCAGACGCAGTACGCTGTTTTAAATTTAGAACGCGAGGTAAGGTTTACATTCTGACAACTTAGCAGTTTTAAATATACACTGATCCTGTGTTGGATGAATCCTTTATGATTTTAAATGACATTACAAAATAAATATTTAATAAGTCAAAGTATTTTATGACTTCGTGGTTGCATTCACGATATAGTCATTTCATAATACTATGTTTGATATTTTGTAGAATTACATTCATGTAATAGAAGAAAACATGTCGAAGAAGTCACATGGACATCATTGATTCACGAAGGAAGATAACGGCATGAGATTGAGCGGAAAGCTCTCAATGTGATACAGTGACACCAAGCCTGGTCAAAATAACCCGAAGTAAGAATAACGATATAATTTATCTAACTTTCGCTACAGTCTATTCTATAGCATCATTCTATCTCTTTTTCTGTTGGCATATAATACACAACATACTGGTGTCACCGTGTGTACTGTTTGTGATAGTACCCTTATGTGAGTACCTTTTCCTTTGGTAGCGAAGGAGAAGCCTGAACACAGCACCCTGAGAATGAGATTGGGTTAATTGGGTTATAACCCACTAAAACAACGTGGATTATTTAATTTTTGCAGGTTCCTCTTAGTGTGGACTGCAGATTTTCTCGAAAGGTTAGATTGGCCTTGATTGTGGTTCCAATTAACGTAGGCTATACTTTAAAATGAGTGACGACGAAATGTATACAATTAGTATAGTTTTCGTTTTCGTACGGAAAACTTCTAAACTAAACTTCTTAACGGAAAAGTACGGAAAAAAAAAGAATGAGTAGTAATCTCATAATCCGAATGCACAAGAGAACGAGGGTAAAATTATAATAAGTTTTTTTTTATATATTAGTTATATTATATACAAAATAACGAGGTATAAAAACACAACACAAGGGAACATGGGTAAAATTACAATATGTTTTTTATGCATTATAAATAAAAGAACGCATATTATACGCATGCAAAAACAGATCTATTGATATATTATTACCAACCATTGGGATATCAATGACAAAACAATTTACGACGTCAATAAATCTACTTGATTTAAAATTGCCCTAATTTAAACTCATGTAAGCAAGGTCAAAATACGATAATAATCATAACGACAGTCTACCGTTCACTGGTACTAATATTGGTTAAGGACAGTGTAATTTCCGACCCTATCGGATCAGATCCTAATACATTAGAAAATATGTATAGAGGCAATCGTCCTAAAACTAAGTTTTACACTATTTTTTAATCTTTTTGAGATATACATTATACACATAAATACAACAAGCATACAACTCATTTTACTTCTAAGAAGTAAGTTGTACAATTTCGGAAACCCTACCGTAGGTCAATGACCGTACCTAAATATGTCCTACAGCTTTTTCGTGAATTATGTGCCAACAGACAAAAATTTTCTTTCTCTCTCTCGTGTCACATTTTGTTATATTACGTATAGTAAAAAATATTAAAAAACAGTGAATTATGAAATTTCAGACCAGCTTACTTTAAAAATAAACATCGTAAGAAATTTCAAAAAAGCACGGTAAAATATCAGCTTCGCTTCACACGCTATTATAATTCGTTCTAACCGCTCGCGGTCACGAGTTAACGGATTTTTTGTTGAGCTAACCGTTTTTTCTTGGTCTATATCCGTCTAATCGAACGTTATGTTTTTCAATCTCGCAACGACATTTGACCAATGCTAAATACTTTGTATACATAATATATTACGCTTCTTGTACATTAAACGAGTTTACAGATAAAAATATAATAATATTATCTAATATTATACTTGCTGGACCTGTGATAGTTTAAAGAAGAAGCAATAATAATAAATCTCCAAGCAAAAACCGGTAGTGTAACTCTAAACTAAGATTATTTAGTATCTCAGAAGTATATTTTGTAGCAATGTTCCGCCCAGTTTCAAACTTCATCGCGTTTTACTTCTCAATGAAGCATCCTTTGGAAATTTCAGAGGTCAGACGTCCTTGTAATATGTCGTTTATATTAAAGAACTAGTAGTTTCCGTAGTTTCCCCCGAATTTAATTTGGTATTTTTTCGATATAAACAATAGTCTAGATTACTTTCTGAAAATCAATGAAACTCCCGTTAAAAACAGTACACTCGTTTCGAAGATTAGTCTGGACAAAGCGAGTAAACAAAAGTTTAAAAGAAGCGTGTTTGGCTTTTGTTTAGGTGAAAATAACCATTGAAGCTAGAAAGCAAGAAGCAGGAAGAAGAAGCAAGAAAAGCCTTTATTTCCCAATCGCAGACAGACACTTCAATTTCATTTAATATATCTAGGTATATTATATAGATGCATATGTTATGGATGTATAAATTCAAAATTATTTAGTTTGTGACTGCTGGGTGTCGATTATACGCATTTGCGAAATAGTAAACAGGTAATAATACGACATTGACATAGCCAGCACGTAGACGCCATGAGATGACTCATGAGTGAATGAAAACGAAAACCTGCTTTTTCGTTAGATAATGTCCGGAATGTCATCTACATACATACATATAGTGCTACACCCAAACTACACATTAGCAGATGACTACCAGTTGTGGTTCTTCTGATAGCGGAATAAAGAAAAGCTTTCAACGAATATATTACGAGACAAAATATAGAGGCTTCCTATTGCGACAAGTTAATAGAGAATTCGCGATTAACAACGACAAATTATACTCAAAAGGCAAAAGCTGGCATTAATGGCAGTTTTACAATACAAATGAACAAGTTCTTACCGCGATATTAATATATTTGAATTGCCAGTAGTAATAGTGTAAAATGATATTACGAACCAGAAAGATGGTAGAGTGAAATGTTTGCTCTCAAATATCCACCCGCAGTTTTGTCTGTTAACCCGTGATCATGGTGCTTGCAATGGCATTGAAATATAGGGAAACTCGAATAATTATTTTTAAATATTTATTTTTATAATCGAAAGTAGGATTTAGTTTTTTAAATAGACAGGAAACGATTATCATAACTTCTATTATCAATTTACATAATTCCTTTTACTAGAAATCACTAAAAATAAAACACACAAGAACTCTAAGTCAAAAAACAGAAAACAATCACGAATTAGCAATCGAGAGCTGATGTTCTTCGTTCGGTGTCTGGAGCAAAAGTGAGATGCTCTCGCGTCGACCACCAATAGCGGCACCTCGCTTTCCGGGTGAACATCCATATGACATCCTGTCAATCCTTCATTGATTCCTTATCCCTTTTAGTGCTTATATTTAATATGGATCGACACAACATATGAAGCAAATTCGCTTTAAAAATCGCTATGTTACCCGCTTGTAGTGAGCCCCTAACTCTTCTAGTGTGGGTGTGTGTTTACACTTACCGCAAGTGTCTGTTGTTTAGAACATTAGAGGTGGAACACATTAGCGGTTAATTACCTCTACGCAAAATTACGCACATTTTGCAAGCTCATTCTAGCCTTGACTCGAGTACGAGACTGAAAGTTAAAATTTTTATGATATCACAGATTTTACGTATGTATTTTCTCGAATAACGAGTAATTTTTAGTTTAAAATTCTTTGTATCTATACCACTTTTAACATGAGATTGGTGTATTAAGTCCATGGTGATTACGATTTCCATAACTCATGGTAGAGGCACTGATTGAAAGACCAGCTATAGCAAGACTTATCGCATACAGCCCTGTTGCCAAGTCAGAGTATAGGCTACGGTCTTTCCTGCCCTTTGTAAGAGACAACCGTAGTAGAATCTGGGGTCGCGCCGATCAAAGTCTTCGTCGTCCGTGTAAGCGACCCTAAGCGGAGGAGGACGACGGAATGTGTTGTTCGCGCTGTCGCAGCACTGCGTGGTTGTCGGTGGGCCGTCTTCGCCGTGCAGCGTGAGATGAGCTCCGATGCATTTCATAGGACATATAGGAGCTCCTCGAGAACTCGCCGAGGATGACCACCACAAAGTTCTTGTAGGTATGCCCCACATAGGCCAGTCTCATCCCCAGGCGGCGGCATGTGTTTAAGTTTCTATTGTATTATAAAAAAATCGTATAAAACTGTAGCCCATCCATTTCTGGACCCAAAATAAATGGTCAACGTCTTTTTCATCAAGATCTAACCTGACATAACTCGTCACGTATACATATATGGATGTATTATTTAAAAGAGAAATACCCCTAAACCAGCTCTCAAATTTAATATTCGTAGATAATAAAACGCAAAATAGTGTTAAGTGTTCCCTTACTTTTCTAGGGGCTTCCTAAATCGTAAGGACGTCGGTGAAATAAGGTATTTAGTCGTAAAAGATAAAAACTATTGTAATTACATCGAGTATATCAACACTTTATTGTTTATGATGGTGATGATGAGAAATACTGCAATAAAAACGATTATTGCACATTTTACGATCAATAGACAAAGCATGATTCACAATATCGTTCGTTTTCGAACTGCTGCCGATCTAAGTCTATTTCAGTTTGAAAAATCGAATTATCGTATAATTTACATCTGTGCATTTCAAGTATCAATTATGTAATACAAGTTACTGTTATTATATTTTGTAGTAAAAGGATATGTATTTAAGTTAAAAATTATCTAAATATTAAAAATACTTCTGTTATAATTTGTACTTTATTAAGTATTTCATGTCTGAAAAAGTTTGCAACAATGGTTAATGCTGAAAGTTATGATATCTAATATATAAAATTCTCGTGTCACAGTTTTAGTTACCATACTCCTCCGAAACGGATTGACCGATTTTGATGAAATTTCATATGTATATTCGGTAGGTCTGCGAATAGGTTGTTATCTATTTTTTATACTCTTAAGTGATAAGGGTGGTCCACCACAAACATTTTTTTTTTTGCACAAATTTTTTTATTTTAAAAATTTTATGATTCGGCATTGAAAAATATGTATTTTGCATTATACCCTATATTTTTTATTTTCAACCCTATATTTATATTATTTAATATCGGAGTATTTTTATTTGAGAGTTTAAACAACGCTAGCCAGTAATCGTAAGTTATTTACGATTCAATCAATACTTCGATGTTTTAAAATGGCAAAGCACTCTTGCTCCGATAAAATGTTCTTCACAAAAAACTATGAAAGTATTTCACTATAGGTACGGCCGTACGGCGCTAGTAACAGTCCTGGGGGCCTAGACAAGCGGCTCAATGGTCGTAAACGCTAGTAGAATAAAATGACAAATACCACCTGATCTGACGTAACGAATTTAAAATTGGAAGTCAAACGTTATTAACTTTCTATTAAATGAAATGTAAAGTAATAGCAATAACGCCAGCAAGCGTGTCGATCGAAACGTTTGCCACTTGGCTATGCGCTCAGCAACGACACAGTACAAGTAAGCATACAGTATTCTATCTTCATACAAACGCTCCCAAACGACGCGCTCGAAATCTCGGCATTTCTCGCCATACAACAGTCGCGAGTGCGCCGCGGTTGTCGTCGCACGTTGTGAGACGCTCCCGCGCATTTTAAATATTACGTCAATCAAGTTTACGAGCATAATGTTCAGTGTATGGATGTTTGAATACATCTATATCGAAACCGGAAATATTTCTCTGTTGCTAATTTGTAGGAAATATATTATCATAATGATCTAGTTACTTTGTTGCTGATTTTTTATTATACTGCACACAAAATGCATTTTTTTTGTCCATTTCCACCATACTAACTCACAAACTTTTGAAACTAGATATAAAATACTAGTAAAATTATATAAATAAAAACGTATTAAATTTGCAATAATATAAAATGAAAAGATAATGTGACAATTTAATATAGTACCTATTATCAAATACGTAACCCAAGAAAAACATTCAGTCCAAGTCAGTAGCCCTATTGCGTGTTTACGTACCAAACGACCGTAGGTAATTATCTCTAGGACACTGCCGAGATAGAATACTGTATGCTTACTTGTGCAACGATACGATACGCTGCGAGAAATATTCGAGTGAAGCGTAAAGCGATATGTGGACAGAGCAAAGGATTCGCACACAAATCATTTCTGTAAGACCAATGACCCTATATTTCGGTAACAATGTAATGTTCCATCACTGAACATAAAAACAATTGCCGGGCACTGGCGTCGAGCCAATATTCTAGGAGTGTTTCACAAGTCTTCATGCGAATACGCCAACTTCCGGACTACTTTATTTCAGTGCTCCAAAGAATCTTACTCTTACGGTGACGTGTTAAACGTGTGGAATATTTCAATACCTTTTGAATATTTTTACGTGTCTTTATGTATTTACCAACTCATTAACTGCTAATTCTCGAAACAGATGTTACCTATAAAATATTATTTTATTGGAACCGACAAACTATTGTTGTAATTTGTAAATAATACCTCATACACTTAGTTACACATACTTAATTTATTGTTATTGTAAAATATTTTGTACAGAAATAAAATCAACTTTACTTAATCGAATCCAACCCTTTTTCTTAGTCTTTGCCCACCCTCTCAGCTCGTTCATTGCCTGGGAATACCTGGCCTTAAAGAGTTAAGTAAACTAGGAATTTAGCCTAATAGTGACCTAATAATATAAACATTCCCAACAGCAAAACATTAAATAGGTAGTTAACGGGTAATCGTCACAAGCCTACTAATTAATCGTCTGATAACGAATTCGGGATCGCGTTCCCAATCAGCGAATTACATTCAATACGGGCGTTGAATTACTCTCATCCCATACTAAATCTTATTGGCCACCCCATAACTCATGGACCTAAGTAATTTACGTGCGAAAAACAGTTTCAGCTTTTTAGTTCAGCCATTCGATATCAATTACTTAATGGTTGGCATACACTCCCTGTTTTTAGGTCTTTCCAGCATAAATTTTGCGAATAGGTTGGGCTCTTGTTGGACTGTTATATTATTACAGTAACTAGGTAATATTTATACTGTACACAAGTTACAATTGTGTACATATCTTCACGCTGTATCTCTAACGGGGTAGTCTGAGAGGACTGAGCGACGGACTGAGGACATACATCTTTCGCTTCCTCAAATCTCATCATTCTCTTCAAAGTCCTCCTCAAACAATTGTTTCACATTTAAATAATGAATAATACTTCAGTATAGAGCTGTAAGAGTATAATGCAAACCTTGAGATGTTCAGTATCAACAACATTACAAATAAAACTCAAGTTTTGCTTTGTTTTTTAAAAGAACTAAAAAGGAGTCGCTGTTGCGCCTTCTATACCAGAGTAGTCAAAAAACAACCCCGTTGTTGTACCTATATTTACTTATTTATTAATAAAAAAATGTGTAAAAAAATATGATTTAAAATTAATCGTATTCTACCAATATTACTGAAGTCGGTGCAAATCCTACCAAATTAATAAGACTGTTGTTGCACATTGATTTGGCACCGACTTCATTTATTGGCACCGACTTCAATAACTCAAATTTAATTATATGGGTATGTGTACCGTATTTATAAAGTTATTTTAATTGTACTTGAGTTTAGATTAGTAAAGGATAATTATTTTGTACTTTTCAGTGTTTCTTTTTTTTGAAGGCGGTTTAAATTTTTTTTTATTTTGTTTTATTTCTCCCTTTGGAGTGATCTTGACCTAAATAAATATCTAGGGCAGGTCTGCAATTAATTTCTTTCTAATTCTGGAGCGCAATGATATACAAGAGAATCATCAATATAAATAAAGGTTATAACCAGGTGGCGTTATTTGGTGTATCTTCGAAGTCCAAGCTCCAATACCGGTGAAATTTCACCGGAGAGGTGGTCCACCTCTGAAATATGACGAACTCGAAATCGATTCATATTTGGCGGAGTAATCGCGTAACAAACATACAAAAAACATACAGGCGAATTGAGAATCTCTTCCTTTTTTGAAGTCGGTTAATAAAAGTGCAGTTTTTTTATAGTGTAATGGAAAATAAGTAATTTAGTAATTTTAACCTATGAATAGTTTAGGGTTGAACCGATTAAAAATTTCTTCTCGCTATTGGCCAACGAATTCGTTGCTATTGGCCCTAACGGCCTTGACAGCTTCACCGGACGCGTGGGGAGAGCCCTGAGGGCGCTCAGTAGGCAAGGCCAACTTCGAAACTAGCACACACAGTAGTCTAAATAACTAGTAGAGATGTCCCCTCTTAGGCGACAATATTGAGCAGTTTATGCAGGACATAATTGTGTATTATTGATTGAAATGAAAGATTAAACGATTGTATGAGTATTTCGATATTTTACATTTTAGATATTTTTAGTTTTCATTATAATTATGCCGCATTTATAATTTTATTGTTTGTGTTTTAAAGACTGTGTAATTTTTTCGAATTTCACTTCTTATCACATTAAACAGCATATACAATGAATTAACTATCGATAAATCTCCGAATTCGTTGATCGACAAGTATCGAGATCGAGAATGAATGAATCAATGAACGATACGTTCATTCGAATGTGATTACAATCATCAATACTTTGAAATTATTGCAATAATAATAATAACGCGCCAGACAATACACACCAATGATCTGATCTCAAACTATGATATTCCCTGTGCTATGAGAACCAGAGGACGACTACTGGGGGCGTCTCCCAGTACACCCAGACCCGAGACAATCTAGAAAAGTTCGTTTCCTAAATTGACCCGACCGAGAATCGAACCTGGAACCTTCCGCGCTTGGGTGCTCTAAACCACTGCGCCATCGAGGTCGTCATGCAATCAAATAATCAAATCAATCACGACCGACACAGTTCTACCGACCGACCGTTTGGGCTAGTACCCTTACTCCCGCAGCCCATTGTGTGGTACTCATTAGCCATAGTACTATCCTTATGTTTAGTTTGGGATCACAATTGGTGTGATGCTCTGGAGTAGGGTTTCCCAACCTTTTCTGCGTCGAGCTTCGCCGAATTATGAATTACATTTTCGTGACTCCCGTTTAATTTTTTTACATACAAATTAAATGCAATTTGTTACAATATATAATATGTATACATGAGGTCCAAAAAAAAATGCACATCATTTAACGAGATATTTCTTGATGTGCTGCATCGAGCTGGAATCAATGATCTAATGAGTGAATTAGTGACTTGCTAATAATGAATGAATGAGTGACTGACCGACTTTGTGAATGAAATTTACGACTTAAATGAATTTTTCTTTCGAAGATGCAAACGCATTGGACCCCCCTACTAACTCTTTACGCCCCTTGAGGGAGCCACGCCCCACTGGTTGGGAAGTCCTGGTCTGGAGTAATAAAAAAAATAACACTAGGAATATACAATTAATCTTTTATTAGAATGTTTCGAAAGATCTTTTTTTTTTTTTTTTTTTGTTTATTCAGGTAATCAACAGCCATTTCATTAATAATAATATACAGAAGCAAGTAATTTCTTATTGTAGTTTATTAATTTATTATACATACCCTATTTGCAACATAAATTCTACTGTTACTGCGAATATTTCACAGCGTACAATCCAATAGCGGTTTCTATCAGATAGATCTATTTAGGCTGTTGCACTGTTTGTCAGATAACAATATCCACGTCACCATTCTCTCTTTAGTCACAGTGTTACTTGTACTGTGCTTTAGTAGGCTGCACGTGCGTCACACAATAAGTCAAGTCATACTCGATAGTTTTGTGCAAATCGCCTGCATTGCTTAGCCTTATTACTCGTATATTTATCTCTGTACCTACACATAATTAAACTGTAATTTCTTTTTATATCGCGGGGAAGTTGAACGAGCAAACAGTTCTCCTTTTGATAATGAATTAAGCCGAATGGATCGCAATTTGGAAAGCAATTCAGATTGCAAATGCTTTGGCATACTAATAAGTTAAATTTCAAACACAATACTTATACTGTAGTACAACACACAATAGATAGTGGTCAATTAATTGGATAGAGTATCTGCTGTTGCTAAATAATTTTAAAATGTTGCCAATAAATAATTATTGACAGATTGATTAAATGAGTTTCGAGCACTTAATTTTGTGTGATTTGTGAGCTGAGTTGTAAGCGGTTTTGCAAGTCAAGGGAAAAGCGTTTATTCTGTATTTATAGTCGAATTTCGACCACTGGGCAACCACTAATCGTAATTACTCTAGTAACGAACGATGCGATGCACCTTAGTAAGAATCACGATTATTAAATTAAAAATTATAAAATCTGACGTGATTTCAAAACAAAGTAAAACACGCAGAGCATACGCAAATAATAAACATATACATATATATACAAGATTTGATTATTAAGTAGTTCTAAAATGTAGTACATAATTAAGTAATAAAATATGATTTACTGAGACTGTACTATATATGTCTAAAGTATAGACCAATAAAATCAAAATTAAGTGGAGAAATAAAAAGAAATTGGTAAATTAGTACCCAAAAATACTATAACAATAAAAGCACAATTACTGTACTCATTAAACTTTCAATAACTTTATTGTTGTGAATAGTGATGAATTCTTATCATTTTACGAATCAAATAACACCGATGCGATGCTAGTTAGCTGACCGGGTGTGATGTCCTGAGGATGCTTCCTTACGAGGCGAAAAACTAGTCGATTACAGAGTTTAGAATTTTGGACGGAGGGCAGTTAAAAATTAATAAGAATTCATCACATGTGCATGATTTGATTATTAAATAATGCCAAAGAGTATGTAAATATAAGTAGGTAATCCAAATATGATAATATTGACACCGTATTACTTAACCCAACCGTATTAACCACACCTTATTAACCCTTTTATTACTTACTAACTTAACCCCACCGTATTATTACTAAGACCATTTTAATAGTATACATAAGTTTATAGTAGATTGATAAAACTAAAATTAGGTTGAAAAAATAATAAAAATTTTGATAATTATTTTTTCTTTATTATTTTTATTTCGCTCTCATATTCTGAGTTCAAAATGAAAATTTTAAATATTACTGATAAATATTTGGTAGGCTAAGGAACGGCGAATAACGAAGGAGGCGCTTTATTAACAGAAGTGAACTCAGGCTCTTAATTAGTATCGTCTCGATGGCCGTCAGCACGAGAACAACCGCTCTAATTATTGGCGTACGAGTACATGAGATTATATGAGATATATAATCATATATAATATGACATATATATAGCTTATGTATGACAGGTTGGCGATCGCAATAGATCTATTTTGGTCGCAGTGATACAGGTCTGGTGGGTGGGACCTACATTGCCACTTAGGTAATATATAAAAATCAGTTTGTTTGTTCGTATTTTATGGGCTGCCCCGTTCATCCGATTGCAATTAAACTTGGTATGGAGATAGTGTAGCTTTCTATAGATGAAAGAATTTTTGAAATCGGTCGAGTAGTTTTGAGTTTATCCATTACATACAAACAAAGTTTACCTCTTCATAATATTAGTATATGTAATATACGGTCTCGATTAGTATAGATAAGTATATAATATTACAGTAGTATGTGGTCCAACGGTCGCAAAGAGTAGAGATTGTCGCTAAAGAATTTTAAAAGGTTGTCGACAAATAATTACCGACAGATTGACTGATTGAGTTTCGAGCAGTGAGTTTTGTGATTTGTGAGCTGCTTCAAATCTGTGAAGTGTGTGTCAAGGGAAAAATGCGTTTATTATATACTTCACATACGTCACATCACGTCGCATTATGTCACACCTTTACGCACGTTGTGTGACCCTAAACTGAGCACTATACTTGTACCACATAACGAAAGGGGGGGAGCTCCCAGTAACACCTCTCTCTGGATGTCACTTCAAGACAATTTAGAAAAAATCGTTTCCTATATTGACCTGATCGGTAATCGAAGCCGGAGCTCCGTTGATGCTCTGCTACGGTGCCAACAGGCCAGTTCAATCATTTCATTTCTTGAGACACAGGTACAAATAGGGATTCAAAGATATATCGCATAACCCATAAATGTCGATATATCGACGCCCAAAAATATTAATATTTATCGATAGCGAAGAACCGTTGATATCGATATTGAAAAAAAGTCAAAATATCGAAACGAAATCGAATAGGTACAAAATACTGGGCTAAAAGTTTTTTAATAAATTTATAACACGACTATATTAAACTCATTTTTTATTTCATACACATACTATCTTCACGCTGTATCCCTAACGGGGTTATTTTTAATAATTTAATTAGTTAATTTTAATTTTCTAATTTTATTTATTAGTTTTTCACAGATAACAAATTACGATGAACGCTTGATAGAACTAAAAGGACTTTTGGATTTATTTACGCTTTAAAAAAAAAGAAAAAATATTTACCGTATTTTACGAATTCTAGAAAAAGGGGCTCTATACGTTTGCCTGTTTACCTGAGGGAGCGCCTTTTTTTTTCTTTCTTCGTGGCATGGCGCACAGATTAGCGCACTTGCCAATGTCACGTCTATGTAGAATCGTTATCGTAAAACTCCTCCAGTAAAGTGATAGTAGACTTTACTGAAGTTTTATAGGACTTCTTGAAAGAGCGCGAGAACTTCAGCTACACATGTTTATTGAGACCTACTCCATTATTTCACTTATTCAGAACTTTAAAACACAATATACCACTTTTGTACTTTAAAACTTCAAAAAATTAAAAAAATAGAAAATAAAATAAAATGACAACCTTTCTCCCGTTCCCGCCAAAAAGTCCTCATTGACTTCATTGTACATATTTCCACAGATTAGAGAGCTTCATATTCATATTGTTCTTCAATATCTTCATATTGTTCTTCGCTTCAGACATAAGTATGTCTGAAGCTAAGAACAAGTACTAACAGAAGTAGCATTAGAATTCTAATTAAAATGACAATCTCACTTCTCGCGTTCCCGCCAAAAAGTCCCGGGAAGCGCCTTAAAGGTAAATTATATTTCTAATAGCTTATGTAGACGTAATAATAAACGTAAAATATGTATTTTATACAAAAAGCGGACAGCACTCCTTATTACCTATCACAGTGCCAGTAAATTGCCTAGTGTTAGCCGTTACTAGGTCATAGTCCAGTGTGAATGTCCGGCTTTATTATTATCGTTTTTACTTTGGGGCTTGGTTATTACCATTCTACTCTGTGTTATTAAGTATTAGGTCGATATGTATAGGTAATATGTAAATATTACACTAAACGAAAAGACTAAAAGCCTACAGAAATTTTAAAACGAACATTTTCATTGCAAGCGTCCTTAACAACTATAGTTTAACGATTTGTTTTAAACGACATAATACGATTTGTAATGTTGCCACTGCAATGCTAGAATGCCGTAAATTTCATTTTTTTCTAACTTAACACGCAGAAATTTGAGATTTTTTAACATGCTGCAAATGCGTGTTTTTCGTTTAAGGTTTACCGTAACAAAATACAAAAAAAAATGACGAAAAGGGAGTCGATCAAGTCGGACATGCATTAATTTAGAGTTCGGTAGCAATTTCCGTCAAAGTAGCGGTTCAATTTAATAATTCAGCGTCAAATTGATAAAATCAAGAAAAATTCAAAACGTGATTTCTTTTTCATGGTTTTGGAATTAATGACCTGTGGCATATGGACAGACAGGTCGTCATGAAATGACATGATGGAACTATAAGGTTCTGCTTTCGCCATTTCAGCTACATAACATTAAAATTTATAGTTATAATAGCGTTTGATGCGCCTTTCTATCGATATAATATACAATTTGCGTTATCGGCTTCTTTACGATCTTCAAACGCACGTTTCACGAATGTGCGTGATCAGCGTGTAACATCTGTCGTGTGTACGCACCTTTACGAACACGTACGATCGGTCACTGTCGTGCTTGACAGAAAGCAAAGACGAGACCTAAACATCAGTTACGCTTATCCACAACGTACTTATTCACATTTGCCTTGAAAGTGTGCCTTGTAAAAATGTGGTAACACCTACACCGGAAAGAGTTCCAGATCCTTAGGTAGTAAGCATGGAACACTCAACCTATAAAGCAGCGATGTCATTTATTTTGTATGAAAACAAAATACGTCTATGGTAAACACTGTCGCAGTTACTGGCGTTTTGTTTTATAGTTTGAATTTTTGCTATTTTTGCCATAACACCGAATAGAGCAATAATCCATTACATAAATATTTAAATATATGTCCAGTTTTGGTGATGTACTGCTTAATGCGAGCGAGAGTTGATACTTGTTAGTGTAAATAAACTGAAGCAGTGATGAATAAAATTGTCCGATATTTCATCTCTATAGGTTGAGTGTTCTATGGCAGTAAGCATCACATAAGGCTGGAGGAAGTGAATAAAATAATTAGTAAGTAATGTTGAAATACAGAGATTACGAGTAGTAATAATTAAAAAATAAGTTTTTGAAAAATCGAATTTTATTGGATTATATTATACAGCTCCAAAAGTATCGTGCAAAATTTTATTTTAAACCAATTCTTCCTAACCGTTCGGAAGAAATGGTTTGAAATTCAGTTGCGGAATTTATCGAATCGAATAAAAGCTTGTTAAAAGGAAAGTTAAGTACAATGTAACAATAATAATAAATAATCTACCGACAAGTAACATATACCATGTGTAACTCTAAATTCAATGACTCAAATGATTCAATACCGCACGCGGAGTCGAAACCCTTAGTGATTCCTTCAAATTCTTGTAAACTCCGAGTTATTGAGTCTGGCAGGAATCGAGTTGTGTTCAACGCCAGCGACAATGCTTCATCGTCATACGAGATTGATTCAGTTTCCGAGCCAGAACTACATGTAAAAGGATAAAAGCAACAGCATATTTAATTTTTTCTGCCGATTAGTAGGTACTTGTGCCTATAACGAGATGTATAAAAATGTTATTATGGTACAGATGCATGGTTCCGGTACTTTTAAAGAAACGAGTCCTGATCTACACCAACTCTGCAGACCTGCATCCATGTCCCGTGTCCGCAGACCTGTATTGGCACCAACTCCTGAACCGGATGTATGGAATGTGCAGAGCTGGAGCGGATATACTTGCTTAACACGAGTCGTACTGGTACTGGTGTTCACCCAGTAAATGTAGTTTCTCTTATTAGTCTGTGAATACAAAGGATATTTGTCCGGTTTGTACTTGGATGTGATCCAATAGTACCGCCAGGGATACAGGTCTGCGGACACATATCCATCCGGATCTACCCTACCCATCTTAATATTATAGTTTAAATTTTAAAATAATAAGTACTAATGTCAAATGTCAATCAATCTATTTATTTTTATATGATGTTATAAAAGCAGTACGTATGATTAGATTGTAAAACCTAATTTGGCATATGAAGGGAAATCAATCGATAATTCGAAGCGTCATTATCATTTTTTTGGTTACCCAACCCAGTTTTGTGACCCAAAACTTTTGTGGTAATCGACCTTGACGCGTTGTCGAGGTGCTCCAAGATCTACTACGGAACGCATCAGAGCCACGCTGCGCCAAGCACTTCTCGGAAGGACAGTGACAGATCCAAACCTGCATCCTTCCAGCGCCACAACAGCACGGACCACATGCGCCGTCGTCCTTCTAGGGATCGAATAGATGGACATCTGGACTCTGTCTGCTCCGAATATGAAATGGTGTGATGTTATGTTCTTACGATTAAAGACCAAGTCGTGTGCGTACGGCCACTCATGAACGAAACGCATAATAGATCCTGCTGAACAGCCGATCCATTATTACGTTAATTAGGTACCTTTTTTGCTATAATGACGTATTTTTATCATTTTTAACATTTAAAATTATTGGATTTTTGAATGTTTTGTATTTTTTTAATCGATTATACATACATATCTTCACGCCGTATCCCTAACGGTGTAGTCAGAGGACGGTGCGCTCAAATCTCATCATTCTCCTCGATCGATTATAGTTACATCAATTTCAGGTTTCGGTGATTCGATTATGAAATCGACATGAAAAGGGATTTTACATACATTACATACATATCGTCACGCTGCAATTCCAACGGGTTAATCAGAGAGGAAGGAGTGTCAAGCGTTCGGCCTTTTATCACTAATAAAAGTGATTGTATTAGTATAAAAACGAGATTTAGTGATTTTATTAGTTAATTATTGTAATTTATTCAATACTAGTTCGTAAACTTATTGTACGACTTTATTGAACGGTAGTGAGGCCTGGGTATGTCCGAAATTGAGTGAAAGTAAAATAAATGCAGTAGAAATGCGTTCTTTTAGTAATGTGTGTAGTGTCATTCTCGAAGGTAATCTAAGCAATGAAAAGATATGCAGTATAACAGAGTTGGAAGACAGTATTATCGTAAAGATTAAGAAATGAATGCTTAGATTGTTCTGGGACATAGAAAGAATGAGTGATGAAAGATTGACGAAGAAAATCTACAGAGCGAAAGTGAATGGTAAAAGAAGCCAAGGAAGACCAAGGCCGACTTACGACGATAAAATAGCTAGAATGTTAGCTGACGGAAAAGTTGAAAGCACTCGCAATCCTAGGCGAAAGTGTGTAAGGAGAATGACGAGATTTGAAGAGGCAAAAGATATAAGGACCGCGATACTTGGCACTCCGTCCTTTATGACTACTCCGTTAGGGATACAGCATGAGGATATGTATGTACATAGATGATAAAAGCCTTATTATGTTCAGTGACTGACAACGAGCGAATGAGATTAGTGAACGAGCAAATGAGATTAGTGTACGAGCAATCTCGAATCTAATCCAATATTAGTTGTATCACATAGGATCGCAAAGTTATAATGTTAGCGTATAATATTCAAGGTTGATTAGAATTCACATGATTCCCATTCTCACTGTGGAACGAACATTTATATATGGATATGTTAATTAAAAGTTCTGATTGCATTTAGGATCGGACGTGACGTCATTCGAAGGAAACGCACCGTGTCCCTGCTTGAAAGCCATCATTCCCATACCAGCTTCAGCGGTTACAGAAATAACAGTGCCCATTGTAAAGTGAACTTTGGGATCATATTGCACTGCTTGCCTACTACTACGTAATGATGTGTGTAGAGAGGAGAGGGAGGTCATGATTAAATTGTCGAATCTATAAACAGCTGTTGACTGTGTTGACGAAGTGGGTGCGTTGCCTCCCAATTGATGTTTTTTTTATCGTAAGCTATGCAATGGCATTGCATCTAAAGAGGGTAAGTTGGTTTGGCCCTAATTTTGTCACGAGCTCGAGTGGTCAACTAAACAGCAGTTTACGTCAATAGCATTTATTTGTAGGTAAATCGTAAAATGTATTTTCTAGGAATTGGTGACATTTCAATTCAGTTTCCTTATGCGACTTACGACCGTAATGTTATAACATGTTTACATTGGATCACGAAGGCGTCAGTCACTGTGCTACGCCCATAAAAGTTTCTGGCGACTAATAACTATAAAAATATCGTTCAAAAAAATAAACTAAGGGAACGCATTCTATTATGCATGAGGAACGACACGCATTTTAAATGTTGTGTTTTGGTGTAAATGAACGCATACTGTACTCTATACAGTGTGCATATTCCGGGTTCCAATTTTAAATTATATTGAACAATTTAATCGCCTATTGTTTGTCAATATTAAAAAATAAGGACTTTTTGGCGGGAACGGGAGAAGTGAGGTTGTCATTTTATTTAGATTTTCTATTTTTTACATTTTTAGGAGTTTTAAAGTTAAACAGTGATAGCATATTGTGTTTTAAAGTTTCGTGTAAGTGACAAGAATGCAGGAGATCTAAATAAACATGTGTAGCTGAAGTTCTCGCGCTCGTCCAAGAAGTCATTTAAAGCTTCAGTAAAGCCTACTATCACTTTACTGAAGGTGTTTGTGATAAGAAAAAACTAATTTGCTTGTGATTCTACTTATTAATACGTGACATTGGCAAATCGCTAATCTTTGCGCCATGCCACAAAGAACGAAAAAAAAATTAAAAAAAAGATATAAGGATATATATAATATTTTCATGCTGTATCCCTAACGGGGTGGGGAGTCAGTGAAAATGGAGCGCCAAACTTCGGGGATCCTGAATACGTACTTCTTTCGTCTCATCAAATCGCTCATTCTTCCCATACAGTTTCGCCTAGACATGCGATTGTTTTCGACATTTCTATAAAATAACACTGGCTATTTAATCTGCATAAGTCGGCCTTAAGATGAATGTAATGTGTTAGAAAGGTACATTCAAAATGGTTTTTCGCGTTAACAGTCAATTGCATTGGCACTGAGTCAATCAGTAGGAAATTGTCGTGACTCACTAAGGAAACAAATTATTGTATGCAGAACAGTTTATAACAATTACAACATCCTTAAACGTGGCTTGATACGAAGAACGTGCGTATGCTACTCGTCCAGAAGCATAACGCGATTGTTAGACAGTAAATTATACGGAATTTAAAATTCGAATCATGAATTCACCGGTGTTCATTTGAAAATAAAAAAAAATGTCTATGCCCGCTGTTATAAAACTTCCGACATAAATCTAGGATTAGATTAAACTTTTCTTTATTAGCCTCGACTACGCTCTTTAAAGGCAGCCGTCTGATAATCAGATATGAACTTCCCCTTCGTAATTAAAAGCCGTATGCAAACGATTTCCTACATGGGAACGAATTATTTATGAGCGCATGCAAACATGTTAGGGTTTGGGAAGGTCATTAAACTTATAAAGAAGCTCCAAAACATTTTTTATGGCACAGCGTTAATGCAGTTTCAAATATGTATGCGCGTATTTATTTCCGGAAATTAATCCATTCAATGGTTTGTAAATTAGGTACATTTATGTACATTTTCTTCTAAATGTAGCCTGTGATGAAAATAGTGACTGAGACTAGTATTTACAACCTAAACCGCACCGAACTTTTATCTCAAGTTTTGGTCCAAAACGGAAATTTATTTCTGTCCATACTTAGTATTTTTCACACACGCATGTTTTTTCTACAGTACAATTGTCGATTTATTATTATCAAAGTGGTTTCTTAAAATACGGTATTTCGAACATACGTTGGTTTTAAACCACCCAGACATTTTTTTTTAGCTCTGACATTACATACTTACTGAAAACAAAAATGCGAAAAATATAATTGAAGATCCATGACCCGTGCAGACTTGAAAATAATTGTCTATGATTTTTCTTTCTTTTTTCTGTTTTTCGCAGGCACTGTCGCTAGATCGCTAGAACCACAGTGAACAAATGAGGGTCAGTAGCCCATCGCAACAACGGATACAGTCAACGGATGTCCGCCGCCGATATAACCGTATACACGTACAATTAATTACATTTCTAATTTACTAGAGTTGTGAATTATTAATTAAGTAATTACTTATGTCACTATGGTCTGCAATAATTATTATTTATATAGGGAAATAAATAAATGAACAACAGTGTTAGTATTTCAAAGCATCTATACAATATGTTACATTTAAAGTTATTTGTATATTAATATTTTCCACTATAAATATTTCCTACGTAGGTACTTACTTAATCATTTTTATATTATTAGTTACTTCGACTATTAATACACTATTACCTAATTAATTAATTATTTTTATTAGTTTTTGCCTAATTTTTGTAATTTAATATAATAATATAATTCTAAATAATAAACTTATTCTAAATAATATTATAAATAATAAACTTAACGTAATAACCACAAATACATATCGCTGTCACAAGGATAACAGAAATTGCATTAAAAATATTTATTTATACACGGAATTGTATTTTAATTAATAAGCTATAATTGTTTTATAGTGTTGTATAATATACATATAGCCAAGGAAGACTAAGGCTGACTTATGAAGATCAAACAACCAGAGTGTTAGCCGACGGAAATGTCAAAAGCACTCACATACCTAGGCGAAAATGTGTGAGGAGAATGATGAGATTTGAGAATGCGAAAGAAGTATCTAAGGAACGCGACGCTTGGCGCTCCGTCCTCTCTGACTACCCCGTTTGGGATATAGCGTTAAGATATGTATGTACATACATACATATTTATAAGGTATAATTGAGATAGGGTTTGTTACAAAGTAATTAAGTAGGCAAAAAGTCGGCAGAGAAGAGGGATAGGGTTTGTTACAAAGTAATTAAGTAGACAAAAAGTCGACTGAGAGGAGATATAGGGTTTGTTACAAAGTGATTAAGTAGACAAAACGTCGACGGAGAGATAGGGTTTGCTACAAAGTAGGTAAAAAGTCGACTGAGAGATAGGATTTGCTAAGCACCACAAATAGGATTTGCTAAGCTAAGTAATTAAGCAGACAACAGCCCAATGGGCTAGCAACCTATACCTAGTTCTGCTAGTAATAAGCATTTGCTTGTAATTTGTTTGTATTTGTAAATGCACTTTGAAAGTGGAATCTAGGGCTAATTTTTAAGCACTTTGATGCTCTGTCTACTTTGAAAATAAAATGTGCTGAACCTTCATTACATTTTCCTTTCGAAGTAGACAGAGCTGATGTTTCTGTATGTTATAGTTGACATTATATATATGTCTCCACTTTGTAAAGAGTGTACTAATATTCAACCCAATATTCAACTGGGAACATAATTAAATGTTATCTATGTGTAGACTGTTCTCATATAATAAATTAAAAAGTAAAAGGCAGGTTAAATAAATAAACATACTTAACTTTGATTCATTTTTCTAGATACCACATAGGTTGCTTGGAAACGCTCAAAAAAATTCATACCTAATATAGTGACACCTCAGAGCAAGTCACAATGGATGAAACATTTGCTCTAAGAGCATGTCCTTAAAGTACCTTTTTTTTTTTCAAGTAAAATCCTACATTATCAAATATGCTTAATTATTACATATTACAAAACCACATTTCGCAGTAAAATTTTAAGAAGATGACAATTTAGTTTACCAAAACGAAGATGCATTTTGCTATTTTAAAGATTTTTCTGATACAGCCACAGATAGCTGATATTTTATTCAAATGAGTGAAGGAATTTTCAAAAATATCATAATCTCAACATTAAATAATAAAAAAAACTACCTATTGTTGATTTGTATACTTTACATGTAATTATTAAAAAGGGTATGTACCTATTATTAAAATATAAAAAGTAGATTACAAGAGTTGATTAATTTATTAAATAATTGATTACATTACAATATTAAAAGCTAAGAATAATTAATATACATAATAATAATATATATATATATAATAAGAATAAATTATTGTCTAATTTCAATGTTTTATTTTATACAACTCTTGACTGCGACTTTTTGGTGTGAAAATTTCAGCTCCCTTTACCCTATTAGAGGCTGGTTATTCAAAACTGAGAAAATATGTGTTTACTAAATTATTTACAATCTTTACACAATATTTTGTGTTCATAGACACATTTTTTTTAAGTTGTTTTTTATGTTAACTTTAACATCTGCAATCAACCCATTATGGATTCAATTTTCAAAAACTGTTTTAGTGCTTGGCTGAATTATTTAAGGAATCTATGCAAACAATTTCAAGTTTCCAGGCATAGTGATTTGAGGGATGCATTAACCTCGGTTAACATTCGGTTTCTTATTTTATGAAGAAGATAAAGTTTTACTTGTAACTTTGCTTGTATGGACTAGGAAAAATGTTTAAATTTCATTATTTAACCCGACTGCCAAAATATTGAGCGTTTTAAAATAAGTTTGTCGAGACGGGCACACTTTTAATAAATGTGTAATTTAAGTATAATATTTCTTTATACATTTTTCTAACAAATGCTTAAAACCATAATGCAATTTATGAATTTTCGTTCGATACTTTTTTCTCTGCAATATGATGCCTTTTTTAGAGATTTTTAAGTATTTCTCCTAAATTACTCGAGTAAGTTACATAAGATTGCGGCTAATAGGAAGAGAATACAGTTTACTAAATACTGGCTTAAGGACATTTTATTATATGAATTAATATTAATGTCGCGTTCGGGTGGCTCAGCGCGAGGACGGACCCTAGGCAAAAAACTTTTTTTGGGAGCTTGCTTTTAATCAGAACCTACATTATTATTTTGTGTAGTCTGTAGTAAGTAGACTATTATTTAACGCGGTAAATCACAATTTTTAAAACAATATCAAATGTGAAAATCTCATATGAAAACAAACAGTTCAACGTGAAATGTTCAGTTCATAACATGTTCATATGTTAAATGTGTAAGAAATGTTCATAACATTTCTTATAATAAACCTACTGAAGCCTCAAATGAACTGGTAAAATAGTACAAATAAAATATATAATAAATTAAAGACACGATGAATTTCAACATTAGCTACTAAAACGACACAATAAAAGCACATGCAAAATATATAAAACTGTAACTTACGAAGTTCTTCAGCTTCCACACTGTCCTTTGTCAGACACAATAAAATTAAACACACAAGATATAGCCACAGAACACATGCACTTTTGCACTTAAACATTTTAGCACAAATGAAAGTACTATTTGACATTGTAACTCAAGATTATATTCTGTTTTATTGCTTAAAAATATTTACAGGTTTCATGGCAAAATATTTTTTTGTATTTGTGTAACTAAAAACGACTCGACATTCCGTCAAGTAAAAATAATTATTTCATGTCACAAAAACATTGACAAGTGTAAGAATATAGCGAAGTCCATGAACTACAGAACCACAGAACATACAGAACTGAACTAATCGCAATTCAAACGTCACTCGCATTTTCTGTCAAACTTCATTGCTATCAAATAACAGTCAAATCGGTTAAACCGTCAACGAGAAAAGAACACAAAAAGTATATTCAATGTCAAACTAGATGGCGCTCCTTCGTTGATTTTTTATGTGTCCTTGCTTGTGTATCACTCTTGGAAGTAGGGGCTTTAGTTATTAATCTGAGGTATCACTCTAAAATATAGACGTTAAAAAAAGTTCATTTAGGTCATAATGTTTCACTTTATCAACTGTGAAATTCATAATTCATTTTAAAAAACCGGTTTTTACCGACAGATTGCATTGATAATGTAAATGGATGTTTTTTAGCGGTAAAATTAAAATAAACGACTTTTTTATTGAAACCATAGAAACATTTCAAAAGTTTAAGTATTGTTTGTAAGTAAGTAAGTATTAATTATGTAAGTAAGTAAGTAAGTATAAGTAAGTATTGGTTTAGGTATTGGATTTTTTTATTAGGTAACAACCTTAGATAACAACAAAACAGTTACCTGTTTTTGGCGGGAACGGGAGAAGTGAGGTTGCATTTTATTTAGATTTTCTGTTTCTTATATTTTCAGAAGTTTTAAAGAAGAACAGTGATAGTATATTGTGTTTTAAAGTTCCGTGTAAGTGAAAAAAATGGAGTAGATCTAGATAAACATGCGTAGCTGAAGTTCTCGTGCTCTTCCAAGAAGTCCTTTAAAACTTCAGTAAAGCCTACTATCACTTTACTGGAGGAGTTTTACGATAAGAAAAATCTAATTTACTTGTGATTCTACTTATCAATACGTGATATTGGCAGATGCGCTTATTTACGCGCCATGCCTTAAAGGAAGGAAGAAAGACTTTTTGGCGGGAACGTAAGAAGTGAGGTTGACATTTTGTTCAAATTTTCTATTTTTTACATTTTTGGGAGTTTTTAAGTACAAAAGTGATAGTATATTGTGTTTTAAAGTTTGTATAAGTGAATAGAATGGAGTACTTCTAAATATGTGTAGCTAAGGTTCTCGCGCTTTTCCAAGAAGTCCTATAAAACTTCAGTAAAGTCTACTATCACTTTCCTGGAGGAGTCTTACGAATTTTATGATAACGATTCTACTTATTAATACAATACGTGACATTGATAAATAAAAAAAATTAATCAATAAGAATTTTTGGCGGGAATTTATGGGGAGTAGTTGGGCGTTTATTTTAATTATTTGCAAATGATTTCTAGTAGATATTGTGGTCTAAAATTGGTGTAGTTTTGCATCTCAAGTATCTACGCTATTGTGCTGCTATGTGAAATTGTTCAAGTAAGTGCTTATTTAGTAGCGTGATGTGGAGATTATTTTAGTGGCTAAATCTGCCTCAGTGGATCCTATTAGAAAGACTTCCTCAATATAATTGTCACCAAAAATATCAAAAAACATCTAAAATGTCTAACATAACATAACATCTAAAATAATATGAAGAATTCATTTACTTATTACTGAAGACGTCGGTTCTATGGGCTAAGATCCCTTTACCTTTCTCACTATGGGAGAATCGTACCACTACTACTACTAAAGTCAATGAACGGGGATTTCCCTGTTCTCAAATTTTTTGCCTACGTTAGTAAGTTTTCAGTTTTCTTATTTTATTTATTAGCCGTTAGGTAGCTATAGTATAGTCTAAAGTTGTAGTTTTTAATTTTATTTCGTGCTCATCCGTATGAGTCGTCAGCGATCATCATAGAATAGAAAGTAGAATATCTTTGTATTTACCGTTTTTACGTTTAATTTGAATATAAACAGTGTTAATCGGTAGTTTATTTATTTAATCGATAAGCCAGGATTTTGTTGTAAAAAAGTATTACTGTATGAAATCTTTATCTGTTTCGACCGTTTAAGAAGCTTTTGAAAGATTTTTAATATTGTTTGCAGTTATTTCTAATTTCAGTAAGTATCTTGGTAACTAATATCTTTTACTGCTATCTAACCGTCCCAACTTCCTGCAATCAGGCATCCGAGGAGACAAGGTAAATAACATCTGAATCAAACATTTTTTAATGTAGGTAATACCTACTTATTTTCACTACTTACCTACCTACTATATTTTTAAAACAATATGCCTAAAGTTTATATAGACCACGCTCTTCCTTTATACTGCCTAATTTTCCTGTAGGTTTCTGTGTTTGAAAAAGCTTCTCAATATTAAGTTGTATATTTATGCAGATTGCGTGTAGGGACATCCGCCAGGTCACAGACGGGCTGTCGCCCGCCTTGTATAGGTGCCCATTTAGCCCTGTTCCCAGGGCTGGAACTCCGGTTACCGCCGGTCTTGTGATCTTCCCTTCTCTGTCTCGCCCATGAATCTTCCAGATTTCCTACAAAACATGAGGATATCCCTATATTAAAAGTTACCAGGATCTCTAAATGACTGACGATGGCTCTGCTTATATTATTTTTTATCCTCATTATTTTAGCGACCAAATTCACAAGTCAAAAGTCACTCAATACTTTGTGAGCAACGAGTTGCGAATGTGAATCCACCTACAATAACAAAAATTCATAATGTACTAAATACAAGTAAATTTATAGCTAGAATTTTAGGATTGTTTTTAGGTTTATTATAACTCAAAATTCTGCAGTTTTGTATTACATTAGTTTTGTTTTGAGCATATAATATCTGTATGGATTCTGATTATTTTTAAAACTATTGAAATTATGAAAATTACTTGACTGGTCTAATATTGGCATAAAAGTAAGACACATTGCCTTATAAGTCTAACCCCGGGTTCAAAGGAAATTC
This sequence comes from Zeuzera pyrina, assembly GCA_907165235.1. NCBI lineage: Eukaryota > Metazoa > Arthropoda > Insecta > Lepidoptera > Cossidae > Zeuzera > Zeuzera pyrina. Next base: position 4,255,600 of record OU015639.1, read on the forward strand.
ACAATGAAAAGTTAGTCTTTTTGTTATCAGTTCAACTTCCGTTAAAGGAAATGAAATTAATAGCATGCAATGTACTTACTACACCTACTATACAAAACAATGTTTTCATTAGATTACATCTTAGATGTGCAAGGAGTATACTAGAAAAATACAAAGTACATTAAGTAAAATTAAAAATCCCCAGACAAAATAATTAGCAGATAGGTAAATACTACTAAAACTAGTAGAAACTATATTTAACTTATCTACCCTCTAAAAGACACATTAATAATGGATCTAGCAAATAAATGTTACAATGATGTCCATAATTTTATAAAATATTATTTTATTCTGTTTGTAACACTCCCTGACCTATTCATTAATTTGCTTATGCTTATGCCTAGGGATACGGTATCGCGACGAAAGTATCGATATTGTACTTAGCACTAGTATCGTATGAAATGCATCGATGTTATGCAAAGCATCGAAAGAGAAGTATCGATACCTTAAGGTATCAATACTTCTCTATTAAAAAAAATGGTATTCAAGCTTAATTGTAAGTTTTATTCAGATTTAACAATAAGATATATAATGGAAGCGGTATAATAAAAGTACTAATTTATTTCAGTCAACATTAACAAGAATATAAATGTAATATAACATAACGGATAATGAAATACTAAATACCTAAAAACAATTTTCAAAAACTTTGCATGACATGCGGCCCAAATGAAATATGAAATAATTACTATCAAAACATCGACAACTGCCATGAAAATAATATTTTTTTAGCTTATATTGTTCGCATTAATTTTTTACGCTATAATCAAATCAAATTATAATTCTTGTTTTCCTTTTAATAAATTTACACAGTCACACTAATGCCAATATATTTGTCCTTAGTCATCTCAAATGATATAATTTCCGCAGCGGTAAACTTTTATTTGGAGATTTTATTTGGAGATGTGTCATAAAAATTAAAAGTTCAAAAATGTAATATTTATATAACAGCAATACTTGCAGTTGTATAAGAATATTAACACTCGTACTTAGATTCACAAATCTATAATCTATGTATAAATGTATGTGATTACACGCGTTAATTAATTAATATATTCCTTGGATATAAGTAGAACTCTGACGGTACGCACAATATAGAGAGAGGTTACAAAGGATCGATACCAACGAATAGTATCGATACTCGGATCAGTATCGAAAACAAAATATCGATACTTAAAATACTTGGTATCGCAAGCAAAGTATCGATACCTTACAGGAATCGATTCCTTTTCCGTATCCGTACTTATGCCCCTGTCAAAGTATGAATCTTTCCGAGGATAGACAATAGTAATTATTAATTAATATTTATTGGTTTTTAAGAGTACCTGCTAAATATTTTTGTGAAAGATTGTTAAATTTTTAATTACTTTATAATTTACACTTTTTAAAGTTAAATAAAAGAATTAAACTTATAATAAGATATGTATGTACTTTTTTGTTATTAATAAAGTTACTAATACTTATTAATTTAATTTTGTATACTAAGTACCCACTTTTATTAAACCCTCATGATAATCGTTATCAATAAAGTCTTCGGTTGCCAATGAAATCAAATTTAGTGTTTTTTACTGCAGTGTTTAAAATTCCATTACATATAACATTTAAAATTACTTTTCCTGAGAATGCTAAGCCTCATGGAAATCAATCCGTTTGGGAGTGATGATGACAGAGAAAGAGACATACACAGATAATTTTAACACCCCTTTTTAACACCCCTATTTAACACTTTTTTTAACACTCCTATTTTACATCCCTCTTTAACACCCCTTTTTTCGTTGGGGACTAAAAATTAATTAAATGTAGAATTATTAATAAAAAAAATTTTTCATAACAATATAAATGAAAATGAAGTCTTCATTTAGTATAGAAAATTTATCGATAAAGGTTTGATATATTGGATGCATTTAATGGCACTTCAAAATTGGTGTTTAACAACACGGGTTTCCAAGTAAGCGGCAGAGCCCATCCCTTATCTCTATTAAAATTAGGCCGGCGTAACAAACATCTATACATACATACATTATCCTCACAAACTTTCGCATTTAGGTATAATATTAGTAGGATTTACGCCCAGCATGTCAGATTCTAACTCGGAAACACACAAAATTAGATTGAAGAATGCAAATAAAACCAATGGAGTAACAAATCACACCTTAAACCAATGATGTTATAATATAAAAGAGGTAGATAGGTTACATGCACTCGAAAAGTGTCACCCCCAAAACTTTGCTAATTAGCCAACCCGGACTTGGTCAAAGAATATGAAAAGTAGTGTTACAGAACCAACAATGTCATGCAATGCCTATTGCGCCAGTGGTGGATTTACAATTTACACTAGGGTAGTCGGGGCTAGTGCCCAGGGCGGCAAAATTTGGAAAGTGGAAAAAAATATTGTTAGTGTTATTAAAAGTTCGCAATAGGAATTTTTTGTTCTTTTAATTACTCATTCATTATTTAAGAGAAAATTCAAAAAATTCAACTCATACATTATTTGTCGAATCGAAATTTGGTAAATCGTAATTTTGGCGTCTTAAGGAAAAATTAACCTTCGAAATAATTTAATTATTTCCTTGAACATTTGAAATGGTAATATTTGATTTTTTCATTTTCATTTTAATTTGCCTTATATTTTTATAACATATTTTATTAGCTACGCAATCCATAGCTAAAGGTTCTTTGAGGTATTTGAGGTATTTTTAGAAACAACAACAATCAAAAATAAAAACGCTATTGTACTTTCTATTGTAGTTATATTAATTTTTACTAAGCGACATCTAGTATATATTATTTGAACTTGTTGAACGCACAGACGATAAGCACAGACAGTATAATTCGTATTTATAAAGCCCGTTTAGTTCTTCGAATGTAAGTAAAATATTTACAAAAACTGTTTAATCTTAAAAAATAGTAAGTAATTTCTGTTTCATAATTATTATTTATGATCTATTACCAAATACATTGTGATTGTCAAAATGTGATACGTTTAAACCACACTAATATTTTCTACTAAAACGAAAACAATTTCTACCATTTTGTAACATGGTTCATAAATGCATTTTCTTTCGGATTCGTAGTCCTTTCCGATGACATTCCGATAGAGTTTGTGAATAGCATTTTCCAATCTTGAATTTGGCAATTTGGATAATACAGAGATTCGTAAACGAGCTGAACGTTTGAAAAATTTTTATTCTTCAGATCTTGAGTCTTCATTAAATGACGAATTTGTGCACTTCTATGCTTATTGTACTGAAAAAAAGATGGAACACAATTCACCTTCCGATATTCTGAAACTTTTGCGTGCAAACGACCTTTATACTGAGTTTCCGAACGTATAAATCGCATATCGAATATTTATTACTTTAGCTGTAACGAACTGTAGCGCAGAACGATCGTTTTCTTGTTTGAAGAGTTAAAAACTACTTACGTTCTACAATGAGTGCAAGTAGGCTCAATAGCTTAGCTATTCTATGCATCGAATCGGACATAATTCAACGTTTAGATTATAAAGATTTAATCGACCAATTTGCAATTCAAAAAGTCAGGCGTGTTTGCCTGTGAAAAAAATATTATAATATAATTATGAGTCAAGTTTAGTGCAAAATTTGTAGTTCTGAATTAAAAAAAATATATTTTTTTATATTATATTGAGGTATATCGTATATAGTTATATAATAAATTATTTGCAATACATTCAATATTTTTTTTTTTTTAAATAAGATACTTGATACTTGATGACGGGCTTGTGTCCGCAAACCGACGTCTTAGGCGCCTATTTTGGGTGTCAAAAATAAGATATCAAATCTATATATATTTGAGTGAAATTTTAGTGATGGGGCGGCATTTTTTCCTGTGCCCAAAAGGCGGCAAAAATTTAAATCCGGCCCTGTATTGTGCATTCAAAATTCTAAAATATTTTAATAATCCAAACGTTTTTTATAATATACACGATCATGTGATGACGCAGCCACCCAGTTTTAATCATCGTTTACATTTATTAAAAGCAATAATATATAATTCATCATTTTCAAATTTATAATTAAAAAATGTTGGCTATCTTTTTAAATATATATGTACTCATGTGCATGATTCAAGAAAAACGAAATTCGAAAAAAAACAAACATAATTTTTTACTGTCTAATCCCATTATGTATCGATCATATTTTTTTTAAATGTCTGTACTGTGGCATTAATTATTAATATTCTTTGAATTAGTCACGGATTTGCTTAAAATGTAGTAAGACATTGAAATTGACCAATCACAATGATCTAGAGAGCTATATATTTGATTTGTTAGTTTGAAATGCAATTATGTTTTACATTGCATAGCGACGCAGTGCAATGTATATTTGTCTCACTTTGTAATGTTGTAACTGGGACAATATTTTACTTGGATTAGTACTAAGGTAACCTATCTACCTCTTGTATTATAATATCATTGCTTTAAACATAATTCAATTATGAATTACTATTTTTCAATATGAACTAATTTTTTTTTAAATATATCTTAAGGCATTGGTAACAAGGCCATCAGTCTAATCACGTAACTTCTGGAGAAACACTTGTTATTTAATACAGTCGCGTAACAGAATTGTTTGTTAAAATTCACACATGGAGCACATATTTATTATAAAATCGTTTTTTCATCTTACAACTAAGTCCCTAACACTACTCCAGTAAAGTGATAGTGGGCTTTACAGTTAGGACTTTTTGAAAGAACGCGAAAATTTCTACACATGTTTATCGAGTTTTCTTTACAGACAAATTAGCCTAAAGACAGGAAATAGCAAATTACAGACAAATTAGCCTAAAGGCACCGTTTTCTGCCATCGAAATACACAAATGCTCATATGAGTTCAAACACAAACGCGCGCTCCTTTAGTATTAAGCAGGAAGCAGATCCGTGACCTGTGTCTAATCGTTTAAAAAAATATAGAATAAAATACGTAAACAATGCCAAACTGCACTGGAAAGTGGTGTGGTAGTGACAGTCGTAAAAATAGTGTCAAAAAGGACAATATCACATTTCATCGGTATATATATCGGTATAAGTATAAAATTAATAATAAAAATTTATAACAGAAAAATGCAGAGCTCTAGTGATACTGGTCGCTGGTAGCTTTGAGTCAACGCTTGTCCTTGTCTAGCAAGAAATAATTACTATTTGTGTCCTCACTCTTGCAAGATAGCACGTGTAAGTAGGGATGCAAAAAAACGTCTCGATATGTCAATCTCTTTTCCATTAATTTTGAGAATTTGTAATGACTACCATTCTTTGAAATTATATACCTACCTAGTTCCATATTATTATATTTGTTTCTTTTCTACTATTTTTACAAATTTAATCTATAATGAATGAAATAATGAAGTTATGTTTTCTTTGTGCGTCAATCACGTTAAAACTACTGAACGGATCGACATGGGACCACGACCATTCGATGCGGAACGGGTGGAAGGGTCTATCTCAGCCTCACAGGTCTATGTATTTTTTCTTTAAGTTTTTAGTGGAACCATCGGTAGGGATCAACGATGCCACTGAGGTATCGATAATTTTACTCGATACAGTATAGGTCGCAAAGTATCGATAATTATTCGTATCGATTGATTGTTATCTCATATTCACTCGGTTAACATATTTCTCATTCAAATGAAGAAAGTAGAATACCTACTTTATTAATACAAAACAACAGTCAGAGGTTAGGATTAGGCACGAACGAAAACAATGACAATGAATAAATAAATATGACGACTGGCGGACTGATTGTTTTTTCCTCTGTGGCAAACTGAACTGGCATACACATGCAAGCCTGCCAAGCCGCAAAACTAGGACTAGGAAGAAAGCGTTTAAAAATTTCAATATTCGATTCACGAGACAAACATGCGTTCAAAAATTTTAAATATCTGATTCACAAAAAAATCATTTTTATCAGAACGTGACATTGACATACCGATACCCGATTCGAGTATTTTTAACTGATACTTACTTGATGTTTAGTTTTAAAGTATCGATACAAAAAGTACTTGGTATCAGAAGGAAATATCGAGTAACTTGTATTTACTCGTATCGTTTCATCCTTAAACATCGGTGGAAGCACGTTAGATTAGGTACTCCCACAGACAAATTAGCCTAAAGATAGGAAATGAAATGGCACCGTTTTCTGCCATCGATGCGCACAAACGCTCATATAACTTCAAACACAAACGCCTTCTAAACTTCACAAAATCCTTTAGTATTAACCAGAAAACAGATCCGTGACTTGTGTCTAATTGTTTTAAAAAATATAGTATAAATTACGTAAACAATGCCAAATTGCGCTATAAAGTGGTGTGGTAGTGACAGTCGTAAAAATAGTTTCAAAAAGGTTAATATCACGATTCATTGGTAAGTATAAAATTAATAATAAAAATTTATATCACAAAAATGCAGAGCTCTTACTATACTGGTCGCTGGTAGCTTGAGTCAGCGTTTATCCTTGTCTAGCAAGCTATAATTACATGTTGCGTCCTCACTCTTGCAATATGGAATGTGTAAGTAGGGACGCGAAAAAATGTATCGATATATCAATATATTTTCCATTAATTTTGAGAATTTACAATGACTATCACTCTTTGAAATTATATACCTTTTTTTGTTTTTTTTTTTTTGCGTCAGGAAATGCTTTATGCATTCCGTCCTGCCATGGGGGATGGCAGGGGGATATGTGGGACTCCACGGCTGTGAGGTGCAATGCTGGGCTACCCACTAAAACCTGACGGTGTTCCTCGAGAGCCTTGTTACCGGGGCAACGGGTGTGCGTTAGCATTCTTCCGCGACCCCGGCGGGCAACGGCTGGCGCTAGACCGCCAGCCTCGTCTCGTTTTGGGTGGGAGGGCAGAACTCCCACCTTAAGTGCGTGAGAGGCGCGCGGGAACACCGCGCGCGCCATCTCGAGGCTTTCTGAGGGGTGGCACTCCCCCGAATGCCACCCCAAGCCTCAGTGGGCTCTCCACCGCTATTGTCGGCGGCGGAGGAAACGCACGCCAGAGGCGTTGGTCACTTGGGGAGGCCACTAATCCGTGGCCATCCCTTCCAATCTCGGCCCGGCAGGAGCCACACGGGTGGCGGCAGAAGCCACCCTTTCGCCCTTTTTGGGCTTGGCCCCCGCACAGGCTTTCCCCCCCGTCAGATGACCGGCCGGCAGACCACTCGCGGCGCACAATGTGCAGTTGGGCGCCGCATTGCACCCGCCGGCCTTGTGACCCTCTTGGCCGCAGCGGTAGTACTGTCCGCTGCGGTCCACCTCTGACGTGCAGGAGACCCGCACGTGCCCAATCTTAAGGCACTTATAGCACCTTAAGGGCCTCGGCTCCAGGAGTTGCACCCCGGCCGAGACCCATCCCACTAGCAGCCGGGCACCCGCCACCTTCTTCGCTGCCTCCACTGGGCAGCGGACCCAGGCTGCTCCGAGTCCTGAAGGGGCAAGGCGGATCTCTCCCACCTTTAAATCTTCTACGGAGACGCATCCAACCGTAGCGACGGCTGCGGCAACATCCGCAACCGTCGCCGAGTCATCCAGACCCGATACGCGCAGTTCTGCGCACTTCGTGGGCCTGGAGACTCGAACGACTTCCGGGTTAAGGCTCTCCCGCAACTTATTCGCGAGTGAGTCCGCCTTCACTTTATTATCGGTGCCCGGCAACTCGAGTATACCGGCACCGGTCGCCGCCTTTCTGTACCTCATCTCTGTTATGCCTAACAGAGAGAGGTCCACTTTACTTTTCGCCTCCATAAGGATGGAGGCGTACGTAGCACCTTTACGCTCCGCCTCGGGCGAGAGCGTGAGGACCACAGCCGAAGTCCGTGGAATTCGGAGCTTTGGCTTCTTCTTCCTCCGCTTAGCCTTGGGCTTTTGGCCCTTGGCCGGGTCCTCTTTGGGAGGGGGCTGTGAAGACCCCCCCGGAACTTTCTTCTTGCCCTTTCGGGCGACGACGCAAAATGCCTCCTCCATGGAGGCCGGTGCCGGAGGCAGCGGACGGGGCCTTGGGGGTACCCCCGCCCCAGACGACGCCGGAACCCTTTCCCTCTTCTTTCCCCCCTTTTTGCCCTTCTCAACAACGCCGGACACCGATGGCACGACGCTGGACTTTCTGCCGGGAGTTTCCGCCAGAGATGGCGGACGAAATCGCTTTTCCGGCAGAAGCCGGTCTTCGAGAGCCTCAAACCGGGCGTTCATCATGGCGCCCACCTGCGCGACAATAGCACGCGTCACCTCCTCTTGTGTGGGCGCCACGGGTTCCTTCACTGCCGCAGACGAAGAAGGTCCAGGGCGGTTCATAAATCTGAACATCTCCTCTTTAATCTCAGCTAGTTGAGCACGTAGCTCTCCCACTTCATTTCTTAGGCGCCTGTTATCCTCCCGCAAACGCCGAGTCTCCTCAGTTGAAGATCGGGAACTCAACTCCTCGGTTGTCGTCTTGATGGAGGCGACGGCATCCTTGAGGGCCTTTATGTAGGGCCCCTTCAAATTTTTTGATGTCTTGGCCACCTTTTCGATGGCGGCCAAGTCCTTTGCCAAGATTTCTTCTAGGTCCGACCGACCCTCGCCACCTCTATCAGCCGATGACGCGGCTGCCGAACGCGAAGCCCTGGCGCGCGCGAGCTCTCGGTTCGTTTCCGCCATCTCCTGCTCGGCGCGCAGCTCCATCTCTTGCCTATCGGCGTCCACGAGGGCCTGCTTGGCCTTCGCCAAGCCCACGTAATGGCCAGTTGTCGGCGGCCGGCCCCTGCCTCTCTTAGCCAAGTTCTTGGCTTCCTTGGCTTTTTTCCTTTTCCTATCATCTTGTAGGTCCCGGTACCAAGCCTCCTTCTTCAAAATCTTCTTGGTCGCCTCATCATCTGACGATGAGTCGACCATGCGCTCCCACGAAGAGGTGCGTTTCATACCCGATCTGGGCGTCTTCGACCCGCGCGAGTCCAAACTCTCCATACTCTCACTCCGAGAGTCGGACATGAATATCACCTCCGGTTCCTTCTCCTTCTCAACAATCTCCTGTTCAACGTCCTTTTTATTTTGTTTTGATGTGTCCATATCATAATCGTCCCACTAGGGGACATGGGTTATGAGACGAACTAAATGACCACCCCCGGGTGACGCTCATTCCGAGGGCTAGGGTACATACTGTGGGGGTCCCCAGGTACCCACAGGTTTTTACGTGTTGGCTCACGGGTTTGTATCAAGTTTTCCTTCTCTTGGGCCGGCCAGTGAAGGCAAGCCCGTCGTCGGTCCGCGCAGCCACGACGTACCCTCTTAGCACCATCACGAGGGTCGTTGAAGTGACTGCGCGGGGTCCCGGGGAGGGCGGCTGGTGCCAGTCCACCCTCCACACGCCACCCGGCGACAGGGTTAGTGACTCCGGGCGCGTTACTACTACAAGACCCGCGTCCTCCACGAAGGACGACGGAACACCACAAAAAATAACAATACTCCTCTCAAAAGAGAGGAGCAAGTGCAACGAATGCAAAAACCCGCACTTTCCCCCGAAGGAACAAGAGAAAGCGCCCAATTACCCCCCCAAATGCCTCCGTTTGGAGACCTTTTCTCCTGTGCCATCGCGCACGACAACCATATCCCTCTGCAAACAGAGGGTTCAGGTGACGACAACGACGACGGATATTATTCGCGTTCTCCGCAGAGAAACCGCGACAACCAACGCCGGACCTCTTGGTTCCCCCCTCAAATCGGGTGCCATTCACACAGCACCCTTTCTCCCCCCCCTGGTCCGGGTCAGGCCCTTTCGGCCCCGACCCAGTACTGAGGGCGCCGCCGAAGCACCATCCTTAGGAGTGTTTATCGACTCTCCAGTCTAGATCCGCAGTGTTCAGTGGAAACAGGGCCACCTCGAGAAGGATGTAGACATGAAGTCTACGCACTGCGGTCTTGGGATGGCAGGCTAAGGCTCCACTTAATGGGAGCTGTAAGCGCCTGTTGGTCCACCCCCTGTGGCGGGTCACCCCCACCACTCGGTCCCAAATTATATACCTAGTTCCATCCATACTATCCATACTATATAATAATATTATATAATATAATATAATATAATATAATATAATATAATATAATATAATATAATATAATATAATATAATATAATATAATATAATATAATATAATATAATATAATATAATATAATATAATATAATATAATATAATACAATACAATATAATACAATACAATATAATATAATATATATTTAATTATATAATATTGAAAATGAGTGTGGAGAATGATGAGATTTGAGGAAGCGAAAGAGGTGTGTAAGGACCGCGACTCCTGGCGCTCCGTCCTCTCTGGCTACCCCGTTGGGGATACAGCGTGAAGTTATGTTATGTTATGTTATGTTATATAATATTATATAATTGTATAATCCTTAACCATACTATCCATATCCATACTAATATTATAAATGCGAGTCTCTGTCTGTCTGTCTGTCCGTCCGTCTGTCTGTCTGCTTGGTTTTCACGGCTAAACAGCCGTACCGATTTTAATAAAATTTAGCATGGACATAGTTTGACGCCAGGGGGTGAACATATGCTACTTTATTTCAAAAATCTACCCCTAAAGGAGTGAAAAGGGGATGAAACTTTGTATGGGAAATTTTTAACCGCTGAACGGATTAAGATGTAATTTGGTACAGAGATACACCTTTTCTATTAAAAAAACACAGTTATCATTAAAAAGATGTCACCGTTCTTTTTTCAACCGACGAAAAAATTATGGAGGTTGTCAAGTCGGTGCATATTTTTTTTTGTATACGACCATGCGTAGCTTTTTACAGAGTAGTCTGATTTTGATGATTCTCTTTTATTGGAAAAGAGTATATCTCGAGTTTTAGGGTTCAATTTAATTCGGAAAAAATTTAAGAACACAATTTAACTGACTTAAAAAAAACACTGAAAAGTACAAAATAACTATTATTTACTAATTAAAACTCAAATACAAAAATAAAATACTTTATACATACGATATAAATACCTATACAATTAAATTCGACAGTTACTGAAATCGATGCAAGCCTCCCAAACTAATAGACTTTCTGTTGTGGCACATTAATTTGGAACCCACTTTGATAACCGTCAAATTAATTATGTACATACAATCTTCACACCATATCCCTAACGGGGTAGTCAGAGGGACGGAGCGCCAAGCGTCGCGGTCCTTACATACTTCTTTCGCTTCTTCAAATCTCATCATTCTTCTCACGCATTTTTGCCTAGGTATGCGAGTGCTTTTGACATTTCCGTCGACTAAGACTCTAGCAAATTTAATTATATACGTATTTATATCGTATGTATAGTTTTTTTTTTTATATTTGAGTTGTAATTAGTAAAGGATAGTTATTTTATATTTTTCAGTGTTTATTTCTAGTAGGTTTAAATTTTTTCTTATTTCTCCCATTTGAGTGACCTAGATCTAAATAAATACATAGGATGGGTCTACAACTAACTAGTTTTCTAATTATAGAACGAAATGATATAAAAATGTATCATCAATATAAATAAAGCTTATAATTAGTAATTATTATTTCTTGTATCTTCAAAGGCCAAGCTCAATACCAGTGCAATTTAAATGGGACCACCTCGGAAGTATATCAAACAAAAAAAAAAAATTTAAATCGGTACACAATTGATGAGGTTATCGGTGAACATACATAAAAAAAAAACATACAGACGCACTTAGAATCTCCCTCTTTTTAAAGTTGGTTAAAAAAATACATACAGACGAAAAGGTTGGGTGGTTCTACCACCAAAGCTTTTCAGTTTCGTTTTTTGTCAATTTAATTTTTTGTTAAAAAGTTTTACATTAGGAGAAACACGTACTACCCAAACGAATTTGATTTGCATTTCTATTCCAAATTTTTGATTTTTTTGTTTCGAAATAAAGAATCTTGTTTTGATTATATATACATATTTTGTTATTACTATTTTTAAAATAAGCTTATGAAAATAATTCTTGTATTTATCGATATATACAATATCTACGAGTACATCACTATTTTGTTTAGTACGTGACGTTATCTTGCCGCCCGCTTACGTCTCATTCCTCTAACCATGACAGAATAGTTCGCTTAGAAATTCGTAAACATTTCAGGTCTCTAGGGTAGTTTGTCTGTGCTAAAGGATGAAAATCTTCAAATTTTTTGGTTAAAGAACTATATAAAAGAAATACATAAGAAAGGCTACATAGAACAAACTGGCAGCCCAGTTCTGGCAGTGTTTTGTGCTCAAAACATTTTGAACCCCATTTATTATGTAAAAGGGATACCCGTAAAACCCCGTTATTGTTAGACCATGAAATTTAAGATACCTACCTATTAAAAATGAACATGCTATCGCAAAATTAATCTCTAGTCGCTATGCTGGGCTGGACCTGGGCCAGTGTTGTTTAGAAAAAAGCCAGTGCTGGAAGCCATACTTCATAATTACAAAATTATTTTTAATTTATTTATAAAATAATACAACTTTCTTGTTTCAGGTAATCGAAGATAGACTTTATTATGCATAAATTGTGTGTTCATATGTAAAACTGGTCAAAACAAATAAAGATATATCGAGGCGAATAATGACAAATAATACCTACGATTATTTGGAATGGTAATCCTTAGCATATCTGACATTCTGCGCTAGTTACTTCTTTTACAATTTGAAAAATAGTGAAATGATGTGTTTGATGCACATCTATAATGAGTTCTTAGGTAATGTAATAAGAAAACAATCCGATTAATAAATAAAAGACTGAAAACATTCATTGTTTTATTGTGTAAGCTATTTTAGATTTTATTCTCAATCTGATCGATCACCATCGACTATCTCCCGATTTCTTATAATTTTTGAGTTTTATACGTAATTTAGAGAAAATAATAATCAAAGGACAAAATATAGCGATGAAGTTTTATTTAATAATTTTATAAAACATTCACTGATTTATCTCCTTAGAATAGTTAGTATAGTTAACGATAACACTCGTCTGATATAAAACTTGATCTATTTTCTCATAACCAAGTCTATAACACTTACAGTAAAGCAATGGTAAGTAGGCTGTTGGAGTTACAAAGGACTGTTAAACGAAATTCTTCCAATTGCTAAACGAAATTCTTCCAATTGCTCTCGCTCGCACACAGCTTTAACGTATAATATACTATAATTTTTGCTCTTAAAACTCCCAAAAGCACAAAAAATAGCAAATCTGAATTTTAATAAAATGCCAACCACGCTTCTTTTGTTCGCGCCAAAAAGTCTAAACTCAAAACTTTCACTTGCCTGACTATCAACTTTCCCGACTTTTAAAAATATATCGTTTATGTCATTAAACTTCATGTACCCACATAAATCGAACCACGAGCAAGGTCATCACAATGTACATGCGGCCCAAGACCAGCAGCGCACAGCCGTCAGGCCTCATGTATCGAACGAACAATCATAATATTGTATCGTGGAGCTATTGGGAACACTCCAAATTACATCCTTCATGTGACAAAAACAATCTACAAAAAGAAGGAATATAATAAAGTAATAATCTCTAATACTAGTACATTATTTAGTTAATTTAATTCTTATTTTATCACATGAAAAATATAATTTGGGGTGTCCCAAATAGTCCCGCTCTAAGATAATATGCAGTATAAGCACCCCTTAATTCGAGCCTGAGTTCTGCATGTTTGTGAGTAATATTTTGTTAGGTAGTGTAAATTTGCCTTGCATTTTGTGTCGATGGGTATAGGCTGCTTCCATTTAAAAGTCCGTGGAAAATACTAACACTCTTTGATAGACACAGATTACACAGGTATACATCTTTATTAGCCGTTAGTCGATAGCATAGAGGGCCCATAGTAAAGTTTTTAATTTTATTTCTGGTTACCCCCTTCAGACGCCAGTGACCATCATAGAATAAAATAACTGTAAAAATCGCTCATCGCACTCATCGTCAGACACCGGTATTGTTTATTTATAAGTTAAAGCCTCTTTGGCCGTGCTCTTTGGTTACCGTTTTTACGTTTGATTTGAATTTAAACAGTTTAATAGATCCAGGATTAAGTTTAAAAAAAAAATTAATGTTTTAAAAAATATTCATCTGTTTCGGCCGTTTAAGAAGCTTTTGAAAGATTTTTAATATTGTTTGCAGTTGTTTCTAATTTCAGTAAGTACCTAGCTTTTACTAATTACTAATAGCTAACCGTATTCTAACCGTCCCGTCTTTCTACAATCAGGCCTCTGAGAAGACAAAATAAGTAAATAATAACTGGATCGAACTAAAGATTTTTAAAAATACCTACTTATTTTTACTATTTGCCTACTATATTTTCCAAATAATATGTCTCAAGGTATTAGACCACGTTCTATGTACTTAACTAATTTTCCTGTAGGTTTCTATATTTGAAAAAGTCTCTCAGTATTAAGTTATAGATTTAATGTAAATTGCGTGTAGGGGACATCCGCCAGGCCGGAAACTGTCGCCCTACTTGGAGAGGTGGCCATTTAGCCCTGTTCCCAGGGCTGGAACTCCGGTTACCGCCGGTTGTGACCCTCTTGGCCGCAGCGGTAGCACTGTCCGCTGCGGTCCACCTCTGACGTGCAGGAGACCCGCACGTGCCCAATCTTAAGGCACTTATAGCACCTTAAGGGCCTCGGCTCCAGGAGTTGCACCCCGGCCGAGACCCATCCCACTAGCAGCCGGGCACCCGCCACCTTCTTCGCTGCCTCCACTGGGCAGCGGACCCAGGCTGCTCCGAGTCCTGAAGGGGCAAGGCGGATCTCTCCCACCTTTAAATCTTCTACGGAGACGCATCCAACCGTAGCGACGGCTGCGGCAACATCCGCAACCGTCGCCGAGTCATCCAGACCCGATACGCGCAGTTCTGCGCACTTCGTGGGCCTGGAGACTCGAACGACTTCCGGGTTAAGGCTCTCCCGCAACTTATTCGCGAGTGAGTCCGCCTTCACTTTATTATCGGTGCCCGGCAACTCGAGTATACCGGCACCGGTCGCCGCCTTTCTGTACCTCATCTCTGTTATGCCTAACAGAGAGAGGTCCACTTTACTTTTCGCCTCCATAAGGATGGAGGCGTACGTAGCACCTTTACGCTCCGCCTCGGGCGAGAGCGTGAGGACCACAGCCGAAGTCCGTGGAATTCGGAGCTTTGGCTTCTTCTTCCTCCGCTTAGCCTTGGGCTTTTGGCCCTTGGCCGGGTCCTCTTTGGGAGGGGGCTGTGAAGACCCCCCCGGAACTTTCTTCTTGCCCTTTCGGGCGACGACGCAAAATGCCTCCTCCATGGAGGCCGGTGCCGGAGGCAGCGGACGGGGCCTTGGGGGTACCCCCGCCCCAGACGACGCCGGAACCCTTTCCCTCTTCTTTCCCCCCTTTTTGCCCTTCTCAACAACGCCGGACACCGATGGCACGACGCTGGACTTTCTGCCGGGAGTTTCCGCCAGAGATGGCGGACGAAATCGCTTTTCCGGCAGAAGCCGGTCTTCGAGAGCCTCAAACCGGGCGTTCATCATGGCGCCCACCTGCGCGACAATAGCACGCGTCACCTCCTCTTGTGTGGGCGCCACGGGTTCCTTCACTGCCGCAGACGAAGAAGGTCCAGGGCGGTTCATAAATCTGAACATCTCCTCTTTAATCTCAGCTAGTTGAGCACGTAGCTCTCCCACTTCATTTCTTAGGCGCCTGTTATCCTCCCGCAAACGCCGAGTCTCCTCAGTTGAAGATCGGGAACTCAACTCCTCGGTTGTCGTCTTGATGGAGGCGACGGCATCCTTGAGGGCCTTTATGTAGGGCCCCTTCAAATTTTTTGATGTCTTGGCCACCTTTTCGATGGCGGCCAAGTCCTTTGCCAAGATTTCTTCTAGGTCCGACCGACCCTCGCCACCTCTATCAGCCGATGACGCGGCTGCCGAACGCGAAGCCCTGGCGCGCGCGAGCTCTCGGTTCGTTTCCGCCATCTCCTGCTCGGCGCGCAGCTCCATCTCTTGCCTATCGGCGTCCACGAGGGCCTGCTTGGCCTTCGCCAAGCCCACGTAATGGCCAGTTGTCGGCGGCCGGCCCCTGCCTCTCTTAGCCAAGTTCTTGGCTTCCTTGGCTTTTTTCCTTTTCCTATCATCTTGTAGGTCCCGGTACCAAGCCTCCTTCTTCAAAATCTTCTTGGTCGCCTCATCATCTGACGATGAGTCGACCATGCGCTCCCACGAAGAGGTGCGTTTCATACCCGATCTGGGCGTCTTCGACCCGCGCGAGTCCAAACTCTCCATACTCTCACTCCGAGAGTCGGACATGAATATCACCTCCGGTTCCTTCTCCTTCTCAACAATCTCCTGTTCAACGTCCTTTTTATTTTGTTTTGATGTGTCCATATCATAATCGTCCCACTAGGGGACATGGGTTATGAGACGAACTAAATGACCACCCCCGGGTGACGCTCATTCCGAGGGCTAGGGTACATACTGTGGGGGTCCCCAGGTACCCACAGGTTTTTACGTGTTGGCTCACGGGTTTGTATCAAGTTTTCCTTCTCTTGGGCCGGCCAGTGAAGGCAAGCCCGTCGTCGGTCCGCGCAGCCACGACGTACCCTCTTAGCACCATCACGAGGGTCGTTGAAGTGACTGCGCGGGGTCCCGGGGAGGGCGGCTGGTGCCAGTCCACCCTCCACACGCCACCCGGCGACAGGGTTAGTGACTCCGGGCGCGTTACTACTACAAGACCCGCGTCCTCCACGAAGGACGACGGAACACCACAAAAAATAACAATACTCCTCTCAAAAGAGAGGAGCAAGTGCAACGAATGCAAAAACCCGCACTTTCCCCCGAAGGAACAAGAGAAAGCGCCCAATTACCCCCCCAAATGCCTCCGTTTGGAGACCTTTTCTCCTGTGCCATCGCGCACGACAACCATATCCCTCTGCAAACAGAGGGTTCAGGTGACGACAACGACGACGGATATTATTCGCGTTCTCCGCAGAGAAACCGCGACAACCAACGCCGGACCTCTTGGTTCCCCCCTCAAATCGGGTGCCATTCACACAGCACCCTTTCTCCCCCCCCTGGTCCGGGTCAGGCCCTTTCGGCCCCGACCCAGTACTGAGGGCGCCGCCGAAGCACCATCCTTAGGAGTGTTTATCGACTCTCCAGTCTAGATCCGCAGTGTTCAGTGGAAACAGGGCCACCTCGAGAAGGATGTAGACATGAAGTCTACGCACTGCGGTCTTGGGATGGCAGGCTAAGGCTCCACTTAATGGGAGCTGTAAGCGCCTGTTGGTCCACCCCCTGTGGCGGGTCACCCCCACCACTCGGTCCCAAATTATATACCTAGTTCCATCCATACTATCCATACTATATAATAATATTATATAATATAATATAATATAATATAATATAATATAATATAATATAATATAATATAATATAATATAATATAATATAATATAATATAATATAATATAATATAATATAATATAATATAATATAATATAATATAATATAATATAATATAATATAATATAATACAATACAATATAATACAATACAATATAATATAATATATATTTAATTATATAATATTGAAAATGAGTGTGGAGAATGATGAGATTTGAGGAAGCGAAAGAGGTGTGTAAGGACCGCGACTCCTGGCGCTCCGTCCTCTCTGGCTACCCCGTTGGGGATACAGCGTGAAGTTATGTTATGTTATGTTATGTTATATAATATTATATAATTGTATAATCCTTAACCATACTATCCATATCCATACTAATATTATAAATGCGAGTCTCTGTCTGTCTGTCTGTCCGTCCGTCTGTCTGTCTGCTTGGTTTTCACGGCTAAACAGCCGTACCGATTTTAATAAAATTTAGCATGGACATAGTTTGACGCCAGGGGGTGAACATATGCTACTTTATTTCAAAAATCTACCCCTAAAGGAGTGAAAAGGGGATGAAACTTTGTATGGGAAATTTTTAACCGCTGAACGGATTAAGATGTAATTTGGTACAGAGATACACCTTTTCTATTAAAAAAACACAGTTATCATTAAAAAGATGTCACCGTTCTTTTTTCAACCGACGAAAAAATTATGGAGGTTGTCAAGTCGGTGCATATTTTTTTTTGTATACGACCATGCGTAGCTTTTTACAGAGTAGTCTGATTTTGATGATTCTCTTTTATTGGAAAAGAGTATATCTCGAGTTTTAGGGTTCAATTTAATTCGGAAAAAATTTAAGAACACAATTTAACTGACTTAAAAAAAACACTGAAAAGTACAAAATAACTATTATTTACTAATTAAAACTCAAATACAAAAATAAAATACTTTATACATACGATATAAATACCTATACAATTAAATTCGACAGTTACTGAAATCGATGCAAGCCTCCCAAACTAATAGACTTTCTGTTGTGGCACATTAATTTGGAACCCACTTTGATAACCGTCAAATTAATTATGTACATACAATCTTCACACCATATCCCTAACGGGGTAGTCAGAGGGACGGAGCGCCAAGCGTCGCGGTCCTTACATACTTCTTTCGCTTCTTCAAATCTCATCATTCTTCTCACGCATTTTTGCCTAGGTATGCGAGTGCTTTTGACATTTCCGTCGACTAAGACTCTAGCAAATTTAATTATATACGTATTTATATCGTATGTATAGTTTTTTTTTTTATATTTGAGTTGTAATTAGTAAAGGATAGTTATTTTATATTTTTCAGTGTTTATTTCTAGTAGGTTTAAATTTTTTCTTATTTCTCCCATTTGAGTGACCTAGATCTAAATAAATACATAGGATGGGTCTACAACTAACTAGTTTTCTAATTATAGAACGAAATGATATAAAAATGTATCATCAATATAAATAAAGCTTATAATTAGTAATTATTATTTCTTGTATCTTCAAAGGCCAAGCTCAATACCAGTGCAATTTAAATGGGACCACCTCGGAAGTATATCAAACAAAAAAAAAAAATTTAAATCGGTACACAATTGATGAGGTTATCGGTGAACATACATAAAAAAAAAACATACAGACGCACTTAGAATCTCCCTCTTTTTAAAGTTGGTTAAAAAAATACATACAGACGAAAAGGTTGGGTGGTTCTACCACCAAAGCTTTTCAGTTTCGTTTTTTGTCAATTTAATTTTTTGTTAAAAAGTTTTACATTAGGAGAAACACGTACTACCCAAACGAATTTGATTTGCATTTCTATTCCAAATTTTTGATTTTTTTGTTTCGAAATAAAGAATCTTGTTTTGATTATATATACATATTTTGTTATTACTATTTTTAAAATAAGCTTATGAAAATAATTCTTGTATTTATCGATATATACAATATCTACGAGTACATCACTATTTTGTTTAGTACGTGACGTTATCTTGCCGCCCGCTTACGTCTCATTCCTCTAACCATGACAGAATAGTTCGCTTAGAAATTCGTAAACATTTCAGGTCTCTAGGGTAGTTTGTCTGTGCTAAAGGATGAAAATCTTCAAATTTTTTGGTTAAAGAACTATATAAAAGAAATACATAAGAAAGGCTACATAGAACAAACTGGCAGCCCAGTTCTGGCAGTGTTTTGTGCTCAAAACATTTTGAACCCCATTTATTATGTAAAAGGGATACCCGTAAAACCCCGTTATTGTTAGACCATGAAATTTAAGATACCTACCTATTAAAAATGAACATGCTATCGCAAAATTAATCTCTAGTCGCTATGCTGGGCTGGACCTGGGCCAGTGTTGTTTAGAAAAAAGCCAGTGCTGGAAGCCATACTTCATAATTACAAAATTATTTTTAATTTATTTATAAAATAATACAACTTTCTTGTTTCAGGTAATCGAAGATAGACTTTATTATGCATAAATTGTGTGTTCATATGTAAAACTGGTCAAAACAAATAAAGATATATCGAGGCGAATAATGACAAATAATACCTACGATTATTTGGAATGGTAATCCTTAGCATATCTGACATTCTGCGCTAGTTACTTCTTTTACAATTTGAAAAATAGTGAAATGATGTGTTTGATGCACATCTATAATGAGTTCTTAGGTAATGTAATAAGAAAACAATCCGATTAATAAATAAAAGACTGAAAACATTCATTGTTTTATTGTGTAAGCTATTTTAGATTTTATTCTCAATCTGATCGATCACCATCGACTATCTCCCGATTTCTTATAATTTTTGAGTTTTATACGTAATTTAGAGAAAATAATAATCAAAGGACAAAATATAGCGATGAAGTTTTATTTAATAATTTTATAAAACATTCACTGATTTATCTCCTTAGAATAGTTAGTATAGTTAACGATAACACTCGTCTGATATAAAACTTGATCTATTTTCTCATAACCAAGTCTATAACACTTACAGTAAAGCAATGGTAAGTAGGCTGTTGGAGTTACAAAGGACTGTTAAACGAAATTCTTCCAATTGCTAAACGAAATTCTTCCAATTGCTCTCGCTCGCACACAGCTTTAACGTATAATATACTATAATTTTTGCTCTTAAAACTCCCAAAAGCACAAAAAATAGCAAATCTGAATTTTAATAAAATGCCAACCACGCTTCTTTTGTTCGCGCCAAAAAGTCTAAACTCAAAACTTTCACTTGCCTGACTATCAACTTTCCCGACTTTTAAAAATATATCGTTTATGTCATTAAACTTCATGTACCCACATAAATCGAACCACGAGCAAGGTCATCACAATGTACATGCGGCCCAAGACCAGCAGCGCACAGCCGTCAGGCCTCATGTATCGAACGAACAATCATAATATTGTATCGTGGAGCTATTGGGAACACTCCAAATTACATCCTTCATGTGACAAAAACAATCTACAAAAAGAAGGAATATAATAAAGTAATAATCTCTAATACTAGTACATTATTTAGTTAATTTAATTCTTATTTTATCACATGAAAAATATAATTTGGGGTGTCCCAAATAGTCCCGCTCTAAGATAATATGCAGTATAAGCACCCCTTAATTCGAGCCTGAGTTCTGCATGTTTGTGAGTAATATTTTGTTAGGTAGTGTAAATTTGCCTTGCATTTTGTGTCGATGGGTATAGGCTGCTTCCATTTAAAAGTCCGTGGAAAATACTAACACTCTTTGATAGACACAGATTACACAGGTATACATCTTTATTAGCCGTTAGTCGATAGCATAGAGGGCCCATAGTAAAGTTTTTAATTTTATTTCTGGTTACCCCCTTCAGACGCCAGTGACCATCATAGAATAAAATAACTGTAAAAATCGCTCATCGCACTCATCGTCAGACACCGGTATTGTTTATTTATAAGTTAAAGCCTCTTTGGCCGTGCTCTTTGGTTACCGTTTTTACGTTTGATTTGAATTTAAACAGTTTAATAGATCCAGGATTAAGTTTAAAAAAAAAATTAATGTTTTAAAAAATATTCATCTGTTTCGGCCGTTTAAGAAGCTTTTGAAAGATTTTTAATATTGTTTGCAGTTGTTTCTAATTTCAGTAAGTACCTAGCTTTTACTAATTACTAATAGCTAACCGTATTCTAACCGTCCCGTCTTTCTACAATCAGGCCTCTGAGAAGACAAAATAAGTAAATAATAACTGGATCGAACTAAAGATTTTTAAAAATACCTACTTATTTTTACTATTTGCCTACTATATTTTCCAAATAATATGTCTCAAGGTATTAGACCACGTTCTATGTACTTAACTAATTTTCCTGTAGGTTTCTATATTTGAAAAAGTCTCTCAGTATTAAGTTATAGATTTAATGTAAATTGCGTGTAGGGGACATCCGCCAGGCCGGAAACTGTCGCCCTACTTGGAGAGGTGGCCATTTAGCCCTGTTCCCAGGGCTGGAACTCCGGTTACCGCCGGTTGTGACCCTCTTGGCCGCAGCGGTAGCACTGTCCGCTGCGGTCCACCTCTGACGTGCAGGAGACCCGCACGTGCCCAATCTTAAGGCACTTATAGCACCTTAAGGGCCTCGGCTCCAGGAGTTGCACCCCGGCCGAGACCCATCCCACTAGCAGCCGGGCACCCGCCACCTTCTTCGCTGCCTCCACTGGGCAGCGGACCCAGGCTGCTCCGAGTCCTGAAGGGGCAAGGCGGATCTCTCCCACCTTTAAATCTTCTACGGAGACGCATCCAACCGTAGCGACGGCTGCGGCAACATCCGCAACCGTCGCCGAGTCATCCAGACCCGATACGCGCAGTTCTGCGCACTTCGTGGGCCTGGAGACTCGAACGACTTCCGGGTTAAGGCTCTCCCGCAACTTATTCGCGAGTGAGTCCGCCTTCACTTTATTATCGGTGCCCGGCAACTCGAGTATACCGGCACCGGTCGCCGCCTTTCTGTACCTCATCTCTGTTATGCCTAACAGAGAGAGGTCCACTTTACTTTTCGCCTCCATAAGGATGGAGGCGTACGTAGCACCTTTACGCTCCGCCTCGGGCGAGAGCGTGAGGACCACAGCCGAAGTCCGTGGAATTCGGAGCTTTGGCTTCTTCTTCCTCCGCTTAGCCTTGGGCTTTTGGCCCTTGGCCGGGTCCTCTTTGGGAGGGGGCTGTGAAGACCCCCCCGGAACTTTCTTCTTGCCCTTTCGGGCGACGACGCAAAATGCCTCCTCCATGGAGGCCGGTGCCGGAGGCAGCGGACGGGGCCTTGGGGGTACCCCCGCCCCAGACGACGCCGGAACCCTTTCCCTCTTCTTTCCCCCCTTTTTGCCCTTCTCAACAACGCCGGACACCGATGGCACGACGCTGGACTTTCTGCCGGGAGTTTCCGCCAGAGATGGCGGACGAAATCGCTTTTCCGGCAGAAGCCGGTCTTCGAGAGCCTCAAACCGGGCGTTCATCATGGCGCCCACCTGCGCGACAATAGCACGCGTCACCTCCTCTTGTGTGGGCGCCACGGGTTCCTTCACTGCCGCAGACGAAGAAGGTCCAGGGCGGTTCATAAATCTGAACATCTCCTCTTTAATCTCAGCTAGTTGAGCACGTAGCTCTCCCACTTCATTTCTTAGGCGCCTGTTATCCTCCCGCAAACGCCGAGTCTCCTCAGTTGAAGATCGGGAACTCAACTCCTCGGTTGTCGTCTTGATGGAGGCGACGGCATCCTTGAGGGCCTTTATGTAGGGCCCCTTCAAATTTTTTGATGTCTTGGCCACCTTTTCGATGGCGGCCAAGTCCTTTGCCAAGATTTCTTCTAGGTCCGACCGACCCTCGCCACCTCTATCAGCCGATGACGCGGCTGCCGAACGCGAAGCCCTGGCGCGCGCGAGCTCTCGGTTCGTTTCCGCCATCTCCTGCTCGGCGCGCAGCTCCATCTCTTGCCTATCGGCGTCCACGAGGGCCTGCTTGGCCTTCGCCAAGCCCACGTAATGGCCAGTTGTCGGCGGCCGGCCCCTGCCTCTCTTAGCCAAGTTCTTGGCTTCCTTGGCTTTTTTCCTTTTCCTATCATCTTGTAGGTCCCGGTACCAAGCCTCCTTCTTCAAAATCTTCTTGGTCGCCTCATCATCTGACGATGAGTCGACCATGCGCTCCCACGAAGAGGTGCGTTTCATACCCGATCTGGGCGTCTTCGACCCGCGCGAGTCCAAACTCTCCATACTCTCACTCCGAGAGTCGGACATGAATATCACCTCCGGTTCCTTCTCCTTCTCAACAATCTCCTGTTCAACGTCCTTTTTATTTTGTTTTGATGTGTCCATATCATAATCGTCCCACTAGGGGACATGGGTTATGAGACGAACTAAATGACCACCCCCGGGTGACGCTCATTCCGAGGGCTAGGGTACATACTGTGGGGGTCCCCAGGTACCCACAGGTTTTTACGTGTTGGCTCACGGGTTTGTATCAAGTTTTCCTTCTCTTGGGCCGGCCAGTGAAGGCAAGCCCGTCGTCGGTCCGCGCAGCCACGACGTACCCTCTTAGCACCATCACGAGGGTCGTTGAAGTGACTGCGCGGGGTCCCGGGGAGGGCGGCTGGTGCCAGTCCACCCTCCACACGCCACCCGGCGACAGGGTTAGTGACTCCGGGCGCGTTACTACTACAAGACCCGCGTCCTCCACGAAGGACGACGGAACACCACAAAAAATAACAATACTCCTCTCAAAAGAGAGGAGCAAGTGCAACGAATGCAAAAACCCGCACTTTCCCCCGAAGGAACAAGAGAAAGCGCCCAATTACCCCCCCAAATGCCTCCGTTTGGAGACCTTTTCTCCTGTGCCATCGCGCACGACAACCATATCCCTCTGCAAACAGAGGGTTCAGGTGACGACAACGACGACGGATATTATTCGCGTTCTCCGCAGAGAAACCGCGACAACCAACGCCGGACCTCTTGGTTCCCCCCTCAAATCGGGTGCCATTCACACAGCACCCTTTCTCCCCCCCCTGGTCCGGGTCAGGCCCTTTCGGCCCCGACCCAGTACTGAGGGCGCCGCCGAAGCACCATCCTTAGGAGTGTTTATCGACTCTCCAGTCTAGATCCGCAGTGTTCAGTGGAAACAGGGCCACCTCGAGAAGGATGTAGACATGAAGTCTACGCACTGCGGTCTTGGGATGGCAGGCTAAGGCTCCACTTAATGGGAGCTGTAAGCGCCTGTTGGTCCACCCCCTGTGGCGGGTCACCCCCACCACTCGGTCCCAAATTATATACCTAGTTCCATCCATACTATCCATACTATATAATAATATTATATAATATAATATAATATAATATAATATAATATAATATAATATAATATAATATAATATAATATAATATAATATAATATAATATAATATAATATAATATAATACAATACAATATAATACAATACAATATAATATAATATATATTTAATTATATAATATTGAAAATGAGTGTGGAGAATGATGAGATTTGAGGAAGCGAAAGAGGTGTGTAAGGACCGCGACTCCTGGCGCTCCGTCCTCTCTGGCTACCCCGTTGGGGATACAGCGTGAAGTTATGTTATGTTATGTTATGTTATATAATATTATATAATTGTATAATCCTTAACCATACTATCCATATCCATACTAATATTATAAATGCGAGTCTCTGTCTGTCTGTCTGTCCGTCCGTCTGTCTGTCTGCTTGGTTTTCACGGCTAAACAGCCGTACCGATTTTAATAAAATTTAGCATGGACATAGTTTGACGCCAGGGGGTGAACATATGCTACTTTATTTCAAAAATCTACCCCTAAAGGAGTGAAAAGGGGATGAAACTTTGTATGGGAAATTTTTAACCGCTGAACGGATTAAGATGTAATTTGGTACAGAGATACACCTTTTCTATTAAAAAAACACAGTTATCATTAAAAAGATGTCACCGTTCTTTTTTCAACCGACGAAAAAATTATGGAGGTTGTCAAGTCGGTGCATATTTTTTTTTGTATACGACCATGCGTAGCTTTTTACAGAGTAGTCTGATTTTGATGATTCTCTTTTATTGGAAAAGAGTATATCTCGAGTTTTAGGGTTCAATTTAATTCGGAAAAAATTTAAGAACACAATTTAACTGACTTAAAAAAAACACTGAAAAGTACAAAATAACTATTATTTACTAATTAAAACTCAAATACAAAAATAAAATACTTTATACATACGATATAAATACCTATACAATTAAATTCGACAGTTACTGAAATCGATGCAAGCCTCCCAAACTAATAGACTTTCTGTTGTGGCACATTAATTTGGAACCCACTTTGATAACCGTCAAATTAATTATGTACATACAATCTTCACACCATATCCCTAACGGGGTAGTCAGAGGGACGGAGCGCCAAGCGTCGCGGTCCTTACATACTTCTTTCGCTTCTTCAAATCTCATCATTCTTCTCACGCATTTTTGCCTAGGTATGCGAGTGCTTTTGACATTTCCGTCGACTAAGACTCTAGCAAATTTAATTATATACGTATTTATATCGTATGTATAGTTTTTTTTTTTATATTTGAGTTGTAATTAGTAAAGGATAGTTATTTTATATTTTTCAGTGTTTATTTCTAGTAGGTTTAAATTTTTTCTTATTTCTCCCATTTGAGTGACCTAGATCTAAATAAATACATAGGATGGGTCTACAACTAACTAGTTTTCTAATTATAGAACGAAATGATATAAAAATGTATCATCAATATAAATAAAGCTTATAATTAGTAATTATTATTTCTTGTATCTTCAAAGGCCAAGCTCAATACCAGTGCAATTTAAATGGGACCACCTCGGAAGTATATCAAACAAAAAAAAAAAATTTAAATCGGTACACAATTGATGAGGTTATCGGTGAACATACATAAAAAAAAAACATACAGACGCACTTAGAATCTCCCTCTTTTTAAAGTTGGTTAAAAAAATACATACAGACGAAAAGGTTGGGTGGTTCTACCACCAAAGCTTTTCAGTTTCGTTTTTTGTCAATTTAATTTTTTGTTAAAAAGTTTTACATTAGGAGAAACACGTACTACCCAAACGAATTTGATTTGCATTTCTATTCCAAATTTTTGATTTTTTTGTTTCGAAATAAAGAATCTTGTTTTGATTATATATACATATTTTGTTATTACTATTTTTAAAATAAGCTTATGAAAATAATTCTTGTATTTATCGATATATACAATATCTACGAGTACATCACTATTTTGTTTAGTACGTGACGTTATCTTGCCGCCCGCTTACGTCTCATTCCTCTAACCATGACAGAATAGTTCGCTTAGAAATTCGTAAACATTTCAGGTCTCTAGGGTAGTTTGTCTGTGCTAAAGGATGAAAATCTTCAAATTTTTTGGTTAAAGAACTATATAAAAGAAATACATAAGAAAGGCTACATAGAACAAACTGGCAGCCCAGTTCTGGCAGTGTTTTGTGCTCAAAACATTTTGAACCCCATTTATTATGTAAAAGGGATACCCGTAAAACCCCGTTATTGTTAGACCATGAAATTTAAGATACCTACCTATTAAAAATGAACATGCTATCGCAAAATTAATCTCTAGTCGCTATGCTGGGCTGGACCTGGGCCAGTGTTGTTTAGAAAAAAGCCAGTGCTGGAAGCCATACTTCATAATTACAAAATTATTTTTAATTTATTTATAAAATAATACAACTTTCTTGTTTCAGGTAATCGAAGATAGACTTTATTATGCATAAATTGTGTGTTCATATGTAAAACTGGTCAAAACAAATAAAGATATATCGAGGCGAATAATGACAAATAATACCTACGATTATTTGGAATGGTAATCCTTAGCATATCTGACATTCTGCGCTAGTTACTTCTTTTACAATTTGAAAAATAGTGAAATGATGTGTTTGATGCACATCTATAATGAGTTCTTAGGTAATGTAATAAGAAAACAATCCGATTAATAAATAAAAGACTGAAAACATTCATTGTTTTATTGTGTAAGCTATTTTAGATTTTATTCTCAATCTGATCGATCACCATCGACTATCTCCCGATTTCTTATAATTTTTGAGTTTTATACGTAATTTAGAGAAAATAATAATCAAAGGACAAAATATAGCGATGAAGTTTTATTTAATAATTTTATAAAACATTCACTGATTTATCTCCTTAGAATAGTTAGTATAGTTAACGATAACACTCGTCTGATATAAAACTTGATCTATTTTCTCATAACCAAGTCTATAACACTTACAGTAAAGCAATGGTAAGTAGGCTGTTGGAGTTACAAAGGACTGTTAAACGAAATTCTTCCAATTGCTAAACGAAATTCTTCCAATTGCTCTCGCTCGCACACAGCTTTAACGTATAATATACTATAATTTTTGCTCTTAAAACTCCCAAAAGCACAAAAAATAGCAAATCTGAATTTTAATAAAATGCCAACCACGCTTCTTTTGTTCGCGCCAAAAAGTCTAAACTCAAAACTTTCACTTGCCTGACTATCAACTTTCCCGACTTTTAAAAATATATCGTTTATGTCATTAAACTTCATGTACCCACATAAATCGAACCACGAGCAAGGTCATCACAATGTACATGCGGCCCAAGACCAGCAGCGCACAGCCGTCAGGCCTCATGTATCGAACGAACAATCATAATATTGTATCGTGGAGCTATTGGGAACACTCCAAATTACATCCTTCATGTGACAAAAACAATCTACAAAAAGAAGGAATATAATAAAGTAATAATCTCTAATACTAGTACATTATTTAGTTAATTTAATTCTTATTTTATCACATGAAAAATATAATTTGGGGTGTCCCAAATAGTCCCGCTCTAAGATAATATGCAGTATAAGCACCCCTTAATTCGAGCCTGAGTTCTGCATGTTTGTGAGTAATATTTTGTTAGGTAGTGTAAATTTGCCTTGCATTTTGTGTCGATGGGTATAGGCTGCTTCCATTTAAAAGTCCGTGGAAAATACTAACACTCTTTGATAGACACAGATTACACAGGTATACATCTTTATTAGCCGTTAGTCGATAGCATAGAGGGCCCATAGTAAAGTTTTTAATTTTATTTCTGGTTACCCCCTTCAGACGCCAGTGACCATCATAGAATAAAATAACTGTAAAAATCGCTCATCGCACTCATCGTCAGACACCGGTATTGTTTATTTATAAGTTAAAGCCTCTTTGGCCGTGCTCTTTGGTTACCGTTTTTACGTTTGATTTGAATTTAAACAGTTTAATAGATCCAGGATTAAGTTTAAAAAAAAAATTAATGTTTTAAAAAATATTCATCTGTTTCGGCCGTTTAAGAAGCTTTTGAAAGATTTTTAATATTGTTTGCAGTTGTTTCTAATTTCAGTAAGTACCTAGCTTTTACTAATTACTAATAGCTAACCGTATTCTAACCGTCCCGTCTTTCTACAATCAGGCCTCTGAGAAGACAAAATAAGTAAATAATAACTGGATCGAACTAAAGATTTTTAAAAATACCTACTTATTTTTACTATTTGCCTACTATATTTTCCAAATAATATGTCTCAAGGTATTAGACCACGTTCTATGTACTTAACTAATTTTCCTGTAGGTTTCTATATTTGAAAAAGTCTCTCAGTATTAAGTTATAGATTTAATGTAAATTGCGTGTAGGGGACATCCGCCAGGCCGGAAACTGTCGCCCTACTTGGAGAGGTGGCCATTTAGCCCTGTTCCCAGGGCTGGAACTCCGGTTACCGCCGGCCTGGTGGTCTTCCCTTCTCTGTGTCGTCCATAAATCTTCTAGATTTCCTACAAAACATGAGGATATCCTAATATTCAAAGTTACCAGTATCTCTAAATGACTGACGATGGCTCTGCTCATATTATTTTTTATACTCATAATGTAAGTGACCTAATTCACAGTCATTGCCACTCAAAACTGAATAATTTGTGAACAACGAGTTGTGAATGTAAATCCACCTACAATAACAAAAATTCATGATTTACCTCGTAAATACAAGTAAATTCATATCATTGCTAGAATTTTAGGATTATTTTCTATTAAAACTCAAAATTCTGCAATTTTGAATTACATTAGCTTAGTTTCGAGGATATAATATGTGTATGGATTCTGATTGTTTTTAAAACTATTTAATTTATGAAATATTATAAATATGAAATTTACTTGAGTGGCCTAATATTGGCGTAGAAGCAAGTCACGTTGCCTTATAAATTTAGGCCCTGGATTCAAAGAAAATCTACAATTAAAAGTTAGTCTTTTTTACAAGTTCAACTTCTGTTCAAGAAAATGAAATTAATAGCATGCAATGTACTTACTACGCCTACTATAAAAAACAATGTTTTCATTAGATTACATCTTAGATGTGCAATGACTATTGTTAACGATGAAATTATAAATGGCGTTAAAATCTTGTATGACCTAACATTAAAACTACTTACTATCTATTTACTATTATACAAACCTATATATGTGTGCATACGTACCATCGCGCTGTATAGCTAACGGGGTAGTCAGAAATATTACAAGAAATAAGTATACTTACCTGGTAACATAATTATATTGATATAAATTTGGAAACGAACATTGTTTTGTATAACTTAAAGTTAAATAATATATGTACATGCAAAAGCTTCATATTACATATTTTTGTAGAAACACTGTAATAATAATTGTAACTTGTATATAGGTACTTCTGAATAAAGTGACAAGTTTAAGTGTGTGTAGTACTTATATTAACAATTTGCAAGCATGCGGGCAGTCTACTCATTGACGCGCGGTTGAATTGTTTACATACCTACTACACTTACGTATGTGTCAGTTTTGTGCCTAAGCGTTCTTTAATTTTTGGACCTAACTAAGCATAGTTTCGTAAAGAACCCCTATCCGCTACAAAAGCTGGTCTTCGAGCCTGGATCACCGAAATCTGTGCATTGGTTCAACATGTTCAGCACTCCACCTTCGCGCACAGTAAAAACAAGAAGCGCACTTAGGAGGGAAGAATTAGCGAAGGCTAAACAGTTAAACAGTGAAGTCAAATCTGAGACTCTGGGAATAAGGAACGCATTAGAAGCCGCAGAAATCGAATCACGCCCGCAAACTGAGGGTAATAAGAAAAAATCGGTTTCATCCTTAAAAACCAACTCGTCTGCCGCAGCACGCCGTAAACAATTGGAATTCGAAGCTGCACAGGCAAAGGCAGAAATAGACAAAAAATTAATAGATAA
This sequence comes from Zeuzera pyrina, assembly GCA_907165235.1. NCBI lineage: Eukaryota > Metazoa > Arthropoda > Insecta > Lepidoptera > Cossidae > Zeuzera > Zeuzera pyrina. The sequence continues at coordinate 4,286,309 of OU015639.1, forward strand.
AAAATTAGCCGCTGATATTGCCGCACTAGAAGATGAATATGTGGGTAGTCATAAAAGTGAAAAATCGTGCAAATCTGCTGTCAATGCTGAAAAGAAAGTGGAGGAGTGGTTCCAGCGCAGCAACATTGAAGTCGATGAACGCCCGCCGGACGGCGCGGCGCCCTCAGCGTCGGCGCGAGCCGTGCGCACTGTTGACCTCGGTGACCTAACTCTCGCTCTTAATAACGCTCTCACCACAGCCGTTACAAGTGCAGCTACAAATCAGCAACTACTGTCCAGACTAGCGGTATCCAAAGACTTACCTTTATTCTTCGGCGATCCCCTCGAGTGGCTACCATTTAGAGAAGCATATTATGAGTCTTCAAAGCTATGTCAATATAGTGACACTGAAAATATATGGAGATTACGAAAATCATTACGTGGAGAAGCCAAGGAAACGGTATCTTCTTTACTTATCGGTAATACATCTCCGGAGGCGGTAATGGACGCCTTGAAGCTACGTTACGGTAGGCCTGAAATTATAATACATAAAATTGTAAATCAGTTGAGGAAATTACCACCGTTACCACACAATTATCATAACGAAATAGTGAATTTTTCTATTAAAATAAAGAACTACGTTGCAGCTGCTCAAGCTATAAAGCAAAGTGACTATCTCCGAAGTCCAGATTTAATGTCGTCTATTTTATCGAAATGTCCAAATACGCTGATTACGAAGTGGGCCGACTATGCATATAATAACAACGATGTACATAAGGCTAAATTGGAAATGTTCGCCGACTTCCTGCATAACGAAGCTACGAAAACCGCAGCAGCCGGGATAAGTTATATTCACTCTCAAACCGATAGCAAAAGGAAGTTCGAGGATCGTCGACATCAGTCAGTACTTTGCATCAGGCGCTCAGATCAGACACCTGACATTATATTATGTGACTTTTGCCGAAAATACAATCATCTAGTTCCTGAATGTACGAAATTTAAACGCGCAATGCGTAAGGATAGATGGCGTTTCATACGTACGAATAAACTATGTCACAAGTGTTTGATAGCTAAACATAATAAGGATAGTTGTTCTGCTGACGTTTGCGATGTGGAAAACTGTGGATTACCGCATCATCGACTCCTGCATTGGACAATTAAATCTCCAGTAAATGCTCATGCTGTAATAAATAACAGTTCGAATGATAAAGCAGAGAACGCTGTCTCGGAGCAAATCGTTACAAATACGATCGCTCTAGTAAATCCCGTCGTAATGTTAAAAGTGGTGCGCGTGAATATACACGGACCGCGTGGTGTTGTATCTACGTACGCATTGCTCGACGATGGTGCAAATGTATCGCTGATATCAGCTGATATAGCTGACCGTGTGCATTTGAATGGACAGAAAGTTACTATGCGTGTACGAGGTGCATGGAACACTGAACTAGTTTGTGAAAGTGAAATGTTAAAGTGTAAAATAGTTAACATGAACAATGAGTCTTTCGAAATTCGTCTACGTAAAATTAATGAACTCTGTTTACCTGTGCAAAAACTGTCTAGTGTGAAAATTGATAAATATGGACACTTAAACTCTATTAAAAATTATCTCCCTTTAAGTACAGATGTTAAGCCTACAATATTAATTGGTCAGGACAATATTCACCTTATTACGCCAATAAAGACCATAATTCGTGGTAAAAATGAGCCATGTGCAACGCTTACGCCTTTGGGATGGTGTTTACACGGAGTTGTGTCACCTATGCATTCGTGGACGTCGACTGAGAGTGCACTACTGGCGGACGTCGAGTGCGCGCCCCCCGCGGACCCCGCTACTATTGTGACTCCGCCCAGCGGTCAACATTCGCAACATTTTGTTAATTCAAGCGAAGATGCAGTTGTATATGGAAACGAAGACGTAACACTGCATGAATTAGTGCGAAAATCGTTTACGTTCGAATCTATCGGTGTAAATACACAACCCAGAGAAAACGAAGCGAGCAAAAAGGCAACCGACATACTGAATAAAACTGCTAATTTAATGAACGACAGCTGGGAAGTCGGCCTACCTTGGAAATACGAAAATATAGAAATGAAAAATTCATACCCTACCGCATACAAGCGACTATTGAATATTGAAAAGAAAATGCAAGCGAATAAAGAGTACTCATTACAATATCGCGAAAGAATACTCCACCTTTTCGAAAACAATTACGCTCGAAAACTTACCGTCGAAGAGATAGCTATCACCGGAGTTCGAGTGTGGTACTTACCTCATTTCGGAGTTAGTAACCCTAATAAGCAAAAGCTCAGGCTGGTGTTTGATGCTGCCGCTACATCTGAAGGACGATCATTAAATGATTATCTGCTACAAGGTCCTGATTTATTGGAATCTTTGCTCGGAATTATGATGAGATTCAGAGAAGAACCAGTTGGAGTAATTGCAGACATTAAAGACATGTTCTTAAGAGTGAACATTAAAAAAGACGATCAACATGCATTGAGATTTTTATGGAGAGAAAACCCCGATGAACCTATTGAAGTGTATGTAATGACGTCATTAATTTTCGGCGCAAACTGTTCACCGTTTGTTGCGCAATTTATCAAAAATAAAAACGCGCTCAGATTTCAAAACGATATGCCAGAAGCTGTCCACGCTATTTTGAAAAGTCATTATATGGACGACTATGTCGACAGTCAAAACGAGTATGACGCTGAAAAATTGATAAAACAAATTATATATATCCACTCAAAAGGAGGCTTTGAGATTCGGAATTTTCTCAGTAATAATGTTAATGTACTTCGCAATATTACACAGGAAGCCTTAAACAACAAGGTCATAAGTCTCAATATTGAAAATCAAGCCGAACGAACCCTAGGATTGTTGTGGTACCCAGCAACCGACACCCTTGGTTTCGATTTGTCACTGAAACGCATTCCTAGCCATATTTTGTCCCTTAAGCGACGTCCTACAAAGCGAGAACTACTTCGAATCGTGATGTCTATATTCGATGTTTATGGTTTACTTACACCATTCACGATTAAAGCAAGAATTATAATTCAGAATACCTGGAAAACTAATATGCAATGGGATGAGATGATTAACGAAGATTTATTTATTTCCTTTCGAGAGTGGATATTGCAATTATTTGAACTACAGAATGTAAACATACCAAGATGGCATTTAAATTCAACAGTAAAGGACTGTAATTCGCTTGAACATAAGTCAGAAGGCATCGATCACTTACACTACGAAAATCATGAATACGAACTACACGTTCTGTGTGATGCATCCCCGTCCGCATACGCAGCTGTAGCTTACTGGCGTGTGAGATCATCACGCACACTCACGCATACGCATACAATAGACGAGAAAATAACAGTGTCGTTCATAGCGAGCAAAGGCAGAGTAGCGCCAGTAAAACCGGTTTCAGTGCCGCGCTTAGAGCTACAGGCCGCAGTATTGGCCAGTCGTCTCGCTGAATTTATACAACGTGAACATCGTATAAAAATAACAAAGAGGTACTTCTGGACGGATTCAACTACAGTACTACACTGGATAAAAAACAATACAAGAAACTATAAAACATTTATTGCAAATCGTCTCGGTGAAATTGACAACTTAACTAATACAAATGAATGGCGTTATATACCTACATCGTTAAACATAGCTGACGTAGCAACGAAAATGAATAATTACGTGCTGAGCAGTGACTGTGATTGGTTTTGTGGACCTTCCTTTCTTCATAAATCCGAAGATCACTGGCCACCGGAACCTGAAGCAGAAAAATACAATGAAGAGGTTATAAAGGAAATACATGCCATATGTAATGTTTACGAAAATTACTTACCTGATTTACCTGTTCCCGACGCTAGTAGATTTTCGTCGTGGATGCGATTGCTTCGAAGTATGACTAACATATTATTATTTATTGATAAATGTAAGAAACGAAGTTATAAAATGACTTCGGAAATAATGAAACGAGCTGAAATTCTATTAATCAAATACGCTCAAATGCAGTCGTTTACTCAAGATATTCTAAAGTTACAACAAGGACAACAGGTGGATAGGAGCAGTCGCTTGCGCAAACTTACTCCTTTTCTGGATGAAGAGGGACTACTACGTGTGGGCGGACGCATAGGCGCTGTCGAGAACGTTGTGGTAAATATAAAATATCCCGTTATTCTGGATGGACGTCATCATATAGCTAGACTGATCACAAAACACTATCACGAAAAGGCAGCTCATGGTAGCACTGAGATGGTCATTAATGAACTTAGACAAAGGTACTGGATACTGAAGTTGAGACCTACTGCACGTACGATCGCTTCAAGATGTTTATTATGTCGTATACGCAGAGCTAACCCTAAACCACCGCGACTTGGAGATTTACCTCGAGCACGTCTGCAGCATCACAAACGCCCATTCACCTACTGTGGCGTCGATCTGTTTGGGCCCATGCAGATTACCGTCGGTCGTAACAGGAACAAGAGGTATGGAGTTTTATTTACTTGCCTCACTATTCGCGCAGTTCATATCGAATTAGTGAGCACTCTAACAGCTGACTCATTTATAATGGCCTTGAGGAGAATGTCTGCTCGTCGAGGCTGGCCACACTGTATTTATTCAGATAACGGTACTAACCTGAGGGGTGCTGAAGCTGAACTACGACGCTCGCTGATGGAGGCAGCACAGGATAAAACAATAAATGAGGGCCTAAATTGGCAATTCATACCACCTGGGAGCCCCCATATGGGAGGTTCCTGGGAACGCCTAATAAGAAGCGTGAAAACTGCGTTGAACATTGTTTTAAAAGAGCGTGCCCCACGTGAGGAAGTGCTGACCACATTGCTGACTGAAGTGGAAGGTTTAATTAATAGTCGACCACTCACCAATGTCTCAGTGGATTCTACGGATGGAGAAGCACTCACACCCAATCATTTTTTAATGGGAACTTCATCTACTTTACCTATTCCTGGAGTATTCGACGATGGCGATTTATGTTTGAGAAAGTACTGGAGAACCGCTCAGAGACTAATAGACTTATTCTGGCAGCGATGGATGAGGGAGGTCTTACCTTCTTTACTACCAAGACAAAAGTGGCAATGTGATGAGACTCCACTGAAAGTGGGTGATCTGGTACTTATTGTTGATCCAAATTCGCCTCGAGGAATGTGGCCTAAAGGAATAATAGAAAATACGTACCCAGGAAAGGACGGGCGAACACGTATAGTCGATGTTCGAACGAAGACTGGAATTTTACGAAGGCCAACGCACCGCCTAGCTCCCTTACCTATAACAGATGAGTGTCGCTGAGGCAACACTGGCGGGGAGAATGTTAACGATGAAATTATAAATGGCGTTAAAATCTTGTATGACCTAACATTAAAACTACTTACTATCTATTTACTATTATACAAACCTATATATGTGTGCATACGTACCATCGCGCTGTATACCTAACGGGGTAGTCAGAAATATTACAAGAAATAAGTATACTTACCTGGTAACATAATTATATTGATATAAATTTGGAAACGAACATTGTTTTGTATAACTTAAAGTTAAATAATATATGTACATGCAAAAGCTTCATATTACATATTTTTGTAGAAACACTGTAATAATAATTGTAACTTGTATATAGGTACTTCTGAATAAAGTGACAAGTTTAAGTGTGTGTAGTACTTATATTAACAATTTGCAAGCATGCGGGCAGTCTACTCATTGACGCGCGGTTGAATTGTTTACATACCTACTACACTTACGTATGTGTCAGTTTTGTGCCTAAGCGTTCTTTAATTTTTGGACCTAACTAAGCATAGTTTCGTAAAGAACCCCTATCCGCTACAACTATACTACAAAAATACAAAATGCTTTAAGTAAAATTAAAAATCTCCAGACAAAATGATTAGCAGATAGCTAAATACTACTAAAAACTAGCAAAAATTATATTTAAGTGTTATCTACCCTCTAAAAAACACATTAATAATGGGTCTAGCAAATAAATGTTACTATGACGTCCATGATTTTATACAATATTATTTTCTTGTTTGTGACACTCCCTGACCTATTTCATTAATATGCTTGTTCCACAGGGCTTGTTCAGAGGACAGACAATAGTAATTATTATTTATTGGTTTTAAAAGAACATTGTTAAAATTTTAATTACTTTATAATTTACACTTTTTAAAGTTAAATAAAAGAATTAAACATACTATGACGACCTCCGTGGCGCAACGATTTAACGCGTCGGAAAGTAAACGGGGGTTGCGGGTTCGATTCCCGTCCCGAGTCTGGGTGTTTATGTATAATATGTATTTATTTACAAAAGAATAGTATATAAGTAGTATATCAGTTGTCTAGTACCCATAACACAAGCGCTGTGCTGCTTACTTTGGGACTAGATGGCGCTGTGTGAAATGTCTGAGTTTATTATTATTATTATTATACTTTTTGTTATTAGTAAAATTAATATTTATTAATTTAATTTTGTATACTAAGTACCTACTTTTAATAATATCTCCTGCTAATCATTATCAAGGTCTTCGGTTGACAATGAGATCAAACTTAGCGTTTTTTACTGCAGTGCCTATTCCATTGCATGTAACATTTAAAATTACATGTCCTGAGAATAATAAGCCACATGGAAACCAATCCAACTGTTTGGGAGTGATGAAGACAGAGACAGACACATACACGGATAATTTTAACACCCCTCTTCAACACCCTTCTTTAACACCCCTATTTAACATCCTTTGTTGGAGCTAAAGTACAAGTTTAAAGCTAAACACATACATTTACACACTGTATATTTACACAACACCACACCATCACTCCCACCTTTTTCACAATTTTTCGTTCACTTATAAAGTTAGTCTTATTCCAAACAGAAATATTATTTAAAAATTTCCAAAATCAATGAAAAATTAAATTTATACATTCTCTTTTTGTGGCATCCAGGTGGGAATGGTATAAATTGGTATGGCTTATGGTATAAATGATGAGATTTAAGGAAGCGAGGAAGTAAGAACGCGACGCTTGACGCTCCGTCCTCTCTGACTACCCCGTTGGGGATACAGCGTGAAGATATTTATGTATGTACGAGCTACCGTATAGACATTCTATATACATGAAATATACATACTCATGACACATAGTTATAAGTACGCGTTTCACGCCGGTTGTTTCAATGTGACTTCCGAAAGATACTAACAATTACAAACATTACAAACAAACAATAAATGTGAGGGAAACAGACCCCACACCCCTCTTTAACACCCCTTTTGCGTTGGGGACTAAAAATTAATCATAGATTGATTAAAAAATGTTTGTTCAATACTTAATATAAATGAAAATTAAAAGTCTAAACAAACATAATCATCGATAAACAAAGCCAAAATTGAATTATTATTATTACTTTTACGCTACTTCTCTAAATAGTAAAACAAAGTCGCAATTGCAAATCACAAATTTTAACAAATAGAAAATTTATCGATAAAGGATTAACATTTTATGTTACATCTACAGAAGTAGAGAAATATTGATTTAATAAAAAATATTTAGCTCTATGTGAAAGCAGCTTAAATGGCTAGTATGAATAAAAAACCGTAATTTTCAGAGCCGTGTTTGAACATTGAAGGTAGTTGGAAAATTAATTGAGATGCGATTTTATTTTTCATTTCATTTTTATTTTTCAGTTCTAGACAACTGATATACTATTTATATACTTTTCTTTTGTAAATAAATATATATTATACATAAACACCCAGACTCGGGGCGTTTACTTTCGGACGCGCTTAGCCGTTGCGCCACGGAGGTCGTCATTATTTTCTTTTATTCATTAGTTTGATTATGACAGAAGGCTTATAATTATAACTATTCCACATTTACGCTGCGTTTATTAGTAAAGCCCAAATTAAGTATAACACTGATTTTAATGCGACATCAGTCATAAGGCATTATTTTTATTCTTTTCAAATGAAGCCCATCAGCTGCAACTTTGTTTTTAATAAAATTCTACTTCGAATTTGCTTTCCCCCTACTTTCTGATTCTGATATTTTTATAGATATACATACATGTCCTTGCGCCTATTCCTACACGAGGTAAGTGAGGATGAAGTGTCTCACATTGTGGTCCTTAAATACTTTATAAATTTTTATGTGGGTAGTTTTATAGATAATTTGTTAAAAGTGACAAAATAGCTACTTCGCTTCGGTCTTAACCAGAGGACATTTTGGTAATTGATATATTTGATTGTAATCCAGGGTCGTAGGATCAGATCTCTGTCATGTTAATTTAGGAAAACGAATTTGTTTTGGAGTTTAGATGGGTTACTGGATGTTGTCTCTGTTTATTGTGTGGTACCACCCGTAATACAAACTATACTTTTATGCAGATATTAGTTATATATTTTTTATATTTATTTGCAGATCAAGATGTCTACTATATTTCAAAGAAATGCAATTATCATAGGCAATTTGGATTTCTTCTGTTTATGCTGTGAGGAATATATTATAAGTGAAAGAGAAACCTTGCAACATATTTTAAATGTAAATCATAATGAACATTTGAGTTTAACAAGTTATGTTGAAGCATACAAAAACAATTGTATTCGTAAGGTGAGATTATTTATATATTATACTCAAAAAATAGTATAAAAATAGGCTATTTTAACTGTTCTTTTTAACCTTTAGCTATACTTAACGTATAGAGATAAATATTGGAATCTGGAATAGTCGATAAACACAACTGAAAAAAAATTTGAAATTTATTCAAATGTTACTGTATTATTGCTAGAAATTATTGACCACATTATTGACTTATATCAGAGCTTATAATTAAAGTCGAATTGTAGGAAAAAATCTATTTGCTGTGACTGTACAGTTCCAAGACACGTCCCTAACCACCTTTGAAAGTATTGGGATCCTTGGGATCAACATTTCTCGCGGCTTTCAATTCCGAAGTCATTTGGAAGATAAGGTCAGGCTGGTGTCCAAAAAGCTCAGTGTGCTCAACAAGGCGAAGCGGTACTTCACTTTATTATTATATAAGTCGCAAATTCGGCCCCATATGTAATACTACTGTTACCTAGCAGGGCAGGAGCATCTGCGTACCAACTTGCTCCTTTTGACTCAATTTAAAGGCGAGCTGTGCGAGTTGTCGACCCCAGGCTTACAAGCGGTCTCGAGCACTAAAGTTTGAGGAGAGACTTCGCCTCACTGTCTGTGTTCTACCATTTCTATAACGGGCAGTGTACAGAGGAACTGATCGACATGATGCCCACGGCCACCTTCTACCATTGCGCCGGTCGCCTCCGGCAGGGATTTCATCCTCACACTTTGGAACCAAAAAGGTTACGCACGGTTCGGTTTCCATGGAGCTTCTCCTTCGAACTTTGAGGTTGTGAAATGAGCTCCCTGTCGAGGTTTTTTCAAAAGACTACAGCGTGGGGTTCTACAGAAAGAGCGTAAAAAGGTTCTTACAGGGTCGACAATGCGCAAATGACACTCCTGGAATCGCAGTCTTCCATAGGCTACGGTAACCGTTTAACATCTGGCGGACCGTATGCTTGTTTATCACCTTCGTGGTATAAAAAAAAGGTTAGGGTTGCAATAATAAGCTACTTATTTCAATTTCCAATATAAAGAGGGCATAGTACTCTTTCTTACTATGTATGCTTATACCTTTATAATAAAATTAGTAACTGGGCAATCGAGCAAACTCGGTGTCTTACAAAAAAATAATAAAAAAAGTCTGATCACATTGTAGGATTCGAACCTGCGTATTTCAGCTTGATAGATCTACGCTCTAGCCACTGTACTACTGACAAGATAGTCCGACTATATACAAATATTGCTTGTTTAATATAATAGTGGATAAATGCGAAAGTATATCTGTCTTTCAACACAGCTAATAAGGGCTCAGCCTCTGGAGCCCTGTAGCGTTCCTGATGAAATTTGGTGTGCAGATAGCTCAGACGAGATAGAATAGACGTCCGCTACTTTTTTTACACAACTGCGAAGGAAGATTATGTTTTTATACCAATTAAATAAAAATTGTGAAGTGTAGTCGTGTTTTTTTAATGTTTCATTAATTTAAATTACATGCGAACGAAGTTGTGGGCAACAGTTGACTTACTCGTGGGCAATAGGCATGATGACGGTATTAAATCAAAAAATAAATGGTTTTAAAAAACTATATGTTGAAATGATTCCAAAAAACGACTCAGTTTTAATTTATGCATTGAGATTAATAATATTTTTAATAAAATAAAAGTATAAAATACTGCAATCGGCCACGTTAACTGAAACACCAATCAGAGCGAATGAAGTCACGCCTAGGTAAATATAACTTGTATATTCATTCTAATTTGTCAATGTAACGCTAATAACGTAATGTAGAACAATATTTACCTAGGCGTGACGTCACAAACGGACGCCATGACACCTACTAGCGTTTTCGCGCTAAATTCAAATTACATAGAAAAAATTGCAATAATTGGCGTTAAAACTTAGTTTATTGCTGAAATAATATTTTCTTCGGTAATAGTAGACGTGTACTTACATTATAGAACGGGATTTCAAAATCATCATCATGCCTATTATGTAGTAGTAGATACTTTAGTTATAGGCTTGCGACGGTTGCTAAGGTTGAAAGTAACGTTTCACGCAGTCACCTATTAAACTATCTACTAAATCATTATATAGTTACCAGTACAAAAGATTCTTTTCTTTTAGGTAAAAAATGTATACCTCTGCGAGTTGTGCAATCTCTTGATGAAAACCAAACGCGAGGTGGGCCTGCATGTTTCAGAACAAAGGCATCATAGTAACAAAGATCATTTGGCGGAAAATTATTTCAGACGAATTAGCGATAAAGTTGTTCTTTTTGATGATGTTTTAATAAGTGACGCAGCTTGGAGTGGCATTATTGATGACAGCTGTGCTATTTGTGACATGGAATTTGATGATGTCAATGAACATAAAATGGAACTAAAGCACTCACTTAAATTAATTCAAAGTAAAATTGAAGTTGACGGATATAACAAAATTTACCGTAAAGTAAGTTTTAATTTAACTCTGTCTTTCATCGCTGTATAACTTAAAAAAGACTAATTTTTGCAATAATTATGTCTATAACTATTTATTAGATAAGTATACATTTCTTAACGGTTTTGGATCTCTATAATTTCCTCCTGTCCGTCTGATTCAGTGGCGTAGCTAGTCCTAAATGGGCCCTGCATCCAATACCTATTTGTCGAGGGGCTCTTTTTACTCGACTGCGTTGAAACTCAAAAGAAGGGTAATTTTTTATATTGTAAAAAAAACAAAAATACTCGCGTTAGGTAACAAAATAAATAAATTTATAATTAGATATAATACTACTGTACAATTACATAATTACGTATTGTAAAACTCACAAACAATGATCCTAGAATCCGAGTTAGTCAAATGTTATTTGCAAATAGACGTATGAATAGTAATAGTACTTATTAATATAGTAGAGATGGTGCATAATGACCATACATGTAGATACTGTAAGTCGTTAGAAATAAGTAGAATTAAAAATAAGAATGTAGAGATGGAAGTAAGGTGAAGTAGGATAGTCCTGTTAGTAATAGATATACAGAAGTAGAGATCGATGTATTGTTAGCGTAAGAATAGAGAAGAAATTGGAATGAAGATATAGAATATTAATGTAGGATAGAGATGTTGTATAGATGAGTAATGTAACGGATAGATATAAGAAGAGAGTTAAGAAAGATGTAACATAATAATAATAATAAAGTTGTAGGTATTAAGAACAAGATAAATAAAGAAATAGTAGTACTGGCCTTGACTTAAGTTAGGGGAACGAAATTAATTAAAAAAAAATTAAAAAAAGTACCCTATGTACCTGAAATGAAATTTTGAAAAACGTAAAATTAGAAGTAGTATTCCATACATGTAACTGAAGGATGACAAGAAAATTCCAGTGCATATAAGCATGTGTATCTTTAGATAAGTCCTCAAAAATGACATGGAAGTTTCGAAGCATGTGACTTTTTTATTTAAGTCAATATTAATAGTTGCATCAATCAATAGTGGCACGAAAGAAGAATGTTGAAGTGAAAGGATTGAATATGAATATGAATGTGAACGAAACTAAGGTTCTGGTGTTTGAAAGAAAAGCGGTACAGACGAAATGTGAGATTTGGGTATATGGAAAATGTCTAGAACAATTAAATGAAATTGTGTATCTGGGGAGTACGTTTTCGAGAGATGGAAGATGTGAGTTGGATGCGGAGAGACGGGAAGCAGCTGGCAATAAAGTGAACTGTGCTCGGTCCACATTAGTAGGCAGTATGAATATATCTAACACAGCCAAAATAGCCATCCAGCATGCGATATTGGTGCCGACATTATTGTACGGTAGTGAGGCCTGGATATACCCAAAATCGAGTATGATAAATGGAGTGGAAATGCGATCTCTTAGAGATAGGTACGGTGTCACGCTTCCGAACAGGATAAGCAATGAAGAGATACGCAGTAGGTATGACAGAGTTGCACGATAGTGTTATTGAAGAAAAGAATGCCAAGTTGGTTTAGGCACATAGAAAGAATGAGTGATGAAAGACTGACGAAAGAAATCAGAAAATACAGAATCAAAAAATACAGAGCGAATGTGAGTGATAAAAGAAGCCAAGGACGACCAAGGCCGACTTATGCAGATCAAATAGCCAGTGTTAGTCTACGGAAATCCCAAAAACACGCATACTTAGGTAAGAATGTGTGAGGAGAATGATGATATTTGAGGAAACGAAAAAAGTACGTAAGGAAAGCGACGCTTGGTGCTCCGTCCCCTCTGACTACCCCGTTAGGGATACAGCGTGAAGATATGTATGTGTGTATTAATGTCAGTAGTTGCTGAGATATACGCTGCAAAATACGTAGTCGTAAAAAGTGTGTCTCTTCTAACTTTCCAACTAAATTCAAGTGGAAAATTCCGAAAAATTATGGTACTTGTAGAACAGAGTAGAATTTAAAAAGCACTTTCATACAAAATTTGGTTTGAATAAGATATGTAGCGTAGTTTCTGTAATATGAGGTAATTTCGGTTACACACTTAGCGACCTCAGAAATAATTTTGTCACAGTCATTGTGAAAATACAAATCTATTTTTGCAGCCGATTAAATGAATATATGTACATCCTGACTAGCGATGGGTGTTGCAAGCCGTAAATAGTTATTGAAACTATTTATAAAGGTAATACCGAAAAATATGTATTGGGTTTTACAAAAACTAGTAGGTATAGTAGTTTAGCCGTAAAGTTGTATCTAACAGACAGATAAACAGACAAACTCATTTTCGCTTTTATATTAGTACTGAAGTTCATTTCAGTAACCTACTTATATGAATAAAAATTAGTTTACAGTACGGTTTCTTAAATATACAGTTTCCTGAATCAAACCCAGTTTTTTAAATAACCATGTCACGGGGTTATTTAGTGGGTGCTGAAGTAAGGTGACCCGTGAACGGGTAGGTAGATAGACTATAGGTGTGGGTCAAATAAACCAGTTTATATCGTGTAGTATTCTGGTTCATTAAGCCAACACTCCGCCATACGCCGTACAACCCGGTCTTCCGTAGGTATTAGTAAGTCACTGGCCTGAATCTTCCGGCAGTTCCGCTCAGAAGCTCTGGTTTAGTCTATGCAGTTGTAGTTTGCAGGTACAGCACGAGCACGAGCACCAGGTACGAGCAGGTACTCTGGAGGTTTCCAGTCAGTCACAAGTAGTTGGAATCTCTTGTAGTTGGATAGCTGGAAACTTGTAGTTGGAAGTCGGAATCCCCAGCGGGATTCCAATTGTATATCTACGCAGATACGAAGATACGCGTAATTATCACTGCACTCAACAAGCAGACATTAGACGACGAGTGTCAACTTCGGAGGTGTGATCCGTGATTGACTCATATGACTTTGCGACCGCTAACTAAAAATTACCCTCACAATGCAACACTCGCGACGCGCTTTAGAATTACGCAGACGCAGTTTCGAGAACCTTTCAGTGATTATTTTTGATATGTAGGTTCCGTAGATTTACTTTATATTATTTAATGTATGTGTATATTTTATTTACGTTACAACCATACCACAACCTAAATCGTGTACTTAGTTACGCGTCTGATTTTAAATCTATGCATCGTTATTCGCCAATAAATAGTTTCCGAAATAAATACTTTCAAAACCTGTTATCAACAACCATGCCGATAAATAGTTTTGGTATAGCGAAAACGCATACCGACCCATCTAACCCTGACCCTGACTATGGAAACCTTCACTGCGTGGTCTGACACACACTGTTCTTTTTTTATTTGTGTTTGTATTGTACGAGTATTCGAAATAACATAGTATAAATGTTTATTTCCAGGTTGATTTAAACACCTTTCAGTGCTTAACTTGTAATGAGCTGTTTAATTTAAATACAATTTTCACTCACTACGATAGCTTAGAGCATAAGAAACTTTATGAAATGTGTCATAACAACTATAAAGCTGTTGCTTATGGACAAAATTATCACAAATCAACTGCTACACAATTAGAAGTTGCTAGGAGTTATGAAATAAGACCACCAATTCCTGAAGTAAAAGAAATATTGCCTGTTAAGGCTTCTACTTCAGTAGAAGTTACAAAAAGTAAAGAAAGTGTAAAGACAACAGCTGTGAAATCTGAGAAAAGACCAAGTGAACAATTAGACCATGACAAACATATTACTAAGACACCTTTAGGCATTTCTGCAGTAGAATCAGAGCAGAAAATAAGACAAATAAGAAAGGATATGGATGAACATAATCCAGAAGTTTTAAAAACAAAAGCCTATGTATGTGAGATCGAAGGTAACTACGATTGGTGCATTATATGTGGTGACGATTTGACTGAACCTGTATCTAGTCATCTTAAAAGTGATCGTCATAAGATGGCTAAAGTGCGTCATGACCAAAAGAAAGCTGAACTTTCTACAACGAACAGTGTTAATAACGATCATAAAACAAATAATATTACTGTTGGTGAAACAAAGTCGCAAAGTGTCAAAACAGACAAGTTTTCGAAAATCCTAGAACGTACAGATCAATATAAAATGAATGATATGATCATATCTATGCAGACTTCAACGGCGTATTGTAGGAAATGTTCAAAAAATGTTAGTTTTGAACTTGAAACAATTGAAAGCCATATTGAGGACCATAAAAAGAAAGGTGGAGATCATAAAATTCATTCGAGTAAACAACATGAAGAAAACAAAAAGCAGGTAAAGGGAGTAGAAACTGCTTCAAAAAATAAGAATCAAAAGAATGTGAAAGTTGAGCAAAAAACTGAAACTAAAGAAGCGAACGTAACTAAAGATACAAAAACTCAAAACAACTTCTCTAAGTTAAAGGAGAATGTAGAAGAATTCCGACAAAATGGTATGATTATGTCTATTGAAAATTCAACAGCATATTGTAAAAAATGTTCCAAAGACATTAATTTTGATTTGGACTCCATCCGAAATCATATTGAGGAGCACAAAAAGCGTAAAGTTTCAGATGAAATTGCGAAGTACGCAAAAGAGAACTATCTGACTTACGATTCTACGAAAAATAATTATATATGTCAAGTGTGTGAAACGACTATTTCGTCATCACTAAAAAGTTTAAAGAAACATGTGACAAATACAACTCATGAGCAAAAGCAAAAGCTTGGAAAAGCTAAAGTAAAGATTGAAAAACCTACGCTTACAAAAATACCAATCTCACATTTTATAAAAACGATGTCAGTAATAGATGAATCTTCCTTTGAAGGTTATGTTATAAATAAGGAATTATTCGTCTCACATTTAAGTTTCCTTACTCTAGCAATATGTAATGATATATTAAGGTGTCAAATTTGTGAAATTTCATTTTTGTCTGGTGAATTTATCACTCATTTTGGTACAATGGCACACTTTAATGAATTCCAGTTAATTCCTGTACTAACTAATTTCGAGAACGAATTTATCAGAGAGGTAAGTCGTTTAACCGTTTTATCGTAAGTTATTTTCCAGCAGATGTAAAAATTATCTAAGGCCTAAGGTTTATTACGTACTATTTAACAACCTGCTCCTGCCATAAGTTCCACTTTGCCATTTGTAAGCAACTTTCGCAAGCTATCCATAATTTACACCACACGAATTTCATGAGTTTTGGAGCCCTCGCCCCGTCCTTGTCACAAGTGGTCACATTCGAGGCCCCTGGTGTGAATTCAAATTTTTTTTAATTTAAAATTTAGAAATTATTAAATTAAAACAGCACCGAAACTATTAATATGTTTCTTATATTCCCATTTCAAGTCTTTTTTCATAAAATCAACAAACCTCAAAGGCGATATTGGCTTTTCGGCATGTCAAAGCCGGTCGTCGCGCGACACCATATAACAAAAAAACTGATACACACAAATTTAAATTATACAGTGATAGAGTTAGTAATATTTAAGTTTTCCATTCAGGTTAAAGTATAGAGTTTTAATTTTTAATACTTTAGATTTATACATGTACGAAGCTTATAACTCATCCCCTCCTTTGTTACCCAATGTCATACTCTTTTGATCCTTCCCCTTCGATCACAAATAAAGAACTAGATTCACAATCTCCTATAAAATTTAAACAAATATTGTCCGAATTGACGTATATATTTTTAATATAGTAAAGTATTATCGGCAATATTGTGTTAATCTAAAGTAGACCTTACTGTCAAACCATAAGGTTATAAACGCTCGTAAACGATTCTTGCGTGACATTGAAACGAAGTTTGTTAAATAAAATATTTCAAATTCAATCTTACGTCTCGTGCATAAAATATAATTCAAATAATCTATTTGCGTTGCTATGTTGCTACGTTGATTTGTTACGTGAAAGTGACAAGGATAAGAAATATTGTCAGGCAATATTTAAAAATATGATTACGAATTTAATAAAAAAGAGCTATGTTTTAAGAGTTATTACTATAATGAAATAATGAACACGTAAATAATATTATTTATTTATTAACCAAAAATAAGAACTCGTGTCTTTTTTTAGCGTTCTAGATGTGTTATTTTTGCAATTTTTGAAGGAGCACTGACATCTTCGCTGTTACCGTTTTTGAATACCATTAAAACAGAAGTGCGCTCAAATACTAATTTGAGCGCACATTTGGTTCAGACATTTTTGGAGTGTTGATTGTGTATCTAGTTTTTTATTTGTGATCGAAGTCCTTCCCCCTTAATGTGAGACGTTATTTATGGATGACTCATGCTTCTACTACTCCGAAAGGAAGATGGCATAAACATGTATGTGTAGGTGCATATAAATTGTTTTACTTACAATTTCAGACAGTTTTTAATTGTCATCGAAGACTTAAAGTCTGTTTTCGGGTTTGGAATAGCACTTATGTCCAGAATAGATGGAGACGTTTCGCGTGTAAGAAAATAAAATCGCGTATGATAGGTACTATAAACTATATTATAGTACTCTAGCAAATAATCTCCACGTCCATCTATTGACATCTATACCTATGCCAATAGATTGAGTTTACATGCTAGAGACGATTCGTACGCAATGTGCCGCGGTCTTTGGAGGCAACACATATGCTTTCTGGGTCAAAGCCTAGAACTTCCCGTTGTTTTTCTGTGATTTTCAGACGACATGCATAAGTACCTATTTATTTTAATATCTGAAGTTGAAATTCTATAAGTGGCTGTTTTTTTTCAACCTGCTTGGGGTAAGACTGAATATGAGGGACTTTTACTCAATAAATCTCTCGTGGTGGTCGTCTCCTATGAAACGGGAGTATCACGACTACCGCTGCGGAAATAGTTGTTAGGGAACTAAGCGGTGTCTGTACCCGCAAATCTATGACAGCTAGGACCTCTGTCTGGGTGGCATGGAGTGGACAATAGGAGCCGCTCCGATTACCCGCGACCACAAAGACCCCTTTAAACTAACGATAGCCTAGCCATGGTCTGTTTCCCGGGCTACAAGGATGAATAAGCTCTCAGTCTAATCTAACCCATTGCATTGTTTCCCAATGACAGCGAAACCAGAAGAAGGTAATATTTCACTTGTATGTATGTATGTATGTGAATTTGTATTAGGAATGTCGCAGATGTGATATTTTCGAATATATACAAATGTTTAAAATATCACCAAAACTGAACGGATTACATAAAAATTAATAACGCTTAAATGCCTTCCAAGACGCCCTCGACTTGGAAGGTATTTATTTCCTGGCCAGCTCATTTACGTACAAGTAACAAACTTTTCTTCTTGTTCTTTACGTTATATAAACTTAGCAACATAATATGTTCTAATTTGAACCTAAGTAAAGCACACGTTTGCAGGCTGTTACTTTCCACTGAATGCAGTGCGATAACTTAAGACCGAAGTTTCGGTGTGGGATTCTAATTTCAGACAGTTTACTGTCAAAACCAAATCTTCTGTCGGCCGCTATTTTTGCATCATACCAATTTTTATTTTTAGATTCGCTTGGGTGTTTATCATTGTGGCTTTTGCAATATTCTCTCATCCTCACTGGAAGAACTGGACACTCATCTAAAGAGTGTTTCTCACAACGAGAGCAAGATTATTTCTACCTGGCGTGTAAAGCAATGCTTGCCTGATATAAACAGACAAGAACCGGTGCATATGTCTCTCCACATGCTGTTACGTAATACTTTCGACATTTTTATGTAATCAAAATAATATGTACATGTGTGTAATTCAACAATGTCTTCTTTTTCAAACATTTCTTTCCTATTACTAACCCACCTTAGTGTGGTAAAACTGTATTTATATACATATAGAGTATAGACGATATAAGTGTCTTATCTGTGTTCCGTAAATATGTATATACAATTATACATATTATCGATGTCACACGTTACACTGGTCTCTGCATTTATTAACTATTATAATATAATCTGTGTCTCTACACTCTCTTCTACTGCGGTTCACAGGCAAATTTATTTGCAATTAAACAATCACTCTTCTCGACAATAATTTTCACCGTTATCTACATGTAGACATGTGTAGATTAAAACAGAATATTTCTTTCTCTTTCATACATATACACCACGATAAATATATTATTATATTCATATATATGTATTGTATACTGTGGTCTAATTCTAAATAATAACTTTTTTTCTGCTTTTTTGGATAATTACAATTATGCCTTTACCTTCTTAAATAATATTTATTATTTATCTAAATTAAAAACAGACAGAATTCTGTCATGTAGTTGTCAAGTTCATACTAAATATACCTGTGACTGGGAATTTTTATACATTCTTGTTTTTGTAATGCTCTTCTTAGTTTTTGGAAGCAATTGTTTTTTTTTATTCTAATTTACATATATGTTTTTATTAGCAATCTTTCTGCTAGATTAGATATTCGAATTATGAGTGTTTCTATTACAATAAATCGTTTCTTTAGATAAGTATGTTTATGTTGTATTCCGGTTTCTATTTGAAATTTAATTTAATTCCTAAATTCATTGACAATGGCAGATTTTCTATCTGAATATTTTTATCTGTTTATTTTATACCTATGCATTTTTATTTCAGTGATATTGTTGGATTATACATTACACAAAAATTTAAATTTTGTTGCTTATATTGAATTGTTCCATTTTATGTTAAAATATCATTTTATACAATTGAGTTACCTATTGTTTATTTTTGTGCATTAAAAATTCTTATTTGTACCTTAATATTTGTAGACTTGTCAAACAGACAATTCAATTGCTTTATTTGAAATTAATCTTATGTTATTGTGTGATATTATTTTAAGCATTTATGTGACTGCTACTAGATACATTGATTCGACAGTATAAACCTAGGTTATTTTTTCATTGTTTCTAAGGTTTCTAATCGTCTTTAAGTTTTTAAACTTTATTTTATAGATGAAGATTTGAAGCATCTATCCACCGGAGCTCAGTTGTAATTACATATTTAATTATAAGATGATAAAATGTGATAGTATATCAATGCCTATATTTATTTATCTAGTTAAAAGAAAATATTTTCGAATTGATTTTTTGACATAGAAACTAAGACCAAACAAGATATTGTTAAGTTTACGTTAAAAATTAAAATCTTTAAAGATATTAGAATTTTGTAACATTATTGTGATAATTGATAATAAAAACGATTTTTTTGATATTGTGTTATTTTCGTTATTTTTAGCGGTAACAGAGGCAGAAGCACGTTAAATTAACTACTTACGTGATTGTGATTTTTGGTCCGACATTATTGAGGTGTCAATAATAGAATTTGTTTCTGGATGGGGTACTTTCAAATAGTTAAAAAAAAAACCTAACACTAGACTACCTTACCGCTAAGAAAAGATCGACATCTTTTAAAGTTAGTAGAAAGCATTAGCTGTACGGCATGCGTTCACAGTTTTTTTTCCAAAGAACCGTTATTTATGAGTATCGCTGATCAACCGTAGTTAGAAATGGTAGTTACTAGTTAATCTTACGCTTAGCCTTTTTAGCGCCATCTATGTTTTATTGAATAAAATATCGGAGTAGCGATGGAGTTATAAACGTTCTACCTACAACTCAATAGATGACACTGCAATCCCTTTTACCTCCGTTCAATAGCCTTTGATGTAAACAGACTTCGCGGCACAATAGAATTCAGATCACAACACGAAAATGTTTACTTACTCATTGTAATATTGTTAACCGTCGTGATTGCACGAGACTTCATTAAATAAAATCTTATTACGTAGGTATAAACTTTTAATGTGAATGGTGAACAAAAACGTGTTAAGTGTGTTTTAATTGGAATATGTTAAATAATAATCTCATATAACTTCCCGCCAAAATTTTTAAACTTGCAGTTGTTTGTATTTTTTGGGATATCACACCTTTTCATGAGTGCCAGCAATAATTTTTTGTTTTTTTTAAGAACTTGAAGCTATTTTTACGAAAGAAAGGTAAGAGTACGCTTTAATTTTTACTTAATTTTGAATAGAGATTTACGAGATATATTACATTTTTAACCATTTTTAGGTACGTAATTATTTAATTATTTTTCTAGTAAGTACTAGTACTAAAAGTCGGATCAATTAATAAGTAGGTACTAGAAAAATAATTTTACATTATGTATCGCACTGTCAGAGTATACATTGAGTTTAATAATCTTCTGACGCCGTTATAAATAATTTTTAAGAAAAATAAAACCATTGATGAAGCTGGAACCGTTGATGATGCATTGATGTATTACTTTTTTTTTAATGTTTATTGAGTTTCTTATAGTAGGTAAACATATTTAATTGTAATTTCGCGAACTTAATAATCGTATATTTTTATGATTAATACTTAATATAAAAGTAATTTGCTTTTGTAAAAAGACAAAGGCCAGGTGATGGTTACTAATTGAATGGGTATTTCAAAGTACACAGTGAAAGAAGTTAGAAATGTTGTGGTCGAGAGGTCATTGCACCCGGAATAAATGTATCTTCCTATTGCTAATTAAAATGAATACCTACTGGGATTATGCAGGAAAACTACTCTGCAATAACTTTTTTAGTTTCATAAACGGCTGAGATTCTAGATATATAAACGTTCACGCAATAGATGCATTTTACAAGCAAAAAAATATCCTTATATTAATTAGTTGTCAACGTCCTTAGATCGTAAGCTAGATCATGGCTAGATCATCATGAGCCATACTCGTTTGGTCTGGGTTGGTTTGGGTTACTAAAAAGTCTATAATTTATTGTAGTAATTCGTAATATACTCGTAAATTTATCTAAAACTACAAACGATTTGTTAATAATAAGTGATGCTTGTATGATAAACTATAATATCGAAAAATTGCCACTCGCTAGGTTGTCTGAGAGCACTTTCCACATGTGTCATATTCCGGATCCTGATGTCATATCATAATATTATTATTTCTCAGAATTGTCTTTACTTCCTCAAACATCATTCTTACATTTACACCAAAGGATGAGAGTGATCTGATGTGTTGCTTTTCTACTAACACTTCATAATAACTCATACCTATCATTTTTAATTAAGTGTGATTTCGAAATACGCGCAGTAATATCTAAGAGTTCTATCAAACAAATCTTTGTTTGTTCGGTGTCTTTGTTATTGTTGTTGTTGTTATTTCCTGTAAACTTTAGGTGAGATTTTGTACACATACGTACATACATTTCCGCAAGCTGTATTACTGACGGGGTGTGAGAGTATTTGTATTCCCCTCTTTGTTTAGTTTCGAAGATAAAGATGGACGAAAGGTCGATTTCACGTACTTATGCTTTCTTATATGAATATTTTAATGTGTTAAATTTTGAAAATGATTTGTAGAATATAGTTGCAATTCAACAAGGGCAATTCTCGAGAATATTCTTGTCACCGGAAACTTTACGCTTAATTCCTCGGAAACATTCTCCGGACCAAGAATTTGGAATTTGGAAGGAAATTTAAGAGAATTTAAGAGAATATTTTAGAATATTCTCTTCGCTCATCTATACGTACGTTTCGAAAATATGTTCATTAATGTGTATATATATATATACATCCATATAATAATAATATAATAATGTTTATATAATGATGTATGCAGATGTGCGTATCAGTGCAATTGGTGTATCGCAGAATATTGGTATTTGATATAGATGTTAGTTTCGTGAACTCACTACAACTGCGTGTACAATTTTTGGTGTAAATTGGGTACCCCACGATACAGGCTTGCCTAGTGTGGGGACCGCGGAGAAACAATGTCAAATGTAATATGTATTTTGTTTTGTGTAAAAAATAAATAAATAAATAATAATAATACTCCAAACAATTACACAAATTGTGTGACCCCAAACTAAGCACCAAGTTTATACTATGAGGACCACACAACGAACTGGGGGAGCTCCCAGTCATACCCGGACTTCGAGACATTTTAGAAAAGTTCCTCTCCTAAATTGACCTGATCGGTGATCGAATCCAGGACCCAAGCTTGGAAGACAAATGCTCTTCCACTCTTTCCAACGGGCCATTTATATACCCAGTAGTATCATCGTAATAATTGATTGGCTAGTGTAATATGTGGGGGGTTGGGGCCGTTTAAGTTTAAATATGTATCGGATCGGTGTCACATAGATTTTAAAAAATCGACTGTAATAAACTTACAGAGAGATAGATACGTGTAAGATCTGTCAATGAATTTTTTTTAATTTGCGGGTCAATGTTTCTCATTCTCATTAAGCAACGGCGTTTCGTTACTGTAGTTAAGACCTGGCTGCCAAAATTATGTGCGTTTTAAATAAGTTTGCTGAGGCCGGCACACGTTTGTGTCAAATTCAATGTCAAATTTCAATATATATTTCTTCATACATTTTTCTATCGACTGCCTAAACCTGTATAGCAGTTTATGTACTTTCTCTCGATACTTTTTTTTCTGCAGAATGATGAGAGATTTTTAAGTATTTCTCCTAAATTACTTGAAAGAGTTACACAAAATGGCGGTTAACAGGAAGACAATATAGTTTACTAAATATTGGCCAAAGGATATTTTATTACATGAATTAATATTCCAGTTATAAACGAAAATAGTTTTGCGACCTACATCATTCATCCGACATTCCATCTGACTGCTCATGGTGGCGGCAAGAACCAGGCAAGGTTGCCAATAGAGCCAACTTATTTTGTACTGCTGGGTCCATTAAATTATACAACATTAAATCTTATTGTACAAAACTTGACTTATTATAACTTATTATACCAAAAAATAATTGAAATTTAGGAAAGCTGGCTTGTTATTAATGATTATGAAACTCGATTTCTCTACATATATTTTTTAACAATACCGAACTTCCTGAGAAAATGTAATTAATAGTGATGTTATAATTCTGGCAGTTTACTTTATATTTAAATTCTTATTTTTGTATCCAATTATACAGAGTAAAGGCAGTCTACTATGCAAACAGGATACGTAAGATAACCATATTGTAGGTACATGTTTTTCATCCAATTATAGGATTTGGTAGCTCTGCAGATTGTCTCCCTAATACACAAGCGAACCATTATTTTTTATACTTTTGCTATTGAAATATAAAAAGTCATAATAGTGGCTAATCTATATATATATATATAATGAAAGTTTTTTTTCTTTGACCACGATAAACTTGAAAACTACTGGACCGATTGGCATGGGACCATGACTATTCGACGCGGAATTAGTTGTAGATGGTTATAGGCTACTTATTTTTTGAACTCCATAGACCCTTCACCATTTTTCAAACAAAAATGTTATAATGAAATTTTTTTATAAAATATAATGAGTTTTTTTTCTTTGACCGCAATAAACTTGAAAACTACTGGACCGATCGGCATGGGACCATGACCATTCGACGCGGAATTAGTTGTAGATGGTTATAGGCTTCTTATTTTTTGAACTCCATAGACCCTTCACCATTTTTCAAACAAAAATGTTATAATGAAAGTTTTTTATAAAATAACGTACAAAATTTTCACTTACGGCGAGAAACGGCTTGTTATATAATATAATATGATTAATTTTATTGTGAACCTAACACGTGGGTGATATAATATTCTGTTTTGCCTTTTAAGATACGGAACCCTAATATTATCTGCAGATATATTAGTAATTACGCACATTATGTATATAATATACGAGTTTGGTGAATGTAGTACAAGGTCCGGTATAAGTTATTGAGATAAAAATATCTGACCATTTTAAATAAAAAGTATAAGATAAATGAACCATATATAAACATTATACGTAAAACTACCCTACATGACATCACCACGTGATTACTGATTGTAAACAACACCGTCGCGTGTCGTTTGCGTATCATAATGATTTGCCGTAGACTATAACTCTATACATCCTGTGCTATTGCTATGAAGAGAGGTAAATGAAATCACATAAAATGAAGATGTGTGGGTGTCGTATTTACAGGTTTCTTTTTTCAAAGCGGGTCACCTGATGAAGAGTGATCAAACGCCGTCCATGGACACCCTCAACATCGGAGAATCACGGGTGCGTTGCCGGGCTTTAGGGAAATAGCGAAAGGAGGGGAGAGGGTGATGGGCCACCGGTACTCTCACTCTCCGAACAAAACAACAGCTATAGATGCTGTTGTTTCACGCCGATATTCTGTGAGAGGGTGGTATCTCACCGGGCGAGCCGGCCCAATTCGTTCTGCACTGCAGCATGGCTCTACCACTCCAACTTACACAGCTTAATAGCACACTTACAGAAACAGCTTACACTTAACAGAAACAGCTTATTAAATTTGCCGCACTATTGCCGCTCGGAACCGGCGTCTGAAGTTATTTATAAAGTCTATGTGATTTACAAACTAATATAATATTGGCCAATATTGGTATTGTATTGTGAATAGTAAATTTACGAATTATAACTTCAATAACATTTATTATATGATTTCTCACCTACTAATTTGGGAGAAAGAAATACATATACACAAGGTTATTGTGAAAGGGAGTATAAATCCGCCAGGGTTTCAACGTGTCGCTGTTGACTATAATATTGCAGATATAATAATTATGGGATATGTTTATTTTGTATTTCATAAAAAAAAATTGTTTAATAGAAAAGAAAATGTACAACCCTATCATTATGCCACGCTGATATTAGGGTTGCCTTAACTTTTTTTTTGCATTTACCCATCCTTTCGAAATAACCTTGTATAATTAGAATGTGGCTGGTGTCTGCTTATCTTCTTGCGTAGGTCGTAAAGTCAGCGAAAGGCCTAACAACCTATCACCACACTGTTTGACTAGATACATAGTCTTTTTTTTACACTATAAGGAAAACAGAATGACAAACGAACATACAGTCCACTTCATGGTAAGGGGATTGAGTGGCCCACGGGCACTTACAATTATCAAGGCTAAGAATGCACCTCGGATTGCAAATGCGTTGGGAACCCCGAGGAGAAAGATGTTGTGTCTCTTGTATCAGAATTTCACCGGCTGTCTAACCCTCCACACTCGAATCCAACAGTGCAAGAACTACTGTTTGGCGGCAGAATTAAGGCGACGCATTGGAAATTGGACGGTGGGGATCCCAATTTTTTTAAATGACTACAAAACGTATGAAAGTGATATTTGGTAAACTGATTCTTTATTCCTTTGACTTCATTTTGCCAGTTGCGATACACGATTACTTTTGCAACAGAAAAAAAAATCAAAGAAACCACTTTTAGGGATTTACATTTTTTGGAGTAACAGGACCGATTTATGTTTGTAAGTTTTTTTATATAGTTTCATCTAAACATACTCTTCAAAATGCTAGTTGGATTTTTTAAAATTAATTACAGTCTTTAAAATAAACGAAAATAACAGACTGTTCTTTCGTAAGCTAGCGCGCGTATATTTGCATAAAGCAGAAGGTCTGTTTCAGATTAAATTATTGTTTATCACTGGGTCGCCTTAACGAGTATGTTCTATTTCATTTTGCCCTCTGTAAGCTAAAATAAAAATTGGATTTAAACGGACTCCGCACAAGGTCCCATCACCCGTTATAGTTGTCGTATTGTTTCACTTTACTATCTATAATGCCCGCCACATAGGATCAAGTATGCTCGATTAAGTTCGTACAATTGGTATGAAGCGTTGTTTACCATGATGTCCGTAGGGACATCATGGCAAAGAAGGCCACACACGATCAAATTTACTTGAAGCAACCTCCGCTTTATGCAAATTGGACGAGCTTGATCATGTATACTTGATCGTGTGTGGCGAGCATAAGTTTCAATAAAAGTTGATGGAAACACTCAGTCAATTAACCCCTAGGCACAGGATAGATGACGGAGTCTAAACTCTGAACTTTCCTGAGGATGTACTGTCATAGGCAAAGTTAGGGGCAAGGACACTGCCGACTTCAAGAAAACTCGTGGCCCCTTCTAGAAAAACCCTGAATCTCACATGAGATGTAATCACGTAAGAATTATTGAAAAAAAGCTATCATTGGATTTGCTGAAATCGAAAGCTTGTGGTGGCTAATCAGTAATCGGCTGCCCCTAGAAAAAATTTCTAGCTACGCCTATGTGTATTACATATACTCAGCTGGTGTTCGTTTACGTAAATCCATCTTTGTAGAAATAAATTTGATTTTGACAGTGTCATTGTGAAACACGTGAAATGCAAACTTATTTATGCTGCCCATTGAATGACTATCGGGCATCGGGACTACTATGCATCCTTTCACCGTGAGTGGTCCGACAAGCTACTCTTTCTAGTCTACCATGGATGTAACGTTACGTATAATAATATCATTTAAGTGTTATTGTAAATCCAGATTGTTGTTTATTGATGTGAAAAGTTACTACATTCGAATAAATCGAATAAGTATATACTATCAGTAAAGAAGACTGCCTTGAGACAAGGTCGTCAGTGCAAGCCGCCGATACGTAAAAAGACAAGTTGTTTTTACTACATGCTAGTATTGTGCCACGTCACAGAAATACATAACTATTAACTATTACTATATTAAGTATTTCTTATTTTTATGTACTAGGTGTAGGTGTACTAAAGTTATACAAAAGTAGTCCAAAATGTTTTTTATTTTTTATTTCCTTTCCACTGAAACTATTGTGGAAACTATTGTAGACCTAAAGTAAAAGCAGCGAATAGTTAGAGTACTCGTGCGCATAGAAATGAAGGTGTAAACTAGAAATTTTTATGTAGTGATGGGTTATAGGTCATAGGTCATAACACTAGTACAATAACCACGACCTGGCAGACATTAGCCCAACCCTTACATTTTCGAAGTTAAGGCGCGTGTAGTCGTCAAAGACCTTGAGCATCGCGCCAGAATCCGAACCCGAAACCAAATCTTCGTGCTCGGTCTCAATTTCCTAAATCATGTTATATGAATATAAATATAAATTTGAAAGTTATTAACATCATGTTATATATTGTAGTTATACTAAATTCTTGTGAACAATCGGAAAACAATAATCGAAATACGTAGCAAAAAATATAACAAAAGAATAACTAAACGAAAAGCGAGAATATATAAACTCAATACAGTCACGCCGGCCGGCCAGGCATGAGCTCCTCATAGGTTAGCCCACAGTAGCCGAACGACGCACACACACGCACGAAGTCTGAGTTTCGGCGCGACCGAACTTTTGACCGATTTTTGGCCGAAACTACCTACATTTTTTATCCAAAATGGACTGAAGCCAAAGTTTTTAGTCGGTCCGCACTGTAAGCTTGGAATTTTAATACCATCTAGTTTATTCATTGTAAAGTATAAAAAATTGATAGACTATTTCGATGAGCAGAAGCAAAAGTTGGTCGTTTATCGTAATTTTTCTGGCTATCTATAACACAGGATAATTTTGCGTCTCAGAGCTTTCCTTGGGAAGACTAGAACTGATCCGAGTGAATCCTGATCAAAGTGAGTCAGAGTGGGTCGTGTTATTTATGCTCTACTTACAAAACCATTAATTAATCTGCAACGCAATGCGCACTTTCGAAAGTTTCCGCAATTCGAAGGTATAACAGCGAATCTAGGGGTGGGTCACGGGGTCACGACCTTAAAGCTTTTGTTAACCAGTAATTTATCTTGCAACTTTTCTCTTAAAAATATCCAACATTTCAAAGCGTTTGATAATTATTCTCTGAAGAAAATAATTAAAAATTTTAATTCCTCCGAAAAAAACAATAGTCCAACTTCGGACATTCTCGAAACCTGTAGCTTTCAAGTAAAAAAAGGCGCAATGGATTCGTTCATCCGTTCAAGAGCTGCAATGTAGCAGACAGACACACGGACAACGGTGTCAAACTTATAAAGCTGTCCATTCCATTAGGGACAAAATTGGCTTATTTATTTATGTATGTGAATTTCGGTTATTCTTCATTACTTCTTCTTTACGGTCCCTTGGCTGTTCTCTTCCGTGTGCATGGTATTTCTTCAAGGAAGGGTATACAATCTAGCTTTCCCTGACACCTTATTTACGCTATATAGATAGACGCATTATATGTATGTGTAAACTAACCTTTATGTGCAACAAACATTAATTGTGATATAATTACAAATTGTCAGTTTTTGGATTTTCCCTTTTATTTTGCTGTGAGACCTTGATTCTTGCCAAATTTCATTATTCTGGTCAAAGCAAAGGGAAATAGTTTGAGTACATAAATAGCCATATGTTTTGATTGCATTGACTTAGAATGTTGAATTTTTTAGACCTCTAAGAGACCACAGACCATAGACCTCAGCGTTTGATAGAAATTTCACCTTGATATCTCTGCTGGTTCTTACAATAAAAGGTGTTGACTTGTCAGATAGACGGACACAGGGATGAACAACGAAGTGGTCCTGTAAGGGTTCCGTCTTCCCTTTTAAGACTCCCACACAGATGCGATATAACGATCGATAATATGGCATACGATATTGCGACAATGCGTTATGCGTCCATGCCACACAGCTACGTTTTGATCGTGCGATATTTCCAACGTGTGTCCAGCCCTACAGGTCCCCCGCCCGCAGTACAAATTTACAAATTTATCTCAGGCTCGATAAGTAAGATCTCAGGAAACTCGTACAGAAATGTAACCGCTACTACTATTCAATAGAATACCGAATATCATTGTGTGACTGTTTTTAGAACCCAAATTGCGTTCTGAGGTTCTACTAGCGTTATTAACGCAGGTGTATGTAAGATTTCATGCGACCTAATACAAAATGTACAAATATTCCGATATCTGTTCTTAAACAGATATCGGAATATTGCAGGACGTAAGAACGCAAGCGTTTTACTTCTATCGCGTCGTTATTATCGCAGCAATGTGTAAGATCGCATGCGTCCTAATACAAACTAAGAACAGATATTGCAATAACGTATTGCAATATTATCGACCATTATATCGCAGCTATGTGGGAGAGCCTTTAAGGTATGGAACCCTAAGAACCAGTAAATTTTTTCAACTGTGATATATAGTCGTTGAAGTATTCGTTTCATTTCATCAAAGAAGTATATTGCGTCCGTTGATCTTTTGTTTTAAAAAAAAATTCGAATCCCCTGATGCTAAAATTAATTTAAATTGATTTCCACTAAACATAGGTAAGGATTTGCAACAGGGTAATACCATAGATAAGGGAAGCTTGTCTAGGGTAGTACCCAGTGACAACTTGAACTTGACTATAACAAGAAAAAATTGTTTTTTGCATTATATGTATAGCTCCGTATCGAAGGCCCTAGTGATTTAGGAACATTTGATTGGAAGCCAATATATATATATATATATGCAGTCAGTAGCCACAAATCTTCACATCAATGGGCTATCAATCGATATACTTCAATGGGAATAAAAATAAGTATATTTACTAGTCTAAATCCTTCTTTATTGATTTGAGTTTTGACTATTAGATCTTTCCGCTAACTAACAGTTCGTACTCTAGTGAGCGGTACGCGGAACAATTTTTTCCGGATCGAAGTGGTAAAAACTTGCAATCGTAACTTTTAATTGCATGATTGATCTAAATTCTGTTTTTTTTTTTTCAATTAAAATCTGTTTTTATTCAACAACAAAACCAAGAAGAAACGGTTTAAGTATACTATCTAAGTAGGTAACTATTTTTATACGTATGTACGCTGGACGAGGTCTCCCAAACCTGCAGTCATCGTCTGTGATCTCAGTATTTGCGATATTAAATTATTAGATATTTATCAAGAATCTTAGAGCTATAATTGACAACATAGCGGGATCGGATCGGCGTGTAAAAAAATACATTTCGAAATAATAGGTTTCATATAAAATTATTAAGATTTGAGAAGGCGAAGAAGTATTTAAGGATCGCAATTCTAGCGCTAGATCTGCTCTAACTACCACATTACGAATACAGCGGGAAGATATGTATGTATACATATGTATCTAAAATTATGATTTAAAAATGAAGAGATACGTAGTATGACAGGATAGCACAACAGTGTTTGTAAAAATAAAGAAGGAAAGTTTAGATGGTTCGGTTTTTACATACTTTTCTTTCAGCTCCTCAAATCTCATTCACTTCACACAATTTCGCCTAGGTCCGCTAGTGCCTTTAGCATTTCCGTCAGCTAAAATTCTGGCTAATTGTCATGACGAATCTGATCTTCTATTTCTTCCGCTACCACTTACTTTCGCTTTGTATAACATACATTATACGATATGTTAAATGAGTACAACTATTTTCGTATTTTTTTGTGTGAATAAGAAAAATTTCGTTTCATTGAGTCATCATAAATATAAACTCAAAGCCAAAACAATATTTCAATACTTTTAATATAACAAGATTCCACTTTGTATAGACAAAGAATTCTTATGCGTAATGTACTATATATATCATAATTATAAATCTAATGTTTTAAAAAGACTTTTCATGTAATGCGTAAATACATAAAACGAGTGTTCAGGTTTCTAGGCCAGAAAAGGTTGCTCACACCACAAAAGTAAGGTGCTGCGCAGATGTAGCAACTTTACTTGAAGCAACTGTCAACTTTTCACGTCTCCCTAACGGTTGCTAGTTACAGTAACTAAAAGGTAAACTTGATGAGTGCGGAAATTTTCAATAAACTGTTCAACATATATTAGTGTGACAATGGATTTCGAAAAAGCAGCACTTGTAATTTCATTACGTCGCCGCTGGCGATATCCATAACGACAAACCAATTCCGTAATCGACGGTTTTGGATTCATCCTTATTTGCGAAATCGAAAGCAATGAATCGAAAGCCAGCGGAAAAATACCAACGAGCTCAGAAAATGTGATTAAAAATTTCATCAATGTTTTACATGTCTGTTAACTTATTGTATGAACTGCTTACTTATGTTCTCAATAGAATTTTAAGTATTTAATCCAGAACTCATGTGTACGTTTTCTTCCATTTTACACTTGTGCGCATGAGTCAAACGTATGGTCACGACTATACGGAGAGTGAGACTACGAGGAAGGGAGGGAGGTCGCTCGATGCGTTGCGATTGCCGGTGGCGGAAACCAGTCATTTGAGACAACTGATACAAAGTTTTAAGTTGCTAATACGGCAATTAACAATTTATTTAGTTAAGTTAAACTGCTGTAAGTTTCCAAAACTCGAAATTACAATTGCTATATCTGCGCTGTTTCTTGAAATTATATGAAAATCGTCATAAAAAGCTAGTTGCGAGTTGCCAGTTGCCGAAACTAGGAGATCGAAATTGCTACGTCTGTACAGCGCCTAAAATGTGCGTTATTTGCCACCTTTGGGCAGTTTTATAATATACCGTTGAACTATTTTATCGGAACGATTATACCGGCTACGATACAATAAGGAAGCAAAATGTTTCCCTATTGTGTCATACATAAAGACGCTTTTTCTGTCGAAGATAACGTCATGCTGTGGACGTTATCGTCGACGGAAAAAAAGCGTCTCCATGCAACTGCAGACAGTTTGTTTCCCTATTGTATCATGGACGGTGGCGATAAAATCGTTCAACGGTAAATAATAAAAGCGGCCAATAAGTGTAAAATAGAAATTTTCGATGATATCCGCGGTACAGTGGTCAACAGGTTCAGGTTTCTGGTTTTGACTACCATTTACACGCATCGATCGAAAGGTGGTCGGAAGACTTCTTATTGGAACCTAGAAATGTGGAACGATTGAGAATTATTCAACGAATCCATTGTTTACTTTTAAAAAAATGGTTGACAGTTTCAGCGAACGTTATAAAAAACTAAACGAAAAAAAACGAACACTTGTTTGAACGTTTCGTTCGAGTTCGTTCGTTGGTTGCCATGTTGTTAAAAAAATTAACTTGTTTTTTTTTAAATGTATCTCTCATTTCTATAGAAGAAGCCCTTTGACCCTTATACCGTGCAATAACGTAGGCACCAATGCAGCGACGTGAATGGCCCTTTTATCGAACTTAGAGACATTCCTAGAGATATTCACACTGCTGTAGATAACTACACGGATAGAGCATCGTTAACTTAATGCCAGCCTTCTTCGACTTTCCACATCCAGATCATCAGGTCAGAGATGGTGCGTTTACTAAAATAACACTTGATTGTCTACTTGATTGCGTCCGATCTATCAGCACAATGTTGGATTTATGATAACACATCTTCCGTAACGTTACGAACGCGCTACGAACTCCAGTGTCTAATAAAATGTAAGAAAAATTTCAGAGCTTTGTTTCTCAGATTGCCGCTTAAAGAAAAAAATTTTTCAACTTTATTCGAAGTGGAAGATAAATCGAGTTGTCTCATTAACATAAGCAGTTTATTTTAAACTAGTGACCCGCCCAGACTTTGGACGGGTGCAATTTAATAATATAGAAAATGAGAAGTGGGCTTAGCAAGACAATATAGGGATTGTTAATGCTGAATTTGAGAAAATAGCTTCGCATATTACGTAATATTTTAGTTAATATTTTATAGATAAAATGGTTAATGTGAGTCTACTACTACTACTCTCTACCTAGTAGACTCACAGTATGCCATTGCGGACTTTCTCTAGGATTTTTGAAGAACTACAATTCTTAAATCGATTTTTTGGCGACTTGATTACAGAACATTGAACTTCTATACTTATACAAATGTTTAAATAAGATGATTGTATATACAAGCCTTCCTTAAAAAAATATCTAAATTATAGTGAAAACCGTATCAAAATCTGTTGCGTGGTTTAGAAGAAGTAAGCGGAGAAACAGACAAACGCCGACAGCGACTGTTTTATACTATTTAGAGATAGATACTTCTTCTTGGATTTATACAATATATCACATTTTGACTTTTGTGACTGTTTTGCAAAGCGTTTGCCCTTCATCTAAACAAGAATATTATAATTCTGTACACGTGCATAGAGAATATTAAGTATATCAAAGGAAAAGATGACGTTCGTTCTGTGGGAAGTACTTACCCGTAATACGCTACATGATTAGAATTACTTCCGTGTACTTTATAGTGTTAAGTATGAGAATTATGTAGGAAGCTACATGGCTTTGTTATGGTTATTTATTTATTTTGAACTAACTCCACAGCTAATGGCCGCTTTTATAATTAACCGTAGAACGATTTTACCGTCCACGCTACAATAGGGAAGCAAAATGTATGCAGTTTTATCAAACGCTTTATATTTCCGTCGACGAAAACGTCCACGGCATGATGTTATCGTTAACGGAAAATGTAACTTTTATGTGACCCAATAGGGAAGAATTTTGCTTACCTATTGTATCGTGTACGATAATATCGTGACGATAAAAACATTCAACGATAAATAATAAAAGAGGCCAATACATTTGAAAATTAAACACACGTATGTTCTATATAATAGTGAAGCAACCAAACTGACTCGTTTTATAACTCAATGGTTTATTTCCACCTAAGGAACAGTTAAGTGTGATAGGAATCACACTTGATTTAAAATTCCTCATCTTTGGCGAATAAAGTTAGGGTACACTGTACTTTAGCATAAACGAAAAAAATATTTTTGTACTTGAGTATTGATTAATAAACAATAGTTCTGAATTCGTTGAGAATAGTTATTTTGTACTTTTCAGTGATTTTTTTTTAAGTTGGTTTGATTTTTTTATTATTATTTATTTATTTCTCTCTTTTGAGTGACCTTGGCCTAAATAACTAGGGCAGGTTTACAATTATCTTCTTTTCTACATCAATACGAAAAATTAAAGGTTATAAACAGTTCGCGTTGATGTTAATTGGTGTATGTTCGAAATCTAAGTTCCAATACCAGTGAAATTTAAATAGAACCAATGTGGAAGTATCATTTAAATTTAAAAAAGAATTTTTCAAATCAGTTCATAAATGACGGAGTTCTGAGATAACAAACATTAAAAAAAATACAACTATTTGAGAACCTCCTCGTTTTTTTGAAGTCAGTTAACAAGTACATTTAGATGGTTTTATTCACGCTGTTTTCGTGCAAATAGCTCCTCAATTCTTTCTATCCAATGAATTACCGAAGACGACGTACACTAAAGTCGTAATTAGAACAGAGTAACGTGCTCGAACACGTGACGGTTAATTAGACTGAATGAAGTCTGCAAACAACGAGACTGATGTCTCCGTCTACCTGTACAGAGCTAATTATGACGACCAGTTTATATCATACTAGGGACCCGCCCCGGCTTTGCACGGGTTGAAATTTTTTTGAAAATAAAATATGTATAGCCCATGTCACTCGTTGATAATGTAGCTTTCTAACAGTGATAGAATTTTCAAAATCGGATCAGTAGTACCGGAGATTACCCCGAGCATCCAAACTTACAAACTGTACCCTCGTAGATATGTGTATAGATATGACTGAATATGCATCAAGTCGAGAAGGTACATGTTTATTTTTAGAGTTCCGTAGTTAAAAGGCAAAAATTTATGGCTTTGTTTTGCGTCTCTCTCAGAGCCGTTTTATTCCATCACCTTTATTCCTATCAAGTTGTAATTTAACCCATTTGACGTTGATAACCCAAAATCATAAAGGAGAAACGTAAAATTAATAACGGATAGGGAATACTTATGTAATGTCTTGTTTGTTTGTCTGTCCAGGTCGCTTGGCGAGTGTTTTTTCAAAATTATTTATTCAGAAATTACATACACATCTTAACGCATTTCCTTCTCTAAGAAAACAGCTTAAAGCTACAATAAAATCACACCTTGACATACATACATATCTTCACGCTGTATCCCTAATGGGATAGTCAGAGAGGACGAGCCATACCTTGACATCACTATAAGAAATGAGTTGCGAAAGCAGTTTGAGGTTTGACAAATTTTTTAATGGTTAAAACCTAAAAAACGCATTAAATTAAAGATGTAGACGTATTTTGGTAATCTGTACCAAAATACGTTTTATAGATTGAACCAATTCCACAAAAATCTTTTCAAATCGGTATAGTTATAAAGATATAAGGACTGCGAGTACTTGTTACCGAGTTAAACTAGCTGTCTAATATGAAAACGAAAGCTATTATTAGTACTACATGACAATGCATGGGACAAACCCGAATTAACTGATTGTAGACAAAAAGCGGTTACGGCGTATTTCTAAATCTGAAACACGTACATATTATTTGATTCGATAATTAAACGTTTGTGTAAGTGACTACGGAAGTTCAATTAACAAGTTCCCAGGAATTTTGTTTAATTTAGTATAAGTGGCTCCATTGAAGACAAAAATGTAATCAGGAAATGATTTTTTTCAGCAAATAGGTATATATTTTTAGTTAGCGTCGCGTAATTTCTATACCTAATTTCTGGGTATCAAAGATCTTTCCTAAACTGAGAGAAAAACGTCACGTATACTTCTGACAATTTTGACTTGGGTGGACTTACATTTGAATCGAACGTATTTTTGTTACCAGAAAGCCAGAAACCAACTAATTGTTATTGCTAAAAGTTGATTTATTTGAAGAAACATTGAGAAAATTGTCAATTTTGAATAAAGTGTCGAAACAAAAAAAAACCTATTCAAAACGACAAACTTATTGTTTAGATAGGACCAACATTTTAAGAGGGCGTACAAAGGTACACTAGCGCCACTCCTTTAAAAAAATATTATCTCGTGACTGAGAAGGAATTATGAATAACGTCTCAATAAGGACCCTCGATAAGTGTGTCTAGAATTTTCTGATACCTTTTATAAAGTTTCATATTGAGACACGAACCAACAAAATTCGATCTAAAGAAAAGCGGCCACATTCCTCTAGATCCTATTTTGTTGCTTCGTGTCTCAATATGAAACTTTGGGAAAGGTATCAGAAAATTCTAGACACACTTACCGAGGGTCCTTATTAAGACGTTATTCATAATTCCTTCTCAGTCACGAGATAATATTTTTTTAAAGGAGTGGCGCTAGTGTACCTTTGTACGCCCTCTTAAATAAAACAAAAGATAAACTTGTAGCAATAACTACTTGATATATGGCTTTTTGGCGGGAACGAGAGAACTGAGGTTGTTATTTTATGTAGATTTTCTATTTTTTACATTTTTGGGAGTTTTAAAGTACAAAAGTGATAGTATATTGTGTTTTAAAGTTCTGTGTAAGTGAAAAGAATGGAGTACCTACTGCTAAATAAACATGTGTAGCTGAAGTTCCAAGAAGTCCTCTAAAATTTCAGTAAAGTCTACTATCACTTTACTGGAGGAGTTTTACGATAACGATTCTACATACTAAAACAATACGTGACATTGGAAAATGCGCTAATCTGTGCGCCATGCCAAAAATAAGAAAAAAAAAACTACTCGATATCTAGTTATTTAAATATAACTGTCTTGTTATTTTAACAGCATACTTGGTCGAAACATCATCACTACTGAACAAACTAACCATTAACGGCAGCAAGTTCAAAATGCTGAAGTAACAAACTAACGTGTTCGTTGTTTCAAACAGTTATAGGTACTTTTAGATAAAAAAAAATTAAGTATGTACTTAACATTATCTAACTTGTTGCTGCAACCAAAAATTTTGTAGGCGCTAATTTAACCAAAAACTGAATCAAACGAGATTTTGGTTGTCTCTCAGTGTATAAACTTTAAGACTGCATAATCTTTCTCTGAATTTTTTACAGTTATGTCCAGTAGTGTTGAAGATAAGGGGGATAAGCACGCCAATATTCTAATTAAGCCACTAGCTGTGCTTCGCGGTTTCAATTGGTATTTTTCCGGTATAAAAACTAGCCTGGATTACTCTCTGAAAAGTCCTCTACCTGCTAATAAAAGTCTCGTCAAAATAGGTTCAGCCGCTTCGGGTATTAGTCCGACAAACAAGCAGACAGACAGACAGACATAAATTTAAAAAAAGCGTTTTCGGATTTTGGTTACGTAAAAATTATAGACAGACATTTCAATTCTATTTATATGTATAGATACATGAAGATGCCCTATAAAGCGTGTTAAGTCCATAATAGTATACATAGGAGTTGGTTCATACACAATTAAGTGAAATATTTAAGTTCATCAAAGCAGCAGAAGGGAAATTATGAAAGCAAGAAGGTTTATGTCTGTATATACGAATCCCTGGCGGTGCTTTTTCTCGTGGTAAATGTTCATAATACTATATTGTCTATACATAGCTACAAGTTACAATGTAGGTAGTTAAGTAGGTACGTCAGTCAGAATATCAACTATAATAGATGAATACGCTTAAGCGACCCATGAGTTATCTTATAAGGGTTCTGATTTTCTTTTTATAGTATGGAACCCTAGAAAGAATGAAAGATTAAGACTTAGGTACATTGACATGTAGATATTACATACATTAATTAATTATATCAAGTACTAACGGTTTCTGGACCACATTACTGCAACCCGCGTTGAACAAACGATCATAAAAAATTAAACCACCTTAAAAAAAAACACTGAAAAGTACAAAATAACTATCTTTTACTACTCAAAACTAAGTATAATAAAAATAACTTTATAAGTACGATACACATACCTGTATAATAAAATTTTACAGTTACCAAACCAAACTAATAAACTTTCTGTTGTTGCACATTGATTTGGCACCGACTTCAGTAACTGTAAAATTTAATTATGCAGGTATGTGTATCGTACTTATAAAGTTATTTTTATTGTACTTGAGTTTTGATTAGCAAAAGATAGTTATTTTCTACTTTTCAGTGTTCTTTTTTGCAGGCGGTTTAATTTTTTTCTTAATTTTTTTATTTATTTCTGCCTTGATCTTGGCCTAAATAAATATCTAGGGCAGGTCTACAATTAACTTCTTTCTAATTCTAGAGCGCAACGATATACAAGAGAATCATCCATATAAATAAAGGTTATAACCAGGTCGTGTTGTTTGGTGTTATTTGGTGTATCTTCGAAATCCAAACCAATACCGGTGTAATTTATATTGGACCACCTCTGAAGTATGACCTATCAAACAAAAAGGAATCATCGAAATCAATTCATAATTGGCGGAGTAATCGCGTAACGAACATACAAAAACAGTCAGTCGAATGGAGAACCTCCTCCTTTTTTTTCAGTTATTTAAAAACACGCGGATTTTTGAATGCAACGTTGTGTCAAAATTTCTAGTCAATAACCGGCTACTTCTTAGAGTTTCGCGATAACAAACATACAGAAGTTGCAAATTGAAACATGCAGAAGTTTCATGTATTTGTATAAATACTAGCGATGCACCCCGGCTTCGCTCTGGTGGGATGTTGAATATTTGCAACATACCAAATTTTTCAATCGAGATTTTCATTCAAAAATGCCATCCAAATTTCCCACTTTTTCCCGTGGATTTTCCAAAAAATTTCTTTCATACAATCCTGACAATTATGAACAACAACAAAAATCAGGTAAATATGTGAAAAGAGATGCTCCGTCATACATGAGGCAATTGATTTTTATTTATATTAGATATACCTCTAGATAGGGACTACGGAAAGTCTATAAATTGAAATATAATTAAAAAAAAAATTAAAAATAAACGACTTTCCCTAAGAGCAGATTTAAAACGAATTAATTAATTCTAGAAAATAATAACAATGAATCGAGGAAATAGTTAAATGACAATTAATTTGAGGCGTATATTCTTTAGTCACGTACGCCCTTTAATATTTCATTAAATGGCCATCAGAAAACAATTTAATGAATTAATTGCTCTGTGTATAATTCGACTGATACAAATTGTGACCCGAAAATTCAAATTATTTAATGACTATTATAATTCAGTGCCTGAGCACGTTCACACATGAGCGACAAGCGATTTGGCGATCGTATATCGATACTGTCTTGCTTTTGGCGACTACAATATTGATCGTGTTATTGAAAGATAGTTTATTTTGAGTGCTCGAAACTTCATCACGTTTTAGGGACAATACTGCATTAAATTCAACAATCGCCATATGTTTCCAAATTGCAACCGCCGTTCGCGGTTGCTAGAGGTAGGGTTTTGCATGCGCGGGACAGTTTGGTCGCTGCTTCCGCGTCACTCCGCGTCGAGTGAAAATTCATTATAGTTTTGGCGAATCTCTTAAAAAATATTATTTTCTGCAACGAATTTTGAAACATAGAAACGTGTTGTACTGTAGTTTAATATTTATTTTTTGTAAATTCTTGATCTTTGATTGATCTTCGTAGAATCAATTAGAAATCATCGTCTATTATCGTCACAGAAGTAGTAGGTAGCTTGCATTTTTGATAGGCGATGGCCCAAGTTCTTTAAGTTTTTCCGAAAATCTGGCTTACTCTCCCATCTCCCAAAAACAACAATAAATGAACATACTCTGGCGATTTAATCTTCATAAATCAGCCTTGGTCTTACTTGGCTTACCCTTGCATTCGCTCTGTAGATTTTCTTCGTCAGTCTTTCATCACTCATTCTTTCTATCTGACCGAACCCTCTAAGCATTCCTTTCTTCATTTTAACAATAACACTGTCATGCAAGCCTATCATACTGCGCATTTCTTCATTGCTTATTTTGTCCGCAAGGGTGACACCGCACATATTTTAGAGAGATCGCATTTCTACTGCTTGTATCGTACTTGCACTCGATTTCGGGCATATTCAGGCCTCATTACCGTACGATAAAGTTGACACTAACACCGCATTGTGGATGGCCGTTTTGGCAGTGTTCGATATATTCACACTGGCTACTAATGCGGAAAGAGTACCGTTCACTTTATTGCCAGCTCACACTCACATCTTCCATCCCTCGTAAACGTTCGAAAGCTGGAAAACTTATAAAGATGTTAGCCGACAGAAATGTCAAAAGTACTCGCATACCTAGGCGAAAATGTGTGAGGAGAATGATGAGATTTGAGGAAGCAAAAGAAGTGTGTAAGGACCGCGAAGCTTGGCGCTCCGTCCTCTCTCACTACCCCGTTAGGGATACAGGGTGAAAATATGTATGTATGTAACTAACATCCTTACATCGTACAATAGGTTACAAAATTCCCTTAAAATTGAATTTATGTAATAATGTTGCCACAAAGAAAATAATAAATAACCATATATTTACTTATCATGAAAACGCGCTAAATTTGACATTGTTATTTTTTCTTATATTTTGTTAGTTGTTATTTAAAAATATAAGTTAGGTGACTCAAAAAAGCGCTTAATTGGGCTGTCCTTTGATGTGAGTTGTTGGAAGAGGATGGAAGGTGTGTGGATCTATTCATGAAGGCATGACACGAATATGCTCATTGGTGACAAGCATAATACGCTTCGTAAGTCAAAATAAATCTCTGGAGATGGAGAATATATTATCAAACCTTGCGCTTTACAAAGCTTAACTGAAACTTACCTAAATTTATAAATCAAAAGACACAAATAACAAGACATTAGCGGCATCTTTTCTCTGATCCTGCTACGTAATGTCTTGTTATTTGTTTTCCATTGTAAATACTTACTTTACTTACGTATTTTGTTGCCTCGATATCGGCGTTCGGTAGAATTTTTTAAATAATATTACGTAAACTCATCTGAGTTTCGTCATCAGAATTAATTACAATATATTATAGGGTAACATAAGAACAAATGGCTATAACGTTGAATAATAATATTATTGCCTAAAAAAGTTATTTTCGTCGAACTGTGTGTAACTATCTTTGTACCTAATTGTATCTTACCTAGGGCTGCCAACTTTTTTTAGACCAAGTTTAATATACATATTCGAGCCTTGTAAAATATAAGAGATCGGTAGAAAATTAAAGAAATTATGTGGTAGCTTTCTAATTTATATTTTATTTTTTAAATTAACACTTTTTTGCTACTTTAAGCTTTTACTAACAGGTTTTATTTTTATCCGACTATATTATATCCCTGAAGGAGGGTTAAGTTTGTCGGGACGTTGTATATAGTATGTATGCAATTACAATGTGTATGCAAAGTAGTATATAAAGAAACCCTGTTCGATGCGAACGAGACAATATAGGTATGACATACATACAGACAGACATACAAAATACATGTTTAGTAGCCAATTTTCCCAAAAGGTAACAAAGTTTTAAAATGTAACAACACCGCCGTCATCAGCAGCGGCGGTGCGTGCCCGGCAATGTCGAATAGCCGAATGTGCGCCTCGGAACTGTACCTCGGAGTATATTGTGTTCTGTGCGTGCCACCAGATAGTCATGTAAGTTTCCTCGTTTTAATTAAGTTTTCGTAGAAACAAGTCTCGATACTTAACAATACCTTCACGGATCGGACAATGTTTTTTAAACATTGTTTATGTACGTTGGTTCTTTTGGCGAATCTTGGCTTAGCGATTTGTCTTAATCGTCAGAGTGATACTTGTAGCACTCTGATGTATACATTTATAATTTTTGCACAACTACCTCAGAGGGAATGTTTTGTTTCTGAGACAAAAGATTTTTATTATCTTAGCTTTCATCTGATGATGATATTGATTGTATTTTACCGTCTTTCCATTTCGTATTCACCACAAAAAATATGCCGCTGAATTATTATCATAAAAGAAAATGACATCATTTCAAGAACATTTATTGTCGCCAAACAACTCTCAAAAACTGCAACTTTCTAACAAACGAGGAACCGCGCAAATAGGTTCAAGATTACTCAAAAAAAAAAACCTTATATTTTTTAGACTAATATTGCAGGATTCTTAATATAGTAGAATATTAAGTAAGCGTTGGCAACCTTAATTTTACCGTATACCTAATTCTCCGTTCTTGACGAAATGAGTGCAAAAATTGTATATTCGTCAAATAATTGCTTAGTTCTTAACTAATATTTTAGATTAATTAGTAAATAAGTTTTTAAGTTTTTTTTGGAGTTGTTACCATTAAATTGCTGTTTTTATTATTACCGAATTGAATTCATATCAATCATAAGAATTCAACCATAAAGCTTGTGTATTCCTATGTAAATTAGATATAATATTTTGCCTTGAGATTGTCAAGTTCTAATAAATTAACGCCAATATTTTATATTTATTGCTAATTATTCTATACTCTGAGTGAACAACGTAACAGAATAGCCTCCCTGATGCGACGCGTGCAAACCAGCTCCAATGACCTCTTCATAAATGTTCTCGACGGCGACAGTCCCATTGGATTGCATTGGAATCGTAAGCATGCATTGAGAGATTGCTCAGTTTATGGAGTAGTGAAATGAGCTAATGTTTGTTGAGAATGGTTATTTAATCTATGGACTGTATTGACTGTAATAAAGAAATGAATAAAAAATTAAAATAAAATACAGTCATCGAGTACGAAGAATGCCAGATCTATGTTTCCGCGCAAATTGTAGAAATCAGCCAAATGCAATTTAATAAGGCATATTGTAATGATATTGTGTAGGTGAGAGGCTAACAACCCACCGTTCTCTGAAGTGGGTATGAAAAAATTCACGAGTAATATATATAATACAATAATTGTATAATAAGCCTTTAGATTTTCGATTTATTGCTAATTATTAGTTCAGTTTCCAGGTGCTTAAAAGATTCACATCCGATTTTGCATTCTAACTTCATATGAAGTAGCATTCAGCATTTCAGACTTATCAGCTCGCAGCAAATTTTTTGATTCGACGTTTTGATACCTATACGAAATGTCATATAGCGTAAGTACATAATACATATTTATCTAAAACGAGATAATTATAATTATCCGCCCTTGATTCATGCCAACTTTAGAGAAGTATCCGTCACTATCGAATTCCGTTTCACCATCCGTCACTCCAAATAGTTGTGACTAGAAGTAGCGCCAAGTTGTAGTTTTGTTACTTGATCTTTTGTCCATTCCTGAAGCGAGAGAGCAGGTCTGTAACTAGTGTTTGACCGAAACTAATTTTTATCACCGCAACAGTAACTAAATTTCGGTTCTTGTCCCAGTTTCAACCGTAACCGACAC
The DNA here is from genome assembly GCA_907165235.1 of Zeuzera pyrina. Taxonomy (NCBI): domain Eukaryota; kingdom Metazoa; phylum Arthropoda; class Insecta; order Lepidoptera; family Cossidae; genus Zeuzera; species Zeuzera pyrina. Next base: position 4,330,135 of record OU015639.1, read on the forward strand.
TTCCTTTGAAGGTGTAAAAGTTTCTTATAAGTTTTAAATAATTATAATAATCTTCATTTCACGTTGCAAAGCGTATTAAAACGCATTTTGTTTTTAAAAATTAGCTATTTACATGTCTTACATTCCAATTTAAATATGTTCTGTAGGTGCCTGCAGGTGCTTAAATAAGATACAAAAGATACTCATATCAGGCCTCACCCTTTGACTGCACATTAGATAATAGTCATAAATATGGAAATAATTATGAGTGAGTGATACTACTGATTAAGTAGGTACATATTTATATATGTACAGTAGGTGTACAAGTGTGTAGATATCTATTAAGTACATAGTGCCAAAACCATAAACAGATAAAGATATTATCATGTAGGTTGGTATAAATAAGTATATTTTGCGATTGTGTTCATTCTATTAACGTACGAAAGAGGAGATTCTCGGGTGGACACGTGCATTTTCTTTTTAAATTATTTTTTATACATGACCACGCATAATATTTTACAGAATAGTCCGATTGGCTGTCGCATGCTGCTGCGAGTAACGTAATAAGCGTGCGGCACAATGTGTTTATTCTAACTGAACCTTTTACAAAGTTGACTTATAACGCTACATAGACATGTTATATATGTATACATCCACACTACATTTCGGCAGGTTTGTTGCCGAAACTGAAGCTAAGCCGAAACTCCAATTTTGCGCCGAACTTGCCAAAACCGAAACCGAAAGCTCGGCCGGACATTATCTTTAATAGATTAATATACGTATAGACGAAATTACTGTTAAGTACTTATTTAATTATCGTAAGTACTTACATAAGGGGTAAACGAACCGTTTAAACATTTGTTGATAAGTTGTTTCATAACACGGATGTAAACATTAATACCGATAATAATCACTTGTTACTTCCAAGATAACTTATTGTACGCTCGTGAAGGCAAAGGGTAGACAACCTCGATTTAAACCTTACAAAGCTTTATCAGTAAATACTTGCTTTTACGGATTAACACCAGTGTCGGACTTACAAACGAACTCTTATTCATTTATAGCATTAACTATTAATTAATGTCCATTTTTCGCCATCTTTCGTCTAAATTTCCAAACTTTATAATATACTTTATTATCGACTTGTTTCGCTTCTCAACGACGCATCCTCAGAAAATTTCTGAGATCAGACTCGGTCAGCTAAGCAGCATCGAAATTAATTCTAATTTAATTTTGGTGCTGGATAGCTGACAGTACGCGCTTTGGATGTTTTTAAGAATGCTTAGTTAATAATCGAAACACTTGTCGATCGAGATTCAAACTTATTTTGGGTGGAAAGCTGCAGATTTCTGCAAAGTAACATCTAAGGACGTTTTTCCACGAGCCACCGCACGCTACGACAAAATGCAGTGACGACTCCGGACGCTATACATTCGTATTTACTCACCAGTCACCACACATCGTGTCATGCCTAAAATGGCCTAAGTCTGTAGATATAGTAAATTATCCATTTGTTAGATGTCGCGTCAGAAGCTTTCTTGGCCTCCTGTACTGCACCGACATATTAACGATGGAAATTCGTCATCTAACAGACTTTACGAAAGACAATAATTCATCTGAATGCGGCTCTGATTAAAAGTAATGAAATCCAAAAGAGATTAAGCGCTTTATCCTTTAAAGGATGGAACATAAAAGCAATATTGTAGCTTAATCTACGAGGTATTTGCTCCGGTCAAAAGCTCTGTTACCAAAAGTTCCAAAACTTAAAAAATAGCGGTCATCAAACTTGCGCGGGGAATAACGAAAACTTTCTGCAATAATTCTGAACATTATTCTGAATTTCTGAATTAAGTCTAATTTGAATATGAAAGGAATTTGTTCTCTTCAGTATTTGAATATATAATTTGTGTAAATTTATATTACTTCTAGTACAAATAAAATTAGCGTTTTACAGCAATATTTTTAAATTGGTAATATTTAATAATATGAGATATTTTTATAGTTTAGGGATTAATGAACTGCACATGGATTTATAGCCAGTGTTAGCAGACGGAAATGACAAAAGCAATCGCATACCAAAGCGAAGTGTGTGAGGAGAATGACGAGATTTGAAGAAGCGAAATAAGTATGTAAGGACTGCGTTGCTCGGCGCTCCGTCCTCTCTGACTACCCAATTTGGGATACAGCGTGAAGATATGTATGTATGTATGTACATGGATTTAATTATGTAACTGTAATAACAACACTTCTTACCAATACGTTAGTCTGAGAGAGAAAGAAAAATACGAAAATTGACAGTGGCTAGGGATGACCGATATTGCTAAAATATCGATATTGAGATCGATATTAATATCGATAGTTTGATATAGATATTCCGATATTATCGACCACAAAATGTAGATATTTTCCAATATTGGCGGTTTTTAATACTTTTATAAATGCATACTTATATGAGATCATTATCTTCTGCAACTTAGGTAAGTGTTAATTCTACAAAAAATAATAGACATTACGTTTTATTCTCATATTAATAATTTCTGCCATATATTGTACATTAAATGAAGTTTCATTTCATGTCGATTTTTTTTACAAGTCATTGCTTTTTTGGAACTAAATCGATGTTTAATCACGATAAAATTTTTATTTCTGTAAAAAGGAAGACATTTATGACATATACATAACACTAATATTCAATATGAATATGTAGTTGATTTCAACATAATTTTAGAAATTGTTAGAACGTCGAAACAATGTTAGTTAGGACGTCAAAGTAGCGCGTTTAAGAATTTTCCTTGTAAACTGACTTTGTAGAATGGTTTTATTATAAAATAAATATGAAAATACCGAACACTAATATTCAAGAATGGAAATGGATCTATTATAAACTGTCAGTAGAATATTAAAAAATTTAAAGGTTTCTGAGAATTAGAGCGTCAAAATATCACTATTTCTTACAAAAATGTCAAAGAGCTCTTAATAACGTCAACTGCAGTCGATGTCACCACCATGGTGTTGTGTCCAAAATAAATCTATACATAAGTCTATCTAAATCGCATATTAAGTATACAACGAAACCACAGTACAAGTAACGAAACAAATTCTTAAACGTTTACTGATGAAAAACTCTGTCTGAGCAAGCTATCTACCAAAGTATGCGACATGCAAATGTGCGGGCGACACGACGCGACTAGTATTGGGTTAGCAGCTCGCGAGATATACTGTGACGCGAGGCAGCACAATTGAGCTGTTTGTTAGTTTGGTAAAGAGGGAGTGCCTCATAGAATAAGTGTGGTATCACACTAGCGCAGTTACACAATTGAACCGGCCCCGAAACGCCATGCTGTAAGGTGCGAGTTGAGTGATTGATTCACATATTGATCTATGGTTAATGACATAATGCTTAATTTCGTATGAATAGATAATTTAGACTGGTGAATATAAGTATATTTAGGGATTTTCTTCGTGTTCATTTTGTCTTCTTTTATTGAAAATCCAAATGAATAAATTACATCTCGGTATCAAAGTTTATATTTGTTCTTACACAATTTAACGAGTACAAAGTAGCAAGGCAGGGCGATGGTGTAAGCGACTGGCGAACCGCGCGTTATTCTATACATTCAACAAAAATGCAATTCAGCATTATTAGCATCGTCAGGTCGCTATATTACACCCCCTATTTCCAAAAATTTTTACAAAAAAATTTTTTATAACTGTATGTGTATAACCTTTTAAAATTCAACAATCACAAAGCGCCGTATTATGTTTACAAAGTTATTCACAATGTCATCTAATTTCACAATAAAAGATAGCCCAAAAGATGCACGGACCACCTAAGATGATGTTAAAATATGCGGACCGATTCCTTATTTGTCATGTTTACATACATACTCGTAGGAACTTCGCTGGCTGAGCGCATCTCGTTCCGTGCAAAGTTCAATTATTATCTAAGCGCGCTTACAAAATGATTCATCCTAATATGTATGTAACACCTAATAATATTATCGTCGCTACCTACCCCATCAGGGATATAGCGAGACAAGTAACACTGTAAAATTAATTACATTAATCGATACCTATCTATAATAATACTCACTAATATAAAATAAAGACAAATTTTCACGTACAAATAACTCGATAATAAAAAAAATTTTTTTATAAAAGACTCCGGGATTTCTTCGTAAAGTAAAAACTGAGTCCATAAGCGAAAGCGATTTTAGTATTAAGACATAAAACTATATTTTTTTATTCATTTCACTTTTACACATTTTCACTGGAAAATAATGCACTTTTTCGGAATAAAAATTTTCGGTTTATCTATTTCATATATCAAATTATTTGTCAGGTAGGATTACAGCTGCATCTCCTGCCTTACTTTTCGCTGGTCTTCGAATTTCATTTGTCAGTATTCTTAACTGACGCTGCTTGCTGTTACATTTCCTTTAAGTTTATGGAACTTGTTTCTCAAAAATGCACCATAAAAAATGTGTACCAGTTTAGCTCCTGCTCATGGTGTAGCATGACAGCATCCCCGAAATTATGACTATAATTATGAGTACAATTCCAACACAGTTGAGCTTATCCTCCAACTGCTGGTTGGACTCTATGTGTGTCTGTGCCGTTGCCGTAATTTCTTTGTTCTGATAATTACTCATTACAATTATTTCGACTATGTAGTTACAATAATTCTACAAATTACTAATGTATAAAATGCTTTACAATACAGTTCGCATTCGCTCATATTTATTTAAAATAATTCACTAGTCGAACATAAATCGCACTGGTTGCCTAATCACACGACCACTGCGTGCGATTTTAGGCATATGTTGCGTGCGAGCGAAGTAGCGCATAAAATTTATTTTCCTTTTTTGACTATTGTTGCCACTCGGGAGTCCTCGCCTCATTTACAGTGTTTCAATATGGCGTGTATTCAATAGACTCCCTCTCCAGCCGGCACAAACGTGCTAACATATCGTGCTAGCAGGTTTTGCAAAAAGAGGCCCTCGAACGATACTCTTTTTTAAATTGTGTGCTGCCCAACTCTAGCGCGCGCCGCACTCCCCGCCCACGCTCCCCTCATCATTTTAAATAGATGTATTTCAAATAAATTACATCTCTGGTAAAAATATAGTGATATTATCTGTGCGTATGATCCCATTCTTATTTCAAACGCGTAATAATCAAGGTAGTGTTTTTGGAACTTATCATAGAATTCATTGAAATGCAAAAGTGTTAAGCTTTTAAACCAAGATTAGAAGATAAACGACGCTTGTCTCTCAAAGGTTAAACTATAATGTAACCTCACAAGTGAACGGACATGGCACGAGCGATATTACCAGACAATGGCACTCTGACAACAATTTTTAATTTACTTATAACAATCGTGTCGACAGTCGAATGTACACTTTAAATTCATAAATATAAGATACGTAATTGCAAATATAAGTTACCGAGTTGTCGAATCGTCTAAGTATTTGTAAGAGAAATACGGCATACGTATTACTTACTTGTGATCTTGATCTGACAATTGTCAAGGTTGTATAGACCTTTAAGAATTCTGTAATGTTTTAGATAACATTAGTTTTGACCCACGGCTCGCATCTGTCACAACACAGATAAGAATAATTTATAACCGACTACAAAAAAAATGAGGAGGTTCTGTGTGCGTCTGTACGTAATTTTTTTTCATGTATGTTCTCTCAAAAGATCTCTCATAAGGGATAATTAAAAAAAATTAAGAAAAAATAAACCGAGTACAAAATAACACTACAAAGTACAAAATAACTATATATAAAATAATCTTTACTAATCAAAACTCAAACACAAAAATAACTTTATAAATACGATACAAATAACTATATAATTTTTTACTGTTATTGAAGTCGGTGCAAAATCAATGTGCAACAACAGAAAGTCTATTAGTTTGGCAGGCTTAGCACCGACTTCAGTAACTGTTACATTAAATTTTGTAGGTATTTGTATCCTATTTATAGTTATTTTTGTATTTAAGTTTTGATTAGTAAACGATGGTTATTTTGTACTTTTTGGTATTTTTTTTTAAGTCGGCTAAATTTTTTAAAGTTTTTTATTTGACCCTTTTGAGTGACCTTGGCCTAAATAAATTAGAAAATTTTTTTTTCTAATTCTGGAACGGAATGATATACAAAAGAATCATCAATATAAATAAAGCTTATAAGCAGTTACGATTATTTGGTGTCTTATTAAACAAAGAAGTTATGCCCGAACATACTTAAAAAAATATACAGACGAATGGAGAACCTCCTTCTTTTTTGAAATAGGTTAATAAGGTTTTAATTTTCCAATTAGAAATTCATAATAATCCAATGTCTTGAAGTGACAAAGGCTCTTACATACAAAAGGAAATTTTAAAGGTTGCTAGAATAAGGAAAATACATCTATTTTTGGCTGTATGCTCTTTGACTGTATGTAACTTGTTCATTTTAATTTTATTCACATCTGCTTAAAACACTGTTAACTGCTGTTTTTATAAGTTTTAAGAATGGTATAATAAAAAATCACGTGGAATATTCGCAAAGTAATTATATTTGGTAAACATCTAAACGATGTAAATATTTGATAACCTATATTAATTTCGCTGCGAGAATCGAGACTCATCAGTCAAGTAATATTCTGACGATGAATGGAGATACAATATTATGATATTATTATTGTAACAGCCTATATGTACCTATATTTCAGTTCTGAACACAAGCTAATACAGACCTTTAACTCTAGCAAATGAAGCAAAAAAGAGACCAGCTATATTCTAGCACGTAACCATGTTTTTATGTACCGCTACTGTTCGGAATGCACATGAATAGGATGCCTTTGCGCTATTTATGTGACTGTGGACCAAAGATACGTACTTGCCGAACCAGCCTCTGCCAGTATTTCCGGAGTTCAGTGGAGGTTCAGAATGTCACGCAGATTTGCCCTTCTAACTTCTAACCTTCGCCAGTTTGAATTGTGCTCGCTTGCGTTACTGTTAATCTGCACACTTTTGGTCGTAATTTTCGATTGCTTTTGACGTCACTGTCATCTATAACTCTACCTTCTTTTATGGTTTCTAACGTTAGTCGTTCTCCACTCGTTGTTTCTACATTACCAAACCAACCACATTAGTTTTTATTAATTAGTCTGTTTCAACCATTCTTTTTACATTCCCCAATCATTCGCATTAGTTGGTCTTCGTTAGTCGATCCTCACTCATTGCTTCTACTTTCTGGGGGTTATTCACAAACGTCGGAGACTTTCCGTGGCGGAAAGGCCGATTATCGTAAAGCATAAATTCAATCCGACGGCTTGGATTTGTGAATACGACTATATATAATATGATATGTATATATAATTTAAATATAATACGATTTCGGATTTGTGAATCATGTATAGACAAAGATCGAAAAGTTTCTTGTCGGATACGTAAATATGAGTTTCCGGCGTTTGTGAATAACCGGCTGATCTATCCAGTCTAACATAGTTATGTTCTACATTAATCATACTTCACCCATTTTTACTCAAGGAACTTCTTTTTTACTACACTCCTCCAATTATGGACAGTTTATGAACAGTTTTTGTGCATTTTTGTAATTATCTTTTGTGTTTAAATTTTGTAAGGATAAAACTGTTTTATTTAAGAGTTTAACATTTGGTTTGTTACATCTAGATTTAAAATCATTCTTAAATACATAAATTAAATAAATAATAGAGAAATAGAAACACCTGCCCCCTTATTCACAACGCTTCGAAAACTTTCCGTGGCGGAAAGGGTTCACAAAGTCTATCGGAATCTCATCGGAAAGGACTTAACGAATCCGAAAGCAAATGCATTTATGAACCACGTTACAAAATGGTAGAAATTCTATTCGCTTTGGTAGAAAATATTAGTGTGGTTTAAACGTATGACATTTTGACAGTCACAATGTATTTGGTAAAATATCATTTTAAACAGAGAAACAACTTAGACAAAGAAATTACTTAGTCTTTTTTAAGATTAAACATTTTTGTAAATTATTTTACTTACATTCGTTGAACTAAACGGGCTTTATAATTACGGATTATAATGACTGTGCTTATCGTCTGTGCGTTCAACAAGTTCAAATAAATTATACTAGATGTCGCTTAGTAAAAATTAATAATAACTACAATAGAAAGTACAATAGCGTTTTTATTTTTGATTGTCGTAGTTTCTAAAAATACCTCAAATACCTCAAACAATGTTTAGCTATTGATTGCGTAACTAATAAAATATGTTATAAAAATATAAGGCAAATTAATCCTTAGGCATGTATTTAAAAAGGGCACGAAATTTGTCTAGAAGTCTAAATACATACGCACACGCAATTATTCTAGATTTTTGACGACAGACGTAATCGATTATACACATATTACATTAATTTATTAGTCTCGGAAACGTTTTCGACACTAAAAAGACGTCGGAAGCATCCGAACTTCCGAAGGTTTCGTCCCGAAATGAGCTGTCAAATCATGTCGTTTCGGAAAGGTTTCGGATTTGTGAATTGCGTTTAGACAAAATCATCGAAAAGTTTCCTGTCAGATACGGAAAGTCGAGTTTCCGACGTTTGTGAATAACCCGCTTATCTGGGTTTACCGGTCATTTGTATGTGTGACCCACAGAAAACGTCATAGTACATGATTTCGTAACTATTTCCTTGAATATTTTCAATCACTACTGGAAAATATTCGTCTTCATATTTGATAACGACGTAGTTTCCTTTACTATATGATTTTGCTTTTTTCGAAACCTTGCTCAATGGCACATTTTCGGATTCAGAACCACTAGAATATTCAATTCGGTTCGAACGTGTCCTTTTTATTTTTTTCTTTGGCTTTTCAATATATAATGTTTCTTCTTCTTCCATACAGTCATTACTTTCTGCATATTTTATTTCCGTTTCTGTATCCGAAGATGTCTGGTTACGGCTTAGTCTTATTCGAATTTGTTTTCCTCTTTCTGTCTTGTTTTTTTCGTGCCTCTTTTATCATATTCTTTTTTCTCTTTTGTCCTTTTCTTGTTGTTTTTGTTTCTTTTCTTTCTCTTTTTTTCATGATAAGTCCTCCATGAGTCCCCTGTGACAGTGAAAGGTATTTTTTCTTTTAGTTTTCTTCTTTTATTCCTTGCAGTTTCGTCTTTGCCGGACCATAAAAAAATTTCTATTAAATGGTGAAGGTACGCTCAAATTTGATTTCAATGAAGAATTTGTATTATATACGTTGTCGGTCTTATTAATAAAAGGCTCTTTGGACGGAGTTTTTTCTGTAGCGGGATGATTCGGGAGTTCAATGTTAACTTGGTCTATGTACATAGACCGGAATCTCGTACGAGATTCCGGTAGCAGACGGCGAGATTCTAAATCTTTTATTTGGTTAGGATTACTACGTAAGATGTCAGCTAACCCATTGTTGCATCGTCGGTCGCTTCAGAAGTCATAGTATGTTTACAAGGAAAAGTATACAAGGTTATTTCGAAAGGATGGTAAATTACGGAAGGGTGTAAAAGTATCAAACACAGTGGAAAACGCGTTCTACAACTTACAAAAATAAAGATGAGGCAATCCTAATATCAGCGTTTTCCCGTCGCTAGCAAATATTTGGAATATAGAGCATAATGATAGGGTTGTTGTGAAAACTGTTAATTTTGAAGTTTACCATTTTTTTAAAGCAAAGACCATTAATTTTAAAGATGTGATTTATATCAAAAGTAGCAAATTTATAGAGAAAACCGTCAATTTTAAACATTGAGATTTGTAGATAAAATTACTAGTTCTATAGCTCCATTATGTATATCCCCTCTCATTTTTAAATGTTTTATTTTTTTCGTCCATCATTGGGGTCTTGTCCGTAATTGGGGTCTTTATCTTAGTCCTTCGTTAGTCGTTTTTTACTCATTCGCTCTGCATACATAATATATTGGTAATAAAAAGGTATATTTACCAAGACTATTTTTATTTTTCGATTTTTACAATTAATGAAATGTCAGTAACAAAAAAATTTTTTAAACTGTAGTTTCCATTACACTGTCGATTTAGGGCATTACGCGAATTTCTCAAACGCTTTTTTCCCAACACAGTGGTCAATAACTTGTATTAAGTCAACAGCCTCTTGGTGACAAGTCTCCGCTGTGTACGGCTTTGATTTCACTCTGTCGGAACATTCCTTCAGTATGTTGAAATACTTCCTAACGTCACAGTTCTCTGAGGAATAATAATTACTTTGAAAAGCACGAAGTGGGAAAATACATTATAGTTTAGTTGGGGCAGTATACATAATACAACTACGCATACACAAACTACGCTATAAACTATCTGAACGGCATTATGTCGGCGGAAATTATAAAAGACACTTATTTGACTATGTTAAGGCAAAACGCGCCTTCCGGTTTGGAAGGGATGCGCGCTAACGGAATATCGGGGCCGGCGCAGACTACGGCGTCCGGTGCGTTAGCATTTCTCCGACGGATCAACGATCCGTCTGAAAATTTGATAACGGCAAACGTGCCGTTATCAAATTTTCAGTTACCTAACCAATATTTGTTATTAAGAGCTTTCTGTCGTTTGCGCATTATATTTGTCTTAACCTGATAGTTTATTGTTTAATTTGCCTCCTGAGTAGATTAGGTACCTATTTCTCATAGCTGAGTCGCCGCAAGAGTACGAATCGCCTGTGTCTTTTCCGACACATATATATTTACCATTTTTTACCATAATGAAGTAAAACTGTAATCCCTACACTAGAATACCTGTATTATAGAGATTACCGCTATATATTGTACACACATAGAACATAACGAAATAATAAAGAATTAATTGTGTATGTATGCATATATATATGTATATGTCTGTGTATGTGTGTGTGTATGTATGTACATGTGCTCGCATTTATATTGCCGTGATAAGTTGTAACTATGTGATATGAATTAATAATTTGCACAACAAAATTGTTACATAATGTCAGATTTGTCTGATAATACGAGTATTATATACAAATCTCTGCTACAAAACTACTTTGAACCATTAATTATTGCAAACCTTAAAAATTATACTATTCACTCTAAAAATCGTATAGACCACTAGCAGATGACATTGCTTGGATGACAGGAGAAATTATAAAGGAAAAAAAACAGAATTGTGTTTATTTTCATATTGTTTCCATTTTCTACAGAGTATAGGTAATATTAATTAGAACACGACAGTTATTGGCCCCTAGTGACACTTCGAATTAAATAATACTTTTGCAGTTAATTTGAAAATTTAATTAGAATGATTTTATTATATAATAATGTAATTATATTTCAAAAAGAGATATTATTTCTAGTATACTCTTTGTGACTAATGGCTGTCATAAGCTAAGGCCAAAATAATAATGTAATGAAACGGCCATAGATACACATACATAATATACTAGACAGCCAATCACTGTAATTTTCTCATTATTAATTCGATATCAATTATAGTAGTTATAGAAAATATTTGTAATCCATTCAAATTAATAAATATATCTGTAAAGATTCACTAATATATTTTATATTATATCCTTTTGAAAAGAGTTGGTCAAGGTAGATTACGAGTATGTGCCCAATAACTGTGGAGTTTCCATATAAGTTTTGCATTCCTGGGGGGGAGACAAACATATATGCGCTTGTCTCGTAGGGTTCTAATTAAATTTGCCTTATAATTTATACAATAATATTAAGGATAGCAAACCGTACTCGTCATACAGATTCCTCTTTCTTTAGTCAGCTGGTCAGTAGACGTCTGTAAAGGAAAAAAACATAAAAATAATATTATTACATAATAATTTTTTTCTTCGTTGAGTAGGTAGGTACGTTGTCGTTTGACTGTATTGTGTATCTTGTTTCACTTGAGGTGTACTGCCATGTGTTTAAAGATAAAACTAGAATAAAATATATAAATAGGGGAGACCGGGTACAAAAGTAACGGCGGGTCGAAAGTAACAAACGCTGTGTAAGTTTATTCAATATAATACAGAGGCTAAGGGATTAAATAAAGTTTTTCGTGGGACTAAGCAGTATTATACCGACAACTGGTATCGTCGTATTCAGTGTTTTCTGAGTAAGAAAAACGGTGTTCGCACTTTCCCAATTGGTGGAGGAGGGAGTTATGACGTTAGAAAGATGGCGATTCTTGGTTTAAATTTTGTCAAATAAGTCAATAACTACTTAACCTATTTGGACGTGTGAGGTGACATATGAAAGATATTGAAATGCTTAACAAAAAACGTTTGAGAATCATAAGTATAGGTTGTTTTTATATATTTAAGTATATTTAAACAGTAATTTGATTAAAAAACAAAAACTGAAAAGTGTTAATTTTTTATAGTTTAAATAACGCGGCCAATTACATTAAAAATGGTTCAGGTAAAAAATCTTACTTCATTTTTTATCTGTAAAGTACATTATGAATTTTCAACATCGAATAATAAATAAACAAACTACGACAGTTTTAAACAAACGTGGCGCATTGCGCGGGCGCGGACGCTCATTCGCTAGACACGGTAGGCCGTGTCAGAGCCGAGCCAACACGCGACAGTTTCTTGCAAACTGAGTGGGATAAACTTTTGAACTTTCGCGTTGTATTGTAACAAACATACATATTTTTACTTTGTATCCCTAACTGCGTAGTCAGATATATAGCGGACACCAAACTTCGCGGTCCTTACATACTTCTTTAGCTTCCTAAAATCTCATAACTTCCTCACACATTTTCGCCTAGGAATACGAATGATTTTGACATTTCCGCCAGCTAACACTGGCTATTTGGTCTTTGTAAGTTGACTTGGGTTTTCCTTGGCTTCTGCTACCACCCACTGTCGCTTTGTAAGATTTTCTTCGTCAGTCTCATCACTCATTCTTTCTGTGTCCGAATCATTTAATGCAATGCGCCACGTTCGTTTGAAACTGTCATGGTTTGTTTATTTATTACCCGATTTTAGAAATTCAAAGTGTACATTACAGAAAAAAACCGAAGCAAGATTTTTTACTTGAACCATTTTTAATGTAATTGTCATTTTTGCCGCGTTATTTAAACTATAAAAATTAAGACTTGAATTTTTGTTTTTTATTCAAATAACTTTTTAAATATTGAACTTATTCTTATAATTGCGTTTTTTGTTAGGCATTTCAATACCTTTCATATCACATCTCACTTGTCCAATTATGTTAAGCAGTTATTGAGTTATTTGACAAAATTGAAACCAAATATCGCCATCTTTGTGACGCCATAACTCCCCCCTCCACCAATTGAGAAAATGCGAACACCGTTTTTCTTACTCAGAAAACACTGAATACGACGATACCGGTAGCCGGTATGATACTGCTCAGTCCTAAATAAAATTGATATTAGACGACTTTATTCAAGTTAGTCTCCCTACTAATAGTCGAAACGCCAAGAGATACCGTCAGGAGATAGCCAGCGGTACTCCCCCTGCTTGCATTAATGCATTCAGTCGCCGCGCGCGCATCGCATCTATAGGTTGTGCTAAAGGACGCCACGGGATTTCACGGGCCAAATGTAAGTTTTTTGACATCTATTCCTTTATGATAATATTAATGTGACTATTTGCATAGTAATTCTTGATTAGATTGTTCACACAGTATTCCAGTCGATTTTCGTGTAGCACGTTCCATTTTTAGATAGGCAAACATGAATTAACAAAAATGTGGTTGGGTACGAAAGTAACACAGCCCTACGGGAACAAAAGTAACACATTATATTTGTTCCCGTAATGTAATGATGACTTCCTTACATATTATTTTCAAGATGAGTTTTTTTATCCCAACAGAATGCCGCGACAGCGAGTAAGAAAGACGGCACGACTGCACTCGGTATCACTGACATGGTAGTGTACAGAAAAGCTGCTGATGAATATTTCAAAGGTAGCGGAACAATTAGAGCTCTGGCAAAAAAACACAATGTTTGCCATGTCACATTGTACAGGTACATAAAAAAATTAAAGACTGGAAATACTAGTGCAATAGTTGGCTACCGTTGCGTCAACTGTGTGTTTTCTGTTGACAAAGAAAAAAAATTGCAGGACTATTTAATTGAGTACTCAGGAATTTATTTTAGTTTGGCCCCGTCTGAAGTACGTAAGCTGGCATACGAGTTAGCGAATAAAAATTTTAAAAAAAATCCGGAAAAATGGCAAGGCACTCAAATAGCTGGTAAGGAATGGTTGACTTGCTTTTTAAAACGACATCCGACCCTATCTTTGAGATGTCCGCAAGCAACAAGCCTGTCTCGAGCCTCTAGCTTTAACGAGCATAATGATAATCAATTTTTTGGTAACCTAGCTGACGTTATGGATAGGTATAAATTTGAGCCGAGAGCTATCTGGAATATCGGCGAGACAGGGGTGACCACAGTCCAAAAATCTAGCAAAATAGTAGCTCGATAAGGAGTTAAATAAGTAGGTGGAATAACCTCAGCGGAACATGGGAGATTAGTAACTGTTGCTGTTGCGATTAATGCTCTAAGACCAAACTTCCCAAACTTATTTTGTCTACTGAGTCGAGAGCTCATGCAGTCGTTGTCTAAGATGCCTCCTAGCTAAATGAAATTACAAATCACCCCCCAGGCCTCTACACAACGCCCCCATTTTTTTTCTGGGTCTCTTACCGCCCCCCTTTAGGGCTGCAGCACCCACAGGGGGGCGTTATCGCTCACTTTGGGAATGGGTGCGCAAAGAGGACACATACCTCCTTTTTTTGTATTCCCGTTGAAACGATATTTAAAGTACATGATACGTAAAGGTCCTGTTGGATTTGCTGGTGCTGAGAATGCCGGTGGCTGGTTGCAAGAAGCAGAATTTCGTCTATTTCTAGAACACTTTAAAAAACAGGTCAAGCCAACAATAGATCAAAAATGTGCTTGCCATTACTAGACATTCACGATCCACATCTATTCAAGCTCCACATTTTTTTAAGACAAATGGAAGTTTTGGTGTCGTTGCCACCCCTAAACCACTAAAATAGAGCTATATTTGGACCGATCAAGAAAATGATAAACACAGCTACAGATAACTGGATGCAAAATCATCCCGGCCAAACGATGGATATCCGTTACATTCCTGGGAATGTCAGAGAAGCATTTCCTCTTGCCGTACTGATAAAAATGCTGTTGCTGAGTTTACTTGCACTAGTATAAGCCCATTTAATAGAAATATATTTACTGACACTGACTTTGCACCGTCATCTGTAACAGACCGTCCCGTTTAAGTTAACATAAAAATTCCACCTCATGATCTGTCAACCACATCCGACTCACTCGCAGCCCTCCAAGCTGAACCGAATACGCCAATTGACCATCTTAAATCTAACTGCCAGTAGTAGGACCTAGCGGACTACAAGTGAGTTCTTCTCAAACAATTTGTTTTTCACCCCAAGATATTAGACCTATGCCACGAGTAGGTCTGAGGTCGGTAACAATTAAAAGACGTAAGAAACGTAAGACTGCGAAATTGACCTACACGCCGGGAAAAAACGCGATTGAAGAAGAATACAAACAGAGAGACGAAGCCAAGAAAATAATTTTACAACCTGATACTGAAAAAAGCAAAAGGAAATGCACATCCACAAAAGGAAAGGGACAAGGAAAAATGACAAAGGAGGCAACTAAAGGAAAGGAAAACAATGAAAGTAACAATAAATCTGACGAAGAAGGAGACTTCTTATGTCTCGTTTGTTTAGATCCTTTTAGCAATAGTCAGTGAAACGAGCAGTGGAGACAATGTATAAGTTGTAAAAATTGCTCACATGCTGTATGCATCAATAATGATGCACACTGTGTATGCCATAATTGCGAATCTGAATAGAAAACTGAATCTCATAAAAGTCAATTTCATTATTAAATATTTATTCAGAATAAGAATAATTCTTGACGAGAAGTCAATAGTGTTGTTTATTATTCATAAAAGAAGTGCTATTTCACTTTTAAAAGTACAAACGTTTATTTGTGTTATTAAAATACATATTTTTATATTAAATAATTAGTTGCTTTCACATTGCATTTTTATGTTTATTACTCGCGATACTTCCCACCCACATCGTGTTACTTTCACCCTGACCTCGGGGTCAAAAGAAACAATTGAAGATTTTTTTAAGTCTCTGTAATTCATAAAAAACAGCAAATAATGAGATAAATTTAGATCCAAATTTGTAGAGCATAAACGATATTTATATACGGCTATATTCATTTCGTCAATAATATGATAACTAGCCCGAAACCAGTGTAAAAGTACAGTGCTACTTTTGTACCCGGTCTCCCCTACCATATTCTTATTATAGGACGCCGTAGTGAATTACAATTTTTTTTAGCGTTCTGTAGTAATCGGCCAAACGGAAAACGTTATTGTGATCATATACTTCATAACTGCAGACAGCCTGTTCCGTACTACCAGAGTACTACGAAGAGATGCAAAAAATTTTTTTTTTCATAACATTTTTTTATTTCTCGTTTGAGTGACCTTGATCTAAAATTCTTGAGCGAAATTATATACAAAATAATCATCAATATAAATAGAGTTTATAGGCAGTAAGCGTTGTTTGGTGTATCTTCAAAGTTCAAGCTCCAATCTCAGTCAAATTTAAATGGGAACATCTTGGAATTATACTGAAAGAATCATTGAAATCCAATCGATCCACAATTTATGAAGTCATTGGTGAACATAATTACATAAAAAAGATACAGACGAACATAGAACCAACTAATTTTTTTGAAGTCGGTTAAAAAGAGGTGTTGTTAATTTAAAAATTTTCAATTACGGAATACTAATCGCAATAGTCTTAATCGCGCTTGTGCAGTGTTTCCAAATGGATCTGCGGCGAATCGCATTAAATCAGTTGGAATCGGTTTCATTTGTGGCTTCCACTTCATTTATAAAGGGCAATTAAGAACGACTCTGGTCGCCATGACGTAGGCATCGCTGCGTCCATGGAGATAACGAAACATGTTTTTAATATGCCATAGTTATCAGTTAATTAATTTATTAAGTAGGTACCTTAAATTAAAAAATGGAGTCATTGTAGTCACTCTTGCGTCCGTTTATTACGGTCAACGGTATTTATGTAGTACTAAATACAATGTTTTTTTTCTTTTTTCATGGCATGGCGCACAGATTAGCGCATTTGCCAATGTCGCGTATTAATAAGTAGAATCCATACGAAGCACGTTCGAAGCAAATTCGTTCTTTCTTCCTATCGTAAAACTCCTCCAGTAAAGTGATAGTAAGCTTTACTGAAGTTATAAAGGACTTCTTGGAAGAGCGCGAGAACTTCAGCCACACATGTTTTTTAAACCTACTTCATTCTTTTCACTTACACAGAACTTTAAAACACAATATACTATCACTTTTGTACTTTAAAACTCCCGAAAATGTAAAAAATAGAAAATCTAAATAAAATGACAACCTCACTTTCCCGTTCCCGTCAAAAAGTCCCGTGAAATGAATTGAATGTTTTTATATTTGAAAAAGTTACTATGTTCCACTCAACTGAGGTTCGGGAACCACATCTAGCTTATGTTACATGCACTTTAAGGCGACGCATTGATAAAAAATAATTTCATCCAAAATAGACCTTCCGTCCTATGCAAAAGTGCGCGCGCTAGCTTACGTAATAGTAATATAAAAAATACGTAAAAGTAAGTTATTTTCGTTTATTTTAAAAACTATATTTAATTTTAAAAATATTTCTGGATTCGAATAACTAAAATTATTAGGGTACCTAAGGACATTATAATACGTTCTTTTAAACGATTTAAACAGTTTTGTATTTGTGATTATGTGAAGAACGAATTGAAGACAAACGGAAGCGGTCGCATGTTCGTGTCACGTGCGACTGTGATTGGTGCTACAATAATTGTCCATATTCGCCTAAAATATTGCCGTTGTGTGCGTACCACGACGCGTGCGAATTAGTGCACACACATATAAACCGCGCACGCTGTATTTCTATGAAGACATCCTACTGTTATGTTTATACTGTGACGCATTATAGGAGATGGAATGACTTCCCGCGTCATGGTCTGCCTTGATGGGGTCATGGTCATTGTTATTATTTAGTGCTCTAGGAATCCAGTGGTTACGATCGATTTTCTCAAACTATGTGACGTACATACTTGAAATGTAGGTCAGTGATACATGTCATTAATATTCATAGGACAGTAAGAAGTAAATAGGGGATGCTGTAGTAGGCTCCAAGTATATACGAAGGGTTTTAGGTCTTGAGAGGAATCTCGATAGTTATCAGTGGCAAATTAAGTATTAGTATTCGATCCCCCTTCAAAACTAATTTATTAACGATAAATCAATTTATTGAAGTTAAACCAATTGTAACTTGTAAGGTATTTTCGAATGTCGAATCTTTTTACTTCGTGGTCGAATCTACCACGGTTCGAAAAGAAAACCTGCAAATCAGAAGAACTGAGACGAAATTCAGTCAGGTATAATTTTTTAACATCGTTCTCATAGTCATTGCCACAGACAACGGTAGCCAAAATACTCCAGTGATTCAACGACAAATGTAACATGCGGAATGTCTTTTACACGTAACCCTTAGGGTTCGTGAAACCCACTTGAGAAATGCTGACGTAGACTAAGGAATACAATTATATTGAAGCCAATAGTTTAATTCGCCTTTCGATGTGCTAGTCATATAGTTCTCCCATTCAGTAAATAACCACGTGTAACGTGATCGCATTGAAAGTTCTTCTGATTACCATCGCACTGCTCGCCATCGGCAGGGATTTCATCCTCTTACTTTGGAACCGAAATGGTCACGCACGGTTGTTTCGAAGCTTTCTCTGTCGAACTTTGAGGTTGTAGAATGAACTCCCTGTCGAGGTGCCCCCAAGAGTCTACAGCATGGGGTTCCTCAAAAAGTACGTAAAAGGGTTTTTACAGGGTTGCCAATGCGCAAGTGATACTCCTGGTGTCGCAGGCATCCATAGGCTACGGTAACTGTTTAACATCTGGCGGGTCGTATGCTTCATTGCCACCTTCGTGATTTAAAAAAAATATCATCGCGTATATATATTGTGAATTTAGCGCGTAGTAGGTTCTTGTAAAGAGTCTTTCCGGATCACTACCACCATCTCACTCGGTTATCCTACCGCCGAACGGCAGTACTCGCACCGAAGGTCGTCCCACACTTATGTCTGCGCAGCGTGTTCGCACAGTTGCACAGACTTTTTATTATTAGATACAAAAGTACACTGACATTAGTGCAAACTTCAAACTTGACGTCCACATGTTTCATTTGCACGAACTTAAGTATTTGCACAGACTTAACTTCGTGCAAATCTTTGTATCTTATAACAAAAAGTCGCCCCAAATACGTGTTTCAAATTGTAATCGTGTGTTAAATTGCAAGAGCAGCGTAAGATAAACAATCGTCGACGTCGATGGATATTTTCCATATTACAGCAAAATACAAGATCTAAAAGACGAATGACTTCTTTATAACGTGTGGATGTTGAGACTAATACAAACTTTAGTCTGCCTAGTTTTTACAGCATAATTTGTTATTGTGGGGACCACCCTTTGTGTTCCGGTATGGAAGGTAAGACAGTCGGTGAAACTGGCACAAGGAGCATAACATTTTAGTTCTCAGGATTGCCAACGCTTTACGATATAAAATGTCCTAATCTTCAATGTCCATCAGATGGATTGTTTAATCGTGTATCTACTTCGTGGATACGTGCTATAGAAAATAATTATGAGGCCTTAAATACTTGAGAATTATGTGTAGACAAAATGTACTTTTTTGTTTAATAAGTCAGAATCCATAGCGCGAGAGTCCGACTCGTGCTTGAAGAATCTTTTCTATTTCAGTTGATTGCGGCAAACTAAGAATTGGAAAAAACGTGCAGGGAATGCTAGTCTAGTCCCTACAATACGATAACAAAGGGATATAGTAGCTACGAAACGAGAGGTTGATCAATTTGAAAAATACATTTAGGTGCTTGTTTATGTGGTAACCAATCCCTCGTAACACGAGCGATATTAAACGACTGAACCAATTTTGATAAATGAGAATTGATAGGCATAATTCGCGGATTATGGCATGTAAACAAAATAAGTTAACAGTTAAAAAAACTAAAAAACGTGCTTTTAGAAGTATAAGTATTGCATTAAAAACAAAAAATCATTATCGACCTTATTCTCTCTTTCTACCCAGTAAGGGACTAAGGGTGGCTTGCATCGACTATATAAACTCGATTTAAGGATTTGACATTTCGTTTGCACCAACGATTAAATTGTTGGTGCGAGCGAGATGTCAAATCCTTAAATCGAGCCATCAAGAGCCATGTTTGTAATGAGCGAAAAAGCGTAGGTCACTTTTTCTTGAAACCTGATAAAAATATTAAGCGTTTTCGTTCATATACCTAACATTAATTCGAGAAGCAAAATCGTTTATTTGGGGTAAAAGTGCAAATATACGGTACAGAGACAACAATTTTTTAACGATTTACCGAAAAAAAAATGTAAAAAACCATAAAAACGTTAATTTGAATCAATCCACTACTTTGGATTCAACTATTAATTTTGTCTTCGACACGTCGAATTGAAACATCACTGTCAAGAACATATTGAGCAGGTCATTGTAGAATTTAACCTATATTCAGAAGTCACAGACAATGACCCAAAGTTAATTCATTGTTAATTCATTCACTTTAACCAAAACATACCATATTTAACCTTGTCGTAGACTGATAGATACAGTAACAATACCTTCATAAACATATCAATAATGAGTACTTACAAATATTTAGTTCTATTTCTCGAAGAATGAAGGATGTAATAATTACAAATAGAAAACTAGACTTCGACTAAATATCTCAAAGAAGATTAAATCATATTACTTTAAACGAGAAATTCTTGTATATGAATATACTCGTATGTAGGTACATATATGAGTGACTTTCAAAAAACTTGTACACAAAATGTACACAAAAAAAACAATTCATACTATTGATATTTTCTGTTCACAAAAAAACAAGTTTACTAAATCGTAATTTCGTAATTTAGAAATTTCAGAAAATAGAATGACTATTTATTACTTAAAAAAAAATAAAAAAAGTCTTACAAAACGTAAACAATAATATAATATTTAAGTCGTTAACGAGATCATTTTCTTAACAATAAAAAGACAGTTTCCTCTAAAACTTCAGATATTCCGTTAAATAACTTTATAAAGTTATACTAATGTAAAAAAAAACATTGATTCGTACCATACTACATACATATATCGTACATACATACATCGTACCGTACATACCATTCGTTGCGTCAAAACAAGTCATATACTATACTGTTGTCCCGTTTCTCAGAAACGGTTCTAATGATTCTACTTCTCATTGTCAATGTTTATCATTTTTTTAGTAACATTAGGTTACTACAATGTGTTTTTGAATAATGTCAAAAATATGTACCTATCGCAATTTACAAATGTATTATATTTGAACACATTTGTAATTCAATTGTTCACACGATTTCATTTGATATTCTAAATGATGATCTCAAATATTTTGTTAATTTCCCGTCAGATTATTTTGATCTGTCCAAAAGTTAATGACCTTTAAAGTTCACATCGGTATTTGGAACTTAATTTACTATAATTTTTCCTTTTAAAACGGACAAAAGGACGGACAAAATTTACGGAATTGTATAGAAGTAACGACTCTGGTTACAAATAAAAGATTAAGTGTTCCTTTTTTCTAATTTAGTTCTAGCGAAACATAGTAATAACACATAATAGATAGGTACCTATAGAAAAATTAAATAACTTTTGTAAAAAACAGACTGAGTGAAACGTACGCATGCACGCACTCACTAACATACACACACATTTTTACACTGTTTCCTCAATGGAGTAGTCAGGACGATACGAACAGAATGTCAAAATGGCATTTTTATTATGGAATCTTAAAAAAAATTAATAACTTCACATGTTAAATTATTTGCCTAATTATTTAAAGCAATAATTTCAGGAAATCTGACTTTACAATAAATACGAACAGAATATAGATCTATAATATGTTATCGCAAACACCGGAGTCGGTGGCCTCGAGAGTTCATGAGATGTTTGTGTATGACATGACGTCTTTCGAACAAGATTTTGAAGCAGTTATCAAAGAACGATTATATTATACCAAGGATGTATTTGTAGCTTTCGTATTTGCGGGATCGCCAGCTCCAAAATAAAAAAATGAATGGCATTTCACATAAAATTTAGTTTTGTGTATTTTTAGTTTGTAGTTTAGTTATGTCTATTCCGTAATTTTTACACTTACACACTAAGCTGCTTGATACAAACCCAAAAGCAAATACAAAAGCAGAAAAAAGAAAAGAAATCAAATAAGTAGGTACTATTTAGTCACGATTTTGGACTCATTCTTTTTAAATGTAACAATAAAAAACATAACGTTATAGCATCTACTTTGTGCAAAATTGTTACCTAACCCCTGGTCTTGACCGAGATTTTTTAATTTTATGTGCATTAAACACGAGTATTTATTAAATAAACACACCAGAACATTTCGTAAAAATGCTACATTTATTTGGTATTAGATGCCCATATTTTTTAGTAATTTAAGTAGAACAAAAACCAAGATAAACAGAAAAAAAACTCCAAAAACAGTGACCGTTTGACCGAGCTGAAGAGGGCCACAGATGCCTCCTTAGAACCGCCCTTGTATAGTTAGTAGGCACCTATTATCGAGTTATAAACTGTCGTTTATCATGTAAAATGAATAATTGGGTTTGTGTACAATATTGATTATAGAAACCACATTTCAATTTGTGGTTTTGTGCTGTCTACGATCATTAATCATATGTAGTAATTGGTATTCTATCACATAACATTACGAAGGGCTTCTTGTATTTTTTTGGAAAATGAAAGAGTTTACATTGAAAAAAGTAACAAAAAAGTTACAAGATTCCACAAGTGTTTCTTTTTCAGTTGAGAATTATTCCTCTTTTAAATGTTGTCAATTTTTTGAAATTTTGAAAAATAACGTGTGTAGAGATCTGTAGAGACGTAGAGACTAATATTGAATTTTTCTAAATTATCTTGAAGTCTTGAAGTTAAATTAATTTACTTGATAGGGAATGGAACCGGAATTCCTTGGGCTGTAACTCGTAAGACGGATGTACAGCTATTCCAGCGGATCAATAATTCTTTATTGTTACTTACCAATATATTATTAACATTATTATCTATCATTTATATACTTGGCGAAAAAAATAACGTCGTTCAAGTATAATATCACGAAAGCATTATAATTATTGATAAAATAACCAAATACTATACTTTATTACATAAGATTTTTGATTTGCACTTATTTCAATTGACTTGAAATTATCGTAGACCTTAGAAAACTATAACTAAACAGACGCAAGTAATGTATGCCGTCTCATCTGTAAAATATACGAAGTACATTGAGTTACAACAAATAAGTCGATTGTTCGCTAATTAGTAAAAAACTGCGCACCAGACAGTGATTTTACTATGATCACGTACTAACAATGCTTTGCTTGATTTGAATATTTTTAATATTTGCGGTAACGCTTTGCAATGAAATGGCGATCGATATACAATGTATTCGTGTTACAGATGGGCCGGTTTATTTTGATTGCTTCACTTTTGAAATACGCGACACGGCGTGTTATCCTTTCATATTGTGTATGTGAAAATTATCTAAGTACTTATTATGCTAGACGCATTTAGTATTCTGTTATTTATGCATTTAGTAGACGCATTAGTAGTCTGTTATAATTCGCGAAACACGACTATTTACAAAATAAATACAATAATGTATTACAGATTATTACCGACACAGATATTACAGTCAAGGAGATAATACCTACTAAAAATATTATGATTACCTAAGTATACATTTGATTTATCTATTAAAGTATTGTGGAGTTAATGAGGGAGGAGAAATTCCCTTTTTTATTGTCAGCATGATTTCGAATACACAATTATTTTTGGCTGTATTATTTTTTATTCTAGTATATGGATGACTGAGCTTCACTTGATATTTTTACGAGTTACAGTATAGTGCCATCTGTCGGTAACCAGTCAATATCAACGCAAGCTCGAATATCCTGCCTACTAGTACCTAAATATTTCATGAGATGGCGTTAAAAGCAACCTTCTAGAAAAAAATATTTTGTGAAAACAAGCTTTTTCAAAGATAACACCTATTCCTAACAAACTTGGAAATAAAACGTTATCAAAATACACAATTTTATCCAAATCTTTCAAACCGTTTCCAAAAATTAGGAGTATATAAGAAGATCTGGCTCTACTCCTTGTATACATTCTTTGTGATTTCAAAATGTATTTTACATTTTAGGTAATTATAACTTAATTTGGAGAGTATTAATATTATTATATTTGCCAACAGTCCCACGGGGCAAGGTGATGTAAAATGGCGACTACCACCATGATAATGTCACCTTTGGCTACGCAGTCATCACCCAAGACAAAGAGAAGGCTGTTTGCAGAAGCTAGACAGAGTAGCCTCCAAAAGCTAAGCATCATATTTGACCACGGCAACAAAAATGGTATGTATTGTACATACATAAAGCATTTGGACTGATTGATCCGTTGGCTCTGTGATACTGCATGCATACTGTAATATGATCCTAAAATTTACTCATCGGAAATATAAAGTCAAAAGTCATATTAAATATAATACAATGAGTTTTAAGGATTAATTTGAGGAAGCGAAGCACATGAAAAGAATGAGCGATGAAAGACTGACGAAGAAAATCTATAGAGCAAAAGTGAGTGGTAAAAGAAGCCAAGGAAGACCCAGGCTGACTTATGAAGATCAAATAGCCGAGTGTTAGCGGACGGAAATCTCAAAAACACTCGCATACCTAGGCGAAATTGTGTGAGGAGAATGATGAGATTTGAGGAAGCGAAAGAAGTAAGAACCGCGACGCTTGGTGCTCCGTCCTCTCTGACTACTCCATTAGGAATACAGCGTGAAGATATGTATGTATGTACAATGAGATTGCTAGGGTAATGATATATATATATATATATATTAAGAGTAATGGAGTTGTTATATCTTTAAGTTTTTTCGCGTTGAATCCATTCCAAAGGCGCGGCAAACGTTGATTAGGACAGATTAAACTGATGATAACACAAATGGATATACAGACCTGGCGGATTATTCACAGATGTCGGAAACTCAACTTTCCGTATCCGACAGGAAACTTCGATGATTTTGTCTATACGCGATGAACAAATCCGAAATCGTATTATATTTATTTATATATATATCATATTACATGTATACGTATTCACAAATCCAAGCCCTCGGAATGAATTTATGCTTTTCGACAATCGGCCTTTCCGCCACGGAAAGTTTCCGACGTTTGTGAATAACCCCCCTGTTGTCTGTGATAGGTAACGAATGAGTATTTCGAAAAGAATAAATGTAATCAAACTATCTTCCCTGTATTTAAAATATCACACATAATAATATTTTAACACTCACTGGGTCGTACATTTCTTCACTCATTTTTATATTTTAAGAACAAGCTTCAGATCACGTTCAGATACAATTCAGCAATTCAGATATATTTACAGAATACTAAAATATATTAATAGCGGATGCTAGCGGATATATCATGGAAATATTATGATACCAAAAATAAAGAGAAATGACAGATTTTTTTTAAATTTTTCTATGGGGTATTGAAAACCATTGTTGTTTATTAGCTAATCCAAGTTACATTATTTTTACATATTATTTGTTTAGCCATTATTTACTTTTTTCATCTTCATTGTTAGTAAGTAATTTTGGTTAGCATAAAAACAAAATGTTACTTGAAAAAATATAAATAAGTGTAAACTGCAACCGACCAACCATAGTTACAGTTAAGACTTAACTCTAACTATGGTTGTAATATTTTAAATCTGTGATTTAAATTAACATAACCGTCCGGTTAATCACAGATTTAAAATTTAAATGTGAGATCAGTCGATACAACAGGGTTATAGATTTCTAAATACACAATAGATGGCGCTATGATTTATAAATTGAAATGCGCGCTCTTCTTGTTATGACATTACGAGCAAAAATGTTACCATTCCAAATTTACAAATCGGAATTAATTTTTTTCTTGAAAGCTTTTTCGGTTTTATTCATTTTCTTTCAGATTTTATAAATTGATTATGTTAGGTATAATTAATTCGTATACATTTAAAAATATCACTGACTGTTCTTGTCATGTGTGTATCGGCGAATTGTTCCTGTCTTCGTAATGTGGTAGATTTTATAAACATGTAAATGGTAACACTGAGATCTGCAATAGTAACTGTTGTCTTTGTGAGCGCCATTGCTTTTTACCGATGTAATCTTGAAATGATTTTAATCCGTTTTCATCGCCAAATTTATGTGATGTTTTAGCAAAACACTCAAGTGATTGTGAAATAAAACTATCGAAATTCTTAAAGTTTTTGTGCTGGGCTTTGTCATGGCCGGTAAGTGCTGACTTTTAGAGCCCGCTTGTCAAGGGCGAAATTGGATTTGGGGAATCGCAATAAGTCGAAGATGTTTTATCGTTCCAATTCCGACGGTAAATGCAATGTTCTTCTAATTAGTGTGAATCCTAGAACTTCAAGTGTTTTTAATTGTGCCCATAGCTTGGAGTGCAAGTGTTTGGTTATTCGTTATTACTTACGCCGATAGTTTTAACCTTTTTCTCTTCTATTTCGCTGTTACTTCGAGGGTGTAGTGAAGAGAAGCTTCTCGCAATGGTCTTTCTCATCAGACTCGTCACGTGAGCGCAATATTTTTACTATAAACTGTCGCAATAACAGTATGTTTGTATTAGATCAGATGATTGTAATTGTTGATCGCGAAGGTCATTGGTAGTCACTGACGTAGCAGGTTTACGTTATTATGAGTACCATCGAAAGCTTTCTGAATATAGTCCCCTGATTAATGCGTTTTGTGTTCCAAAAACGTCCGAAATGAGGTTACAAGCAGGTGAGATTGTTTTTTATACCCACATTGAGAATTTATTGCCATTGAAGTTTTACATTGATATGTAGATAACATATGAAAGATGTTTTCTTGTGATTGTAAGAATTACAATCACAAGAAAACATTACAATGCATATTGTTATGTAAAATATAATAGAAATAGGTGCAGTATATACTTGGTAGTAGTACTTGGAAAAAAAATATATTTGACCTTTACAATTTGTATTTCTTTTTCAATATTTAAGATTATAAACAATGAAAAATAGAATGGATATCAAAGAAAATTACATAAATTATTACTCACATTTGTTGTTGATAGTCCTAATTTTTTAAGATTGTTCTTTCTTTAAGCCTAAAAGTAACCAATTTTTCATTTTGGCTATGTGCATTAGACATTCATTAACAAAAAGGTACATATTTTGTGGCCCCTTGACAGTGGTTAATATATCTGCCCTCCAAGTAAGCAGAGGGTCTGGGTTTGATTCTTAGTTAGGTCAATGTAGAAAACAAACTGAGTTTGTGTTTTTGGGTGCTCTCCCAGTTCATTATGTAGTACCCATACAAGTCTTTCTTATTTTGGGGTTACACAAATGGCATCTGGACCAATTATTTATTTTATTTGCTGGAATATCATTCACCAGTGGTTTCAGTAGATGTACCTATACAACTAAGCAGTATCTTCCTTAATTAATGTACAAGTCAAAGTTAAGTCAATTTATTAAAGTAAACACAAATGCAAGGTATTTTTGAATGTCAAATCTAATTTAGTTTGGTTCGAAAAGAAAACCACTGAGAAGAACCGACAAGAAACTCAGTCCAGGTATCATTTTTTCAACATCATTCTACAATAGTTATTTAAAATACAATATCCATAACGCCAGTAAATGCATGTGCAGAGAGAATTATCCAGACTATTGTCGTGTCTTCAATGAAATCGTTAATATTGTAGTATGCATTTCCAATCAGTGTGCATTAAATAACAAGTTTAAATCTCTTTTCCGTTAATTGAGTAATTTCTGGAGGAATTTTACTATAAAAATGAACACAGTTACCCAAAAATGAACCACTTGACTTTTGTAATTTAAATTTAGGAATAACTAGCTGATAAAATATAATAATCATGGATAGTAACTAAAGCATAGTTGTATATATCATATTATAGATATAGAAAGGAGTGTAAATGAATAAAATCATTTTGTTTTCACAGTAATGGAGGTAGACATTTCACAATTGCCTATCAGGAATGCAATACCACTATCATTCAGGCAAATCCTGGTCAATAGCTAGGTTATATATAAATAGATTTGTTAATAGCATAAAATCACATGTTAGCAAGGACGTGGTATTCTTTCAATATTCTATGTACGCAATTATACAGTTGGTGCCATGCCAAATTAGTTTTCCAACCATTACATATTTTTCCTTATGATCTAATATGTAAGGTAATTTTTTAGCTCATAATATATTTTTCAAAATTATCAAATATTTTTAAAATTATTATTACATTAATAAGCTTGACAAAAAAAGTTGATTATCAAGTTTAAATTTTTTATTGACCTGCAGAGTACTGCCTTGAATTTCTCTAATAGAGACCTTGTTTAGTTATACAAGTTAGTAAGAAAAGTAACATTATGTGATGAATTAATATAATTCTGTATCACCAACATTGTCTTTTTTTATAGAAAAATCATAATAATGTTTATTTAGCAATAAAAATTTTGTTTTATAATAAATTTAAAATAGGAATGTTATTTACAAGACAATCTATGACTCCCAATGAATAATATGGTAAAAAAAGGAAATTGGACTTGTACCTAATATTTTTAATAATATCTAAATATATAGCCAAGGGGTATGTTAAGAATTAGATTTATATGACATGGGTGACACTTTCATCTATTAATAGTTTTGAAATATTAAAAAAAATTAAAAATTTTTTTAGTTATTTCATCTAATCAATTTTTTTATTACTGTGTTATTCACTGGAATAGTGTATTCTATATGCCTGCATATAATGCAAATGATGATTAAAGTATCATGCAGTTCTATTTATATAATGACAGTCTGTGCCAGTATTTACAAGGTACTTCCTACTCCATAACAGTGCAGGATATGTGAAGCATGCCCATTGTTTTCATTCTATTATATCTGCCCACCACAGAACCGAACAGGGTGGTTTAATGTTACAAAACTGGATTTTACATACTCAAGTGTTGAATTTCTTTTTTTAGTGATGAAACAGGTTTACTTTATTTTCTATAGCATTTGTAATTTAGTTACTTTACTATGCACACATGTTTTCTGTTGAAAGTTTACAATTTTTTAATTAGAATGTGTATAGAATTTGTATTCAATGTCATTTAATAGTAACAGAAATGCTTAAAAAGAAAGAGACACCATGGTATTCAAATAATCGTATCAGAGTACAAGATAGTGTTACAAATTGGAGGCACCATTCTTGTCGGCAACATTGGAATACTGTTTGCGACTGTATGTAAATGTGCAAAAAATATACACCAATTATCACTTCATTTGAATTTCAGATTCTGCAAGTTTTATATGTATTAGTTAATGTTAGTTAACCGTGCGAACACTGAATGCTACTAGACCATTGCAAGAACTTTTGTTTCCTCTTTTATAACATTTTATAGTTAGTTTTTTGTAGAGTACATTGCATTTACAATTTCCTTATTATTACAATGATATTTATTATGCGCTATTAATAAATATCATTTGATTTCCTAACACAATAACATGCTAATCTGCTTGTTTTACTAATATGGATTTTAATTTTGCTTTGTGGAAATTTTCATCAAATAACATCATTTTACTAAATTTTATTGATGTACAACTAGCCTTAATTATAGGACTGAGCTGGTGGTGTCATACAATGATTCAATCTCTTGTGAAGTATCAACTGACTAGAATCTAACCTTGTTATATTCCATTAACATTTTTGTATCAATATGTCATTTCTCTTTATGAATTTGATGAATTTTTAAATGTTATCTTATCAGCTGTAATTGGGCATAAATGTGATTAACAGATAGCTCAGCAGATACAATTATGTATTACTCAACTGAATTATTTTTAATTTGATTGATTGAAACAAAGATTGAATAAATTTGTTATCTACATCAAGGGTATGCTCAATATTATGCAATTTTGTTTGTATATAAAGATGACTGGCTCCATTCTACATTCTAAAAAAGCCTTAGTCATTCATAGCTTAAGAATTAATATGGATCTGATGAGAGGTTTGTCAATGTGGATCAGATAGGCGATGTGTTAGGATCCATTATCAAATACTAGTCTTCTATCAAAGATATTATACATCCAATATTGTTGTATTATATTCAATATTATAATGTGTCTTTTGGTGAACAAAACTAGAAAAAAATCAATTAAAATGATAATGGAACAAAGATTAAAAAAAAACAAATAGACAATACTTGTGTAAAAGTAATGAAACTGAAAATGATAATGCTATATTAGTGTCTTGGACAACATATCAATATTATCAAAATTCTTCTAGGAATAGGCATTACATTTTGATGATTGCATGATTTATTTTTATGTTGTCGTTTGTTCAAGAATCTCATAAAAAGCATTGAATGGATTTCAATGTAGATTTTGCTATTTTAATACCAGGATATTATTATATCATTACGTAGTTAAAATATGAAAATCCAAGGCTGATATTTCATAGGGTTATATTTGGTAAATAGTCTTTGGATCAAAGTCATCAGATCAAATGCAATTTAAGTAGAAAAATGAATATAAATAAATGAATGAATGATTGCAGGCAATGGTGGCGAGACGACGTGGTGTTTCAGTCAGGTGAAGGGCACACTGGAGGACGATGTGACCGAGGCTGACTTGATATCATGTGTGGAGTTCAACCATGACGGGGAGTTGCTCGCCACCGGCGATAAGGGCGGCAGGGTTGTTATATTTCAGGTATTATAAAACTATTATTAGTGTGGTAATTCAGTACATATATATGATCGAGAAAATAACTCAAACAAACAAAAAACTTCTCCAATATTTCTTTACTTTCTTTCTTTACACAGTTTTATTACAATGTTATAATTATTATCACATGCTCGACTATATTGCCTATCTCTCTTTTCTTCTCTCTCTTTTTCTCTCTCTGTCTAAGGACAGGAGCCCTTACAAATATGTCTGATCTTTAAGTCTACTGTATTAATAGCAAATTATTAATGTCCCATGTTTATGTTTACTGTTTTATTTTGAGATAATAGTTTGTTTATATTTGAAATAAAATTCCTTATTTCTGAAAATGAACTCATTTTTAAAAGTTTTTTCTTATAAAATGAAATGTTTAATGTTTGCTTTAGCCTTTATAGCCTTTAAATAAATTTGTCGTGATGTTACATACAATTATAACAATGTTATGTTCGTTCGAGTTTAGATATGTAGAACATTTATTATATACAGAATGCTCAGGTGCAGTTTTCTGCATAATTGCGTTTGAATATTGTTCATTATGTTCAGTTCATAATAGAATTTTTATAACAAATCAATTGCATATATCTTACTTTAAAAAGCATTTTACTTGTAAAAATATTTATTTTGTAGTAGCTGTTATCCACGACTTCTTCCGCGTGGAAAACCGCACGCTTATTAGCTTATTACCTAACTTGCAGTCAGCATACGACAGCCAAATATCTCGCGATCTGCTGTCAAAACGAGAATTCGTATAATGTAATTTGTATGGTGGCGCTAAATCTACCGCGAAAAGCGCATTTTGCGGTCATGGCGCAATAGACACGCAGTCGTCATAAATGATACCAATTTTTTAATACAATTACACAGCGGTTGCGCATTGATGGCGTGGCTGTCGCTGTCTGCAAATTTTTAGATAACGTACCCGCGGGATAATGTTCAGCCTATGTCCACCCTGAAGGTCCATTCTTAATATTTATCAGTAGTTTCAGAGTTACTTCCTACATCCAAACTTACAAACTTTACCTCTTTGTAATATTAATTTAGATTTAAAATATTAGTTCAGATTAATTTGTTTATAAGTCTACTCCCAATAAATTTTTAAAAATATCTACTTGTATTGATAGTACCAAGGCTAATATCTAGTTCTCAGCTGATGTCTAGTCGAGTCAATCGCTGTCTGGTTGAGTCAACTAAAGGTTAACTACCTGTCGCGTTGAAGGACAGAAAATAAATTGCTAATTACATAACAGTAAATCAGTGCTTAGTCATTAGGTAAAGCATGGAGATAATAATATATTATACAATGTGAAACAGAATTAATTGTGAAATTGAAAACTAATCAATACAGAATCATTAACTGAAATTATTTTATTATTATTTTTATGGACAAGCAGCCATTGGCTGATGAGTCCACATATCAGTGCTGGGTTTTATTTGACTGGAGCCAATGGTCAAGGCGACACTTAGAACAATTTAAAGTTTGCCGATACCACACTTTTTGGGAACATGTTCCAAGCATTCACTACACGATTGTTCAACAGGTGATGGGCTGCCGAGGAATGTGTAGTTGAGCGGTTGAGTGTGAGGCTGGAGGAGTTGAGTGTGGAGTGTGTGATGAGTATGCTTTTTCTCTTAGATAAAAAAATACATAGATAGACCCTCCCATACAAAACGAGTGAAGACAACAAATGGAGAAGGGGTTGCAATGAAAATACAATATTTTGCACAATAAGCCCATTTCAGCTAGTAACACAATCTGTTCTAACATAATTTAGTTACAAAAAAATGCGGAAATATGTATTTTATTGAAGGTAGCCTTTACATGCATTTAAGGAAAGCTTAATAATATTTCTCGCTATCGTATTAAAATCTCAAACTGTATGCAAGACGAACGGTATCCCTAAAACCAATGTGGGAGTATTGCAATACCAATTCGTTTACCCGAAATGAGGGGTAACTTGACAAAATGACTTGTCATTAAATATTTGTTTTAAATTAGGTACCTCTTTAGAGTTATATTAACTGTTTACTGGTGTTTGTTTACTGTTTACATATAATGTTTTACCTTCTTTTTAGAGTTTATTATTAATAAATATAAACTACGTTGTCACACCAGATATCTGTATATAAATAGGTAGAGGCAAATCAGTTGTGTCTTTTTCTCCCCCGTTTGTGAAATAATTTTCTTTTTTTTTGCTTAGTAGTTATTGACGAGCTTTAATGTTATCAATTATCAATAAAATAAATTTGGAGACAGTTATATTGGGTCCTTACATATGAAATTAGCGTTTAGTCGTACTGACCACTTTGATCTGAAATATCTCCTCTTTGGTTAAGAATTCCAAATTCAAATTTATAAATTCATTTAGCTGGTACATTTGAGTTTTGAAAACAGTCATTCCTTTGATTTTTTCCTCATTTTTTTTTCTTTGGCGTCGCTTATTACCGCCCAATGGAAAACATGAAATATCGGTATATTTACGAGTACGAGTTCTACCGTGGCACCAGTGCTGCAGAAACAGCTCGAAGAATTAATGATGTGTATGGCGCTGGTGTCGCAAAAGAAAGCACGGTACGTTTTTGGTTTCAACGTTTTCGTTCTGGAAATTTCGACCTTCAGAACCAACTGCGTGGACGGCCGGAGACCAAAGTGGAAAATGAAGAATTAAAGGCTATTGTGGAAGCGGATCCATCACAAAGCACTTCAGAGATAGCTGCAGGCTTCGGGGTAAGTGACAAAACTGTATTAATCCACTTGAAGCAAATCGGGAAAGTAAAAAAACTTGAACGATGGGTACCTCATGAATTGAGTGAATCGAACTTGCAAACACGCGTCGACTGCTGTGTTACTTTGCTCAACCGACACAATAATGAAGGGATTTTAAATCGAATCATTACTTGTGATGAAAAGTGGATACTGTACGATAATCGGAAGCGCTCGTCGCAATGGCTGAACCCTGGAGACCCAGCCAAATCCCGCCCTAAACGAAAATTGACTCAGAAAAAGTTACTTGTGAGTGTTTGGTGGACTAGCGCCGTTGTCATTCACTACAGCTTTCTAAAATCTGGCCAAACGATTACAGCAAATATCTATTGTCAGCAACTGCAAACCATGAAGGAAGAACTAGCTGCTAAACAACCGAGATTGGTCAATCGCTCTAGGCCACTGCTGCTTCACGACAACGCAAGACCACACACTGCACAACAAACAACCACTAAGTTAGATGAGCTACAATTGGAATGTCTGCGACATCCACCGTACTCCCCGGACCTTGCTCCAACAGATTACCATTTTTTCCGGAATTTGGACGACTTCTTACAAGGAAAAAAATTCAACTCCGATGCGGCAGTCCAAACCGCCTTCAAAGAGTTTATTGATTCTCGCCCCCATGGTCTTTTTAATAAAGGGATCAATGATCTACCTATGAGATGGCAAAAGTGCATAGATAACAACGGTGCATACTTTGATTAATTAAATATATTTTACAAAAAAAAATTGACTTTATATTCCTCCCGTACAAAACGCCAATTTCATATGTAAGGACCCAATATTAATACGTGAAGCGAAAACTTCGGATCCCTTTTTAATAACATTGCGCGGACGGAGGAGTGTGAGATTTGGCAACATTTTTAATTAGTACGTTATTTTATACATTAGAATAAAATAAAGCTAGCTAACGATAATGATTAGTTAGTCTTTCGAAAGATAGCTACTTACTTTACCACTTTTATGAAGTATGATCAAAAAGTTAAAATTCAAACATTTTTAGAAACATTTGAAACGCTGCTCCGTAAAAAGTAAAACATGTAAACGTTTTTTTTTCAATTTAAAAACAACTTTCTTTCTAATCTGTATCATATTAGTGATATTAGACAACATATTATGAGATACCAATTTGACAACGAAGAGTTGACACCTCTAACACAGCTATAAACTCCAAAAAAAACATTTAGAAAAAACATACAGGAAGGAAAATTACTCAATTAAATACTTTTAGGGACAGAATTTACGAAAACACTATATTTAA
This sequence comes from Zeuzera pyrina, assembly GCA_907165235.1. Taxonomy (NCBI): domain Eukaryota; kingdom Metazoa; phylum Arthropoda; class Insecta; order Lepidoptera; family Cossidae; genus Zeuzera; species Zeuzera pyrina. The sequence continues at coordinate 4,365,176 of OU015639.1, forward strand.
TTAGAAATAAATTATACAGTTTATATAAAACTCATTTTTGTTTCAATATTACTACTTACAAACATACGTAGTGTATCTCGTGCGTTACAACGTGCATTAGATAATCATTTATTTATTAAATAACTAGCGACCCGCCCCGGCTTCGCATGGGTGCAATGTAGATACTAATTTCTCGTATCCGTCTAAATAGCTTTCCAAACTCCACATAATTTGTATCAATTTTTTTAAACATTAAAATGGTTGTAGAGGGCTATCCGTATAATATAGACATATGCCATCGCTGACTTTTTTTGTAGCCGTAATAAAGAGGAACAATTCCATCATACATTGTTTTAGAATAAGAAAGCATTTTTGATGAAGGCTCTCAGTCGGCTTGATTTTTTCCGACATCTTGAACTACTGTTGTCATATTTCAACAAATTTACACAAAACAATATTAAACTATACGTACCTTCCTCTTGAAGCGCTTTATCTATTGGTGAAAACCGCATTAAAATACGTTGCGTAGTTTCAAATATCTAAGCGTACAGAGGGACAGACGGCGGGAAGCGACTTTGTTTTATACTATGTAGAGATTATTAAATAGCTAAGGGTGAGAGCGGCCAGTCCTGACTTCGCCCGGGTTGAATACATAATATATAGCCTATGCCCATCTAGAATTATGTACCTTTCAATTGGCGAAAGATATTTTTCAAACTCCACATGTAAACAAACTTAAAAAGCACTCTATCTTTATAATATTTAGTATAGATTTTATTTATCGAGTACCCCTCTTAGACTCTTATTACAACAACAGATCGAACCGCGCGCCCTGTTCTTTTCTTTCTGGCTTGGGCTACAGGGATGTTTCACTCGTACCTTTTTGACTATGTAGATTGTATACTTTCACACCATGGAGCACTCAACCTATAGAGACGGAATATCGGACCATTTTATTCACCACTGCTTAGTTTCTTTACACTAACAAATATCAAATCTCGCTCGCATTAAGCAGTACATAACCAATACTGGACCTATGTGTACATCTCTGTATATTCCGACAGATATTTAAATCTTTTTTTTGTAATGGCTTATTGTTCTATTCGGTGGTGTGGCAAAAACAGCATTAAATCAAAGTATAAAACAGAACGCAGTAACCACAGCAGTGTTTAGACGTAAATTATTTTCATACAAAACAAATGATATTGCCGCTCTATAGGTTAAGTGTTCTATGTTTCACACATACATAATGATGCATTGTACAAAAACCTGTGCTGCATCGTATACACACCTAGACAAAAAAAACATTCTGAAAAACTGTAAATCACCCATCGTTTTCGTAAAAGTATTAATCGTGAGCGCTCAAGAAGTCATTTGATATTCCTTTCAGTGACGTCACTGCCTTCATTTTTATGACTAGTGAAAGTGGAATGGTGTAGGAGGCTTGTTACATCTATCTATACTAAGTATTATTATATAATTGTAACAACTATATGTTTAAAGACAATATAAAAATATGATTAGGATGAGTTTTTCCATCTCCAATAGAAATATTGTAAGATGCCTGCCACTTCGTTCACTTGGAATCATTACTTTTGTTAAAATAAGTGACTTTTAGGAGTAAAAAAAAATAGTCTATGTCTTTGCTATAACAAATTTAATCGCGGTATAACAGCATTTTTGCATGAACACTCGCCATTTCAGTATGTTTAGTATGGATTTTTTGTTTGAATACTATTTATTATTCAAAAAATGAACAACGGTTTTCAATACAGCGTAGTTTAACAAGACAATCAGGAGTTATCTAAATTAGATTAAATGGTCCAAACGAGCCCTTCATAATAATGATATTGTACAAAATATTTTTCAGATATGTGACTTATTTAAGATACAAATATTTGAAATACAGATATAAGGTACAAAATATAGTATTTTCATCATGTATCTGATGTATCTCCTATTTAGATACTTTTTTTTGGTATCTTTGTATTTTATAAATACGAAATACTATTTATACGTTACGGCATCATCGGAACGCATAAGTAAAATTCGTTTAACTGTATCAAAAGTATCTGCTTATAGATTTTAAATGTTTATCCAACAATAAAAAAATATTTTTGAAATATAACATTTGTTTGCCGACTTTCGCCCCTATGGAGCGAAGCTACTTTTCTCTTTCGAGGCGATGATAATGAGGCCCCATCGAAGAAAAACGAGTGATCACATGTTTGAAGAACTGGTTTTACTTAAGTCTTAATTAGATTGATTGTACTTAATTAGATTGTAGACAACACGTCTCGAAATAAAAAAATATATTATGTAATAAAACTATTTTATTTTAAAAAAGTAATTTGAAAATACGCATTTTGTATCTTGTATTTTAAATACCATTTCCAAAAGTATCTTGCATCTGATATCTCAAAAACATTACTTAAAAGTATCTCTATTTTATTTAAAATAAGTAATTGTAAAATACGCATTTTTTATCTTGTATTTCAAATACCGATTTTTATCTTGTATTTGAAATACCAAACACATTAAGTATCTTGTATTCCACATACTTTTAATGATGTATTTTGTACATCTCTGATATTGTTTAATATACATGTTACTCACTATGGAGTTTCTCCGGCTTTACTTAGGTTCAAATATTTTTATTACCACACTAACGATCCGTCTTGGCATCGCTTCGGTTGAATACATAATATATAGCCTGTGTCCATCTGGAATAATGTACCAAATAGTGAAAGAATATTTAAAATAGTTGCAGTAGTTCCGGAGATTGCTCTCCACATATAAACTAACTTATAACTTACAAAATCCACTCTCTCTTTCTCTTTATAATATTAATATAGATTAATAATGTTTATTTCGTAGTCTTGTAATCAACAACTAAACGTACAGACAGACAAACATTTCGAAATAAAAATTTCGAGTCAAAATTTCGAGTTCCAGTCAAAATATCGTAATGTAAAGCTCTATTACAGTTGTCTAATGATATGATTGTTTTTAAACATTGATAATCTAATATCGTTTTATTGCTAATGATGATGTAATTATCTCAGGAAATTACCTCGAAAGCGATAATATCTTTAATGGTACGTCGTAATTCTTTTATGGGCAGAGATGTGAGCAAAAGAAAGGCCGTTGACATGTGACCTAATAAAATGGGCTATAATAGCTAGACGTCTAGCATAGCATCGTTATGAAGTCATGTCACTGTTTGTACGTAATTGTTTTTAGAAACTAGATTTTGCTCGCAACTTTGCACAGTTTACAAAAAAAACACAGTAACTTCGTATTCTTTATTTATTTATTCTTATATATTCATTAACGCATTGACTGGCCCGTTGGCGCAGTGGCATATGCATCTGCTTTCCAAAGCTAGGGTCCCGTGTTGGATCCCCGCTCAGGGTCAATTTAGGAAACGAACTTTTCTAAATTGGCTTGAAGTCTGGGTGTTACTGGGAACCCATAGTACAAGCTTGCTGCTTAGTTTGGGGTCACACAATCTGTGTAATTTGTCTGGAGTATTTATTATTATTCTGTGCCTATTTTGAACAAAGTATAACTAATTAATCTGTGGTAGAAATATGATAATGAAACTGTGTACAAAATACCTATTATTTAATTTTTTGTTTTTAATTTAAATTTGGAAATATGTAATGATTTTGTGTTATACAAAATTCTGTTATTCCTGTTAGATGTTCCTGCCACTTCAGTATTTACAGAAGAGTTTTTTCACTCTTAAGTGGCGGGACGAAAGAAACAAGACATTTTTCAATAAAAAAAAACCAGTCCAACTGCGAGTCAGATCGCGCACATAATAATCTATTTTCACTAGATTTAAAAAAATTTTAGAACAGTAATAAATATACATACCTTATTTGATCAACGAAATGTTAACAACCCTAATTGAAATTCATTTAGTAGATTTTCATTTAAGCTCGAACAATTAAACACAGATAGATGAAAATTTTACGATCGTTTAGAATTAGAGAAGCCTGAAGAGCCTGTTCCAGTAATACATAACGCTATTTGCAATTTGGGGTAGAAAGCATCAAAGCGTAACGATCACACCTCAATGTCACTTCTAGGCTTTTAACAAGATAACAATTTGGCCTTACAGATGGTAAAATGGAATCAGATACTGTCACACTTCTGTTTTTAATGGGAATTGTCCTATCTTTCAGACTACTATGGAAGCATTAATACATAATTATCCCAATAATTTTGCATATATGTCTCTATTCTCTATTACTGTTTACGAATTTATGAGGTATTTACAGTGTCTATCTATTTTTTTCAGAGGGATCCAGCATCAAAACAATGTGTGCCGAAGAAGGGCGAATACAACGTGTATTCGACGTTCCAGTCGCACGAGCCAGAATTCGATTACCTGAAGTCACTGGAGATAGAGGAGAAAATAAATAAGATCCGGTGGCTGAAGCGCAAGAACCAGGCGCACTTCCTGCTCTCCACCAACGATAAGACTATCAAATTATGGAAGGTGAACACCATTTACAGTTTCATTGTTTATATGTATGAAAATTATTGGTAGATTATGGCCGCTTTTATAAATTTCCGTTGAACGTTTTTATCGCCACATTTTCACCGTCCACGGTACAATAGGGAAGCAAAATGTATGCAGTTGTATGGAGACGCTTTTATATTTCCGTGCACGATAACGTCATTCCGTGGACGTTGAAAAAGCGTCTTTATCATTGACATTATAGGGAAGCATTTTGCTTACCTATTGTATTTTTTTTGGACGATAAAAACGTTCAACGGAATATTATAAAAGCATCCTATGGTAAAACACATAAACAAAGCGGGTATATGAACATATACACATTTATATACAGTATGTAATATGCTACTTTTAACACAGAGATAAAAAGTAATTCGACACCAGTTATGGTAGTGTGATTCTCGGACTATAAATCACAACGGACGGAGACATAATTAGTTGCCGCCCTTATCACTGTGTCAAACGAATGTTCATGCCTCTCTTTTTATCTCATTGACCATAACCATGAGTAAAACAGTTAGCTATAGTAAGTATTGGTTCTCGCACTGTCAGTGTAATTCGTGTCAGATAATGATCGACTTCACATATAAACTATTGTAATACTGAAATAATTATTTCCAAAAGTCTCATAAATTCTAGGTGTTTGGGATACTAATATTCACATGAATAAAAATATGTCATGTTCAACTATGTGCTAAGACCCTTTCCTAGTCACTCACACACATTAGTACATTCATACATATCATCACTGTACGACGCACGTACATGGTTTTGCAATTACTTTATTTATTGCATTAACTGCAGTTTTGGCGCGCATCAAATTATTATAATTTGGTCGCGACCTAATGTCATTGTTTATATAATATGCAATATGCAGATTGTCATAACTGTTCGATTAGACGTGGATCGGATAAGTTGCATTTTTATTTATCTTCGTTCCTATCGTCCACTCATTTACATTTGGATATTTTGATACTCTGCAGGTTTTATTTGCATTAATCTTGCAGAAAATATTGCATCTCTTACAATCACACTGTATCCCTAACGGGATTAGTAACAGTCTAGAAACTATGTCAACAATAAACAGATACACTCTTAGATCGAAAGCTCCATCCATTTTGTTCTTGATCCGAAGTGTGGCTATTGTTGGTGAAAGTAAACAGAAGAGAAAAGCTGGCGAAGAGTGTTTTACACTCATTAACTAGGGTTCTATAACATTTTCAAACAAAGTAATAACATAACCTGTTTTTCCCATTTCCGTTATGAAACCCTAATGACCTATTTTTTTTTGTTTCTTTTTTAATGGCGTGGCGCACAGATTAGCGCATTTGCCATTTTTACTTTTTAATTAGTAGAATCGCTGATGAGTTAAACAGACAATGCAATGCACACGTCACAGTATTGTTATAATTCATAATGAACACATGAGTCATGTTCGAAGTAAATTCGTTTTCTCTTCTTATGGTAAAACTCCTCCAGTAAAGTGATAGTAGGCTTTACTGAAGTTGTAAAGGACTTCTTGAAAAAGCGCGAGAACTCCAACTACACAAGTTTATTTAGATCTACTCCAACCTTTTCACTTATACAGAACTTTAAAACACAATATACTATCACTTTTCTACTTTAAAACTCCTAAAAATGTAAAAAACAGAAAATCTAAATAAAATGACCTCAACCTCACTTCTCCCGGTTCCGCCAATAACTTCAGCTATACTTTTAGTGTCAACGTTCGCCGCCGGTGAAAGGTTGGTGGTAATGCTAGAAGTGTGTGTGCGACAGGTGTCGGAGCGCGACAAGCGCGTGACGGGCTACAACACGCGCGAGGAGGGCGGGCGGCCGCGCGACCCGGCGCGGGTCACGCAGCTGCGCGTGCCGCAAGTGCGCCCCGCCGAGCTCATGGTCGAGGCGTCGCCCAGGTGACACGCACGCGCACACACACGCGCGCACACGCCAGTACATGCACGCACATGCACGCACACACGCACGTACACTGAAACACAACAATATACTCGCACGCAAGCATACACCACACATACACAATCGTGCACAAATACGCGCACACGCATACACATGCACGCACATGCACGTACATATGTATGCACACTGAAACAAGAATACATTCGCACGCAAGCATACACCCATTCAAATAAGCATACACACCAACACAATCATATACACTCTAATACAAACACATGCACTCTAGCACCAAACATCGACAACAAACAAGCGCATACATTCAAAGTACACATTCAAAAAAGCAAGCATACATTTTCAAAGAAATGTATATCTAATATATAATAATCAATGTTTGTTAGTATTTTATGGGCTACCATACCATTCATCAAATTACGATGAAATTTGATATGGAGATAGCTTGAGTGAACGACATAGGCTATTTTAAAAATAAAAATCGCTGACGAAGTCGCGGATATCAGTTAGTATTCTATACTCTTAAATACAGACTTCTCTCTTAACTCTCCCTCTTCTTCTTAAACACACACTTTTAAACACAATTAGACGGTCTGAAACACAATAATACACTTGTAAAAAACAAGCATACACTCGTGCGTACGCGTTCGAACACAAGCGCAAGTACTCAAGCATAAACATACACATTCAAACACATACATATGCACACATGTATATGTATATCTGAGTTATTGCATATCATACACAAATCAATCACAACGACTCGCATTTTTTTTATGCTTCCATTATTATACTTCTTTCTAATTATTATACTTACTACTCTATTAATATTTACATAATAGTGTGCTATTTATTATTCATAAATAAAATTATTCCATTGGCTTTCAATCTAAAATTATTATTTAGCTATCTTATTTATGCAATAGTTTAATCTTTTTGTGAAATGAATCCAACCTTTAATACTGAACTTATCCGTAATTTCAATTTACGTTATTATTTCGTTATCTGTCTGGTGCGTGGATTGTTTGGTAACTCTCATAGATAAACTTGATTACATTTATATGATCTATACTCCAAATGAGATTCCACTTAACTTCGAAGGGATATTTCATTAAAAATATTTATTTCATTACTATACTATGTACTTATCAGTCGATAATCCCATGTGAATGTACTATATTGAGATTTACGTAATATAGGTTTTTCTCGTGGTTTCGCTCGGATTTTACTTTAAATGCCTATGTTTTGACCAGAGCTGTTTTTTTAAGTATAATTCCTCAATTCTGGGGACGTAAAGGAAACTGTCTTGGGTAATATTCAGATTCCAAACACTCATATCATGTAAAATTTTCTCTTCTTTTCTCCTTGCAGCACGTCACAGTTTTAAAAAATATCATTTTTCTTATCCCTAAACAGATTAACACCAGTAAAGTAATAATAGGCTTTACTGGATTAAAAAAACTTTTTTAAAAACGTGAATAATCGAGTCGCAGATAACAATTCTTTCATATTTGCAAAGGTAATTTAAATGCACAATATCTATTGCTTAGTACCTTAAAACTCCTAAAAGCAAAAGTATATTAACCTCCAAACCAAATGTAAGTTTCATGTCTTCAATTCTCGCCAAAGTCCACAGTTTCTTGAGTATTATTATTATATTTAAAATCTTAAAAATTAGAAAACAATGGAGTTAAGAATCAAACGCAAATATACTATATTATTATCTGCATATATGTTTATACATACATATCAGTGGCGGTACCTTCATACAAGTCCAAAAGCCCGACTTGCCTTACTAAAGTGCTCAGTCAAGAACACAGAATACTAATGTATCAAGAATGAGTAATAAATATCAACTTCAAATCATATCAAACAGTTTTAAAAATTCCCACGAATTACTTGTCAAACGAAAACATTATAGAAATCTTAGAGAAATAAAACAGGTTTTTGATCCCAAATCGTGACCAATCAGTGCGTCGGTCGATCGACACTAACGACCTCTCAAGGCATTATCCGAGCAAAAATCAGAGTAATCAATCGTCTCACTCTACGTGTTGACTGCAACGGGGCTTGCAACCTCTTTCTATGAAGCGAAAAGCACGACTCATACTGAACTTCGTACAGTGGCCTAATTGTCTAACTTTACTCATTTGATACTGAAATTGATACTGAAGGCGATCACGTTCAAAGCGATTACGTTTGGTAAAAATAAATGGAATTGTGTATGTCACATGGACAACAGCTACTCGCCATCGTCTTCAATTTTATCGACTATTTATAAAGAACGAATGAAGTATTATACAACTAAATCGGCAATTAACTCATGTTATTGATTTTTCAAGCGCAAACTTACCTCTTCATTTTATTCCTCTTTTTGAATGACAGTTGACATTATATGGTTATATTTAGATTTCGACGTCTTTATTATTTATAAATGTCTACCTAATTTAATAATTGAAAGTACCTATTTTTTATTTATTTTCATAGTTAAAAGTTTAATTACGTTATTTTAAATCAGTACTTAAATTATTTAAAATTTCGGCAAAAAGTAAAGTTAGCGACCAAGAAATCGCTCGCTCGCAAGTTGAAGCTATGGAGAAAGACCAAACAGTGTGGTCGGTTTCCACACGGAGCTTTGAGCAATGCTACTATTATGTGGAATGCGATTGCTGCTAAGTTAAATACTGTTGGCGTGGATGTCACGAAAAAAGGCGAAAAATGGCGCAAAGTAAGTAATGTATATTCCTATACTTGTGAATTTAATACCAAAGCATTAACTGCGCTAAAAATTCCTTGCATATTTTCTTGCTTAACATTTCAAAAGTAAACGATGGACATGTTTCATTCTTTTCTTTAGTTTGGGCATGATCTGAAATATACATACATACATATTTTCACGCCGTATCCCCAACGAGGTAGTCAGAGAGGACGGAGCGCCAAGCGTCGTGATCCTTACATACTTCTTTCGCTTCCTCAAGTATATAATATAAATATCAGAAAAAAGTGTCCTTCACATGCATGCTCTTAGCACTGGTGATGGTTTTCCAAAGAAACCACTCACTTAGCTAGAAAAGCGAATATTATCTATAATTGCTAAAATAACAATGTCTGGTATTGAAAGTGTCCGAATATCTGTAAATGGAAGGTTCGCTTTAACTAATTTCAATTTAAATATTAACTTAGGGAATGCGATTAATAGCACTATTAAATTGGTGAAAATAATAATAAAAATGCTATTTATCGCTGTAATAGAAACACTACAATACTACATATTATGTTATACAGATATACTATATTGCAAATTGATGAAATGCCTTCACAGGGGATGTCGAAAGTTTCTTTGGCATTAGCAAGAGTAGAAAATAGAGCTTCTGCACCTAATATATATTTGAAAAAATAAAACCGATATAAAAAATTGTAAAACTAACAATATTTTACACAACAACAAATTAATATTATTTTATATTTTGTAGCTTGATGAAATAATGCTGTCGCAGGAGGTGTTAGTAGAAGCGAGAGAAGAAACTGTAATTCACACATCTACGACACATTTAAAAAGAAATTACTTAAACAAAAAATAGTAATATCAACAATATTCAAGTATACATGGATTTACACATTCTTACAGATTGACTATTTTGATCCAGTAACGCCACGCGTAATATGACGACACAGACGACGCAGAGTTTTTAAGTGTATTCATTATTTTGATATAAATTTTTGTTAATCAGAAACTCATTGGTCAATACGCTTATAGTGGGAGTTAAAACCACGACTTACGCGGGAATTGAAACCATTGAGCCACTCGACCACCACAACTGGCATGGTATCATATATGAACAGATACATCTAAATTAATATTCTTTTGCAATTTTATTCCATTTTAAGCATAATATAAGATATATGCCTGTAAAATTTCATCAAAATAGGTGAGAAATGAGTCTTGACTAATGAAGAAACAGATGGACGAACGTGATAAAATTAGTGTAGCGTTTTTGTCATTAAAAAGCGCAACTCTAAAATAATTTACATTTAGAGACTTCCTATAAGAGACATTATAAGAGAAAACAATTTTATTTCAGACATTTGTTCAGCAGAAGCTCCTCCTACTTGGGATCACATCATCGAGGAGGACGACTTCGCGTAGACGCCCAGGCTCAGAACTATATTAGATCGCTATTTGAATAAGCCCATATCATCTTAAATAAAAATAAATATTTAATTGTTGTTTTATTTCTAAGTAATGACAAAAAGTAACTTATATTAATCAATGTTGGAAACAATTTATATTAAACAACTAATTAGTAATTAGATGTTTAGTTTGCTTATAAATTATTTTTTTTATCTTTAAGGGCTAATTAATGATAAGATACTTATGTAAAATAAAATTTTTAATATCTAAATTCACTACTAACTTTGAAGTTTTGTGATAATGGTTAACAATATTGTGCCCATAATGAATTGATCGCAATCGAAATCATTTAATACGATTACGAGTGTCAAAATCACTACGCAATTCCAAAGTTTTCAACTTACTATGGGTTCACGTGGTATCGATAATTCTGTCATTCGGTCACAAACGTAATCGTTTTCGCGGGTGTTTTCGATTATGTTTGGTGCGTTAGACAATTCGGTGGATACAACTGACAACGTCAATTGCCTTCAAAATACTGATATCGATTACGAGTGGAGTTAGACAATTAGGCTGCTGATTGAGAGATACGATACGAATACAAATTCAACTTGATTGTTTTTACCTAATACGAGGGCTGCTATTTATGTATCCGGAATAACAAAGTGAAACAAACATATAGCATTTATTATAGTTTTATTGCTTTTCAAAATATTCACCATGATGATCGATGCAGTTTTGCATGCGTTGGAACCAATTTTCTTAGCACTTTTTCCATTCGGATTGAGGTATCTCCAAAACGTGCATTTTGAACGCATCAACAGCCTTTTCACGGCTTCAAAAAACGTTGACCACGTAATTTATTCTTCACGGTTGGGAATAAATAGAAGTCGTTGGGGGCCAAGTCGGGGCTGTACGGCGGATGACCCGTTAATTCGATCTTTGGATCTTCCAAATACCGAGTTGTTTCGGCCGATGTGTGGCAGCTAGCATTGTCATGATGAAGAAGGATTCTGTGTTGTCGGTTGTTCTTTCTTATTTCTTCAAAGACTTCTGGCAAACAAATGGTCGTGTACCATTCAGAATTAACCGTTTTACGATCCTCTAGTGGCACTGTAGCTACATGTCCCTTTATACCAAAAAAACAAGCGACCATTTGCTTCAAAGTGCTTTTTGAACGAATGACTTTTGTTGGGTTCGTCTCATCTTGGAACACCCAAACCGTTGATTGTTGTTTAGTTTCAGGATCATACGCATATATCCAAGATTCATCACCTGTGTAGATATTATAGACAGCTTTTGACGCACCCTGATTGTACTTTTGTAACATTTTTTCACACCAATCGACACGAGCCCGTTTTTGGTCAATTCTCAAGTTGTGCGGAATCCAACGTGAACAAATTTTTTTACAGCTAAATGTTCGTGTAATATTTTATATATACTCGTCATACTTATGCCCAGAGACGCCTCTATCTCGCGATATGTAACATGACGATCTTGCGTTATTAGTTCCCGCACAGCATCAATATTTTGAGGTACAACAACCGATTTAGGGCGACCTTCTTTAACTTCGTCCGTGAGCACAGCCCGCCCACGATTAAACTCACTAAACCAGTGATACACAGTAGTTTTCTATGGTGCTTTGTACCCAAAAGTCGAAGTGAGTTGATCGATGCACTGTTTTTGAGTTAGTCCTCGCCGAAAATCGTAATAAATCATAGCACGAAAATGTTCACGACTTAAATCCATGGTGATAAAGACTCGCAATTTTCAAAATGACGACACAAAGGATAAACAAATGACAGCTACATGAAACAAATTGTATTCTTCAAAGAGTTCCATTTTTAAATGTTATAATTACTTTTTTAATATTGTTCTGTAACTGGCCAGTTCCGGATACATAAATAGCAGCCCTCGTATTTATTTCTTTGAGCCCATGTACTAGTGGTCAGTATTTTTTTTAATTTCCATTAAGCTAATTTGTAATAAAAAATCCAATAAGTTGTTCATTGTGACGACTTAAAGTGTATACAAGTTTTAATCAGCATAGATAATGTAAATAGGTAGGTGATTACTTATTATTATTGGTGCTGTATATTTTATTACAATGATCAAAATATTTAGAATCGTTCTGGTTGTAACTGTTAAAAAACTGCCGCCATAAAACACACATGAATTCCCAAAAACACATGAATACAGTGATTTCCTTTAGTAATTTGGATAAACAACGAATTGAGATACATTAATATATTAAGAAGTGATAAACTATTTACACCTGTACATTTTTAATGGCAAAGTATTATAAAAATTGTTTTGTAAAATAATGCTGGAAGCGATCTCTTTCCTCTCTTTTAGTTGCGTTAGTCATGATTAATTAGTAATCTATAATATTTTTGCCTTTCTTTTACTTTTACAAAAACAGTGAAGAACATGTATGTCAGGCTTGCCCTATTCTGAAGTCCTAGGCACGCCACTGATACGTATCATATTTCTATACACTAGTAAACAATTAATCTGTGGTATATTTATGAGTTTAATCATTCTTAAAATTTCAAATATACAGTCGACTCTCGATAATTTGACATTTGACACTCGAGGGACCAGAGAAAAATTCCAAATTACCAAGAGTTAAAAAAACGAGTTTGAATAACCAAGAGGGAGGGAGGAAAAATATCAAGTAAACAAGAGTGATCAAAATTCGCGATTTATTGTTTTAAACATTTGTACTACTATACACAAATGTTCATTTTCAAAAGAAGTCCGTAATTTTCTGTTGAGTGAGCGACTTCAGTCTATCATTATCATTTTAATAACACAAACCAAACATTAACATGACTGTCGACTTTAACATTTGACGGAAGACTGGAATGCGAACTGCAAACTCACTCAACATACAAACAAAAGACAGGTCTGTGCCTGATAAACGCGTCAAATTATAGAGAGTAGGGAAGCCCGGACCTAAAATTATTGCATATTCGCGAATACTATTCCTTCAACTTCAAATTACCAAAGGGACCAATTAATATTGATTTTATTCAATTTATCCAGTATTTTTCAAGGGACCAGGAAAAAATTTCAAATTATCCACAGATTCAAATTAACGAGTGTCAAATTATCGAGTCGAGTGTCAAATTATCGAGTCGACTGTGATTTCATATATTTGTATTATTTTATCTCCTTACACTATTGACATGTGATCGGAAATGGATTTTTAAATAATAATATCTAAGCCAATCACTAAGATCTGTATTTATGTTGTTCACAGGAGAATATTTGCAAACGCGCACACATACCACATCAACTCGATCTCTCTCAACTCCGACCAGGAGACGTACTTGTCTGCAGACGACCTCCGCATCAACCTGTGGCACCTGGAGATCACCGACCAGAGCTTCAATATTGTCGACATTAAGCCGGCCAACATGGAGGAGCTCACTGAGGTTGGTCAACCGATCTAGATGTAGATTCTTCATAGGGACGTCCGTCAGGCTGCAGACGGGCTGTCAGCTTTTCCCAATAGCAGCCATTCAATCCAGTTGCCAGAACTGGAGCTTTGGTTGTTACTGGCCTGCTGCTCCTACCTCCTCTAACTAGTCGTAAGAATCTTCCACTTTTCCTACAAAGCACGAGGAAGTCCCTTAGTTTGGTGTATCTCAGTTCCTCCTCTTTCAGTGTATCTGAATCTAATGTATAAAACTTTATGTTTGAAGACATGATGCATTCAGCTTTAAAGTGCATGATTGTTTCTTCCCTATTGCCGTGTTAGCATAAAGGGTCTGATGTTAGTTTGAGTATTGATAGGTGTCGGTTTTAACCGACCTAACTGTGCCGTTTCCTTAGGCTTTACCGCACAGATACCAACATAACGGTCGATAATATCGCTTTCTTTATTGCGATAATGTGTCCCATGTCCTTGACACACAGCTTCATTTTTATCGTCTGATATTCGCAATGTGTGTGTTGTATCTTTTAATCTCAAGACACTCGCGCAGAAATATATCTGTAGCGATAAAAACGGTAGCCCTCGGCGAGTAGTAGGACTTTGTGCAATGTCCTACTACTCGCTGAAGGTAGTTGCTAATCCTGCCCAACTAACATTTAGGCGCTAAGATAAGAGTTAGAAAGGAGGTATGTGAGCGCTTATTACTCCTATATTGGAGTTAGAGCATGCTATAACTCTCGCTAACCGGCCCTCAGCCGCCTCGCCGGCCGGGTCCGCTAGAGGCCCGTCCCACACCCGAATAGGAAGCCCGTTAAGATGCACGCAGGTGCGGAAAGCTCCCCTGGCGACGCCTTGAGCCCGAGGTCCGCCCTCCATACGAGGCATCCCTCGGCTGGAGGAACCCTCAGGCGGTCGACCATCTGGCAGGGCGCCTTCAGCGCTCGCCCCAACGCGACCTGTGACGCTGTAAAAGCCACTAGGGCTAACAGCAAAGAGAGGTTTTGTTTAGTCGGTTCGAGTCCGACACTCCCCAGTCGGCGTAGAGTCCGGCTGGGTAGCCCGCGGGGGTTTAATTTCGCCTCAGAAACCAAAAAAAAAAAAAAATGCTATAACTCTGATATTGGGAAGAACTTCTTCCTTTCTTTATGGCATGGCGCACAGTTTAGCGTATTTGCCAATGTCACGTATTAATAAGTAGAATCCATAGTGTAGAATCACAAGTAAATCAGTTTTTTCTTAGCGTAAAACTCCTCCAGTAAAGTGATAGTAGGCTTTACTGAAGTTATAAAGGACTTCTTGGAAGAGCGTGCATAGTTCAGCTACACATGTTTATTTAAATCACCTCCATTCTTGTCACTTACACAGAACTTTAAAACACAATATACTATCACTATTGTACTTTAAAACTCCTAAAAATATAAAAAATAGAAAATCTAAATAAAATGACAACCTCACTTCTCCCGTTCCCGCCAAAAAAGTCGAAGAACTTCTTATAATCTTAGAAACTGTAAGAGCACTACAGTAGCGATCATAATTGCTAAAAGAGTAAGAAGGGTGGTAAATGAGTGTAAATTAATAGCTTAAGTGATAGTACTAGCGCTACAGGAGTGATTGGTATAGCTAAGAGAGTTAGAGGGTTGCTATATAAGTGAAAATAACACCTTAAGCGATATTACTAGACTGCATGGCAGAATTTAGCGCTCAAGATTTTAAATATATCTGGTTTTTTAATGTTACTTAACTCTTAGGTTACACAACTGCTATATTTTCTACAAATGATTTTATAAGTGCGTGTGTGATGTGGAAACAAAAATGGCGAATATGAAGAGACGTTTTAGTATGACTTTGATTTATGAGCTCCGGATTGACATATTATTGCAGATATACTGTAAATAAACATATACATTTTAACAAATAGTGAAAGTGCCAGGATCTATTGTCTGATTATCAGTGTAAACTTCATTATGTTATATGGGACATGATTGGAATAATGTAAAAATCAAAGAGAAATATTTGTTCTAGTTTTAAAGTATTGTAGTATATCAGATTAGAAAATAAGTTAACAAAATACTTTACAATGATCGTGATATTTCTTTATATTGTACCTAATATTTGATTCGGTGAAATACAGTGGTGCTGTAAGTTAAGGCTCAACTGAGTATGTATATTGTAATTCCTGTAGATATAGCATAGTGGTGTGGTTAGTGCTCTTCTACAACCGACATATGTAAAAGAGTGATATGATACGAGTTTATTTTCGCCTTTGTCGTTCGAAAAGATGTAACAACAAACTTTATCTTTAATTTTGGACATGAGATTTTAGAGATCTTTCATCTATCAAATTTCTATTAATTTTATTAAAAGAAGTCTTCACAAGTACATGTTCATCAAAAGTTGTGAATAACTCTAATGACAGGCAATAAACTCAACCTAAAGTGATAGATAGGTGGCATTTTGCACTATAAGATCTACAATTTTGGAAAATATATCTACTTTATACAATGGCGTTATTTGAATCTAGAAGCTGACTAGAACTAACGTCGCCAGCAATCGCTATTGTGGCATTTTGGAAGGTTACATGAGGGTTTGTTACCAGCAATATAGATCCTTAACAGTTAACAGCAAATTCCTATTTCTTTTCTATATCTTACAGTTGTAAAAATTCATCTAAAGCTATAAAAGTAGATGCTTTATTTGCAGTTAGAGTTCTTGTAGACCTGTATTATCATCATGTCATCCCATTACATAAAAAATTCTATTCAATCGCCATAGGATCGAACCGCAGCTACTGAAATTCTTCTCAATCGCCATAGGATTTAACCGCAGCTACTGTAACGTTCTTGTACGTCTTTGGGTTACAAAATAAGTGCTGAGTGTCGCCAAAATATTTGTTGGGTGACGGCAATGTAAATATCCATGATCGTCAATCTATATGCTTGCTTATATGATAGTATAAGTTAAGCTATGATAGTATGCTTGTTTGTCTGCTCCATAGTTTAAAAAAATCCTATTTTGTGATGACTCAGGAGAAGCCTGGATACAGGTTCCCAACTCCCTGAGAGTGAGACTGGCTTATGTGGGACCTACCGAAGTACTTTTCGGTGAGGCAGTCCACAGTGACCTGACGGAACTAGTAGCTGCTTAGTGTATCGTTCACAGGGAGCTCTTCTAAATAAAATGTAATAGATAGAGCATATTATTTACTTTGCTTGCAGTAGTGACTTATTTTCACTATTTCAATTTCAATATGCATAGCGTGAAATCATGGATATTTATAAATGTTTTTATTGTGTAATTTATTGGATTATAACTAATACTATTACCAATAAATTACACACTTAATGTACAAAATCCAAAAACAGATTGTTGAAGTTGAAAATTGAAGAATTTCATAAGAAATATTTTTATTCCAGGTTATAACTGCGGCGGAATTCCACCCGACTGAATGCAATCTCTTTGTATATTCTAGTAGTAAGGGTAAGTTTTAATCAAATACTAATATTTCTAAAATTGTGTTTAAGAATATGTATGTATCCTAATGTTAGGGTCTATTTTGATTTAAAACTCAACCTATCATCCCAAATTATGTTTTTGCTCACAATAATAATTATCATTTTACATTATCTGTACTGAAATTGCTAAATGGTTTCTTTATTTTTTATTATACCAGTAATATAGATACAATAGATTTGTATTTGTAACTAGAAAGGCAAATGCAATCAGTCCATCCGTTTTAAATACGTAATAAACGCCAGACAGAGGAGTCAGCTGTGGCATGTCGGTATTTCGATGTTAGATGCTATACGAGGTTAAATTGTTACGCGTCGTAACCTATATGAGTGGCCAAGTGCCACTCATATCTCCGCTTTACAGCCAATTGACGACCTCGATGGCGCAGTGGTTTAGACGTTTCTTCCAAGCGCGGAAGGTACTGGGTTCGATTCCCGGTCGGGTCAATTTAGGAAATGAACTTTTCTAGATTGTCTCGGCTCTGGGTGTACTGGGAGACGCCCTCAGTAGTGGTCGTCTGGTTCTCATAGCACAGGGAATACCCTAGTTTGAGATCAAATGATTGGTGTATATCGTCTAGCGCATTATTATTATTATTATATAATTTATTGCTTACTGCATTTGTGAAGTCCCACAGTGGGTTCAGTGGTTATGTGTAGGCTGTAATAATACGAGCGGATCATGTACAATAAGACTTGTTTTTGTTTTGTCTTTGTTTGAAAACGCAAAACGCAAAAAGTAGTTGGGCGATTGACTTGCAATTTTAACACACCGTTGCATTCGAATACGCGGATGTTTTTATACAAGGTTATTGTGAAAGGGGGTATAAATCCGCCGGGGTTCCAACGTGTTACTGTTTACTGTTATATTGAAGATGTAATAATTATGGAATATGTTTATTTGGTTTTTCACATAAAAGAAAACATCCGTATAATAGGAAAAAACGTACAACCCTATCAGTACGCCCTATATTCTAAACGTTAGCTAGCGACGTAAAAACGCTGATATTAGGGTTGCCTCATCTTTATTTTTTTTAACTTTACGGTGTTATAATAGAACTATTGGCTTTTGGCGAACGTAAGTTTTCCGTTGTCATGAGTACTTAAATACCCTTTCGTAGTTACCCATACTTTCAAAATAACCTGTATACTAATATCTATATAAATTAAAATGTAAATGTTCGTCTGTGTAACGCGCGCCACAGCATCGCGTGACCGGCGACCTTATTACATAAATGCAGTCAATAAGCGATAGCCCAATGTTATCTTATTGTTAAATTGAACGTGATATAATGTCGGGAATCACTATTGCTGTCTCTGTTGATTAATCAGTGAACTGAAAACTACTGCTAACGATCCTATTTATGCTACAAAAAGTCATTTTACCGTATGGCATCGTAATCGTGCAATAAGTGATAATGATACCAATTTAAGACAACTATCGCGCGACTGCGGCGCGGCTTTCGCTCGTATGTGACATCGCTCTGTGTGACGGCATTACGTGATAACCTAGAGCCGGTTAGGACTGTATGAGGCGTTTTTATTTTTGCTATTTTGGCTTTGGAATTCTAAAAACATTGTCTCAATCTGGTCTCGATCTTTTCGGTGGTAGGTAATACATACCAACGGCACGCTTATTACGTAACTTGCAGTCAACATGTGACAGCCAAATATCGCGCGATATCTGTTGTCAAAACTAGAATTTGTGTGTTATTTTATATAGTGGCGTTAAATCTACCGCAAAAAGTGCATTTTACTGTCATAGAATAATAGATATGCAATCGTCATACACGATACCAATTTTTTTATTACAATTTGTCACCGCTCGCGCATGATCGCGTGGCTGTCGCTGTCTGAAATTTTTTAGGTAATAATCCCGCGGTATGTGGCAGGTACAATAAGGCTGTGCGACATGCGTGCGGCGGCGCTGTGCGATCGGCACGCCAAGCTGTTCGAGGAGCCGGAGGACCCGCATGCGCGCTCCTTCTTCTCAGAGATCATCTCCTCCATCAGTGACGTCAAGCTCAGCAACTCGGGCAGGTGCGTACTACCTGTACACCGCACCGCACATCGCGTACACACCACACCGCACACCGCATGCAGAGTACACATCCCGCACCGCATACACATCGCACATCGCATACTACATACTGCACACACGTTCACTGCATACATCGTTCTTATTATACACCATGTGGTGTTCGTATTGCACATATCATGTACACAGAACTGTACATATACTGCATACAATACACACAGCATACATCGCACACACCGCATACATCGCACACACCGCATACATCGCACACACCGCATACATCGCACACACCGCATACATCGCACACACCGCATACATCGCACACACCGCATACATCGCACATACCGCATACATCGCATATACCGCATACATCGCACATATCGCATGTAATCGCACACACCGCATGTAAGCGCACACACCACATACAATCGCATACACCGCATATAATCGCATACCCCGCGTATTTTTTCCTGGGATCCCAGTTACTCAATGTCATTATTATTATTATGGAATTGTTATCTTTGTCATAAGAAGGTTAGAGTCAGTTGACTCAAAAAGTATAAGAATAATGCTAATGGGGTACTTAACATTTTTCCATGATTGCGGACACAGTCGCGGGCAGAGGTTAATATTATATATTTTCTTACACGAAATGCATATGTAGTATATTGGTAGTGTATTTTATTTTTTGTAATAAGTTTTTAATTTTTTACAGATACATGATGTCCAGAGATTATTTAGGTTTAAAAGTATGGGATCTTAGAATGGAAACAAAACCTGTAGAAACATATCCAGTAAGTATAACACATAATGTTACAATAACAAAATATATTTAAGAGCAGTTTTTAAAGCATTTACAATGTGTTAGGTACACGAGTATCTTCGCTCCAAGCTGTGCTCATTGTACGAGAATGACTGCATATTTGACAAATTTGAGTGCTGCTGGAGTGGAGACGATCAGCGGCTAATGACTGGCTCATATAATGGGTTCTTTAGGTAATTTTATTATTATTATCTAATTTTACCACACAACCATATAGATTTAACATTTAGTGAATATCAGTTATGGTTAACCTTGCATTTGATGTAGGTTGTTATGAAATAATTCTTTGAAAATATATAGATTGTGATATAAGTAACAGACTGGTATATTTTCACTTGGTCACTGTACCAATCGTTTTCTATAGTCCTGAGTAAATCCTATATAAGCTATAGATCAGGTATAAGGTCATTTTCATTAGACATACAATGGTATAATCTTTGGGAAATATTTTAAGTTGACGACTTAGCCTAGACAGTTGTCTAGGCTAAGTCGTCATATAATCTTAATTGTTTCATTCCGAATTAGGCCTTTTTCATGAAAAGTCCTAACCTTGCCAGTGGATCGTAGCCTGTTAACTAAGTATAATTGAAAATCAAGTTAACTATTTTATACATTAAATTAAAAATTACCACAAAGACAACTAAAAATGTATTTGAATTTAATTAAAAAATTAGCGACCCGCTCTGGCTTCGTCCGCGTAGGATCTATTATAATATAACCTTACAAAAACCCTCCCGACGAAATTCACTAAATAGTAGTAAAAACCGTATTAAAATTTATTGCATAGTTTATAAAAACTAAACGCACAAACAGACAGATGGAAACAATGACTTTGTTTTATATATTCGTAGTTGTAGGAATTATTGTCTTTAAAGTTCAGTATAAGGGCATAAGTGAAAGATAATGTCGTTACTGAACCAAGATGTCACAAAATGGTAGGAGTGACCAGGGTCAGATGATCAGGTGCCTAGCACAGGGGTGACAGAAACAGAGCTATCCGAAAAAGGCATTAATTTAGTTAAAAAAGAGTACATGTAGGCAGTGATTTTAATGCATGTTATTAAAAGTTTTAGGTCGTACTTTGTTGATATCTTACATAAATAAAATTCAAAAACTTCATGAATGTTTAATATTCTTTTTTCAGTTATTGTATTGTTTTACGAAACTCGTGATGTGATATGTGATGTGACGTGTGATGTGTGGTGTGTGGTGTGTTGTGACGTGTGTGTGTATGTGTCGTATTCGCATACAGGGTGTTCGAGCGCGCGACCGCGGGCGGGCGGCGCGGCGAGCTGACGCTGGAGGCGTCGCGGGACGCGGCCGCGCGCCCGCGCCAGCCGCTGCGCGCGCGCCGCGTCGCCACCACCGCCAAGAGGAAGAAGGTGCGCCTTCGTCGCGCTCGCTCGCACGCCTCCCACACGTACACGTGCGCCACGCTCGCTCACTCGCTCACTCGCGTCATACACGTCACTGGCTCGTGTTCACTCACACGCGTCATACACGTTACTTGGTCATGTTAGCTCATACTCATACGCGTCATACACGTCACTTGGTCATGTTTACTATTTGTATTTAAATATTTTTATTCAAAACCATTTTGTATTTGTATTTGAAGTAAAAAAGTAACAGCATTTGCATTTTGTATTTAAATACTTTTAATAAACTATTTTGCACATCTCTGGTCATACATGTCATGCGCGTTTTAAACGTCATACACGTCATTCTTCATACTTGTCTGACACTCATACGTTTTATACCCAGATACCCGAAATTAGCATCTTACGTCATACGCATTATACATGTCATACGCGCTAATTGCTTAACAACACTAATACATGCGTCCTGTACGTCATACTCACCTAACCTCGTTACATCTATTATTAGATGAAATCGAGACACAGGCGTCTTGATTGTTATTTTTATTGAAATATATGTTCACACAGCTCGCTACAGAATTCCATACCAAATAAATACATGTTGACAGGTTTGATAGATTCCTTTTAAAGAAATGAAAGCGCATTGTGAGTAGTTTTAGTCGTAAAATCTAGGATGCAAATATGAGTAGTTACTAAGATATTTGAAGCGAAATAAGTATGTAAGGATCGCGACGCTTGGCGCTCTGTCCTGTCTGATTACCCCGTTAGGGATACAGCTTGAAGATATGTATATATGTATGTGAATCAGCGGCTAAGGTAGCAAGTGGTGAGCCTGTTCCAAACTACTCCTTATTTCTCAGTTTTAGTATCATAATTATGAGCAACATCTTTACTATTAAGATTTTTATTATTAGCTTATAACTATGGAAGTTATTTCCATAGGACAGGAAGAAGTCATAGTTTCAGTTAAAATTATCCTAAATAAACAAAAACGAGTTTGAACCTGTTGTCTGAAAAGGAAGGTTTATGTTTAATTTCTTTGTTCATTATGCGAATTATTGATTCACCAACAGGAAAACATTAAATTCAGTGGTGTTATTTCACGTTTTTAAATTTAAAATGGAAATACGAATACGAAACGAATACGGAATAGCATTAAGCCTTAATTATCTCAATTATAAAATACTCATTTTTGGACTGCAGTTCATGGGACTAAATCTACTCCAAATGGGCTGTTCTACACCTCTTTAAATGAATCCATCAAATTTCCTGTCACCGTGTAGAATATGCTAAGTTTGTAAGATTAATTTATAAAGATTTATAAAATATGTTGTGAAATTCATTTATTTACGAAGAATTATAAATTACGTCCCGATTTCGCTCGGGTTAAATACAGCCTATATCCATCTGGAATAAAGTACCTTTTAATGTTGAAAGAATATTTAAAATAGGTGCCGTGGTTCCGGAGATTACCCTCCACATATAAACTAACTTACAAAATCCGCTCTCTCTCTTTATAATACTGGTATAGATAGAATTATTTATATTGTTCTTGTAAATTTCAAGAAAATCTTTATATTTCTTTGTTAATGGTAACAGTGTTAGGCAAAATAAAATTGTAAAAACAATTACATTGTAACTGTAAAAGCATTTTGTTAGGCAAACAATTACAATTTTTAATTGTAATCGTTTTTTACATTGCATTTTATTTTATTTATTTAGGATGTTTATCCGTTATGTGTATAATCTTCGCTGTGTTTTTTAGTATCATGTAACTTCAACAACTTGATCGATCAAAGTCATATATATTCATGCAATATTTTATCAAGACTGGTTATGAACCATCGTATGCTATACTAGGGTCGCTCAGGTGGCGCCGTACTCAGATTAGTCAGATTATTAACAAATTATTTATATTTAACGCGAGCAGCTACTAAAATTTAATATTATGTAGTAAAAATGGATAATTTTCTATCGTAACTCCAGGACGAGATATCAGTGGACTGTTTGGACTTCAACAAGAAGATATTGCACACGGCGTGGCATCCTCACGAGAGCATCATAGCCGTCGCCGCGACCAACAATCTCTTCATATTCCAGGACAAGTTCTAGCGGACACACGCTCACAATTAGGTACACATTGTCATAGTTTACTGGCTTGTAGTAAGCAGGGACGTTTGGACGGGCACAGTGTCTCATGTAACTATATATATTAAGGTATGAAATACAGAATTGACTACTGTAACTATTCCTATAGTACAATGGAGTTTAAATGTGATAATGACTGATATTGAACATGTTACTCATTACAGCTTTGATGATGTTTAATTTCATACTGAGAATAATTCATTCTGTTTTAGTAATGAGATTACAAGTTCTGTTTACTTCCACTGAAGTCCGGTTTGCTCAATAATTAATATCAATATTCAAAACGAACTTATAAATATTAAAGATTTATATTTACTTAGTGCGTCCTCGGCTTACTATAGCTTTGTAATGAAATAAAATGTATTTTAAGTGATAGCTGTCTGTTGGGTGGAAAACGAGCTTTATGTAAAGGCGGAGTTACACTAATTTATAAGTACCTAAAATACTGATTATTTATGTAATTATGAGCTTGAATGGACTACAGTCTTGCAGGTTGTTGACTTATGTTGATGTAGTGGCTTGACATTACAATTTGTTATGAACAATCCCATAAACTTAGTATATACTGGCGTATAGACAAACATGGAGCTCGTTGACGTGTGACGATTTTTAATTTGTCAACATTACCTATGAAATGAATGATTCTCTTGATTATTGCTGTATATAATATCACAATCATACATGGAACACGTAACCATTATTGAAAAATACAGTATTTCTTTGAAATAAAACAGAAATAACAAAATAATAAAATAAGCCAACAGCGTTATCCACAGCGTGACGACTTGGACGACCTGTCATTCAAAAAGGGTTACAATAGCGTCGTTTGTTGTCCCTTTCCTACTCATGCCACTATCATACAAGATTACATTCTCACTCGCACTGTTTGTACGTCTATACACCAGTATATACTAAGTTTATGCAACAATCCATTGGACAGCTGTCATTGTCGTTGCGAAATATATTGTGTCGAATTGTTTGAATTATGATGAGGGGTCAAAATGACTAGACGAAAACTGTTTTGGAGTTTGAATGGTAAAAATGTTTATATAAAATAACAATAATTGTTAAAGAGATTGTAGGAGCTGTCTTTGAACATTGGTAAAATATTGGCAGCTCGCTGTTAGTGGTCTTGAAAAATAGTAGTCATGATATTGGTATTACAATCAATAGTATAATCAATACTATTAATTATTAACATGATCGTATCGATAATAATGCATATATCACTATCATCACTAGTATTACTCATTTTGTGCTTTTGATAGTATTGATATGTTACAATAATGTCGATATTGTCCCTATTTTCCGATGTAACAATAATTTTCCCAATATTATCGATAATTCACTATCGATCTGCAATATATGTCTCTGGACACAGCAAACTTTTGTTTATTGATTTACAATATTGTAATCTAATAACGATGTTTATTCGCCAATATAATTATGTATGGTGATATAATGGTTCCAAATAGTCCATATTTACATATTTTGTCTTTAATAAGCACCTGCGAATAGTCCAATACTTATTTCAAAGATGGTCTAATTCAAAAACTATGTTATTCACTAGTTACCAGACAACAATATAACTTGGCATACTTTGGTTTAGGAGAGTATACTGTAGCTTTAGCATTATTTTATCATATTTTTAATGATCACGATATACGTAATTAACTACAAGTTAAATCATGTGAAAATAGAGTTGTTTGATGGTAGGATTTGAATCTACATTTCCACTTTTGTCAAGAAATTGTGTTAAGACAATTTACTTTCATCTCAATGCATTTATGTGAGCAATTTGACACAATATAATAGGTAGCTAGCTAGCGCTAGGAGTTAAGTCCGTTTAATAAACTCTGATATAATTTATACGCTTTCATACATAAGGTTCTAAGCGATAATTAAGTATTTATTGTTTAATAAAAGAGTAAGGTGATGCTTGACCTTGTCCCCAGATATGAGATTAGTTAGGAATATCAATTGTCAAAAAATATCGATATTTATAATCGTTATTATGACTCGACTATACGTAAAAATATGTGAGCAAACAAAATCAAATAGTCATATTGTAGCAGATGTATTGACAAGCTTCCTTATCATTTGATATCTATTATCGTTCGTGTATCGTTCAGAAGACTTAGTACTCATTTGGAGTCATCTATACATTGCGTCACGCTTTATGGAGCAAGGAGTAGACTCAGAGTGTGACATGTGATTTCTAAAGTCATAACTACACGAAACCAACGAGATTGGTGTTACAGGCGCAGAACAAAATTTTAAAATTTAAATAGTGGTTGTATTGTTTTTATAAAAAAAAAATATTGAAAAAGATGTGACATTAATAGAGAGGGGTCACAGAAATGACAATAGAGAAGGGAGGGTAATAATTATACTACGAAAACATGACGTATTTTATAAATGGCCCCTTTGGATATGAATAGACCGTTACCAAAAAAAAGTATAAACTTTTGTCATAAAAAAAATATTAAAAATGAAGTCTATTCAGTCTCAAATTACAAATAAAGAGTTCCTCAGCTTCGCACGTTGTTGCGTGACGTCATATGATGATGTATTCCAATGTCCAAACGACAATGGTTTCCGTGTCAAAGTATTGCCTAATTTGATCGATGTCTTTTATAGGCTCGTGCCTTACATTGTATGTAGTTTGTTTGTTAATTGTTCTTTATTTATTATGTACTTTTAAATATTTGTGATTGTTTTTACATATGAAGTGATGTCAGTAGCAACAGAGACTACGATGTTTTTTAAGCTTTTATTGATTTCCGGTGGTAATATCTAGAGTATTTCTTACACATCCGCCATTTAAATTGCAATGACGATGGTATCTCAAATAACGCCTATGTACAACCGCGATGAACATGTATACAATGGGATTAGTCGGCCATAAGATATCCAAGAGAATATGTGATGCAGTTTCCTTTAATGTATGTAAGGGGAGACAAAAAAATATCTAAAAGTGTAAATATAGCGAACGAATGGAGGCCTGAACAATATAAATATAGTGTATTTTGTCACAACACTTAATGTACAGAGTTGTATGTATACATAATATGTATTTGTACTTAAATTATGTAAAGCTTGGTACAGTAAAATTATGTTTTCGATATATAAATAATACTAATTTTTTTAAATGGTTTGTTGAGAAAATGTGCTTTGTGTCTCTCACACAATTAGATAACAAGAAAATCTGTATTCTCCATAGTTTTTGAATGTTTGTGCTTAATTTTAGACGAGTATTGTAAAATATGGCTGTATTCAGGCACTTCCATAGCTTGTGTCGTTATAAAAATATCTCCATAACATTTTTTGATGTCGATTTGTATAGATTGTTTAAGTTTTAGTTTTTTTACTTTTATAAGGGGCCAGGTCAATTCCTTTCAGTTGGTTAATGCTAGTATTAAGCAAAGAAGCTGTCCGCTAATTAGCTATTGGCTGGTAGATATAAGTGATAAATTAATAAATGTGTGATAATTTATCGATATGCCTTTGCAGCTCTTGAATATTGCTTTATTCCAAAGCAATAAATAAATAGTAAGGAATTGACCGCGTCCCCGCTCGAGATATCAATGTAAAAAATACTGTGAACATGTAGAGTAAAAGCAAAGACAGCGTGTATAGTGCGTGCGAGTGAGAGAGCGTGTGAAAGAAGGACGGACGTTGTGTGTGCGTCTAATTTAAGTCTAGGTTATAGTTAGGCAAAAACTGTGAACGCGCAGACGGTGAAAACAGATGAGAATTTCTTTTTCCTGCATCGAGGGATCAACAGGTGTTTGCTTGTGATAATGTCGCAATAAGCGGTGTGTTAGTTTACGGACGAACTGGAGTGTGTGGACGAGTTCAGTGGCGTGGTACCTCGAGTGGGCGGTTGTTGACAACGAACTGCTGTTGGTGACGGCGCCGGCTGCGTTACTGCTTACCTCACGGGCCGCAGGCCTCGGGCCTCGGGCCTCGGGCCTCGGGCCTCGGGCCTCGGACCTCGGGCCTCGGGCCACGGCCCACTGCCGCGACGTCGCGCCGAGACTGATAAAATGTTATTTCGCATTCATCGTTTGCAGAACCCTTCTATTTGTATTCTAAAAAGCAATCTAAAGTTAATTTATCCTTTAATTTTGTTATTGCTATTATTTTTGCAACGTAAAAATTGAATTTCTGTTTACTATTTTTTGCTAATAATAGTAATGTTTGTTAGCTGTTAGAGTAGTCAGCAGTATTAATATATGGTACTCCAAAATTACAGCCAATCTAACCTTATGGATGCTCCGACAGTTCTTTTGTCTATGATATGAGGGATTGACACGATCAGGTTGGGTTCAGTTTGATGGGTAGTCTAGGCAGTGGTATGTGGCAGTTGATTGTATTAATGGATATCAAACCTGAATGTCGTACAGTAGACGCGGGCTCAAAGTGTATTTTAGTAATCAGAATAATCTGGAGGTGTGAATACAGGCTGTTATATTATTAATTGCCAATTTTTTATTGTAATTTGTATACAGATAATTTTGAAATCATTGGCCGTCTTGTTAAACTAAGATTACTCATACAAATTACATTAGGATTAACATCGCGTAAATAAAAAAAAAATCGAATAAACCTTCAATTTTGAAACCGTGAATCTAGATGAAAATACAATTTACGCTTGAGAAAAGCGTCGACACTACTACGGCGCTTTGCGACGATGTCTTGTAAGTTGCCCGTTCTGTAAAGGGATTCATTTGATGCCAATGGTTTAAATTGAGCCTGTATTAAAATCACTTTTTCCTTAAAGATTAAATATTTTTTTCTGTATTAGAAATTGTCAGTTAATATTTTAACATTTTAACATTTATGTATAATAATATTGGTTTATATTACATGTGCCATGATTTTTATATAAGCAAAAACGCAGGCGTGTGTCGCACAGAATGTTGTTGTTGAATCCAAAATATTTCCTATAATATAAATTTTTATATCTGAATTACATGTTTTATTTTATTATTAACTAAGGAAACTGTTAAATACACTCGCATACATAAGCGAATCTGTGGGAGAAGAATGATGACTGATGAGATTCGAAGAGGCGAATTATAAGTACTGCAAAATGCTTAGCACTACCCCGTTGGGTATACAGCATTAGGATATGTATGTACATATGTATTTTTTTTTATGGAACTTTCAATAAAAAATACAATTTTCTTATTTTTTGGGTATCTAATAGATAATCCAGCTTTATTGTCTAGTGCAGCATTATACTTTTTTAACTAAGAGTTCATTACCGTATTTTTACTTTTTATTGTACCCCCTTCAAATAGTGAAACAAAAATATAGTGTCTTTAGTCTTGACTTCACATAAAAGTTGGTTAATATATTCTATGAATGTAAGTATGTATGCTTATGTATCACATGTATCGAAAGCAAATCGAAAAAAGCAAAATAATATTTGACGTAAGTCTTCGATTTGTTTGCGTACGAACACTGTTTATAGAAACAAAAAAACGTGTAACATCACGGGATTGTCAGCGAACTTATAATTTAATCTAATGTTTACTTAGTAGATAAATAACTGGCTGTTATATAGGTAAGTACTTTTTCACAAAGCTCAGTCTTTGCGAACAATGGCTTGATTATTTTTGGTACTTGGATTTAAGAACTAGAAGGTGGGGAGTTAAAACCAAAAATACTAACAATTTTTTGAATCAATTTTTGTTACTTTATAGGGCATCGTTTTATAGATGGCGTTGTCATTAACTTAAAGGCTGAAGTTTGCTATCTTCTTTCCATGGTGCGTAATATTGTTTAAAGAACTGCTTTAGAATTTAGACAACTAAATGCGAAAGCTAGTTACGTGTTATGTTTTAGTTTTTTTTCCATTGCTTATGCTAGAGTGAGCGACGTGATTGAAGTAGGTACATGATATGGTTGCGACGTGTCTGAGATATCGAGCATGTGCCACGCAACCAATTCTCTGCCGCTGGCGGCTAGAGCCGTCCATAGGTATATTTTATACCTAAACTACGGTGTGAACCAGGCCTGCTTATTGGTAGACGTGGCGTAAAGGGCATGTCTTTATCGTAAGGAATGTAAATGACGCGAATTTGTATATAATTATTGTTGAATTGTCCTAACAATGGTTAAATGTAGTGTAAAATAAAATAATAAATGAAATAATTCTTTATTTATAAATATCCCAAAATCACATAAGTGTCTATCACAAAATCTTAAACATGTTTGGCAAAAATAACAAATAATTTTGGTTGCATGACGGAATCATGGAACCAAGTAATCTATTCTTAACCTACCCGTTCTACAATGGCTAGCAGTAATATACTGTCAGCGTATTAGAAAATAAACATTAACAAAGTTGTTGTTAAAGGGTACTCATAATACATAAATGTACCTATACTACGAATTAGTAATTCTATAAAATCACTGCAGAAACATACAAGAATCTTATACAAATTAAAAGCTACCCTATTTACAAGCTTTTACAACTTACCCGATAGATAATATGTATGTATTACTTTATATGTAATAAGTAATTTATTTCTTTTTTTACAGTGTTCATTTTCTGCATTCCTTTTTTTCGTTAGGTGATCGTCGGAAATTTACTTTTGGTTCTGCCACGTGCCTACTACTATTTGAAATATTAACATTGAGCAAAAATTATGAAGATAGTATACCAGAAAAAATATTTAAATATGTTTTTTTGACTGTATAGAAATGTGTTTTTTTTAACTGTACACATAAGATAATCGATACACTGGTACAATTTTGTGAAATAGGTCGTTCTTTAGAATTTTATGTGCGTGTGTCATTATCTAATTTCGAATTTATTTTTATGTTATCAAACTCACAAAAATGCGCTGTAAGGTACCTGCGGGTAATAAGGCATGTCGTCTAATAGCCTATGGGAGTAAAATCGCATTTACAGTGGGCGCTCCCGCTTAAGGAAACACAGACGCCTAGCGCATGAAGATATTTTTATGAGTTTATACACGCGGAATACCCCTCTCCCTGTCTCCAGGGTTGTATCATACATTGCGAGAGATGACCGCGCGGTAAAAATATTAAAAATCAGTCCGAATCAGTTGCAAGTATTGATTGTTATGTTACACTTAGCTGTGTAAATTTGTTGTGTAAATTTCTTAATCAATTTAAGATTTTTTATAATAAATACTTGAATAACGTATTGTGATTCAAATATTTTTAATGTTGTTTTTCTTACGTAAGTACATGATCGATGAGTATTAAGGCCTACCAAATTTAAACATAGGCTTTTTCCCCTTTTACATCGTGAATCAAATTTCATTTATTTCATAATATATTTTATATAACTTTCGAGGTTTTACGAATGTAAACAAGTAGTGTATTTAATGCTAATTGAACAATCGTTAGTTTTAGTGTCTACATTGTAGTCTCGTTACTCGTTCGATAGGCATCTTGGTTGTAGACTACAACCACGGTGCCTATCGAACGAGCATTTACTCAAATTATTGGTTGTTACGGGGAAAATTATAGATTTTTTAATAATTTTTAATGTATTTGCGGCGTTAAGGCAAGTATCAAATCTCAAGTACCTATCAAATGTATAACGCATAGTTTCATTTAAGTATAATTAGAGCTGTGGGCTTTGTTACCCTACCATAGTAAAATAAGGCCTACTGACAAGGTTTTCAATAATGTTTGATTTTGTTTGACTAATTATTATTAAAGTCTGTTGATTATATTGGTTATTTTTCATTGAATTTCAAATCTTTCTTAACTAAGCCTTATTACCCGCAAATACCTT
This sequence comes from Zeuzera pyrina, assembly GCA_907165235.1. Taxonomy (NCBI): domain Eukaryota; kingdom Metazoa; phylum Arthropoda; class Insecta; order Lepidoptera; family Cossidae; genus Zeuzera; species Zeuzera pyrina. The sequence continues at coordinate 4,396,869 of OU015639.1, forward strand.
AAGGATATTGATTTTAATTGCTATGACCTATATTAATAAGAAATGTGCCCGGCGGGTGATCTCATCTCCATATCATAACATTTTATTTTGGTATAATTACACCTTGTTTTTGTGAGGTTAAGAAGTAATATAAAATCCGGACTAACCACCAATTTTGAAGAACGACCAATTATTTTTGGTACTTGAATTTAAGAACTAGATGTTGGGAGTTCAGACTCCAAAATACAAAAAATATGTTTTAAATTAATTTTTCTTTTTAGTTTATAGGCCACCGTTTTATAGATGGCGCTATCACTAATTATAATTCTCCAATAACTTCATACGTATAAATGTCTTTGAAACGCGTCATTTTATGCTCATGAAATTAAATTGTTACGCTTTTTTGTATTTAAGTCTTAATAAACATAAACCTAGTGTGACAACGATCCACGCTATGGTTATAAGGAATCCGTAATAGACAGATGGGTCGGTAATTGAGGAACCCTTCTCCATGATGTCTCGGAGGGATCTTGAAGGGATCGTGAATGGTAGGGCGAGGGCAATGGCTCGTAGACCCTTCGACATGCCTTCTAGTGGCCATAGTATGCCTGAAAAAGAGAAATGAAATATTATGTACCGATTTATGCAAGAAATTATTAAAAATTTTATCCAAATACCTGTAAAGACAGGATACCTACTGGCAAGTGAAAAATAATTACATAAAATGTTCCCTATTCAAAACGTATTAACCCTTCGCTTTTTCTTAAAGTTTGAAAATTCATAATATTGATAAATTCATATATGCGGAGATGTATTGAAAATAAGCTATTTGACAATTTTTAACCTTATTTAAACATTAATTTAGTAATCATGAATCAAATTGTGGAACATATTCGAAATGTTAAAAAAAAATATTATTAGACCATTAAACTTATGTAGCGGGAACAGAATGGGGATAGAACGTTAATAACTACTGATGTGCCAACGAAAAATTCGCATGGAAATTATAAATAAAAGTGGGAACACTATTTTCTCAATTTTAGGAGATTTTCCGGGAACGACACATTTATAATTGGGGTAATCAAATTATTAACTTTATTTCTAGTTTCCAGTAAGTTACTTGCTCTGTCCTCCGAATTACAGTAATTATAAACGAACAATTACGTAGCTAACAATACTAGCTAGCTGTCAAAAAGATATTGGGACACTAGAACTATCAGTTTTATTTCTTGTCTTTGGTAAGTCACCCGTCCTTGCATCTGCATTTAAAAACGGACGGATATCATTGGTAGCATATTAGGACTTTAAATTGAGTGACAAATTGAGTTTACTATTTCTTTTTTTACAATACGTCATCATCTGGTCTTAAACTAGGGCATTCCCTTTGCCATGAAAACCAGACAAATACTACTATATAGGGGCGTCTCCCAGCACACCCAGACCCTAGACAATCCCAGAAGAGTTCGTTTCCAAAATTGACCCGACTGAGATCAGACCCAGATCCTTCCACACATAGACGTAACACAAAAACCAGTGCGCCATCGAGGTCATCAGTAAGCTCATACCAAGGATAGGATCTTAATTCATTCTTGGGTAACTGCATTCGTTTTTATAACAAAGTCCCCAGGAAATTACTCAATTAACAGAGAATAAATTTAGATTGGTTCTAAAACGTACATTGATTAGACAATCATATTATATAATAAACGATTTCATTAAAGATAAAACATTAGTCTGGAAATGATCTTCTCTGCACATGCATTTACTGGTTTAATGAAAATATTGTATTTTAATAAACCTTTTGTAAAATGAAGTTGAAAAAATGATACCTGACTGAGTTTCTTGTCGGTTTTTCTCAGTGTCCAAGTTTTCTATTTGAACCGAACTAAAGTAGATTTGACGTTCAAAAATACCTTGTAATTGGGTTTACTTGAATGAATTGATTTGACTTTGACTTTAATCGTAATTAGGAAGTAATGAATACGTACCACACAGTAGTATCATGGGGTAGAAGCTGCCAGTGGCGATGAAGAAGGAGAGCGTATACGTGTGACAGCAGACGGAGAGTAGGAAGCCATAGCACATGCCGCTGAGCCCTTGTAAGAGGAGCAGCGCGCCGCACGCCACCAGCGAGCCCCGCGCGGGCACTCCGTACCCTCCGTACGCTAGCGCCATCATCTCTAACGTCTGTAGCACGTGGGTCAAGTACATATACTGTCTTAATGACTCGACATTTTAATTCTAAATGTTATGAAATATATAAGCTGACGGGTTATGCACATACTAATAGTTTCCTTGCATTAACTAGGTACATATAACAAATAAAGGTATTGTTGCAATAGTAAGTATAATACATACATACATATCTTCACGCCGTATCCCCAACGGGGTAGTCAGAGAGGACGGAGCCAAGCGTCGCGGTCCTTACATACTTCCTTCGCTTCCTCAAATCTCATCATTCTCCTCACACATTTTCGCCTAGGTAAACGAGTGCTTTTGAATTTTCCGTAGACTAACTAGTAAGTATAATAATTATTGAAATTGTTTTTTTATATATGTGTTATTTCGACTGCTACCCTGTTGAAAACCCTGTGCACGCCACTGCTGTCTTTACCATAATGGACACACGGGGTTTGTTCTCAGGGCCCTCACGGGATATTAAAATTTGGTTATGTAATAATATTGTAAATATTGTTAAGATAATTCGCATGCTGTGCTGGCTAAATAATATGTAAGCAGTTTATTTCATATACATCTTTATACCATATTTCTGGCAAATAAACGTTATATTACACTGTTTTATTCATTAGTGCCAGCAATGATGAGGCAAAAGATTTTGATGTGGGCATGATGAATCTGCCAAGGCACATCTCTGAGGACGCGAGAGGATTTTTATGAAGAAACAATATTTTTGATGGACCCAGAGCGATATTATTAGCGCTCATGTTATACATTATTCGTATTAAACAAACTGTTAAATGGCTCTTCAGCCATCAGATGCGTCAAATTATTGCGAATAAAATCACAAAATCAACGACGCATATAGAATGGGAAATTGCGTCATTAAGTACAGTCAACAAATTACTGTCACGATACTAAACTTTTTAAAGCAAATAGCAAATGTGCTAAGTACTAATGTTTGCTAGTCGGCGGGTTTAACATGTTAACATTTCTACTTATGGCTTGGTTTGTAATCACAAGATCTATATATCAGAAACTATACATCAGAAACTATAATACGATTGACTTGAAATTTAGCATAGTTATAGGGTTTAACATGTTAACATTTCTACTTATGGCTTGGTTTGTAATCACAAGATCTATATATCAGAAACTATACATCAGAAACTATAATACGATTGACTTGAAATTTAGCATAGTTACTACTTTCGCGGTGTTGATACTCACTAAGAACGGAGTTTACGAAAGTCCTGTCCAAAGTGACTCAGCTACCCGTACGAAGCCGGATATTATAATATAATCCTAACAAAATAATTTCTCGAGGTGTGAGGCCAAGGACCACGGTGGGTCATTACGTCACCTCTACCACAGTACAAGTAAGCATACAGTATTCTATCTCGGCAGTGTCCTAGAGATAATTACCTACGGTCGTTTGGTACGTAAACGCGCAATAGGGCTACTAACTTGGACTGAATGTTTTTTTGGGTTACGTATTTGATAATAGGTACTATATTCAATTGTCGTATTATCTTTTCACTATATATTATTGCAAATTTAATACGTTTTTATTTATATAATTTTACTAGTATTTTATATCTAGTTTCAAAAGTTTGTGACTTAGTATAGTGGAAATGGACAAAAAAAATGCTTTTTTATGTGCAGTATAATTAAAAATCAGCAATAAATTAACTAGATCATTATGATAATATATTTCCTACAAATTAGCAACAGAGAAATATTTCTGGTTTCGATATATATGTATTCAAACATCCATACACTGAACATTGTGCTCGTAAACTTGATTGACATAATATTTTGTCAGTAAATGCGCGGGAGCGTCTCATAAAGTCCGAAGGCAACCGCGGCGCGCTCGCAACTGTCGTATGTCGAGATATGCTGAGATTTCGAGCTCGTCGTTTGGGAGCGTTTGTATGAAGATAGAATACTGTATGCTTACTTGTACTGTGCCTCTACGCTCTATGCTGTTTTCTCCACGCAATGGACACTCACCTGAAATAGTATAACTACCGCTTGTACTGCGACGTGTACGTGTAAGACCTCAGCAGGTTTCACTCCTGCCACGGCGCTCCTCTCCCACACGCCCTCCAAACGGTCCGCGATCAAAAGGGTTGACGTCACCACCGCCGACAGGAAGAATATTATCCTGCAGTATAGTTAACAACTAGCTTATACAATAAATTATACATGCTGGTCTAGGAGAGAAAAAGACATCTCATTAATTACAACCTAGATTACAACTTCTAATTAAAACGATACGCTAATAGCAATCGCAGTAGTTGGCTTAGATATAAACACAAGGCTCGGCTGCTGTCGCTTTGCCAAATGTAAACTCAAATACTGTTAAAACTGTTATACTATAATACGAGTATGTTTGTGGGGTACCTAGAGTAATTAATACGTATTTTATACTGAGACATATCATGGATTATGGAAGCACGTTAGATTAACTACTGACTACTGCTTGCATAATTATTGAGGTGTCAGTGATAGAATTTTATTTTTTGATAGAAGACTGCCGAATAGTTAAAAAACCTATAGCCAGATGTCGTATTTGGGTAGAAAAGATTTCGTAAAGTTAAACTATGTTCTTGGAATGGTTAATACCGTAAATATCAGTTATACGGACTTAGTTTTGAGTCCCAAGAACTATGATCAAGTGTCAAAACAGTAGTTAATTTAATGCTTTATTATAAATGACTATGGAGAATATGTTGTCATTGCAATGTCTTCTACTTTTTTTTCTTTCTTTATGGAATGGCGCACAGATTAGCGCATTTGCCAATGTCAAATAATAAAAATAGAATCACAAGTAGGTAAATTAGGCAGGCTTTACTAGTTATAAAGGACTTCTTGGAAGAGCGCGAGAATTTTAGCTAGTAGCTACACATGTTTATTTAGATTTACTCCATTCTTTTCACTTATACAGAATTTTAAAACACAATATACTATCACTTTTGTACTTTAAAACTTCTAAAAATGTAAAACAGAAAATACAAATAAAATGACAACCTCACTTCTCCCGTTCCCACCAAAAAGCCCCGCCGTCTACTTCTATACAGTTAAAGCAATATATGTTCCTATTGCTCTATAGAGACATATTTCGGCTATTCAATGGTAATCTGGAATGCTTCTATTCGTCTCATTGAATTTTCGCGTTGGAAAAAATACGAGATAATTATGCTACTTAAAATTACAGATCAAGTAATGTAAAAGAATCGATGTTAAGAATTTTACGGTTGGCTTCATCATTTCACAGAGTGAAATAATTTAAGGTGCAGTGATAAACAATAATTAAATCTCAAATAGACCTTCCGAGTCATACGAACGTGAGCGCGCTAGCTTACGAAAAATATGAAAATACATTTATTTTCGTTTATATTAAAACGTTTATATTAAAACTAATTTACAAAAATTCAACTGGCATAAATTTTGAAGTGTGTTTAGATTAATCTACACAGAACATTTAAAAGCATTAATCGGTCCGTTAGTTCGAAAAATGTAAATCTCTGTTTTGAAAGAGAAACTGATATTTTTTAACTGTTACCAAAGTTAAGCACTCCTGTATCGCAACGAGAAAAATAAAGTCAATGAAATGAAGATTCAGGTTTCACCTTCATATATTTTGTAATCACTTAGAAAAATTAAGATCCCTACCGTCAAAATTTCTAATTCATCGCCTTAAATATTTTTATTGTTTTTTTTGTGGACCTATAGAACTCACCAAAGGAAGACCTTCAGATTATTTTCGCTTTTTCGAAAAATGCATTAAAAGTAATAATTACATTCCAGATTTAGTAAGTATTCGGTAATGCGATGATATATTGAGGCGTCAATAACAAAAAACTTTTGAACAGTTAAAAAACCTAATAACGAAATATACTCTTCTAATTAACCTAGCTTTTAACCTAACTGCCACGAGCCGTCTTTGGGTAGAAGAAGCTTCATTGAGTGAAATTTTAAAAGCTTTCTATTACAAGCATATCATCGCGCCAACAAAATAGTGAACAATCTAAATCTCAGCACTCAGAAATTCTGAGTGTTATTGTTTTGAGGCCGGTTAAACCAAAAAACAAGAAACCAAAAAAAAACAAGGTTTATCGTTGAAGTAATAATAAAAACACTACTTACGTTATCATAATACCTGGAGCCATGAATGCTGAAAACTGGGCGTTCATCTGTCCGTAGATAGGTTCTTTGAAGTGTACTGGAATCTGTACAGCATCCGAAAATATTAGACACAATTTTTGAAAACGATAATGATGGAATTGCTTGTTAAATTTTTATAGTGTTAACAGAGTGCAACAAAAAGATAAAAATTGTTACTAAAAGATTTACAAAGATCAAAAAGGCTAAAATTATATTGAGTAGTCAAATGTCAATACTTAATTAATTAAGCGATAAACAATTTTATAATGCCTATATACAGGGCTGTCTTAGGCCATGCAGGGACTCTTGGTCACATAGAGTTCGGGGACCCTTATCGAAAGCAAGAAAGACGTAAATTGTAACATTAAAATCTAATTTTTAACTCCTACTGGAAAAAAAGGTGTTAAAAGTTTGACACCGTTGTCTGTGTGTCTGTGCTCGTCTGTATCATAGCTCTCTTTTTATTAATTTTTTATTTTTTCCTTTTGTAATACATTTTTTGAACAAAAACTCTTGAACAAATGAATCGATTTGGTTGTGGTTTTTTTTAAAAGTTGCCATTATCGTGAACGCTTTTGCTTTGTTTGGTATAAATCATTCTAGTTTATTTTATTGACGGGGTTTCCTAAATTTAATTTTGTTAATGTCCTCGTTGATCATTAGCTTTATATACAATTTAAGGTGACATTTAGAAAGAAAGAAAGAAAGAAACAATGTTTACAATAATAGAAACATTAGGCATAGACATGATTACTCTTTCACGAATGGAAGTTATGTCGATGTGTGTGAGTTTTGTTTTTTATACTGGATCCGGGGCTTCGGGATCGGGGTCTCTGGACTCCTGTCCTATATGTGCCTTCAGAGTAAAAGCGGAACAGCCTGTACACATATGTTATTTTATATGTACTATGATCTAGTATGACATTTTAATCGAGAGTATCTTCTGTTGTTAATATTATCAAACTATATCATTAAAGAAATTTATTTGAGAAAGGATAGGTAATGACATTTAAAATAAGAAATTTGCGTGTTAACCTGTACAGTATTTCAGGGTTAACTATACTATATAGTTTAAGCGATACGTAATTTTGAACTTTTACTACTGGTTTATTACAGTTCTTCAAAAACATTCGTATCGATGATCGCTTTCAAGACAGAAAGTAAACTTGACGTCACCTGAGTTGCTGTTCATAGTAAACTGAACGAGTTTAATTCTGGTTATAGATTTTTTATTCTGTTCTATGACGAATTAAACATTCTAGTGTCTCGCTCAATTATGGCAGTGTCATTTGGTTACCATTTTTACCAATCTGCTCTTTTGAACACATACTAAGTTCTCATTCTACATTTTATATATGAAGTTCAATACCTAAGTTATGAGTATTATTTAAGTCTCTAAATCCTAATTGCTAAAGGGTTGTAATATTTTACATTTTTAATACATTTTAAACAAATTTATTTACTTCTATTGAAAATAGTATATTAAATAGGAAAACAGTGGTGTAAATAACAGTTCAGAATTTACCTTCTGATGTGTGATACTGGTATGGTTTGTCTGAAATGGTACACGACTTGGAAATGCAGAATGATTAAATAAATAATACTTATATTACAACAGGTACATAAATAACATACACAATAAATTAAAGATGACATACATACCTATTCATTCTTTATGTTATAAATATAGAAATACAGTAGGTACACATTTTATAGATGTACTGTACATTAATAAATCCATATATACATATCTTCACGCTGTATCCCTAACGGGGTAGTCAGAGAGGACGGAACGACAGGAGTCGCGGTCCTTACATACCTCTTTCGCTTCCTCAAATCTCATTATTCTCCTCACACATTTTCGCCTAGCTATGCGGGTGTTTTTGACATTTCCGTCTGCTAACACTCTGGCTATTTGATCTTCATAAGTCAGCCTTGGTCTTCCTTAGCTTCTTTTACCACTCACTTTCGCTCTGTAGATTTTCTTCGTCAGTCTTTCATCACTCCTTCTTTCTAAGTGCCCGAACCATCTAAGCATTCCTTTCTTCATTTTTACAATAACACTGTCGTCAACTCTGTCATACTGCGTATTTCTTCATTGTTTATCCTGTCCGCAAGAGTGACACCACACATATTTCTGAGAGATCGCATCTCCACTGCATTTATCAGACTTTCACTCGATTTCGGACATATCCAGGCTTCACTACCGTACAATAAAGTTTTACAGATATATTCAACGAATTCGGAAGGATATATTATAGATATAAATAAATTTAAAGAATAATGTCTTTGTAATTACATAGGTACCTGGATGATTTGGAAAAACCTTTGGAATGAAATAAGTAGAAGGCTAAAAAGTCGTTAGTAAAATCATGGATGTATTTGGAGAGTGGGGAAGAAGGGGTCAAGAGGATTATGTTTATTTTATTACTTTTAAATCTTTAATGGCATTAATTTTTCAAACGTGAATCGCGGGTCTTATCGAATCATTTTTCACACAACTGATGTTTATTTAAAAATATCTATAGTTATAATTTGTTAATAGTATGACCTTTTTTCTTTTAATAAACAACATGCCTATTATTATTATATTATAATGTTAAATTATATTATGTAATATGATATGTGAAGTTCATTATGGACACCTATGTATTCTACAGATCAATGATAAAATTATCCGTCAAAATGATTTGTGGCCCAGTGTGTGCATTTTCCCCGTTCCTCTCCCACTCTGCTTTCGCTTTGTAGTAACACTGTCGAAGCAATCGATTTATGCTATGACTGATGCACAGATATTCCCGACATGTACGGGGAGAATATTTTTAATTACCTGTACAAGATTCTCAGGTCTATCGCAAGCTTTCATAGCGCGCTTCGTAAAGCTCTCGTAAGCTTTGTGAATGTGCATTCTGAGAAAATTCGATATTTGGTGATCTGAAAATTTGAGAAAATATTATTTGAAGGTACAAGTCTATTATTTATTTGCTTCAAATTATAATACTGTGCGTGTTCAAGGGTTGTAGGAGAAGCAATATTCATAGCTTGCTTTTATTTTATGCCACCGGCGGACACCAATGGTGGACCCCAATCCTATTACTAAGTAACTGAGCTAAAACAGAACTAATTATTACTATTGTATACTAATAAAAGTGTAAGTAATATCTGATAATGGGAAGGACTTTAGATTCTTTACGCTTTTTTAAATAATGCATTATATATACGAGTACCTACTTGTACACATATAAAAATGAGTGTGTCTTTATGTTTGTTTTCATACGTTGCTAAACCAGTCGTCTGATTGTGATGAAGCTTTGGTGAGTTGTTCAGTGTACGCCCGCGAAGGTTTCCGAATTATTTCAATTAGTAAATAAAAGGCTACGCAAACGAAGTCGCGGGCAACGGCTACTATACATAATAATTACAATCTAGATTTATATTGACATTTATTGAGGCGTCAATGATAAAAAACTTTCGAATAGTTAAAAATTTAAGCGAAGCGTAGCGATCTCCTTAGACTTCTAAATTAACCGCCAGAAGTCGTTTTTGGGTAAAAATTTTTAGAAAAAAAATAAACCGACTTCGAAGAAAACACTAATAATAAAAAATTAAACCGACTTTATAAAGAAACATTGAAAAGTACAAAATAACTAACCTTTACTAATCAAAATTCAAGTACTACTATTATTTTTCAACATAACTATAACTATGTTAAAGAATGATAACTCTGGATTCGAATAATTAATATTATTTAGGTAGGTATCTAAGGACATTACATTACGTTCGTTTAAGCGATTTAGACATTTTTGTATTTGTGACTATGTGAAGCACGAATTAAAGGCAAAAGGAAACGGTCGCATGTATGCGTCGCGTTTTACCCCGACTGGTGCTACAATAAACTACCCATATTCACCCAAAACATTACCATTGTGTGCGTACTACGACGCGCGCGTATTAGCGCGCACACATACAAACCGCGTACGCTGGTTTTCTATGAAGACATCCTACTGTTATGTTTATACTGTGTCATGTCATGAGTCTCGTTGCATATATTCCTTTCTCTTTAAATTAATGATTCCGATAGTTTTCGAAGTGGTACAAGTAGTAACTTAGTGACAACAAGAACAACAAGTAGTGACTAACTGGTCATGTCCAGCCACACGCTGACGGTGCTGTCATTGATGACGTCATCAGGTGAGTCCAGTTCTCGTACTCTGCTCGCCAAGGCCTCGCTGAAATTGCGTGTAAAGTGCAATGCCCCGAACAGTTTTCCTACTACTACAGCGTTTTTCGCTTCCTCGGTAGTGTTGTATGGCATCTGTAGTTAAAACGGATTTATTGTAGAGTTCTATAACAATAAGATTGGATATCATCCAATTTAATGTTGGAGAACTAACTTTAGTTTAATGATAGGCTATCGACTGTTGATCTTAAAAATAATCACAATTGTTAAGATATAGAATTAAATAGTCGGCTGCCGTGCTCTGATTAAACATTCCTAAAATATGTTATATCACAATGTTTTGCTATATTCCATAATTAATAATAGATAATAAAATAATAATCCATGTTTAAATTGTTTGCATCTTTTTTTTGTGAAAAACCTTATTCAATCAAATGGAAATTAACACAATATCGATAGTAGGTATTACATAAACTATAAATTTGGACAGCCTGTCCCATTCTACAAATTGAGGCAAATGAAATCAAATAAAATTTTGATGTGTGGGTGCTGTTTCCTAAAGATATGGCGGCCGATTAGCTTATTTGATAATAAATGAGTGTTGTAAGTATAGGTGAGTCAGCTTATGTGATTTGCCTCACCCTTGCTGCTGGAACTCGGCGTCTGAGTTATTGATAGTCTATGATTTTATTACAGTTTAAAATTATAAAATCACTCTTAATCTATATGTAAGCTATTAAAATGTTTAGGTTAAAGATTCGTATCTTTAGGTTAGGTTAGATTAGGGCGGGTCGAAGCCATCTGGGGCCGAGTGGTGGGGGTGACCCGCACAGGGGGTGGACCAACAGGCGCTTATAGCTCCCACTAAGTGGAGCCTTTAGCCTGCCATCCCAAGACCGCAGTGCGTAGACTTCATGTCTACATCCTTCTCGAGGTGACCCTGTTTCCACTGAACACTGCGGATCTAGACTGGAGAGTCGATAAACACTCCTGAGGGTGGTGCTTCGGCGGCGCCCTCAGTACCGGGTTGGGGCCGATGAGGCTGTAGTGCCGAAAGGGCCTGACCCGGACCGGGTGGGGGGAAAGGGTGCTGTGTGAATGGCACCCTATTTGAGGGGGGGAACCAAGGGGTTCGTTTTTTCTTCTTGGTCCTGCGTTGGGTTTCGCGGTTCTTTGCGAAGAGCGCGAGTAATATCCGTCGTCGTTGTCGTCACTTGAACCCTCTGTTTGCAGAGGGATATGGTTGTCGTGCGCAATGGCACAGGGGGGAATGTCTCCAAATGGAGGTATCTCTTATTCTTTTGGAGGGAAGTGTTGGTTCTTGCATTCGTTGCACTTGCTCTTCTCTTTCGAGAGAAGTATTGTTTATTGTGTTGTTCCGTCGTCCTCCGAGGAGCACGCGGGTTTAATAGCAGTGGCGCTCCCGGTGGCACTAACCATGTTGCTGGATGGCGCCTGGAGGGCGGACTCGCACCAGCCCTCCTCCCCGGGACCCCGCGCAGTTACTTCAACGACCCTCGTCATGGTGCTAAGAGGGTACGTCGTGGCTGCGCGGACCGACGACGGGCTTGCCTTAATTGGCCGGCCCAAGAGAAGGAAAACTTGAAACAAACCCGTGAGTTAACACGTAAAAACCTGTGGGTACCTGGGGACCCCCACAGTATATACCCTAGCCCCCGGAATGGGCGTCACCCGGGGGTGGTCATTTAGATCGACCTATAAATCGGGTTCCCCGTAAAAAGGGAACGTTAATGATATGAATACACACAAATCTAAAATTATCAAAGGAAAGTTTCAGGGGAAGAAAGGGAAAGGGAGAAAAAGTGTAGTTGTGGAGAAGGATAGGAACGAGGTGGAAGTCATGTCTGACTGTTCGCTGTCAAGTGCTGCTTCAGGCGCTGTCGGCGTTGCGAGGAATCCAGACCAGAGCATATTTGAGGAGGAAGATCTGATGTCGGACGCTGGGTGCTCTAGTGATGTCCAAATTGTCTCGGAAACTGTGATGTCGCGCAGACCGAGCCAATTCACCCCCGAGGAGTGGAAAAAGTAGGTGGAAGCATCGGAATCGGATTCTGAGAATACGAGGGCAGAGTTAGGTTCATGTCCTGACTATCAAAAGCTGCAACTAGAAAGGCAGCAAAGGAAGCGACTGAAAGTGGCCTTAAGAGGTAGAGGTAGAGGTCGGCCGCCCACCACAGGCGTATACGTGGGTCTCGCAAAGGCCAAGCAAGATCTCGTCGAGGCCCAGAAGCGGGAGCTGGCGCTTCGGGCCGAACTGGAGATGGCCCAATCAACAGAAGAGCTCAGGCGCACTAGGTCATCGCGCCTGAGTGAGTCGTCGTCGGCTGGAGAAGATCCAATTGGTCGAGCGGAGGTGGCTGTAGACCTCCGTACGACGATAATGAAAGATCTGGCAGCGATTGAGAAGGTTTCCAAGACGTCCGGAAACCTTAAGGGCACCTTCCAAAAGGCCCTAAATGATGCGGTCGCTTCGATAAGAGGTGTAACCGAGGAGCTCACGTCAAGAACCGCAACAGAGGAAACTCGAAGGCTCCAGGCAGAAAACAGTCGTCTAAGTGCGGAGGTAGCGGAGCTTCGCTCTCAAATGGCAGAGCTAAGGGCTGAGATGGTGAATCATGCGTGCCGTGCTGGACCCGCCACATCGGATGCGATTGGCGCCAATAATGCGATGCTTTCTCAGGAGGAGTTAGCGCGTACTATAATCGCGCAGGTTGGCACAATGATAAATGCCAGATTTGAAGGGCTGGAAGATCGTCTTCTGCCGGAAAGGAGGTTTAGGCCGGCGTCGTTAGGTGCTAGTGTGGTTGATGCATCAGTGTCCGGCGTTGATTTGAGAAGGCGTGCAGGAGCGGAGGCAACTCCACAGCCCCGCCCGCTGCCTTCGATGCCCGCTTCCGCGGAAGGGGCTTACAACGAAATAGCCCGTAAGGGTAATAAGAAGAAGACATCTGAGAAAGTCTCCCAGCCCCCTAAGAAAACGGTTTCCACAGAGGCTCCTAAAGAGAGTACTAGAAAGAAGGGCAGGAAACAGAGGAGGAAACCGAAGCTCCGCGTGCCCAGGACGTCGGCAGTTGTGCTGACAATCCTGCCGGAAGCACAGCACAATGGTGTGACCTATGCCTCCGTCCTTACGGAGGCTAAAAACAGAATTAACCTCGGCGACCTGGGCATTACGGAGCTGAGGTATCGAAAGGCAGCAACTGGGGCTGGGATTTTAGAATTACCGGGCACCACCAGCGCAGAAAAGGCCGACTCCCTGGCCTCCAAGCTCAGGGAGACTTTGAGCTCAGAAATCGTTCGTATCTCCAGGCCCACGAAATGTGCAGAGTTGCGCATTTCGGGCCTGGATGACTCCGCGTCGGTGGCCGATGTTTCTGCGGCCGTAGCTGAGAAGGGGGGATGCGCCATCGAGGCGCTGAAGGTGAGCGAGATCGCCGTGCTCCCTCTGGCTTAGGCTCTGCCTGGGTTCGATGCCCGGTGGAGGCGGCGAAGAAGGTAGCGGATGGTCGCTTGTTGGTGGGCTGGGTCTCGGCTGGGGTCCAGATCTTAGAGCCGAGACCAATGAGGTGTTATAGGTGCCTTCAATTGGGGCACCTGCGCATAAACTGCACGTCAGAGGTGGACCGTAGCGGTGAGTGTTATCGCTGCGGTCAGGAGGGTCATTTGGCCGGCACGTGCAAGGCGGCGCCTCACTGCACGTTGTGTGCCGCCAGCGGTTTGTTGGCAAATCATTTATCTGGGGGGAAAACATGCGAGGGGGCGAAGCCCAAAAAGAGCAGGGGCGCGGCGACTACTGCCGCTGCCCCGACAATACCCACCGCGGTAGGAGTAGAGGAGATGGCCACCGAATAAGGGCCTCTCCAGGGACCATCGCCTTCAGGCGAAAATACGCTTCGCTGTTTTGTCAGCGGAGCGTCCACAGAGGCTTGGGGTGACCTTCGGGGGAAGGTCACTCCTTAGATAGCCTCGAGATGGCGCGCGCGGTGTTCCCGCGTGCCTCTCACGACATTATGGGTGGGAGTTCTGTCTTCCCACCCAAAACGAGACGAGGCTGGCGGTTTAGCGCCGGCCGTTGCCCATCGGGGTCGCGGAAGAATACGAAAGTTACCCGTGGCCCCGGTACGAAGGCTCTCGAGGAACACCGTCAGGTTTTAGTGGGTAGCCCGGCATTGCACCTCACAGCCGTGGAGTCCCACATATCCCCCTGCCATCCCCCATGGCAGGACGGAATGCATAAAGCATTTCCTGACGCAAAAAAAAAAAAAAAAAAGGGTCGAAGCCATCTACACCCTCGCCTCCCTTGGGTATGCCTTTGATTATGGCTCTGGATGGGTATAAATAATAATAAATATAGACCTGCTGAGAGATTCTAGGTTAAATTTTCGTGTGAAAATATTAAGTACTCACCTGAAAAATCTTTTCTTTCTCCAACTCTTCTAAGAACCAGCAACTTAACATATATGTTTCGCAAGTGTCGTTGTCTACACTAATTACTGTTTTCAGACTGCTATTCCTGCATATATCTAGACCAACTGAAGAAAATAAATAACAACTTATCAGTTCTCTTATCTTTAAACTTATTAACAAACACGTATTTATTAAAATAGATAAATTGTTGGGCATAAATGGGGCTGGATAAGGCCTGTTTTTGGCCGATAAAGGAATAAAAATATTAGCTTTTAAAGGTTTAATTGCCTTTTCTTTTTAGGTAATCGAAGATGTGTGCTTCTATAAATAATTTTAAGACTAATAATTTTACATGTTATTGCACTCAATAGTGTTGTGAATAAAAAGAGTTTTTAAGTATGTAAATAGTTAAGTGGTTCATTTTTGGGCAACTTTGTTCGTCTTTATAATAAAATTTCTCAAGAAATTATTCAATTAACGGAAAAGCAATTTAAACTTGTTATTAAACGCACACTAATTGGAAAAGCATACTACAAAGTTAGCCATTTCATTGAAGAAAAAACAATAGTCTGGAAATAATCTTCTCTGCACACGCATTTACTGGCTTTATGAATATTGTATTTTAAATAACTATTGTAGAATGATGTTGGAAAAATGATACCTGACTGAGTTTCTTGTCGGTTCTTTTCAGTGATCAGGTTTTCTTTTCGAACTGAACTAAAGTAGATTTGAAGTTCAAAAATACCTTGCTATGGGTTTACTTGAATAAATTGATTTGACTTTGACTTTGATTTTGAAATAGACAATCAGATCTTAGTACCGCTAAAATTTCATTACTTATTTATGGGCTAAAGACAAGTCTTATACGAAGTCCTTCTTTCCTTTAAAGGCAATTTCCTTAATAATAAATCTATAAACAGATTACTTCTCTGACTACCCCGTTGGGGATACAGCGTGAAGATATGCACGTATAAATAGATATGTCAATTGTATATACCTAGAGAGATGTAACCTTGTTGGATGATCTAGTTGCACTCATATGGAGTATCTTCATATATCGGGAAGACACGTTAAGAGGGTGAACTCGAGCAATCAATATGGTGGTGAGGCATGCCTGGGTACTCAGTAAAATTTCTTGGGTCAACTCAGTAATTTAGACAAATATCATTGCGCTGACACTTTGAGTTGACTCGAAATTGAATCATAGCGCAGAAAAATGATCCGTGACGCCGACAGTCGCAAATCGCGCACCATCCGCATTCCGCTTCCCTTGGCTTTTAGTACAGGCGGCACTTTATGCGCCAATATATTTAGTAGCGCAGTGTTACTCATGTTTTTCGCTGACTCTGCGATGTCACTCTCATTTTGAGTTATTTATTTTAGTAAATTGAACACCACGCGAACAAAGTCGTAGGCAACAGATACACTATAAATGTACAACGTGGATTTCACTCTTTGACAATGATGGTTGTCAACACCGAGTTCTTTTTTTGACCACGTTATGAGTTGAGATCATTCTTGTTTTCCCCATCACGTTTCTGCAGTCGCCAAATACTTACCTACACGGCCTCTGACTCCGGCAGTGAATTCAACCAATAGACTAGATCACTACTCTTAAAATTGGTGTATTGTATCATTGAAATTTTATTACAGTAAATAAAAACAATGAACATGGTGCCACGTGCTGACTAAGGGTGTCGCGGGAAATAGATCGGCTGGTTTATCACGTAAAGAACGATACTATTTCAAATTAGCAATTACGGTCGCATGGGGTATAATACTTTTTGTAGCATGAATAGGTCGCTAGCAGTAGTTCTTAGTTCACTGATTAATCAACAGAGACAGCGATAGCCATGCGACATTATATCGTGCTCGATTTAACAACATATCGCAAGCGATCGCGTAAGATTCGGCCTTCGTGGATTCGGCTATCGCTTACTGGCTGCAGTTACGTAATAACGTAGCCTATATAACATTAAGTTTGTCAACATACATACATACATCGATATCTTCACGCCGTATCTCTAACTGGGTAGTCAGAGAGGACGGAGCGCCAAGCGACGCGGTCCTTACATACTTCTTTCGCTTCCGCAAATGTCATCATCCTCCTATATACAAGGTGTTACAAAAATGCCCTATACTACAGAAAGGGGCTGACGTACCCATGAAACTGAACAACTTTCCCTAAGTAACATGGGTCGAAACATGAAAAAAAATTTTGGTCCTCTCATACAAAATGAACGCTCAGCTGATGAAATTAGTATGAGAGATCCAAAATTTTTTTCATATTTCGACCCATGTTCCTTGGGGAAAGTTGTTTAATTTCATGGGTACGTCAATCTCCTTTCGGTAGTACAGGGTATTTTTGTAATACCTTCTATATACATATAAATATATATAAGAATATTTACTTACATGGTGAAAATGCCGCTTCATCATTGACAACAGCTAGTTTTAAATCGCGAGGGTCATGACCTACTGCCGAGAAGAAAGCCACTATTTGTATAATAGGGAACAGAACTGAGAACACCAGCCCTCTGTGAAACAATAATAAAAAAGATATACAAATGAAAACACAAGGAAAAATTAAAAGAAACTAAAACGAGTAAAAACAGACAATTAAGTAAATATATACGTAATGATATCAGCAAACGAGTTGGTACAGAACTTATGCTAAAACTACAGACTACAGACATTCTAGCTAGAGTCTGTCTCTGCCAGTGTCTTTGCCAGCTATTTAACATCGCAAGTATTCAAATTACAGATGGTTATTATTTGTAACGGGGCGAGATGACGTCACTGTATTCACCTCTACGCTTTTTCCACCCGCAGTTTCGTCAGTTAACCCGTGATTATGGTGCTTGTAACAGCATCGAAATATAGGAAAACTCGAAAAAAAAAATGAATATCGCGGTAAGAACCCCTTTATTTTATTGTTACAATGGATACAAAACGTGAGACTCTAAAAAAGCTGAAAACAGTTGTTTTAAATACTGGCGCCCATTAATTATTTAACGTATTATTTAGTTTATTCAACAGAATAGCCGGAATAAGGCTTCCCTAATCAAGAAGTGAATTCAAAGTGCCAGACTGACTAGAAGGTGTATTTAGCTCATGGAACAGGTATAACAGAGATACTGCTGCACGTCGATATGCTGCGTCTTGTATATCATATGCCAACAGTGAAAGAGATATCATGAATCATGCTGAAATCGGCGGGGTTATTACCTAAAAATTTGCAGACAGCGATAGCCACGAGATCACTACTCGACCGGCGACTAATTGTAATAAAAAATTGGTATCATATATGACGATTGCGTATCTATTATTTCATAACCGTAAAATGGACTTTTAGCGGTTGATTTAGCGCTACTGTACAAATTAAATTGCGCGAATTCTCGTTATGACTGCAGATATCGCGCGATGTAGGCTGTCGCATGCTGTCTCCAAGTTACATAATAAGCGTGCGGAGCGGGAGCCAAAACGATCTACCGATTTGTAATTATTTCATTTGATCGAAGATTGATCAAGGATGTAGGTTTTAAATTGAGTCCCATAAACCGTGTATATTTTCAAAATCCAATATCGCAAACACGAATATCGATCGGGATCGGGACATTTGGATCCTATGCGTGGACGTAAATTAGCAAGAACAGTGTTCCTGACACTGTTCTACCCGAGTTCGTTAACAACCGCCATGTCATTGTCAGTAACCATAACTCCGCGATAGGAGTAGACCAGTGAACTAGCCAAATTTTTGGAACGAATTTCTATATCGCACGTTACACTCCTGACACTTGGGAAATGAGAGCTAGGCCGAAAAAAGTGTTGTAAGACTTCGATTGTCATGACACTTGTTTTCCTTTAATTACTCTCAAACGTTAATTTATTTTAGTGTGCCTGTTATTTAATACATAATATAGCGAAAGGAACTTCGTTCCAACCGGGTGTCCCATGACACCTCTCTTCTTTTTTGTTATTCATAGAGAGATATGAAATATTCTTACCAAAGTATCCTAGATGATGGAAAAAATTTTGAACAGAAAGCAAAATATAAATACAATAATTTTAGACTCAATATCATAAGAGGATTAACGGACATTACAAAATGCACGAGATATCAAGTAGAGATTTTGAGTATCTAGTGAGTTTCAGTCTTGTATAAATAATGTTGTTACGTATTGATTTTACCAAAGCTCTCTGAATATCGTCTATACTGAACATACAAATTAGATCGCTGCGAATACATACATACATATCTTCACGCTGTATCCCTAACGGGGTAGTCAGAAAGGCCGGAGCGCCAAGCGTCGCGGTCTTACATACTTTTTTCGCTTCCTGAAATCTCATCATTCTCCTCACATATTTTCGCCTAGGTATGCGAGTGCTTTTGACATTTCCGTCGGCTAACAATGTGGCTATTTGATCTTCATTAGTCAGCCTTGGTCTTACTTGGCCCCTTTTACTACTCACTATCGCTCTGTAGATTTTCTTCGAGAGTTTTTCATCACTCATTCTTTCTATGTGCCCGAATTATCTAAACATCGCATGTTTGCGAATGTTTTTCAGAACACAGTGTTTTATACTCGTTAGTGTTACACACATGCAAACAAATTTGAAAGTGTATACACGGTTGTATACTTTTTTTATGGCGGAGGGGGTAAACGAGGAACCGAGTCACTTGATGGAAAGTGATTACTGATCGCCACCGCCCATAGACACCCGCGACGTTCGGGGAATCACGGGTGCATTGCCGGCCTAGCCGGCATAGACTCCATTTAAGAGATCCATGCTACCATCATCTCATTTCTGCTACAACAACAACAACAGCGATTACTCTGTTGTATTCCGGTATAGAAAGTAACACAGCCAGTGAGATTTCTGGCACAAGAAGCACGACGTCTTAGTTATCAGAGTCGCTGACGTATTAGCAATACATTCTTTGTCTTGAGATTGCAAATGTATATGGGCATCAGTCCAGTTACCATTAGATGGGCTGATTACTCATTTGCCTTTTCGTTTTTGTTTATAGCAATTAAGGTGTTTTCAGAGGCGCATTTCCCTTAAGGCCGACTAGGCCCAGGGTTAGGGCGGGCAAATATTAGGGGCAGCTAATCGTGGCAAAAAATACACTGATGAGAACATATCACATGTCTCAGTAAATGATGGGCTTGAGAAGGCGGCGGCTGGTACTATACGGCCTAGGGCAGCTAGGACTGCTAGTATTGCTTCTGGGTGTTTCTGTGATTGTAAGTTATACCTAAAAATAGTTGTGTCTCTATTTTGCACTTACCCCGGATGTCTCGTAAATTGTTGTATCGTTTTTATGAACACAGCCTTATACCTATCTTTCGTTTTTCCGCTACAGTCTATTGGATTTTCGTTTTTGTTTAGAACCTGTTAAACAATAAACTTATTACCATCAATATTATGTATTGGATTTCATTGGACACATTTAAATACATACATATTTTTCACTAATGGGTTTGGATGACAGGACATTGAAATATCTAGTTCAAATTCACAATAAATTTAAGAAAACGAATAACAAGTAGGATAAGATAATATCAAAAAGACAACATAATAAGAAAATTCCGTTCTAAAATTAAATAAAAAAAATATTAAAAAATAAAACAATTCCTTTACAAAATATAAATAAGAAAACTAGTAAAATTATATAAGTACACTTAAACATTGCTTTGGTGTTTGTCTGCCTTTCACAATAATTATTCGGATATTATTTGACATAATATGGTTGAATTTTGGAACAATCACAGTTAGTGCAAATCAAGAATTCTTGAATGTAATTGGCTACCGTACTTCGAAGAGGTACTTGAAGACAAATTATATGACCTCGAGTAACCTTTCTCTTATTTCTGTCTCTTCTTAACTGCTGGAAATACACCTACTAGTATGTGCAAGTTTGCTGTATATAGATACCAACAGTATGAGATGTTTCAAGGTTAAACTCGACTTCGTCTACCTCCTCAGAGTGCGGCCTCCAGTTTATATACTGCTCCACGGTGCAAATGCAGTCATGTACTTTAAAAGTTATGAATTATGAGTCAACTTTGGTGGTTAGTTTTCGGTGCTTAAAGATAAAGTTAAAAGAATTTTTTTGAAGTCATCGTGCGAGGAGTCATATGAAAACTCTGAGTAACAAATCGAAATTATATAGCAGATTACTTTGTGTTACAATTTTATAAAAAAAATTTCGAAAACTTACTTAAAATTTTTCTCTAGAAATATTACTTATAAAAATTTTAACAAATCATGAACAGTGATGGCAATGTAATATCTGACGTATTTGATTAAATAAACATCAAATTGAATGTAAGCTATATCGAAAGGAGTAAATATAAGTATGTTTTCAATACTGCTTGTCTGTAGTGATGGGTCCATATGAGAATTTAATATTGAGTAGGTAAATACCTACTGAATAAAAGCTCATGTTTAATTTTCTGAGTCTGATCCATAAGGAAATCTTAACTAATTTGGAAAAGTAATACTACAACCATTCTTATACATGGCTCTATTACTATTTCTGTGTAATAGTGGCTTATAAAGTCTTATAAAGTTTTTGGATCGTCATATCTACTTATATACTCACATCAGTGCTGCACGTAACCACATTGAAGTCGTCTTTGGACTGGTAGCGGCTGTCCGCGTTGTTCTCGAGACTGCTCTCCGGTATTAAATCCGGAGACATGGTGAGGGCTGACCACAAAATAATTATAACATCAATAATTTGTCTAACTACAAACATAATAAAAGAATAGACTTTTCATTGTGAATTCAAAAAAAAAGCGACTAATCCGATACGCTTGTAATTACGACATAATAATTACATTTAAATAAAATAGGCTAATCAGTCTGGCTGGCTTTTGGAAGAGAAAAAAGTATGAAATGTGACAGCTGCTTAAATTCCTGTGCAGATCGTAAAAGTTAGCCAAAGATAAGGCTTGTTATAAGAGATTATTTTGGGCGATAGATTAGCAACCCGTTGCTATTGGACTCTCTTTACGAGCAGTAAGCTCAAATACTTATGAGAAATATTATAAAAATGGGCAACAATATGTTTACTACTTATGACATCAATTGTATTTTAAAAATCATAGTTTTCACAATATATTTATTATTTTTAACCACTGTTGTAAACTTTAAATTATACTCGTAGTTATATAAATTGCATATTTAACTTAAATTATAATCACGGCCAAAAGTAATTGTTAGAATGACGACAAAAATGATATTGGATAAAAATATATGTGAAATTGTATTTTATAAGTGCAATTTATTATTTAATATCTAAAACTTTATTTACATTAACAAAAAGTACATACATACGTTAATATTTACTAACTTAAAACTATACATTATCTTAAATAATAGACTTCCTCAAAGTTGCCGCTTAGAAAGCTGTCATTGCTTAAGGTACCTAGCAGACTGGCAGCATTGCCTCTTTGAATAGCCAAACTGATTCGTTGGCGGAAGAAGCTGCCAGCCCGGCGGTCTCCCGAAGCCTCGACCAGTCTCTTACAAATATCAGAAACCAGTCGATGGGCTTCGGGGCCCCAGGCACTCAAAGTTTCGACTGCAAAGGGCATAAATATGAAACTCTCAGAGAGAGTCGCATAGTTACGCCGCTTCAAGTTTATATTTAATAATGTTTTATTTTTTCATTATTTTTTGAATACGAGAATGTACTCACATTGTCGGGGCATCTCATGTTGTTTCAGCGCTAGTTTCAAGAACACATCTTCCAATGTGTCACAGTCTAATTTCCGTAACAACTGTTCAGGCGAGTCCTCCGCAAGGAGATGACCATCACGTAGTAGACCTATCTGTTGGAAGAAATCGAGAGTATTATTTTAAGTCATACATACGCACACATACAAAATTGGTTACAATAGCAGTGTTATCGTCTGTAAGTCTCGGATCAAGAAACGTAATATACGGAGCCATAATAAGTTGCCGCACTTACCACCCTGTGTCAAGCGAATTATCATGTTTTTTCCTATCTCATTGAGCGTAACTACGAGTAAAACAGTTAGCTATAGTAAGTATGGCAACCTCGCACTGTATGCGTAATTCGCATCAGTTTATGAGTCGATCATGAAATAATTATTTATTTGCGAAATACTCGTAGATTTTAAACGTTTTGGTTACAAAAATCTTTTCTGTCTCGCAAGCTAGATTTTATAGAGAGATTAGAGATGCTTTGTAAACTTTGTTTTATAAAAACTGTACTCATTTCATAACATATATATTAATTAGTACTCGTATTATATTATAAGGATTATAAATAATATGTAGATATACCCATATATAAACTTGTAAATATGCATGCAGTGTTTGTCTGTAAATAACTTTACATTCAATTTTAATCATACTGTATTTTTAATGTAATTTGTATGCATGTAATAATGTAATAGTTGTAGATAAACCGTAATAAAAAAAAAAATAATAAAACAAAAAGTAATTTATGTTCAGAATATATCTCAAACGGGACATTTAACGCGATTACCTTTTTATTCTGGTTTGACGTTTCGACCGAGTTGCATCGGCCGTGGTCTCAAGCAAAGCAAGCGAGAGATTGCTTGAGACCACGGCCGATGCAACTCGGTCGAAACGTCAAACCAGAATAAAAAGGTAATCGCTTTAAATTTCCCCTTTTAGATATATTCTATAATGCCACGTGAAAGTTCAAAAGTTTAATTTATGTTCAGTTGTATATCGCTGTACTGTGATCTTCCCTAGTCGCGCACATTTGTAAAAATCTAGAAACTCCATCAATAAAAATGGACACCGTAAGGACACGCTTTTAGAACAAATATTCCATCTACTATGATATGATAAGTCTGTAGTAATTTGTAATATTTATTATTTTATGAGTGAGCACAAAAGCACTTTATAATTGGTAGAAATAACAATAAAAACAAAGTCATACCGCTCATCGATTATTTGAATTTGATAAAATAAATTGACACTAAAATAACTTAACACAAAAAAAAATTAAAACAATGTAAAATAATAATTTGTGCAGTTAAATAACAATTCCAATAACCATAATTTCTTTCAATTTACATAATTTCTTCTCTCATTCTTACTTTCCTAGCGAAGGTAATATTTCCTAGTGACGACTTATGCCCGTGTTGTTAAAACTATTAATTTTCGCAACAGTTAATGGCTAAAAATAATAAATATATCGCGGCAACTACGAATTTTAATTCGCATATGAGTAAAATCATAAATAGTAAAATAGTGGTAAATATACATTTTAAGGATAATAAATAGAAGTTTGAATTACTTATTCTGTTGTAAATTCAAATATTTTCCTATTTTCTTTTTAGTAAAGTGTGGATTGGTAATTGCCAGTAAGTTGGCCACTGGTCTACCACACTGCATTTCGCACGTACAGTAAAATATGATCTCCTACGTTTTGAGTTTTGACGTGTCATTCACATGCACGAAATAAATTGTTACTTCATTTATATAACATACTGCAGAAGCGTTTGATACCGGCAGATTGCAAAATTTCCTAGTCATAACTTGGACATTTTCGAGTCAAAGGTACCTTCTGGGTAAACGTGTTTGATCTTTGTGCTCAAATTCATTATTGTATTCAGGTCAAATGCATTTAAATAAAAAAGAAGAAAGAAGAGGAACAACTGGACTGTTGGCACGGTGGCAGAGCATCTGTCTTCCAAGCCGGGGCTCCACATTTGTTCCCCGTTTAGGTCAGGTTAGGGCACGATCTTTTCTACATTGGTTTGGAGTCTTACTGGGTATTATTGGGAGCTCCCCCTGTCTGTGTGGTATTCATAGTACAAGTTCACTCCTTAGTTTGGGGTCACACAATATGTTATTGTCAGTATACATAAAATTAGCGAGTCACGATCAAATGGCTGTGGAAGACCTCGATTAACACGGATGCCATTCATAAGGAAGAATCCCAAAAGGAATACAATTGACCTAGCAACGACCTACAAAAGTTACTTCGGGAAATAGATTTTAAAAGAATCGATTGTTAAAAAATTAGGAAGAGGCCCAAAGTTAAAGATACCTACACAGATTCTTTAGCTTCAAGCCTCATCCTATTTTTTTTTTAAGGTGGAATAAATTTTTAGGGTTCCATATGTCGAAGAAATATCGGATTACATCAAGAAGAAACCTTCTGATTCTTCGACATAGTTATGATGTATGTACGAACAAGAAATGAAATTGAACGAACATAAAACACTTATCCGTGTGTTTTGTTTTTTTATTTGTTTTATTATTGTATACTAAATGTATAACTAAATGAGACGCTCTCCGCATCACACTTCCAACACAACAACCCTACGTATCCGGCCGAGAGTACGCAGTTCCGTTACGCATGAGGCGGAAGTCAACCGTCTTTTTTACATATACACTGCCTCAGTGTTTGATATATATTTTTTATAAGTTCTTGAGATAAAGGATGTTAACTGGTCGGACAGACGGACACACGGACAAGGAAGTGATCTTATAAGGGTTCTGGTTTTTCTTTGAAGTACAGAACCCTAAATGTGGGCAAATTAAATACTCCAGCTTGGTTTGACAATTTCTTCAGCATTTAATATATCTATAAGAAAAATTTTGGACGTAATACGGTACTTGAAGTTTACACTCTACAAAGAAAACTACAGAGTTTTCTCTCTAAAAGAGTTTTCTGGAAAGTAATTATATTACAGATATTTTTTAGAAGTTAAAAAATATTTTGCCATTAATTTTTTTCAGGAGACCTTGTTCAATTTATATTAGTTTAAAAAAATTATGAGACTTGAACGCAAAGAATATAAGCAATTCTACAAAATGTCATATTAATATTTGGTTTAGGGTTTTTTGATTTCCTTTTAGGGGAATTTCGGACTGCCTTTAGAGCGAAATGAATTTCGATGTTGGTATCACTGAGCTTACAAGGAAATCATAACGGAAGCTCAATGTTTTATAGATTTCTAGAAAATAGTTTCACAAATTTATCATTTTGTAAATGCGGTAAAGAATCCTCAGCATGTTAGTTCAACTCATATTCAACTAGATCTTTTTACCTTTGAATTAGCAGTGGCGGTTTACAACACGAAGTTTCAACATTGTAGACAAAAAACTAAAGAACTTTTTGCTGCTCAATTAACTACGACGGTAATAATCAGCGTATAAGAGAATAGGTACGCTGTACTCGAGTATTTTTTCTAAGCTCAAGCGATCAAGGCGATACGTTGACCGCCCTCTGTAATCGATTTCATTGATAAGTTTAAAGATATTTGCATTATTGAAAAAAGTTATTTATATTGATACTAGTTCCATTACAAGATTTAATTTATTCAGCGTAGTTTAAAGCCGTATTAAAAATTAAAAGTTTTACGAACAGGATCGAAATATTTTTGTTTTCGATCAACGACGCAGGATGGCGAGACACTTGATTGTAAACGTAGGCGGCCCTCGATATTATTTTGGAATAGCTACACGATGACTTCAAAGTTTCAGAGTTAATTTCTGTTTTTATTTTAAATGATTCAGGCAAGGCTCAGAATATCGTTAAAAAAGTGATGATTTGATTCTTAAATAGACTTACTTAATTTTTATTAATTCGTTAATACTTGTGACAAACCGTTATATACGTTAACAGATTGATACAGGTAAACAACTGGTTAATACAAGGTAAAATCAATTATCATTAGTAATTAATGATTAAAACTTTTATAAATCTAGACTTAATTTAAAAGGATGTTCATTACTTTAAAGTCAGCTGAGAAAAGCCTAAATTTCTCTACAGAAATTGGAAATAATTTTATCGAATCTAGGTACAATCGGTTCGAATAAGGGTTTGGTTTTAACAAAAAAAAAAGTTGAATTAATAAGCGAGGATGTTGAAGAATGTTGGCAATCTTAAGGAAAGTATGATCGAGGCTGTGAAAGAAGTGTGTGGAACGAATAAGATTGGGAACGGTAAAAAGCGCGATGTGTAGTGTGATAATGAGGTGAAAGAGTCTGTGTATAAGAAAAAGAAATTATGGGAAGACTACCTTGCTACTAAAAATGACTGCGGTATGAAGAATTTGATGAAAGACAGATATAAGCTGCAGAAAGTAGAAACGATTTTATTTTTCTGAAATATAATGCTCGTAAAACGGCATATATGGCGATTGCCGTACGAATAACAACACTAATCTATGTGGAATCTATCTACTTGATGACGTTACCTAGAAATTATTTCTTTTTGCACAGTATGTTGTAATGACACCATATAATTGAACTGAAGTAAGCGGTGCCTCGTAATTGTTTTGCATGAAATTGCATGCTCTAAGATAATTTATCGTTAGCAATATTTTAGACCTTGAAAATGTCTTTCCGTTGTTCTGTTACTTTTATTTCTACACATATCTCTATTAGTGTTGAAATATGTAATAGCTTATTAATTATAGCCGCGTATTTGCAAAATTATTTATTAATAACAAAAAAGTACATACATATATTAATATTTACAAACTTAAAACTATACATTATCTTAAATAATAAACTTCCTCAAAGTTGCCGCTTAGAAAGCTGTCATTGCTTAAGGTACCCAGCAGACTGGCAGCATTGTCTTTTTGAATAGCCAAACTGATTCGTTGGCGGAAGAAGCCAGCCCGGCGGTCTCACGAAGCCTCGACAAGTCTCCAAATAATAATGGCACTAAATCTAAACTAATATTCTAAAGACAGGTTACATTTGTAACATTTGACTTGTATTTATAGGAGGTAGAATCAGAAATTACTCATACGATTACAGAAATTCTCTTAGCAATATTTGGAACGGATTTTCAGGGTGGATATAGGATGTACAGTGTACACATATATTATCTCGTTGTAATTAATGCAGGCGAAGTCACGGGCAACAGCTAATATGTACATAAACACAGACCGTTACCACTGGACTATTATCACATCAGACATTTCTCGAAATTCAAGCTCATGATTACTTGATTCTCATGATTACACTACATAATACTTAGGAATAACAAAAAAGTACATACATATGTTAATATTTACAAACTTAAAACTACAGATTATCTTAAATAATCAAACATATTAACATATGTATGTACTTTTTTGTTATTAATAAATTATTATAACACTCATACTTAGGAATTAACAGAAACGTTAGTAATCAGCGACTAATATTAGTGATACTTTGCGCCGAAACCTGTTTTTACTTTAAAAATGAATATCGGTTATTAAAGGTTTAACCCTGTCAGTATGACACGGTTGCACGACAGTGTTATTGTAAAAATGAAGAAAGGAATGCTTAGATGGTTCCGGCACTTAGAAAGAATGAGTGATGAAAGACTGACGAAGAAAATCTACAAAGCGAAAGTGAGAGGTAAAATAAGCCAAGGAAGACCAAGGGTGCCTTATGAAGATCAAATAGCCAGAGTGTTAGCAGACGGTAATGTTAAAAGCACTCGCATACCTAGGCGAAAATGTGTGAGGAGAATAATGAGATTTGAGGAAGCGAAAGAGGTATGTATCCAGCGTGAAGATATGTATGTATGTATGCATGTAAAGGTTTAAAGGTAATAATGGTACTTTCGATTACTTACTTTATGCGCTTGCTTCGTTTCATCAATGTAATGTGTTGTTATAATAACTGTGGTACCTCCTCTCGCTAATTCCGCCAGGAAGTCCCAGATCCTAAACAAACGATAAGAAATAAATAAAACAATAAAAATAAGTAACAATAAAGTATACTTTAGTATTTTGCAATTATTGGCATTATGTATGTAAAATTATTTCTGGAGATCGAAAAACTTTTCACCTCAAAAATATTAATTATAATTTTCCCGCAAACTTCAAATATTGAGTTTAATTTCCGGAGTTTTTAAAACTCTGTCTAGTAACTACTGGAATAAAGCGGGAGGGTAGTGGGGGATCATCGACTCGAATTGAGTAATTGTAGTACTATTTAATTCTTAAATATACGATAAATATTTTCAAATAGCTGTGCCCGCGACTCCTCTCGCATTTTTTAGGTTTTTAATGAACCGATTGAATGCCGTCGGTCGAGCGTACGCGCAAATCGTGCTGCCATCGCTTCCATGGGCCACACACGGCGATCACCCGCCGATTATTTTAAAGACAAAAATGCTTACTGTGGGTGATCCTTAGAAGAGTGACATACAGTATCGCAGACTTTTCGGAGGTCTTTTTAAGATCTACAATTGTATATCTGTAATGGTTTATTGAGCGTAAACCATTTAAGCGCTTCAAAAGCGTCTTTTTTTGACATTATTCACCATTATCGTTACTACTTAATTCTTCGTTACTTTAAGTTACAAAATATATTTTATAGCCTTTCCAGATATCATAGGTATTAATTAAAAAAAAACATGTAAATCGGAAAAGTGGTTCTTGCGTGAAAAGAATATAAACCGATAGGCAGACAGAGAGACGTTGAATTTAATAATATGTATAGATGCTATATAATGCAAAACATAGTTTAATTTAACTCTTTCTTGAATTTAAATAAACTCTTTTTGTGAGATTCGTTTTTTATTTATTATTACAAGCTTTACCAATCACAATTATTCAACACAATAATTTTTTTATTTTAAACATTTTATTCATCGACGACATGACACACAATCCACAGAGTACGCACGGACAATAGAGCAACAGAGTACACAAGCTGTGGTCAAATATGGGTGAGTATAACAAAGTATAAACAACAATTAAAAATTCAATTTGCAAAATACCCTGAAGTATATATTTAACACGCAAAGTTTTTTTTTTTTTTCCTTTAGCTTACACGTGACATTCCAACTGGAGGTATTGAATCATCGAATTTGAAACGTGACTAGACTCATTAATCTAAGTCTCGCGACGGTTAACGGCTTAGATTAAATTATTGTTTATTTTTGGCGATACTACTATGTCTGCTGTCGTAGTACGATGGCAGAATTGGACAGATTATGATGTTACCTGGGCAATTCGAGTAACGCTATCATTTTACGAAAAGCGCCCTATTATCTAACTGTTATATAATGATGTACGCAATAAAAAGTCGGGCAGATTGATAAGAGCAATACGTTTGTCAATATTCCAAGCTAAATATTTCGCCATCTTAATTTGGAAGGACAATGAGCATAACTTAAAACATCTCGGAGATTATTACTGTACTCTTTGGCAAAACAGTTGCGTTTGCCCACTAGTGGCGTTCTGTCCTCGCTCTCTGATTAATTTATGTACACATAAGTATAGATTTCATAACTCTAGACAGCTGTCCCGTACTATGAAGTGTGGCAAATAAAATCACATAAAAACTATGTGGATGTTTTTTCAAACGAAATGGTGGCCGATTGGTTTATCTGATAATAAATGTGCGTCATAAACATACAGGTGAAATTTGATTTACCTCAGCGTTCCTGCCCGGGCACGGGGTATGGAGTTGTTTAAATAAATTCTATGCGTGTAAGATAAATGCATCAGAAATCGAAAATTGCACCAAAAAATAATTCCAATAAAAAAGTACTTGACTACGTAACTATGAGTAGAAACTTCAAGGCGCTTTATGTAATTCATAGAAAATTCGAGCACAATCTGAAAAAAGCACGAACCGTGTTTTGTAGGTTAGTATTTGTTGATAAACAGAACTTTGGTCAGAATGTGATTATTATTAAAACTATTAGTAGTTATAATTACGTAATATTGTGCACGGATATATTTAATTACTGGAGTTCGAGTGGGATTGCTGTCTCAAGTAATTAATACAATATATTAGGGCCTTAGGAGGTGTTGTTGTGGAGAGATAACGAGTATAAAGAGACTATAATTACCTTTGAGTACCTTTAGACTATAAGTACCTTTAATATGCCTATTTGTAATCCTTTTAATTAGATCTAGTCCTTTAAAACAGAAAACACGCTTTCGAAGTGAATAGACGTGTAGATAATTTTTAGTTATAATACGTATATACTTTAAATAAGATGCAGAATCGATAAACTCATCTCTCATCGATAATAGTAGTCTAACGCTCAACACAGTGGCCGCTATTATCGTTGATCAAATTTGTTGGTGTTTTTGTTATTTTTTTCATTGTACTTAATATGTTGTGTTTGTCTGTATTTAGTTACGCATTTAATTTTTAATTGTACTTTGTGTTTATCTATACTAAGTGTTAATGTGTAACTGTCGACAAACCTAATAAATAAATAAACCCAACTATAGCCGGGTAAATCGTCAAACTTTGACGTTGACCGATATTATTTGGCCATATCACGAATCGGTGGTGTTTTACTAAATCTCCTGGCATATTATAATCTGACCAATTTTACGAACGTGTACGTCTACATATCCACCAATAACAAAGCGATTATTGTTATTAATGTGACGTTACCTATAGTTTTATTTGACCACGTGTTTCCTTATATCATGTTTATAAGTTTGCAACTGGTCGGCACCTGTTTTCCTACAATTATAATTTTCCAACTAGTTTGATTCTTTAAACTTGTTTATTTGCATTACAAAAAACATGGTATTTGACTTAATCGTTATTATGAAATGATTTATTGAAGCCGACACTGAGGCATGGGCGTATTTAGGCTTTTGGGTAGGAAGAGCCCCCCCACCCCACTCCCCCCCTATTCCTTGACGTATTCAGTCACTATAAAAATAAAGCAACTTAAGTTAATTAATAATTTTAAATATTATTAAGTGACTGATACCATACTATTTTTAATTATTATTATTAGTATTGCATATGTATCTTAGAAATATGTATGTGTAGTACCACCCTCGCAGACGAAATAAGCCATGAAGAGATATGCAGTATGACTGGGTTGCTCGACAGTGTTATTGTAAAAATGAAGAAAAGTATGCTTAGATGGTTCGGGCATTTAGAGAGAATGAGTGACGAAAGACTGACGAAGAAAATCTACAGAACGAAAGCGAGTCGTAAAAGAAGTCAAGGAAGACTATGATGACTTACAAAGATCAAATAGCCAGAGTGTTAGCTGACGGAAATATCAAAAGCACTCGCATGCCTAGGCGAAAAGTGGGAGAAGAATGATAAGATTTGAGGAAGCGAAAGAAGTATGTAAGGACCGCAACGCGCTCCGTCCTCTCTGACTATACCATTAGGTAATACAGCATGAAAATATATTATAATATATACACACAATAAGACACATGGAGTCATTTCGGTGTTCATCTGTCGGTTTTTACTCTTCAATAACTGTCATATTTAATTAAATAAATATTCGTATCGTATTGACGAAGTTTAATGACGTACTTGACTTCGAATTAGTTATAGATAATTTTGTACTTTTCAGTGTTTCATCAAATCTTAACTCTCATAGGAAACCCCTTGTAAACGTACACGTTTTGAGGATGGATCAGTGGCGTAAGGTTAAAAGCGCCCAAGGTAAGATGAGTTAGTACATACAAACATTTTACAAATATTTTGCTCAAAATGAAACCTTTTGTCCATATTATACTTCCGTACTGGTCTAAGATGGAAAGCAAAACAGAAATTACTAGCCACTTATATTTCGGCGACAGCCATAAACTCCGTTTAGAGTCGCAGCTGTAATAAATATGTCTACTAGCAGACCCGATAGACGTTGTCCTGCTCGAAATAAAAAAAAATCCCAGAACCCGATTGCAGCGCAACCTACCCGGTCCAATTGTGAATCTAAACCATCCAAGAATCCACTCAAACACGCAAAAAAATTCACCAAAATCGGTCCATCCGTTTAGGTAGAGTTCAGTGACATACACACGTATAGACGGATTATATGTGTCTACATGTATCTATATTATGTATATGTATCACACATATATTAATATTTATTTCAAAATATACAGGGTTGTTTAATTATTAAATAGAAAATGTACGGTTATATTATGTCCAACTACATTTTACATAAATTATAACGGTCTCATTTTGCAATGAGTTATACTAATGTTTGACATTTCGCCGTTAAAATATGAGTAGTGCCTCGTGGTAGTATCTTAATTTTATTCTTATCGACCTATAATAAAAGGCACTACAATACTATCTGTCGCAAACTGCAATACCAATGACAGTAAACCTATTTCAAAACGAATTCGCAACAGCTAGTGTGGCAACGAGACATTGATGTGCATCAATGAGCAAAGGGTTTAAAAAGATCTGGGGTCTATTCTTGTTTTAAATTTTTAAAGAGCTTTGCTTAAAAACCGTGTACTAAGCTTAAAGAGTTGCCCTCATCGACCATCTGTATAATAAAAAAAAACGTGTTGCGTAAACTACTCATGTACGCACATAAGAAGTTTTTTTTTTTTCAATGGCGACGTAAGAAGTTATACTTCTTTGAAGTGAATAAAAATAAAAAGTAAGACTGGCCGCATATAACAAATAAACCTGGCCGCTTAGGAAAAAAATAACCTCTCTCCGTTGCTAACTTCCTTTGCTATCTTCATCCTGTGTTACATTTATACGTAACTTCCGGCTACATGCTGAAATTACACTGATCTGATTTTCCTTTTCCTAATGCGCCATAATGAAGTGTAACTTCACCATTTAAACTACGTGACAAATGCAAGCTATGACTTTGGCCGAAAACAATAACATATTTTATTTTCTCAAAAATATATTACATAACATTATTTCACGCCATTTTCCATTAGGGCTAAACAAAAAATCAAAATGTAATAAATTCATACTCTCCGACTTTCGGTCGGTTCGGGTCGTAAAGTTTAGGTTTAAGGGTATTTTAAATGTTATTCCGTACTAACTTTAATTAAGGGAGTCGAAGCGAGAACTTAACTCCTAAGGAGTTCCTTAGGAGTTGCATTATCTAAAATATGTTGTTAATGCTTTCCTACATTATATAGAAACCATTGCATAAAATTTTGAGTTTTCTAGACCCAATGGTTTGGGGTATGGGATAATATTATTTCAGTCACTGTCCGTTATTCGTTTCTTTCTTCACATGAGAATATTAGTGTAATATGTAGATATGTAGAAAAATTAATATATTTGCTATTGAAACAAAAATATAACTAGGTAGATGTACTTGAACATTTGTATTTACTTGGTTTGATACGAATCTAATTATTTTTTCCAGTTTCACTGTACATCAAATACGATTTGGACATTTTATTACAAAAGAGAATATATTTATATGGAAACCGGTAATGAAATATCATAGGTTCATATACGTTGGTAGGCTACTAAAAAAGAAACCAACTTGGTTTTCCATGTATATGTTTTATGAGGGCCCAAAAAAAAACTTTTTTACGAGCCATGTTTTTAAAATCTGGTTTTTTCAAAGCAATTGATTTGACCACTTTTTAAGATATTGACTATAAAGGAGGTCCATGAATATATAATACACAGTAAACTTGTTGGGGTTATTTGGTTTGAAGGTATTGACGTCAAGTTAAGCCGTTAATAACTAGTTAGACTCACGCTCAATCAATGGTGGACATATTTGTCTGTATTAATGATGTCACTCACACGTCCGTCCGTTTTTAAGGATTATGGGGAGAAAATCGACTGATATCTTCATACACATGAAATCTAGATAATTTAGAAATCAAGTATAATTTACCATTTTATACATACCGCATGGAACCTTCTATACGTGAGTCGATTTTGCACTTCATTGAGTTCTAAAACTCTTGATCGTGACAAGGATGAACAATTCTGAGAGACAAAATATTTAAAAAATCGTTGCTAAAATGTTTTGTTTTTATCAACGAGAATTTTTAAAAAACATTTACTTTTTAAGCTGTTTTTTAAAGTAACAAATATATACAAGAGTAACTGTTAAAGATTTGTAACGCATAATAAAATATATGAAAATGAAAATAGTTGTGATAATCATAATTATGTTTTTTTTGACGACAGTCAATTGTGTAAGTGCATATCTGTTGCGCGTAACTTGATTTTAACGTGTTACATACATATCGTCACGCTGTAACCCTATTGGGATAATCAGAGAGGACGGAGCGCCAAACGTCGCGGTCTTACATACTTTTTTCGCTTCCTCAAATATCATCATTCTTCTCACACATTTTCGCCTAGGTATGCGAGTGCTTTTGACATTTCCATCGGCTAACAATGTGGCTATTTGACCTTCATAGGTCAGCCTCAGTCTTCCTTGGCCTCCTTTAGTACTCACTTCCGCTCTGTAGATTTTCTTCGATAGTCTTTCATCACTCATTCTTTCTATGTGCTCAAACAATCTAAGCATTCCAACATTCATAAATCATTTTAACATGTTATATTATTATATTATAATTACATATTTTCAACTGTTGCATAAGAATTCGTTCGCTTTGCTTTCCATACTAACTTCGACACCTTTTTTCCCCCTTAAGAGTTGATTTTTAAAGGCCAAATATTTGATATTAATATTTATTATAAGCTTTTGTTCAACTCGACAAGTCGGTTAGTATATGTGGGTGAAATTTCGCAAATGAATTAAACCTGTTTCACCTATCCTTTGAATTTTGCACACGCTTTTGGGATTGCTGACAATACTACAATCTATATACATAATTTTTTTCTTACACTATGACAATATAATCTAGTAACAACTTGTTTTGAAAAACTTGTTTTAATAAGCTATATTTGTATTGACAGATTCTTTTATAATTTATTAATTAATAAACATATTCCCCTTTATTACATCCCTAGAGGTAGCTTTTTGATAAAAAAGTAGCCTATATCCGTTCCCAGGTGTCAAACTATATCCATGCTACATCATAATGAGGTCAGCGCTTTAGCATCTAACGTACAAAGTTTCGTACATCTCCCTCCCGTCCCCTTTTTCATAGATTTCTCATAAAAAAAGTAGCCTCTGTATTTTTGATAAAAAAATCTTATCATCGCACCAAATTTTATCATTACCAAGATTTACCGTTTCCCATACAAAGTTTCATCCCTCTTTTCACCTCTTTAGGGGTAAATTTTCTAAAAAAATAAGTAGCCTATCATGAGCGCAATAACATGTTCTTACTACGTTCCGATTTTTACTTAGATCGGTCAAGCCGTTCTTCAGTTATAAAAGCGTGTGCTTTTATAACTGAAGCGACAGACAAACACAAAAATTTTGAAAATTATAGAATCGCATTCAGTTAGTCATATAAGGACTATATATTTATCACAGCAAAGTTATAATTACAGACAGATGCTAGAGATTTATATAGTAGTATAGATTTAATGTATCTAATATACTGAGCCACGGCAACGCGTGTTCCTATTTTCAATATTTTTAGTAGTAATTACTAACTTTTTTCAATTTCAAATTACTAACAATATTGCTTCACGCTGTATCCATAACGGGGTAGTCAGAGAGGGCGGAGCGCCAAGCATCGCGGTCCTTACATACTTCTTTCGCTTTATCAAATCTCATCGTTCTTATTACATGTTGCCTGGATATGCGAGTGCTTTTGTCATTTACGTCAGCTAAACACTCTGGTTATTTGATCTTCGTAAGACGGCCTTGGTCTTTCTTGGCTTTTGCTTTTACAACCGATATATTGATTCTAAAGGCTGTTGAAAGTAGGCAGCAAATAGAAATTAAGTGCAAGTAATTGTGTGACTCGGAAATAACATTTGAAGCTTCTGCGTATGGCTTCTATATAGCTCTACAGCTCTCAGCAATTAATTCATGATTACAATTCTTTTAAGTAATTTGTTGAAGTCATCTCGCTCTCACATAAATTTATAGCAGGGTTCCGTTTGATTTTATGTTAAGGTGCGGCCTCAAATTGACTGTAAGAGTTCTAATATCAGAATATCGCACCTTTAGTGTTACTAGCGTCAGACTTGAAAAGCGAACATTATTTTATTTAATTTCTTAGACACGTCTCGATGCTTCTTTTTGAAAAAAGTCGTCTACTCTACGGGTAAAGAAAACGTTAGAATTTGCTAAATACTTATTTGACGCCAAAGCCAAAATGTTATTCGACAGATGTTCATAAAATCCTTTATTCTAGCGACAAAGTCGCTAAAACGGAAATAAGCTTTGTTTTACGTTACATTACGATTCGTAATGTGGCAAAGTATTTAGTTTGATTTATCGACAAAGTAAACGAACTGTTCTCATCGATCCAACCAACTTTTCGTTGGCTTCATCGCTATCTGAACAATTTTACGATCGAACATATGCATGAAGAAGTATTTTCTAAATATCGCATTATGACCAATCCTCATATTAACTACATTATTGGTCAAAATGTTACGATTTCAGAAAATGTTGTTTTATAAATGAAGCAAAAAAAAAGTTTAATAATGTATGAGCATATATCTAAATTTTTAGCATTCTTTAAACGTTCATAATATTCTAAAAATAAGTTTTTATATGTTATTTTTCTATTAAAATATTATTTAAATTAATGGCCTTCATTATAAATGCAATTTTATTGGTTTATCTTGGACGTGATCTAAGCTAGATTTCCGGTTATTTTGCAAAAATATTTTTAGGATTCCGTGTCTCTTGAATAGTTCGGTGTACAAGTTTAGAATTTTACAGCTACTTATCCTTCTACGTAAGTCGTAACAGTCTGCCAAGAGGTAGGCCAAACTATAATTAGGATCTAGGTCTCATCGTTTTGAAAAAAAATCATAATATTAACGATAAACTTAATTTTATGGTCGATAAACACTCAATGGCATTTTTTCTTTCGCGCACGTAATTAATGGCAAACATACTAATTAAAGTGAATTTAAATTGTACTTATCGTTATGCATTGTTATAATCTTATTGTTAAAATTACATATTTGTTTGTTTGTCTCAGAATCAATAAATGTTGTGTTAACTTATTACATGAATTCTGTTTTTTATTAAGAATACTCAATATGAAATTAAGTTCTCGAGGCCGAGACGAACAAAAAAAATTCATCGAAATCAGTCAATCCTTTCTCGAATTATCACCAAAAAAACCGTTCCATACAAAACGTGTGAGAAAATGAATTTTCTTCATAATTTTTTTTTCGTCAATTTTTCCTATGTTTTAATAGTTATTCTGCAATTCGGGGCCGAAAGAAATCCAACAAATCAAAGATCATAAAAATCGGTCCAGCCTTTTTTGAGTTATAAATGGTGCAACTAACTTGACTTTGTTTTATATATACAGACTAGCTGTACTCGCGACTTCGTCTGTGCGGAAAATTTTTTCGTGGCTTTCCCGGATTAGGTTAGATTATAATGTACATGTGCATAGTATGTTTAAAGATTGTTTTTGCAAAAAAGTCTACGTTTGGCCTACGTCTGTCTCCGAGCACATACTATCTCTGTACCAAACATCATAATTGGTTCGGCGGTTCAGCATTTCCCATTCAAAGTTTCATCCCACTTTTCACCCCATTAGGGGTAGTTTTTTGATAAAAAAAAAGCCTGTGTCCCAGGTGTCCAACTACACACATCAAAAAAGTCTAAGCAACATGTACAATTTTGAACTTTTGAACGATTTATACTATTGCATATATTTAAATTTCTTTTACAAATAATAACTAAGCATTTTTTGACGCATTAGTGACTAAAGCAACAAAATCCTACATTCAATTGTTCATTTAATCACAGTAATTAACAATATGTGTACCGTAATATACGTAGTTTTTTTTATTCTGCTTTCCCTGATATGTTTCAAGGACTTTTTTACTTCATTTATTTCTTATTGTTCTAATATAAATTTATTTTCCTTCTATTCATTTTCCTATTCTCACCATCCTTTTTATACATATATCAACCCATATTATTTACTATTCTTACACTTCCCACTACCTTCCTAAGACACTCTTAAAAAATTCCTTCCCATTCCTACTTAACAATTTCTTACATTATAATTACATAACTTCTAACATCTGTCCCTATTTTATCTATCCTTATAGTAAGACTTTTATATTCCTATTTTTATTACCAATTAGCAACTAATTTTAATCGTATTTAACACGTCTCACTGAAAATTACATTTTCTATATTTATTAAATAAAGTTAAAATGAAATTACATTTTTCATGTTTTACAAAATGAAATAACGACATTTTTTTAATTATTTAGTAATTCAATACAAAGTGTGACCGCCTCTGTTGTTTAAAACTTGTCGGCAGCGATTTTTCATTGAATTTATAAGATTGTTTATCTGATCCTGCGGCAATCGGTCCCAATGGAACTTTAACAAGTCTTTCAGTTGTTGGGTTGTCGACACTCCGTCCAAGTTCTCTAGAACACGTCTCTGGAGCATGTCCTATGCGTGCTCGATGAGGTCTGGCGATTGTGGAGGCCACGGCAATACTCGGATGTTTTCCATTTCCAAGTACTCTCTGGTCCATCGAGCTGTGTGCGAACGCGCATTGCCATGCGTCAGCGTGAAATCTGAGCCAAGACTTTGTGCAAATGGGTGAACATAAGGGTCGAGGACATCTTCAATGTAACTTTCAGCGTTCATATTGCCATCTACAAAAACGAGCTCAGTTTGTCTGTTCTTCATAATATCCGCCCATACCATCACTGTAGAACCACTGTAAGGGTGCACTTCCTAGACGAATCTCAACCGTTCAGCATTTCCGGGACGACGATACACTCTTACCCTTCTCGTATCAGGCCTAAATCCAAACCGGGACTCATCACAAAATAAAATTTTATCCCATTGCTCCTGGGTCCAGGTCGTGTTCCCTACACCATTCGTTTCGACGGGCGCCATTTCCATGGCGTATAGGTAGGCACCTAATTGGGCGTCGTGCTCATAGGCCGTATGAAATAGGCTGCATGAATATGCAGCCTATTTCTCACGGTTTGGTGGCTAACAACATTACCGCTTGAGAATTGTAGCTTTAAACCTATCTCCCGGGCGGTTAACATCGGCTGACGTCTTGCAGTCAGTTGTATGTATCGGTCCTGTCGAGCAGTTGTACTCCTTCCACGTCCTGGGTGCCGCTCAGCAGGATCTCCTTAGTAACGTAACGCTGCCAAAGACGACAAATCACGCTCCAATCACCTGGGACTGATTTCTTCTCGCTTGTAGCATTCCTACAGCTCTCTGCATTTCATCAGCAGTCAAATGGGGTCGCTCCATAACATAAAAAATGACTCACCACTCAATTTTTTAAAAAACTATATCTCAAAATGATAAAAGTCCGATAAATACCAAATTTATCAAGCAACGAAAACACATGAAATCGGGAAAAAATAATTAGCTTGTATTTTAATGAAAACAAAACACAACCGAAAAGGTTCTAATATTAAAATCAGCCAGTACATGTTTCCGAGAACAAAAAAGATTGTATACCAATCTACTTTTTTAAGAAAAAAATAAAGTATCAATTAATAAAACATGCAGTTTCTATAAATGATGCGTGTTGCTTAGACTTTTTTAATGTGTGTATATCCATGTTACATCATAATCAGTTCAGCGGTTTCGCATTTACCGTACAAAGTTTCGACTCCCTCCCTCCCGGCCCCCTTTTCACAGATATTTGATGTATAAAGTTACTTATGGTTTTTGATAATAGAAGTCTTATCACTGCACCAAATTGTATCATTTCCAAATTTTAGTGTTTCCCATACAAAGTTTCATCCCCATTTTCACCCTCTTAGGGGTAGATTTTATATAAAAAGTAGCCTATGTCCATTCTCTGATGTCAAGCTATCTTCATGCCAAATTTCTACATAATCGGTTCAGTAGTTTACCATATCCCATAGAAAGTTTCACCCCCTTGTCACCCGTTTAGGGGCAGATTTTCTAAAAAAATAAGTCAGTCACAGTCTCAGCGCAGTCACATGTTTCTACTACGTACTGACTTTCATCAAGATCGATTGAGCCGTTCTTCAGTTATAAAAGGACATACAGACAGACAGACAAAAATTTTAAAAATGGTAGAATCGAAGTCAGTGCGTCATAAAATGACTATGTATCACAAAATTGGACAGTAAAATCATAATTACAGACAGACGCTAGAGATTTATATAGTAGTATAGATTAAATTAAATAAAGCATTCATTGTTTACGTTCATACAACTACTGCTAATGTTAAACGCATAGTAGTTTGTGATGAAACAGCTGCACAAAGTAGAGACTGTCGCGTAAGAATTAAAAATTTTTGCTTACAAATAATTACTAAAAGATTGACTAAATAAGTTTTGATTTATGTTTTGTGTGATTCGTGAGCTGTGAACTATGAGCTGATTCTAGTCTGCACAGTGTATGTCAAAGAAAAAGTGTTTATTTTTTTTTATTTACGGTCGAATTTCGACCACTAGAAATAAATTTAAAAGAAAGTAAAATAACATATTATTAGTAACCATAACGTGTGACTTTAGTGTTAGTTTTGAGGGTCAATTTAGCCAAGTTTCGTGCTTGTGACGAAGGAGCGTTAATGTATTTCTTTAACATACTATTAACGTAGCGTCAAAGTCGACGTTGTAATTTGAAAATTCAATAATTATGAACAGGATTTCAATGTCATATCAAAGGCAACAAAAATTATATTATTATGGACAAAGCGAGGTCTGGTTATTGACGTCATTCTATAAAGTTATATCTAAACAGACTGCCAATGGTCCCATGTAAATATTAAATATCTACGCATGGTATAATGACTCCAACAATCTTTTTATTAGTTTATATAATAAAAAAATAGGCAAATAATTACACAAAAGGCAAGATGCGAATGTAACTCGCTTATAAATGAGCCGTACTATATTTTTGAAATGGCAATCGTAACTTTATAAAAAGTTTTGTACTAGGCATGCCTTTTAAGTTCTGTCGTTTCCATATTTCCCGGCAATTTTGAATTTGGAACTGTTCTATATTCGAATGAGTTTAAATTTTGAATCTCAAAACAGTTGAAAGTATTAGGATTAATGCTATTGTTTAGTCACAGCGTCGATTGGAATCTGTCAGGTTACGTACGAAAATGAATCTTTCTAAGGAATATGTTCGTGCAATAATTTTCTACAACTTTAGAAGAGGCCTGACACGGCTTCAGTGTTTTGAAGAGCTAACATATGTATTCAGCCCCATGTCTGCGGACTGTCGAACGCTGATATTTAGAATTCCAGCGTGGACATACTAGTGTTAGTGACAAATCTCGCGAAGGACGCTCAAAATCCGCCTTCACTGAAGATAACATCATTGCTGTGAGACAACTTATTCTCGAAGATCGTCATGTGACATATCGAGAGATAGAGGCTCTATTAGGCATCTCAGGGACAACCATTCAGAAGATCTTGCATGAAGCGCTTGGTGTGAGAAAGCTAGTTTTCCGTTGGATACCGCATCTGCTTTCCGACGATCACAAGGCGGCCCGCGTCAGATGGTGTAAGAAAACTCTGCAAAGGTTCAACCGAGGAGAGTCAAATCACGTCTACGACATCATCAGTGGTGACGAATCTTGGATCTATGCCTACGATCCTGATTCCAAACAACAATCTACAATCTGGGTCTTTCAAGACGAGCCAAAGCCGACTAAAGTTGTTCGTTCTCGAAGCACTTCAAAGAAGATGGTGGCCACGTTCGTTGGAAAAACCGGCCATGTTGCGACTATTGCACTTGAAGATCGTAGAACGGTTAACGCAGAGTGGTATACCACAGTTTGTTTACCACAAGTCATCGCCGAAGTTCGAAAATCTAACTCAAAGCGACGCATCATCTTGCACCATGACAACGCAAGCTCACACAGCGCTCGTCAAACGATTGAGTATTTGAAGCAGGAAAAAGTAGAAATTCTTGACCATCCTCCATACAGTCCTGACCTAAGCCCTAACGATTTCTTTACATTTACTAAAATTAAGAAAAGTCTTCGTGGTCAAAGGTTCCAGTCCGGTGAAGAAGCAGTCGACGCTTTCAAGTCAGCCATTTTGAACACCCCTACTTTAGAGTGGAATAAATGTTATAATAACTGGTTTGAGCGAATGGAAAAGTGTATTAAGCCACGTGGTGAATACTTTGAAAAACAATAAAAAGTACTATAAGGTTCTAGTTGTGTTTTTTCTTCAAACGACAAAACTTAAAAGGCATGCCTCGTAGTTATGTTTTGCAGTAAAATATTTAGGCTTTCCATTTAATTCTATCTGTTCTATCTATTGTGACTACCCCGTTAGGGATACAGTGTGAAGATATGTATGTATGTATGTCTGTAGAAATAAATGAGAAGGGGGCATTTCTTCATATCTTCTAGTTATATTTTCCCGACTCTTAGGCTGTTTACTCTCAACTCTTTAAACTTTACATT
Organism: Zeuzera pyrina; assembly: GCA_907165235.1. Taxonomy (NCBI): domain Eukaryota; kingdom Metazoa; phylum Arthropoda; class Insecta; order Lepidoptera; family Cossidae; genus Zeuzera; species Zeuzera pyrina. Next base: position 4,440,027 of record OU015639.1, read on the forward strand.
TAATGGCTGGCTAAGGCTGAATCTTTCAAAATTTTAGGTGTAGAAGTTTTAGAAATAATTGAGGAGGGAGGTGGTTCTTTACATCTTGTAGAGTTATATTTTCCTTTAATTTCTTTAGGTTAGTCTTTACATTGGTCTCTAAGGCTGAATTTTTCGGAGCAGAAGTTTTAGATATAAATAAGGAGGTGGTGGTTGTTCACATTTCATAGAGTTATATTTTCCTGTAAATTCTTTAGGCTTTAAATTTATTCTATGGCTGAATTTTTCAAAATTTTAGATGTAGAAGTTTTAGAAATAAATGAGGAGGGAGGTGGTTCTTTACATCCCGTAAATTTATAAGATAAATTCATTAGGATTTATTAATTTCTAAGGCCGCATTTCAATTGAATGTATTAGAATTAATACTAGTACAAAATAGCGGGAACAAGTTATTTTATGTTAGATTTTTATTTTCCATGTCGCATAGTTTTTTACTCAATCAACTGTGACGACAAACAGACGGATAGATACTTGACTTCGAGTGATTTTATAAGAGCTCCGTTTTCATTTTGATGTACAGAGATTTAAGAATATATTCAAAATACAATTTTTAATGTGAGTAATATCCAACCAAAGGTTAAGATAAGGTCACACTTTTATTTACTTTTGTACTAAAGAAAAATATTTGTTTGTAGTACTCCAAGTACCTCCATACGGAGTTTACATATTTCGGTCAAGTTCACTCGGCTTTTTATTATGGAAACGTTGAGAACGATCGATATTTCGCAACACAAGTTTTCCAATGACTGTTTGCTTCAGATGTTTGTTTATTTTTATCCCATTATGACGGACATAGAGAATTATTATTCATTTTCTTTTATCTACAATAGTCCGTGCAATATATTGGGTCCTTACCTATGAAATTAGCGTTTTGTCGTACTGACCACTTTGATCTGAAATATCTCCTCTTTGGTTAAGAATTCCAAATTCAAATTTATAAATTCATTTAGCTGGTACATTTGAGTTTTGAAAACAGTCATTCATTTGTTTTTTTCCTCATTATTTTTTTCTTTGGCGTCGCTTATTACCGCACATTGGAAAACATGAAATATCGGTATATTTACGAGTACGAGTTCTACCGTGGCACCAGTGCTGCAGAAACAGCTCGAAGGATTAATGATGTGTACGGCGCTGGTGTCGCAAAAGAAAGCACGGTACGTTTTTGGTTTCAACGTTTTCGTTCTGGAAATTTCGACCTTCAGAACCAACCCCGTGGACGGCCGAAGACCAAAGTGGAAAATGAAGAATTAAAGGCTATTGTGGAAGCGGATCCATCACAAAGCACTTCAGAGATAGCTGCAGGCTTCGGGATAAGTGACAAAACTGTATTAATCCACTTGAAGCAAATCGGGAAAGTAAAAAAACTTGAACGATGGGTACCTCATGAATTGCGTGAATCGAACTTGCGAACACGCGTCGACTGCTGTGTTACTTTGCTCGACCGACACAATAATGAAGGGATTTTAAATCGAATCATTGCTTGTGATGAAAAGTGGATACTGTACGATAATCGGAAGCGCTCGTCGCAATGGCTGAACCCTGGAGACCCAGCCAAATCCTGCCCTAAACGAAAATTGACTCAGAAAAAGTTACTTGTGAGTGTTTCGTGGACTAGCGCCGGTGTCGTTCACTACAGCTTTCTAAAATCTGGCCAAACGATTACGACAGATATCTATTGTGAGCAACTGCAAACCATGAAGGAAGAACTAGCTGCTAAACAACCGAGATTGGTCAATTGCTCTAGGCCACTGCTGCTTCACGACAACGCAAGACCACACACTGCACAACAAACAACCACTAAGTTAGATGAGCTACAATTGGAATGTCTGCGACATCCACCGTACTCCCCGGACCTTGCTCCAACAGATTGCCATTTTTTCCGGAATTTGGACAACTTCTTACAAGAAAAAAAATTCACTTTCGATGCGGTAGTCCAAACCGCCTTCAAAGAGTTTATTGATTTCTCGCCCCCATGGTTTTTTTAGTAAAGGGATCAATGAACTACCTATGCGATGGCAAAAGTGCATAGATAAGAACGGTGCATACTTTGATTAATTAAATATATTTTCCAAAAAAAAAATTGACTTTATATTCCTCCCGTACAAAACGCTAATTTCATATGTAAGGACCCAATAGTTTGATTGATAACAGCTGTCAGCCAAAACCGTCTGGTTAATAAATCACTTTATTTTCCCACACTAAAAATCTCAGTTTTTTGCAAGGATAAATATTAAAAACCATAGTTCGACATATAAATATGTATAATATTAAATAAATTAGCATAGTATCACTAATGTTTACAATATAACACGTTTAATCGTGGATAATAATTATAAGAAATACATGATGCAAGGTTACGTCATTTTGAAAAAGTTAGAGCTGAATGAATTAATTACATATCGATGTACTCGTAATGTTGGTAGAAAATATTGCCTAGGCTGATATTTATCGTGTTAATTAGTAGTCACAATTATAAATTATTACAACTTCGTTAAAAATATACGAAATAGAAAACACATAACGACGTTACAAGGATCGATCAACTATTTCTTATCTCACTGCCGTTCCTGAATTCCTAACAAAGAATACTCGAAAAATATAGTTACCTATATATATAAAAATATAGTACCTTGAGCAATGACAGCTTTCTAAGCGGCAACTTTGAGGAAGTTTATTATTTAAGATAATGTGTAGTTTTAAGTTTGTAAATATTAACATATGTATGTACTTTTTAGTTACCTATTTATTTCATACATAAATAATATTGTATTTATCGTAAATATAATATTCATCTTTTTTTAGTAGTAGTACACATTACAGACTGATGTTATGCATAATATACATACTATAGACAGATTCTGTATATGTCTACCTTTAATAAGCGTGCAAATACAATAATTTGATCCTATAATAGTCACAATTAAAACCATCTACTTAGTTAAAAATGTAACTGAGCTAATGTTAGCCTTATTCAAGTTATTTTATTTTGCGAAAATCTGAAAACCAAAAAGCACCAAAACATCTTCGTTGTTTTTATCGATATTTAACAAACATCGATGTTTATTTACCAATATTAATATCGATGTCAACATTAATATTTTTTAACATCGCTCATCGTTACTGTTACGAGTATGTCATACTCTGGTTCTGGTACTGATACTCTGGTATAAACAGATTTTGTACATGTTTTTAACTTTAATAGGTGTGCAAATTTTTACACAGATTTACACAGAGACACTCACATGATACAAAAAAATAATAATAACAAATAAAATCCAAATCTAAAACTATACGTCAATTCGTTTACTGAATAATCGTTTTTGTTACTTAAATATTTAAATAGATCCACTTTAAATTATCTATCTTTCTCATCAATATTATAAATTAACTTTCAGTAACACTTACAACATTTAGATATTTTTCCTACTTTAGTGGTTTTCAAGGAGACAGCACTTTCAGTTGTTCAAGGGAACGACTTTACTATTCTTTAAGTTTTTTTTGGAATTTATTACAATTTGTGCTCATAAAAATACGTTGCTCAACAGGATTTGTATATGTATAAATTTTCACCTATACTTTTCAGTTGTTAAGACAAGAAAAAAAAAAGTGTAAAAATATTTGACGAACTAACGAACCCAGTATAAAAAATAATTGTTCATTCCATAAAATAACTAGATGCTAACAAAAAAATTTAAACAACATTGAATAATAATAATTTGTACTGTTAAAACACAAATCCGTTTATAATTTTTTCCTCCGCCTGCTGTTATAATGACAATATCTCATTGTGATTATTAATTTTGAAGTTCACAGTGAATGATGCTTGAAGCAATACATTTATTGGGAAAATTGTAATTTTTAATTTGTATGAATTAAATAAAATAGTAATTTTACAGTGAAAATTATTAATTTGAAATATAATAAGTTATAATTTGAATTATTAATCTGCTGCTCGCTTATATACATATAATATTACCTGTATAATAAATGCGTTGTACTTATACTGTGTAGGTGTGTATAATTAGAATTATAATAAATTTACAATTTTATTATGAATTCAATTAATTTCGCATTCACTATAGAGTTTCGAGCTCGTTATGGTAAATCCATAAAAGTATTCTGATTAATATTATGTCCTTGAATTTGACAAGGATGAATTAATTTCCATTGTTATGCCGTAACATTGTAATCTTCTCCAAATAATAATAATAATCCGTGTATTAATTAATTATCATATATCATACAAGGTAAGTACGTATAGATGTCATCATTTATTGTTGAATTATATTATATCGCCAATAGTGTTGAATTAATCATTGTCAGTATCTAATAGCGTTGGAATTTCATACGCAATTAAAATTCTAGGGACAACTATTTCAATATAATTTTAATTTCAAATTCGAAAAGGATTAAATATTATGGAATAATAATGAGATGCCATTTTGAGAATCGCGTCGCACAACAAAACCTGTATATATATATATGTACAACATAAAGAAAAATATCGATGTTAACAAAACATAAATGTCCGATAAATATAAAAACAAAACAAATCGATGTTTTATGGTTTTGGTTTTCAGACTTTTGCAAAATAAAATAACTTAAAGCAGGCTAACATTAGCTCCATTAGATTTTTACAACAGACAAATGTTTAAATATCGATATTGATATTTGTCTTCATAACATCGATGTATCGATGTTTTAAGGGACCTAATATCAATGCTCAAATATCGATGTTTTTACGCTCTACATTGATGTTTAGTTAATACCGATGAATATCGATCATCTCTACATAACAGTATCTTTTTTTGATTACGCATTTCCTCTAATAATTCTAACACACTTGATCGACTTCAGCGGTCTCTGTAGGAAGATAAAGAGGTCGTCAAATTATTGATGAAGTCAAAGGTCTATTATTTGTAACTTACTCGCATGGCCTCCGGCTCCGGCAATGAATTAAACGAATTACAAATATTTCATCTTGTTTGCAAACGGATTTTAATTTTTAGTTTTTATTCTTACATACCTATATACTTCATAACCGATAAATTTAAAATTATGAAAAATACATCGTACTTTCTCATGTGTAATATATTTTATGAAATTGCCTTCTTAAACTCTTGATACGATACCCATTACAATGAGGTACGATAAAATTATTTTTAGTTCTAGACTTTATGACGTACCATAGACCATTGTTTTTTTTAACCTATATAGCCTGTTACAGTCGCAGAATTAAGACGAATCCAAGAATACCTCGTAATTAAAATGGGTTAAGAGTAAAAACATTATTAATTGACTTACCGTTCTCTCAAAACTGGATCCAGTCCCACAGTAGGCTCATCCAATATCAATAATTCCGGTTCGTGCACCAGAGCTGCAGCCAGTGACACTCTTCTCTGCTGTCCCCCAGAGAGCGACTTGACTAGTCTTCCCCCACTTGACAGCTCAAGGAGCGAACTTAAGAACTCGAAGCGTTCAGTAAGCTTCTGCGTCTTCATTCCATATATGCGACCGAAGTAGAAAACCGCGTCGCGTACTGTGAATTCACCTACTAGGGCTATTTCCTGCAAAAAATCAGTCAAATGCCAGTTCAAATGACACAAAAGGTTCAGGTATTTATATCATGGTAATTTCTTGAACTTAATTCTGGGGACATATAATTTAGGATCTTTACTATATTTTTCTCGTTAAGTTTAGTTCATGCAGAAACAATAATTGAAAATTATAGAATTGAGGAGAGAAGTATTGTCAAGCTGTTCCAGTGGTTATGCTTGAATACTCAATTTAGACATGGGTAACACTGCGCTACGCCACGCAATTGCACCAACTTCGTTCACTGTGCCGGATGTGTCAACTCACTTATTTCAAATGTATTGGCGCATAACACGCTTCAGTATGTAATACGCTGCCTGTGCTAAAAACCAGTGGCGGGCGCAGGATGCGGGTGGCGCGCGCTTTCTGCGACTAGCATTTTTTGCTGCGCCATGGCGCGATTTTTAAAAATCCCAAAGCGTCGGCGCAGTGAAGTGGCTTGAAGTACTGACGCAAGGAATTTGGCTAAATTACTCATGCCTAGCTTAATTTTCTCCTTCTTTTTTTTCTTATGAATTTTTAAATGATAACTATTGTAAAATATGCTGGTTATTAACAATATTATTGTCACATTCCAAATTTCATTTTATCACATCTCATATTTACTGCGAAATTAGACTATGACAGAGAGAAGGACACTGATCTAATAAGGGTTCCGTTTTTTCTTTCAAAGCAAGGAACTCTATTTTATTCTACTAAAGTTGAAACCCTGTGTTCGACATGTATTTTAGTTCTCAACGATCCATCATCAGCAAAGCTTACAGTTTAAATTCGATCAGCCAACCCACACTGAGTGATATCTCAACAATAATACATGTAAAAATGTATACGTATGTACTATCTGTACTATTATTAAAAACGTGAGTGTTTCTGTCTACTACGTTTTCACGACTAAATCGCTGGACTGATTTCGATGACATTTGTTATGGAGTTTACTTGAATTCTGGCAAAGAAAGGCTATTTTTAAAATCCACGCGGAGGACATAAGTTTACCTGTGGCATATACCCTACTCTTGGGCCAGGTACGCCGCTACCCTTTTCTCCCGGTCGTCCCCCAAGCACCCATATGTCCCCACTGTGAAGTCGCCGCCTGCCAACTATGCATGAAAGTAGCGTGGTTTTACCGCATCCTGATGGACCAAGCAGACCATATCTGGAAACAAAGAGTTTATTACAATGATTTAGCGACAAATTTGACCCGTAGTATAAATTATTATTATAATTTACACTACGGGTCATTTTGACCCGTAGTGTAAATTATAATATGCGACCACGATTTTGTCCAAACGTAAACAATTACAAACTATTTGAATTTGAAAAAAAAACTAAAAAAAATAACGACTTGTGAATATAATTCATGAAGTTTCAAAACTGCAGTGACGATTACTACGGTTTTCCTAGGAAGGACGGTTAGGTACTTACATAGTCCCCTTTTCAACGGTCATGCTCAGATGTTCGAGCACGGGTTTGTAGTCTGACTTGTTAAGACGTCCATAGTATTTGTAGGCATGATCGACGACCACCGCGGCTGGACGCGCCGCCATGGTTTATTCGTGGTGCGTATGCGCAGGTCGTTTGACTACTGTGAGCACATGTTTGGGTACCTGTGAAAAACATTATGAATATAAATGTTTGTAATTTTTCAATCACAAGCTGTGCTTAACGTATATGTACCATATTTAGCAGTCATCACGTATTTTGTAGATAGTCGTGTCACAGTCGTGCGACGCGTATATAAAATTGATGTTACGTAAGGCGATTGACAATTGTTTTGCGATTGAAGACGATAAAATGCTTTTTTATTGCAGAAGTAGCATAACTAGCTGTACTAGCGATTTGTGATACCACGTGATATCTTTAGAGTGTTTAATTGTGCGGTAAGTAGCGCCAATAATGCTGTATTCATTACAATTACTCCAGTTATTACAAAAATAACGTTATTATTGATACTATTTCTACCGGTAACGTTATTTTATTATTAACGTATTTTTACAATACGAAGTTGCGTATTGTAGATTGTACAGATACGTCCCCGTACAGTTTTATAAACGTATTAGAATTAGCCCGCAACTTACATAGTTGCTCGTTAGAACAATTCGCCCAATAAACAACAACAAACAAGTAATATTACCTCGATTTAACCTTACTTAGCCAATAATCGGAATGATTTTATACATGTCTCTTGGAATCATTTTATAACACCCACTAATGACAACGCTTGGTGGTAAGGTTTTATGTTCTAAGTAGTTGTTACTTTGATTTATTGAAAATATGTGTTTCTAGCGCTTATTATATCTATGAAATATGAATCTATCATGCTTTTTATTTTAACTTTAATCCCACAATTCGCTATTTTCGTGGTAAAATAATGTAATTTGTAATTCCGTCATGTTCCTTTAATAGACTAGAGCACGAGAGGGATCTAATAATGCGAGGCGTAGTTTAGTTGTACGCATTTGCGTGTTACTTTGTATGTATGCTACCGGTAAGGCGTACGCTTACCGGCCTCACTGTGTTCTCCGTGGCGGCGCTGTCTTTTTTTTATTTGTCTGAGTTACAAGTTTATTTCCATATTCTATTTTATTTTTATCTTATTCTAATATCTGCACTTGTGTTAGCAAGATACAGAAGATTTCTTTCAAATAGCGTGACGGTGACCCAACTATTTGTTGGAAAAAATCTGCTCTGAAAAGTAATTAACTTGGACAATTTCCTGTTGTAAAAGGAGTCACGGATATAAATATTTTTTTACAGTCGCTATCGAGATATTTCTCCACGCTTAGAATTATTCGCTTGCGATTGCAAAAAAATCCTTTTAACTATTACATTACTGCACACGTCTTATTAAAAGTTAAAATCGAATCAATTTATTCAAGTAAACCAATTGCAAGGTGTTTTTGAACATTAAATTTATACTTTCGGTCGGTTCAAATATAGAAGCATACTGAGAAGAACCGACAAGAAACTCGGGTAACATTTTTTCAATGTCGTTTTACAATAGGTTTAGTAAAATACGATATTCAGAAAGCCAGTAAGTGCTTGTGCAGAGAAGATTAGTTCCAGATTATTGTTTTGTCTTCAGTGAAATCGTTTATTTCATAGTACGATTGTCCAATCAATGTATGTTTTATAACAAATCTAAATCTATTTTACTTTAATTGAGTAACTTTCTAAGAAACGTTATTATAAAACGAATGCAGTTAACCAAAAATGTAACATTTGACAATTGACAATGTAACATTCATTTGTAGATGGCAAGAGTATCGCTCTTTTCTGTGCTATAACATGTAGTTCATATGTGCCGCTGATACCCACAGCAGAAGGCCCTAAGATGTTAAGCTATAGAACTATCCGAAGTACACCAGCCTAGCCGTATCTACATCCGTCAATTGCTTAATGCGTCTAATGACATATAATATATCGCGGAACTGAGATTGAGCCAAAAATCCCGATATGGTCCGAATGCTGTAACTTATTATCTATAATACTGCTGAATAAAAAACTGGCTGACTTCACTAATTCTAATTGTTTCCCACATAGTTCTATTTATTGCTGGGTATTATGATAATTTGTGCACTAGACGACCATGCTTACGAGTCTCCTCTTGGTCAACCACACTATAAAAAACAAAAATTAATCGCGCCTTCAATCGTACCGCAACAAATAGTCGCAAGAATATCTCCATAAGCAGCCCTTGTGGCCAAACATACTAGTTTAATAGAAAAGAAATGTAACTCGCAATATTTACACTGTATAAAATAAATGGTGATGAGAACGAGAAATGGATAGGGTAACTATAAGTCAACAGCATTCTGTGTCGTTATTAAAAAATTACGAATGGGAAATAAAATGGGATGAATGGGAAAGAAAAGTAAATGTTGCCTTTCTGGACGTATTTAATTTTAATTAAAGGAAGATATTTTTTAACATAACCCAGCATAGAAGCAGCATAACTGTATGTAACATATAGACATAAAAATATGGTTGTCGAAAAGTGATTTTACGCATTCCAAAAATAGTTGATCCCTGAAAAGGCCATGACATTTTTATAATATGTAATTTTAAGGAAATAAATACGAAATAAACTACATATTAACATATCCACGATTTATTTTGGAAACATGTATTCGCTAAGGTCGAGTAAAGGTCAGAAATAATCGATGCAAAATCAACACGACGCTATTATAATTAAGAAACGATGTCTAATATATTCAAAAGATTTGAGCGGTTGCTGTATGTATTGTATATGTATAAATATAATAATATACATAGCTATGTGACCGTGGGATATATCATAACAGGCAGTTCATAGTCCAGCCCTGCAGTGAAATTCTCTAATGCAAATTAGTCGAATTCACTTCTTAAGGCGATGCATTGGAAATTTTGACGCCAGGGATCTCAATTTTTCTAAAAGACTACAAAACGTATGACAGTGATACGAGTATTTGGTATCCTGGTTTTTCATTTCATTAACTTCATTTTGACAGTTGCGATACACGGTCAGTTAACTTTTGTAACACAAAAAAAATATCAAAGAAACCTTTTTTAAAACAGAGATTTACATTTTTCGGAGCAACGGGACCGATTTATATTTCTGATATATTTTCTATATAGTTTACTATAAATATATTCCTCAAAATGAAAGTTGAATTTTTTAAAACTAATTATAGTGTTTAAAATCAACTAAAATAACTGTTTTGTCGTATTTTTCGTAAACAAGCGCGCGCACGCATTTTTGATTTTCGCTAAATATGAAACAATCTAATCTAAATAAAACAAGTTTTATTTAACATAATTACCTCAGAAGAAGTTAAAATACACTAAAACGAAATATCGACTGAGATGTTAACTCTGAAAGCAATCTCCGACTAACTCGCATTCAAGATCACATCACTTCACTCCTGGTATGTTTGGTTTACAGAATTCTATTTGAAGGCCAAGTGAGCTCGAATGTAAAGTGGGGTGAAATGCCGAGCGAGTCTCGCTTGGGCGATGGGAGTTTTTACAGAATTGCATGCCTGTAGTCGGGAAAATAAAGCTACCCGCAAGTCTTATGAGGCGCGACTATACGGTAGACCTTCGGTGTCACGGCCGGAGTGGGATTGAGGTCGTCCATCCATGCGACCGCGTAGAACTGTGGGGGGCCTCCGTAACCGCCACCGAAAAGTGGTTCCGCACAATGCGAGAGGGGCTCTGGTGCGTTTTGTAGGAGAACCCAGAGCTCGTCGACAACGAGCTTAGGACGATCATCGCAGCAGAAGTCGTGGGTTATAGCATATAATCCAGTCTCTACCCCGAGGGCTGGTTATCTGCATGCAGGTTTCACCTGCGTAACCGAATAAAGGATCTGTAGCCGTAACACACGTAAAGCATATTTCTTTTACTTCTACCTTTTGTTCGATTATTATTTCCTGTACCGTGTGCTGTTTTAAAATACATTATTTATTTATATATTGATGACTTATCGTGCCTTCCACAGTTACATCAAAGTAATTTGTTTAAGTTTATTTCTTGTGTGCTGTAATTCGTGGCAACTTGACTGGTTTGCTTGTATTTTTATTGTATGTTAATTGATTCGTGTGTGTAATTACCAATCATGACAATATTCAAGACAATCATAGTAATTGTGTGACTCTAAATTGAGCACTAGGCTTTGGATACTAGACAACGAAGTACGGCAGTATCCATTAGCACCCAGACTATAAAAAGGTAATTGGGTATTTAATAGCATCAAAAATACAAGTAAATCATAAAATACTTATCACGAAATAAACAGATATGTAAACTGATATCGTGTAAAGGAAAAGAGGAATAAAAAAGAAACTGTCTCTTAATTGAATAGAACATTCATTTTAAATTGTCTTAAAAAAATTTGGCGATGACTGAGAAAAATTATGATGTTATGGTATTGATAATAATAAAAGTAATAATATATCCGCAGGTAGGTAACCATTTTAAACGATTTCATTTTCCATTTACAAATGTGGCGGTTGTAGTGTAAGATCTGTGGGTAGGTAGAAATTAAAATACGTAATATAAAATGTTTGTACATACATTATTTAATTACCTTTATGTGTACATTTTAATATATGGAACAGAAATATCATATAAATATTATGTATATCTGTGTATATGTACTAAGGGTAAGTCCTCCAAAGTCACCGTTAATAACTTAATAACTTTCGCTAATAACGAATATTATTCATACAAAATTACGTTTTTGAGCCATGATAAAAAGTAACCGACTTGATTAGTTATCACTTATCAGCCATTTAATTTAGAAAAGTTTGTTTTTTTAATTGACCTGATCGGGAATTGACTTTGCGACTCTCGACTAGGAATTTAAATGCACTTACCACCTCCTCACCAATAAGTCAATCATTAACTGGTATTATTTGCAACTAAACAAAAAAGTAGGACAAAAGCGTGTCTCATAGGTGCTTTGTAACTTAGCAATTTTTTAGCAATAACGGGCAAATTAGAAGATTAAATTCGTACATTAATTTTGATATAAAAGAAGGGTCTGAAATCTGACTTTCTTTTTGTCATTTGTTGTTTTGGGTAGTTTACGTCTCTATGTCTAATTCCAGATTAATGGATGTAAAAATAAAAGTCGGCTGATAATCACTTTTGTTAATGGAAGTGAGGCAATTGGGCCCTCATGTATTAAATACTGCTGATTTATAGGTGTAAAAATCACGCGCTAAATCTGCAGAGACATACGTTCAGGCAGACATATATGTCAAAAGTAGGTTCTATTTTTGAGATTTTGGCCGCGAAATACTGAAAAATAGTACAGATAAATACATAAATATGTACATTTGTACATAGGTACATATTTAATTAGACTATGAGCGCGTTATATTTAATTAACGCATCTATGAAATAGAAATGAATCATCATCATCATATCATCATCGAATTTTATGTTAGTAGAGCTTATGTGCAAAATATTTAGGAAACGAGGTCGCATCCATCCGCATGCTTGAAACCTGTTTGTCTGTCTGTCCCACAAAACTCTTTCCGACACGCACACCATTAAACGAATCTGTTTATTCTGAGACACGACCGTCAGTTAATGAGTGCGCATGTGTGGGTCAGATTAAGGAGGCTTTCCAATTATGTCGACACAGGAGAGAAATTCAAAAGTGGTTTAAGTACATTAGAGTTATTTGGAAATAATAATGAATATAATGCAGCTTTTTCGTTTGCAAAATAGCAATTTCCTATTTATCATATTCATCTTTCTGTGTCTTATTCATGTTATTTGACAGTTTCTTATAGTTCTAAATAACTAGATCTATGTTTTGTGTTGTTCACTTTCTAAAGATTGGTGCAATCCGATCGAAATGTTTCAGGATAAGAAAGCTATTAATTATAAAGTTTAAAAATACTTTCAGCAAACTCTTGGCAGCACTATTGTGTTACCCAGTAGCATACATCACGAATCACAATAGTATCGTTACCCTTGGAAATAGATAAGTCACTAATAATGAGTACGACCCTATCATACGACTATATATATGACTTTATTACATTTTATGGTCTGAAATTGATTAAATTGCAAACGCTAATATATCTATCTATATTCTAGGTAGAGGCTTCCGAGTTCGATTTGCGATTAGTGACCTTGTTGTAAGGCCGTATTGAAATGACCACAAATGTATTTTCTAATGGCATTTGGCGTGGTTGTAGGGCATCTACCTTGATCAAATCGATACAGGAAACAAGTTCTTACGAATTGTCTAGACTAGAGGGCGTCAACGAATACTCGTCAGGTTTGTTATGTGGCAGCGACGCCTGTAGTATAATATAAGCTTAAGTGTTTAGTTTGTAGTTACACAATTGATGTGATTTATTTATGCTCGAAATCAAGCATTCCAAGTTTAATTTTCCATTGGGAACCTAATTAAGCAACTTAAATGGGAATAGCTATAGTCGTTCATTCATTCATGTTTTTGTATGAAAACATCGACGTTCTTCGCTTGCTCTAAAATATTATTAGGGCAAACAATAAAATTTGTTATCGTTCCTAACAGTTTAATGTCCTTTTGAATTGACTTTGTACAAAAAATTTACAAAGTAAAAAAGAGGTTAAAAGTGTCGTGCGCAATGCCGGCGACATAGAAAAAATCTAGAGGGGCGAGCGGCAGAGCTATGACATGAGCTTGATGTGTAACTTCTCGCTTTCTATCCTCTCATTTATTCGTAGGGGTCATAGCTTGCAATAGATATTAAACTGATAATCACTGCCATTTACTTTCTTTAATGGAAGCGATTATCAGTTTACGATTTTAGAGCAATTGAAGAATTGAATTAAATGCCATGTTATAGAAAAAATCTTCGATAAACATGTCGACGCTTATGGAAAGCGCAGCCTCTCGATATTTGACGCAACGTACGTTACGTACTCTCTCGGATGACCGGAACACGCCCGCGCCGCCGGTGAGCCAACCTTATACTGTTATGTCATCGACCGACCTCGTATCGGGCCGCTGTTGACGGTGCAAGTGGAAAACGACCTTTTTTATAATTTCGTACGTTTATTTGTTTAGGTTATTAAATATATTTAATAAAATCCATGTTTGATCTTCTATTCATTTTAACAGGTTAAATCAGCGTCGAGACAATCAAAATAATTCATTTATTGATTGCTATTACTAAAAAGTGGACATCTCATTGCATATCTTGATTTTATAAACATTGCATTGTTTTTTTAATATTTAAAGTGCTATTTGGCGCGTTAAAGTCTTTTACATGGACGTTATCTGTTCGGACGTAATTTTTCTGTACTACATATTTAAATGTAAAACCTAAATTGTATTTTGTGTTGTACTTATTAAATTTAAATTAATTTATTCATTTATATCTATATACATTATGATTTGTGGCATCACACTAGGCAAAGCCTGTCCTGTAGAAATCAAACGTATGTTCGACTAGCCGTGCCTCGCGGTATCACTCGCGTTAGATTTGATATTTTTTAGGTAAAAAAAGTAGTCTTGATTACTCTCTAAAAAGTTTTCTGCCGGCCTATGAAAGTCCCGTCAAAATCGGTTTAGTCGTTTTGGGGATTAGCCCGGACAAACAGACAGACATTTATAAAAAGCGTGTTTGGATATTGGTTACGTGCAAATAAATTCACTTTTACTTAAACTTTGTTACGAAATTTGCAATCACATTTCGCGGGCAAGTTTTGAGTAATTTTCTTAGAATTGAGATCTAGATAGATAATAGACAAAATAAATAAACGCGCCAGACAATACACAGAGAATCAGATCTCAAACTAGGGTATTCCCTGTGCTATAAGAACCAGACGACTACTAGAGGCGTTTCCCAGTACACGCAGACCTGAGATGACCTCCGTGGCGCAACGGCTAAGCGCGTCGGAAAGTAAACGGGGGTTGCGGGTTCGATTCACGCCTCGAGTCTGGGTGTTTATGTATAATATGTATTTATTTAGAAAAGAAAAGTATATAAGTAGTATATCAGCTGTCTAGTACCCATAACACAAGCACTGTGCTGCTTACTTTGGGACTAGATGGCGCTGTGTGAAATGTCTGAGTATGTTATAAAAAAATGTAGAAAAATTCGTTTCCTAAATTGACCTGACTGAGAATAGAACTTAGAATTCTGCGCTTAGACACAACGTCCAAACTGCACCATCGATGTCGTCAAAATCAGTCTCGATCGATTTTTTTATTTTTTTTATTTTCTGTATACTACTACTACATTAAGATATTTAGCGTTATGTGCTGATTTTTATGGCCAGTGCGGATAAATACCTCAGGATGAATACGCAACAAATAACATCGAGTGATAGATACTGTTGTGAGGAAAATCATCTCATTTACAACTGTCTATTTGAGGCAATAACTAACAAACGAGCTTTTGTTACATATAATAAATTTCGTATTAAGTTTTCGTGTCCAAATATGGGAATGGGAACGGGAACGCTCAGTGAGAGAGTAAATTCACAATTGACCGATTTTGAACATATGATATTCGGATTACTGTAAGGTAGAGTAGGTTTTTTTTTCTTTCGTTCATTTGAAATTATAATACTAATACTCCAGACAATTAAACAGATTGTGTGACCCAAACTAAGCAGTAAGCTTGTACTATGGGTACTACACAATGAACTCTGGGGGAGTTCCCAGTAACACCCAGACTCCAAGCCAATTTAGAAAAGTTCGTTTCCTAAATACATACCTAGTTTCGCATACCTAGGCGAAAATGTGTGAAGAGAATGATGAGGTGTGTAAAGACCGCGACTCCTGGCGCTCCGTCCTCTCTGACTACTCCGTTGGGGATACAGCGTGAAGATATGTTATGTTATGTTTATGTTTCCTAAATTGGCCTGACTGGGGATTGAACCCGCGACCCTAGCTTGGAAAGCAGATGCTATGCCACTGCGCCAACGGGCCAGTCAAAGTCAAAGGTGGTTATACAATATTTACTAAATGTTATCTGTGTTCTTTTTATATATTGTATAAGTACGTATCAATGTAGGTGACATTAATATATACAATAGATTAAGGTAAGAGAAAGTTGACCCTTAGCGTTCATCTGACTCTAATGAAACGAAACTCGATACCTATTGATTGCGTTTATTGGTACAGACAGGTGAAAAAGTGTTTCGCAAAAGAACTTCGTTTAAAAATCGTGACAATGTAGAAAGAGAGCGATTTCTTAGAAAATATTTTGAAGGCTTTAAATAATACTCATGAATAACACAAATTACTTCAATTTTTTTTTTGTGTTTCATGTTTATAATTAAATCCGCTAGTCGGAGTTCTGAAAGTAGTAATTAAACTTCTTGAGAGCGAAATATTGTTTTAAATTTGTCAAATAGGTCAAATAGTTCCAATAGGTTAGATAACCTACATCGCATAAATAGTGAAGTCTATATTGTGTTGAATTACTGAAATCTTTAGCATTTTCCGCTCAAACTCCAAAAACCACCAATCGACACGTGTTTCGCCTCTCAACGAAGCATCTTCAGGATATACCAGAGATCGGACTCGGTCAGCTTATCAGCACGGAATCCTAAACCCGAATACCGAATCCTGGATTCGGTGCTGGTAAGCTGACCGAGTCCCATCTCTGGTATATCCTGAGGATGCTTCGCTGAGAGGCTGAACACGTGTCGATTGGTGGTTTTTATTTGATTTGGTCAATTGGTGGTGGTGAGTCTATACAAGTCTATATTGTGTTAGATGTTAATAAATGCTTAACGACTAGCTGCTCCCTGTAACTTTAACCGCATGAAATTAGAAAAAATAGTCGAAAATAAAATGAAAATTATGTCGCAAAAATTTAAAAAAATCTGGATCTCGACAACAGCGCCACCTATCGGGTCCAATTATAGCTAAGAATCATCCAGGTAACCTTATAACTACAAAAAATGTCATCAAAATCATAGAAGATACCACAGGTCGCCAAAGTGTAATGTCGTTAGTCTTGTGCGTCGAAGTACCAAAAGTAACAAAAATAAATGCCAAACTAATTGTAAGAGTATTTGCCGGGAACTGCACACTACAGGCCACTAAACATGATATTTTACAAGTGACCGGTATAAGCGATAGGTGTTAGTAATCTTTGTCTTTGGTGACTAGAGAATCAAAGTACGGAGGGCACTCAGATCCTCTATCCATCCCGAATGGGGAAAATCGTGAATTAATGCATGAGAAAAAAGAGCCTTTTTCTATGAGGCATTATATGCATGATTGTACTTTTTTAGCAGTGATTAACGTTACGACACTATAGACAGACAAACTGTCTTTGTCAATGATTACTACGATTGGACACGATTACTAAATATAGGACAATTGTTTAGGTGAATGACCAACGAAATTGGTTTATTTCGAGCTATGTATAGCAGCAGCAGTAAATATTATCTCCCGCTCTCGATGTCCGTCCTACCGACCGGCTAATA
This sequence comes from Zeuzera pyrina, assembly GCA_907165235.1. NCBI lineage: Eukaryota > Metazoa > Arthropoda > Insecta > Lepidoptera > Cossidae > Zeuzera > Zeuzera pyrina. Next base: position 4,457,598 of record OU015639.1, read on the forward strand.
CATAATAATATTATAAATGCGAAAGTCTGTCTGTCTGTCTGTTACATTTCATGGCTAAATCACCAGACCGATTTTAATGAAATTTGGCATAGAAATAGTTTGACACTAGGGGACGAACATAGGAACGTTATTTTAACAAAAATCTACCCATAAGCGGGCGAAAAGGGTTGTGAAACTTTGTATGGGAAAGGTTAAATCACTGAACCGATTAGGATGAAATTTGGTACAGAGACAGACTTCTTTTATCAAAAAGACATAGGCTACAAAAATCTGGAATTGGATTATTACATTAAAGACATTAAGGAAGTGAAAATGGGAATGAAATTTTATATGGGAAATGCTAAACCATTGAGCCGATTATAATGAATTTTGTTAGGTACAGAATTAGTATGTGCCTAGATATAAACGTCTTGTAGGCTACTTTGTTTTTAAAAAAATGCGAAAGAATGTCTGTCTGTTTGTTTATGGATGAATGTTTATTCGTATGTTTCTGTTTCTTCTTCTTTATGCGTTCCAATAAAATTTTTCCGATTGCGATGAAGCTCTGGTGAGTCGTTGCGCGTACGCCAGGGAGGGATCTATATATGTGACGTCAAATTTAACGTTCCGTTATAGGAAGTAACTTTTTTGTTCATAACCTCCAACAATATGGGTATCAAATGAAACGGAATGCGCAGGGAAAGGTTTTTATATGTGTGACGGCGTCATAAATCCAATATGCGGGATGCTTCGCGATATGAAGTCATTTTTTTGATCAAGACTTAGAACAAAATGGGTATTAAATGAAATACAGTAGATGATTTGGGTATATTGTCTACGTATCAGAAAAGTATAATAGTTACAGTATAAAACTCAACCAAAATTAAAATTGTACTCGTGGCTAGAAATTATACAGAGAACGAAGATCGATTTATATCGGCAGACTGATCCACACTAAAACTTTTTTTTTCGATATTTTACCCTACTTTATTGGTTGTAGGAGACGAAGCACTTTCAGATGTCCTAGAGACATTCTAGGTTTTTTTTGATTTCATAAAAATTATTGTTCGTATAAATTTGTTGTTCAGTACGAATTTACAAACACGTAAATTATTATTTATCTTTTACAGTTATTAAGAAAATAAATAAATAAAATCATATTTCATCGAAATAACCTATCTGTACCAAAAATAGTTGAACAACCCAATTAAATTACATTTATGGATGTTGTTTATTACATATGTAACTCATACATCCAAGCATACATCGTCTACCGTTAAAATAAAACAAAATTAAATGAAACCTAGTTACGAGATAATTCTGAGCATAAAATCAACCATCGGTCCGGAAATAACCTGCACTGAGAAGAATCACAAGTGTTTTGTACAAAGCAACAAGTCAACATCCTTTACACTAATAATTCACAACCATACATTTGTATTTCATACAAACGCCTGTAAATACAGTTAGCTACTTAGGACTTATTGGGGTCATTGTGCCGAGTATTTGAACGTACAAATGTTACAAAGCATTATATAGATATCTAAACAAGATAATACATCTTAGGAGTGGGACCATTATTTTTAATTTGATAGCTTGTAAAGAGAGTAATCTACCTACATAATTGTTACACGTAATTTCTTGTTGTAAGTACGTAATATATTGTATGTGAGTATAAATTTACAATCGTGATAACTTTAATATGTACTTACATACTTATATCTATAACTGTATACTATGCAGAATAAATAAAAGTTACGCTAAGCTCAACTTATGACAGCAAATTATGATAAAATATATTCTATTTAAGTTGGACTCCATAAGCAATGCAACTGCTAAAACCATTCAATTGCTGGCAATAATATTCGTGTGACCGTGGGCAATAAAACTTAATAAATAAAAAAAATAAAAAAATGGACGTGCACATAAAACTAGGACGGGACTTTTTGGCGGGAACGGGAGAAGTAAGGTTGTCATTTTATTTAGATTTTCTATTTTTTACATTTTTGGGAGTTTTAAAGTACAACAGTGAAAGTATATTGTGTTTAAAAGTTCTGTGCAAGTGAAAAGAATGTAGGTCTAAATAAACATGTGTAGCTGAAGTTTTCGCGCTCTTTCAAGAAGTCCTGTAAAACTTCAGTAAAGTCTACTACTACTTTACTGGAGAAGTTTTAACGTTTTATGTAACGATTCTAATTATACTATTACAATACGTGACATTGGCAAATGCGCTAATCGCCATGCCAGGAAGAAAGGAAAAAAAAACTCGGACCATGAAAAGTAATGGACGGAGCCATAATAACTTCTCGCTCTTACCACCGTGTGTCAAACAAATTTTGGTTTCCCTTTCTAACTCATTGAGCGTAGCCATGAGTAAAATAGTTAGCTATAGTAAGTACAGCAACCTCGCACTGTCAGTGTAATTTGTGTCAGCTTAGTCGCAGAGTCGGTCATGAAATAGTTATTTACGCAATACTCGTAAATCTGTGTTTTGGCTACTACGAGTAGTATTCACAAAAAATTTTTATTAAAAAAAATTAAACCGCCTTAAAAAAAAACACTGAAAAGTATGAAATAAATATCCTTTACTAATCAAAACTCAAGTACAATTAAAATAACTTTATAAATATTAATTAAATTAATATAATTAAATTTGACAGTTACTGAAGTCGGTGCCTAGCCCACCAAACTAATAGAATTTTGTTGTTGCACATTGATTTGGCTTTTTAAATTCTTTTATATTTCTATTATCAATTAAAACTAGCATCTATTTATGCTGCAAAGTTGTTGTTAATAAACTACCGTTGCGAGTTTTTTTTTTGATAATTATGATCCTATGATTAATGAAACGTATACGTTTAATTATTTATTGCTCCTGTTGCTCTGAGGTGTAAACCAATATTATATTCTACTTTAGTTATTATAGAAACATGAGGACGAGTGAGAAAGACTGACAACGAAAATCTATATAACGAATTAAAGTGAGTGGTAGCAGAAGCCCAGAAAGACCAAAGGACGACTTACGAAGATAAAATAGCCAGAGTTATTTGCTAGCTCACAGAATAGTCAAAAGCAATCGCATACCTAGGCGAGAATGTGTGAAAAGAATGATGAAATCGGAGGAGGTAAAAAGAAGTAACTATGCAAGGACTGCGAAGCTTGGCGCTCCGTCCTCTCTGACTACCCCGTTAAGAATACAGTCTGAAGATATATTACATATATGTAAAAAAGCACTTGCATACCTAGGCGAAAATGTGTGAGGAGAATGATGAGATTTGAGGAAGCGAAAGAGGTATGTAAGGACCGCGACGCTTGGCGCTCCGTCCTTTCTGACTACCCCGTTAGGGATACAGCATGAAGCCATGTTTGTATGTTTGTATTTTTTCGAAATGAAAAGACGCGTCACCTCCAGCGTGACCTCTATTTCTCATTTATCTACGTTACACAGCTTTTGAACGACCTCTCCGAGGCTGCGAGATGATATTACGTGTGCCTTTTGCAGTTCGCAATAAATTATCGGAATTTTTGTAGGAAGGTCGAGGCTTTGGGAGGCCATTCAAAGAGGTAATGCTGCCGGTCTGCTGGACATAAGTAATGACGGCTTTCTAAGCGACAATTTGGAGGAAGTAATTAAGAATATACCTACTTAGTTTCAAGTTTGTAAATATTGAAATAACTGAAGGTGCGTATGTACTATGGTTTATTTTAATCGACCATTCTAAAACCAATCAAAACCTGCAATGCTTTTATATATTTCTTTGAATAGACTGAATTATAATGTTAAACGTAGGAAGCAATTTTTAAATTTCGAAAACATGGGTCAATTTTCAATCTGTTATTTAACGTTTTGTTCAATATGAGTATTGTTATCCTGTCCATAGGTCGAAGCTGATATATTTCGTCATCTATACACCTACTGAGTTAACATTTGGCATAGAGATGTAAATTGGTAATCGGGAACTAGAAACGAAAAACAAAAAATTAAATAATGGGTGTTTTGAATTCACGTTTTGATTTCTCATATACTTAGCATACTCGTACTCAGATTTATTTGTTGAATTAGCCATCAACTTTATTTATACGAAATAGTTAAGGAACTCCAGCTCGCAATCGCCTAACCTGTCACGAACTGAACCATGCTCGGACGGAATTGGCCGATCGAATCAAACTTGTTAGTCTATTGCTTATATTATACCTTGGACCGATGAGCTCCTAGCCGCAGTATACACATAACAGTAAGATGTCTTCATAGAAAGCTAGCAGTACGCAGTTTATATGTGTGCGCACTAATATGCACGCGTCGTGGCATGCAAACAACGGTAATATTTTGGGCAAATATGGGCAATTATTGTAAAGCCAGTCGCGATGCAAACACACAACAACTTCTCTTTGTCTTTAATTCGTTCGTCATATCGTTACAAATACAAAAATGTATAAATCACATACAAAAGTGTATTATAATGACCTCGTATACCTAAATAACTATGTAATAGTTATTCGAATCTTGAGTTATTGATCTTCAATATAACTACAAGAAATTAAATTTAACAAACATTAAACACGTAAAAGGAAGACCAAGGCTAACATGAAGATCAAATAGCCAGTGTTAGCTAATGGAAATGTCAAAAGCTCTTGCATACCTAGGCGAAAATGTGTGAGGAGAATGATGAGATTTGAGGAAGCGACAGATGTAACAATCGCGACGCTTGGCACTCCGTCCTCTCTGACTACCCCGTTAGGGATACAGCGTGAGGATATGTATGTATGTATGTGAGTATGTATGTATGTATGTATTTATTAAACACGTATCCGTGTGCATTGTTTCTTATTACTATATACTATACGTGTAACTATACGACCTGCTCTCCTCATCTCGCACTCAACGCCTAACAACCAACGCTTGTCAAACCTACATATCCGGCCGAGAGCAGGCAATTCAGTTACGCACGAGGCGGGGAGTCTGCCTTCTTTTGTACATATTCTCTGTTCTAAAGAGTTAACCAGAATAGAGTACCAAAGCATTGTGATCCGTACATATTTCTATGGTCTCCTCAAATCTCATCATTGACCATTCCACATACTTTCGGCGAAATATACCGGTGTTTTGGCTATTTCCGTTAGTTAACACTTCTACTCTATTGGTTTTTTTCAATCGTTCATCACTCATTCTTTCTATATGTCAGAATCATCTAAGCCAGCCATTCCTAAAGTGGGCGATAACGCCCCCTTGTGGGCGCTGCAGGCCTAAAGGGGGGCGGTAAGAGACCCAGAAAAAAAAATGGGGCGTTGTGTAGAGGCCTGGGGGGTGATTTGTAATTTCATTTAGCTAGGAGGCATCTTAGACAACGACTGCATGAGCTCTCGACTCAGTAGACAAAATAAGTTTGGGAACCAGTGATCTAAGCATTCCTTTTTATTTTTATAATAACGCTAGCATCCAATCTTGTTTTACTACCTATCTTTTCATTACTTACTTTGCCCTGCTTATATTAGTTCCATAATTACCACTATCCCTTTTTATTTGTAAAATATATATTGATACAAATTTGAAATTAAAAATATCACGTATGCAAGTGTGAGTCACTGTCGCTCTGTCTCGGACTTTCACCTAACAGGATTTCGGTAAAAACTTTAAGAAAAAAATTAAGCCGCCTTCAAAAAAAGCACTGAAAAGTATAAAATAACTATCCTTTACTAATCGAAAATCAAGTACAATAAAAATAACTTCTTAAGTAGGATACACATACCTATATAATTAAATTACAGTTATTGAAGTCTTCAATGAAGTCAATCAATTGGCGGAGTAATCACGTAACAAACATACAAAAAAAAAATACACTCGAATTGAAAACCTCCTCTTTTTTCAGTTAAAAAGACGAATCGTTAATCAGTGTTTATAATTTAGTGGCTTGAGGAATGAAAGTGGACACGGGAGACACATGTGCTCTAGAATATTGTTGTAGATTACTAATACAAGCGTATGATTGGTTGAAGATATTGATATTAATCAGTACGGAAGACATTATATTTTATGACACGGTGGAAACGACTGATGGATCAAATACAAGGACGATGCAGATATTACTACTCGCGCTACTATATTTTTTGCATATTTTAATTGCTTTTCATATAAATAAAACGAATGACAGCTAATGAGTAAAAAAAAGAGAAAGTAAAATATTTATATCGTGAGAGCAATAAGGACACATGCATTCGATTTTAGTGCAGACGCATAGATTATTTATAAGTGCAGATGCAAACATTAGGCAGTAAAGTCATCAAGTACCTTACGGATCTAAGATATCCTCATTAAACTATTTAAAGTTACCTACAAAGAATTCATAATAACTAATTTTATGAATTTGTAATGTTTTAGTTAAACTTTTTATTCATTTATTTGAACGGTGTTTACTTGTTATCGATAAGTAAGCGTAGGATTAAAAATTATATTGTTGATTTTATCGTAAACATAATAGATGCCCAGGAAATATTCTTTATTCGTTTATTTATATTTCGCAATCGAATAAAAAAAATTCACAGCGTGAAGACATGTGTGTGTGTTAAATAATGTGTTAAACGAAACTAATAAAGTGTATAGTGTCGCGTCGTAATTTTATTATGCATGTTTATTGTTTACTGTAAATTAATGTGTGAGGAAAATGATGAGATTTGAAAAAGTGGAAGTATTACCTAAGGATCGCGAGACGCTTTGTGCTCCATCATCTCTGACTACCCCGTTAGGGACACAATGTGAAAATATAAGCGGTGTGGCTCTGAGGCCCGGTGCGCTTGCGCTGTACCATTGGAATACGTACATAGAGTAATTATGTTTCAGACAATACAACAAAATCTAACAGATATTTTTTGAGGAACGTATTAAGTTTTCAGAAAAGTCGTAGAACAAAAGTTATTAGATATGAGTACAGGAACTTTGCACTTAGAGGTTATTAGTATTTTTCAATTAACCCTGTATATGTATAAATCTATACATATAATAAATCAGTAGAAACCGTGTGTCTGTACATTGAATAAATTTATCAAAATTTGAGTGTGGGCGATAAGAAAAGAGTCACATCTCACAAAGCATATTTCTAAATGTACCTGTATAATACGCTACGACGACATGAAGTAGTAGCACTGCCATAGTTGTAATAGGTACCTACAGCAGCTGCGTGCATAAGTTTTAGTCTGTCTCTCTGTATTTACACGCTAATCTCGGAAAATACTGAACGGATTTTCTTGTATTTTTTTTTGCATACACAATGCGGTGTTGGTGCCAACTTCATTGTATGGTAGTGAGTCCTGGATATGCCCGAAATCGAGTGAAAGTAAGATAAATGCAGTAGAAATGCGATCTCTTAGAAATATGTGCGGTGTCACCCTTGCAGACAAAATAAGCAATAAAGAGATACGCAGTATGACAGGCTTGCACGACAGTGTTATTGAAAAAATAAAGAAAGGAATGCTAAGATGGTTCGGGTACATGAAAAGAATGAGTGATGAAAGACTGACGAAGAAAACCTATAGAACGAAAGTGAGTGGTAAAAGACGCCAAGGAAGACCAAGGCTGATTTATGAAAATCAAATAGCTAGAGTGTTAGCCGACTGAAATGTCAAAAGCACACGCATACCTAGGCGAAAATGTGTGAGGAAAATTATGAGATTTGAGGAAGCGAAAGAAGTATGTAAGGATCGCGACGCTTGGCGCTCCATCCTCTCTGACTACCTCGTTGGGGATACGGCGTGAAGATATGTATGTAAGTATGTATGTATTTTCTTGCAGTTTTCAGAGGTAGATTAAGCTCAGTTTGAAGCAACATTTAGGCTTTGTTTCATTGATACCAGATGACAGTAAAAAAAGTTATCGTCCTTTAAACGTAATTTTAAACTCTTCGCTCGCCTGTTACACGTTCAAGGACACAATAGGGGTGCGTAATAAAACCGACTTTCATGGAGACGAAGTTGTGGGTACCAGATAGTTAATAAATGAATATGGTATTTTATTACGTTTCGTTTTACTTCTTATCAGCTTTTCAAAATGTCCATTCTGTTCAATAAATTCGTAATACAACTTATAATCTATGACCGGACGAATTGTAGTATCTATAAACTGGGCGAACATTAAAAACGTCAATTACTATGACAGTTAAATAACTTGTGTATATTATCGTTCGAAACTGTTTTATTTTGGAATTAGTGATATTGTCTGAGGATATAGTATAGGATATAGGATAGGAGGATAGACGAATTTATTGAGATTATACAAAAATGGGTATAATGAGTACAATAAAAATTAATATGTAGCAAATGTACCAGAAAAAATATTTTCGAGACATGAAAAAAACCAATTAATCTCAAATATGGTGATATTTTCACTGAAGTACTTTTGTTAATAGAAATGACGCAGTCATACCTCCTAGCATGATTTACTAATTACGAGACGTCTGTATAGATATATAGATAGATAATAAGTGCGATAGATGTCTACAAAGGTTTATTTATTTTTCCCCAAGATGGTGTAATATTTAAGTCAAACAATGGAGCCAGTTCTCATTATTTACCATAATAATTATGATCCTATGTTACAAGGAAAACGTTAGTATTATTTTGTCAATAATAGACGTAAATGATATAAAATTATTTTTTGCTCTTTGTTGTTTTTCATCGAGTTTGAATTTGCATTACGTCTTTCAAATTTTTTGTTTTCAATTTTATTAGTTTTTAAATATATTTATAATTTACCGACTCTTGGGTCAATAACCTTTACTTAACGAGAAACCTTACAACTTTTTCGGATGGTTCTAATTAGACGTCGTAAACAATTTTTTATACTTCGTTATTTTTTATTGTAAAATGCGTTTTTTCTTGTACATACATACAAATCTTAACGGCGGCGGAGTATCTCTAACAGGGTAGTCCGAGAGAACGGAGCGCCAAGCTTCTCGGTCCTTACATACCTCTTTCGCTTCCTCAAATCTCAGCATTCTCCTCACACATTTCGCCTAGGTATGCGAGTTTTTCTCGTCTTTCAAACTTTTTTTTTATCAGACCGTGGTGAAGTCAGAATGCAATGCATACAAGCTATAACAAAATGAATGGAGTTTATTTTAGATTTATATAATTGGTGTGAATATACCCATTAGTATAGAAGAAAGAAGTTTTATAATTAGTGCCATTCAATCTAATAAAACGAAATAGTAAACCGAGTAAAGACTATCGGGCACGTATTAATCTTAGAGTGTCGCAAAAACGAACAAAAAAGAAATTAAATAAGAAGAAAATTCTGTCCAAAGTACCCATTATATAATATTTTGTTTTTTAGTTTTTCTTGTTTCTTATCAAATTTAGGCTCGTTAAGTGCAAAACGATGGAATAAATCCGCTTTGGCATATGGACAAAGAGGCAGAGAACTCTAACACAGTCACATTAAAATTAACTATTTAGATATTCAATGCAAATGCAATCGACTATAAACCATAGTCTAGTTTAATGAACAGGGCGGCAGCGTCTGTTGTCCGCGCCGTAATAGCGATGAGAAGATGCTGCGGAGTGCCACTACGGCCTTCCTCAAACATGCTTTAGGTCGGTGCATTCCGTAGAAGATTTCCGAGTGCACCAACATGCACTAGCTTCGATCATGAGGTGTTAGTGGTTAAAAGACTTTTCTTACGAAGTTAAAGAAGGTCGCCCTAAATCGGTTGTTGTACCTCAAAATATTGATGCTGTGCGGGAACTAATAATGCAAGATCGTCATGTTACATATCGCGAGATAGAGGCGTCTCTGGGCATAAGTATGACGAGTATATATAAAATATTACACGAACATTTAGCTGTAAAAAAATTTGTTCACGTTGGATTCCGCACAACTTGAGAATTGACCAAAAACGGGCTCGTGTCGATTGGTGTGAAAAAATGTTACAAAAGTACAATCAGGGTGCGTCAAAAGCTGTCCATAATATCTACACAGGTGACTTCTACGCATCTTCGTGAAGCTCCTAGAACACTGGTTCCCAAACTTATTTTGTCTACTGAGTCGAGAGCTCATGCAGTCGTTGTCTAAGATGCCTCCTAGCTAAATGAAATTACAAATCACTCCTCAGGCCTCTACACAACGCCCCCATTTTTTTCTGGGTTTCTTACCGCCCCCCTTTAGGCCTGCAGCGCCCACAAGGGGGCGTTATCGCCCACTTTGGGAATGGCTGTCCTAGAACATTAAAAAAATTTAGCCGTGTCACAAAAATAGCCTGATCGAGTTTCTTGTCGGTTCTTCTCAGTGCATTTTTTTCCGAACCGATGGTAGTTTTTACCTAAACAATACTTTTACCTTAACTTACACCTTAAATACCTTGTAATTGAGTTTAGTTAAATCGATTTATGTAGCTTTAACGGAAAACGTGCTTAAGGACCGCACCGGATTCTTCTGGCTCACCCCAGAAACAGAACTTTAAGTTTCGTTGTATAAATATGATCTGGTTATGGTCGTTACTAATGATGGCTTATAACTCGTCTTATAAGCTCAATATAATTGTCACAGTCTCAAGCGATCAATACACGCTCATGCGAGCGCCATGCAATATGAATAATATTTGTTATCAATTGTATCCATCTACCATGATACAATTGTTTGATGGTTCGCAAATGTTTATCATTCAACCGTCCGTTACTTCGTTATACGTTAGTTCACAGTGTTACACCTACGTTGGAGTGTAGTTTAACTGACAACCAACAAGGCGTGTAACGGCTGCCTTACTGGTTGACCGAGGTTCGCTTGGCGTGGCTTCGGGGAACCGCTATCCGTGCAGGACCTCTCACAAGACCCTAGACTTCTACATTGCATATCTTCTGTATGTCACTAACCCATCTATACAATAAGACCTGGATAACTATTACGATCTACACGGGATGGTAAGAAGCTGATATCTTTTACAATTTTTTTTTTCAAAACCATTGGAAGCTTCGATCTACATTTAAAAACCAGCGAAGAGCATGTTAGACGCGCATTCAATTAGGGTTCTAGAGATTTCAGTCAAAGCAGATGTTAATTTAATAAATAAGATGTAACTGCTAACTGCATTCGTTATTATAATAAATTTCCTTAGGAAGTTACTCAATTAACGGAGAATAAAATTATATTGGTTATAAAACGTATATTGATTAGACAATCATACTATAAAATAAAAGATTTCGTTGAAGATAAAATAAGATTCTGGAAATGATCTTCCCTGCACATGCATTTACTGGCTTTATGAATAATGTATTTTAATAAACCATACTGTAAAACGATGTTGAAATAATTATATCTGAATGAGTTTCTTGTCGGTTCTTCACAGTGTCCAAGTTTTTTATTTGAACCGAACTGAAGTAGATTTGACGTTCAAAAATACCTTTTAATTGGGTTTATTTGAATAAATTGCCTTTGACTCTGACTTTGAAAATGTTAAAAAAAATCTACACGAACTTTGAATATTTACATTTTTTGTAGAATAGATAATATGAACATTATGTGTATTAGTAAATATTAAGCATATACACGACACAGTTTTCAATTAAAATTTTTAGAAAAGTTATTGTTTTCCAAACTATTGTGCAGTTCACACTAAGTATGTATGCTACCTATAGACACAGTACAAGTACTATAGACGATAGACGATTGTGACATCGACTATTGACCGCAAAACGCAAGATATAATACCACTGCAGTGAAATGGTCGTTGAATAAATTTTTATTGTGACATTAAAGCTATGGAGTAATTGTTTGTTTTATAACAGTATTCAATGTGGAAACAACATGATTTTAATTGCTTTAATTGTATCCGCTTATAAATTTTGTAATATTATTTAGGTGCTACGGAATTATTATTATGTATTTTTTAAGAGTTTTATTTGGTTGGTTTGTGTTCATAATACCATAACGCTTGCTTCGATTCCGACCAATACATATATCGCAGTTCATCAATGTACATAAATAAATGAAGACGAGAAAGACTAGCATCAAGTATCGGGACCTTTACACATCTCTCTCATTTCCTCAAATCTTCTCATTTTCGTTACATAATATTATATTTACGCGGAGGCTTGCGAGTACTTTGACGGTTTTGAATATATGTTGATAGCGTAGCGTGTAACATTGCTTAATTGTTTGGTAAAATAATATAGGAAAAACACCCAAAAGGTACGCAGTTTCTTGGGACAGAGACTATTATCGACTAAAAACTTCCTCGACGGTCATCGTCGGCGTATTTGAGGAGCTCTGGGACCTATGGACGGCACTGGCGTTTCCCTAACCAGTACTAGAGAGGCTTTTGGAAGCAGTTGAAGTTTGTCTAAGAGTCCTAACCCGTTAGCGCTACTATATTGCATAGACTGAGGTGTTACTTTGCGGAGGTGTTACTTTCACTTTGGCAAATATTTTAATATCTAAGCACTTATCTTTGGCCCAAAGATTTAACGTTCGTATTAATCTACACGTATGTCGCTTTTTAACAAAGCATCGTTAGGAAATTTGAAAGCTCAGAATTGATCAACTACTTAGCACTGAGGTGTCAATCAATGAGTTCAAACTTTGGATGAGAAACAGTTAAAAATATGTAGACATGTAGATACATATGTATAACTAATTATAAAAGATACAATAGCCTATTCGTGGGTTACAAGGATGAAACATTCTTTAACTTAAATGTATCGAATAATGAGACATCATGCTATCGCACTGTACAGCACTGCACTCTATGTAATTTTAAATTATATAGCTGTTGGTCAATTTGTAATGGCCGCTGTAAAAGTACAGGTATGTGTAGGGGCCATTTGCGTTCGCAAAGTTATCGCGTATTCTCCACTCGTTTCTAGTGAAATTAACCTTGGATTCGTCTCACGTGTGCTACTGTAACAAGACGTCTGTCCTTGGCGTGCCCAGCTAAACAGCGGATACTTATGCTGGAAGTGATATTATTTGCCAATATAATGTTGGTGTTTCGATATGTGAATTCGGTCACAGTACAATCTGTTTAAAGTTCTTTGACCTTGGAGAATACAATCGTATTAAGCTCCAATGAAAATTGAAAATGAAAAGGTTTCTGTGGATTATTTTGTGGACAAAATCTACATAATTTTTGGTTCTATTGGTTTTCTTTCTTTCAGCTCATTACATCTTTCGTGTGCTCTTCAATTAACGCTTTATATACATTGACTTTTTCAAATTTTAAGTTGAGTAAATTCATAGATAAGGAAGAAATCTCGGACCATAATCAACGGAGCCATAGTAGTTACAGCTCTTACCACCGCATGAACCGTATGTCAAACGAATTTTCGTCTCTTTTTATCTCATTGAGCGTAACCACGAGTAAAACAGTTAGCTATAGTAAGTATGGCAACCTCGCACTCTATGTGTATTTTGTGTCAGCTTATGAGTCGGTCATGAAATAATTATTTGCTAAATACTTGTAAATAAAGTGTTTTGACTACTAGTATTTACAAAGATTAAAATATGACATGGTCAGCTGTGTATAGTTGTACTGTGACCTTCCTTAGTAAAAATCTAGAAAATCGGTCATCAAAAAAGGACACTTCAAGGACACGCACTTAGAGGCAAATACTCCGTCCATTGTTACTTGATCCATTGAGGGAGTGGTCGAGTCAAGTTCGAATACTCAATTGGCCCTATTTAATATAAATATTTGGTATTATTTATAATATTTGTAATATAATATTTATGACCAGATACTTTAAAATGTTAATTAGCGTAAACTTTCGTGTGATCTTCAGGTAGCGCTTTAAGACGAAGAAAAGAGCAACCTCTGTGTTTCTTGCACGTTCTTCACAGAAGGAATACTGTCTTAAGTGTATTTTAAACATACTTACGAAATAAATAATTTTTGACTTTGACTTTGACTTTATATTCCTTAACTTTTTCTAATACTACGTACAGTAGTTTCAATAGATAAGAAGGAAATGGTCGAGTCATGTCTCTTCAATTGGCTTCTTCTTTGATTCTTAAAAAATTAATATTCGGTGGTGGTTAGCTGACCGAGTCTGATCTCTGGTATATCCTGTGGATGCTTCGTTAGAGGCGAAACACTTGTCGATTGATGGTTTTTGGAGTTTGAGCGGAAAATAGCTAAAGATTTTATTAATTCATCATATAAAATCTGTAGTTGATAACAAGGATTACAATGTAAAATTTCAAGTATTAAATAGTTTCCCAGGGGATTATGTGGGACTTCTACCCACTTACAGCGGTAGTCCTTTTCGTCGTTTAACAGTACCTACTGATAAGCGAAATAAAATGAGGTAAGATACCTATCTTACCTCATTATTATGGACTATCGCTATTTAGCGATAGATGGGATGGTGAAGTGCCTGTAGCTTGGAGAGGTTCGATATGAATATCATTAGTTCACTCATCCATGAGTTTTTGCACAACATTTCCTCTGTGATTTTATACCATCTACTACCATCACAATGCTAGTGATTCAGATATTCAGATACAAAACAAATTGGAAATGATTTTATCTTGTACATCATGTGCGTTTTATAATATATGTATGATGTAGCAAAGAGTATTTTGATTACAATACTATCTGCAGCGTGCGACTTGGTAGAAGTACATGCAATTTTTTTCCCTTAATACTCCTTTTTAATGTCTTAGTGGATGAATTTTCAAAAACATTGATTTAAAATCCTTGGCTACATTAAATGCAACTTTTTATTCTCCATTCAGTAGTATGGGCTGTTGCAAGTCTACAATTTCTTCTTTTACATGCAAGTACAAGATTCGCTTAAACTTTTTTTTGCAAAACTTTTTTTCTTAATCAGACTCTAATTAATGTTTTTATAAGTACATTTACTTGGTAAGTTTCATAAGCTTCCTCACAGTAGGTTACAAGTGGTCCCCTATCGTTCAGGATTCGGTACAGCCCGGTACCACTGTGAATTTTTTTTTAAAATGGCCTAAGCAAACTATGAGTTATATTATGTGGCCCCTTATCGGTTACGATACGGTATAGCCCGGTATAGCTGAGAATTTTTTTTAAATACTTCCAAAGTAAACTATATGATATAATATGTGGCCTCCTATCGTTCAGGCTACGATACAGCCCGGTACAGCTGAGAATATTATTTTTAAATGTGACTTAATTCAACTGTAAGTTATATTATGTGGCCCCCTATCATTCAGGATACGGTACAGCCCGGTACAGCCCGGTACAACTGAGAATATTATTTGAAATATGACCTATAAGGTCTGTTATGTGTATCGCTCGGAATCCTGTATAGCCCGGTACAGTTGAAAATATTTTAAGTAAACAAATTTTTTTATTTATTTTAAATACGCTAGACGATACACATCAATAATCTGGTTTCCAACTAGAGCATTCCTTGTGCAATGACAACCAGACAACTACTAGGGACGTCTCCCAGTATAAATGCAATGTTATTTCATTTATCACGCTGATCTGGATGAGAATTAAAATTGTTAACAAACTCTTTATCTTCTCTCAAAGGTGGTAGAAGTGGACAAAGGATAGGGATAGCCCCGTTCCCTGAACAATACGGCTACGAATGTGTCAAGGTGTGATTTTGTTGCTCATTTTCCATCTCACTCATATGGAATGTGGGAGTGCAGATGCGTACATTTATTTCAAAACAATGTTAATATCTATTAATCACGCGTCTACTCGTTAATGTAATGTGCTAATATTTTATATTCGATTTATATTCAAAGTACGTAAACACGTTATCTTCATCTCTTGTTTGTTTTGCAACTGTATGTGCAGTTTGTATGTATTGAACGTTTTTCTCTACATTACCATTGTAAAACAGTATTTGTTTAAAGAGTACTAAATCGATAGCAGACTTCAAAAAAAGAAGCAGGTTCTATGTTTGTCTGTATTTATTTTTTAACCGACTTCAAAAAAAAGGAGGAGTAATAATAACTTCGTCAATGCCGAATTTTTATGTATTTTTTAACCGACTTCAAAAAAAGGTGGAGTAATAATAACTTCATTAATGTAAACCGATTTCGAAAATTTTTTTTGTTTGAAAAGGTATACTTTCGCGGTGGTCCCATTTAAATTTCACAGGTATTAGAGTTTGGACTTAGAAGATACACCAAATAACACGTCTTGGTTATAACCTTTATTTTGGTATATTGATGATTCTGTTGTATTTCGTTACGCTCCAGAATTAGAATGAAGTTAACAGTAGACCTACCCTAGATATTTATTATTATATATTAGATCAAGGTCACTTAAAAGGGAGAAATGAGAAAATTGAAGAAAAAGTATTAAACCGCCTTAAAAAAAACACTGAATTATAGTACAAAATAACTATCCTTTATTAATCAAAACTCAAGTACAAAAATAACTTTACCTATTTCATTATTTTTGACAGTTATTGAAGTCAGTGCCAAATCAATCTGCAAAAACAGAATGTCTATTAGTTCGGTAGGTTTGGCAAGGACTTCAGTGACTGTCAAACTGTCCCCTGTATGACCATACCCGGTGCGGTCACACCATTCGCACCATTCTAGCGCCGCCACTAGGTTTTTCATCGCCCGCATTTTGCTTTAGTGTATGAGAATGTCAATCCCCAAGGACGTTCAGCCGTACTCTACGTCAACTGAGTGGTGTCGGATTCGAACTGACTAAAAAAAACGCCCGCACGCGGAGCTTATCGTTTTATATATACGGAGTTTGTGAGCGAGTTTTTCCGCTGTCGACGCGGAGTTTGTTAAGTAAGCATATGTGAGCTGAGTAAGATCGAGTGTCAGATTGTATGAACGTTGACTTTAATTGTTAGCAATTTTCTGAGCTACTTGGCATGCCTCTTGCTAACCATTGTCACTCACAAGTATAAAAGTACCATTCAGAATCTTCAACCGGAACTAAATACTAAATAATTAAGGGATTAGAGAGTGTTGAGAGTCTGAGAGCTTCATATATACCTCCTTTGCAACCGAAACTTTGGGACGCTTGGGCCTCGAAGTTCGTCGACTGGTTTTTGATATTCGTAAGAGACTGGTCGAGGCTTCGAGAGACCTGGCTGGCAGCTTCTTTCACCAACGAATAAGTTTGTATATTCAAAGAGGTAATGCTGCCAGCCTGTGGTCACCCTAAGCAGTGACAGCTTTCTAAGCAGCAAATTTAAGGAAGTCTATTTGTTCGCGCCAATTTAGCGGATGCACACAAAGAAAGCCGAACGTCATTGTACTCGTATTATTATAGTATTCCATTAATCACACTACTGTATAAAACAACTAATTATATCTATCAAATCCTATGCACGTATTTATCATTTATTTAAAATACCCTGATATACCTACTATTAAAGTCTACTCAATATAATTAAGTATTATATACAGAGATATTGATATAATATAATATATAGTTGTAGTATGTTAATGTGTCTTTTTTGTTTTCTGAATTAATGATATACCTGTATGTCGAAATTCTATAATATAGAAGCCTGGGTTCCACGTTAGTATTTAATAATGTGTGTAAAAATGAAGAAAGGAATTCTAAAATGGTTAGGGCACATAGAAAGAATAAGCGATGAAAGACTGACGAAAAAAATCAACATAGCGAAAATAAATGGTAAAATAAGCCAAGGAAGACCAAGGCTGACTTACGAAGATCAAATAGAAATAGCCAGAGTGTTAGCCAACGGAAATGTCAAAAGCACTCGCATACATAGGCGAAAATGTGTGAGGACAATGATGAGATTTGAGCAACCGAAAGAAGTATGTAAGGACCGCGACACTTGGCGCTCCGTCCCGTCTGACTACCCCGTTAGGGATAAAGTGTGAAGATATGTAGGTATATATTAATATTTTGTGCAAACAAAATAGAGGCTTAAGTAACTCCCATTTGTGTTTTGTTTAGTTTTAAGTCTGTAATGACATGAATTTGAATTGTATAGTATGACTCCACGAGATCGTTTTAAAGACATTGATGTCCTCACCTTGCTGTCCTTATACATCTTTGAAATTATTATGTATACGAGGAGAAATATAGATCTGTTTAAAAAGAAAGGCGATATTAATGGTATGAAACCCGAGGTTGTGATAAATGGTTATTTCAAATTTTAATTTACATAAGTCAAATGTTTTAGTTTTGGGTAACTGGATACATTTTTATAACAAAGTTCCTCAGGAAGTTACTCATTTAACAGAGAATAAATTTAGATTGGTTATAAAGCGTACATTGATTAGACAATCATACAATAAAATAAAAGATTTCATTGAAGATAAAACAATAGTCTGAAAATGATCTTCTTTGCACATGCATTTACTGGCTTATAGAATATTGTATTTTAATAAATCTTTTGTAAAATGAAGTTGAAAAAATGATACCTGACTGAGTTTCTTGTTGGTTCTTCTCAGTATCCAGGTTTTCTATTTAAACCAAACTAAAGTAGATTTGACGTTCAAAAATACCTTGTAATTGGGTTTACTTGAATAAATTGATTTGACTTTGACTTTTACTAAATATTAATGTTAAGATATATATGTATGTACACATGTACAGTAATAAAGTTTAGTTAATTATCGAACTATTTTATAATTTAGTTTTTTTAGGCTTCGGTATCTTAAGAGCCCGCCTATACAGCCCAGCGCAGGGGTATTTGTTCTTCGCCTCCGCGCCCTACGGTAGCAACAATAAGGTTGCTTTTCGCAGTGCGCTTTGATCTTCTTTTAACGCGGAGTGAGGCTCAACATCTGTTTTTGTGCACATAGTTGTAATTTGCAAAAAACTACATTACCAATTAAAAAACTGGTTGAAGAGATTTGTGATAGTATTATTTTACGTTAATAAACTAATTAATCTGTGGTATTATTATCTATCCATATCAGTAAAAATCATTTAAAATTCTATAGAATTTCGGAGATACAACTGAATTTTTGGCAAAATAGGTTTTTCTTTTTTATCGAAAGATTTTTTTCTCCAATTGTGTTTACACGTTTTAGAATTTTAAGATAAAAAGTCGAATTTGTATGTATCCTAATATCTAACTCGGACGGACTTCTTAGATATCAGAATCCAGGTCACCTAGTATAAAACTCTGGCGGCGGTAGTAATAGGCATTCCTTTAAAGATAAAACGGAAATATCAGAAAATATCGTGATCTGTCACGCGTGTTAGTTAAACAAATAGTCAATAGATGGCGCTGTTGAAAGATGGATAATAGTTAGATCATAGAAATCCGTACATTTCAAACTGTTTGTTCATTTTATGTCATTAGCTGGGATTTTAATCTTCAAAACGATGACTAAATCATTACTTTTGATGAAGTATTAATATAAATATGGCGTACCGACTTCGTACCGACAAAAAAATCACCTTTGAGCTGTAATATATACAATAAAGCGTTACCTAAAGCTTTCAAGAAAAATCTAATTGAAGACCTATTATGAAAGACTTCTTATGCATCTCCAGAAATTAAGGTAAGAAAACTGTTGAGTAAATATCGTGCGTAACATTGCACGAATTTTTAGTATGTCAAGACAACACTAGAAAAAATGAAATGAAGGAATAATCAGGACCGATTACTTATTGTGGCATCCGAAACACGAAACACGAATAATGAATAACCTAATAATGGATGATCTAATGATATTCCATTAGATCATCCATCCAGTGGATGATCTCGTGCAATATCACTTAATCTCCGTGGTACAAGCAAAATAGCATCACTACGCTACATTCCGTCATGGTATCGAGTAATACGACGTAAAGTCCAATATTTTCAAATAAGACACGTTTTGTAAAATAACACCGTTGAATATTAATCGGGTCGTAACAATGGACAATGCCTTTACAGGAAGAGTCGAATATAATTATAACAAAGTGAGTCGACGATGCAAATCGCTCGATGTTGAAGTTTCGCTTCGTTGATTGAGTAAAATTAATTACAGAGCACGTTGTTGGTATCATTGTAGCAATTTAGTTTTCTTCTCATTATAATCAAGACACTAATCGATAAATGGTTTGATCTACAATTTTTTGTACTGGTTGATTAGTCTGTTAATTTTTTTTTATTTACTTCTTTAGTGTCTGTAGTAAATGAAAAGAATAGACAATAATTTACTTATTTATAAATCTGTGCTAAGCAATGGTACTCTTATGAACAGGAATTATTATAAAATTTACTAACTCTCACAGCAAAGCAGTAAGCATTGATGCCTCCCACTATTGCCAAATTATATATAATATATATTTGAAATGTGCTAATTAAGCCTTTTCAGTTGATACCCAACACGGCACCTTTCAAAACTTTTTTAAATCATGACTTTTTGTCCTCTAAAGGGCGCCATATTGAATTCAGTGTGATGTTAAATAGTCTATAACCAGCGGACAATCAGGATACTTCTAACGATACCTCATTTGTCAAGTTATGATAAGTAGTTTAGAAGTTATGTGGGAATCGTTAAACTTACATACCGACATACATATAATGGGTTGAATTCATAATCCTCTTTTCGACTTCACTGTAGTCGGGTAAAAACCTCCCAGATTAGTAAAATACATAGTATACTAAAATAAACAATATTATAATAAATAATGTATAATACATAGCATATTAAACAATAGTATAATAAAATAAATAAAATAAACTGTAGTCTAATCAAAATTTTTTTTATACGTAATATTTATTTAGTGTCTCAGTAAACGAAAAGGATAGATGATAATTTATATATTTATAGGTCTGTGCTGAGCAATAGTACTTATATGAACAGGAATTATTATAAAATTGAAAAACCTCCAAGAATAGAAAAATTGTCCCTTGGACAACTGAAAGCGCTTTGTCTCCTAGACAACCACTAAAGTAGAGAAAAATATTGAAATATTGTCAAAAGTGAATTTAGTAATAGTCATGGGATATGGCTTTATCTCTTCTCTAAATACTTAGTGTAAAACGAAATCGCTATTTCTCTGTCCCGTTTGTGCGTTTAGTTCTTTTAAACCACACAACAGATTTTAACGCGGTTTTTACCATCATTGAATTTATTCGGGAAGGTTTTTTCTGGATGGAAAAACCTTCAAGAACAGTAAAATTGTCTCTTGGACAACTGAAAGTGCTTTGTCTCCAAAACAATATCGAAATAATGTTTAAAGTTAATTGAATGTATTGATGAAATAGATATTACCTACATTATAATTACAATATTTACAAATGAAATGAATTCGCAACTATACCTAGTTATGCCATAAATATTGTTACAAGGCAAACATAGATTTTTTCTATTACGTAAAGCGCTTATTACTGCAGTGTGCGTTAGTTTATATACTATATAATAGCATTTTTTAAATATGAAGCTCATTCAATAAGATTTCCATTGGCCTTAATACAATCCTTTAAACTTTGTGGCCAGTTATCGATTGAAACACGCACTTTTTCAATGGGAAAATTCACCACTGCCAATTTTGTGGAATGTTTTAGGGACTCCAAATTATCTCTAAAAGAGACCATAAATCAAGGGAATCAAGATCGGGGCTAGATGACGGCCAGTCTTCAGCTCTGATGAATTCAGAAACGTTCCTTCCCAGCCACGCTTGTGTGGATCGAGCGTTATGACCCGGCGGTGAGTTGATAGTTGAGGCTTTGTCAAGAATCGTATCTCGATACTCCCGGGCCGATATTTTGACACCTTTTTCTCAAAAATAAGGCACAGTCACTCCTTGACGGCTAACACCCCACCAATCCATTACTGATGCCGGATAATGCCCACGTTGTTCCCTACTGACTAATTGAGAAGTTTCTCTAAAGCTTTGAGCATAAACTCGCGATTCTGCTTATTAAAATGTTGCTCGACAGTAAACATTTTCTCATCAGCAAATAAAATTTTTCTGCGACCTCCCTTTGCGTACCACCTTCCTTTTATGAAAGAGGGGGCAAACGAGTAAGCGGGTCGGAATTAGTAGATAAAAAAACCTACCAATCAATTAAACACGCACAATTAATTAATAACGCTATCGCTTTTTTGATTATTAGAATTAAGACCAGCGTCACGTAATATGACTCAGGAAATAGTTGGTGTAAGTTGACATTCACCGATGTACATTCGATTCGAAAAGATTAAAAACAGTTTCCGACGTACACCATCGAAATTTGTAATTTTGGACATTCACAGTACCTAACTTAATATTTTTTTTTCTTTTTTCATGGCATGGAGCACAGCTTAGCGCATTTGGCAATGTCACGTATTAATAAGTAGAATCAAGATGAAGTACGTTCGAAGTAACAGTTTTTTCTTCTTATCGTAAAACTCATCCAGTAAAGTGATAGTAGGATGTCAGTGAACACCTGTAATTGACATTGTATGTTATACTGTCTTTTTTATTTCTGTATCTGTTACATTTGTGTATGTTGTTGGTGTTCCAAATAAATTAAAAAAAAATTAAATATAGAAATACAAAATACAGAAAAATTAACAGTGGCTAAAACGTGTACAGTTGATACATTTTTCTTATTTATAATAATGATACCTAGGATTTGCGAACGTAACCACGTGACATAACATGCAGCTTCAACCGTGTTTATATTTTACCCAGGTCTGTATAAAACCGAGGTAATGTTTTATTGACTCTATTTTAATATATTATAGGTTGTCGTTCAGTAGAAAATAGATATTATACATACATACAATATACATACAATATACATACATACATACATAGTACATATATATCTTTACGCTGTATCTCCAACGTGGTTGTCAGAGAGGACGGAGCGCTAAGCGTCGCGGTCCTTACATACTTCTTTCGCTTCCTCAAATCTCATCATTCTCCTCACACGTTGCCGCCTGGGTATGCGAATGCTTTTGACGTTTCCGTTGGCTAACACTCTGGCTATTTGATCTTCATAAGTCAGTCTTGGTCTTCCTTGGCTTCTTTTACCATTTATTTTCGCTCTGTAGATTTTTTCGTCAGTCTTTCATCGCTCATTCTTTCTACGAGTATGTGCCCGAACCATCTTAGCATTCCTTTCTTCATTTTTACACACATTTTTAAATACTGATGTGGAACCCTGGCTTCTGTATTATAGAATTTCGACAAATAGGTATATCATTAATTCAGAAAACAAAAAAAGACACATTAACATATCTACATAAGTTATAACTATCGCGAGAAAATTTATTGATTTTAAATCGTCTAACAATTTCAAATTTTTCCATAATACACTGGATAATACATATGTAATAATAGGAACTTAGCATTTAAAGCTTAATTTAAGTAGTATTTTCCTAACTTTCCTCTAACACCTTTTCGCTTAATGTTATGTAATGTTAATCTAAGAATCTATGTCAGAAGGTCCAGTTATAACATGTCCGATGTTTTCAAGGTCATTTGTGATTGTAATAAGTAAATTATATTCGAGAGAGGTAACAGAAGATAATCGTGATCTTGGTTTTGATACAACACTATTCTTTGATGAAATGTAATTTTTTTAAAGTATGGTTTAACATCTTCAGAAAGTTATGTGGTTAGGTTAATGGATAATGATCACAACCTAAATAAATATATTTATGGTTAATCAGATTTGTCTTTTTCTAAAAGGAAGTAATAAAAAAAAATATAATTTTTATAAAACATGAACAAAGTATCCAAGATGTACATATAATTCCGATGTCTCTGTTTAACCCCTCGGGGAAATATAGTCGTGAGCTTACATAAGGTGTCTGTGGCATAAAGAAAGATCATTTTTACTTATTAACTTTTACGATTTTACAATAATGCAATAATGAGTTGCGAAGTTAACTTGTGACTAAAATATTTATTATGAATGAGGCTGTTTGCGATTTTATAAAATGCACTGTAATGCTTGTGAAACTGTAATCATGATATTTGGTAAAAGTTATGGATAACAAGCGGTTACAACATTTATTTTAATTATTTCCACACTTATTTCATATGTTTTACCTTGTACCTTAGTATCGAACGTTATGAATAACTAATGATCCGCCCCGGCGTCGTACGGGTAGAAATATTTTAAAAATAAATTAGCATCCCATGTTACTTGCTGATAATGTAGCTTTCTATAGGTGAAAGAATTTTTGAATCGGTTGGGTAATTTTTAAGTTTGTCCATTACAAACAAACAAACAAAGTTTACTTCTTTATAATATTAATATAGATTACAATAACAGCCATTTAATACAAAGCAATTTCGATTTTTTTTTATTTGTTGTTCCAATTTTGTGTATTATAGTGTAAAGATTATTATTATCATTATTATACCTATTATATGTATCTATATGTCAATGTAGACCTATACGATAATATTTCTTGTCATAGTAATTTTTAAACTCAAGTAATAAATCGTAAGCATTAAATGTAACATATTTCATGGCAGATATATCATTTTCCGAATTTTTAATTAAAAATTTTTTAAAAGTATATTATTTGGTTTTTAGAAACAATCATTCAAAATAATATATCGATTTAATATTATATTTTTATTAATAAAATCTATTATTTGTTATAGGACATTCATGTCGCATAAATTAAAAAAAAATAAACGGAATACTTGTATTAATAATGTAATCGATTAATGGCTTTGTAATTTTGAGTGGAGGACAATTAAAAATTATCATATAAGAATTCATCAGATGTAATAATAAATAATAATTATTATTATAAGTAATTGTATGCACAGGAGTTTTTTAATATATTACTATAGGAAATGGACATCCATTTCAGTTTAAAATTATTATATATTTAAAAGTTTTTTTACTATTATAAATTTGTTTTTATACGTAATGTATTATTTGTGTTAAAATAATTTATGTCGATGTAACATCGAAAAAATGAGAACGTATGACAATCATATTATGTACTTACCACTTCAGAAACGTTTCACCTCCTTTTACTTTTAAAATTTAATTCACTTACACACAAATTATTTTTAAATGAATTTCACTGTATGCACTTATTAAAAACTTCTTAATATTGAAAGTAACGTTACAGAACATTCGTAAATGGCGCGCGGTTTGACAGCGATTCGAAAATGGAACGCTTTTCTTTTTTTAATTCTCAAGCGTTAAACGCGCGCAGTGTTTGAATGTACACTGCCAGTGCCAGTTAGCGGTCGGCAGATCGCTCTCTCTTGGAGTATTATGTAGAGTTATGAACCTTGAGAGTGGACAATTTAAAGCTTCTTGTGTTTACACTGTTTAAGGATTAATGTGTAAATATTGATAGAGTAATCATTTGTTGGTACTTTATTTTTGAATTGTGTACATAATATCTTGGTCCCAGTAAATGCTACATGTTGTACGTTATACTTACTCGTCACAGTGCGATATTGTAAAATAGAGTTATCGGATTGTATATAATATGCATGAAGAACATAATTGTTGGCTACTGAACTTTAGAATGTTAACGTGATTTATATTCTAGATATATTTGGGATTAAACATAAATCATTTTGACTTTTCGATTTATACAAAGGATTACAGATAACTTAACATCGAAAAAACATCCTTTTACGCTAATGACTTCAGTAATTCTTCAAAGCCAATACTTTTTATTATAACCCTAATGCAATAAACCGTAAATAAGAATCTACGTTTTTAATCATAATGAAAATAGTTTTTTCGAGAAATATGTACAATAATTTTAATGCGGTATAATAGACGGTATCCTATCTAATTTAAAGATTAGGATTTAAAATGAGATTAACGTAAATTCGATACATTCAGAAATGAAAGAATAGATAGATAGAGAGATATATAGATAGATAAGCTGTTTATTGCAAGACTACAACACACAAGGTAGGTAGGTACCTTTACAAAGATAAACATTATTAAAACGAAGTACACAGTAAAAAATAATAGTAATAGTAATAATCTTAAAAGTAATAAAAGATACACAGACGATGTTACAACGAATATATCTGATGTAAACAGAGTCATGGCCCAGTGAGGGCTACGTCGATTCTAATAACGTATGTAGATCTGTAGTATTGTTCATCGAACGTTATAAGAAATAAGGTACCTTTCTCTGCGATATAATTTTGGAATGCACTGATCAGAAATAGTGTACAGATACATAACAACTAATAACAATTATTGTTATTTGTTGACCCACATATTTAATGAGACATGTTTTGATTTATTGCTTTAGAAGATAGGTGATATTTTAATTCAAACTCGATAACGTAATTGTGAAACTTAGTGAGCTAAATATCGCTCTTACATTAGTAACATAAATCAGCGAAACACTAACAAATTTGATCCAAAAAAAAAAAATTCGGTCAAGCGTGAGTTTGGTGGCTTGTTCGATTGATTGTTATTAATTTTTTGCAACTAAGTATCTACACACATCTTTAAAAGGTCATGCATGTCATTATCATTACGCATACATACATATAACAAATGTTTTAAATAATTAAGAACTAAAATAATCAAAATTAGGTATATTTTAGTGCAGTTTATAATAAAAAACCATAAATAATATGAGAATTAATATAAATATCAAAAGTCAAAAGTATAATAACGAAGTGGTAATTATTATTTATTATTATTAATACAAAATCAAAATCAAAACGATAAACTTTATAAATAGCTCCAGACGCCAAGTTCCGAGCAGGAACGGTGCGGCAAATCAAATAAGCTTACTCGCCCGTATATATGACACACATTTATTATCAGACAAGCTGATCGGCCGCCATTTACATTTTATTTGAATTTATTTGTCTCACTTCTTAGTGCGGAACAGGCTGTCTGGAGTTATAAAGTTTATGAACAAAACGTGACTTCTGATAATAATCTATGAGACATATAGGACGACTTTTTGGCGGGAATGGGAGAAGTGAGGTTGTCATTTTATTTAGATTTTCTATTTTTTACATTTTTGGAAGTTATAAATATAAAGTACAAAAGTGATATTATATTGTGTTTTAAAGTTCTGTATAAGTGAAAAGAATGGAGGAAGTATAAATAAACATGTGTAGCTGAAGTTTTCGCACTCTTCCAAGAAATCCTTTTTTCATAACTTCAGTAAAGCCCACTGTCACTTTACTGGAGGAGTTTTACGATAAGAAGAAAAAAGGAATTTGCTTCGAACGTGCTTCATGTCGATTCTACTTACTAATACGTGACATTAGCAAATGCGCTAATCTGTGCGCTATGCCATGAAAAAAGAAAAAAAAAAGACATAGGACTTTCGTTACCCATGTTTTCCTGTAAACGTTAGATAACGCTTTACATTTAGTGAAATTTGTAAAAATAGGTTCTGTAGCTTCAGAGATAAGGGAGGCATGGTTTCAGTTAGTTATGACAATAGAATGTGAATTAGCATGAAATCAACAAAATAAAAAAATAAGTATTAACTTTTTGAGTTCAATAAAAATTTTTTTTTTCGCGTGTTAAATAATAACTAGTTAAAAAGAACTGATTACAATATTTATGTACAGCGTTAACTTATTATTCATCTGTGTTCATAATCTATTTTTAAAATAGAACTTCGTTTTTGGTCAGTGAGTAGATAAATTTAGGAAAATAATTGGTAAAGTTACCTCGTAATATCTTTTGTTGTATACCTAAAATGAGCTTAGTCGTGGGAGGTTAGATGGGGCATAAGGAAACTGAGCGCCCTCAAAAATCGAATTAGTCTCCCAATAATATTCTAACACTATTACGCATACATTTACCGACCTACTTACACACACTGTATATGTAGGTTTGTAGGTATGTATATTAAAAAGTAACTACAATGAATGGGCGTGTTCGGCCGAACTCAGACCTTAGTACTCTTAATAAGTAGCTCAGACAAAAAAACCGGTTAAGTATCAGCCGGACTTGCATGGATAGGGTTCCGTAATATAAATCATCGTATTACTTATTATGGTTTTTAAAATCTGACACAAATTTGTTTGCGGTAATTGAAAACAGTATGTATTTACTCATAATGTACCGCATTTTAACGGAATGTTGCTGAATATGTTACATTCGGTTTGTCGTATATCGTTGAATAGGTGGACTAATAGTAAGATCGAGTGATAGGACGTAATCTGATAATTCGTTTTTTTTTTGATTAATGAAATATTAAAAAAAAAATTGATATTATCACAGATTATGTAGTTACTATAGATTTACGTTAGTAACTAATTTATCTGTGTTATAGATATTTATGACAAACAAAAATATGCCGTAATGATAGTATTGTTCTTTAGTACCTATCTTAGTAAATAACGAAAAAAGAAATTCTAAAATCTTTATAAATGTATAATTTTCATTTAATTTTCCTGTGAACTACAAATGAGACCTCATAGTTCATAACTTTTGAGTCCGTAGTTAAATAGCGTGGGAGTGCGATATTTCGTTTTCCCTATTTTGAATGAACAATGTGCTTTGAATTTTGATAAAAAAACTGTAAGCTTATGCAATCTTGGCATTGTATTTTAGTACTTATTTTAGTAGGTAGGTACATACTGACAAAAGAAAATTCTAAACGTTTTGAGATTTTCGTTTAGAATTAAATTATTCGGTAAACTGCGACCGAGGCCTCGTACTTATTCCACTTATTCAAAATTTTAATCTGTAGGGGTAGGGGGATGCTCAATTTTCGCATATTCATCTTAATATCTTTTAATCTAAGCGTTTCAAAATTTAAAAAAAAAAAAATGAGCCCTTTCATTTGGGCTTTACACTTGCGAAAAGGTTTTTTTTTGTAATTTAACTCCTAAATCAGAATTCGTTTATTTACTCTGTTACTGCTTTCCGCGCAATTGGCTGAACTAAGCCTATACACATTTTAAAATCCAGTAGATTCGTAGACAATAGACTATAACAGCGAACAGACAATCGTCATAATAAGAATGATAAACTTCTGTGTTCGGCCCATGAAGGAAGGATATCTTTTCATATTACTGTTTTTCTCCCTAGGTCTAATGACATTACTTCACCCATGAGTTTTTATATGTCAAAGGGTGGCTTGCACCAACGATTTAAACTCTATTTAAGGATTTAACATCTCGCTTGCACCTATTATTAAATATTTGGTGCTTAAAACTTTGTTCATCAGGAATGTGCAGTTACTTTGTCTGCAGATGATTCTTGTTATGTCATAATGTATCTACATAATGTAGTTAATAATCTGTATTATCAGTTGACGTAGAGAGTATCCCTAAAACTGAATTAAGCAGTCTTTGAGAACGATCATCATAATTTCACGTAGACAGTAGATTATGGTAACTCAACGATGTGATGAAATCCGTTAAAAATATTTGTAATTTATTTTATAATTACATATTATAACTTTTTTTACATACTCAAAATAATGTTTGCCATTGTATTCTTTTTGAGAACTTTACTTACATTATTTAAAGGTATATACGCTAAAAGAAAATTGATTAGGTAAACTAAATGGATTGAATTGAATCTAACTAGGTACCTAAATTCATGCGAATGTTAAGGGTCAATAAAATCATACAACTTCAACTTAACTTTATATTCTGTTTTGAGGGTAGAAAGTTTGCTAATATCAGCTATGTTGAACAGGCCATACGAAACTGTCGAAGCGTGTATTTACAATCAGAAAAATCTCAAGAATCTCGCGTTAATCGCGGAAGTGCTGGTTAACGTTGCGAAAAATATTACTTATGTAATTCGACTGGTGGATGGCGTCTCGGTTATGGTCTGAACTGTTAGCTTTGGGTCTGGTTGCGTCAATACCACTGGCATCAGGCACTGGCCATTGTGACGTCAAGGAATTTAATGCGTTAACTCGTCGTTGTTATAATCATATATAAGCCCATCTATTAGTAGGTACTTGGGTACATTTTAAGAAAATTTAAAAACATGTTTCGAACAAGTTTTGAGTTTTGAATTTATTTCATATGAATAATTTCAAGGCTTCTGATTTTATTTGTCATTCCCTCCGAAAGATATTCATCATTATTCATTTCGATTACAAGGTACGTTGCTATATTATGAAATAATAATTTTAAATATCAAAATTTTAATTCATCTATAACAATACGTACCTTATACATACCTATGGAGTGTTACTTACAAACTTTTTCAATTTCCTTAAAAAGTGCCAATAATAATTTATTAGACTAATGCCCGATTTCATCCAAGTCCCCTAATACTTAGCGAAGCCCTAAAACTGGATAGGGGTCTGCTAACAATGAAAATTTCATAGTTAACGAACCCCTATCCGGTTTTAGGGGTTCGCTAATTATTAGCGGACTTTGGTCAAATTGAATTGGGCATAAGTATATTTTCTGTTTCAAAATGTTTCAAAGTACTTATTTCAAAAGTATACCAACGAAAAATCGGTTTGTACATATATAATACACACATAAATACGCACAATCTTACATATATTTATGTCAAATAAGTCGATAGGCCACCATTGGAAGTACAAACATGGATAAACTTGTAATGGTTTGTCGGTACTTCGGTAGAGATATTTAGGCTTGGAGTGCGTAGGTTTATTCCATTTTAATTCAAAAGTAAAATCATACTTACCCCCTGATATACTTCATAAGCAATAGTTAAACTAAACAAGCTAAAAAAAACCACTAAAAAGTACAAACTGAATATCTTTTACTAATCAAAACTCAAGTACAATAAAAATAGCTTTATAAATACGATACACATACCTACATAATTAAATTTGACAGTTTGTACTGTTCATTTCACGAAACCAATTGGGGGAGTAGCAGTAACACATAATAAGACCCGAATTGCAAGCTTTCCTGAAAACGTTCTTTTCCTAAAATAAGCAATAAGCAATAAAGAGATACGCAGTATGACAGGGTTGCACGACAGTGTTATTGAAAAAATGAAGAAAGGAATGCTAAGATGGTTCGGGCACATGGAAAGAATGAGTGATGAAAGACTGACGAAGAAAACCTATAGAACGAAAGTGAGTGGTAAAAGAAGCCAAGGAAGACCAAGGCTGGCTTATGAAGATCAAATAGAGTGTTAGCCGGCGGAAATGTCAAAAGCACTCGCATACCTAGGCGAAAATGTGTGAGGAGAATGATGAGATTTGAGGAAGCGAAAGAAGTATGTAAGGACCGCAACACTTGGCGCTCCGTCCTCTCTGACTACCCCGTTAGGGATACGGTGTGAAAACATATATGTATGTAGAAGTTGGTGCCAAATCAATGTGCAACAACAGAAAGTACATTAGGTAACTAACAAAAATTATATAAGTATGTATATCTTAGCAAAAATATCGTATTTATAAAGTTATTTTTATTGTACTTAAGTTTTGATTAGTAAAGGATAGTTATTTTGTACTTATCAGTGTTTTCTTTGAAGGCGGTATGATTTTTTTGCTTAAAATTTTATAATTAATTTTTGTAATATACATAACATTTTCAGCAATGTAAAAGTTTCGATAACCTAGAGACATCTGTTGAGTAATAATGATTATAGCTAAACCTAGAAGAGACATCTATTGACAAATATCAGTATGATCGCAATATTAAGTAAATGTTTTATTTTCGCTCACTGTCTGTAACGTTTTGTCGAGAGCAAGCGGAATATTACTAAAAAATTTGTGGGTACTCTCACAGATGGCGCTTTAAAAACAATGTATTTGAAACGTAATTTTTACTGTCAGCGAAATAAGAGGTACAGAAGTGAATAAAGTGACTTTTTGGTGGGAACGGGAGAAGTAAAGTTGTCATTTTATTTAGATTTTCTATTTTTTACATTTTTGGGAGCTTTAAAGTACAAAAGTGATAGTATATTGTGTTTTAAAGTTCTGTGTAAGTGAAAAGCATGGAATAGGTCTAAATAAATACGTGTCACTGAAGTTTTCGCGCTCTTCGAAAGAGTCCTATAAAGCTTCAGTAAAGACTACTATCACTTTACCGGAGGAGTTTTACGATAACGATTCTACATATAATACAATACGTGACATTAGCAAATGCGCTAATCTGTGCGCCATGCCATAAAGAAAGAAAAAAAAGCGAATAAAGTTGAAAGGCCAGTAAATATAGATTATTAAAGTATAATACGAGTTTATAATTAATAAAAGTCTGCCGTCCGTTGGCTAAAAGGCACTAAGCACCTAAAATTGTAACGTAAATCAAATGTTAGAAAACGAAGTAGTTTTTAATATTTAATACCGTGTTATACACTAGCAAAGCCCCAATTCTAATTACTTATTATAGATTTTCAAGGAATAAAAAATTACGAATGCAACCATATAAGAATTAACTAATTTTACTTAGGTATGTAGATTTTCTTCTTACCTACTAAATCATTTGCTAATTTTTATATTACAAGTGCACAATTAGCTAATAATTATTTATTTATATTATTATTTGCAAATTAGTAAACTTTAAACGCAAAGATAACAAGATAGACATGGCAGACAGACAGACAGACGGACAGACGGATAAACATTACAAGTAGTAAGTAATACTAAGCGTAAAATAGTATAGAGGATTCGATCCCGGGATCCCGAAAACCGGGATCACAACTGCTTTTCAGTCCCGAAATTTTCGGGATTAAATTTTCCTATTCCCAAAATTCTCATGGTTGACATTTTTTTAAACCTGTTAAAAAACCTCTAAAATAGATCACGTGACGCAAAACCAATGAGTTTGCACGCCTATCATTTTAATGTAACATAGCTCAATGGGTTAATTTGGGATGACTGCTTGGTATAAAATTTCACGTATATTGAACTAAAATGAAAGGCAAGGAAAATGTTTACTGGGCTATTGGGATGTTTTTGTACTTGTAGTTTCAATTAAAATGATTGGCAAGCAAGATTATTGGGTTACTCGATGATACTTGCTTGCAATAAAAATTCTTGTATTAAATTTGTAAAATTGTGATTAAAACGATAGCCAAGCGCACAGGTTACGTGGTAATGCTTGCTTGATATGAAGTTATTTTTATTTCTAACGAAATATCAGGCAAGTCAGTGAGGCAAAGTAACTAGGTGTATAACGTAAAATACGTTGATTTTTCTCAAAATTTCTATTTGTTGTTTAAAAAGTTGATTTCTTTAAGGTTTTCTAATTGTTTATTTCTAACCCTCGATACCGAAATTATCCCGGGATTGACTACCTTATTTCTAACACGGAATCCCGGTATTAGAAATAAGGGCCGGGATCGAATTCCCAAGTAACTTTCCCGAACGCCACCGAAGCTCATTCGGTAGTGAGAAAGATTAGAATGGATAGCGTGATAGTACAAGTGTTCACGGGCCACGGGGGGTTCTCCGAGTACCTGCACCGTTTTCGGTGCAAGGAGAGTCCGTCGTGTGTCTGTGACGTGAATGCGAGTGAGAGTGTGATGCATGTTATATGTGATTGCCCCGCCTACAGCAGGTACCGTATGGATAAACAGATGGAAATGGGAATAGTGATCAACCAGGAAACTATCAGGGAAATCATGCAGGATAGATATAACAGAGACAGCTTTCTGAAATACTGCAGAGACATAGCAGTAAGAGTTATAAAAAGAAATAAATAGGATAAATGAATAACGGATGATGAAAACATGGAAATATGTAATAACTAAAACAAAAATGTAAAATACATAAGGTGATAATACACTGAATAAAGTAAGGACAAATTGCAATAATGATGGAATGAATATTACTGTATATTAAAATAAGGACAAATTGTAATAATGACAGAATGAATTAACGAATACATGCTAATGTAAGACAATGTAAATACAAGCACTAGTAGACAGAGATAGAAAAAAGAAAACATGCAAAGAAAATAAAAATATGTAAACAATGATACTGTAATAATAATAGTTATAGAAATGTAGTAATATATGGAAAAACTGAAATAGTTATAAGATATGCATTAAGATAGTAAGTAAGAAGATAAATAAATGTGATATTAGCATGTAGGATTAGGTTAAGCATAGTATAAGTGACAATGTTATATAATGTAATAGCAGTAAGAAATTGATTCTTCATGCAATAAAGATATTTCAGGTTAGCTAATCAACAGTTAGGAATAAAGTAGAGGTTGAAAGGGAGTCTATACCCAGAGATAGAATGTAATGCGAGAACTGGTATGTCAGAAAGAAAAGGGCCCTGGCATTGCCCACGCTAGGGGTTGCGGTAATAAAAAAAAAAAAAAAAAAAATTCCCAAGTAACACGTAGCAGATGTTTTCGATGAGATATTTTTGATTTTTCGAGCAATATTTTCTTACATATAGCTACATACCCGATTTACACTAAAAAATTAGTCGTGTAAGTCGAATCGTGCACAGAGGGTTGGGTTTAAATATAAAAATATTAAATTTCTAAATAAAAATTTCCGAGAAAATTCGACTGTAACAAACGGTTCCGTTCCGTTTTCCTTTTTAATGTTAAGCACCTTATTTTTTAGTTGTGTCTGACGGCGATTATTTTTATAAGCTCTGTTTGCACATATTGATACATACAGTTGTTATTTATCTTGTAAAATTATGTTACATATACAATATATAACACAAGATTTTTATTACACGGTGACAATTTGTAGGTAAAGTTATTGTTTATTATGACTCAAGTTAAAACCAAGAGGATCTCGTTGTTTGATAACGTCATTCTATTTACAACATCTACAGTAAGTTTGGTAGACAGTTGCGCGGTACACGTCACTGTCACAGGGGCGAAGGCTCACCCATTGTTCCACTTGACACTTGCTAATGGAGTGGCGTGATTGCGCATACCGTGTTTCAGAAGTTTATAATGTATGTATTTACCTGAATGACTACGTGTATGTTATTGATGTTTCATACCAAAATTAAAATAAGTTAGAAGAAAAAAGTTTTTTAAAAACGAGCTTTTATTAAATTATATTGTCACTAGCGCCAAATCGTGTGCAAAGTTTGATTGTTTTAATGTTGATTTGACTGAAATAATTAACAAGTCGAGTTGAATAATAGCTTGTAATAAAAGTGGATACTTAAGGAATTATTTGGGTTATAATCTATCTGTTGTCTGCGGTTTCTTCAGAGAGCATCAAATATGAACAACGGTTTGGAACACTAACGTAGAATCTGACTAAATTTTATGTCAGTTCTTCTCAGTGCGATGTTTTAATTTCGAAACGAAGTGAGTAATTGACGTTCAAAGGCACCTTATAGAGTTTACTTGAATAAATTGATTTGACTTTGACAAAACTGTAGTCAGTAAATAATCGCTTCTGCACATGTATATTTTCTGAATATTGTATTTTAATATACCTAGTGTAAAATGATGTTGAAATAATGAATTATGACTGAATTTTTTGGCAGTTTTTCTCAGTGCGCGGTTTTCTTACCAAATCAAAGGTAGATTTGATGTACGAAAATATCGGCAAATTATGGGTTTACTTGAATGAATAGACTTTAACTGTCTTAGCGAGCAATAATCTAAATACATTGTTAAAATACAAATATATTTTTATTTATTACGAGAGGACCCGTGCTGCTCCGCAGCATTGTGTTGTTGATAATATGATTAAAAAATAACACTTTTATACGACGAGTAATTGTAACCTAACCTAAGTTGAATACAACTTCCGTCAACTCAACCAAATTAAGTGGGCAAAAACTCAAATGAAAGAGCTCGTTCCAGCGAGTGTTCTTAAACCAAAACGAACCACGTATATCAATTAGAACAGAAAGAAAGCTATGAAAACAAGAAATGTACAGGAGCAAAACGCGTTTGAGTATAACTTGAGAAGGGTGAAGATTAGGTGATTTCAATGCTTGATGACAAATCTGTGCATCAATACTTTCATTAAAAAAAATTAAACAAATCGGTTGGATAGAACGGCCAGTCGTAATAGATTTCATAATTTTTTTTAATACCTACATAGACTGCATCTGTATTTCCAATTGTAATAATTAGTGTTACCTTCTTATCTTGGTGACTAATTTTTATAACTTTTAGCTACCTTCTTCTCAAAATCTCAAACTTATTAACCGACGCGTGTTTCACCTCTTATCATAGTACTTGTACTGTGTCATAGTATTCACAGAATATTCCAGAGATCAGACTCGCACGCTTATTACTTAAATTGCAGTCAGCGTGCGACAGCCAAATATCGCGCGATATCTGCTGTCAAAACGAGAATTTGTATAATGCTTGTATAATGTTATTTGTATAGTAACGCAAAAAGTGCGTTTTACGGTCATGGTGCAATAGACACACAATCCTCATACATGATACCAAATTTTTATTACATTTAGTCACCGGCGGGGTTATTACCCATAAATTTGCATACAGCGACTGCCAGGCGATCACTACGCGACCGGTGACTAATTGTAACAAAAAATTGGTATCGTGTATGAAGATTGCGTATCGATTATTTTATGACCCTAAAATGCACTTTTCGCGGTTGATTTTGCGCCACTATACAAATTACATTACAAAAATTCTCGTTTTGACAGCAGATATCGCGTGATATTGGCTGTCGCATGCTGTCTGCAAGTTATGAAATAAGCGTGCGGTCGCGCAGTGATCGCGTGGCTGTCGCTGTCTGCAAATTTTTAGGTAATAACCCCGTCGGTCAGCTAACTAGTGCCGCATTTTACCAAGTGTCCCAAGTTATGCTGGACGTCTCGATTTTAAGAGTTAGCAGAGGCGTCCTGATTTATCCTTGATCAGAAAGCGAATATTCTAATTTCTCTTCGAGTAATAAAAAGTCATCACAAAAGTGGATTAAAAGCTTCGCATGTTATCTTCTTTATTCACAAACACATACAACATAAAACACACAAGTATAATTCTGAATATTATGCACTTTGAGTATTGTAGGTACTTTAGAAGGTTATCCGAGACTCTTAATCATTAACCACAAAGACGTGACAAAGAATATTAGTTAATACTGATAAATTGTGTAATTTAGTTTGTCCGGTTTTGTATATCTACTGGATTTGGCAATAAGTAATTCGCAATTTAAATAAATAAAATTAATAAATTGGCGCGTTTTCTAGCTTATTTTTAATATTGACTTTCTGACTTTCGGTTTTCTTTGTTATCAAAACAATACCTACAGTTAGTACCTACAATGGTAATTATATTAATAGACTAGAGTTGAACGGTGATTTCAATGCTACTGCAAATCCCTTCATTTGAATAAAAGGGATTTTGACAATACCATCTTCTCTGTCGTAAATACTGTTACAGTCGAGGTCGCAACCCAAAGATGGGGGAGGGTCAATTTGGTAGAAATACTGCTGCGAGGGCCAACTTTAACAGCATAAAGCGACGCATTGGAAATTTAGACGCCAACGATCTGCATTTTTCTAAGTGACTACAAAACGTATGACAACGATATTTGGTATCCTGATTCCTCATTTCATTGACCTCATTTTTACAGTTGCGATATCCGGTTGGTTAATTTTTGTAACACAAAAAAAATATCAAAGAAACCTCTTTTAAAATAGAAATTTTTCGCAGCAACGGGGCCGATTTTTACTTTTAAATTTTTTGTATAGTTTACTTTAAACATATTCCTCAAAATAAAAGTTGGATTTTTTAAAATTAATTATAGTTGTTAAAATAAACGAAAATAACAGTTTTTTTTTTGTATTTTTCGTAAGTTAGCGCGCACGTTTGCATAGAACAGAAGGTCTATTTTGGATTAAATTGTTGTTTATCAATGCGTCGCCATAATGATTAAGAAAGTTTTGTATTCTCCGAAAAATTGAATGATTAATTTAGAGATGACTGATCTAACT
Source organism: Zeuzera pyrina (assembly GCA_907165235.1). Lineage (NCBI taxonomy): Eukaryota > Metazoa > Arthropoda > Insecta > Lepidoptera > Cossidae > Zeuzera > Zeuzera pyrina. Next base: position 4,495,228 of record OU015639.1, read on the forward strand.
TAGCATGTAGGTTATAGCTAGAAAACCTACATCTGCTAGTCTCTTTTCTGACCTAAATCCAAGTAAAATTTAATTGCTTCATTAAATTCAGTTATTAACTTGTAGCGAAGTTTTTAGACAGCACAAAGTTAAGATTTCTCCATTTACTTCATTTACAATTTCCAATAAAGTGTGAAGTTTTAGGTTTATCGCATCAGTGAAAATGTGATTGCGGTGGTCATGAACCCTCTGATACTCCTTTTCTAATCGTACCTGCTATCACGGTATACAATTATGTGACTGGTGAGAATTGGCTTTAGGATAGGGCGCGGTCGGACGACCGCTCAGGGTGTTAGACTGTAAGTGGAATGAAGGCTTTGCTTCTAAAACTACATATTAAGTAAGGTGACGCAGTGATAAACAATAATTAATTTAAAATCGGACTTCTGCGCCCGTAAATACCCCATAGGCCCAAACAAACGTGCGCGCGCTAGCTTACGAGTAATACGAAAAAACAGTTATTTTTGTTTATATTACAAACTGTAATTAATTTAGGAACGGTAGGGGTTGTATGGACCAGATTTTCTCGCTTCGCGTTATCGTGGGGAAATGTCTGGCTATAGGTCAGAAAGTTTTCTGCGGTTTCGTGAATCTAGAAAATCGTTCGATAGAGTAGTGCGAAAGAAATTGTGGAGTCTACTGTGGCCTCCAGAGATTGAAAGGTAGTATGAGTGATATGGTATGTGATGACACGGTGGTAAACTGCTTATTGTACGCTAACGATGCTGTACTTATAGCAACATCAGAAGCAGAGTTGCAGACACTAGTCATGTGCATGAAATAAGAATGTAAAGTGAAAGGATTTAATATGAATGTGAACAAAACTAAGGTTCTGGTGTTTGAAAGGGAAGAGGTACAAACGAAATGTGAGATTTGTGTAAATGGCAAATGTCTAGAACAAGTGAATGAAATTGTGTATCTGGGGAGTGCGTTTTCGAGGGATGGAAGATGTGAGTTGGATGTGGAGAGACGGGTAGCAGCTGGCAATAAAGTGAACGGTGCTCTGTCCGCATTATTAAGCAGTGAGAATATATCTAACACTGCTAAAATGGCCATCCACAATGCGGTGTTGGTGCCAACTTTATTGTACGGTAATGAGGCCTGGATATGTCCGAATTCGAGTGAAAGTATGATAAATACAGTGTAGATGCGATCTGTCAGTAATACGTGCGGTGTCACTCTTGCGGACAGGATAAACAATGAAGAGATACGCAGTATGACAGGGTTGCACGACAGTGTTATTGTAAAAATGAAGAATGGAATGCTTAGATGGTTTGGACACTTAGAAAGAATTAGTGATGAAAGACTGACGAAGAAAATCTACAGAGCGAAAGTGAGAGGTAAAAAAAGCCAAAGAAGACCAAGGCTGACTTATGAAGATCATTTGATCTTGAACTCTGGCTATTTAGCCAGAGTTTTAGCAGACGCAAATGTCAAAAGCACTCGCATACCTAGGCGAAAATGTGTGAGGAGAATGATGAGATTTGAGGAAGCGAAAGAGGTATGTAAGGACCGCGACGCTTGGCGCTCTGTCCTCTCTGACTACCTTGTTAGGGATACACCTCTTTCGCTTCCTCAAATCTCATCATTCTCCTCACACATTTTCGCCTAGGTATGCGAGTGCTTTTGATATTTCCGTCTGCTAACACTCTGGCTATTTGATCTTCATAAGTCAGCCTTGGTCTTCCTTGGCTTCTTTTACCACTCACTTTCGCTCTGTATATTTTCTTCGTCAGTCTTTCATCACTCATTCTTTCCATGTGCCCGAACCATCTAAGCATTCCTTTCTTCATTTTTACAATAACACTGTTGTGCAACCCTGTCATACTGCGTATCTCATCATTGCTATATAAATAGAAAGAAACTATCTTTGTAATGGTACAAACGTAATTCTCAAACTAAGGTTAAAACATTTATTCAAATTCAAACAATTTTTGATTCAATTGAGCCGCGACCGCATGCAGTCTTAAAGGCATTCCAGAGCTCACTTGGCGCCATGCGGTACATTCCCCTCCTCTAACTCACTACTCAAAATCTTTGACGGAGCATTATTTTCGGAAATAGCAATGGTGGATCTTTTTAACCGCGAACCTTTTAGCCCCGCCCTATTCTACTATCTCTATACCAAACATCATAACTGGTTCGATAGTTCAGCATTTTCCATTCAAAGTCTCATCCCTAATGATGATACAAAAGAGGTAGATGAGTTACATGCACTCGAAAAGTGGCACCTCAACACTTTGCTAATTAGCCAAGCCGGACTTGGTCAACGAATATGAAAAGTAATGTTACAGAACCAACAATGTCATGCAATGCCTATTGCGCATTCTAAATTCTAAAATCTTTTAATAATCCAAACGTTTTTTATAATATACACGATCATGTGATGACGCAGCCACCCAGTTTTAATCATCGTTTACATTTATTAGAAGCAATAATATATAATTCATCATTTTCAAATTTATAATAAAAAATGTTGGCGACCTTTTTAAATAAATATGCTCTCATGTACATGATTCAAGAAAAACGAAATTCGAAAAAAGCAAACATCATTTTTTACTGTCTAATCCCATTAGGTATCAACCATATTTTTTTCTAAATGTTTGTTCTGTGGAATTAATTACTAATATTCTATGAATTAGTCCCAGATTAGCTTAAAATGTAGTAAGAAATTGAAATTGACCAATCATAATGATTTAGAGAGCTATGTGATTTGTTAGTTTGAAATGCTTTACATTGCATAGCGACGCAGTGCAATGTATATTTGTCTCACTTTGTAACCTTGTAACTGGGACAATATGTTACTTGGATTAGTACTAAGATAACCTATCTACCTCTTTTGTATTAGAATATCATTGCTCATCCCCATTTTCACCCCCTTAAAGGTAGTTTTTTTTTTGATAAAAAAAGTAGCCTATCTCCGTTCCCAGATGTCAAAGTATATCCATGCTACATCATAATCAGTTTAGCGCTTTAGCATTTCCCATACAAAGTTTTATCCCCCTCCCTCTCGTCCCTCTTTTCACAGATTTTTGATAAAAAATTAGCCTATGTATTTTTGATAAAAAATGTGTTATTACCCGTGTCACACTTTTAGGGGTAGATTTTTGATATGTAAAATATGTAACCTGTGTCCGTTTTCTGATGTCAAACTATCTCCCTGAAAAATTTCATAATAACCGGTTCAGCGGTTTACCATTTCCCATACAAAGTTTCATCCCCCTTTTCACCCTTTTAGAGGTAGATTTAAAAAAAAATAAGTAGCATGATGCAACCACATGTTCTTACTACGTACCGATTGTTATTAAATCGGGCAAGCCGTTCTTCGGTTATAAAATAACATACAGATAGACAGACAAAAATTTTAAAAATGGTAGAATCGAAGTCAGTGAGTCATAAAATGACTATGTATCACAAAATTTGACAGTAAAATTATAATTACAGACAGACGCTAGAGATTTATATAGTAATATGGATAGAAGATAGAAGAAGAAGATAGATAAAACGAAAAGTGAAGTCGTGTGAAAACCGCCATATAAAATGTATCCAAATGGCAGTTTTGATTAGCAATAACGTCACCAAGTATTTCAATTGTACGGAGCGTTTTCTACTTGTCTAGCCGCTCTTGTATTCAAAAACGCTTTACCCATTTATAACAATGTTGTTTTCAAATTTTAGACTCGTAATGGGTACGGTGAAAATGTATCTTACATGTAGTTAGATAAACTTTTTATTGTTGCGTAGAACTCTTTGGCCCTTAACACCGTCCATTAACATGGATTTTACGACCTACGATAATAAAATTAACGACTTTCCCTTAAGAGCAATATTATCAATGCACCATTTCTCTGGATTACTTACATACTATTCATAATTTATATATTAAAATGTTACATGAAGTACTATAAAAATATTACAAATTAATAATCGATCTAGTGTGTCGGATTCGTGCACCGAGAGCCCGTACCGCCATATGTACTTATGTCATGTACTATCACGGAATGTGAATGTTTAGCAGTTTATAAAACTTTTGAATTTGCCGTGTTATTGACTGTTTTATCGACTCGACAAAGTCAGTAAATTGAAGTTTCTATTGGTGTCTTTGTCATTTCTAAATTCAAAATTGAAAGATAAACGTACGGGAAACCAATAGGTAATCTTCGTATTCCGAACTAACACGAATGACGAGAATCGAAGAGCGACATGTCCCAAAGAACAGTAAATAAAAATTACCTGCAATTTTTAGATCCGTAGTCTAACTTGGAACCCTTATGATTTGGTCGTAGGTCACGAATAAAATTTTTTAAGTCACTTCATAATTTGTGTTAATTGTTTTAAGTTAATTGGATGGAATAGACAAACACTTAAGAAAAATTTACTATATGGTCGGGATACCGATAGCCAATTAAGATATTCCAAGCAAACACAAATGACGAGAAATTGAGTTGTTAGCGAGTGCGATTATTTTATGACGGATTATGTCATTTAGTATCGATATAATAATAATAATAATACTCCAGACAATTACACAGATTGTGTGACCCCAAACTAAGCAGTAAGCTTATACACTACGGGTACCACACAACGAAATTTGGGGGGAGTTCCCAGTAACACCCAGACTCCAAGCCAATTTAGAAAAGTTCGTTTCCTAAATTGACCTGACCGGGGATCGAACCCGGGACCCTAGCTTGGAAAGCAGATGTATGTGCCACTGCGCCAACGGGCCAGTCATATATGATTCGATAATAAATATAACTAATACAGCGTCACAGTAAACTGATGGTAGCATTGTTGAACTGAACTGGTTATATTAAAATGAAACTTCCAGCAGACCTTATTATAGAAAGCTGTTAAAGTAGCAAAATTTAATGTGTATGAAGCAGAGAAAATAAAGATACATAGGTATTTTAAACAAATAAATACCTGAATATAAATATGTAATATAATGTACCTTTATATACATAACTACAACATACATATTAAATACTAAAGACCCACCCCCGATCCGGACGGGTAGAATTTTTTTTGAAAATAAAATACCTACAGGTCATGTTGCTCGCTGATAATGTAGCTTTCTATGGGTGAAAGAATTTTCCCGATCGGTTGAATAGTTTTTGAGTCTATCCTTTAGGTTTAGGTTTAAAGAATCTTTATTTCTCATAAGAAAATTTTACAATCCTTTACATACAAACAAAAAAGGTTTACCTCCTTAATATTAGTATAGATACTGTATTTATTAGATACATATAAATAAGATGGTTCGGGCACATGGAAAGAATGAGTGATGAAAGACTGACAAAGAAAATCTATAGAGCAAACGTGAGTGGTAAAATAAGTCAAGGAAGACCAAGGCTGACTTATGAAGATCAAATAGCTAGAGTGTTAGCCGACGGAAATGTCAAAAGCACTCGCATACTTAAGCGAAAATGTGTGAGAAGAATGATGAGATTTGAGGAAGCGAAAGAAGTTTGTAAGGACCGCGACGCTTGGCGCTCCGTCCTCTCTGACGACCCTGTTAGGCGTGAAGATATGTATGTATGTATGTATATAGGTAAACTATAGATACCTACAGATTACGTAAACATATCAGTTTATGAAAACAAGAAACGATAGTGATTTTCGACACGTATCGATTTTATTCGATTTTCGTTTTTGATATTATCTTTTTCCTATCTATGGCTCATTCTGGGGAATGTTGCGGTTGGCTTTCTCCGTATTTTTTGTTTCCGTCATTACAATCTTACCGAACGAACCTTGAAGATACTGAAGTAAAGTGTGATGAGATGGTGATGACTAACCTGCCGGGTACACTTCTTATCAATAATTCTTAGCAATTAAAACCAATACTATTATAACGTATTTATGTGAGTGTAATGACTCGGAAATATACCCGGAAGTTACATAATGACGAGACCAACCACAAAATTCTGAATAAACGTTTTTGGAAAAATAATATTTGTCGCGCTTTACATTAAGTCTAATGAGTTATGATTTATGACCATGTTATTCCATAGATGGTTTAATTTTAACGTTTCTAAAGAGATGTTTGCGCAGGGAAATATTAATTAAGAAAAAATGATACGATGAATACAGTACTAAGCAGAATTTTAATTAAAAGTAAAAATTAGCAAAGTGATAAGTTATATGTAGAGGTGCTTAATAATCTCATATCTAAAAATGGATGTGTATGTTTGTATATACACACGTAACCGCTAAATAACACCGTTTGACCGATTACCATGAGAGTTGGCGCGTATATGTATTTTTTCATGAAGAAGGTTTATATGCTATCCCCTTGTAATTCGCCACCACGCGAACGAAGTTGCGGGCAAATGCTAGTTATATATTCCGGTGTGTGTGTGTTCATTTCTTTTCCTAAAAGACTTGACCGGTCTTGATGAAATTTAAATCTGTAGCGTCTGTCTGTAATTACAATTTTACCATCGAATTTAGTTGCCGAAACCTGCTCTGAATTCATTGCCACGTCTACCAATAAGTCTAAGTGGGAATTGGTCTAGGCTGTAGACTATGTACATTATGTTCTAATATATTTTGTAATAATCGTGTCTGTATCTGTTTTTTCCTCAATAAAGAAAACTAAAGAAAAATAATTTTGTGATATATACGGTAGTCATTTTAGGACTCGCCGACTCCGATTCTACCATTTTTTAAATTCTTCTCTATCTGTTTGTATGTCTTTTTATAACTCAAGAACGCCTTGACTAATCTTGATGAAAATTGGTATACAGTAAGAACATGTGATTGCTCAAAAGTTAGGCTACTTTTTTTATCGAAAAAATACCCCTAAAAGGGCGAAAAGAGGCGTGGAAAGGGGATGATGATAGTACGTGTTCGGAGGCAGATGTAGGCTTTTTTTAAAAACAATCTTTGTATATATCTACATGTACAAGTAATCTAATGCAATCCGGTAAAGCCAAGTACAAAATTCACGAAAAAATACTATGAACATAATAAAAGTCGGCAACCATAGTATACCTGTACTTTAATGAATAACATACTTCATTTACCCTACATTGTTATTCAGCGCCTGCTATCTTATTATGATCTTAACTGCGTGTATAAACAAAAAATGTTGATAGCTTAAAGCTCGGACCACGAATAAAAATGTACGGAGCATTTGCTCCGTGTCCTTTTTTTTATTAACCGAGTTTCTAGACTTTTACTAATGTGCGTGACTAGAGAAGGGTCACAGTACAACAATAAACAACTAAACATGACATATTTTTATTTCCGTTAATACTACTAAAAGCTATTCGTTCTTCTAGGATGTTGACTTCGACAGATGGAAACGTAGGATGACGAGATATAATTAAAAGATGTGCTTTCGCTAGCTCGTGTATTTCTCGACTGACTTATTTTCTGACATTCAAAAATACCATGTTATTATGAAAGTAGCAACACCTTCAAAAAACAGTGCTGCCATTTGTTAACGATTATGATTAGAATGATTAATCGAGAATATTGATAATAGCTAACACTAGTATCAAACCACTTAAGATTTACGAGTATTTTGCAAAAAAATATTTTAGTATTGCACGCGAAGTCGATTGAGTTGACACGAATTGCACTGACAGTGCGAGGTTGCCACACTTAATATAGCTGTTTTACTCGTGGTTAAACTCAAAGAGATAGAAAGAAAGAAAACAGATGAAAATTAATTTAACATACGGTGACAAGAGCGGCAATTTATAATGGCTTTGTTCGTTATATTGCTTAGTCAGAGACTTAAAGTCATAATCAGTTGTCCATAGCTTTCTCTTTGTTGAGATAAAATGTGAATCTACCAAATAATTCGTTGTACATACATACATATCTTCACGCCGTATCCCTAACAGGGTAGTTAGAGAGGACGGAGCGCCAAGCGTCGCGGTCCTTACATACTTCTTTCGCTTCCTCAAATCTCATCATTCTCCTAACATATTTTCGCCTAAGTATGCAAGTGCTTTTGACTTTTCCTTCGGCTAACACTAGCTATTTGATCTTCATAAGTCAGCCTTGGTCTTCCTTGGCTTCTTTTACCACTCACTTTTGCTCTATAGATTTTCTTCGTCAGTCTGTCATCACTCATTCTTTCCATGTGCCCGAACCATCTTAGCATTCCTTTCCTCATTTTTACAATAACACTGTCGTGCAACCTTGTCATACTGCGTATCTCTTAAGCACATAATTAAATACGTAAAATAGCTTTTTTAAATAAACTTTGTAAATATTGTAAAAAGACATGTTTTATAATAAAATCAGTTAGTTTTTAAATTTCATTTTTTGAACGATATTGAATTTAACGCTGTTATAGCCTTTTTAAAGGAAATGTAACATGCCATGTTATCTAGTGTGGTCGTTTAGCGAAAACCGGTCGAGGATGGTAGATCCTTTATTAGGAAGTGTGTCAAGGTGATTGATTTAGTTCTTCCACTCGACCAGATACCCTTGAAGTCGTATATGTACGTATATTTACATTTAAATAGGTAAGTACTTACATGTTCGTTTTAACCTAATTAAATTTAAATCATGATTTATGAAGGATTGATAAACCAATATTAGCTAAAATATGTTTTGTCTCTGTTATTTCAGATATTGTATAGACTCAGGTGTTACTCTGCGGAAATCCAGTTCATGTGATGAATTCCTAAAATCTTTAGCTATTTTTCGCTCAAGCTACAAAAACCACCAATCGACACATGTTTCGCCTCTCAATGAAGCATCCTCAGGATATATCAGAGATCGGACTCGGTCAGCTAACCAGCAGCGCATTTTTTCGGTGCTGGTTAGCTGGATAGCTAAAGATTTTAGGAATTCATCACGTCTTTTATTTCAATACAAAAGTCAAGATGTAAATGAAGACAAAATATTTTTAGCACGATTTTTTTTGTAATTTTTGTGAATGAAGACACAGCTTCATTTAATTGAATAATACACGTTAAAATACATGAAACCGTTTTCAATATAGACTAAATTACTTAGCTAATGTTATTTGATACATTTATACATATCCTCACACTTAATTCTTAACGGGGTAGTTACAAGACGGAGCGCCAATATCGCGGTCTTTATATACTTCTTTCGTCTTTTCAAATCTTATCATTCTCCTTACACGCTTTCGCTAGGTATGCGAGTGCTGATGACATTTCATTCATTTATTAACAATTATTAGGCAATATAATCTTCATAAGTCATTGTCATCACATTTCATAAAGTTTTACATTTTACTTTTATTAAGAAATACTCAGAAACTAATTATTGAACACGGCTGTACTCACGTTTAATCTATATATATATAGGTATAGGTACCGACTAGTTTCGGACCTATTAGAGTTCCTTCATCAGGGTGAGTGGGGCGCTTCCGCGAACTCATCCCAATTTGTTGCGCATGCGAATTTAGAAATGTCTCCTGAACGACAATTGAACCCGGGACCTTGTCTTGGAAAGTAAAGATGTGCACTAGTCGCACCAACAGGTCAGGCAGTATAGGTCGCGCCACAGTACGGATCTGAACTTGCTTCTCACAGGTGTAAAAGTCAGAGAAAAATTCACAATTTTATTTAATTATTCTTAGTATGATGCATAACTATATTGTAATACAATAACATATAATAGGTCTTTATCTATGAAGTTGCTGTTCTACAATAAAGTCAACAACGACGAATTAAAGGCGATGGTGGAAGCTGACGATATTCAATCTACTGCTGAGTTAGCAGCAGGTTTCGATATTAGCATCAAAACAATATTGGTCTATTTGCGTCAAATTGGCAAGGTAAAAAATTTTGATAAGTGGGTGCCACATGAAATGAACTGTCGCCAGCGCGACAAACGCGTTGAGGTTTGCCTTGCGTTGCTTAATAGACACAGAAACGAAGCGATTTAGAACCGCATTGTCACTTGCGATGAAAAATGGATTCATTTTGACAATAGTAAGCGGTCATCATATTGGTTAGACCCTGGTTCAGCACTTAGGCAATGCCCCAATCAAAAACTTACCCCTAGAAAAGTGATGATTACTGTTTGGTGGTCCAGTGTCAGTGTAATTCAAATGGCACGAGTATTACTGCGGATGAGTACTGTGAGGAGCTGGATATAATGACGGAAAAGCTCACAAATCTCCGACTAGCCTTGGTTAATCGCTCGTCCCCGCTGCTCCTGCATGACAACGCTCGACCTCACACGGTACTACAGACGGTCTCTAAGCTACAAGAGCTAGGATTGGAAGTTTCACGTCATCCATCGTACTCACCAGACTTTGCGGCGACAGACTTCTACTTTTTCCAAAATTTGGACAACTCGGCAGAAAAACCCGAGAGACAGTACAAAATGCCTTTGAAGAGTTTGTTGCCACCTGACTTCTTCAAGAAGGGCATTGAAAAATCACCACTGTGCTGGCAGAGATGCATCGATAGCATAGGTGCATACTTTGATTAATAGAAAAAAAAAAACTTTAACTTTTTGTGTACTAAACGGCAATTTCATAGGTAAATGCCTAATATTATTCTGCACCGCTAATAACATAATCTTACTAATATGTGCTAATAACATCGTGTTCGGAGCGTACTAGATGTTTGGCGCGGCGGTAGATTTGACATTAAAAATTACCTTGTAACTGGATTTGCTTGAATAAATTGGCATTATTATTACATTGCCTTAAATTAAGGGGTGAAAAATGGTTGAATACTCAAAGTACGAAGTCGATATTAATAAAGTTCAGATTTATTTCGAAATTTTCTTTTTGGTTACGTTTGGTAGAAATATGTCCAGTTTATTATTAGCGTTAGGGGCTTTTAATTTTTTAAGGAGTTCTGTGGATAGTTCTGCCAAATGTCTATTTTAAATTATGGTCTCTGTTGAGAAATGAAAATTGTATACTACAATGGGCAGCATCACTATGCAAAGCAGCGCGAGCACAAAACGCATTTGGCTAGCAATGAGCTAATGCGTTGCGTTGTGGTTCACTGCTACTCATTTAACTGCATTAGGTACGTGATTATCCACGATCCATAAAAAAATATGTCTGTTATAAATATATCACGATTTTTGCATTGCGATGCGTTGCGGTCGAATCACCTTAGTATAATATATATGAATATATATGAGATTTAAAACATTTCTCACACAGGACAATCCAATTTGCACATGTCTAGGTAAATATGTCTTGACCTTGTAAAACCTGACATTTCCTTGGCAAAATAAGTGTTAGTTTGCGTTTGCTTTGACGTCATCGTTCAATGATTTATAGACTTCTGTGAGATTACGTGAGTACTTTAATATTTATAGATTAGTATAATAGATATATTTGAACTGACTTTTAACGAGAAAAATATTTCACTATGCATTATGAATTTTGAAATTTCGTACAAAGGCGAACTTACCTCTATAAGACATTTCTTGTAACTAATCGCAAGTAGCGTGAAAATACTGCAGAGGCTAAATAACGAAATGGAATTTAAAGAAAATCGTTAGTGCGATTTGTCTTATTAAAACTATGAATAAATAAATAAATATATTACAATGAAAGTGTTAACTGAAAAATCATCAATGTTGAGAATATGGTGCAGATTGAAGAAACGGTATAACGATGGCGTTGTGTTAGAGACTCTTTTTAAACAAACAGATAGCTCTACGATAAAGTATTTTGTGGTTGCTAGTACCTAAGGAACATTAACAACGCAAGGTAGATAATACACTGAGTTAATACATACATACATATCCTTTTTTTTTTATAAAAAAAAATAGGGAGCAAAGGAGCAAGCGAGTCACCTGATGGGAAGTGATCACCGCCGTCTATAGACACCCGCAACGTCCGGTGAATCTTACTTTTTTTTTGGTTTCTGAGAAGCAAAATGAAATCCCCACGGACACCCAGCCGGACTCTACGCCGACTGAATAGTGTCGGACTTGAACCGACTAAACAAAACCCCTCTTTGCTGTTAGCCCTAGTGGCTTTTACAGCGTCACAGGTCGCGTTGGAGCGAGCGCTAAAGGCGCCCTGCCAGATGGTCGACCAACTGAGGGTTCCTCCAGCCGAGGGATGCCTCGTATGGAGGGCGGACCTCGGGCTCAAGGCGTTGCCAGGGGAGCTTTCCGCACCTGCGTGCATCTTATCGGGCTGTCCATTCCGGAGAGGGCCGGGCCTCTAGCGGACCCGGCCGGCGAGGCGGCTGAGGGCCGGTTAGTGTGCCTACCGGAGAATCACGGGTGCGTTCCCGACTTTTAAGGAAAGGAAAGGGAGTGGGGAGAACGACCACCGGCATTCTCACTCACCGAACGAAACACAGCAGCAATAGAGGCTGTTATTTCATCCTGAAATTCTGTGAGAGGGTAGTATTTCACCAGGCGAGCCGGTCCAATCTGTGCTGCGATGCAGCATGGCTCTACTACACGTAATTCTCGCGCTGTATCCGTAAGACGGTAGTCTCAGAGAGGACGGAACGCCAAGCTTCGCCGTCCTTACATACTTCTTTAAGTTAATATTTATCGAAATCTCTTTAATCCCTATAGAAAAGTCCTTCTATGCTTGTCACTCGTTAGTATGGAATTTAAAGTAATTGATTAAAAATTTACCAAATTTTGATTGCACTGTTAGAAACGTGAATTTTTTACACCGCCTATAGACCTTAGTCAATATAATATTCATTTTAACTTGATGTCTTTAACCCATTCCTGAGCAAAAGGGTCGTGACAGACTGATTGACGGCCAATAAAGTGATGCTATAAGGGTTCCGCCTTTTCTTTTAACATAGGGAAGAAATGCGTTTGGAAACTTTGTAACTTATTTCTTTATAAATTATTTTCGAATACGATAAAAATATTCTCAAATGTTCAAGTTTGTTTAGACATTGTTCGATTGTATTTTTGAGACATACATTGAACGTAGTTAATGGAAATTATCAATGATATCAGTGAGTTATGTTTGTGCCAAAGATCAAGATTGTCACCTTGGTTGCATACGTACATGGGATGTCTGCTTAATATACAATTTTATTATGAATTAGCTGTTGGCCGCGACTTATTCGCGTGGCTTTTCATAATTGACAAACGATTTTATATTTAATTAGCTTTTATGATAAGCCGACTTAAAAAAACACCAAAAAGTACAAAATAACTATCCTTTACTAATCAAAACTCAAATACAGAAATAACTTGATAAATACGATAGAAATACCTATATGTGACAGTTATAGCCTAAGAGCCCGTGACGTCGGTGCCAAGCTTACCAAACTAATAGACTTTCTGTTGTGCACATTGATTTGGCATCGACTTCAATAACAGTATTTATATCGTATTTGGTATGTCGTATTTACTACATAAATGGGATATGTAAGATAACTTATACATTTTGTATCCAATTTTACGACCTGGCAGCCTCGTTACTAACACCTGCATTTGTATGTTAAAAGTTGTTAACGCCTTTAACTGCATTTAATTTTTTTTCTTACTAACTACGACACCTCTATTCTCCTTTGAGAATGTTTTTCAAATATGTGTTTCATTAGTTATTTGGTAGGCTCCATTAACATTTTAGAGCGATATTAGATGCGTTTACGCGTAATTTACAGAGCGGAAATGAGTGGTATCAGAAGCTAGGTCAAACTAAGTGTAAACTGACGAAAATGTCATAACCCCTCGCATATCTAGACGAAAATGTGTGAGGAAAAAGATGAAAATTGAAGAGACAAAATAAGTATGTAAGGACCTGCAAGATGCTTAGCACTCTATCCTCTCTGCCACTGACGAACCCTGTAGTGATAAAGCGAGAAGATATGTATCTATGTATTGTAGATGCGATGTTTTCTGTATTAACTTATTTTACCTCTTTTCAATCTCCTGAGGATTGATTAGCAAGCTGTGTGTTGATAATGTCAATCATAGCCAGTCAGTTCTTTTATAAACTACACTAGCTTTTGCCTACAACTTTGTTCGCGTGGTGGCGACTTACAGCAAAGGGGATAGCACAAAAACCTTCTTCATTAAAAAATACATAATCTGTCAAACGATGTTAGATTTTAGTATTACATATATAAATACATCCATTTTTATATATTATATACAGATACTGCCAAAATAGCCATCCACAATGCGGTGTTGGTGCCAACTTTATTGTACGGTTGTGAGGCCTGGATATGACCGAAATCGAGTGAAAGTATGATGAATGCAGTATAAATGCGATCTCTTAGAAAGATGTACGGTGTCGACCTTGCGGATAGGATAAGTGATGAAGAGATACGCAGTATGACAGGGTTGCGCGACAGTGTTATTGTAAAAATGAAGAAAGGAATGATCAGATGGTTCTGGCACATAGAAAGAATGAGTGATGGAAGATTGACGAAGAAAATATACAGATCGAAAGTGAGTGGTAAAAGAAGCCAAGGAAGTCCAAGGCCGACTTATGAAGATCAAATAGCCAGAGTGTTAGCAGATTGAAATGTCAAAAGCTCTCGCATACCTAGGCGAAAATGTGTGAGGAGAATGATGAGATTTGAGGAAGCGAAAGAAGTATGTAAGAACCGCGACGCTTGGCGCTCCGCCCTCTCTGACTACCCCGTTAGGGATACAGGGTGAGGATATATATGTATGTACAGATAGATCGATATATACAGATAGATCGTCAAGCAAATTTTCCTTTTGATAGTCTAAATAATATAGATAAATACGCCGCCTAAACCAGACAATTAATAATACTTAAATAAGTAAACTAGTTCTTGAGATCCTCGACGAAGTAAAATTAATTACAATCAAATTATCAAACGTGACAAAACTCAATTATATCAGATATCTACGTGATGTTATTCGTAACAACATTACTAAGTAATTAGAGCTAACGTAATTAATAACAATTAATGATACTTATATGGTTATTGTAGTTTCATTTCGCAAAAAAATTCCTCAATATTCTGAAGAGAAAAAGAAGCTTAACACTAGAATTAAATCTTCTTTTGTGATATCAACAAAGAAACATAAAATATAAATCTATTCATTAACCGATTTTAAAAAAAGCAGTAGGTTCTGTGTTCGTCAGTAGGTATTTTTTTATTATATGAATGTTTAGGCATAACTTCCTTGTCTATGAACCGATTTCAATAATTATTTTTCAGTTGGGTTCAGTATAGTTCCAAGATGGTCCCATATAAATTTCTCTGATATTGGAGCTTGGTTTTCGAAGATACACCAAATAATTCTAACAGTTCATCCTATTATAATAATTAATAATAACGATAATTTTTTTGCACATTATTCCAATCCAGAATTAAAAAACTCAAAAGGGAGAAATAAAGAACTGTTAAAGAAAAATTAAACCGACTTAAAAACACCGAAAATTACAAAATAACTTTATTTCTACGTTTTTAAAGTATAAAAAATTAAGAAGAAATCTTCATCTACATTTAAATTTGAATAATCAGTAATCCTCTTCCGTATTCACATATGCAGATGTTGCGCAAGAATGTTATTTTGTATAAAAGTGTGAATTTAAATTTATAGGTAATTGAATTATACGATTAACAGCAAATTAAAATGACAATGATTATTTAATAACTATTTTAGTTATTACAATGAAGTTAATGATGATGTTTATGATGTAATTGTTTAATCGCCTTCGTAGTTCATATTGTTAGAATGAGTCATTTCTATTCATATACGGTATGTACAAATACAGACTGAAGTTATAAAATTATTTTAAGTTTTGAGAAACCCTTTCCCATTCTTACAAATTAGGCACTTTCAAGGTAAAACTAATTTTATTTGAAAAATCTGGCAGTTGTTTCAATTTCAATTTTTTATTACGTTTGCCTAAAATGCAATAAATAATTATATAGAACTATTGGAAAGCGATGCATAAAAATGCGCGAATGTAATATATTACATTAAATCTGTTCTCCATTTGTATACTCTATGGTTTTATGCAAACGTTTTTTTAAAGAAAAAGATCAATTTGTACTAATTTTCCAGGCTGGTATGAGAGAGAAAGAAAAACCATAAAATGGTGGCAGTCGATCTTCCCGTGCAGGTAATAAAAGTTCCCGACTTCTGTGAGCCAACAATCTATCCCATGTCACTATTGGTTCCGTTTTGGCATGTATAAACACAAATATCTCTTAAAAGTAATTCAAATTCAAACTATTTATTTGCCTTATGAGTAGTGTTACAAGGGTGTTACAATAATGCTAAGGTGTAATTTTGTTATGCGCTGACGCTTTATCTGTCTAAATAGGGAAATGTATTTAAGTGTTACTGTTTTCGATCACTCAATTTTTAATAATACCGTGACAAAGCATTTACCTTCGAAACTGGGGCGCGGATTTTATTTCATGTCAGGTTAATTCAGGGAAAGAACTCATTCATACTCATATCTTCACGCCGTATCCACAACGAGGTAGTCAGAGAGGACGGAGTGCCAAGCGTCGCGATCCTTACATACTTCTTTCGCTTCCTCAAATCTCATCATTCTTCTCACACATTTTTGCCTAGGTATGAGAGTGCTTTTGACATTTCCGTTGGCTAACACTCTAGCTATTTGATCTTCATAAGTCAGCCTTGGTCTTCCTTGGCTTCTTTTACCACTCACTTTCGCTCTATAGATTTTCCTCGTCAGTCTTTCATCCTCTTTCTTTCCATGTGAATTTTCAATAACACTGTCGTGCAACCCTGCCATACTGCGTATCTCTTTATTGCTTATTGCTTATTTTAGGAAAAGAACGTTTTCAGGAAAGCTTGCAATTCGGGTCTTATTATGTGTTACTGCTACTCCCCCAATTGGTTTCGTGGAATGAACAGTACAAAACTACTGCTTATTTTGGAGTCACGCTATTGGTGTAATTGTTTGCGGTATTGTTATTATTAATACTAAACATATCTCTACTACTATAATTATTTTACAATATTTTTATTACATGACAATAGTAGTAGCGATATATTTTAATATACATACTGTATATTTATTTAAATTTACCGCTTAGCTTAAATTAATCGACACTTAGTAACTAAATAGAAGGATTTCTAAAAAGCCTGTTTCAGAAGCATAAAACGTGACCTCTCGGTCCTAATAGTGAAAGGATTTAGTGAATCGTGACGTTCTTCAGAAGTTATTGCGAAAAGTAGCCTTTGTGTTAAAATATGCACTGGAAACTAACAAAGTATGCTTTGATGGTTGAATCGATAGTTGAGGAAGCTCGAAGTGACCCAGCAACTCGGTCGAAACGTCAAGCCAAAATAAAAAGGTAATCGCGTTAAATTTCACGTTTTAGATACATTTTATAATGCAAAGCAAAAGTTTAAAAGTTAATGAGAGGTATACTTATCCCCATCAACAAACTTAGGTAATACACTGCTCGAAACAGGTCTCTCTCAATACCTGCCATTGGTTTAAACTTCGGTCCATCTCAACAAATAACTAACAGTTATTTTATTAAGGTTGTTGCTCAATCTTACTGGAGGATATCCTTCGCGATCTGTACTCTAGAACTTGTACACAACGGTTATCAGTTCTTCAAAAGCTGAGGTCAATCTTTGTACAAGTGGCGCCCAATTGCCTTATTTGATGTAGATGTGTGTCGTATTTACAACGGGGCTGGTATGTGTGGTCCCTTTTGTAATACGTTATGGGACGTCTGTCTTTGTAATTTTTTAGGTACAGGATGTTAACTAACTGGTACAATATTTTTGTGGAGCTGATAACTTGGGACATTTTATATTATTTTTATTCGATGTGTCTATATAAGTCATATCAGACCCGTATCGTTGCGACCAACATTGATCTATTGCGATTATTACTAGTTTGGACTATGACTTACCAGAATATCAAGATAGTTATAAACATAATAATATTTATAATACAATATAATAAATTGATTGATTGCTTGAGATTTTTATTACTGAAAATAAACATTGTTTGTACACGAATTGTTTTCTTGGGATATTCCTAACAATTATGCCATTAGAAATATAAGGGTATGTAAGCCAATAATATTATTTATTAGTACAATAAATATTTTCATAATAAATCGATTACAGATAATTTTGTAGTAACGTAGCGAAAAATTTGGTGTGAGATAGCATTTTCTCAAGAATTTAAACCTTCAAATTTTTCTTTCTTTTTTTTTCTTTCTTTAATACTCCAGACTGTTACACATAGGGTAATTCCGGGGTAGATGGCCATAAGGTAGAGATGGCCCATCGAAATAATTCATAGAACAGTTGACTAGTTGTCGTTAATTACTGTTTAGTTCGCTGCGCGTAGTGGGTGGGAGCTAAGGTACGACCAACAGTCTGGTGAAAAAATAAGTAAAATCTATGTTTATTGTTTTGTCCAGTGCAAATATTTTTTAGAGGGTTCATGTTTTACACGGCTGTGGTGTTAGTTACTTAAAATAATGGTGATTTTTGTATTTTATGCAAAGTGTACGAGGAACGTTTCGTTCTAACCTCAAAAGCACGCAGGTCGTGTCTTGACTTGTTTTCATTTTAGGGGTGGTTATCTCTCCCGGAAAAAAAGGAGAGATGGCCAATTGTAGTCGGTATGTCATGGACATATCGCCAACATATACCGATGGTACAGAAATGATGTCTTATTCAAATATTTGATTCATTTTCATATTTGTTTTAGATGCCTAATAAATACAAGAAAAAGGCGAAAGGCTCTAGACATTAAAAGGTAGTATGAGTGGTATGATATGTGATGGTACAGTGGTAAACTGCTTTTTGTACGCTGACAATGCTGTGCTTATAGCACCATCAGAAGCAGAGTTGCAGACACTATACTTACGTGCATGAAAGAAGACTGTGAAATGAAAGGATTGAATGTGAATGTAAACAAAACTAAGGTTCTGGTGTTTGAAAGGGAAGATGTACAGACAAAGTGCAAAGTATGGTTAAATGAAAAATGTCTAGAACAAGTGAATGAATTTGTATATCTGGGGAGTGCGTTTTTGAGCGATGGAAGATGTGAGTTAGTTATGGAGAGATGGGTAGCAGCCGGCAATAAAGTGAACGGTGCTTCTTCCGCATTAGTAGGCAGTGTGAATATATACAACTTAGCCAAAATGGCCATACACAATGCGGTGTTGGTTCCAACATTATTGTGCAGTAGTGAGATCTGCATATGCCCAAAATCGAGTGAAAGTAAGATAAATGCAGTGGAAATGCGATCTCTTAGAAATATGTGCGGTGTCACTCTTGCGGACAAAATTTCGGGCACATAGAAAGAATGAGTGATGTTGATGAAAGACTGACGAAGAAAATCTACAGAGCGAAAGCGAGTGCCTTGGCCGAGAAGCCAAGGAAGACCAAGGCTGACTTATGAAGATCAAATAGCTAGAGTGTTAGCCGACGGAAGTGTCAAAAGCACTCGCATACCTAGCGAAAATGTGTGAGGAGAATGATGAGATTTGAGAAAGTGAAAGAAGTTTTTAAGGACCACGACGCCTGGCGCTCCGTCCTTTCTGACTACGCCGTTAGGAATACAGCGTGAAGATATGTATATATGTAGATTATACTTAAAATACAAATACATAAAAAATAGAAAATAAGACCATAAACTATGCTAAAGTTAAAGTTAAGTTATGGCCATCTTACCTCTAATGTTATGGCCGTCACACCCAGACACCTCGGGAGAGATGGCCAATTGTAATTTTTTTTAAGACTTTTTTTTAAGACGATCTCATTAGAAATTGTTACTTTTTTGTGTAATATCTCAAAGTTGATTGTTTAAAGTTTAATTACAAATAAAGATTTCTGTAGTAATGTGTAAGGTTTTTTTTAACAGCGTTTTAAAAAAACTATGGCCAACTACCCCGGACTTACCCTATTCTGTGACCCCAAACTAAGCTCAAAACTTGTACTATGGGTACTACACGATGAACTGGGGAAGCTCCTAGTAACACCCAAACTACAAGTCTATTTAGAAAAGTTCGTTTCCTAGATTGATCTGACCGAGGATCGAACCCGGGACCCCGGCTCGAAAGACAATCTTAGAGTGGCTTGCACCAATTATTTAAGCTCGATTTAAGGAACTTGCTTCTCGCTTGCACCAACGATTTAATAGTTGGTGCAAGCGAGATGTTAAAAATCCTTAAATCGAGTAGTTGATGCAAAACTGTGAGGTTTTTACAAATAACATGTGATATTGATAGGCCACCGTCCAAGCTCACCTCAACAAGTATATTGTCCTGTTATTTGACACCTGTACATATTCGAAATTGACTAATAAATGCAATATATCCAAGTGTTAGTATGTACCGCGGTTTTAAAAGCAGATTCGTCCCTTTGAAAGGACAGCGCTTCATTTCTGAATAGTCATGACTTCCTGTAAAAAACGGAAAAATACAAGTTATATATTTATCAATTTATTAAAGACTAACGTCATTATCTAATGACGATTTATAGAAACCGGTATAGTATGAAATGAATTACGAAGACAATGTGAATCTTAAATCTAAAGCAGTAAAGTGCATATTTATTTGATGAACCTCATGCTGAAGGCAAGCAGGTATTACCAAGATTACCAATCGACGCATGAGCAATCTTCAAGTTCAGTGTTACACCAACGCGCGCTGTAAACGAACGCGCGGGAATTCTCAATCGAATTTCGAATTGTGATTTATTTTTTGTATATGTGCTGTGGTTTTGTGCCATTACGTTTTTTGAATAAGAAAACATTTTGGTGAGAAAACTCTATGGACTTGTCTTTTTTTTAAACGCTGACTACAATAAACCAGGGTATGTTACATTTTCAGTTTAAATTTATCGTTATTTTGCATTATTTGGTTTGTTGTTTGTTTATTACAAGTCATTGTTTGATAAACAAGGCCGAGAAGAATTATGCCATAATGGAATTTTAAATTATAACTCACGAACAAAAGATAATAGAGCCTTCTCGATTTGAGTAATTAACGCCTGTGTTTTTGTGAACTTGTCTATTACTGAGCTCTTTGATTTTAACGAAAGGGAACAATACAATGTTTTTAGGGAAATACGATATCTATAGAAATTATCTATTCAACTTTTGACATTTTGGAATGCAAGGAAAGAGTTGGTTATATCTTTTAAAAATAAACGAATTTTATTATTTTAATAGTATTATTATATATTATGGTATACTATAAGTAAATTGTACTTTGGCCGCATAAGTAGCCGAATCCATAATGCTGTATGGGTACCAACTTTATTGTATGTTAGTGAGGCAGGGATATGTTCGAAATCAAATAAAAGTAAGATAAACGCAGTAGAAATGCGATCTCCTATAAATATGTGGGGTGGCACCCTTGTGGACAAAATATGCAATGACAAGATATGCAATGTCGCAGCATTGCACGACAGCGATATTGTTAAAATGAAGAAAGGGACGCTTAGATGGTTCGGACACGTAGAAAGAATGAGCGATGAAAGATTGACGAAAGAAATCCACAGAACGAAAATGAGTAGTAGCAGAAGCCAAGGAAGACCTAGACCTAAACGAAAGTGTGTAAGAAGAATGACGAGATTCGAGGAGGCGAAAGAAGTATGTAGGGACTGCGAAGCTTGGCGCTCAGTCCTCTCTGACTACAGGGACTGTTAGGGATACAGCGTGAGGATATGTATGAATGTAAAATAATTAATTATAAAGAAATAAAAGTATAATAATTATACTCCAGATAATTACACTAATTCTGTGACCCCCAACTAAGATTAGTATTACTACGAGATAGGAGAACTACGAGATACTACAGCACTGCGCAATATTTTTGTCTTTCGATTGTTTGACATCGATTGATAATATCGATATAGAAAAAGAACTTTCGCTTAACGAGCATCATTTTCGAATATCATTTGTAATACATTAATAATCTATAATTTGAATCGAGTTTATAGTAGAAATGGTGATTAAAATTAATAATTATATGATTTATTTAATGATGGTAATCAATGATAATGCATACTAGCTTCCATACTAGTTTGGGTCAAGAGCGTTTCAGACTTAGAGTTCTGTAGCGATAAATTGCATTCCAAATTAACCATTACTACACTTGATTGTCTTTTCCGGTTTTGAGTGTACAATTATGTCTAATAATCAGCTCAGTAAGTGTAAAATGGCGGAATTAATCGGTTGGAACATACGGATAGACATTTAGATGGACGGACAGAGAGACTTGACGAATGTATTGTGACAATGAGTAATCCTTATTACTCCTACCCGTCATCCGATTCTCCAACTACTCTTTAAGGCGCTTCCCCTAGTCAAATACTGTTTTTTTGCTAGTTTTAGTGGCTATCTTCTCGTTATTTGAATCTATATAAAAAGTAATAAAAATATTGTAATAATCTTCGACATTTTAACAACACTTTTGCCGTCTCATATTTTACAGTTATTTATAAAATACATATAAAATCTGTATTCGAAAGAAATCCTAAAAATTAGAAACACGTGCATCTACTTCATAAATAGAAGTTATATTTACTTACAATATACACTAATCTATAGATAATTTTATGATATAAAGCTTGACTATTTAAATTTTTTCAAAAGACCCTTTTTTCATAAGTAAAATCAAAAATTACTAGATAACATGAAGAATTTTACGAATTCTAGTATGAACTGCTCTATACGTTTGCCTGGGGGAGCGCCTTAAGTGAATATCTTGCGGTTCGGGGGTAGGGAAAAATAAGAGCACCGAGCGGGGAGAAGAAATCGAATCATGGATGAGCATGGATGTTTTTATATTTTGAAGCGGAATATCGATGTTATTTGTATACAAGCCAAAGTATGTTTACTTGTGTCTGTGGAAATAAATACGAAATCTCGGAAAAAAACTCATCAAAAAAAACAGGACTATGAGCACCTTACTTCATTTCCTCTCTTCCCACTCATTGTCACAGTATAATCCCTCTTTGTTGTTTTAGCTACAGAGCCCTAAAAATGTATAGATCAGCTGCTCGTTCTTCCGCGCAGACCGGCTAGACACGTGGCACCGCTTCGTTCAATCCAAATGCTTGCTGGCGTCATTAGTCGTCAAAAATGTCATTCATTTATACGTTTTATACGGCAGTTTTCACACGAGTTTACTATTCGTTTGACTGAATAGAAAATTAACAATATTTAACTACCAAGGTAAAATTCGTTAGTTACCTTGCGTGGTATTTGTCATTCTATTTTAACACTATTCTACTAGAGTTTACGACAATTGAGCTACTTGTCCAGGCCCCCTGGTCGTAAAAGTCGACCAAGAAAAGGAGTTATGAGGGTGACGGGTTAGTAATTTGGCATTATGGGGTTCCACTTTGCCATCTGACGACATCGATGGCGCAGCGGTATTATTGTTAGATATTGTGTCTAACCGCGGATGGCCGGGTCAATTTAGGAAACGAACTTTTCTAGATTGTCTCAGATCTGGGTGCATTGGAAAACGCCCCCAGTAGTCTTTGTCTGGTTCTCGTAGCACAAGGAATGTCCTAGTTTGAGACCAGATAATCGGTGTGTATTGTCTGGCGCATTATTATTATTGTCTAAGACTTGTGTGATGGTGTGATTTTATTGCACATTGATGCGCTATGTATTTTGAATTTGTTTGTTTGAATGCATGAGCGTTGACAAGTGGGGCAGGGGAGAGTAGCTGCCAGTTCAGAATTGAAAAAAATTAGAAATGTTTTCCTAATCTGAGGAAACTTTAAATT
Organism: Zeuzera pyrina; assembly: GCA_907165235.1. Taxonomy (NCBI): domain Eukaryota; kingdom Metazoa; phylum Arthropoda; class Insecta; order Lepidoptera; family Cossidae; genus Zeuzera; species Zeuzera pyrina. The sequence continues at coordinate 4,518,916 of OU015639.1, forward strand.
TGGAATTTCTATTAATATATTTTATTTATTTAATTTTACATTTTTTAAATTAAAATACTCGTATTACTTCATGTTTTAAATGATAATGATAATAATAGTTAAATATTCAATTTAATAATTTTGTTGAATTATCTATTTTTCATTGAATTCTTTAAATTTTTAATTTCTTGTGATTTTGTTATATTTTTCATGTATTGAAAAGTTTTAATAAAAATTTTAATCATTGTATCCATTTGTATCTGCAATTAATATTCCTCTCACGATATATTTCTCTTTTTCATCTTACCCTACCGCTTTGGCCTATTGTCTGGTGACGGCCTTACCCGACTCGTTACAGCATAGTATTTTATCGTACTTCTTGGATATAAATTATTTTGCAGATAAAACAAGTTAGAAACCTGTTTATTAAAATGTAGAAATACATAAATGTAGCACATTATTTACAAAGATTTATAGATCGCAATAATAAACAAAATCTAATCTCTATCTGAGATTCAAGTGTTTTATTAATTTTATAATATTTTAAAAGACACATTTAATTCTCATTTGGCAAATACGTGCCATAATTGCGTAATTTCAAGGTTAACCGAGAAGTATGAGATGTCAAAAAATTATGTCGTTGTTCATAAACTGTTTTGTTTTTACACTACTCATTAAAATAAAATAATTAAAATCATAAATATGAAAATAAAAATTAATAGAGAAATAACGTACTTCCGATGAAATAGAGACATATCTTGAAGTTTTTAAATTCTTAGGAGTTTTAATTTTTCAATGATAATTTAATTACGTATATGATTATAGTCTGAAAAAAAAAACCATTTAGTGGTATCTACAGCAAATCAATATTAATGAAATAAAAAACCTTAATAAGTATTATGCATCTATTATGCCAGCCACTCACGTTCAAGTATACTTGGTCGAGCCCGTCTAACTTGCATGAAGCGGAGATTGGATCAAGTAAATTTGATCGTGTTTGTGCTCTAGGGGCGTCATGCCAAATAATGCTTCTTGCCAATTGGATGGGCTTGATCAAGCGTACTTGAACGTGTGTGGCGCGCATTAAGCTTAAAACTCAGTTTTTCAAGTTATAATAACTCTATTTTATCAGAAATGCGATATGAGGGCTATTATCTTTTAGACTTCAGAGTGGGAAGGTGAGGATAAGTTAAAGGGTGATGGCGATACTGAAATGTGACGTCGCAAACTTGTAGTACCAGTCACAACTTCCTTTTTAATTTTACATATTAAACTCCCGCCTTTTAAAAAAAACTCTAGTTACACTGGCAGAAACATAAATTATCTCCACGACTTGAGCTTGACATGCTTGAAGTCAATGAACTCATTCCTTTTTCAATGTATTTGTATTTTTAAGGTATTATTTTTCAACGTAGTGTTCGCGATTCATCAAATTTATCTTCTACGTTGAAGTAAAATCAATTCAAACAAGAAAAGAAGGTATTTTCTGACGTTAAATCTGCCAGCCATTCGCATAGAAAAAATAGTATTACAATGGCCATTGGCGAAGAAAACATGCATTAAGAATAACGATAAGAAATTTACATCAGTCAGATTTATTCAACATATTAAAATGAAATATTCAGAAACCCAGTATATTCATATTTGCAGAGAAGATTATGTCCATATTTTACTCTCAAAGAAGTCGCTTATTACAATTGTGTTTTTTCAATCAGTGTACGTTCGATTCCGTTACTTGAGTGACTCCTTGAAGATCGTATTATACAAAACGGACGCAGTTTGAATTTTGTGATTGAAGTTTCAAAATAACTAGTTTACATGACCTTAGGTTTCCATATCAGTAACATCATCTTTTTTAAACAATCTACATTTTTTCTAGTACATATTATATTTTAAAAGATGTATAAAGCGGGCAAGGCCAGTGAATCAATGGCTTTATACGATCTATCAGTGACTCCCCGTACTTTTATGCTTTACGTGGCATTTTATTACTTTTTTCTAAAACAAAATTTATTTAATAAAAATTCCCAAATAAAATGAAACAACGGTAACTTCTTGAATCCATTGCTGGAATGAGAGACTCATACGTTTGCTCCGACGCTTACACTTCCGAGTTTAACAATGAATTCGGGAAACCAGTTATCATCATAATTTATATTATTTCTCAAAGGTGTTTTTTTGTCGGTACGCCATATCGCCCTTAATACTTTATCAAATTTACAGTTGAGTTATCGTTTTGAGGAACATTCGCCGTTAATGACGAACAGTAAGCAAATAGTTTAAAATTAATGTTTTCGCTAATAAACTTTATTTTAAAAACTTTTTATGCAACTTCTATCAGCGCCATCTGTTTACAATTTCTTTAACTAACGTGTAATAGAGTATTATCACAAATTAGTTAGTTTATTACTTACTAACGTAAAGTATGACATTGCTCCAAATATTTGCAGGGATCAGCGCGTTTTAGTTTTATTTCGTTTATAAATACGTTTTATAATTTTTATTTTATATTTTTAATATGAAAAATATTGTTCTTTAACATACTTTTATTCCATATGTATATTTTTGAAATGGCCTTGAAATGGCCTTCTCAAGCTTTTAAATCTGATATACATCACGATGGAGTCCAATGTAATTTTTTTCAGTCTTTGATTTTATAGTTGATTTTTTAGTTTATAGTACTTAATACATAAATATATTTTATATGGCCTGTGAAACCAGGCCATATAAAAAATAATTAAATATTCGTAATTAAAAAATCCATTCCATGCCATTTTATTTTAAAAAAAATTGTGGGTTGAATTTGGTTTGCACAACTTCCTTTTTTATATGAAACAGCAAAATGTAGGCAGTGAAGAAATAGGAAGTAAAATTGCCATTAGATAATATGCAACTTACAAAATAGTTACCGCGCTTACCAAACCATGTCATTTAGAGCGCATTAGCGTGCAGTTCACTAAAATTGGTCAAGCGTGAGCTAGTCATCGTTGGTATGACGATGATATTAAATTCCCAAGTGATATTGCTAAAGATTTTATAATAAACTAGTTGTTACCCGCGACTGTGTCACGTGGAATTAAATAAAAAAGTAGGATATAGTATGTCTTCCCTTCCATCAAGGCGTAGTCTATCTCCAATCTAAAAATAAAATACAGAGAGAGACAAGACTCCACAAACGACTATGTCTTCCCTTCCATCAAGGCGTAGTCTATCTCCAATCTAAAAAAAAAATACAGAGAGAGACAAGACTTCACAAACAGCGAAAGGCAGTTTCTCGTTTATAATACATCGAGCTGTTGCTCGCGACTTCGTTCGCGTAGTCTTTTAAATCCACCCTTAAGAAGGTTGAAAAGACTAGAAACTTTCTATGGGAAATTTAAACCGCTGAACCGATTAAGATGTGGCAAGGAGATAATTTGACACCTGCAGGAACGGGTATAAGCTATTTTTTTTATCAAAAACCTACCCCTAAGGGCATGAAAAGGGGGATAAAACTTTGAATGAAATATGCTAAACCGCTGAACCAATTATAATGAGGTATAGAGATAGTATGTGTCCGTAGACAGACGTAGGTTAGACTTTTTCAAAAACAACCTATGTACATATATACATACATAGAATATAATCTGACAACCTAATCCGATAAAGCGACACAAAATTTATTACGCAGACGAAGTGGGGGGTACATTTAGTTGTATATATAATCTTATAAATCTATATAATCTCTTACGTTAATTGAGTAACTATTGAGGAATCTTATCACAAATACGAACGCAATTACCCAAAAGTGATCCATTTAACATTTAAACAATTTCACGTGTACATATCTTCACGCTGTATCCCTAAAGGGGTAGTCAGAGAGGACGGAGGGCCAGGAGTCGCGGTCCTTACATATCTCTTTCGCTTCCTCAAATCTCATCATTCTGCTCACACATTTTCGCTTAGGTATGCAAGTGCTTTTGACATCCCCTAATTTAATTACCTAATTCATACATCGGGTTTAAGTACTCGTAAATACTATTAATATAACCTTTCCTTTTAACAGATCTATATTTTTTCTAGTGTGCATTATGTTTTCAAAGATCTATAAAGACGGTAAGGCGAATAATTCAATGTCTTTATAAGGATATCTCAGCGACTATCGTATATTTATAATAGAGATTATACGTATTGTTTATCGTTTTAACTAAGCAATTGTGCCTTGATTTTCTAAATATAACGTTCGGACGTAACGCGTTTCAACGTGAAGTCAAACTCTGTGAAGTCGATTTCAAACAATCAAATGTCTCATCCATTCGCATTCGTTTCCAGAATTTCCTTTAATAATGTCAACACATCGAAACGTGTCTGTATTTTAACGATTGTCTTAACTACGTGATGTATTAGGAGATAATAATATGAAATGTTTTCTGCTGACTCATGATGATGTTCATAACACGGTCCTTAATAATGCTGTGCATACGATGTGCCGGTTCAGTATATAGTCTGTTTCAATACTATTAGCCGAAAAGGTAAATAAGATTACATACATCTCTTATTTAATTAAATAAGATATGTTAAAATTTGTACATAAAATATTTTTTGTCATAAATTATTATAAAGAAGTTACCTAGTAACATTTTCAAAAAGTAATTAAAATATTTTTTTATTGTTTTCATTTCGAAATAGAAAATTAAAAATAGTTAAAATACGAAGTACAAATGAATTATGTTACAAAATTAATACTTATAATTAATTTAAATAAAATAAAATATTTTTATTTTATTTTATTTATTTATTTTACGTCAATTAAACTGTGTCAAAATTAATAATTAATTACAGTTGAATTGAATAAATTTTCAATTTGAAAACCTTGAATTCATCGTGCAGCCTTCAAAATTAGGGCTGTATTTTATAAATTATTTCGCCGCGTGCGCTGTTTTCAAACTATCAGAATTTGAATTATAGTCCATACTTAAAACAGTGAACTAAATCGATTCCAATAGTTTTAAATTCGCCTTATAAACATAGATATATGTAATATTCTTATCTAAAATTTGATTTAAGCTACGAACTTTTGAAACAGTGATACTATGCTGAACAATAACACAGTATCTAATTATGACTGCATCCTCGCCAGTAGTTGGGTAATCTTATTACAATTGCAAATCTGAATAGTTATTCTGTATTTTAATTTTAAATTTTACTAATCTCTATTATTGTTCTCGAGTATTATTGCAGAGTACTTCGAGTGTACTGTGTTCCATTTTGTCATAAATGACAAAAAAACCTAAATAATAATTATATCTTAATAAGTGTTAGGCTTTACTTTTCTGACTTTCGTGGCTAACGTATGTTTGTTTTTTGTTCTTTCTCAGACTAGCATGCGAATAAATTATTATTGATTTATATTATTATTAGTTTTCATGCAACGAAGGCCCGAGGCGAATGTTAGTTATAACATAAAATTAGATGGTACTATTAGAGATTATTTCCTTTAAGAAATAAAAATAGAAAGCAGTGAAAATATAAAAACGTACTACACATATTTACATACAACCTACGCTTCCTTAACAGAGTAGACAGAGAGGACAGACTGCCAAGTCTCTTGATATTTACGTACTTCTTTTACCTTAAACACATTTCTTTGCTCAAGCACTTTCGCCGAAGTATGTAAATGCTTTTGACATTTGCGTTAGCTAACACCGTGATTATTTGATATTCACAACTCAGTCTTGGTCTTCTTTAAATTCTGCTATTGCTTACTTTCGCTCTGTAGACTTTATATGCTAATCTTTTTGACGCTGTCAGCGTGGCGGCGTGGCGACATGCTTGTACTGAGCTCGTATAGCGTATGCAGTGTTGTTATTCACTTCGGAACACGTTGCCGAATAACTTTTTTCTTTAAATAAAAATCTGAATTTTTTTTTTGATTGTGCCATATTTTTTGATTATGCCATATTTATTTTCTTTAATAAATCATCTTTTTAAGCATATTTTTCATATAAAATAGTTTCAATGTTTCACGTCTGTCAGGCGTCCCGCGACGGCTCATTTTTTTCTTTAAAAAAATTTTGAATATTTTGTTTTTGATTACGTCATATTTTTTGGTTGCGTCATATTTATTTCCTTCAATAAACCATTTTTTCATGCATATATTCTATACAAAATTTCGATGTTCCACATCTGTCAGGCGTTCCGCGGCGGCTAATTTTTTTAATCATAACACCTCCAGTTATTCAAAGGTGGTTGGCTGGAAGAGATCCCTCATGGGATAAGCCCGCCTTTGCACGTTACAATTTACTGTTTGATTATAAGTCATTTGTGCTGTATATGTTGTGCTGTATATGTCTTCATAGCTCATTGCTTATTGTTTTGTATATCTATGCCATACGGGATTAATTTAAAAATACTAATAACCTCTTAGTGCAAAATTCCTGTTAACATACCTAATAAATTTTGTTCTACGACTTTTTTCAAAAGTCAATACGTTCTTCAAAAGTATTTGTTAAGTTTTGTTGTACTGTGTGAAACGTAATTACTCTGTACTTATTTCCAATGGTGCAGTGTAAGCGCACCGGGCCTCAGCGCCGCGCTGCGCGTGCGCCGCTTTAGCGACTGGGTAGAGTAGGTGCCATTTTCAGAAACATTTAATGTATTTTTATTTCTGTATGAAAGAAAAAACTTATGAATTTTTGAAAGTCGTAAAACAAAAGTTATTGGGGATAATGTTTAGTACAAAATACTAAGAGGTTATTAGTATTTTTAAATTAACCCTGTATATATGTGTGAAACTGTCACTAAATAAATAACTAAAAATTAAGCCTAATCTCGTATATACAGCTTTATGAATTCGCTTTACAACTCTACATGCTATAACCGTTTTCTTTGTGAGAGTACATTTGTATGCTCGCATTCCAACTTAAAATGCAATTAAACCCTGAATTAAATTATTTATGCATAAACAAACAGGTTCTGAATTTCTTTGATGTGTGTATCCGGTTACTCAGGACCATGTACGTCCAGTTTACTTAGTTCGTATTATGTTAATGTTTTTGTTGTATAAAATAATAATTAATATAACTAACAAAGAAGAAAAGATATGCAGTGTCGCAGGATTGGATTAATGTAAAAATGCACAATCGAATGCTGAGATGGTTTCAAAGTCAAATCAATTTATTCAAGTAAACCCAAATGCAAGGTATTTTTGAATGTCAAATCTACTTTAGTTCGATTCGATAAGAAAACTTGGACACTGAGAAGAACTGTCAGGAAAATCAATCAGGTATCATTTTTTCAACATCATTCTACAATAGTTATTTAAAATACAATATTCATAAAGTCAATAAATGCATGTGCAAAGAGGATTATTTCCCGACTGTTTTTTCTTCAATGAAATCGCTAATTTTGTAGTATGCTTTTCCAATCAGTGTGCGTTTAATAACAAGTTTAAATCTCTTATCCGTCAATTGAGTAATTTCTTGAGGAATTTTATTATTCGGTTCGGGCACATAAAAAGAATGAGTAATAATAATACTCCAGACAATTACACAGATTGTGTGACCCCCAACTAAGCAGTAAGCTTGTACTATGGGTATAACACAACGAACTCTGGGGAAATTCCCAGTAACACCCAGACTCCAAGCCAATTTAGAAAGGTTTGTTTGCTAAATTGACCTGACCGGGGATCAAACCCGGGATCCTAGCTTAGAAAGCAGATGCATATGCCACTGCGCCAACGGGCCAGTCAACGCACGACGAACGAAATCTACGAAGCGAAAGTGAGTTGTTGCAAAAGTCAAAGAAAATTAAGGCAGACTTATGAAGATTAAATACTCAGTGTTAGCTGACGAAATCTAAAAATATTCGCATACCTCGGCGAAAGTGCTGTGGGAGAAGAATGATTAGATTCGAGTAGGCGATAGAGGTATGTAAGGACTGCAATGATTGACACTCGTACCTCTCTGACTATCCTGTTAAGTGATACAGCGTGAGGATGTGTATGTATAAGTAAGATTTCTTTAAGTCGCATATTTTGCAAACAACCCGTCGCACTTTTGCATGGTTACGTAAAGCACTAGTCATTTGCCGGAGGTAAAATATATTTACTCATAAATCATAAAACTCTTTTGTTAGGCTTCACTCTTCAAAAACGTATATTTCTTACTGTACTGTGTAACTTACAACCCCTGGATTTTTTTCTAAGAAAGCAACCAAATAGAAAAAAATAAAATATATACTCAGACATTTCACACAGCGCCATCTAGTCCCAAAGTAAGCAGCACAGCGCTTGTGTTAAGGGTACTAGACAACTGATATATTACTTGTATACTTTCCTTTTCTAAATAAATACATATTATACATAAACAGACCCAGACTCGGGGAGGGAATCGAACCCGCAACCCCCGTTTACTTTCCGACGCGCTAAGCCGTTGCGCCACGGAGGTCGTCAAATAAATAGCAAAAAAGTATCTATTTTTGCTTTTTTTTATAAATGTGTTTTTTGGATTTATAATGGCCTTAGACCTTAGAGGCTCATCTTCGATTTTCATTTTTGCTCTTTTCCAAAGGAAATATTTTTCAAAAATCGATTCTACTGAGGTAGTATTTTTTTAATTAGACATAAAATTTAAAGAAAAATGTCTTGCAGGTTGTTACAAAAATTATTAAAAATATGAAAAGTTTCTCAGCAACACAAAAACTTCATAATTTTTTTGTACTCGGATGTTATACTAGGTAATTTCGAAAGGATGGGTAAATGCGAAAGGGTATTAAAGTACCCATGACAACGGAAAACTTGCGTTTGCCAAAAGTCGATAGTTCTAGTGTAACACCTCAAAGTTTAAAAAAAATAAAGGTAAGGCAACCCTAATATCAATTGTTTATTACGTCGCTAGCAGACATTTGAAATATTGCGCATAATGATAGGGTTGTACATTTTTTTTCTATTAAATGAATGTTTCTTTTTGTATGGAAAACAAAGTAAACGTGAATATATAACATAACAGTCAACAATGACACGTTGAAACCCTAACAGATTTATACTCCCTTTCAAAATAACTTTGTATATGTGGGTTCAACTGAAATCGGAAGTATTATCCGTAGGTGTAAGATACGGTTTGTACAGGTCAGTCTCTTCACGTATTTTTAAATAAATTGACTAAATTTTAATCAGTATTTTAGATAAAGTATAAAAAATAGACAGCACAGCAAATCGAATGCGTCTACAACCAGTTCTTTGTGCGTCACAAACCACTCCGAAGCCTTGTTATTTTATTGCTAGTTAAAACCACATCCACTTTAATTATCTCCATAAGTTATTTAAGGCAAAAATGTGGTACAAAAATAATAAGACCGTTTTATCGAGGAGAAGGCTACATTCTAAACATCTAATACCATCACTACTTAAAAACATATAAGCATATTTACTTAATGGTTGAGAATCTTGCGGACAAAATAAGCAATGAAGAGATACGCAGTATGACAGGGTTGCACGACAGTGTTATTGTAAAAACGAAGAAAGGAATGCTAAGATGCTAAGCTAAGGCTGAGAGTGTAACCGAAAATACCCCATATCTCAAAAATTACAATATAATATATCTCATTCAAACCAATTTTGGTCGGAAGCGCTTTTTAAATTCTGCTGTCTCAAACTTTCCGAATTTTCAACTTCATACTTGAAAAGTAAGAGTGGGGACACATACTTTTTACGACTAAAAGAGCACATCTCAGCTACATTGACTTAAAAGAGTCACTTTGAGTTACGTTTTTGAGACCTATCGAAAGACTTACCCCACACGCTTATGTGCACTGGCATTTTCCTTTAATGCCTCAGATATCCATAGTGCCACCCCAAACTTGCTGGCTTGAGTCGCACCTTGTTCCGATATCGATGATGTCATCCTAAGAAAACAGATAAAACCTTCGCGTGGAACTTTTGGAACTAAAAACACTAGAGATTGACATATTTTTGGAAGAAAGAACGCCACTGAGGAAAAATAAGAAAAAAAAAATGTTTTTAGAGATTTTTTTAACGGTTGTAATATTTCTTATAAGTTTTTTGAAGGTCGTGACAAACGGGCGGTACTCGGTCCGCTCCCTAACTTCGCCGTTGAAAATGTAAAATGTACAATATCTTCGTTATTTAAAACAAATTTTCATTAAATTTAGACAAAAGCAGTAAATATTTAAAATCAAAATAATACAGGAAACTAAGGCGACATCGAAAATTTCATTAATTTCCAAAACCTGACAAATGGAGACTCCAAGGTCACTTCATAGTGTATATATTAATGCTAATAGTTAATTTATTGAAGGTTATCAATGTTACTGATCCTTAGGTTACTCCTTTTCAAGGTTATTTATGGTATTAAGGTGCTAATTGCGTAGAAATGACGGTAACAAATTTGTAACATACTTCCTAATTTATTATACGGTATGTAACAAAAACCCTTTCCGATGGGGCCGAAATAAACAACTGTCATTTTAGACGGCAAGATAAACAACTCGCATTTGCGCATTTTGAAATTCTATGTGTTATATAAATGTATAAAGAGAATTGGAGAATGTTTCACTATTATTCTACAATGGATTTTTCTTTTAGATAATTTCTTACGAGCAAAATGATTTTTTTGATGCAAGAAAAGTATCATTGATTGAGATTAATACTCATGAATGATTTATAAAAACAATTAATATTTGGCTTGAATGTAAAAAGAAAAAAAATTATAAATAGAAATAATTTTTCCAACGATTTAGGTAAGATTATTATGTCACCTTTAGAAGTGCTGCATTAAATTGGTAAAGCTTCATATTACATAACATAGCACATCTGCGATAATAATAATTCTTAATTCATTATTTCATAGACAAGAAGGTGTATGTTTTTACCTCGTTGGAACAATGTAGCGTACTTCGAAACTTGCACATGCGTAAATAATTAATTTGACGCTTTTTACCTAGTCCATCCAAATCGGTCAAATATACTTTTTCATTATTAATTTGATAGATACTTTGTTTTTAGTTTTAGATTAAACGCATTTTTTTATAGTCCTTTGACATTTCTTTTAAACCCTTTAGGGTCTGATTTTTTATAAATTACCACTGCGCAAAATTTCTAGTTTCTAGACCCAGTGGCTTAGACTCAGTGTTGGTGAATTATTCAGTCAGGCAGGACATGTTTTTCAAATTTAAAAATATAAGTTGCGAGTAAAGCTATTAAGCTCAGAAGCAAATCTTCTACTACATACTGTATATTATGTCATACATACGTAGTGTTGTTTATCGAGAAAATACTGATTACAGTTTATTATTCATGATTATAATAATTTGAAAAGAATAATTTGGCAAATATTATATGACGAGTTTAATATTTATTAGGGTAAACAACTTCCTAGTATTAGAATTACAATAACTTTGCTCCTGGAATTGTATTCATGTACTGACATAAAAAAAAAAATACAGCAAAATGAGGTTCGCTTGTATTGAAAACAATTTAAGGAATATGATTAAACACAGAGTTCAGAATTGTTAGAAGAAATTGTTGATTTATTTCTATTTTTGTAATGGTCTGTGTATGTCTAAAGGTCCTCGGTTTCCTCTCATGAGAAGGATGGCAGATGTATGTGCATCTGTGGCACAGCACTTAAAACAGAGCTTTTAAACAAATGTCCAGACTGCGATACCAATTTATTTTGTTTTAACGCGTCTAAAGTGATGAACTAACTAAATGCATCGCTCATGTTCAACCCGGTAACAGATCAACACCACTTCTCAAAACTGGTACTGATTTGTTACATGAATTTTCATGCTACGCTCCCTTAACAATTCCGTGTCTTCACCACGCCTTGTTCGCAAGCTGTCCATGTACGGACAGTGAATGAACTACGTAGCGACAACCCGCCGTTCACTCGTTTATAACGCGGCGGTCGTGAGAGAACCGCGCGCTGACCGCGAGTGGTTCACGTGAGACTAAGTAACAAATCTCGACTACTCGTTCCCTCGCTTACTGTGTGACGTCCACTCTTGTTCGTAAGGCGTCAACTCGTCGCCAAGTCGAGAACCCGTTGACAACCTCGAACCTCGCTCAACTCCGAGCGGCGAGATGTTAGTCCGGACACCAGGGTGGCAAATGAGCGTTGACCTAATCTATTTTATTTTTATCTGGTTATATCCAACTATGCTATCTCTTAGAAATATGTGCGGTGTCATCCTTGCGGACAGGACAAGCAATGAAAAGATACACAGTATGACAGGGTTGCACGACAATGTTGTGGTAAAAAACGAAGAAAGGTATGTTAAGATGGTTCGGGCACATGGAAAGAATGAGTGATGAAAGACTGAAGAAGAAAATCTACAGAGCGAAAGTGAGTGGTAAAAGAAGCCAAGGAAGAGCAAGGCTGACTTATGAAGATCAAATAGCCAGAGTATTAGCTGACGGAAATGTCAAAAACACTCACATACCTAGGCAAAAATATGTGAAGATGATGATGGTATTTAACGATAATACTTGGAGTGGGTTTTTTGTGAATTTGACACAAGACTGGATTCTAAGAAAATCGTAAAAATATGTACTTTAAATTAGATCTGTCGCTAAAGATCAGTTTTCGGTGTGTCTTGAAAAGTTTATTTAAACGACTTTTATGCTGATATTGTGTTACTGTATGTTTCAGTGCCTAGCAGTTCGAAACGAACTTTCTTTCTTTAAAACTTGGTCTGAATCCAGAAGCTAAATTAAACAAAGACGATTTAGGAAGTTCCCAGTTATAACAATGGCTGTATTTTTTCAGTGTGCTCCGTGTTTTGCGATATCGTTATACCTTTGTCACATAAACTTTCATGTCTGAGGTGGAATATTAAATTTCAGTTATTTGTAGCAGTTAGTTATATGTAATAATATTGAATTAATAATTCAATATCCTTTTCCGAAGGATTTAGTAGGTCGATCGCTGCATGGACTGCCCACTTGCATTTCAACCTTACCGCTCTATTAGCAATAACATTTGGGAAGTTGTTCAATTTTTGTAATGATTCAATTGTCTTTCGATTTATTTCGATGTAATTGATGAAAGACTGACGAAGAAAATGTACAGACCAAAACTGAGTGGTAAAAGAAGCCAAGGAAAACCAAGGCTGAGTTATAAACATCAAATAGCTTGAGTGTTAGTTGACGGAAATGTCAAAAGCACTCGCATAACGTAAGTGTACCAATTATGGACACTATAAGGACGATTTATGAGGTAAAAAATCTCAAAAAAAAAGTTGCTTTTGAATTCTTACAATGGTTACTAATAAATGTATACAAGGTAATGTAGTTCGTAGTATAAAATAAATTGCTTTGATTAAGGAACTTTCCACAAACAAAACTCTTAAAAAAATACTCTTAAAATGATCCAATAATGGACACGACATAAACGAGTAATGGACATCCAGTTATGAACTGTGTTCCTGTGTTGAACACCTAATAATGGACACGTAATAATGAGCAAATTCATTGGTTTTGCTTAAATTAGTTTTTATTTTAAATTAGATACATCTCACATAAATAACAATCGCGTAGAAATTGAATAGAACAATCTATTGTGTTTAATAACTATTTAGTCATTAATTTCAATGGAAAAAAGGTTTACGAACACAGTAAACATTATTCAATAAAACAAACTTGCCGGCTACTTACCTCACTAACAAATACACTAGCAAATCGTACCAACGGATATGGGTGCTATTTTGTTGAGACTATCTTGAAACTAAATGATTGACAAACGTCAACTGTCATATTTTGATTACTTCGAATCCTGTTGTCTATGGTTAAGTGTTGCCCGGCACCAGAATAGGTGCGAAATTCTTATTTTTCTATTTCAAACAAAAAATGTTCATCACTTGGACACTGTCCAAAACCGGTACGCTTACGTTACCTAGGCGAAAATGTGTGAGGAGAATGATGAGATTTGAGGAAGCGAAAGAAGTATATATGTGGACCGCAAAGCTTGGCGTTCCGTCCTCTCTGACTACCTCGTTGTGGATACAGCGTGAATATAAGTATGTATGTACTATCACTTTATATCGCATTGCCTTGTGCTTTCATGTTAGTTCGAAAGAGAAAGAAATTACACTTCTCTATTTGACAGCGCGATAATTGCAAAAAAAAAAATGCGCCAGCTACATATCTTCACATGCTAGTAGAAGTCTGCCGAAGTATAGAGTTCGTTAAAGAGAATTGGTTGAGCAGTTAAGCGTTAAGCAGTAACTATTCTGCTTTGTCTTCTGTTGGCCTAAATACTACTAAATGCGGTGTAAAGATATGATTATAATGACGCCTGATGCCTTGTCGTGATGGCGAAATGGCGTGATGTTACGTGGGTCCATACATAAATTACTATTTATGAAACATTGCTTTAGTACTGTATAGAAGTGACGCATGATTCGTACGTATTTATCATGAATTGTAGGGCAACCATTTGTGGTTTATAAATTATAAGTAACTGGTACATGAAGTAATGCATATTTTAAGGAACGTGTCATCATTATAATCCTTTCCAATAAGATTCCTTTTCTTGTGTAGCTTATTTTTATTCTTTGATTTTTAGAGAAAGTAACATATATATTAATTTCTAGTTGTGTTCTAAAATGTCTCCGTGGAAAGTAAAAATTCATCACATATGTCATTGTGGAAGTGGATTGTGTCATGTGACGAATTCATAAAATCTTTAGCTATTTACCGCTCAAACTCCAAAAACCCCCAATCGACACGTGTTTCGCCTCTCAACGAAGCATCCTCAGGATATACTAGAGATCACACTCGGTCAGCTAACCAGCACCGAATCCATTTATTGTATTGTTAGTATTTTTAACGATACACGTAATAACAGTTTAGTATGGACATTTAAGTAATAAGCACATGGAATACAAATAGGTGGTATAATATTATATTAGACTAATTTACACACGAAGATTCCAATAGTGTAGGTACTATATATAGGTGATGCAATCAGGCTCGAACACAGGGGCAGACAGTTGGTGTAACTGCTTTCCCCCACTAATGGTCATTACAAAGTTTAACAAAAAGATTAATAAACAAAGTGTAAGAAGTAATAATTTAAAATTGTTTAAAATTAGATTCTTTAAATTATTTATTTTCTTAATACAGTCGAAATTATTTAATAGGATTACGTATTTCAAAGGAAAAAAGGAACCCTTACAGGATCACTCCGTTGTCAGTCTGTCAAGACCCTTTTTCTCAAGAACACGTAGAGGTATCAAGTTGAAATTAATATCAAATACTCAGATTTGCAATCTCTTTGAGTCGTAAAAAAATCAAAGTTCTAAGTTAACGCAGTCAAAATATATTAAAGCATATTTTGACACTCAGAAGGGATTCAAAACTTATAGGGTAATTCCCGTTGATCCAGAATCATGAAATTTGGCAAGAAGCAATGTCTTATAGCACAAGTAAAGGGAAAAATCCAAAAACAGTAAATTTGCAGTTTTTTGCCATTACAAACTTACATTTGCAGAAAGCAAGTATGGAAGAACGTGTCTTTCAACTGCAAAGTTAGGTTTGTTTTTAAATTCAACTTATATTTTCTCGGTAAATACACAATACAAATACATTCTATGGTTTTCTTAAATATTAAAAAAAATGTAAAATCAAACAGAGATGCCCCTCCCCCCAAACAAAAAGGAGAGAAGTTCCATGTAATTCAGTTACACAATAAGAAATATTGTCGTGAAAGAAATATGTGGTCATGATATTTTCTAGGTAACGGTCGCTTGTATTTGGACGCATTCTTACCAATTTTGTTTGATGACAAAATATGGCAAAATGGGCCGTAGGAATGCTTTTATTCTAGAAATAATATTCTAATTTTATTGCACAATAGTGAGGCCTAGATATACCCTAAATCGAGTGAAATTTTTAAGGTCAGGCCTTCCATCAGTTTCGAAATACACCTACTGACAACCGATAGGAACATTTTTTCAATATCATGATAATATTTGGATTATACTGTTATATAGATACATACATACATACATACATATCTTCACGCTGTATCCCTAACGGGGAAGTCGGAAAGGAAGGAGCGCCAAGCATCGCGGTCCTTATATACTATTTTCGCTTCCTCAAATGTCACTATTCTCCACACACATTTTTGTCTAGGTATGCGAGTGCTTTTCACATTTCCGTCAGCTAACACTCTGGCTATTTGATATTCATAAATCAGTCTTGGTCTCCCTTGGCTTCTTTTATCACTCGCTTTCGCTCGGTATATTTTTTTCGTCAGTCTTTCATCACTCATTCCTTCTATGTGCGCGAACCATCTTAGCATTTCTCAACCAAATACAACTCGAGTGGTATGATATTTGAATTACAAATAAGACGACCATAGAGATTTCGTATAGACTCAGGTGTTACTTTGTGGAAATCCATTTCATGTGATAAATTCCTAAAATCTTTAACTATTTGCCGCTCATCTTCAGGATATTCCCGGGATCAGATTCGGTGAGCTAACGAGCACCAAATCAAAGAACCGATTCGGTGCTGGTTAGCTGACCGAGTCTGATCTCTGGAATATCCTGAGGATGCTTTCGTTAAGAGGCGAAACACGTGTCGATTGGTGGTTTTTGGAGTTTGAGACTGTTTGAGATTTTTTCGATGCAGTGAATTAAAACAGATCGTGTATCATTAGATAGTTAGATATCATAGATACATACTCATCATTAAATAGATAGATCTTATGATCGGGAAATACATAGATTTGAAATCTCTAAAAAAAATGTACAATATTTCTTGTAATTTTTCTGACAACAATATTTTATATTTAAATATTGTATATTTTTTTATAGATTTAAAATTTATATATTTCGCGATCATAAGATTATTAAGAACACCTCTACCAGAAGTATTCTCGGAAATGCTTGCCTTAAATGATCATTGACTGTTATTCTATTCCACATAATATATTCATAGTGATTGAAATCTCGCGCTCTGGACAGGTGTCAGTTGTACAACACTAGTGAAATAGTGTTGTGACTCTTAAATTCAATTTGAATTCAAATAATATTGTTTCCGAGTTTCGATTACAAGTAGGTATATTATCGACAGATTAGAATTGAAATTAATTACATCGTTTTTTTTTAAATTAATGAGATGGGACGGACAAGAATATGGGCTGCCGAAATATTAGGTTTTGTTATCAAAATTAAAGCCATAGATTAACAAAATTTCTCGTTTATTACCAATTATTACCAATGATTAACGAGTTTTGTTTTGAAGAAATATTCCTGGCTGCAGTATTAGGTGAAGGTTATTGTTACCTGATTTATGTATTATGCCTATCCTAAATTTTAGGCTGTTTTAATAATATTAATAATAATAAAAGTTTATTATACTCAGTTTTACGTATTTCAATAAATTTTTTTAAGTTATATAAGACGTAAATTACATTATTTGAGTACAGTGACGACTGCAATAGTCATTTATTGACTGTGTCGCAGAGCTGCTAATGCTAGAGCATTGGCTGCAAGGACATCCTACAAAATGAAGTCAAAGATTTTTTACCGAAAAATGGATAACGTTAGATAAATTTTCGGTGCTAATTAGTTAACTGAATTAGATCTCTGGAATTTGACGAGGAAGCATCCTTATTAACCGACTTCAAAAAAAGGAGGAGGTCTCAATTTTTGTATGTTTGTCAGTTTGTCCGTTATTGAAGTCGGTGCCAAATCAATGTGCAACAACAGAAAGTCTATTAGTTTGGTAAGCTTAGCACCGACTTCAGTAACTGTCAAATTTAATTATTTGTGTATCGTATTTATAAAGTTATTTTAATTGTACTTGAGTTTTGATTAGTAAAGGATAGTTATTTTATAATTTTCAGTGTTTTTTTTTGAAGGCGGTTTAATTTTTTTTTTGATTATGTTTTGCTCCTCAAGGAAGCATTCTTGAGGAGCAAAACACGTATCGATTAACTAATATGTATAAACTAATATAATATCAATAGAATACCATTATATAAACTGATCTACATATCTATCTTCTAACAACATAAATAAAAATCAATTGACCTGACCAATTTGGCTGATTTCTTTTTGTTGTGCACAAGGCACAAGGCTTGTGTGAAAGAAAATTTTGGGAAAAATCTATCAGAAAAGTTGGAAATTTGGATGGCATTTTTGTATGATAAGCTCAATAAAAAGACGAAGCCAGGCGGATCGCTAATATAATATAAAACATACGAGCTCATTACTTCAAACAGACGATAACAAAAATACATATAACAGCTTGTAATTAAATTTTTATTTTATTTTTTATTTACTGTTTACACAAGACACAATTCGGAAAAATAAACAAAAACACGTCTCGCAAAACTTATATAAGTTTGTCTGCGATGTGCATGGCCCTTGCATGAGAACACTAAATACAGTATACCTGTACAGTATATCATCTATGCATGCAGAAATGCTACACTATACCCACAACTGAAATAATATTTACTTTATCGTGACTGTAGTTAGTGTGGCAAACGACATCAAACCGGTTTATGTATGTACTTAATATTGTATACAGGATGCTTCAATCGGATTTCAATCTAGCTTAGTAATAAAATATTTTTTAATTTGTTTTTAATGTTTTTGTGATTAATTGATGTTTTCAAATTGTGAGGTAAACTGTTAATCAATCTAGGAATAATATACTCAGATGTGCGCGCGTAATAATTAGTGGCTCTTTTCGTATTTAATTTTTTGTTTGTAACTTGTCGTGTTACTATTTTATGAGATTTAAGTTTTGATATTTTCACAAAAATATAGCTTTTTAAGTAAAGTATATTCGATTTTGGAATGTATAGGGCTAATATTACATATTTAAATAAATGGTTGACATTGTCTTTAAATTTGTTATTTACATGTGGTGGAACTATTAATTTAACAAATCTAACTTGCAGAGAATAAATTGCATCAAGATAAGATGGGAATGGTCGTCCATAACTCGAAATACCGTAGGATATCATAGATTCTACCATTAAATGATATAGAACAATCAAGTTATGGGCAATAAATAAATTGATTTCATTCTAAGCCTGTCGCTTAACATCTTTTCTGTTACTTACTCTCGCGCAATTGTTGTGTCCCGTCACTATGAATAGAGAATAAAAAATGTACCTAATACGTAACAGTGCGGTTACAATAAATAAAATAATACTATTGCGTTGATTTATCATTTTAAATTTATAATTTGACACCGAAAACCGTGGTTGATCTTTGTGTCATGTCGCTGGTTGCTGTACAATTACATTGAATCTACGAGATTTAGTTCCATAGATGTGTCAGCCGCGACTTCGTTTCTGACATGAATAAGTGGAAATCAGCGGTCTTATTATTCAATGAAATATTCATGTACCTATAAAATACCTTGAATAAATGTAGAATGCTAATAAATAGTATTATCAAAGGACTGCCTTTCGGACAAGTCTGTGAACTATTAGAAAATATGACTATGCTTATTCAGTAAGATACGTCTGGGAATAAAACTCTGATTTAAATTTACTAGACTAAATTATAGTCTGAACACGAAAATTTCTATACGTTTGTATATTTGTATCTAATATTTTAATTTTGTATTTGATTTTATCTTCGATGAATAAATTTCATCAGCATTCTAAGTGAATGAAATGTTTTATACTATTAGATATAAAACATTTCATTCCCTTAAAACTGTTAATCCTCTGTGTAGTAATAGTAATTTTGATGCGATAAATTCAATGTTTTCACTATCATTTAGAACTTATTTTCATGTGATCATTTTTATAATTTTTGGCTATTATTCGCCCAACTTTCGAAACTTACTGCACCGAATCAAAAAAGGAGCCATCTAACTCACTCTTTTTTCAGTGCTGATTAGCTTAGCAAGTGTGATCTTGGAAATATCCTGAGGATACTTCATTAAGACCCAAAACTAGTGTCGATTGACGAAATTGGAATGTCAAGCGAAGGACGGTTAAAAATTATTAGAGAAAATACGTATATATTACATATTCACATTCTGTCTATAGAAGAATGAAATAATAATATTGACTTTTCGTATTCAAGTTCCCCGTGCGAATTAAAGGCGGGTTGCTTATCGATCTTTATATGACGTAATCAAACAATAAACTTTCGTTTTATGCTAGCAACTACCTCTAGTAAGTAATTAATCTATGCTTTCGTGATAACTCAAAAATTAACCCTCGAAAAGATGACTGGTATTTGTGTTCCGAAATACAAAAAATCACAAATTTTCTTACAAAAATCTCTGAGGTTGCAAAAACCGTTGATTAAGAACTTAAAGTAAGTAGGTACTTATTATAACGAAAGAATCATTGGTTGGAAAATAACCTATGCGTAAAAAAAATTTCGACGAACTTTTTTCAAAACAATTTTCCTTAAGTTAATTAGTTATTTAAGCAGTTAGCTAAGCAGGATAGTTTTTGACTTACGATATCCTCATTACATTAATTATGTATTCACAAAAAAAAAAAAATTACGTCGATGCGAAGTAAAAATACCTGTCTACTTCAATGAAATTAATACTTTAAAATTGTAGGCATATTTTTGATTTTTAACCCCCGACGCAAAAGAAGGGGTGTTATAAGTTTGACGTGTCTGTGTGTTTGTTTGTCTGTCTTGGCATCGTAGCTCCTAAACGAATCGACCGATTATGATGCGGTTTTTTTGTTTGAAAGCAGGTTTTCTAGCGGTGGTCTTAGACGTGTTTTATCAAAATCGGTTTAGCCGCTTGAAGAATATCAGCTTTTTTAGTTTGTAAAGGAACGCAAGTATCTTCTATTAGTCTAATCGATGCGAAATTTAGTATACTGTGTCTTCAATAATGTCACAATAACACAGTAACCTTGACCAGATGCTGCAGCATCATCTGAAGTCAGCAGGATATCCAACTCCACGCCACTTACAGTAGAGGTATCATGTTTAGGCTCATCGAAATGGTGTCTATGAATAGGTTGTAGATAGATAGATAGATGATGATCAGTTTCTGATGTTTGATCAGACAACTATTGTCAGAATATTCAGATTTCGGCGAGGCACGATCTCGTGTCGCAATTTCGTGTACCGTCCCGGGAAGTATTTGCGTGAATGAGGGGATAAAGTGTATATAAAAAGCATGAAATAAAACAAATTTAAAATTAAAAAAACCCCCGACTCAAAAAAAATCTCCAAAAAGTAAAAAAATAATTTGTACCTCATAGCCCTTTCAATTTGTGATAAGTTTCAATATAAATAGTAGTAGTAATATATCCAAGCATCGTCACGTCGGGGGACCGCTAAGTTTACTTGTATTTAAATTTCATACATTTAAATTCACTTTTATATTTAATTACATTAAATTTCATACATTTAAATAAGCCGGCCGCTGCCGCGGCACGCTCGCTCGGCTCGCGCGTTGTGGTAAATAGACCTAACCTAACCAAAAAAAGCGTTATAAATATATCATCGTGTATGTATAAAGTTACAAAAAAATTTGCAAAATTTTACCTAATGTGGAATAATCTAAACCTTAGCCTGCATTTGTCCTCACGATTTCCTCCCAAGTATCACCATTACACCACATTAAAGTTATAATGATTAAAGTCGTAATCGAAATAAATTTTAATCGCGAAAACTGTTAATTTTGAAGTTTACCATTTTTTTTTAAAGCAAAGACCATTAATTTTAAAGATGTGATTTATATCAATAGTAGCAAATTTATAGAGAAAACCGTCAATTTTAAATATAGATATTTGGAGATAAAATTACTAATTCTATAGCTCCATTATATATTGGGTCCTTACATATGAAATTGGCGTTTTGTACGGGAGGAACACAAAGTCAATTTTTTTTTTGTAAAATATATTTCATTAATTAAAGTATGCACCGTTGTTATCTATGCACTTTTGCCATCTCATAGGTAGTTCATTGATCCCTTTACTAAAAAAACCATGGGGGCGAGAATCAATAAACTCTTTGAAGGCGGTTTGGACTGCCGCATCGGAGTTGAATTTTTTTCCTTGTAAGAAGTTGTCCAAATTCCGGAAAAAATGGTAATCTGTTGGAGCAAGGACCGGGGAGTACGGTGGATGTCGCAGACATTCCAATTGTAGCTCATCTAATTTAGTGGTTGTTTGTTGTGCAGTGTGTGGTCCTGCGTTGTCGTGAAGCAGCAGTGGCCTAGAGCGATTGACCAATCTCGGTTGTTTAGCAGCTAGTTCTTCCTTCATGGTTTGCAGTTGCTGACAATAGATATCTGCCGTAATCGTTTGGCCAGATTTTAGAAAGCTGTAGTGAACGACACCGGCGCTATTCCACCAAACACTCACAAGTAACTTTTTCTAAGTCAATTTTCGTTTAGGGCAGGATTTGGCTGGGTCTCCAGGGTTCAGCCATTGCGACGAGCGCTTCCGATTATCGTACAGTATCCACTTTTCATCACAAGTAATGATTCGATTTAAAATCCCTTCATTATTGTGTCGGTTGAGCAAAGTAACACAGCAGTCGACGCGTGTTTGCAAGTTCGATTCACTCAATTCATGAGGTACCCATCGTTCAAGTTTTTTTACTTTCCCGATTTGCTTCAAGTGGATTAATACAGTTTTGTCACTTACCCCGAAACCTGCAGCTATCTCTGAAGTGCTTTGTGATGGATCCGCTTCCACAATATCCTTTAATTCTTCATTTTCCACTTTGGTCTCCGGTCGTCCACGGGGTTGGTTCTGAAGGTCGAAATTTCCAGAACGAAAACGTTGAAACCAAAAACGTACCGTGCTTTCTTTTGCGACACCAGCGCCGTACACATCATTAATCCTTCGAGCTGTTTCTGCAGCACTGGTGGCACGGTAGAACTCGTACTCGTAAATATACCGATATTTCATGTTTTCCATTGTGCGGTAATAAGCGACGCCAAAGAAAAAAATAATGAGGAAAAAAACAAATGAATGACTGTTTTCAAAACTCAAATGTACCAGCTAAATGAATTTATAAATTTGAATTTGGAATTCTTAACCAAAGAGGAGATATTTCAGATCAAAGTGGTCAGTACGACAAAACGCTAATGTCATATGTAAGGACCCAATATATCCCAATGGAAATTTCATCTCTTCTGTGCACATCGAAAAATCTATGTGGTTGTTAAAAATAATTACGGTAGAGAATTAAATTCGGACCGGTTCCGCAACGTGTAGGTGCACCAGTTAGCCTGTTTCATCAATACGTAAGTTTAATGAGTTAATACGATTAAATAAAATGATGGATATTTCGTTTTAATAATTTTTTTTAAAGTCAATTTTTTTTATTAAATTTGTTTAAAAGCTGTCAGAATGATAATAATTATGTAGAATTGAAGAAAATTATATAAATACAAGTTTTTTGCAGGCTTTAAATTCACGGTAATATCGAATTTATTTTATTATGATAAAAATATTTATATCTACAGTTACAATATAACGATTTATGGTGTCCTTTAAACCCACACAAATTATTTATCCAAATATATACATTTCAAATTATAATTTATCCTATTTGATATTAATGAATATATGTGGAACTTAGTGGGTCAAGGTATAAAGAGAAAGATCGGTTTGAAAAATTAGGGATTTTCAATGTTAAATATTCCGTTCTTTTTGAGATTTCGATCAAGTATTTGAAGGTTATTAATGAAATGGAAGTTCTCAGTAAAATGTACGTAATGCTACCTAGTTACTAATTATTATTAATCTGCATTACAAATACTGTTATGAATATTCCTTTTATAAATTCCTACCCTTTTTTTTATTTGATGAAAACTGACAATCTGATAAAATCTCACGTCATTAATTCATCTATTAATTTAATATATCTATGCATATAAATAGTATAAAATTCTCATCATGAGATCACTGCGTACATTTTTTCTCTATCGTATAACATTTTTGTCTTGCTTAATGAGGGCTTACAGTACTATTTTTCCATTTTCTATTTCTTTCTATTTCTTTTATGTTATTTATTACATAACTAGCGACCTGCCCCGTCCTCGCACGGGAAGCAGAGTCGTTTTGGACAGTACTTTCGTAAAAACCGTTCTTAGTGAGCGTCTACACTACACTACAAGGAGAAACTGCTAAAGTTCCAGTCAATCGGATCTACGGTTTCGTAGATATCGCTTGGTGTATTGGTATTTCGCTCAGATATATAGATGTTACCTATGTTATAATATGTATACCTGCACTTCTTCGCGCTATGTTACTCACAGGGTAGCTTGAAGTATCCAATATCGTGGTTTTTACTACCTTGTTGGCCTCCTCACACCACCGTACTTGTCACATATTTCCGTCAAAGTATGCGAGTGCTTTGACGTCACCGTCAGTTAACGATATAGCTATGTGATAAATGCCCAAAATCTTTAGCTATTTTCCGCTCAAACTCCAAAAGCTACCAATCGACACGTGTTTCGCCCCTCAACGGAGTATCCTCAGGATATACCAGAGATAGGACTCGTTCAGCTAACCAGCACCGAATATTCAACACCGATTCGGTGCTGGTTAGCTGACCGAGTCCTATCTCTGGTATATCCTGAGGATGCTTGAGGATGCTGACGATGAATAGCTAAAGATTTTGGGAATTTATCACATGAAATGGATTTCTGCAAAGTAACACCTGAGTCTATACAATATCGATATAGCTATTTCAACATTATGTCATGCCTAGTTCTGTTGACTTTTACTACCCTCACTGTAGATTTTTTTCGTCAATTATTTACTTGTCAATCATTCTTTCTATATGTGCCCGAACCGTCTATAAGGATTTCTTTTATCATTTTTATTGTTGATTTTCTTAGTCAATCATTCGTCACTCATTCCCTATATATGTGTCCGAAGCAAGTATAAGTGTTCCTTTCTTCGTTTTTATTGTTGATTTTCTTAGTCAATCATTCGTCACTCATTCTTTCTATACGTGTCCGAACCAGCTATAAGCATTTCTTTCTTGATTATACCTTTTTTATCCAACCCCGCATATTGCTAATCGTATCGTACATTTTACACGATATAAGATCTTGTAGATTTTTGTCAAAATATGCGATCGCTTATGACATTGCCGTCATCTAACATTTACGCTATTTGACCTTTGCTCTTCCTTGGTTTTCGGTTCGAGTTCGGCACTACTCGGTTGGCGTATAGTCCGGCTGAGTGACCGTGGGGTTTTCCCCCTCTCAAGTTCCTTGGGTTGCACTTCTGCTAGGAAATACTAGACAGTAATGAATCTACAGTATATATTGTACAATAAAGTATGTACTAATACAATCATTGTCAAAGTTGCGAGAACTGGAAATGCCGAGTTACTCCTCACTGTAGGCTTAATGTATCGGAAAGTTTTGAAATGTCCACGGTCCATTACGTCTCCGAGTTTCGCAAACTTTGCGAATTTGAGACGTGGGTGGCCAATTCTTTAGTCCGATGGGTTAAATAGGATCGAAAGTATACGTAGTTTAATGTTTTGATTTTTTGTTTATAGTACAATTTTTACTGCATAGTAAATTAGGCATGTTTGAATAATATAAAGAATGTACATTTTAAGCGGTGTTATTGTTAAAGCGACGTACACTAAGTAATTTTGACAGAGATCTAGTGTTGTATAGACTCAGGTGTTACTTTGCGGAAATCCATTTCATGTGATAAATTTCTAAAATCTAGCTATTTTCCGATCAAACTCCAAAAACCGCCAATCGACACGTGTTTCGCTTCTCAACGAAGCATCCTCAGGATATACCAGAGATCGGATTCGGTCAGCTAACCTTCGGTGCTGGTTAGCGGAGTTTGAGCTGAAATTAGTTGAAGATTTTAATTTATCACAAAACCCAGTGTTTCAAATTTGAAATCCCTTACTACGATATTTAATCTAAACCAATTTTCTTGTCTTTAATTTTGAAATTACTCACTCTTACTTTGCACTACTTTGTGCAAATATTTTATAAACAACACATTTTTGCGAACTCAGTGATTCCAAGTTGACCATCAACGATCAAGACGACATCTATTTATTAGCAAGGTAACATTAATGGTTTTATGTAAATTAGTTCTCTTCAATTATTTAAGTTTAATTGTGACTTTTATAGATTTAGGATGCGAATTATTTTTATATAATCTTTATATATTTCGAAGTAGTTTTCTAAATACAAGGCACCACGTTTTGCGCCTCAGC
The DNA here is from genome assembly GCA_907165235.1 of Zeuzera pyrina. Taxonomy (NCBI): domain Eukaryota; kingdom Metazoa; phylum Arthropoda; class Insecta; order Lepidoptera; family Cossidae; genus Zeuzera; species Zeuzera pyrina. The sequence continues at coordinate 4,545,073 of OU015639.1, forward strand.
TGCGTAGGTAAATACTTTATAATTAGGCTAGCGGGTTAGCGGGTCGTAACGTTAAAAAGAACGCGTGCGGTCGGGGAACCCCCGTCAGGAGCGAACTTCCTTAGCTGCAGTTTCCATTTCTCAAAACTTAATTGCAATAATGACACCAATAAAACTCACGTATGATATAAAACAAAAATAAAATATTAAAATTCCGATGCTCGTACGCACATATATACTCGTATATAATTAATAGAAAGAGACAGAAATATCACTATAAATGACAAACAAATATATAGAGCTAACAAATTTAGCGCCGTGAGACACGCGTAACGCTTTTTCCTTACGTGACGATTTCGACCACCTTGATCCTCCCGCACGTCGCTTTAAAGAACTTCGTTTTAAAAATAAAAAATATAAAAATTTCAACAAAGCATTGTTACAGTGACTAAAAGTGGTACAATTTAATAATAGGATACTTATAGTATAAGCCATCCAACTTTGTAGGACATCCCTATTCTTGGAGTTGACTGATTTAGACGGTTTACGTAAAAGGTCTATGAGACCTTCTGCGAAATGATCAAATAATGTATTTTTGTGATTTTATGTTAATATTGGATACGGTCCTGCCGTATTACTAAAATTAGGCACTCTCGATTTCACATTGGCTATTCTTTTTACTTTACGAATATTTTTTGCCCTAATAATTTTTCTTATAAGTATAGAATAAAATAACAAATTTTAGTGGGTATTTTAGAATTTGGTTAAAAAATTGTTAACCTAATAAATAAATATCTTCTATGTTATAAAGAAACCGTAACGGAGCCGCATATGTACTGTTATCAATGCAGGCTTTTAGACTTTTCAGATTCTAAGGCAAAAATTTTACGGTTTTAAATATATTTGTTTTTATGACTTTATATGTTTGTTTGTTCGAGCTTTACCAAAAAACTACTTAATGAATTTGAGTGCAGAATGCACTGGTTGAGTAAAGTCTAGAGCCAACCTTAGCACTGCAATCTAAATTCTGGTGTGTGTTAGATGGAAGCAGAGGGAAAGCAAAGAGTCTGCGAGAGTTCGATGAGGTACCTCCCTCTCTTCATGACCACCTTCTATAAAATAATTAAGAGTAATTTCTATTTTCCAATTTGGGGAGGACTTTGCTCAGCAGCTGGACAAAAATGTAGGCAAAAAAAATTCCAAGTAACTGCAGCAGTTCTACAAGATAATATTAGAAAAGTTTCTGTTGCATAAAATAATCTGGCTGGTAATTCAACTCAGGTCCAGTCGGACAGTGAATGTACTAACCAACGCACCAATGGTCAGACAGATTGATGTATAATCATCAATTCAATGTAATAGACAATTCGGAGTGAACCCAAAACAATTTTTGGAAGTAGTTTAGAAGTATAATTTTGCTGCACTTTAATGCTCTGTTCATCCCAAAAGGAAATTCATGTGAAGATACGCTATTCAAATTGAGAAAAGCCTATAAAAGCGTTTTCTAAATTTCAATATTTTTTAAAGTTTTTTTTATAATGCTGTCGCATTTGTAATTTTATTGTTTGTGATTTGAAAAATAATGTGTATGTGCGAGTCTCGTAAATTATATTCCATCTTTTATCACATTAAATGACATAATCAATCTATTAATTGAATTATGAATTGGCTATCTAATAATTGCCTCACTTTAAATCTTGATAAGACTTGTTACTTAACCTTTTCTCTACGACCTAATTTACAGCCTCCTTCCTTCATTATAAAAGCCCATTCTTGTCGTGATTTTTCGTGCTGCTCGTGTACAACTCTATCTAGATCATCTAATATCAGATATCTTGGTGTCCAAATTGACAGTGTATTAAATTGGAAAATTCAACTTCAAACCCTTACTTCCCGTGTTCGCAAATTAATTATAATTTTTAAATCTCTCCGATTATCAGCCGATTTTAATACTGTGAAAAACATTTACTTTGCCCTTTGTCAATCTATCATTTCTTACTGTATCTCAGCTTGGGGAGGAGCTTCAAAAACAGACTTTTTGCAACTTGAGCGAGCGCAGAGGGCCGTCTTAAAAGTGATGACCTGTAATTCGTACAGGTATCCTACGATTTCATTGTATCAGGATTGTCAGGTTTTAACTGTGAGACAACTTTTTGTTCTTCAGACCCTTTTGCGTAAACATAGTAAATTAAAGTTTGATAGTGCTATTTTAAATAAAAGAAGGTCGTTTCAAGTATGCTACATAGATAAACATAAAACTAGTCTAGCTAAACATCACTTCAATATTGTTAGTAGTCTGTATAATCTGGCAAACAAACAATGCAATATTTATACCGATTGTAAAGTTAAATGTAAGGTTAAGATAGTGAATTGGTTGCTCAGTTTAAATTATATAAAAACAGAGGATTATACTGATGGAACATTTTGCATTTAAATACACTACACTAATAAACATAATTAAACATAACATTCTCCCATGCGCGTATGCATATACATACAGATACACTCGCATGTACTCACGCATTCACTCAACACACACATGCTCTCGCGCACACAAATACCTGCTTATACGCATGCTGTAGTTATTGAAATAACGTCCACTATTTCTCTTACTTATAAAAAAAAAAAATTAATGTGTTATCAATGTGCGACAGAACCGAGATACCCATAACACAAGTTTAATCTTTTCTTGGGTATCTAAGTACGAACACTTAAAAGTAACCTCAGTAGGTAACACTAACCTGATTTTTTGTACATTTCAATTATGGTATTTGCGTATGTATGTGTTATGAAATAAATATTTTATTATAATTATTATTATTAAATATCGACCTAAGCTCGGACCAAGTACCAGTGGACGGAGCATTTGCTCTAAAAGCGTGTCCTAAGTGTCTTTATTTTATTGACCGACTTTCTAGTTTTACTAATGCACGTGACTGTAGAAGATCACAGTATCACGGCTAAGTGCGTCGGAAAGTAAACAAGGGTTGCGGGTTCGATTCCCGCCCCAAGTCTGGGTGTTTATGTATAATACGTATTTATCTACAAAAAAGAAAAGTATATAAGTAGTATATCAGTTGTCTAGTACCCATAACACAAGTGAAATGTCTGAGTATATTATTATTATATTATTATTATACCATACACATACAGCTGAACATGACATATTTATATTTTTGCGAATACTGGTACCCTTAACATGGAACATGGAACACTTAAGATTTGTGAGTATTTTGTAAAATTATTTCATGACCTTTTCATGACCGACTCATAAGTTGACACGAAATATACTGTCAGCGCGAGGTTGCCATACTTAGAGCTAATTGTTTTACTCAGGGTTACACTCAATATGATAGAAAGAGACAGAAAAATTCCTTTGACACATGATTGTAAGAACGGAAATTTGTTATGACTCCGTCCGTTATGTTCTTGGTTCGAGGACCTGAGAATACTTTCCGAGATCGAATCTGTCAAATCGCGTTCGTTCGAATGTGATTGCAATCATCAATACTTTGAAATGATTGGAATCAAATGACCGAATCAATCACAGACGACACAGGTTCACAACCTGTATTTCTCTTTTTTATAGCAAGCATCTAACGCTTGGCCGATATTTACATCTAGTATGGAATGTTAAGTGCTCGCACATATACGTATATTCTCTTTAGGTGCATGAAGAAACCTGCGCGCTTAATATGTAACTTGCAGACGGCATGCGACAGCCAATATCGCGCGATATCTGCTGTCAAAACGGGAATTTGTGTAATGTAATTTGTACAGTGGCGTTAAATCTACCGCGAAAAGTGCATTTTACGGTTACAGAATAAACGCAATTGTCATACATGAAACTAATTTTTATTACAATTAATCACCGGTCGCGCAGTGATCGCGTGGCTGTCGCTGTCTGCAAATTTTTAGGTAATAACCCCGCAGATGTGAATTTGTGTTTTTATAATACAAAATTATGAAAATATGTGTTACTTTATGCAATACTTACCTATAGTTTGTGCCACAATACTATTATCATATTAAAAAGAGCATGTCCATTTATGCTCTGTAAAACAGTATAACACGTAAGTGTTATTACCAATGTTAATCTAATATTTGTTAAATTAAAATAAATTAACGATATTATTAGATACAAGGTAGGCCCGCGTTTTCGTTCACTAGATTTTATACATATACATAGACTTCATTTTTTTTCAATATATAATTCTAACAGATAGTAACAGAGCAACAAGCAAGGTTTAGAATAACGATATTTTCATACTTCTTTCATCTCTTCAAACCTCCTTTCTCTCACACACTTTCGCTGAGGTGTGCTACTGCTTTTGACATTTACATCAGCTAGCACGCGTTATTCAATTTGCATAAGTTAACTTCCACTATCACTTGATTTCGTCCTGTAGATTTTCTTTTAATAATTTTATACTCTTTCTCACTACGTAAGTAACAATTTAATTTTGTTTTGCGATAAAATCCAATCAATCCATCTAACGATTTTATAATATATTTAATGAATTAAAATATAATATGATGAATTATAATGTACAGACATTATAATTCCTTTATAAAATATACCTCTCGTAGGTCCGCTGGGAGAAATTTCTTACATAAATAAGCATAACCTTTTGCTCTTCTTCTTGATCTACATTTCTGATTAAATTTTGTTGCGTGTAAATTATTAAATAAAAAAAAAATACAAAACGATTAATTATGTTAAATTTCTTGAGAAATGGAGTTCAGACATTCATATCATTCCTTTTACTGTAAAAATTATTATAAAAATTAAGCACTGCAAGTTTATTTGTTTTTCTTCAACTCGCCTTTGTATTCTACCAATCTGAAAGAATTCGAAAAACGTAGAATTAGTTTATCTTTTTGCACAGTTAACAGAATAGCGCTTACTGTTAGAATCCAATCTTTGGCGAAATTACTTTCAGCAAACACAAAATTAGAATTTCAGAACAGTACATATAATATTTTAACAAAATCATTTAATAGCCTACAGATAAGAAAACCACATATAACATTTTCGCAGACAGCAGTGATGCCACAAACCAAATATTTATTTCAATGTACCAATTATACACTATATATTATATGAGTGGTAAAAGAAGCCAAGGAAGACCAAGGCTGACTTATAAAGATCAAATAGCTAGTGTTAGCCGACGGAAATGTCAAAAGCACTCGCATACCTAGGCGAAAATGTGTGAGGAAAATGATGAGATTTGAGGAAGCGAAAGAAGTATGTAAGGACCGCGACACTTGGCGCTCCGTCCTCTCTGACTATCTCGTTAGGTATACGGCGTGAAGATATTGTATGTGCGTAATTACACATTAACTTTATGTTTAAATATTTATTTTAAGAAATTTTGTGTAGGTGATAGCTGTCACTGTATAATTAGTTCTTGCTACTATTCATGCAACTTGGTAAGTAGGCAAGGAACATGTCTAGTAATTGAAGAACGTGGTACATTTCTGAATAATTTTGATCTGAATTCTTTTGTTGAAACCGGTAATAATATCATACATCCTTTGCACCAAACTGAGCTCCTTTAGGAGTTCCATGCCTTACAAGGAAGCGGAACTGTTAATATCGCTCATGCGTCCATTCGTTTGACATTCAATATTCTCAGAAAAAATATGACGTATTAACTTTAAATTAGGTAATTCGATCGAGTTGAAAAATAGTCGCTCTTTTTTTTTTTCTTCATGGCATGGCGCACAGATTAGCGCATTTGCCAATGTCAAGTATTGTATTAATAAGTAGATTCGTTATCGTAAAACTACTCCAGTAATAGTAGTAGTAGTATTAGTAATAGTAGTATTAGTAATAGTAGACTTTACTGAAGTTTAACAGGACTTCTTGGAAGAGCGCGAGAATTTCAGTTACACATGACCTAGACCTACTCCATTATTTTTACTTACACAGAACTTTAAAACACAATATACAATCACTTTTGTACTTTAAAACCCCCAAAAATGTAAAAAATAGAAAATCTAAATAAAATGACAACCTCACTTCTCCCGTTCCCGCCAAAAAGTCATAGTCGGTCTTAATAATTTAATTTACGTGATTTATGTAGGTACAGACAAATTCATGTTTTATTACATTATGTATTAATGTACTCTTATTATTGTATTACGTGTAGAAATAGAGCAGTGTAGTTCAGATACCGTTTATGTATGTACATGCAGTATATTTCTATAATCGGTAAAAGACTTTTGCCTTACAGCATCTTACATTATACTAACGCAAGGTCAATAACTCTTCAACGTGTTATTCACGAGCTCACGACCGGGAATTCCGCAAGCTTAAGAGTCGCTTTTATAAAACAGATACATGTATAAAACTATATGTAGCAGTTTTTATAACTTTACCGTTGTAGGTTTAATGGGTTCGTTAAAGACACTACCAATTCCAAATGTAATTTTCGAAGTTTATTTGTTTTAAAATTTTCCTGAGCGTTACTTTTGGGGATAATGTGGAGACAGTCATTTTTAACGACTTTTTTGATAATATGTTATAAATTATAACGCATTATAAACTTTTAATTTAATGCAAAATGATTTTAGAAATAAATTTTTGAACTTTTTGTTTAAACCACCAAAATAAATAAACAATGAAATTCATCTTTTGAGATTCACTTGGGCCATTACTTATTATATTTACTGTCATCTATTGTCGTTGAACACTTTCTGAAAAAAACGTCCGTAAACGACATGCGTGCAAACATATAGACATCGAATTAACCTCACAGAACTTTATATATATTAGTAATCACAATATATCGGAGTTATTCGTTATGATACATGTGTCTGTTACAGTTTGCGTAGCCACTAATATAAAATGCAATTATATATAAGATTTCCAGTTAGAGGTCCCTCGAATGAGCCCCACGTCGGCGATAAGCTGACCACCTGTCAAGTGGAGAACTCTGAATACAAGGGTCCGGACCTGCTAATTAAATAACGGTACTTTGGAAATCTCTCTGTCCAAACCCTTCTGGGATCTTGTACGTATACGACATGTATGCATAATATGTCCCTATGTTACTTTGCACCCTGTCAATTTACATAAAATTGTAAATATAGGTCTGTTTTACTGCGCATGAATCACGTAAACACTACTACATATTTTGTTTCTTATTATGGAGGAGCAAAAAGGAAAGATATGATTTCATCAGTATATTATGTATATATGTTCAGCAGTATATTATGTACATATATACATATCCTACTGTTCCTGTCCTGTCCAGTTTGTTCTGTTATAATGGTATCATTAGATTCACTTCAATTGTACTGCATATGGCGATTGTAGTATTGTAAGATATCGAGTAGTGAAAAAAAATTAATCGGTATCAAATTAAAAAGTTTGAGGAGCCCATTTCAAAAATAAATGAAATAAATATAAAGCAATATTTTTCACATTAATAAATAAATATAAATAAAAATAAAGTTTTAAAACTAAATCCCTAGTTTTTAACAAAAACTAATTTAACAAAAACTTGCAAGCAAGATGAAATAATTATAATTTATTCAACTACGGAGTTGGAGGTCTAATAGACATATTTACAAAGTTAAAATCAAGTCAATTTATTCAAGTAAATCCAACTATAAGGTCTTTTTGAATATGTAATTTATTTTCAGTTTGAAATCTTTAAATTAGGTCATTAAAAAATATTTGACTAGTTAAAAAATCGATTTACGATTCCCTAGCGACATCTGACGTGATAGTTATGAACTAAAAATACAGTGTTCACGTATCACATTGCTTGTAAATTTTTCCTACGTTTTTTTTGGGTTCACTAAACATAATTGGTAAAATACAAAATCACTTTAGTGTCAGATAATCTAAACATTTTTTCGGAAATTGATACAAAAAGTTGTTTTGCATAGTTGTAATGACCACTCCATGAAAGCTCAACTTGTGTGTCAACAATGGTCTTTCGAGGTTTTTTTTTATAATGGCGTGGCGATCCAGAAATGTTTTTGTGACCTGTCAAAAACCATCCATCAAATTTTTATGCTTGTTAAAATTATTTTCAAATTATATTTCCTTACTCAGATTCACCCACCAGAAAAGATTTACATACAATTTGAACTTTTTGACATGCAATACCGGTTCGTCATATGGTTACAATACGTAATACGTACGTACGTAATTTTCATTTTGTTGTATGGAAATAAACAATTGACATTGACGTCAAACCATATTTTAATGAGTAGAGAACATTATTGTAATTTTTTGGAATATTATAAAAAACCTGCACAAATTTTTTACACCTGCTTTTGTATTTTTAACTCTACTAGAAGTCACCCTGTGATCGAAATTCGACCGTAAATATAAACATATTATAAACTCATTGGCGACAATCTACTCTGTGCGACTGTTTGCAACGTGGCTTGTTCAGGCCGGCAGAGTGAGGTGTGGGTTGAGTAATTGGTGATGTTATTATTTAATATATATAATAATAATGAACAAGATAATGTTCTTTAACCATAGCATTTAATCTTTTTAAATTGTTACTAACTTTTATAATAAATACATAGTGAGCTGATTGAATCCACCATAGAGATTAAGTTATAAGAAATAAATGTTGTTTCTTCGTGTAAAGTTTTTCTGGTGTCTTTTGTCTGGTCTAATTAATTAACTTTCTATAAATATCCCATTAGATGTCGATTGCAGAGGTGTACTAGGCGCCCTTAAACAAATTAGGTACACCACTCTCCAGGTGACAGTAATAATAACAATAATCCAAGTAGGTTACATTACATATGATCACAAACTATTATGAGTTTGACATTGACAGTCTTTTGACATTGGCAGTATGAACGTAAACAATGAACGTTTTATTTAATTTAATTTAATATACGAGAAGCCAGTAATTAAAAAAAAAATAATAATTTAATGCACTTATTTGTAACACGTAAAAACGTAATCCTTTGAGAAAGTTTATTTGATTCTATTTTACAGAGAACGTTCACAATATTTGTAGGTATATTAATTAAACACAAAAACAAATATCTCATATCGACTTTGACGGAACTTTGGCAAATTAATAATAGTTTTGGGACTTGGAAACGAGTAGAAAATTAACCCCTTGGGCCGGGCTAGGCACTAATGATGCCTCTCAAGTATGACACCGAACTGACTGTCTATACATATATGTCCAGCTTCGATATATGTATGTGTCTGAGTTTTATTACTAGTAAATTTAATTAAATTCTTAAAAAAATACTGTTTTATTTTTCTTATATAAGAATAACAAGTTAGGTGACTGTTGTTAAAAATATTTTTTTTGTCTGATGAATAAAAATTCAAAATTGTAAAAAATATTTAAATCTTATTGAAAAATGCTCAGAGGGGATAAGTCAGATGGAAATAATGCAATTATGAAGTACGACGTTACAAACTAAAGAGACGCTTAGAAGTTTGTAACGGTATATAGAATTACACTAGGGTGATGATGATGATGATTGATGCTAGGAAAGAAAGAGCATATAAGCTCTTTCTGTCTTACTTCCTGTCTACTATTTCATTTCATTTACATTTTTTAGTGAAATACAAATAATTCTTCGTAATTGTGTCGATGACTACCCATTTTTTAGATACAGATTATAAAAATGTATGAGTTACAAAACTTACAAAAAAGAATAGAATTAAATATTCAGGAGGTACTTTGTGCGACAATTTTGCGTTAATTTTTGCGTTAATTTTACATGTAATGTAAGTAATAAATATGTCCGTAAAAACTTTAATATTATTTTGGTATTATAGGTACTGTTTGTGTGTTGATATTGTGCTTTTATATTACATGCATAACCCACACAATTTCCATTTCAGGGTGAACACAGAATTAAAACAAAATCACAGCTGGATGTCTCTTCTTGAAAGAAGTATTTAGGTTCACAAATGATAAAGGGCCATTTAGTGTCAGTTACTAACTCATAGTCTGTGCCAGTTCAATTTATTAAAGTACACTCCTCGACTGACTTTCATGACTTGCGAGGGAAGATTCAATTTGAAATTGTAATGTACCTAGGTATTCTTTTTTTAAACAAGTATTTAATGAGCATTTTGTTATTCTCGAATTCTAACGTTCTACAAAACTTTATAAAAGCGCTGCACAATTCGTTAGATTTAATTACAATCAAGTAAGGAAGCAAACGACAAAAAATATTCTTAACGAGCTAATAGTATTTTATCAAGAAATCCGGCTTATTGTGTTTGGGATCACGCATTTGTTGAGTTCCGTAGTCGGGATGAACAATATTCTTTTAATAGGCAGCAAAAATGAGTTCATATTTTACAGTTATTTCTGAGGTCGCTAAGTGCGTAACCGAAAATACCACATATCTCAAAAACTGCACAACATATCTTATTCGATCAATTTTCGTTCAAAGTCCTTTTTAAGTACTACTATTATAGATTTTCAGAATTTTCCACCACATAGTTAAAAGTTAGAGGCGGGATAAGGGCAAAACATTTATCACGGCTTCAATAGGATTCAATAGGATTCAATGTATTGGCGAAACATCACAGTAGTACTTCATTGCAATTGTACTTCAGTGCTATTAGCGAAACTTTATAATTGTCCTATTGTGCTGTTATGTGTTTAATTATACAGAGAGCCTGTTAAGTTTCCGATTAAATTAAAATAAAAAAAAAAAATGAAATAAAAAATGAAATAAAAATATCTCAGCAACTAGACTAGAGTTTGGCTTAAATAAAAAAGTGTTTTTCGAATCTCTATATCATTTTTGAAGACCTATCCAATACCCTACACGCTCAATTACATAATATATGGAGTGCTACTGCTAATTTTAATTATTTATTATACACCATTGTACAGTAGTTCATAGAATGCACTTGTCATCCAAATTTCACGTACATGATATTATTATTAATATTTTCCGAGCTGTGACATCCGGATAGACGAACAGACGGGCAAGACGAATTTATAAGGGACTACCTTCGTGGCGCAACGGCTTAACGCGTCGGAAAGTAAACGGGGGTTGCGGGTTCGATTCCCGCCTCGAGTCTGGGTGTTTATGTATAATATGTATTTATTTACAAAAGAAACGTATACAAGTAGTATATCAGTTGTCTAGTACCCATAACACAAGCGCTGTGCTGCTTGCTTTGGGACTAGATGGCGCTGTGTGAAATCTCTGAGTCTATTATTATTATTATTGATAAACAATAATTTAATCTGAAATAGACCTTTTGTTCCATGCAAACGTGCACACGCTAGCTTACCAACAATACCATAAAAACAGTTATTTTCGTTTATTTTAAAAACTATAATTAATTTTAAAAAATCTAACTGTCATTTTGAGGAATATGTTTAAAGTAAACTATACAGAAAATTTAGAAATATAAATCGGTCCCGTTTCTCTGAGAAATGTAAATCTCGGTTTTAAAAGAGGTTTCTCAGATATTTTTATTTGTTACAAAAGTTCACCAATCGTGTATCGCAACTGGCAATATCAATGAAATGAAAAATCAGGTTACTAAATATCACTGTCATACTTTTTGTAGTCACTTAGAAAAATTGGGATCCCTGCCGTCAAAATTTCCAATGCCTTAAACAACGAGTTACCTCTTTATTAGATAGCTAGTAGTCCAGGAATGTTACACAGAGAAAGATAATAAAAAAAAAATTATATTTGTTTATTCTCTTTTTATTTCTTTATGTTTTTAATGTCCTTTTTCTTTTTTTTTGTTTTCTTTTTTTTATACTAGGGGTCGAGGGGCTGTTGTTACCTCCGAACTATAGCAAAATCGTGGTATCTCTGTGGCGTGCATTCTATAGGGACAAATAGACACTGTTTACTCCGAAAATATGGTAATTAAATATGCTAATTAAATGAGGTAAAAAATAAATCAAACTGTTATTAAGTAGGAAACTAAGTTTAGAGTGGGAAGCTATTTTTCTAATATTGATTTATTCTTTACTTTATTTAATTAGCATAATATTGTCAGGGTAAATATAATGTCTCTATTGATTGTACACCACTATTTGTTCTTTCATACAAACGTGTATAATATTACCCAAAGAGGGTTCAAATAATATAACGTTTCAGTTGCGTAGTGGTCGTGTTATAGTCGCGGTTATGTGTTTCAATTGCGTACCGATCGTGTTATAGTTTTGATTACGAAGACGCTTCTATATAACAGTTGAAAAACAGAAGGTTATATACATTTTCCAACATTTACATTATAAAATGGTGACGTTAATAACTTGTTTCAAACACGGATATCATTAATTTGTAATATCTATAGTATAGTAAGTCTTAGATTGATACTACATTGTACATTCAAGAATATTTTTAGATTATTACCTACTGAGAAATTGTGGATTAGTAAGATATAAGATATAACATCATAAATTAGATAATAGTTACTACGTAAAATTATTTAGTATTTTAAACCTTACAGTCGCTGTAAAAATTGGCTATGAGTGATGGACAAACGAACAACGGATCTGAACGATAAGTGTTTCGTTTCTTTCACTGAGATACGTAACCCTAAAATGATTAAATGCTATTTCTAACTGCGAAAATTCCACAACGTTTGTGTAAAAAACCTCCAACAAAGTTACAATGAACTTTGTACGAACTGATGAGTTTCGTGAAAAAGATGACACTCGCTAACCCTGACATATTGCGTATTTGTTGGCGAAACGTAATACATCTGGATTATTAAGCAGGTTCTTTCGTTGTAAGACGTCTGTCAAACCTTTACGTAATTGTAACCTCAGTAACTACTTTTTTTTTCTTTCTTCATGGCATGGCGCACAGATTAGCGCATTTGCCAATGTCACGTATTGTATTAATAAGTAGAATCGTTATCGTAAAACTCCTTCAGTAAAATGATAGTAGACTTTACCTACTGAAGTCTTCTTGGAAGACTTCTTGGAAGAGAGCGAGAACTTCAGCTACAAGACCTACTCTATTCTTTTCACTTACACAGAACTTTAAAACACAATATACTATAACTTTTGTACTTTATAACTCCCAAAAATGTAAAAAATAGAAAACCTAAATAAAATGACAACCTCGCTTCTCCTGTTCCCGACAAAAAGTCCGTAACTCTACTTGTTTTTCGGTTAAATATACATTTACACCAACTATTTAAATTCTATTTAAGGATTTGACAACTCGCTTCCACCAATGATTTAATAGTAGGTGCAAGCGAGATGTCAAATCCTTAAATCGAGTTTAAATAGTTGGTGCAAGCCACCCTTAGATTTGGATTACTTAAAATGACGTTATTTTTTCTTACAACGTTTTAACTCGCTTTCTTGTCTGTCTCTTCAGTATAAATACTATTGATTTTAAATTTGCTTCAACATGAGCTAAAGAGTTAAAATTTTTAACATAGCTCAGAAATGGATGACGATACAATATTATTTCTTATTCTTGTCTCTCTGTTCGTTAGGGTTCCGTACGGAATTCTAATAAATATTAATAATAATAATAATGCGCTAGACGATACACACCAATAATCTGATCTCAAATTAGGGCATTCCCAGTAGTATGAAAACCAGACGACGACTACTGAGGGCGTCGCCTAGTAAACCTAGATCCGAGACAATCTAGAAAAGTTAATTTCCTTAATTAACCAGACCGGGAATTGAACCCGGAACCCGCTTCGGGAAAACGCAAAAAATAGAAAATCTTTACAAAAAGCCAACTTCATTCTTCTGATCTCGCCAAAAAGTCCACAATAACAATTGTCGAATTGCCATAACACAATAGTTTATGGATATTATAGTTTTAATTTTCGTTTAATCGAGGCATTAACAACTACGCCGTGAACCTAACCATATAACTGGAAGAACCTCGGATCTCTGACTGAGGCAAGAACACTGGGTGATGTGAATAAGACATCAGCACATGCTTTTACTTACATTTTTAAAGCAAAACTTGAGTTTTATGTGAATATATTTTAGAAAAAGCTTACACTCAAAGCTCATTCTTTTTTTACTTAAGAAATGCTAGCCAAATCTAGCTATGGCTAAAAAAGTGTGAACAAAAACTAAGTAGTGTCAGTAAAAGATTATTCACTTAAACGAAAGCCATTGCTATGAGCAAGAGCTTATACTAACTGACAATTGCTAATGTTAATACATGTTAGTAACTAATTAATCTGTGCTAACACTAAATTCTAGAAACAATTGCTTTTATTTTGTTCACATCACTCACTGTGTTGTTGTATATTTTCTCATCGTAAGTACTTTGTTCTTTATTTATCCCTTCATTAAAGTGATCACAGACGAATACTTCAGCTGCACATGTTTATTTAGATATTACAGGTTTTTCCCGCACTTGCAAAGAGCTTTAACGCACAATATTATGCTATCATTATTGAACTTTAAAAATATCAAAATAAAAAATACATTGACAATAAACTTGTTCACTTCATATCAAAAAATGTGACTACGGTTTTAACACCTAAATTTTTTTATTCTTAATATTTTATTAAATAGCAGTTTTGTAAATTCATTGAACTTATTACAGAAGAATTAGTTGAACTAATAAAGCGTAAAATTCCTCATTTTACAAATAGACTGTATTGTCAATAAAGTCGAAACCTATTCATTGATATTTACTCACGAATTGTAGATAGAAAACATGAGTTATTATTTATTACATCTTCGTAGTTCAGTTGGAACCGGTTTTGTATATATTTAGACATTTTTTACTGCTAATGTTACATCCTCGATATTTTGATGGAACGTTATTTACGTTTAGTTCATCTAAGTACTTATGTAGTTAGGTTTTTTAGCGACTACCTACTTTGCTAAGTTTTTATCACAGTCAATTTTAATCATCCATAAATTATTTTATTAAATGTGATAAAATCATTACGTTAAACTCAAAGTCAACACAACCAATCTACGCATTAATACGCTATGGTTGACACATGAGTATCCCTGCAGCCCGAGAATGATAAATAATCAGCTTCAGTGGTGCAGAAATATTGTTAATGTTCAATTGTTGATAACAACAATTGAACATTAACAATATTTCTTCCATAAAATCAATTGATAAAATGAACTCTAGTTTTATTTATCAAAATGACACCTCAGCAATTCGTAACCTATTCTTGAAAGAATCGAACACATATCGTTTACCATTTTGTTCATTGAATAATAAGTTGAGACGCTAACAAAGTTGCAGTAGTTGAAAATAACGTACTTCTCAACTGGTTGAATATTTAAAATGATTAGTTGTGTTTCGTTGATGCCAAAAGCGTTAACGACACATCTCGAAAGGACTGAGATCGTGGTCGATCTGAAATGAGGTTTTGATCGTACATGTCAGGCGAACATGCCAAGAGTGTTGCTAACCCTCTTTTAGACGCGTATAGGCAGTGTTAAGGGGGTGTGTTCTTGGCGTTGACCCCGGAGGCCCGGAGGAGGTGATCACGATTTGAACCAAATTATATAGGATTTTTATACGCTGTAATAACTCTGTCAGTAGCGATCAGAGGTAAAGAAATTTCAGTTTTAATCAATTGACTTACATATTATGTATCTTTTATTTGTATACATAAAATTTTCAACATTAATTATTTGACACGTTCTTCGCTTTTCAACGAAGCATCCTAAGATAAGCATACAGTCTTTACTTGGGCAACTATCTAAACGATTTATAAGTACTATAACTGACCAAATCTAAGTTCTATACGTTCCTGTGGACGCCTCCTTGACAAAAGGAAATACGGAAAACGGGTTGATGCAAAACAGCACCAATATCTATAATACAGCACTTACAATAGATTTCAGTTACGTATCTTTTTTCAAATTATAAATAGTTTGGTCGTTCATAGAGTACTTTGTAACCATTTTACGGGTAATATTTTTAAATTGAGAATTTGTAAGACTTCCTCAATTCCTAACGCAAAGCTGTCATAAATATATAATTGTTCATAAAAATACCCATTTTTTACAACACTATAAAAATACAATAGCGTAAAATTGTATTCACCAGCCGCTCATAAATTTAACAGTTTATTAACTTGAGAAAAGTTATTTGTATAGAAAATTTGTTCAGTCTAAAAAGTATGAAAAAATATAATAATAAGCATGAAAAGCATTGATTTGTTTTTCTTTGTATTTAAAACGTCATAAAAAAACAACATAATTATATATTTCCATTTTTTTACATTCTTATATTATTAAATAAAAAAATGATGTATATTCATTAAAACTTTTAATAAATTAGTTAAAAGCAATGAAGAGATACGCAGTATGACAGGTTTGCACGACGGTGTTATTGTATAAATGAAGAAAGGAGTGCTTATAAATGGTTCGGGCATATGGAAAGAAAGTGATGAAAGACTGACGAAAAAGTCTACAGAGCGAAAGTGAGCGGTAGTAGAAACCAAAGAAGACTAAGGCTTACGAATATCAAATAGCTAGAGTGTTAGCTGACGAAAATGTCAAAAGCACCCGCATACCTAGGCGAAAATGCTCAAAGGCAATGATGCGATTTGAGGAGGTAAAAGAACTATGTAGAGACCGAGAAGTTTCACGCTCCGTCCTCTCCGACTACCCCGTTAGCCGTTAGGGATACAGTGTGAAGACATGTATGTATAATTAATTAAAATTACCAGTGTTAAAAGCTGCTTAATTTTAAATTAGCTTAATTTAACATTGTGATAAAAAATAATATTAAAGTCTGTCTAAAATTATTTAAGTTTTTCTTCACGCTAACAAAAAAATTCATTAGAGCCATTTTTTTTAAGTACGAGTAACTGTACAAATACATGCACATTTCAGATGTATATGTTACATGTGTATATAATTGGAATGTCTAAAGTATTTTTAAGATGTATTAAACACCAATTATGTGGGCGTCCAAGCAAAAAGGATCCAGTAGTGGGGTATTGAGTTAAGACTAGATTCGGGATTTAGAATAGTCAATTGATAATAAGGATTAAAAAATATTCAAAAACTAGCATATATTTTTTTTATCAGACATTTAAAGTTGAACCTCTGAAAAAGCTTGTTTTGAGAAAAAGCATTTTTTTAAAGTTTGATTGCACAAAAACACAATTCTTCTTGTTTATTTCTACTTAGAAACATCATATAAAGTCATTTACTATATGAACTTGTAGATAATTGAGTATTAATTCATAATCAATTAAAATCGCGAAATGTCATTTTTTCACCCAACTTTCCAAAACTGCGTATATCTCTGAAACTAAATGTCAAGCACTGGACTCTTTTTGGTTGGATGCCCACATATAAGACGCTTTTAAAATAATATTTTTTGCGAGAGTATATTATAACAAAACGCGATTAGGTTTATAATAATAGTTTACTAATAATTATGAATTGGTAATGTGTCTTATGGAACGAAATTATCTTAATTATTAGAAAATATTGTAATTAAGTTATTTTAATACAATATATGTATTTATCAAGCGTATATTTATTAACTACACATCACCAGATTATATTAAATCAACCATAACAACACTCTTGGAACATATAAGTAACTTGTCCACAATTATTGTCATTGAACATTTGTTGATAATAATAATAATACTCCAGACAATTACACAGATTGTGTGACCCCAAAACTAAGCAGTAAGCTTGTACTATGGGTACCACACAACGAACTCTGGGGGAGTTCCCAGTAACACCCAGACTCCAAGCCAATTTAGAAAAGTTCGTTTCCTAAATTGACCTGACCGGGGATCGAACCCGGGACCCTAGCTCGGAAAGCAGATGCATATGCCACTGCGCCAACGGGCCAGTCAATAAACTACCATAGCCAGTATTGGTGTTTTTAGTAGGTATCAACATATTTATGCATAAATTAAAACTGCATTAATTCATTGCCAAATTTTTTTTTATACCTATATTATCTTCCTTATGTACAAGTGTGTACTTTGAACTTAGATGAATGTAGCAAAACAACTTTTTGTTGTATGACGCACGACGAATCCCACAATACGCTTTAAACTGTAAATCTATAAGTAAATAAAACAGTTAAAATTGACAAGATTTATATTATTTAATACTGTATTTAATCTTTACATGAATCAAATAAAAGCCAGCAAACAGTGTGTCAGATATACATTTCTTTAACGTTCTGATAATTCGATTGTGCTGTATAACATTTTTAGACAAAGTAAGGTTAAATAGGTACATTAATATGAAATAATTAACATGAATATCTATGTGTATATACCTATGTATATACATTTATAGTTGCTTATAAAAATCATAAAGAACTCTAAAAGTACAAAATGTAGAAGAAAAAGCAAACATATTTTTGATTGTCTTGTAAAAGTAGGCGCAAAATAAAAGAAAAGTATAGGTTTTGCATTTTTGATTCAATTTTTATTCAAATTAATTTTTACGTGCGGTTTCGGCTACTATTTAGCCAGAGAAATGAATTGGAGGAATTACAATTATTTGTATTATCTGTTTTTGATAAATTCATAGCAATTTTAAATTTTTTAATGTATATTTTTCGAAGTGAAAGAAATAGTTTTAAAATTTTTTAATATCTTTACAAATAAGTACCTAATTTGTCACTAAGAAAGCGTTTTATACAGAGATAACAGTCACCCTACATTGCATAATCCATCTAGATAAAATTATGAATAAATGGATCATTATGATCTGGATAAAATGCAGGGCCTGCATATTCTGAGGTCGATTGATTCAGTAGTTTTTGTGAAAGAAAAACAAATAAAATGAATAAACAGACAACGTTTCGTTATCTTAATATCAGTTGGTACGTTTTTCTTTTATTACTTGGAAATTACTTCAAGTGATTTATGACACCGCTCATCTTTAATGTTCGCTGTTTAATCTCTATCAGCGGTAGGTAGTTATTACTTTTTACTTACAGTCTTGTATAATCAAAAAGGTTAAATATTCTGAAAAATTTTAGAAGTTACTACTCGACTCCGGAGCAAAAAGGACTCCGGAAATGAATTCAATGATTTACAAACTTGTCTATTTTTGACAAATTCATAGTCGAGTTTCAATACTTTTCATTTCGAGTTTTGGAAGTTAAATGAGTAATTTTAAAAAGTTTTAAGAACGGCTATACATACCTGAAAGATTAGAAGGAAATCTCTAAATTAACCCAATAGTTGTCGATTTAAGACGAAAAAATCGACAGACAAAACTTTAATTCATGCTAGTTATAATCAGTTATAACGAACTTGTAGACGTACAGATAAGCTGTATTGGCTATGTCAGTTAATGACATTCGTATGGCATTTTTATTTTTATGGAGTAGTTAGTAAAGAAAGTAGGTGGCCTTTAATAGAATTCATATTATATGTAGGTACTGATATCTAATAATATCACTGTCCTATAAATAAGTACCTAATATGTGATTTGTTACTAATAAAGTAATTACATAATATTAGCATGTAATAGACTGATTCTTCTTTGAGATAGGTGTAGTAGTAACAAATTTTGAATTAAAAAAAAGACCATTTTTTTTTGTTAATTTATTCTTGGCCATTGACAATGTAACTGCAAATTGCAAATAATTAAAATAAACGCCCGACCGCTGCACATAAAATTCCGCCAAAATCCCTTGTAAAAAGGTCGACACTAAATTATTTCCCTTTCGAAAATTGTACAATTGATTCCTTTTAAAACGTTTTAAAAATATTATTATACGTAACAAATACTATCAGTTAAATAATGGACTTCATAAGGTCGACATTTAACCTTAATGAAACCGGATATGTATGTTATTTTTATCAAATCTTATTCAAATGTTTATTACAATTAATGTTTTGTTTTTCTGTCCTAGAAAAATGCCGGCTTACGACAACGCCGGGGCAACAATTTCTTTAGAAGATGTGCGGCCAGATCGAATTAGCACAATACAAGAAGAATTAAACGCCAGAAGAAATCAACAATTCAAATCCCAGAAATCTACGGTTACTTCTAGAAAAGAGCAAGCAGTATGCGTGAGGCGCGCATACAAACGATACGGGCCAAAAAATAACCCAAATGTCATTTTAGACGGGCTGAACATGACAGTTGCTAAGGGCGCCATGTAAGTTAAAAAAAATGTTATAAACTCAGATGACTCTCGGATCAAGAAACATATTGGAAGGAGGCACAATAAGTTGCTTCTTTTATCACCGTGTGTCAAAATCTTTGTGTCTCTTTCTATCTCATTCAGAATAGCCACGAGTAAAGCGGTTAGCTATAGTAAATATGGTAATCTCGCACTGTCAGTGTAATTCGTGTAACATTATTAGTGAAATAATTATTTGCAAAACACTCGTGAATCTTAAGTGTTTTAGCAATTAGTATTCACAACAATAAGAATATGTCATGTTGAGGTGTGTATTGTTGTACTGTGACCCTTCCCTAATCACGTACATAAAAGTTTAAAAACTCAGTCAAACGAGAAAAGCCTCTTAACACTCTCTTAGAGCAAATGCTCCGTCCAATTTGATTCTTGGACCGAGAGATAGCTCTTCAGCTTTTTTCTCAGAAAAAAAATTTAAATGCAATGTTTGTGGTAAATATATTTTTTTAATCCAGTTTCTTGAAGACGAAGTACAAAAGTTACGAACTTTATCAATATCTTCATTATTATTGATTTAGTTGAATGAAAAACTTATCTCAGTCGTATAAGAATGCTATTTTTATAGAATTATAATAAAGATTACGGGCTAAACGCTTTATAAACATAGGTAGGTACATATTTTAATGGCCTTTTGAATTGTGGTTAGAAATAAACAAGTTTTTATGATAAAGATCTATATTTATTTTATTCATGTTATGTTTAAATAGAGATAATCATATGCATAGTTTTTACATCTAAGTCATTAGTACGGTGTTTTACTTTAACATACCTAATTACTTCTGACTTCCTGACATTAACAAGAGGGCGATTTTACGAATAATCACAAAAAAATAAACAAAAGGTCGGTCCCTTACAAGTGGTGTACAAATTCTCTCATTTTTTTAAATACATACCGAGGAAGGAAATCTTTTAACGGTTTGAGGAAAAGTGTTCGAAAATTTCATAACGTTAATATAGTAGGCAATTCAGTGAACAATAAAATATCCCTGAAATCTCTGTCTACTACTTAATATTTGAAACTTTAGACATTAAATTGGAAGTTAAGAGATAAAAACTTTTTATTTTTTAAGAAATATTACAAACGATCGAATCTCATTCAACATTTACTTTAGTTTTGTGTTCAATGTCTTGAATTACATTTTCAAAGGAAGTTTAAGAACTTTCGAGAACTCTCATTAGTGCAAGAGGCGTTCACAACATTTTCTAATTACAATTAACTGATTAAGGTCGGGTTCACACTGTGATTTAATTCTCTGTTCTCAATCCTGTTTCTAGTTTATTTCCCACTCGGAGTGGATATTAAATGCAGGAAAATTATACCTTAATGACACTTTTGGCACTTTTGGGCGTAATTTTGCTTATTTTTTTTTCATTTTCAGCAATATCTTGCTGGCAATGCCTACCTATCTGCCGTGAAAAAGTATTTTACCGTTGCGTAGGCCGAATGATACTGTGAATTAAGCTTAAAGTTGTTTATTTTGCTGTCTCAAATTATTGTCAAATTAGATTGTTAATTGTGATTAGCAAAGGTTGTACGCTAGCCGATTCAGGTAAATAAGTTTTAGAGAAAATCATCCAAACGATAATTTATTTAGACTTAAGCCCTGACTATATCTACATGGGAAGAATCTATTCATACTAGTAATTTCTGTTTGTTCAAGGATGTTTTGATTCACTTACACTTGAAACGAAAATTATTAATTACTACTATTATTTTTAGATACGTTGTTAAGCAGCAAAATACGTGTGGAATAATATTTGAATTTTGGCGGACTATAGCTGAAAATATGTAAAAAGATCAATTAATTTATGGCGACGCCTTTCCTTTCAGATATGGTCTTCTTGGTGCATCTGGCTGCGGGAAAACTACATTACTCTCGTGTATTGTGGGTAGAAGACGACTTGACTCGGGAGAGATATGGGTCCTTGGTGGACGGCCAGGCAGCCCTGGCAGTGGTGTTCCAGGACCACGGATTGGATATATGCCACAAGTAAGTGTTTAATTGTCACTATGAAATACTAAGTACTGTATTTTTATTCTCTTTATGAAATGATCTATGTTATTTATTTATTTCAAACGTATAATTATAACTAATTATTACGAGATTAGTAATTATGTAAGCTGACTATTCCCAAATAGGTATTATATTATTTTTTTGTTATAGAAAGTAATAGGTTAATGCTTTTTGTGCTGTTGTTGTGACAAATGTTTAAAATAATTTATAAAATAAATCTGGAAATGTGGTAACACTAACCCCACCTCGAGACATATCTAGCGTTTATTCGTCATTTAACATTAAGGCGGAATACTTTGTCTTCATTTATACATACATATTTTATCATTACGCTGTATCTATAACGGGATAGTCAGAGATTTCCGTCAGCTAAGACTCTTATAATATTTAATTACGGGTCTATGTCGCGTTTATACTTTAAGTCTAATTACCTATTTTATTTATATCATATTTTTATCGTGGTCACGGGCAGACTGATGAGGATGATGAAAAATGCGTTGAATGAGTGTGGGTAGTTGCAAGAAAGCGCTACGAAAATGATATTCATCCTCATCAGCCTGCTCGTGACCACGATCGATGCAATCCGGTCGAAATGTCGGGATAAAATAGGTAATTAGCCTCAAAGTATAAACGCGACATAGACCTGTAATTAAATATTATAAGATGTGTACAAGTCGCGAAAGTTTAAAAACATTAGCTAACACTCTGGTTATTTGATCTTCGTAAGTTGGCCTTGGTCTTCCTTGGCTTTTACTATCACTCACTTTCACTCTGTACATTTTCTTCGTCAGTCTTTCATGACATCTTTCCCGAACCATCTAAGCACTTCGTTTATCTATGTACATTAAAGTGAAATACCACTCACTCATTGACCGACTGATTGATTAATAACTCAATCTCAAAAATTACTAAAACTAGGAACATGAAACTTGGTCTAATTGTAGTTTGTGTAATTTAGGGGCTCGCTAGGAAAGTCGCGATTTCATTGCATGTTGATATTCTGTCCCCTTCGACTCTTGATCGAACCTATTATTCAATGTTATAAATATGTTATAAAGTCGCGGCCGTGGACGATATGAAAGATCGTTTATCGTCGCGGTCTTGTGGTACGAGCTCTATGTAGCCGAGTGCTAAAATGAACCAGCACGCTTATTACACAACTTGCAGACGGCATGTGTCAGCCAATATCGCGCGATATCTGCTGCCAATACGAGAATTTGTGTAAAGTAATTTGTATAGTGGCGCTAAATCTACCTCAAAAAGTGCTTTTACGATTATATAATAATAGATACGCAGTCTTCATACATGATATCAATATTTTATTACAATTAGCCACGCGTCGCGCAGTGATCACGTGGCTGTCGTTGTCTGCAAATTTTTAGGTAATAACCCCGCGGTAAAACGCCACACAAACGAGCCACGATTTTATTTTAAGTGGTGCGGTACGAACATGATATAGCGGTGGCAGATAAGCAGAATCAGTTCATTTATGATGACACAGTCGACGCTAGCGCCAATACTAAGCGTTCACCGTACACCACAGTTGTATTAGTCCAATGACAGAGAAGTTATGTAGTTAGACTTCTACTACGATATCTAATGACGTTATCGTTATCGTTTGTATCACTTGTGAGGACATAATATACATATATTATTTTTCCTTTATTATAATTTTATATCTGTGGTTTGTATGTTGTTGATCGCATGCTTAAATTGAAAACTTTAAAGGCTTGTTCTGTTTCTAAACACCTGTGTCAAAACCTTTGATATTTACGATGGTAGTTCGCAACTCCGATTTCAATTAGCGTAATTCAATGCTTTATTGGCAAACCTATACGTTGTTCACAATTTCGATAGGAATACATTTTACTTTTGGGATCTCAAACTATATTACATTTTCATTACATGAAAGAGGAACTAACAGAAATCGTGACTAAAAGACTATTTTAAAAATTTACATAGCTCAAATTGCAGGGCCTAGATGATGAACATTTTGGACAGAGTTTCTCATTTAATGTAGGATCTTAATGAATCTCTAAGGCAGCCGTTACGCGCTAATTTGGTTGTTAGTAGGGATGTTACGGAAGTGGTTTTATCGGAACCGAAGTCGGAATCGGAGTTTTTAAATTTGATTTGTCGGAACCGGATTCGGAATCGGAGTCGGAGGTGGAAGCAGAAGAGAGACGAAGAGCAAGTCTAATAAAATAAAATAATACGAACATTATTCAGCCTCTTTAATTTTAGTTCAAAAAATAATACACCTGCTTAGGCCTAGGCGTTGAAAATAAAAAAATCAAATTTTCTTAAATCTTAAATAATTATCTTAATAAATTAAATCAAATGAAGTGACTCCAAAAGAAACATATTGTATTTAATGAACAAATGTTTCGCTTCGTACATAGTTTACACTTTGATGAATTCGCATAAACTTCATTGAAGCAGTTCCAAATAATACTTGTTTTTGGCTTCATCGTTTAATTCAAATAAATTTGTCATAAATCAAATGAAACACACTAACACTTATCGAAAATTCGGATAAGTTTCATTAAAGCGCGAACAGAAAGCACGTAAGGGGAGAAGGCTTCCCTTCAAGAGAAAAATTCACTTGTTCATACGCGCTGTGCTTGGCCACCGCCACCGCTGTGCTTCGACCTCCGATTATAACCTCCGATTTAAAATTGTCGGAGCCGAAGTCGAAATCGGAACTGCAATATCAACGGAAGTTCCGCCTTTTCGGAATCGGAATCGAACCTCCGTAACACCCCTAGTTGTTAGTTAAAAAACAATGCGGTGACTGATGTTTGAGTGACAAATATTAACAAAACATCATGCAATTGTTATTAATTTTGAATGACTTTTGTACGAGAGCATAACGGTCGTCTAAGGGTTTGAAGTTAATAAGAAAATGGATGACAATTGCACGAGAGCGGTTTGAAGCCAGTAAGAAAAAATCAAGGGGATGAATTCGCAAGTAATAGCGAGTTATTAAATAACTATAATAGATTAGAGTATATTCATCTTATGTCATTAAAATGTGAAACTCAATTAACGTTGAGACAACGTAAATTGTTTCAAAGATTAATGGTTCGAACCACTATCATGGTTTCGCTATAATTATACCTACCTAATACCTATGTTCGCTATTTCAGGATAGATATGTAAATTCATTGGCAATAATGCTTATGTCCCAAATTGGAATTCATTAATATGAATGTCATTGTGTTGTGATTTATGAGTACAAGAATTCGCCTCGCAATTTTACTTATGGAAAATATGAAATATAGCGTGTGTTTTTTTATTATTTAATTGTACATAAAAATCTGTATAAATAGGTGAAGACAAAACAGTTTGTCTCCTTTGTCTCCTGTTTGTCAACCTTTCTTTTTTTTATTTAGTAGCTATTAACGAGTTTTAGTGTTACCAATAAAAATTTTTTGGAAACAGTTATATTAATACTTGAAGTAAGACTTTGGATCCCTTTTTTAAGAATATTGCGCGCACGGAGGAGGAGGAGGAGGAGGAGGAGAAGGAGATTTAGCAGGATTCGGCACAGTTTTATGTTCATACTGTCAATATTAGAAAGACTGTCAATGTCGAACTCAATAGTTTGTGATCATATTTATATGTAACCTCCTTGGATCAAACATTAGCACAGACTAGAGATCGTCGCCAAAGAGTTTATTATTATAAGTTTATATTTAAAGCGGAGGCAAACGAGCAAGCAGGTTACCCAATGGTGAGTGAACACTGCCGCTCATGGACACCCACAACATCCGGGGAATCACGGGTGCGTTGCCGGCGTTTAGGGAAATAGGAAAAGGAAGGAAACGAGGGGGAGAAGTTGATGGGCCATCGGCACTTTCACTCACCGAACGAAACACAACAGCAATAGATGCTGTTATTTCGCCGCTGATATTCTGTGAGAGGGTGGACTTTACCGGGCGAGCCCGCCCAATTCGTTCTCCAATGCAACATGGCTCTACCACACTTAAAATTATTATTAAATTATAATTAAATTTAATTACATTTTTTACGGTCGAATTTCGACCACCGAGAGTCTTCTAGTGCACATAAATAGAAGTGATAGTAATAACGACAAAAGGCAATGCTTATATCTTTAAGAGATCTCTTCCAGCAAACCTCGTTGAAATTCATTCGTAAAACAATAAATTCATTTTGAAATTCTTCTTGGAACTGATGAATATTTTCATTTGCGAATAGTGCCTACTTAAATAACCAACTATTACAGTTTGGACTTTCAAAGTTCGTTTTGATTTAGTTGTAATCGAAAATATATCTTGACGTACAAATTACTTATTACGAGATGAGCAATTTTGCGAATTTCTAAGTAAAATAATGTCAAGGTTAGAGAAATAAGACCAGCGGGCGGTATGGGTAAACGTCATATACGACAGAAATATGTTTAATATGCATGTCGATATTGTTTTTACATATGTCGATAATTCATAGGTACCTTATCCTTTTTATGAGTTTCTTTTTAAAAAAGAAACACTATAATATGTAATCTAAGTCATGAATTTTTAATTTAAATACTAG
Source organism: Zeuzera pyrina (assembly GCA_907165235.1). NCBI lineage: Eukaryota > Metazoa > Arthropoda > Insecta > Lepidoptera > Cossidae > Zeuzera > Zeuzera pyrina. The sequence continues at coordinate 4,571,727 of OU015639.1, forward strand.
CATTTAAATCAAAAACCTATACTGTATATGTCAATGAATTCAAAGCTTGTAATAGTAGGAAGAAGACAGGATAATTTGGAACTAGGTACATAATTTCAAACAATAACAGTCGATATAAATTTCTGAATTAATTGAAACAACGTCGACATGTCGCTATGTTTTCTTCGCATCTCTACTTACACGTGTTCTCTTGTAAGAGCCAAACGCAGCATCTAATTATAGCGTGCTAAACAAGGACAAACACTGATTTGAGAATTAGCACTGGAACCAACCAGCATTACTAGAACTCTGCTCATTTATATTATTTTATATTATTAATACTTACTAATGAAAGGTAATATTCTGTATTCTTTTTTGAAATTATATTTACGACTGTCACTTCCACATCACTCTAGCGCGATTTGACATTGTATAAGTATTTTAATCTTATTTATTAATACCGCATAGACGTTGATGATTTGATCCTGTTACCTACTTCAGAACAAGCGCGTGCTTGTATTTGAATTTATAGGATCATTTGCGCACATACACGACCGTCAAGTCTCGTGAGGTTGGTTGTCTGTCCTTTACGACGCATATAAGTTCAAAACAATTCACATTCAGGTTGGATAGGTCACCAAAGCGCGACAAAATCGTATTATCTTGAGGTCAATGTTAGCAATAGGTATTTGGGCTTATAGGTGGTAAGCGGGTGGTAATTTAATATAAAACGTGTGATTCTGTTCTAATTACATTAGAAAAGAAACGTCGATTTGCGTTGCATATGTGGGTAGTTCGCACGAAATCGCGTAATTTCATCTTAAGAAATTAATAAAAAAAATGAAATTAATAAAAAAAAATAATTTGTTGTTTGAAAAAAATTGTTTTTCGAGAATTTGATAGTACCTATGTTACTTAGTATTTGATAAAATAGTGGCCCCAAGAATAAATGTGTTTCAAAAATACATAGGGCTTAATGTATGCTAAAATAACGAATTTAAATGAGGGAGAATGACGGATGAGGGAATGACAAAATGATAAATAATGAACAAAAATTATTATTTGAACGAGTTGTATAGCTGATTTATATTTTATTTATTATTATTATTAGTAGATGGTTTATACTATGACTATTGTAACAAATTATCGTAAAAATTTGCATACTCATTAAAGGTAGACATGCACTATGCATAATATTAGTCTGTGTAACATGTATTATGGATGACATCTGTAATGTGTAATGACTCTAATATGTACTTATGTCAGCAAATAACTGAATAAATAAATAAATAAAAATTCGTGACATAATCTTACATCAATATTGAATTTTTGTTTGAAATTAATACTCCCGAAAACCCATTTCATTGAATAAATAACATTCAATTAAACGTAATTATCTTCTTATCCCACGACACGAGGTAGTGACGATTAAAAATTTAATTTTTCAAGAAATTATTTAAACCTTTTGTTAAAAGAACTAACGCGCTTAAGATGTATCAACTAATATTTAAAAATTAGTAGTACTGCTAAGTATCAAGAACGGATAAGAGCGTTAGTGCATGATCAAAGATGCGTTCACAAATAGGCTGTTAGTGAGGATGTGAGGAAATGATATTTTTTCTTGGGTCACACAAAAAATTTATCGACTTCTTTAATTTTTTTGTTTTAAATTAATAGTATATTAATTAATTAACAAAAATGTAGCCAACGTCTATCGGTAACTATTATTTCTTCGTAAGCTACGTTACTGTGGCTACTAGTGTCAGTTATAATCATTAGCGTCAAAGTGCAGGTGAGTTAAGTGTGGTTCCCGAACCACAGTTGAGCGGAGCTTTCAAACATTCAATCTAGTTCAACATAGAAATCGTTGATTAATGTAATAAATAATTAATTATAAATATCATTCACGAAATGTTCGTTAACAAGTGCATTCTCTGCTGCCCCAATTTTTGTTCTTCGAGCCATTCGTGTGTCGAGCTCAATATTCAACTTTGATGTGGGTTTTTGTATTAAAGAGAGTATTGTGGAGGGTTCTGAGGTGTTTGAACAATAATGATTCACGGGTATTTGGGTCAGCGGTTCTCATATTTTCAGCTACTACGGGCCAGATAAAAGGTATGCGTGTATTATGTATAAAATATATGTTTGAAGTAAAGGGTGTTTACATGCATATTGGCTACTAAATTTCAAGAATGGAACTTTGACAGAGGATCGAGGCGCAACAAAATCACGCCTTGACGCTTCAAGTAAATGGGCTTTAGACATAGGCCTTGATTACACGTAACGAGTGCAATAGCGAGACAGCAAGATGTAACTAGGCCGAGAGAGTGATGTGGACGAGTGCGTGTTATATTTTTAACTTTACAACGAATCAATCAGTCAGTTAAGGTCTTCAAAAAATACAATAGTATTTAAAAAATGCGATAAACATAACGAACAACAAAGCATGTACCCAGTATCAATTACGCAATGCGAGCAGTGCGTGTTTAAACGTGTAGCGCGTGGGTGGGCACTCGTTCTAATAAATAGAATAGCTCATTACTCCGCTCATGAACTCGGCCGGGCACTCGGCCGAGCACTCGGCTGAGTGCACTGTCTCGCCCCCGTACTCCAATTTAAATTCAAATTGCAAATTTTCAAAATCAAATTCAAATTCTTTATTTGTCTGTGATTACTGATTAGAGGTGGCTCATTATATACATACAATTATAATAAATTTGTTCTCTGCAATCCGCCATTACCGTACACACAGTTCAGACAGACTCGTTACGTGTAATCAAGGCAATACAGATTGCATAGCGAAGCCAGATAATGTTAGCTGACGGCATGAGTGGCATTAAGTTGATATAGAAGTTGGCTCTTATACCTTAGCTTAACACTTATCTTTTTTAATTCTTTCTTACCAAAATACGACTTGCGATTGTTAGGATACGATTTCGTGTCAGGTTTTTTTAACTATTCGAAAGATTTCTATCGAAAAATAAATTATATCATTGACAAATAAGGAATCAATTATGTCACCCATTGTTTCTACCGGTGGAAACTTATGTAAAAAATAAAAAGAATATAGAAGGTAACTGACGAGATATCCATCATCCATCGTACTGCCCGTTATATAATTTTCTGAGATGACATTACTCGTTAGCTCGCTACATAAGTAGGATTACAGAAATGTATTTCAATAGAATAAATGCAATCTTTAATCTTATTGTAGACTATTAAGATTGATATTCAGTCGCAATTACTCGTAATTAAAGGTGTGTATCAAAATTAGCTCAATGTCAGATAATACTACAGATAAAAGTCAACGAAGCGTGATCATGTTAGTATGATATATTCAATCACTTGTTCGTAATCCTTCAATTACGGCAAAAAAATATAAGCAACAACTTAATGACCTTTTGTAGATTGTTTTTGTGAAAAGAACAGGTTCATTCTAAATAATGGAAAATTTGACTGCTAAAACTGCCTCGTAGTGTGATCTTGTTTCAATATATATTTTTACTAGCGGACCCGACAGACATTATCCTGCTCGAAATAAAAAAATAATTACTTAGAACGCGATTGCAGTGTTACCTACCGGGGCTAATTGTGAATCTAAATCATCCAGGGACCCACTCAAGCACATGCAAACCCGACAGACGTTATGCCCAAAATAAAAAAAAATCTGAGACCCGATTGCAGTGCCACCTACCGCGTCCAATTGGTAATCTAAACCTAGAAGCCCACTCATACACACAAAAAATTTCATCAAAATCGATCGAGCCGTTTTTGAGTTTTATCGAGATTAACGAACAACAATTGAGTTTTATATACATAGATTAGTTATTTTTCTCAAAAATTTAACTTATTATTCGACTTTTGTCTCTCGACGAGGTATCCTCGTAAACGTTCAGACTTGGTCTGTAGGTCACTTGCCTCGCATCAACACTGACCGATAATGTTTCTTCGTATGAAAAATCGTTAGATCACTTTCTTTTGTTTTTTTTTAATTAAAGAACAGTTGGCCCTTGGAGCTGCTTGAATCTAATTCGTTGCCACTCTAAAACCATGGTGTGCTCTTGCGCTTGTCAAAAAGTTCTTTAAAAAAATATTTTACTATCTAGATCTTTACAAATGTGTGCGATGCCATCCTTGCGGATAAAATAAGGAAGAAATACGCAGTATGACAGGGTTGGATGACAGTGTTAAGGCGACGCATTGATAAACAATAATTTAATCTAAAATAGATCTTTTGCTCTATGCAAACGTGCGCTCGCTAGCTTACGAAAAATACGAAAAAACAGTTAGTCTTTTATTTTAAAAACTATAAATTAATTTTAAAAAATCCAACTGACATTTTGAGGAATATGTTAAGATAAAACTATACAGAAAATTACCAACATAAATCGCTCCCATTATTCAGAATAATGTAAATCTCCGTTTTAAAAGAGGTTTCTTTAATATTTTTTTTGTGTTACTAAAGTTAACCAATAGTGTATCGCAACTACCAAAATGAAATCAATGAAATGAAGAATCAGGTTACCAAATATCACTTTCGTACGTTTTGTAGTCACTTAGAAAAACTGGGATCCCCGCCGTCAAAATTTCCAATGCGTCGCCTTAAAAAATGAAGAAAGGAATGCTTAGATGGGTAGACGGCTACACAGAAAGAATGTATGATGAAAGATTGACAAAGAAAATCCATAAAGTGAAAGTGAGTGCCACCAGAAGCCTAGGAAAACCAAGGCTGACTTATGAAGACCAATTAGCCAGAGTATTAGTTCACGAAAATGTCAAAGGCACTCGCATATCTCGGCTAAATTATGTGAGGAGATTGATGAGATTTGACGAAGCGAAAGAAGTATGTAAAGACCGCGATACATTGGGACTCGCCTTCTATGACTTCCCAGTTAGGGGTACAGCGTGAGGTTATGTGTGTATTTATGATGTATGCATGTATGTATGTATGTATGAAATTGATACACGGTGATAAGAGTGGCAACTTATTATGGCTCCGTTCATCACGTTTTTTGGTCTCAGCTCCCAACTGATTTACTTCGTGGTCTTTACACATACTATGGTGAAACTGGCACAGAGAGTTAAATTGGTAACCTAAAATCACTAATAAAAAATAGCTAAAAACAAATTATTTTAAAACCTTTTTTTTAAATTGATCTATAGATAATAATTTACTTATCATATAAGTAGTATTTCCTCTTAAATTGTGACAAAACTATGTAGTAATGCATGTCCGGCGCACTCTTAGCAGATTTCTCTCTAAAATTATCCTATATAAAATCTGATTAAACGAAATAAGAATTACAAATAAGAATTTTATATAAGTAATGAATGTGTAGCCGTTTCCAAACTTCGCCCAAGGTTTTCGGAACAACTTCAAACATCCCGTAATTAAAAGTTTTTGGATAACGAATTTGCGATCAGAATCGTTATAAGAGTATATCGTTACAGCTATTGATAAGAATATTTTGTTGTTATTATTATAAGTAATATAAAATTTGGATTTTAGAAAATTGAATATTTTAAAGTGGAAAATCTGAAATCGTAATAACTTACGCGTTTGTTTCCACTCGATTACGGTGAAGTCGAAGGAGGCAATGTAATTTTATTGATACGTACTAGGGCTTACAGTCTCGGTACTGTTACGAGTCCCGAAACCAAATTTTTGAGACTTGGCTCCATTTCGAAACTTCCAGAAAATTCTTTTGTGACCTTTATAAGATAAGAGAGAGTGGGATATATTGTAGGTATACATAATTGAATGTACTACCTTATAGAACGTTACAACTTAAGTATCGATTTTCATATACAATCGGCGGTACACAAATTAGATGGAGAGCGAAATCGAGTGTTAAGACGACGCATTGGAAATTTTGACGCCAGGATCTCAATTTTACTAAGTGACTACAAAACGTATGACAATGATATTTCGTATCCCGATTCTAAAATTCATTGACTTCATTTTGACAGTTGCGATACACGGTTGGTTAACTTTTGTAACACAAAAATATATATCAAAGAACTTTTAAAACCGAGATTTACATTTTGCAACGGGACCGATTTATATTTCTAAATTTTCTGTATAGTTTAAACATATTCCTCAAAATGGCAGTTGGATTTTTTAAATTTAATTATAGTTTTTAAAATAAACGAAAATAACTGTTTTTTCGTATTTTTCGTAAGCTAGCGCACGTTTGCATAGAACAGAAGGTCTATTTTAGATTAAATTATTGTTTATCGATGCGTCGCCTTAACAAAAAATCAAGTCGTTATGATGTCCTTCCGCGCAACATATTGGCGCATCTTATACTGAACGCGTGTATATGCATCTACTCAACTTACTATTCTCTTATGGAGCAAACTCTTGCCTCCCGTCGCAGCTGACACACTGGTGTCTCAGCTTCGACGTGAAACTAGACTACGCGAGACTACTTGAGTACATTATAGTAATCTATTACGAATAATGTTCTATGATAGATGTGTATGTAGAGATACCAATATTAGGCAGTGAACCTCTCAAAGTCGTATAAAAGTATGACTTTCTTGGGCAGAGTTTACCTAAGTAGAAATACCTTCGAGAGGGAGGTTCATACTTTCGATACTTAATAAGTTTCTAATATCTAGAAAATTTCTAGACGGAATATTTCTATCTCAGGCATTAAAATAAAAAGAATCGAAATTTAAAATTTTGGGATGGAGACTCTTGGCTGTAAACGTCATAAACGAAACTATTGCGCTTTTGTTACATTTTTATCTAATAAAAATAAGTTTAAAACATGTAAATTGAAAAACATTTGAATAACAGCAGAAATACAGCGCAAATTACATAAGTATATAGTTGCTTATAGTACATATAGATATGTATAAAAATAAAAGAAACTCAAATAAACGTATGTAACTCTATAACGACCGTCAATTAACTTTTGCAAACGAGATGAAGTGAAGTAACTGCAGTTTCTAGAATTTATTGCCAAGATAGGAGGCTTATTTGTATTGTACCATAATTACATTTGCTTATTGCCTTGCCTTTGGCGTCTGATTCCGCTAATGAATTTAAGGAATTATAGTTTTTTATCTTCAAAGTCAAAGTCAAAGTCAAATCAATTTATTCAAGTAAACCCTATTACAAGGTATTTTTGAACGTCAAATCTACTTTAGTTCGGTTCAAATAGAAAACCTGGACACTGAGAAGAACCGACAAGAAACTCAGTCAGGTATCATTTTTTCAACTTCATTTTACAAAAGGTTTATTAAAATACAATATTTTCACTAAGCCAGTAAATGCTTGTGCAGAGAAGATCATTTCCAGACTATTGTTTTATCTTCAATGAAATCGTTTATTTTATAGTATGATTGTCTAATCAATATATGTTTTATAACCAATCTAAATTTATTCTCTGTTAATTGAGTAATTTCCTGAGGAACTTTGTTATAAACACGAATGCAGTTACCCAAAAATGAAACACTTGACTTATGTAATTTAAATTTTGGAATAACCAATTTATCACGACCTCGGGTTTCCATACCATTAATATCGCCTTTCTTTTTAAACCGATCCATATTTTTCCTCATATACATAATAATTTCAATGATGTATAAGGACGGCAAGGTGAGGACAATCTTGTTTACAAATTACATTTTATTTAAATTTTTTTCTAACAAAAATATTTACTACTATGTGATTCAATGGCAACTTGTTTTTTAAAACAGGAATAAATAGACTCAACTATTTACGTCATATAATCTCTATAATTTTGTTGTAACGATGTTTACGCATTTATTTTGTTGGTATGCGTCTATCAATTTTTTGCGGATTATAAATCTTGTTTATAATAACTAGTGACCCATCCGGCTTCGCACGGGTAGAAATTTTTTTGAAAATAAAATGCAGCTCACGTTACTCGCTGATAATGTAACTTTCTATAAGTGAAAGAATTCTTGAAATCGGTAAAGTAGTTTTTGAGCTTATCCATTACATACAAACAAACAAAGTTTACCTTTTTATAAATTAGTATAGATGATACAAAAGAAAAAAAGAGCTTATTGTGATTTGATTGAGGTGCTCGAAAGATTCGACTGAAGTTAAGTTGCATGCGGTCACATACTGGAGGGGTGATTTGGTGGCGGTTATACCTATTAACCGTAAAATCGTAACATTTAAAGTATTTTTTCTTTTTTTAATAATGCGCTAGACGTCTAGACGATACACACCAATCATGTGGTATTAATCTAGGGTATTCCCTGTGCTATGAGAACCAGACGACGATTACTGGGGCGTCTCCCAGTACACTCTAGAATCTAGAAAAGCTTCAGACAATCTAGAAAAGTTCATTTTCTAAATTGACCCGACCGGGAATCGAACCCTGAACCTTCCGCGCTTGATGTAACGTCTAAACCACTGCGCCATCAAGGTCGTGTTTCATCGTCGTCGTCGAGGTAAAAGTGTTTAATTTCTGATAACAAATTTCAAAATTTTGAACGTAAAAACTCAAGCAGGTCAGTATATAACAAATCGTAAGAGCCTTGTTTACAAAAACAATTGTAGAGCAGCAATATTACCCTAGAATAACCAAGGTACAACCTACTAGAAACAAAAAAAATAAACGGCCTTCAAAAATGAATGATTTTTGTACGAGAGCATAACGGTCGTCTAAGGTTTTGAAGTCAATAAGAAAATGGATGACAATTGCACGAGAGCGGTTTGAAGTCAGTAAGAAAATTTTTTTATTAAAAAACTTTATAAATACGATACACATACCTATATAATTAATTTTGACAGTTACTGAAGTCGGTGCCAAGCCTACCAAACTAATAGACATTCTGTTCTTGCACATTGATTTGGCACCGACTTCAATAACTGTCAAATTTAATTATATAGGTATGTGTATCGTATTTATAAAGTTATTTTAATTGTACTTGAGTTTTGATTAGTAAAGAATAGTCTGTTATTTCTTACTTTTCAGTGTTTTTTTGAAGGCGGTTTAATTTTTTTTAATAAAAATTTTTATTTCTCCCTTTTGAGTGATCTTGACCTAAATAAATATCTAGGGCAGGTCTGCAATTACCTTCTTTCTAATTCCGGAGCGCAACGATATACAAGAGAATCATCAATATAAATAAACAAGGTCGCGTTATTTACTCCGAAATCCTAGCTCCAATACCGATGAAATTTAAATGGACCACCTCTGAAGTATTACCTACCAAATGAAAAAATAATTTTCAAAATCGGTTCTAACATACAGACGAATTGAGAACCTCCTCATTTTTTTGAAGTCGGTTAAAAATGACAACCTCTTCTCACCTCACTTGTTAGAAGAGGCTTACTCTCACCAATGGGACCTAGACAGGCTTATCATTTAGGCATATTTAAGATCACATTAGATGGGTTCAACAACTATTTTTGTCTTACTTTTCATTCATAAATATTGTATTTATCATAAAGCTAATATCCTATCAATATATGAAATTAATTCCTAAGGAGACAGCAGTATCAGTTGTCCAAGGGATAATTTTACTGTTCTTTGAGGTTTTTTCCGGTTTTATGGTGATACTATTCACAAAAGAACGTTGTTCAGTACGGTTTTACAAATATTGAAATTATTATCTATTCTTTTCAGTTATGATAATAAATAAATTAAAAAAATGTTGTATCAAATTAACGTAGGATCAAGAATCAAAATGGACGGATCCATAATGAGTTGCCGTTCTTATCGCCGCGTGTCAAACGATTGTCATGTATCTCTTTCTATCCCATTGAGCGTAACCACGAGTAAAAGAGTTAGCTATAGCTCACACCGTCGATGTAATTCATGATAGCTCACGACCAACTTCACATACAAGACTAAAATAATTATTTGCAAATTACTCGTAAGTCTCAAGCATTTTGATTTTGAGCGAAATTTCCTGTCTCTTTCTGTCACATTGAGCGTAACCACGATTAAAATAGCCTTTTTTTTCTTTCTTTATGGCATGACGCACAGTTTAGCGCAATTGCCAATGGCACGTATTATTAAGTAGAATCACAAGTAAATTAGCTTTTTCTTATCGTAAAACTCCTCCACTAAAGTGATAGTAGGCTTTACTGAAGTTATAAAGGACTTCTTGAAAGAGCACGAGAATTTCAGCTACACATGTTTACTTAGATCGACTCCATTCTTTTCACTTAGACAGAACTTTAAAACACAATATACTATCACGTTTGTACTTTAAAACTCCCAAAAATGTAAAAAATAGAAAATCTAAATAAAATGACAACCTCACTTCTCCCGTTCCCGCCAAAAAGTCATTAAAATAGCTATAGTAAGTATGCAACCTCGCACTGTCCTGTCAGCTTATGAGTCTGTCACGAAATAATTATTTACAAAATACTGGTATATCTTAAGTGTTTTAGCGACTAGTATTCACAAAAAAAATATGCCAAGTTCAGCTGTGTATCGTTGTACTATGACATTCTTTAGTCACGCACATTAGTAAAGAAACTCGGTCAACAAAAAACGGACAAGCTTTTAGAGCAAAAGCTTAGTCTATTTTGATTCTAGGTCCAAGAAATTAGCCGACTGGTACAGTAAATAGTTGATCAAATTAGATTATACAGGTACTTTTGATAAGAAAAGTGTTCATTTTTTTTGACGTAAGATAAATAATGTATATAATATATATCGTTATTGAATGTATGTATATTGTATATATATTTGTATTTATATATGTCAAATTTATATATTTATATGTACTGATATATTGATTGCATATGTTTTTGTTATTGTATTTTGTATTCATTATTATTTATATTTAGTTTGATAATATTGTGTTACACACAGTGTCTACCTTTCTTTCTTTCTTTATACAATTTCTCACTCGCGGGTCCGCTGGGAGAAATTTCTTATAGAAATAAGCGGTACCTTTTGTTCTTTTTTCTGTATGTATCTCTCTTTGTATGTGACGTTGTGTGTGCAATAAATTGTTAAATAAATAAAGTAAATAAATTGAGATCATAAAGAATTCAAACTAACGCGTAATCGAACGTAGCTACTTCAATATCGGAATAGTAACACTTCCTGCTTGAAAATACCTACCTAGGTTGTTTTTCATCATATAAGGTTTCACGCAAACGGAACCGTGAGTAAAAGTTAGCATATTTTACTTCAAAGAGTTCATCAGAGGTTGCGAAAAAAATCGTTCATAACTCTCTTCCGCGTTTATTTTGTAATTATAGGTAAGTACAGAAAATTGAAAATCCAGATTAGCTACCGAATTACAGATATTCATAAGATTATTCGTAATAATTTGTAATGTATGAAAGGCAAATCTAAAATCAGTTTGATTAAATTAATTCATCAAATCCAGGAAAATAAGAAATTTTCCGTAAAATTACTGGCTATTTCCATAATTTGTTATGATAGTCACGGAAGCAGTATGAAGTGGAAAATGGGAAAATTATGTAATAAGAGGCACGTGTATCTCATGTCATCACAGAATGAAGATTAAGTTAGAATAGCGACGTTGACATGTGAGCTTTAAACACTTTTTCTTTTTTCTAAAAGCGAAAAGTTCATTTATTCTCCAGTCAACATGTAATAATATCATTGCTATATCTTTATAATAAGGGTAGGGTGCCATTGAAATTCGAATGTACAAAATTTATCCTAATAAGATGTTAGACATAGTAGTATTATGTACACACACACCTATCTTCATGCCGTATCCCAAACGGGGTAGTCAGAGAGGACGGAGCGCCAAGCGTCGCGGTCCTTACACACTTTTTTTGCTTCCTCTAATCTCATCATTCTCTTCACACATTTTTGTCTAGGTATACGAGTGCTTTTGTCATTACCGTTAGTTAACAGTCTGGTTATTCGATTTTCGTAAGTCACCCTTGGTCTTCCTTGGCTTCTGCTACCACTCACTTTCGCTCTGTACATTTTCTTCCTCAGTCTTTCATCACTCATTATTTCTATGTACCCGAACCATGTAAGCATTCCTTTCTTCGTTTTTGCAATAACACTGTCACGCAATCTTGTCATACTGTGTATCTCTTCATTGTTTATTTTAACATATTTCTAAGAGATCTTATTTTTACTACCTCAGGCCTAACTATCATATAGTAAAGTGGGCGCCAACACCCCATTGTGGATGACCATTTTGGCTAAGTTAGATATATTCACACTGCCTACTAATGCGGCTATATATTAATGATATTATGTTCTCTGTGGTATTAGTATTTTTGTGGCAATCCACGTAGAAGTGAAAAGTTTTCAACATTTATTAATTCAAGTCAATTACGTGTATACAGAAACAAACATATTAATTCAGGCGTTATTTTACGGAAATTCATTTTTCGTATTTCGAGAATGTACGTTTATTCTTTATATATTTATTTTCAGTTATACTCGTATTCGAACAAAATTTCCACTTGATAATCGAGACGTGTTTCACCTCTTCGTTGAGAGGTGAATCACGTCATATCCGAAGCATTTTCAGGAAAAAGACCACGTAACTTGCTGATCTAACCATTGACAGTGAATAAATATTTTGGTGGAATAGAACTAGAAATAAATAATAAAATTAATATTTATATGTTTAAATTATCAATGTAAAATTGTTACACAGGACATCTAATAATTCACTGTTCGCCATAATCTCACAGTTCTAACTTAATTTACTCTGTGGTATATGTAATTATAATAATATACACACATGCATATCTTCACGCTGTATCCCTAACGGGCTATTCAGAGAGGACGGAGTGCCAAGCGTCGCGATCCTTACATACTTCTTTCGCTACCTCAAATCTCATCATTCTCCTCGCACATTTTCGCCTAAGTATGCTGGTTTTGACATTTATATATATGTAATAATATATGTTTATATTGGTTATTTCTGATCCGATAAATGTTATTTGCATTTCTTTATAATGAAATTACTATTAAGTAACAAATTGTTACAACTGCGTTATTAGCGAGTTTTATTTCAAGAAAACCTACTTTGATCTGGCAGCGAGAGAGCGAGAACTAGGGAATATTTCAGCTGCTAATCTTCACACACAGGTCTTAAACGTTGACTAAGACCTTATTATAAGCAACTAGTGTATGCCATAAGCTAGCAACACGTTAGGGTTTGCAATGCCTTCTACTTAGATTAATATCATATATATTTTTTGACGTAGTGGTGTCAAAGTATAGTTTTCTAGTACTTGGATGTAGAGATGGCTAGGTCCGGCTTTTTTAAGAATACTGGTCCGGATGTGAATCCAGCTCTCCGGATACGAGTCCAGGTTTCGTGACCGCGGACCTGAATTGGCAATTTGGAAATTTGGTACCAACTCCCGAACCGGAATTACGGAGTGTGCGGAGCTGGATCTGATGACTGATGTAGTACAAAAAAATTTTGCTCCAGCTCCTTTAAGTTCCGTGTCCGTTACCATTTACCAATTCCTTGTGTGTGCGATCCGTCCCTGACGCGATCCATTCCACTCCACTTGAAAATATTTCTATTCCAAAGGATACGAGTCCGATTTTCGTTAGGATGTGCATCCAACAGAACCACTAGGTAGTACCCATCTCTGAAAATGATGTGACTGTGTATAATGTGTTTTATGAAAACTGTCTATTTTTAACTTCCAACAGAATAAGGGGTGTCATAATTTTGATGCTGTTGTCTGTTTGTACCTGTGATATCGTTCCTCTTAAACAGATGAACAAAGCACGTAATTTTTTTTCTTTTTCCGAATTATTTTAAGCATTGGCGTTTCTAAATTACTAATTTTATTTTTTATTTTTTTTCTTGATACGTGTGACGTCATGAAACTCATAACTCAAACCCGTAATAATATTACTGGGGACCTAAAAATAAAACAAATTGCTTTCAATTTACAGGAAATCGCACTTTTCGGCGAATTCACAATCAGAGAGACAATGATATATTTTGGCTGGATTGCTGGCATGACTACGACCGAAGTTGACGAAAAGATTGACTTTTTGATAGCATTACTACAACTTCCTACACCTACTAGGTAAGTGCATGTGTTAAAAGTATGCTTCAGTAAATATAAACATAAAGGAGATGTTTCATTTCTGGCCATCACTAAGTACAGTTTACGTAGCAATCAATAAAAATACAAAGAACAAGATTAATCCAACAAAATTTTAATTTGTTGCTGAATTTACTGGTAGTGAACATTTTTGAAACGAATTGCGAACTAATTCACCAGCCATCTACGCTGATTCTTTTTAAATTTCTGTATGACATTGAAATCTTCATGAAATAAAAAAAAATGAAATGTCATTTGTCCTAATCTAATACCTGTCTAAAATAATGTTTTGTTCTTTTCCACTTGGATGTTCATATCTGCTCAACTGTTCAAATTCATGAAAAAGGAACGTTATGTGTTCTCCATCGTGTATTTTCAATAGTTGGAATCTTAATAAGAACTGATATGATCGTTAAAACTATTCGGTATTTTCTGTGGTTCTACTTATTACTGCGTGACATTTCCAACGGTATATACAAATAAAGAAGAACAGGTTTCAAAAAACACTTCAGTATCAAAACATCAATAACGTCATTGCATTGACGTTTCGTCTGTCAACTTAACGTCAACACCACAACCACTGAGTAACTAAACACTACACACAACAATTCAGGAGATTGGGTAGGACGCGATCTTTTTGTTGTGTTGTCACACGTATTTTAGAATTTAATTGACTATCAGGAAATCAAATAAATAAGACCAAAACTAATAGATAGACAGTGTTCAGTACAACAATATTTATATTATGTGAAACTGTACGATGTCATGGCCAGAAACCCATACAATTCTGAGAAATCTCCGTTGATTAGAGAAGTAAGAGGTCACGCCCTTATTAACTGTTAATTGTGCAACAATTGTGGTCATATCAATTATCTGTGACAATTTTGCAATTTCAATGACATTAATAGGGCATAGACTTTTTGGCGGGAACGGGAGAAGTGAGGTTGTCATTTTATTTAGATTTTCTATTTTTAATATTTTTGGGAGTTTTAAAGTACAAAAGTGATAGTATATTGTGTTTTAAACTTCTAAGTGAAAAGAATGGTCTAAATAAACATGTGTAGCTGAAATTCTTGCGTTCTTCCAAGAAGTCCTTTATAAATTCAATAAAGCCTATTATCATTTTACTGGAGGAGTTTTACGATAAGAAAAAATTAATTTACTATATAGTGATTCTACTTATTAATACGTGACATTGGCAAATGCGCTAAACTGTGCGCCATGCCATACAAAAAAAACGTAGGACATAAATAGATTACCTATAGTTGCCTATGTATTAATGGCTGTATAATGCTGGCCGACTGTGTAGGCTTTATGTAAGTCTGATTGACTTTAATCTTTGTGACGTGGTACTCAAATATTCGTTAAGTAACTGTGTACAGTGTAGTCGAATGGAGGTAGTCAGAGATAGTTTAATTCTTACCAGTGCCATCTATGAGATAGTGGTAGTCCAGTAATCAAAATTAGTGTATTTTTTGTTGTATCCGCGAAAGGTCATTGTTTAAATATAGTCAAAATTAAAGTTAAAGCAGTGATAAGTTTAGCGAATACAGCGTGCGTGCTTACAATTGGACATATTATTATCATGATAGGAAGCGGACGATTAGAGAATAGGTCATTTCATGTGATAGAGGAGAGGTGTTTCATAAAATAGTGGAGTATAATGAAATAGATGTGTTTCACGAAATAGCCGTGTTTCATGAAGTCGCGGTGTTTTATGCCTAAATACATCATTACCTGCCCAATTTTGCCATCCAACGACGACATGTGCACGTATTACGACTAGCTATACTGTTTACTTAGATGATTAAAGTGTTTGGTAAAGTAGAATAGACAAGTTAGAACATGTTGATGAGTTGCGAAACACGTGAAATAGGGCGCGAATAGTTTTACTTATATGGGATTATTCAAAAGTAGTACGCAACCATTGTAAATTCTAACAAGATTATGTGTAAACAAACTTGCATGCTAACTCCATCAATCAACCTAAATGGCTGTTACTTTACTTATATAGATACAGGGACGTAATCAGTGGAGAAAAAAAAACGCCTATTAAGTTATTCGCCATTTGAGGTTATGCTTGTATTTACAATTATTTAACACTTATATATTGTGTGTATGTTTTTAAAACACACACTCACTGCATTGAACAAAATTTTCATTGTCTTTAGTACTAACTAGTTGTGTACCGCGTTTTCGCTGGGATTTTTGGCATTTTTTTGGACTAAAAAGTACCAGATTAGGACTCTCTAATAAGTCTATGTGCCAATGATAGTCCTGTCAAAATCGGTTCAGTTGTTTCGGGGAATAGCGTGGACAAACAAACTGACGAACGAACAAAAATTTAAATAAACGCATGTTTGGGTTTCATTGACGTGCAAATGACTATGAGAATTTGAAAAAATGCTATTGTTTGGAAATCATAGACGGACAAGTCAACATTATTTTTTTGTGTTGATATAGGTGTGTAGATTGTTTCTACAAGCAACGAGTACTCGCGACTACAGTTAAAATTATACGCATTCTATCTATTATCACGACGATCACAGTCTATTCTATATTACGACAGCATGTGGCGACAATTACAGTAAAAAATATATCTAAAACGGAAAATCTAACGCGATTACCTTTTTATTCTGGCTTGACGTTTCGACAGAGTTGCATCGGCCGTGGTCTCAAGCACGTTTTGTTTGGTTGAGTTGCGAGTTTGCTTGAGACCACGGCCGATGCAACTATGCCGTTGCATATAATGCAACGCGAAAGTTTAAATTAGAGTAAAAATATCTTTGGCTACCTTTATCTAACTATTTTTATTCAAGGGATCTCAGACAACAGTTTTAAGGACGACTCAACTAATTATTACTATGACTATAACAGATCCTATAGTGGTTCCATAAACACGCAGGTAATCCATTCTGTTCCCGTTTTTGTTGTTGAACTGTTATAAAATTGTTATTGGTAGCTAATTGATGTGGTTAATACTATTGGGAGGGTATGTGTACATATACTAAAGCAGAAACTGTCAGAC
Source organism: Zeuzera pyrina (assembly GCA_907165235.1). Lineage (NCBI taxonomy): Eukaryota > Metazoa > Arthropoda > Insecta > Lepidoptera > Cossidae > Zeuzera > Zeuzera pyrina. The sequence goes on from OU015639.1 coordinate 4,588,760, forward strand.
TGACTCACTAAGTAATGTATCATTGGACACCTCAAATCGAGGTCTAGAAACTTGCAATTTCACACAGAGATTCTTTATATAAGAGGCTAGCATTAGAATACGATTTTTGGTCAGTTAGGTTAATTGGAGAAATAAATTTTTCCATGTTGTCTTAGAATTTAGCTGTTACTATCCAAATCAATCTAATTCACGAAATAATGGATATTCATATACCGATCCCCACGATATAGGCTGCGCCTAGTGTGGAGGTCGATATATTCTCTGTATATTAATAGGTACTTGTTTTTTTGGCTTCATAAATAAAAAAATATGAATAAATTAGCAAGTGTGATATAATGGATTTAAAGAACTTCAAAAAAAGAGGAGGTTCTTAATTCATTTGCATGTTTATTTTTATATGTTTGTTACTTCATAGCTCCATCATTTATGAACCTGTTTAGAAAATCATTTGAATTTAATTTAATTTTTTAAAATTTTATTTGAAAGGATACACTTCAAAATTAGTCCCATTTAAATTTCACTGATATTGGAGCTTGGGTTTCGAAGATACACCAAATAATACGAACTGGTTATGACCTTTATTCATATAATTATATCGATAATAATTCTCTTCTATGTCATTGCGCTCCAGAATTAGAAAAGTAGTTAATTGTAGACCTGTTTCTAGATATTTGTTTAGACCAAAGTCACTCAAAAAGGGGAAATAAAAAAAATTATTACAAAATTAAACAGACTTCAAAAAAAAACCCTCAAAAGTACCAAATAACTGTCCTTTACTAATCAAAACTTAAGTACAAAAACAACATTCTAAATACCATACAAATACCCATATAATTAAATTTTACAGTTATTGAAGTCAGTGCCAAATCAATGTGCAACAACAGAAAGTCTATTAGTTTAGTAGGCTTGGCACCGACTTCAGTAACTGTCAAATTTAATTATATGGGTATTTGTATCGTATTTATAAAGTTGTTTTTGTAATTCAGTTTTGATTAGTAAAAGACAGTTTTCTATGTTTTTTTGGCTTGACGTTTCAACCGAGTTGCATCGGCCGTGGTCTCAAGCTAAGTTTGCTTGAGACCACGGTCGAAATGTCAAGCCAAAGTAAAAGGTAATCGCGTTAACTTCACATTTTAGTTATTTTAGTATAATGCAACGCGAAAGTTTAAAAGGTTATATTGCAAACTTTAAGTTTATAAACTACTAGCAAACCCGGCCCGTTTCACTGGGCGTTAGTTGAAGTTAAAATAAATTACAGTTTAAAAAAAAAATTCTACTGATCCGGTCGCTACCAAACTTAACAGGAACACCCGCTAGGCCAATGTGAAATCGGTCCAGCCGTTTCAGAGTCCATAAGGAACATACATACATACATCGCCTTTTATATATATAGAAGATATATAGATTACATAGGAAGGACCGTTTCCGTAATCGCGACTGTAACGCCACCGTTGTATGATGGAAACATTATATTGTTCGATCCTTTTCGGATCAAGTAGTTTATGTAATTGCTATATTGGCAAATACAGTCTCAGTCACTAATTTACCAGTTTTGACTAGTGCTTAGTTTGAAATCCTAAGTGTAATTGTGTGACGAGTGGAATATTTATTTATTTACGATTGTTGGCTTCTGTGAATTTGATTTCCCAAAACCATACTATTTATTGTATAATGTACTTTTTAACTTTATAATTTAGTCAATTTGGTAAACTTTTCTAATTTGTTAGGGTTTATATTCTTGTCGGCAACAGGTCAAACTGGGATAAATTAAATAGTTCGAAGTAATTAACCCCTTGTGGAGTTCTGTTAGAATGCGTACGAAATTGTAATAAAATATTATTTTCAATCTTTTTAACATATTATACAAAACATAACAAAACTAACTAAAATGCTCATACTCTGATTAAATAATCAGTTATTAATAACAATAATAATTATTATTATTCCATTTTGTAGTAGTCATTGGAGTAGAAACACGCTTAATCGCGCATCATGTGCGGATTATTTTCCTTTATTACTTATTGGGTCACGAATTCATTTTAATTGAATTATTAAAAGCCCTCACCGATCCGCGCTATAAGAAATAAGAAGTAATAAGTTGTTGAGAAATGTAGGTACTCATATTTCAAAAAATATAGTTTTTCTTTCCTATACCACCACGAAAACAAATGGAAGTGAAGGTAAACAAAAACCAGCGGAAAAATTTGAGCTGAGCGTTAAGAGTTACATATTGACTGTTACAGACAATGATTACAGAATGATTCCTTCCCTCCTTTTAGCCCCTTCTTGAGCGTTTTTGATTACGTCTCTGTTCTCTATCACCTAAGTAAATTCTCTTCTCTGAGACGGGAGCGAGAACGGGAGCGCTATTTGTTAGCCTAGCCACGTAGCATCGTGCTCTAATTTGAGAGGTGGATTGACACATGTGACTTATTTATAGATTACACGGTACGTGTATGTTTATAATAGCAAGGATTTGTTAAACGATTTTTCCAAGTAACATATCTCTTCGTGTAAGAATGTGTTTTTGTAGAAATGATTGGATTGGGGCCGTATCTTGGGTTTATTATAAATATTAATTTCGATAAAAAAAAACCTATTTTACACGAATAAGTAGGATTTGTGAAACTACAGATATTGAAAAAAAAATAAAAATAAATTAAATCGACTTCAAAAAAAAAACACTGAAAAATATGAAATAACTATCCTTTACTAATTGAAACATTATTATAAAAATAACTTTACAAATACGATATAAATACCCAAATAATTAAATTTGTCTACTTAGCTAGTAAACTTTCTGTTGTTGCAGTTTCTGTTGTTACAACTGTCAAATTTGAGTGACCCTTTTGAATCACCTTGTCCTAAATGAATATCTAGGCAGGTCTACAATTAATTTCTTTTCTAATTTTGGAGCGCAATGAGTTGACTTCCACTATTGAAAAGCACAAACCGTGGGCTCTCAATATAAAAGATGCGGACGGATCGAACATGGGATATTATTACTCATTATCAATATCAATATCATCAATCAGTTATAAAAGAACAGTGAAAAGATTACATCATAATTACACCATAGCAGTATTCTTACAATCTGAAGACGACAACCCTATAGCCGTATTCTCTGTCCGCCACAAGACTGACTCGAATTTATTATATCACAGGTAATTTATACCTTCTCCCTACAACGAGTACCATTATACCATGTGGGGATTACGATAGTTAACAAATGACATACAAGAGAATCATCAATATAAATAAATAAAGGTTATAACCAGTTCGCGTTATTTGGTGTATCTCTGAAACCCAAGCTCCAGTACCAGTGAAATTTAAATGAGACTAATCTCGAAGTGTATCCTTTCAAACAAGAAAAGAATTTTCCGAATAGGTTCATAAATGACGGAATTATTATTATGAAATCATCCTTTTTTTGAAGTCAGTTAAAAACACTGAAAAGTATGAAATAACTATTCTCTACTAATCAAAACTTAAGTACAAAAAAACTTTATAAATACAATACAAATACTCGTACCTATATAATTTAATTTGAAGTCGGTGCCAAGCCTACTAAACTAATAGACTTTCTGTTGTTGCACATTGATTTGGCACCGACTTCAATAACTGTCAAATTAAATTATATGGGTATTTCTATCGCATTTACATAGTTATTAAGTTTTGATTAGTAAAGGATAGTTATTTCGTACTTTTCAATGTTTTTTTGCAGTCGATTTAATTTTTTTGTTAAATTTTTTTTATTCCTCACTTTTGAGTGACTATGGCTTAAATAAATATCTAGAGGAGGTCTACAGTTAACTTCTTTTCAAATACTGGAGCGCAGTGACATACAAAAGAATCACCAACATAAATAAATAAAGGTAGTAACGCGTTATTTGCTGTTATTTGGTGTATCTTCGAAATCCAAGCTCCAACACCAGTGAAATTGAAATGGGATCAATCTAGAAGGGTATCCTTTTAAATAAAAAAAGATTTCTCCGAATCAGTTGATAAATGACAGAGTTCTAAGGCAACAAACATAAGAAAAAAATAAAAAAATACAACCGAAATGAGAACCTCCTCCTTTTTTTGAAGTCGGTTAAAAATCACTTTTATTAAAATTAATAACATTCTAATTGTAAGTAGAATAAGAACATCAAAGCTTTGAATGTCTACATTTAATAATGGCAAATATTCTCTTAGACAAGTGAAAATACTGTCAGGAGGTCAACAAAGAAGAGTATCTTTTGCAGCTGCTTTACTGCATAATCCTGAGCTTCTCATTCTTGATGAGCCAACAGTTGGAGTAGACCCCGTGCTGAGACAAAAGTAAGAGTTAAAAAATAATAAAAATATGTATTACATCAGGGCGCGCAGAGTTTTTGGCGGGATTTTTTGGGGAGCGGTTAGGTATTTATATTAATTATTCGCAAATTGTTTCTAGTGAATTTTGTGATGTAAAATTGGTGTAGTTTTGCGTCCCGAGTGTCTATACGCTGTTGTACTGTAATGTAGAATTGTTGAATAAGTCTTATTTAGCAGTGTGATGTTGAGATTTTTTTAGTGGCTTAGTCCGCCTTAGCGGATCCTACTAGAAGAAAGACTGCCTCAATATATTTGTCGCCAGAAACTCCAAGAAACAGTTAAAATGTATTACACTGACATTTTAATAAAATAGTATAACAAAATTATCTATTTATCATTGAAGACATTGGTTGTATGGGCTCAGATCCCTTTACTTTCCCTTCTAAGGGAAAACCGTACTACTACAACTCGGCGCGCGCAAATACGTTATACACGCTAAAAAATACACTCAGGATCTGTTTTTCCAAACGCGCCAAAATAAGTTTAACTTCAATATAACTTCAAAAAAAAATTGAAATAATGAATGATGTGAGAGACTGTTACAAGTGTTTTCCCTATGATATTACGGTTAAAGAAAATTAAACATTAACATTTTTTCAGCATATGGGACCATTTGGTTGACATCACAAAAGAAGGGAAGACTACAGTGATTATTACAACTCACTACATTGACGAAACCAAACAAGCTAATATGGTAAGTAATTTGCTTATGCGATGATTAAAATTTTAGGGTGTTATTATTAAAAACCGTTTTTCTTAACAGCCAGTCTTCTTCATGTTTAGCGTATAAATGAATGTAATTACAGAAGATAATGTAATCAGTCTGTTTTAAACAAGGAATTTTAATTTGGGGTCCAGTGAAAAATTGAGCCCTAAACCATATTACATAAAAAAGACTAATACATACGCATCTTTATTCTGCATCTCTAACTGGGTAGTCAGAGAAGACGGAGCGCCAAGCTTCGTGGTCCTTACACATTTTTTTCGCCTCCTCTAATTTCATCATTTTCATCATTGTGTGAATACTGATAACATATATACTAGGTTATTAACATTCTTATTAAACATAGTACATTTAATATCTTTCACAGATCGGTCTTATGCGAGGAGGCAGATTTTTAGCTGAGGAATCTCCTAACGAACTTATTCGTAGATACAACGCGGAAAGTTTAGAAGACGTATTCCTGAAGCTTTCTGTGCTACAGAATTTGGGCAAACGCCGCCGATCTAGCATCCTCACTGAAGTGGTGGAAAGAGTAGAAATACCTGCAATACCAGTGAGCATTTATCTATACGTACATTACACGTAAGTGATAATTATATTAATTAAAGTTCGTTTCATCGTCCAGGATCCCACCGCAATTGACCTCGAAGAGGCAGAAATTGGGGAAATCTCGGGTGAATTCGGTGATAACGTATCCATGAGCAGTAAAGGTCGTTCGGTTGTCGCTCCAGAACTAATTGCGCCGCTAGATGCATTACCTCCTGAAGAAGTTTCCCAACAGGGGTGCTTGGAAAGAATTCAACCGATGAAATGGCGACACATGAAAGCATTGATGTGGAAGAACTTCTGGAGTCTTTTTAGGAATATTGGGTAAGATCTAGAATACACATTTTCTTGCACCTTGATGCTTTGTTCACATCTAACTAGAATTGGCGTGAAGCTATGTAGATATGTATGCCACGTGTAAAATATGTTGTATAATAAAATAGAAGATCTTATATATTAATTAATCGTATATTTTCTTAAATGATCTCAATTAAAATTAATGTCATACGCATATATGAGAATATTTAAAAGAAAAATATACTCTTACTCAAAGTTTTCTTCTCCGTTATAGGCTCTTAGCATTCATAATCGGATTGCCAGTCTCACAAGTGATATTCTTCTGTCTTGCCATCGGCCATTATCCGGTGGATCTTCCACTAGCGATAGTTAATTACGAAATTTCACCAAACGACACTACATGTACCTACGACAAGAACACATGTCCTCAGGATCCCGAGACGTATGATTGGCACTTGCATAGATTCAGTTGCTACTATTTGGACTTTCTATCAAAAAGACAGCATAATTTGGTAAGTGAGATTAATAATTATTACTATTAGCGTTACTTATAAAATGTTCTTGTTAATTGTCTCTAACACGAGTATAATACAGAGTTGTATAAAAAGTCTTGCAACATTTTTCTGTTCCATTTTTAAAATTTTCCAGAAACATTGTCAACTTAATTTAATAGTAGAATATGGTAGAAGTTTCTAATAGCTAACACGCAAAGGGTATATAAGTGTGTAACGTCCAGTGTAAACTAAAACAATGCCTTCAGTGAGTCAACCATCACTTTGTGCCACTGTGTATTACGAGCTCCTCCAAAAACATAATGCAAGGACTGTTACCGCTAACATTTGTGCTGCATTCAAAAATAATGTCGTTCACCATTCCACTGTCTGTCGTTGGTACCAACACTTCGAATCAGGGAATATTTCGCTTGAAGATCAACCACGTTCTGATCGCCCGAAAACTCTGAAGAACGAAGCTTTAAGGAGCGCACTGAAAATGACGCCAAATGCTACCACCCGGGAATTGGCAGCGACACTTAGTTGCAACCACATGACAGTCGCTAACCACCTTCATGAGCTGGGCTATGGAAAAATTCTATCGAGATGGATCTCTCATGAACTTTGTGATTCAGACAAAGCCTCATGCATTAGCATCTGCTCATCTCTACTACTTCGCCCCCATAGAAAGGACTTACTGCGAGATATCGTTACTGGTGATGAAAGCTGGGTATGTAAATCATACGAGAAAATATCAGTGGTTCCAAAGGGGTGAAAAGCCTCCAAAACAATTAAAAGCGAAATCGATTAAGAAAAAGGTACTTCTTTGTTGTTGGTGGAATGCTCAAGGAATGCTTTATTTCGAGTTCTGCTACACCGATACCCCTGTAACAGTGAAAGTAAGTAAGTAAGTAGTGCTGCACAACTACAGAAGCTGGCCCATGTAATTCACCAAAATTGTCCGACACGTGAAACAGTTTTTCGCCTGCACAATAACATGCATCCACATGTCGCGAAAATGACCCGTCAGAAAATTTTGGAGCCAGGCTGGGAAGTTTTGCCACACCCTACCTATTTTCCGGATCTTTCTCCATCGGACAATCTTCTGTTTCGAAATTTAAGAAAACATCTCAGGGATAAAAATTTGACAATCGGGCTCAACTCGAAAAGGATGTTAGTGACTTTTTTAACTCACGTTCATCGGAATATCAGTCAAGGAGAATGAAAAGCTACCATAGCGTTGGTGGGTGTTATAGATAATAATGGCGATTACATTACCGACTAAAATTGTGTCTCGTCAAAATAAATAAAATATTTAAAAAAGTAAAATATATTGCAAGACTTTTTATACAATTTAATACCTTTGGACCAATCAAATCTTGCGTCCATTGCTAAAATTCTCATCTTGAAGCAAGAGTGGTAAAATCCAAATGTACATGTTACATGTACATACATTGTATGCGAACTGTATGGTTGTTTGCCACTTTTGTGTTAAAAACATAATATACTTATACATGTAAATTGAAGCTGTATACTCAATTTATTATTGAAGTTAACATTATGCAACGTTTTTGATCCAGTCATTGAGTAAATCTTCTTACGATAAAAATATTAACCTGTTACATATCACGAATTGTAAAGTTCATGTTCCTGTAATAGTTCCTTTGATCGGGATAAACTCTAGAATTACGGGATGGATTTCGATTTCGTATCTGTCGATTTAGATTTAGATAAGAGCGGTGAAAAGATGTATTAAAATGATGAACAAATTCGAAAAATCATATTGGCATTGATCGAGCTAAATGATATTGAAAAATATGCCAGTAATAAGTTAAAGTGACCTTTTTTCAGCTTTCATTATTGAGAACAGAAATAAACACAATTATACATTTTTTACTAGGTATACTATCCTAACAAAGAATTGGCAATGTACGATGCTTCTAAAGGCAGAGCACGAGCTGTTTTTGTTTTTAATTCAAACTTTTCGGAAAGCTTCCAAGAACGAATGAGGGATCCAAGAAATGCAGATGATTATGCTGTTATGAGTTCTGAAATAGAAGTTCATATGGACGATACTGGTAAGACTGATTAAAATATAAATGATAATATATATTAAATATTAGTATTAGATACTTTAGACAACAGGTAACAGCTGGCATGAATCTTATCAACCAATATTATTTAACACAGCAACGGGATAATCTTATCAAGCCAAATGTTCTTTCTCAGGTGCCTAGTCCACTATGGGTTAGTCAAAATCACACTCTGTGTTCAGGGGTACGCCTTTTCAGTCTAAAGACCGTCTGGATAATTCTCGAATAGAAAGAGAGAGACGAAGAGTGAAATTGTGTTTTTTATGGTTTTAGATTCAAGTGTTATTTCGTGATACCAACTAAACGGGTCTATGTAGCGTTAATTCTAAACTATTATATCGTTTCAACTGGATTGCACCTATCGTGGTCACGGGTAGACTGATGAGGATGAGCATCGTCCTCATAGCGTGCGGTTCGTGGCAACTGCATACACTTATTCATCGCGTTTCATATTTTTGTTATCGTGACTATCTGTACTTCGACAAATAGCACTAATAGGTGTTATTTTTTTTAAATACATCTAATTTATTATCTCAAACAAACGACGGACTTGCAATCTTAAAATATCATAGACTTTACCCTGCGCGCTGTTAAATCGATTTCAATGGTATCTTATACGCTGTAATCAGTTAATCGGCTCTGTGAGGGAATAGGTCAACAGCTCAACATACATGCTGCAATATCATTACCTTCTGCATTAATGTAGTCGTAAAATCAATCTTTTTACAAATGAAAATGAATATTTGTTTGTTTTCTACGCGTTCTTGAACCATGATTGCGATGAAACTTTGGTGAGTTGTTCTACGCCCGCGAAGATTCCTTAATTATTTAATTAAGTACATGAAAGACTATGCGAACGAAGTCACATGCAACCGCTAGTTGGTGAAATGGAACGGTACTGATTTGGTGCTAGAACTAATTTTGCTATTTTCACAAAAACTGTTTAAATACTAATTTTCGAACTAATTTTTTCCAATGTATCTTTCCATTAATATCATTAATTTAAAAGTTACGTGAAAAATCGAGTTATTTTTCTATGGAATAGCATAATCTGCTTTTATCGGATACAAATTTCTTTGTCTAATAACAGTAATTAAACAAAGTATTTATATTTCGAAATGTTCGAAATTCATTTGGGAGGCAAACAAATTCCACAGCTGAGTAATTCGATTATTGAGTCATCGATTCTAATGAACGGTTTCGCTCCACGCTAACAAATATCGAATTAAGCAATACGTTCGGTGGGAGGGTACAAATGACCCAATAGAACCGACATGATATTGTGCAAATTGGTCCCTAATAAAAATAGAATTTCTGATTGTAAAGCATAATCCACAAAGAATTTAATGCGCTTCTTGATTTGCATTTAAATTAAATTTATACTGGATGTCCAATCAAGGCAATTGGACCTTGAAATTGTTAACAGTAATTTTATAATTTTTAACCCTGTGAGTGAACGTGTATGGCACTTTTTAAAATGGCATAACATAAAATATAGATTAATGATTACAGAAGCTCAGGGATTATTCCTTTATAATTTCAGTATCATTTTCTTTGTAGTAATCTTGATTGTTTTATAAAGTGAATTAAGACTCTGAGAGAATCCTGGAAAAGATTTACAACACTGTTCTAAAAATTCATAATTTTTGTTCTTACTTCGCTTGAAAGTTAATAAAGATATCGTTCAAAGACTGCTCCTGAATATTATCTTTTTTATAATGTAGTACTTCAAATTGCCTGAAACTTTATATCCATTTTGTAATAGTTAATGATTTTGAGTAATAAATAATCGGTTGTAAATTACGTGTTAAAAGGGGTTCGTAATCTTTTTTTGTAATTTATTTCTTTTTTAACCTTTAATGGTAAGAGATTATAGTTAATGAGATATAAACATTTATTTCGGTCAGAGTATTAACTTATGGAAATGTCAAAAGCGCTCATGTATCTAGGCGAAAATGTGTAAGGAGAATGATGAGATTTGAGGAGGCGAAATTATGTTAGGACCGCGATACTTGGCGCTACGTCCTCGGTAACTACCCCGTTAAGGATACAGCGTGTAGATTTCTATGTATGTATTTATTTTGGTGTAACAACGAGATTTTACTGATTTTAGTAAATTGCAAAGCTTGGGATTGATTGGTACTAACCCCTTTCTTCTCTAAAAGTTAATGTAGCAAAGCGTTTGTTCCAATATTTATATTTTTTACATATCTTTAATACGCGCTAATTAAATTTCTAACACGAGTGTATCTCACAATAACGACATTAGCAAAGAAACCAAGCTAAATTATAGTGTTCGACGGCCTTCTTACTTAGTTTTCACGATGGTGTAATGTAAATTTAATATAAACTTGTTATACATAACAAAACAAAATAATCTAACTAAATAATTAAGGCCAGAGACTGGGAAGCGGAAGCCTCTGCGATCTCATATAAATATCTGGACAGGCAACGTACCAAGCCGTAGTTTAACGCTTAGATTCATCGGGACGGTTCAGACCAGTGCCTACTAGCCTAACCTAGTACTCAGGAGATATACAGATATCTACTGAGGACTAGGTACTAGGTTGTGTGGCATATAGCGAATTGCTAGCCATAATAAGCCCTACCTACTATACCATTCTCACCCAGATGTCACAAAAAAGAGAATGGATAAATGTAATTTTTAATAGAATTTGGAAATTTTTAAATAAGAAAATTCTGTTTGGAATCAAACACATATAATAACAAAATTTAATATTAAACAATTCAAGATTAATTCTATATGTGAACAAAAAAATGTGAAAAAGGTGGGAGTGATGGTGTGGTGTTGTGTAAATGTATGTATTACCTTGAAACAACCATTGAAACTAAAATTTACGTTGTAATAAAAACGACTCTTTATCAACTGGCTTATTTTAAATATTACTGTTCTATACACTGGAATTTCACTTGTGAGTGATATCTTCACATTAAGGCAAGTTTCTTGTAGTTCTTCGCTTGCTTCATAAAATACTCTGAATTGGACTATCAGTCTTGTCCAGGCAAGGTGGCAAAATAAATAGTTAATAAATACGTTTCGCTAATTATTGAATAATCAGCTGTTTATTCAGGTATTCAAATAAAGTCTATGAACCAGGCTTCATTATTAAAGTCATTCGTTTTTGTTAATTGCTTCAAAATCCTCTGATGTGTTAGCTCTTGGTACGTTATCCTTACCATTTTTTTGATTTGGTTTGGACTTGGTAGGTATACATTATGATGTCCTTCAACATTTTTTTTCCTCTTAAATAGACCTTGCCCTTCCAACATCACCACATTTCGTACCTTCTTAAAATTCTATTCCATTCTTCCGAATAAATATTTTCAAATTTCTAACTTGTCAGTTCTATATTTTTTTTTTCTGACTATACCTCTATGCTCATAAAAAAGTTAGAACAGGAAAAAATGGTACACTACCTACAACGGCTGGTTTATTTAACCTCTGATGTTGCTCCGCGTCTCTACGACGAACAAACTTTGTCCTTATTTACAATAATATGCGAACGTGAACAGTGAGTTTTAATTTCTAGAAACTACGGCGGCGACGAAGCGATTAGGATGGCGCGTGTGCACTTTTCTATTTATTCCTTTTCTAATAGTTATTTTACATCTCATTTGCTCGTCCGCTCTTTGCTCCTATCCCCACGCTTTCACTTTTATTCCATTTCGAGTAGTACGTACGAAAAAAGCTAATTATTGTCGCTAATTGTTATTTCGTAAAAAAATCCACTGAATTAAAAAAAATGCCAGAAGCTTTGAATCGATAAAATTCTAAAGCCTACAGCCTCAGTTTTGTTTTCCAGAAGGTGGCAACCCTGATTTCTATTGCCCTTTCATTACCATAAGTAAAAGAAGAATGAATTGCTTTATTTCGTTGTCATTTTAGCTTGACTTCTATGCTGTTATTGTTCTAAAGTAGGTACACATTGACGAGGCGTTTACTTTTTTAATTTCCGGGATGGCTCAGTCAAGTCATGTTTGGCCCAACGCCAGTGCTGAAACTTGAGACATATTTTACTTAGAAATGAAACGAGTTGTTCGCGTTACTTAGAGTGTAATAAATTCAATTTACTCTACCAGACAGCACAGTGAAGTCATGTTACTCAAATAACAAAGGAAAATATTGTCTCATATACTGAAAATAAAAAAGATGTTGGTTGCGATTATGTCAGGCTAAAGTAAACGATGACGTAAAAACACTTTGTTTTTGTTCGTTTTTAAGATTGCTGTTCCTAATAATAAGATTAATATATGGCAGAGAAATGAACATGTAAGCAAAAGAGTTATATGTCTACCTTCTAAGCGGATGTTCTAAAGTTCGGTTCCTAGCCCGCACGCCTATTACCTAACTTGCAGTCAGCATGCGACAACCAAATAACGCAGGATATCTGGTGTCACAACGAGAATTTGTGTAGTGGCGCTACATCTACCGCGAAAAGTGCATTTTACGGTAATAGCGCAATAGACACGCAATCGTCATACATGATATTTTAGTAGTAGTTTATTACAATTAGTCACCGGTCGCACAATGAACGCATAACTGTCGCTGTGTAAAGTTTTAGGTAATAACCGTCTCGGTTATTTAAAAATTTATCAAGAACTTGTCGGAAACGCTCACTACGTGATACGGGGTTCTAAAGTTTTGTAATATGATGTTTTTTAAAATAAGTAATGAAACATTTATTTCACTATTTCTCAAAATGTAATTCCAATGGACTAAAAAGGGGTTCTTGTATTGCAATCCATTTTTTCTGAGGCAACATTTTAGGTTACTATTTGTAGGCACCTAAGGTAAGGAAACCGAGGCGGGTTACCAGTTAACTACATAGCGTCGAATGTGTTTAATTAATTTAGTGATGCGTTGTAAAGTATGATTCCTGTTATTCTTGTTATCGATAAATAAAATTAATAGGATCAAATACCTGTTATAAAATAACAGCCTATTAATTGTATATGCCATAGAGATACTCACTGGCGGACTAACCTCAAGGCCAACTAGGTCCAGACCTAGGGCGACAAGAAACTAGGGGCGATCAATCTGCACGGCGCGGTGTCTGCTCGTCAATAATGCAATGAGTAAAGATCATGCGAGGTATAAAATTAGCAGAAATTAAGAGCATCTAATATTAAACGGAGTAGGGTCAAGACTGCTATACTGCCTCTGCTGATACTAGTTATTTTTAACTACTTACTACTCGAACAGCATGAAATAAAATGACATTGCAATTATTAAGTGTCTCTTTTTTCAACAAGAAGTCTTCCAAGTCAGAATGAGACGGATATTATAACAGAGTATATAATTAAATTATGAGATTAAATAAAACGGACATTCACTTACATGTATTTGACTTCATACATTTAACAATTCCATTTAGAGTAATAAAATACTTGTTGCCTCTCTTTTTAACCATTTACAGTCAGTGACAATCCCATTAGAAAGAAAATACAAAATAAAATAACAGATGTTATACGTTAATAGGTCTAATCTGTAATATCTATATTTATCGCTAATACTGTGAATGATACGTATACATGGTTATTGTGTTTTCACATTTCTGTTATTTCTAAGAACAGGTATTTAATATTTGTAGGAACAATCTGTTAAATTTAAAAATCTCTTTATTTAATTGTTACGATAAATACGCTTCATCACTGTAAGTATATGTAATATATTTCAATTAATCTCACTAATGCATACATACAGAACTTCACACCATTTTCCATTCGGGATTATGAAGGCGCAATAAAACAAATCCTGACTCCCCTTATCAGGATTTGACTAAATTCGATAGTGAAGGGTTGTCTTCCTGTCGCCTATACAAGTTACCAGATTCTAGTATTGGATCGCATCTTAATTTAGAATTTTATCCTAAACCTGGATACCTAGCCCTGGGCTACACACATACATGTCTTCATGCTGTATACCTTACGTGGTAGTCAAAGAGGACGGGGCACCAAACTTCGCGGTCTGTACATACCTTTTTCGCTTCTTCAAATCTCATCGGTCTCCTCCCACATTTTTACTTAGGAAAGTACTTTTGAGATTTCCGTCGGCAAGCCTCTGGCTATTTGATCTTCGTAAGTCAGACTTGGTCTTCCTTGGCTTCCGCTACCGCTCACTTTTGGTCTGTAGATTTTCTTTCGCAGTCTTTTGTCATTCATTCTTTCTATGTACCCGAACCATCTAAGCATTCTTTTCTTCATCTTTATAATAACACTGTCGTACAATCATGTGATACTTGCATACTTTACTGTCATACATACATACATACATACAAATAAATAAATTTGAAGTGTCTGTCTGTTATTTCGAAATAAAGTTTTCTTAGCTCATATAGTTATTTGCGCGTTATGAATACTAAAGCTTAAACACGCATTTTTAAAATTTTTATCTGCCTGTCTGTTTGTTTGTCGGGCTAATTTTCAAAACGATTTTGTTGGGACTTTCATTGGTAGGGAGAGGACTTTTCAGAGGGTAATTCACGACCTCCCATTCTTATTCAATACCCAACGTTCGGTACACGAAGCGAATCGTGAATGATGCACAGCGTACCAGCGTAGCTTTTTCATTCGCGCGATGTCTTGACTCCTTATAAACTTCAATGTTTTACCCTAATGGATTTTATCTCTTCCTTAACGGGGTGTCACCGCGTGACTGACAACACAATAATGTCATTCGGCTTCAGCAAACGACGTTATTGCTGATCCTCAGTTGTGACTAGTAGTTCCCTTCGTTGATGACAAAATCTTAGGGAGAATTTTCAGAGAGTAAGTGCGTATAAAACCAGCTTAGCTAATACTACAATGATATCGAACCACATCCTGGCATTAGACCGTATTCCAAAACCGGACTTTTCTTCACATCTGACCGCATCTCGTATCCTATTTTTAGATCCCTCTCAGATTTTAAAGGCTATCCTATTTCTAACTTTTATGACATACCTACGTGGGAAGCAATTGACATGTTCTGTTTCAGTAACTCTCTCACATTAGCTCGAAAAACAGAATATCGTAGTTACATTTTAAATAATAATTACACATACATATTTTCACGCTGAATCCCCAACGGGGTAGTCAGAGCGGACGGGAGCGCCAAGCGTAACGGTCCTTACACACTTTTTTCGCTTCCTCAAATCTCATCATTCTCCTCACACATTTTCGCCTAGGTATGCGAGCGCTTTTGACATTTCCGTCGGCTATCCATAACGACGAACGTAATTCAAATTAATTGCACCAATGTATTACAGCATATCTGGACTCTTCATCGTTTTAATGACTTATTTGTAATAAAACCAGCCATTTCAAGTTACGCCAATGAAAGTGTGATAGCTATTTAATCGCCTTCTCCTGTGATCAAAACTCATTTCATAAACATTGAATACAGATACGAATTTAAAGCGTTTTATTATGTATATTTCCTCTTCATTTATAAGTGATTTAAAATACTTTGGAATATGTATATTTGGTAACATTCAGGAAACTACAGGAAAATTACGGGATTGATTATAATGTACGTATGTACCCAAAAAATAAGTAGCCCTGATGTACCTACCCGCTAAGTAGACCAATAAAAGCGCGGGAAACTAAAATCTACCAATGACGGAGTCGAGCATTTTCGCGCTAATTTCTTGCGCTGTGATTGGCTGATTGATTCGGCGGTAATTGCGTGTGGGCATGCGCCATCTTGTTCAATCAGTCAGTTATAAATGCGTAGCAAACAGTGTTCTGCTAATTGATTTGCAAATCAAGTTCAATATACGTTGTTACGTGTTCAGCAGGTTCAGCTACAGTCGAGAATCTGTTACGTTTTTCTGTGCAAAGGAAAACTGTCGAAAGGAATTATATTTTGGGTAACCTTAGCGTTTTCTAATAAGATTTTTTATGATCGTCGAAGCATCAAGCATCGTGAGTCTCACATAATATTTCTTAAGCTTCCTCAAGCCTCATCAATCTCCTAACGCACTTTCATCTAGATATGCGAGTGATTTTGATATTTCATTTAGACAAAAATCAAGTTATTGCACTTTTATAAGTCAGCTTTAGTCTTCTTTGGTTTCTACCTCACATTCCCTTTGTAGATTTGTTTCGTCCATTATTTCTACATGCCCGAATCATCTATGCATTCCATTTTTCATTTTTACGGTAATACTTTCATTCAATCGTGCTATACTATGATTTATTTCTACATTGCAAATTCTGTCTCCGAAGGGGACACCGTACTTATTTCTGAGAGATCAAATTTCCATTGTATTCAACTTATGTAGACGCTATTTTGGGCATATCTATAGGCTTCCATCGTTTAAGTTGTTTTTATTATTTTCTATAATATATATTTCATTAGGGTACAACATTTATGAATTGTAATTTGATGCCAAGTATTGTATTACCCAGCAAACTTATAATAGATATGAAATATTTAATGCGGCTGTTATTTGTTGTGTGTATTTGATGTTTTAAAGCACATGTTAAAGCCAATACAACTAATTTAAATTAATGGAATATGAAAGGATTATTGATTGCAATGCACTACTTATGATCTCTCCATCTCAAGTACATCGATTAAAAATGAACTCTGCAGTTTTTATAACATTCATGTTTTATATTGTAAGTACTTAAACGTGCTGTCCCCAAAAACACGGGTACCCGGGTACTTCTAGTTGGAATAATTAAAATAGGGAAACTGCACTGCAATAATACTGTAACTTACATTATGTATTTTTTTACTTGTGTTATAGTAATAATAATAAGTGGTCACTAGGATTATGGTTTTTTATGAATAATTGCCATTATTAAAATTATCTCTTTACTCGAGCGGTCTCTGCATAGGTAATGGATTTGTTTGTCTTCAGTTTTACTGAAAATCATTTTACATTTTAAGAGGTTAAACTTTGTTATAGTCATTAAAGATTAGCAACATATATTTCATTGAGGCTATATTTTTGGTATTGAGCTTTTGTCAATATTCCTGATTAAATGTTACAATCATAATCATTAATAGATGGCAGCACTGTCGTTTGCGAGTGTCGTTATACGATTATTTATTTTGCGATTATGACAGTTGGTATTTTTAAACGGCAGTTTTAAAATAGGAGCAATTGAGAATTTTACAAGCTGGTACTGCAGCAATAAAGAATAAACACTCATATAGTTACTTTTACATTTAATCTCTCAATACTTCTCAATAATTGATCACAAATTACAAACTATAACATGTTGTAACGAATAGCTAACGACGAATAATTAATAGGTAATCTCACAGAATGATGTAGAATGATCCACGGCGGCTAGACAAGTGGTAAACGTTCCGTAAAATTGAAACGCTTCCTGGCGTTAGTCTCTTGATCTTGAATTTTGAATCGCAGGCTTCTGCTCGCAATTAGGCCGCTCATTCGCGGCCCTTTGTGCGAGGGGCTGGATATTTGTTATTGTAGCCAACCTACTACACTGATGAACCTTGTTAAGTTCACCAGGTTGCCGCATGCGTTGGACATGGTTTCTGGGTTGTTCAGCCAAGGAAAGGGCAGACCCTTTCCTTGGCTACACTCCCGCACTCGAGTAACAGATGTGAGGTTGTCTCTTCTTTTTCCATACATCCTCTGCACAGTAGGCTATCAGTTATCCCTAGGACAAAGAGGTGCTTGTTTAGTGAGCAGTGTCCTGTCATCAAAAGTGTCATTTGGATACGTTTTATACGACGGTTTTCACACGAATTAACATTTCGTTTGATTTTATAGAAAGTTAATAACGTTTCATTAGCAATTTAAGATTTGTTTCGCTAGATCGTGTGGTATTTGCCACTCTATTCTACTAGCGTTTACGACAATTGAGCCACTTGAGGCCCCCAGATCTTGGTACGCATCGGCTTATATAGTCCTGCTGACGTCACTTCTTCCATTATTTGGCGACAACAGATGTGGCAGGCAGGATGTGATGTCAGTTAGGCAGACCTGGTGACAGTGACGTCATCTCGCTCCGTTACGCTAGCGAAAGCACGTGTTTTCATTATGCCTGTAATAATCCTACATTTCCACCAATGTCCACCCCTGTCCGATTTCTTAGAAGAACAAAAAGCATATCTAGAATCTGAGTTTGTTTTGAAAAGGATTGTAATGTAGATAATGTGACTGTTGTTGTACGAACTCTGGAGGAGCTCCCAGTAATACCCAGCCTCCAAGCCAATTTAGAAAAGTTCATTTCCTAAGTAGACCTGAGCGGGGATCGAACCCGGGACCCTAGCTTAGAACGCAGATTCTCTAACGGGCCAGTCAAACAATTAAATTCACTAAACAGTGAATACTCACTAAACACCACGTATAAGCAAAGATTATGTTTATACTGTAGTATAAAACTCACTAGAACACCATGTACTTACTATGGAATAACTCACTGAACATTATTTTCGAATTTATGAAAATATAACGTTCAGAAATTCACTAAACTCCGATAATAATTATATCTTAAGACACAGGCTATGTTCAGTTTTTTCATTTAACTATATTTAAACAACGACTGTTCGTGGATACAGTAAAAGATATATTAATTCTGATTGTACCAGATTTCTACGGCGGTTAGAATTTATTAAACTATCTCTGACTACCTCCATTCGAATACATTGTACACGACCGCTTACTTGTTACTTGGCTACAACTTCACAAAGATTACAGTCAGACTTTAATTTAATAATTTATTCCTACTCATTAACACCTAAGTAACCTATTTTAGTTTTAAGAAATGTAGGACTGATGGCCAATCGATGCGAATAAAATTGTTGTGAAAAAAATGTTTAAGAAAAAAAATTAAACCGCCTTCAAAGAAAAACACTAAACAGTACAAAATAACTATCCTTTACTAATCAAAACTCAAGTACAACTTAAACTTAACTTCATAAATACGATACACATATCTATATTATTGAATTTGACAGTTACTGAAGTTGGTGCCTAGCCTACCAAACTTATAGACTTTCTGTTGTTGCACATTGATTTGGCACCGATTTTCGAAATCGGTTCATAAATGGACGGAGTTATAAGGTAACAAACATACAAAAAAAAAACACAGTCGAATTGAAAACATCCTCCTTTTTTTTAAGTCGGTTAATAACACTAAAGTGAACAGAAAATGTGCAATATAAATACCTTAAAGTATGTTTCGGTTTTAGTCGAAATTGAGACCGGATTCGAAATTCGGTGTCTCATGCAGTTTCGGTAATAAAAATTGACTTCTTTCTCCTTCTTTCTCACATCAGCATGAAAGCTAATTATTTTATCCTTATAAATAAACACGTGAATTCGTACATAGAGATGACAAAAATTGTGTTAATATTCAAATCAATTCAAAACATCGCCTTTTAACATTATTTCATTAATTAACTAGTCAATCATTAGAGTTTTAAATCAGTTCGCGGTTCGCTGAGCTTTCATTAATCAGATATGTACCTTATAATTAATATTTGGGTCGCCTGCAAGGGAGTTTAGAACAACGAGGTGACAAAAACAACCCTGACGTTTCCCTGAAATTTGTTCCTAAAATTGGTTATTTATATTTCTTATATATAAGTGTATCTTTCTTTTCTTCTCTTCCTTAAACTAAACTCTCGACAGAAATGAGGGATGTTGTAAGATGGGCGTCGTTACATTATGACTGTCTGTTTGTGTGTCTGTCTGTGACATTATAGCTGGGTGATGAACGGATGAAACGTTATATGCTCTTTTTTGTTTGAAAGGTGCAGTTTTTGACAATGTTCTTGGCTATATTTGGTGGAAATCAACGTAGATAATTTTTTATGACAGGTGTTTAAATTTTTTTATCATACGTAATGCGCCTAACTAAAAAAAATCTTTCGTACTGGTCTGGAAGAGAAAGAATAATATAGAACAACACAGAATAACTGTTTGTCTTCACGTGTAGGTAATAAATGTCGGCTTAAATAAAAAGTCAATGTTTATTTAGCAAGCCGGCATCAGAGCACACCACTTTTCTTCGAGTGGTTAGGATTTGTTCTATAGACTTAAAATACATATGCGCTCAGTAAAGATGACGACTTGGTGACGGCAGACTCAATCTCAATTTTTCTAAGTGATTACAAAATACACGAAAGTGATATTTGGCAATCTGATCCTTTATTACATTGACTTCAATTTGCCAGTTGTGTTACACGATTGGTTAACTATTTTAACAGAAAGAAAGTCAAAGAAATATGTTTTCAAGGGATCCGTCCCTTGAAAATATAATTTAAGCTTCTAGATTTTCTATGTATATTAATCTAAACACAATTCAAATTGCCAGTTAGATTTTTGATGTGAAACATCTGTTCTATTGACTTTGGGGGTAAGAACGACTTCTATGCATGCATGAGTCATTCTAAGGCATGACGCTCTTTTATGCCGTCAGGCTCCCTCTTCACCGTCGCTCTCTACTGCCTTGTGCGTGCGCGGCGCGTATACTGTATACTTTTTGCAGTTCAGTGGCTGTAAAGATGTTCGGATGAATCGGCTGTAACATACGGATAGACGTACAGACAAACAGACGCGAGGATAGTGAAAAGGTTTCGTTTTTGACGTTTCGGCTGTGGAATAAAAACATATAATAACTTATAGATTTTTTTTTATGTATTGTATATTGAGGAGAATGATAAGATTTGAGGAAGCGAAAGAGGTGTGTAAGGACCGCGACTCCTGGCGCTGCGTCCTCTCTGACTACCCCGTTAGGGATACAGCGTGAAGACATGTATGTATGTATATGTGTAATGTTATGTATCCTTTAGCAATAATTCACCAAATGTATTTTGGTTAAACCATACGTGTTTTGTTTCTCAACAAAGTGTATACAGAAGTTTAGTCAGTTACCCCGCATCGAAAAAACGTACATTTCCTCAGGTCTGTTTTTATATGTAGCCAATATTCTAACTTATGTCACATGCCATCCACATAATATGTGATACGTATTACTTTATTATGAAGAACATTTTTTAACTTGTTCCGTCCTTCACCAATAAAATTAAAATTACAAATTCCTGGAATGTTTCTAGAACTTAAATTCCACTTTAACGTAATAATCGTTTTGTTATATCAGTACTCATAATTAATTAGACTCAGTTACTGAGAATAACAGCATAGAATACAGGTATAATAATATAGGTTCAGCAATTATTGCTCGCGGTGGTACCAAGACGAACCAAGGAAAAAATATTTTATGTAAGAAAAACGGACCCAGTAATATTTCTTGATAACCGAGTCTAATAAATTATGAGATTAATCATTATAATAATATATACATACATACATATATATATCTTCACGCCGTATCCCCAACGAGGTAGTCAGAGAGGACGGAGCGCCAAGCGTCGCGATCCTTACATACCTCTTTCGCTTCCTCAAATCTCATCGTTCTCCTCACACATTTTCGCCTAGTATGCGAGTGCTTTTGACATTTCCGTCGGCTAATACACTAGCTATTTGATCTTCATAAGTCAGCCTTGGTCTTCCTTGGCCTCTTTTACCACTCACTTTCGCTCTATAGATTTTCTTCGTCAGTCTTTCATCACTCATTCTTTCCATGTGCCCAAACCATCTTAGCATTCCTTTCTTAATTTTTTCAATAACACTGTCGTGCAAGCCTGTCGTACTGCGTATCTCTTTATTGCTTATTTTGTCTGCAAGGGTGACACCGCACATATTTCTAAGACATTGCATTTCTACTGCATTTATCTTACTTTCACTCGATTTCGGGCATATCCAGGGCTCACTACCATACAATAAAGTTGGCACCAACATCGCATTGTGTATGGCCATTTTGGCTAAGTTAGATATATTCATAAACTAATGTATTATAATAATGGTATTAATTATATATGCAATAAAAAAAATACAGAACAATAAAATCTCGAAAAAATATACAATGCCATACCCTCCTTTCTATCGATTAGAAGACAAATTTTTTAAGTTGCTTAAAAATGAGGTTTTTGTTTTTTCCTCATAATTTAGAGTTATTTACAGACTTGATGAATTCGCTTTACTAAAAATCTATATTTCATTTCACAGACAAGCAGTTAGAATGGATGCTGAAGCGCGACATTCAACTAGGCTTCATGGATGCAACCAAGGATTTAGCGAGATTGTGCGACCTTCCGAGGAGGGTGCTATCTATACCGGTTCTAGTATGTATTTACTTTTATATCCATGTTGGTTTTGTAGAGAAAAAAGAAGTATTTCACATTATAGCTATGTTTTATCTGTTCTAAACTTGAAATTGATTTCTTAATCATTTATAATTACAAAAATTGATCAAATGTTTGATAAATCAAATTATTTCTTTTAATTATTAGTTATTTATTAATTAGGATTCGGTGCTGGTTAGGTGGCCGAGTCCTATCTCTGGTATATCCTGAGGATGCTTCGTTGAGAGGCGAAACACGTGTCGATTTGTGGTTTTTAGAGTTTGAACGGAAAATAGCTAGAGATTTTAGGAATTTGTCACATGCGATGGATTTCCTCAAAGCAACACCTGAATCTATACAATATCAAATTATTTATTGGTTAGACACACGCGCAGGCGATTCCCAACGATATTTATGAAACGGTAAACCGCGTTTTACTCTAATGCCTTATTTACACGTTATTTATAGCCCAGTAGAGTTAGACATCGTTATATACTCGTATGGTGAAATGCAAAAAATATATATAATATCTATGTCCATATACTTTATTATTTTAATTAAAAGATCAAATTAGTTGTTACTAGATATTTATTGAATTCACTTAAAAATACATGAGAATGTTTTAAATTAATAATTTTAAATTAAATAATAACACTTAAAAAATATAAAAAATAGTATGCCAATTGAATATTTTTAGTCTGTAAAAATTGTTTTTCTCTTTGATGTACGCAGCAAATCAACCAATATTTCTATTCGTTCAACTTTATTTTCTTTAACTTTAGAAATTTACTGCGCATAAACAAAATACTAATAACTTTCCGATGTGGAATTGAAATTACGAATATTTTTTTGCAAATAACATGTTTTTGAAATTTACATCACTTATCGGTCTGGAAAAAAATGCGCTGAATAAACAGACAAGAAACTCAGTCACGTATCATTTTATCAGCATGACTTCACAATAAACTTAACGATTACAATATTCAAAAAGCTTTGTGTCTCATTAGATATCTTTGTTAAATGTTTGTGGGATCACGTCAACAAGAGCGCGAAGATATAATACCTACTTCATACGAATGAGATCGCGAATGACGTCTAATGCTTGACCATTTGAGTACATGACGTACTGATAAAGGAGGAAAAGAAAATATATTGCAAATATCTGCGAAAACATATCATTTTCTCATATTGGCTTTGTCTATCACCTGTCATGTGAGCAAAGGATTCACAGTTCCCTCTCATGGCAAAAATATTCATTTCCCTGTCATTTTTATTGATAGCTGATATTTAATAACTTCCTTCCATATAACAAAACTTACATAATAAACGTGAACAAAAATATATATGGTAAAAAAAAAACAAAAATAATGGTTTTAATAAAAAAAAAGATGTAATTTATTGTCATGTATTCGTTATCGTGGTACTTAGATGATAATATTCTAGGCCAGGAGCATTCCAAAGCTCTAATAAAGCCATATAATCGCAAGGTGGCTTCTAGTGTCCATGTAATGAGCCGGAGCAATTTGCGTATCTTGATTAGAGCACTAGTAAGTACTCTAATCAATAGCAATGTTGCATATAATCAAGAGCATTGTTGTTTAAATAAGCACATGTGTAACATGAGGCTCTCCGACACAAGAATGTTCCGGTATTGCCAAGAGGCGGATGAAATGCCTATAGTTATATTTTCCTTTATTAATACAGTTATGTTCTTCTTTATTAATACTTTTATTTATATTGAATACAAAGTTACTCTACGTTACAATGTACTTTATATCAAGTATAACGATATAATAATGTGCGCAACGGAGAGCGATTTAGAGCTTCTACGAATGCGCGCTAATTAGACTGTTCCGTGTCAGTCGCTGGTTGTTGAATCTTGTTCGGGATGCGCTCCTTCGGCTTTTATCTTCGGGCTTCCATAAGGGTCGGGGGTGGCATGTGGTGGATGTCACGTAGGCCCTGTTTTAGGAATCTTCAGTAATTTAGATAAGGATGCGTTTGTGCAATCTCTAACAGGAATTGATAATGCTAATGGATTCCTTTTCTCTATAGGATAACATGCTAGTAAGGCGAATTGTTTATCTCCGTGGTGTTGACAGTTTTAATGTCTTCTCCGTAGTGTTTAGTGTGTCGTCACGCTGATAACGTTGTCTGCAATTTTTATGTCGGTCCGGCCGATAACGATGACGTGGTAGACTGTGGCATGTTTATTTCGCCGATAATGATGATGTAGTAGGCTGTGGCATGTGTTCTTCGTCTCTTAACACTATACATATTTTGTGTGACTACGGACCACTAATGCACACTTGTCGATCCTGCCTCGGTATTTTCAGTATTTTCTGAGTCCGGAGTAGGTTTAGCACGTCGCTGCAAGGAATGCCCTGCAATTTTCGACTGCAGTAGGACTTGGTAGTATTTTGTAAGCGATCACAATAGGTCAATTATGGTCGCAGTGATACAAGTCTGGTGGGACCTACGTTGCTACTTATATCTAATAAAAAAAAAATACTGTGGTAGTTGTATTATTATTTCTGTCTGTCTTTCCACTGAGTTTTCAATTCTGGCAATAAATTCTACGAATTTCAGTTCAGTACCCTGTTTTTGTTTACATTTGTATTAAAAATTGGAGCACTTTGGTTCATAACTTTTAAAAACTTAAGTATATATTGTACACAACTCTTAAAGTACATAATTATTTTATAATAGATGATTTTTGGGTTTTTAGTATTTGTATTTAATGTTCCCTAACAAAATTAGAAAAACGGAAAACTTATGGAAGCCTCTCGGTTTCTGTCTGTCTATCACAAACATTTATCTAACCTACTTTCTTTTTCATTTATGTTCTTAACAGAACATTGGAAGCGACAACTGGACTGATTTAAAAAAAAATCGAACTTTTTAATTGGTGTTTCAAAAGACAAATCATGTTTACTTTTTGACCTTGGACGTGACCTTGACGTTGATCTTTCAATCAAAGTCATTGAAAGTTCGAAACGTTTTATTAAAAGGAAATACATATTTTTAACTTCAGCAACGAAAAGAGCTTAAAACAAATGAAATGTATAATATAAAAAATCATCTTGATTCAGAAGACTCTGAAAGTCAAGGTCATTTCCAAAGTCACCAATTGACTGCCATTTGACTATTGACATAAAAAGAAAAATAAGGTTCAATTCGACGTAAAAAGCTGAAGTTCGGAACAACTGTAGTAAGGAGTGGTCCAATAATATGATTTTTCTGAATCCGAATTATAAAAGTGGAATTTGTACAATGTCTAATAATGTTTTTTGAATCGTCGTGCGGGGTATCAAATGAAAGCTGTTTACATAAGTTATAAATTCAGAAATGTACCCCTAATAAATAATTTATTTGTTAATAGCTGTGCCTCGTAAATCACGGATAAAATCTATCCGTGTTAGATATTTTTCAAGTATCAAAAGTAGCCTTAATTACTCTCTGAAAAGTCTTTACTTGCTAATGAAATAAAAGTCGTATATGAATAAAATAAAATATATGAATAAAATAATATAGAAAAACGAAACATAAGTAATGAAAATTGTGTCATAATCGGACCAGCCGGAAGATTTCGGAGATTAACCTGGACAAACAAACAGACAGAAGAAAAATTTAAAAATGCATGTTTGAGTTTCGGTTACATGCGAATAACCATATAAGCTTAAAAAAGTATTTATTTTGAAATCACAGGACACATTTAAATTTTATTTATACGTATGTATAGATTACTTTTTAAATGATGAACTTTTGCTATGGAAAGCACCATAGCAAAAGTTCATCTTTTAAAAGTAATCTATCCATACATATAGGGGCAATACAAGTATAATGTTCTGTGGGTCATTATACGGGGTATCGAATGAAAGCTATTCAACTTTTAAATTCAGAATTGTATAATACTTTGTATAATGCTTAAAAATTCCAGTCCTGTCTTTCATCTCCCTTTACATCTCTTTAAAAAGTAACGTCGAGTGAAGTAAAAAAAAACATGTACATTTATAATAAGGCACTATACCAGAATTGAAATATGCCAGACACTGCTTTTTTAACAAAGGGAAAATTATATGACCAATTTTGTTTTGTGGTTGATAATAACTGACACAACACTAATTGCACAATTACGATTTGGTCGGTTTTAAACGTTTATTTTAATTGCGATGGTTTTATGATGCTATTCATCGCGGAACAAAAATACAGTCTACATATACTGTTCATAGTACACAGACTACTTTTAATTTCAATATTGCCATCTAGAAAATTTACTCTTGAGGAATGATAACGAATAGAAAACAAGAAATCTAGAGCAATGTAACAGTGTTTTTGTAAAGAAATACGTACCTATTAAAATTGAGACGTAGTCAGCAAATTTTTTTATTTAATTTAATTTGAATTCCACTCAAATACACGTAAAGAGCCCAAAATACTTGATGAGTTATTTACCTTGAGACAATGAAATACCTTAATTGGATCTCTTTATTTAGGAAAAGTATTACATTTAGGTAAGTTTTTGGATTTCGAAGGGGCAATTAATTGGTGACCTTGGAGTGACCTTGAAGTTGATTTTCAAAGTCGTTTGACGGTTAGAACTTTCTTTTTAAATGAGAATACGTATTTGACTTACAAGTTAAGTTATAAATTATGTATTTCAATTAAAAATTGTCTTGACTGAATTAAATAAGGTCAAGGTCACTTCCAAAGTCATCAATTGACTGCCAATTGACAAGCGTTTTAGATGTGGATCTCCTATAATGTCCTTGATCAATAATAAATAGCTATGTTTTCTATATTGCTCTTGATAACTCGAATATGCAATGTTTTAATGTAAGTTACGTAACCAATATTTGCTTTATTTATATACTAGCGATCCACCCTGACTTCGCACGGGTAGAACTTTTTTGAAAATAAAATACAACCCATGTTACTCGCTGATAATGAAGCTTTCTATAGCTGAAAGAATTATTGAAATCGTTGGAGTAGTTTTTGAGATTATCCATTACAAACGAACAAAGTTTACCTTTTTATAATATTAGTACAGACATACTTCTAACAGGACATTTGAAACAATCATTGGACTGAATTTTTTAAATAAATGTTGATTTTAACACAACATAGCATGATGTCCCAAAACATTTTAAGAGGGTTTTTATCCCAAACATTAACGCTGAAATTAAAAAGTCAAAGTAAATATTTGTTGGGGCCGCGCCGGGAAGAGCGTGGCGGAAATTTTGCACTTGCGGCATTATAACAGGGATTTGTAAAAATAATGGTAGCTTCGTGTTTTGATTTTCAGTGGTACCATGGCTATGAAGAGATACGCAGTATGACAGGGTTGCATGACAGTGTTATTGTAAAAATGAAGAAAGATTACTTAGATGGTTCGGGCACATAGAAAGAATGAGTGATGAAAGACTGACGAAGAAAATATACAGAGCGAAAGTGAGTGGTAAAAGAACCCAAGGAAGACCAAGGCTGACTTATGAAGATCAAGTAGCCAGAGTGTTAGTAGATGGAAATGTTAAAAGCTCTCGCATACCTAGGCGAAAATGCGTGAGGAGAATAATGAGATTTGAAGAAGCGAAAGAAGTATGTAAGAACCGCGACGCTTGGCGCTCCGTCCTCTCTGACTACCCCGTTAGGGATACAGCGTGAAGATATGTATGTTTAACAGAAATTAGGGTTGCCCCATATACAAAATTATTGAATTAAGACAAGGACTCTGAAGTCAGGTGAATACATAGTTTTTTTGATTAAGACATCTCGCTATCGCGTATCACTAGGCTCTGTGTTATAAATCACGATTATCTACATATTCGTATTTACTCCTTTGTTTAAAATACCTAGCCTGTAGTTACTGAAGAAACATTGACGCCAGAACTCATTACGCTAAAAATGTTACATAACAAGAAATGAATGGACTCTGTCAAAGAAGGAAATGTTAGCAAAGAAGGAGGGTTTAACTTGTGTTGAAAGCAAAGTTAAAAGTGTGTTGATTGAGCGCTCTTTTTTGTATGCGGTCACGAAATATATTTTGCAATATGAATGTACAAATGAAAATTTAATTACATGTTGACAGTCGTCTGATCTACACATATGTATAAAAAGCAGTAGAAACCCTGCGTCTGTACATTGAATAAAAACCGTGAATACAAACCGTGAATATATACAGTGAATATATACATTACATTACAGAACTAAAAAAAGCATTTTTTTTTATTTGCGTCTGTCTGCCTATATGTACACGCTAATCTCCAAACGTACTAAACAGAATTTCTTGTGGTTTTCACATGTAGATTAAGCTCAGCTTGGAGCAACATTTAGGCTTTGTTTCATTGAAATCGGGTGACAGTGAAAAAGTTATCATCATTTAAAGGTTCTCATTCAAAATGACTCGGCCGATTTTGATGAAATTTAGAATGAAAATTGATTTAGCTTTTAATTAATTAATTAATGGAGATTATAACACAGGCCACTTTTTTAATTTCGCGCGGACGAAGTCGCGAGAAACAGCTAGTATGTACACTAACAAACACACATACATAGCTTCACGCTGTATCCCTAACAGAGTAGTCAGAGAGGACGGAGCGCCAAGCGTCGCGATTAGATACTTCTTTCGCTTCCTCAAATCTCATCGTTCTCCACATACATTTTCGCCTAGGTTTGCGACTGCTTTTGACATTTCCGTCGGCTAACACTCTAGCTATTTGATCTTCATAAGTCAGCCTTGGTCTTCCTTGGCTTCTTTTACCACTCACTTTCGCTCTATAGATTTTCTTCGTCAGTCTTTCATCACTCATTCTTTCCATGTGCCCGAACCATCTTAGCATTCCTTTCTTCATTTTTTCAATAACACTGTCGTGCAACCCTGTCATACTGCGTATCTCTTTATTGCTTATTTTGTCCGCAAGAGTGACACCGCACATATTTCTAAGAGATCGCATTTCTACTGCATTTATCTTACTTTCACTCGATTTCGGGCATATTCAGGCCTCACTACCGTACAATAAAGTTGGCACCAACACCGCATTGTGTATAGTCATTTTGGCTGAGTTAGATATATTCACACTGCCTATTAATGCGGACAGAGCACCGTTCACTTTATTGGCGGCTGGTACCCGTCTCTCCATATCCAACTCACATCTTCCTTCTCTTGAAAACGCACTCCCCAGATATACAATTTCGTTCACTTGTTCTAGACATTTTCCATTTACAATAAATTACCAGAAAAGTATAATGTGAAATGTAAAAATGAAAAGTAATGCATTTTCAGGTTTAAGTTTATTTGTTTTAAAGTTGTTATTCTTTTAATTATTATTTTATCTTACAAACAAAAACAATACTAGAAATAATGTAGAAATTACAAATATTTTAGTTTCTAAAAAGTTTCTAATCCACTATTGTAGTAAACGAGCAACATTTGTGTGTATAATGTATATATTACATGTTTTATTACATATATGTGTTTGTGTGTGTGTATGTATATATATGTATAGCGATTTCGATGAAATTTACAATATAGGGGTTGAGGGGGACGAGAAATCGATCTAGCTAGGTCTCAATTTTGGAAAAAATTGTTTTCTCCGTCTTTCACATACTTAAAACTTCTAAGTTCTAAATTTCCAAACTTTTGAAATTTTACAACAGATTTTACCTTCTCAATAGCACAATGGCTAGACCGGCTAGAGCGTAAGTTTACCACGGGTTCGAATACTACAATATGGTCAAGCCTTTTTTGTTTTTTTTTAATAAGTTGAATAATATGTCTAAGTTCAATTTGCAAAAAGTATCTATTAAAACAACATGCCATTTCAATAATGTACTTATAATAAGGAAATAAAATGAAAAATAGTCATAAAAGCATAGATTTCATAACTTCAGCATGTGCCGTACTACGAGTGAGGCAAATAACATCAGACAAAACATAGATGTGTGGGTGCTGTTTTCTAAAGAAATGGGGACCGATCAGCTTATCTGATAATAAATGTGTCGTAGGCACATGTGAGTAAGGTTATCTGGTTTAGCTCACCGTTGCTGCTCTGACACGGCATCTGGCTTTGGAGTTATTTATAAAGTCTATGACTAAAAGTCATTAAGAAAAATCTATTATTTATTTATTTTCCTGAACAATGAATTTAATGTTTAATTTCATGGACTTCCTTTACTATAAGATACCATGTTATTTAAAAGAGTAGTATTACATAAGCAATATTTGTATATTTATAATCGCGTTCTCGAAAACGGCTTTAACGATTTCGATGAAATTTACAATACGGTGGTCAAAAATCAATTTAGTTAGGGTCCAATTCTGAGAAAATTCGTGTTCTCTATATTTTCACATACTTAAAACTTCTAAACTATAAACTCTTCTGATTTCACAACAGAGTTCACCTTCTCAGTAGCACAGTGGCTAGAGCGTAGATCTACCAAGCTGAAATATCCGGATTCGAACCCTGCAATGTGGTCTAGACTATTTTTGTTATTTTTTTGTAAGACACCGAGTAAAGCTCGGTCGCCCAGGTACTGAAACTTAAGTGGTAAAAACAGTTTAATAATTGGTGCAAGCGAGATGGCAAATCCTTAATTCGAGTTTACACAGTTGGTGCAAGTCATCCTAAGAATATATTTGAAGGCTTTTGGAACAAACTATTGTTTGAACAATTTTATTTTTGTCGGTGGGAATAATGAAAGACACTCATTTGGCTGTACTATGGCAAAGCGCGACTTCCGGTTTGGAAGGGATAACGCGCTAACGGAACGTCGGGGCCGGCACTGAGAACCTGTACGGCGGCCGGTGCGATAGCATTTTTCCGACGGATCGTTCGTCATTATTAAATTTCCAATTACGTACGGAATAATTGTTACAAAGAGTTTTCTGTTGTTTGCACATTAACTTTGTCTTATTTTTATGGAGTATTATTTTATGGAGTAGTTTGCTTCTTGAAAGATTAGGTTACCTATTTCTCATGGCTGAGTCGCAAAAGCACGAATTGCCCCGTGTCTTTTCCGACATATTAATAAGTATTATATTGTTGCCAAAAATGAACCCATAAATCGTTACTAAAAGTGTAATATTAATAAGAATATCAGTTATCAATTACATTTTTGTTAATTCTCGTTTAATTAAACATCAATCACAGTCAGAACATGACATTGACGGCTGGTAGGTTGTTTTCAGGCAGCTCCGAATTCTGCTGAAGAGCCGTTAGTGAGTCTCTTTATGTTGCTAATAAAAACTTGAGTCGTACGTTGTATAAATGTAGGGAAGAAATCTTTCTAAATGGGTATGGAGGAGTCTGAATGTTATTGAGTCGACAAATCAGTTCATTCAAATAAATCCACTTGTAAAGTATTTTTGAACGTTAATTTTACGATTATACGGCTATCAATCAATCATCAGTACAGTTTTGCGCCCGTGTCAGTGTTTATTTTAATTTGATGTTACTAGTTTGTTTTATAAATTTTATTTGTTATTATTATAGTTTTATTATTAATTTAATTATTTTCATTTTTAGTTTTTTTTTAATTTGATATTATTGTCCAGAAAAAAAATCCGATGCTATTAATGATTTTGCATCAAGATTTTTTAGTAACACGTTCATTTTTTTCACGAGTTTAATAATTAATAATCTTCCGTGTTACTGTTTTCACTTTGAGAGCACGGTCAGACCAGATTAGTTATGTATAACAACCTTTTACGGAGTTTTGGCCTTTCTTGGAAGAACTTGATGAGAAATTTTAGTACGTCGCCGGATTGAAGATCTTGGAATTTGTTGTTTCTTTGTAAGGAAATATTTGGGTAGTTTTTAACCGTTCAAAGCAAACGAGGTTTTGTAAGTTTGACGTGTTTGTGATACTATATATAATGTATGGTTCACTTCAAATGCATTACTATAATTCCGTACCAAAAATATTTCTTAATTTTAATGTAAATAACATGTATCTAAATAACTGTATAGAAATAACAGATTAGTGGACTACGTTATCCGTATCATTAGTACTTCAAAGCAGTTAAAAGAATTCCTCTCCCATATATTTATTTCATTTTAAAATGTTTCATAAAAACGTTTTATTTTGATTCTTATATCAGAAAGCATATTTATACCTTAAAGTATGTACAGAATTACGAGTTACGATAATGAAATTGGACCTATGCTGGGTCAAAAGCAATCGCTCTGCTTGTT
This sequence comes from Zeuzera pyrina, assembly GCA_907165235.1. Classification (NCBI taxonomy): domain Eukaryota; kingdom Metazoa; phylum Arthropoda; class Insecta; order Lepidoptera; family Cossidae; genus Zeuzera; species Zeuzera pyrina. The sequence continues at coordinate 4,621,639 of OU015639.1, forward strand.
TTATGGTAAAGCTAGAGTACAAGAACAAAAGAAAGTCGACTCTCGTTTCATGCGTGTCACGATAATGAAATTGGACCTATGCTGGGTCAAAAGCAATCGCTCTGCTTGTTTTATGGTAAAGCTAGAGTACAAGAACAGAAGAAAGTCGACTCTCGTTTAATGCGTTACGGAATTGCTTGCTCTCGGCCGGATAAGAATGGTTTTAGCTTCCGGTGTAAGATGTGGAGAGCATCACTTAATTATACATGTATACAATAATAATAAGAAAACAATGTAAACGGGATATGTTTTTCATGTTTATTAAATTTAATTTCTTGTAGTTATTTTGAAGAATGATAAGTATGGATTCGAATAAGTAAAATTATTTAGGCATCCAAGGATGTTACAATACCTTCGTTTATACTTAATGCGATTTACACATTCATGTTCTTGTGACAACGTGAGACGTGTGACGAATTAAAGATAAACGAATTCGATCACGTTTGCGTCGCATGCGATCCCAACTTGCGCTACAATAATCACCCCTAATCACCCTAAATATTGTCGTCGTGTGCGTGCCACGGCGCGTGCGTATTAGTTCAAACTGCACACGTTAGCTTTCTTTTAACTCAATTCTAAGTTAATGCATCTTGTTATCTCACATAAAATATGTTGAACTAGATAAGATTTAAAATTTTTAAAATGTTCATAGAACACTTACAAAATAGATACATTGGACTTAGATTCAACCTAACATTGTCCTCTCATCTTAGATAATATTAGAACTAGGGTTTAAATTTCAGATACTGTAAAGCGTTTACTAAAGTCTACTGCAGAAAATCAACAAAAGCCCAAATTAAAATATCTTAAGAATCTAGAGAAATGAAATTTATTTTATCATTTTATGTATGTATAATGTGTATCACACTCTCAGTATAAAAGCGACCTAATTCATATTTCTGAGATTTTATTTTGGTAAGCTGTGGGAAATAAGATGCCCGGTTAAAGGTGTAAAGAGTATTTTCCTTCGGACAGCAGATATCAAGAACACGCGAACTTAATTACGGCGGTTTCTAATCTTCGTAGTCGCCCCTTGAAGTAGGTACTCGCGTAGTAGTAACCGAAGGTACCCACTTCACACAGAAACAACGTTCCCGAATCGCAGAAGTCTTCTATCCAAAGTTGTCGCAGTAGTCGTCGTAGTGGTCTTCGTAATTCGCTTTGATATTGCCTCGATATATCACTTCGATCGATAGTTGAGAAACATATTCTGCGGCGGACACGGAGCTCTATTTATAGAATGATAAAATGAGGGTGGAAACTTTTAGAACAAACCCGAATGTAACACTAATACCGAATGAATGAATGAATGAATCTTTATGATACCGAACGTAACAATAATAACACCTAGAAATAAAGAGAGTGGAACTTTTTAGTTATTTACGCTCGCTAACAGTAATTCAACATTATTCTCGACGCCGCCTGTTTACATGAGTCATATATGGCACGTCATCGCTCCGGAATTTTCGAAGTACAACTTTGTTCTTCTTTCTTAATTTTGCTTATACCATTCGATAGTAGACCTTAAACCTAGCAATGCGTTTTTAGGTCATAACTGCAAAATTTAGGTGTCGAGATATAAGCACTAAAAGTTACGTGTCTAGCACCATTTAAAAAACGACCTTAGTCCTTAGACATAAGGTCCAACTGTAACAACAATAATAATATTCCGGGCAATTACAGAAATTATGTGACCAGTACAGAAGCATTAGACTTGTACTATTGCACCACACAATGTACTGGGGGAGCTCCCACTAACAAGAATCTAATGCCTGATATCACCAACGCTATCTAAGTCGTCACATAACTATGTATCACCTAGATTAAAAGGACCCCCGAACCGGTTCTTAGATACCTCTAATATTCGTTTTTAGCAATCTAATGGTTCCCTAGTAATGTCAAGGTTATGTGATGTTATATTGTTTCCATAGTGACTATTCGTTTCCAAAAGTTTATCGATAAAACAGATATTATTGTTTTATTTCTAAGTTTCTACGTAATATAATAAATTATTCTCCATATTGTCGAAAACTAACACATGAAACTGTTACATAGTGTTATGGGTTCGAAAGTCGAGTTGCTAAATTAGGAGATTTTTTAACTACATAGGGGCTCACAACGCTTTGTGCATTGTAAAATCATCGTTAGCAATCCTCTATCTTTTTTTAGGGGTTCACCAAGTATTAGGAAAGTTTGGTGAAGTCGGGCATAAGCCAATTTAGAGAAATTCGTATCCTAAATTGACTCCGGTCAGGTCAATTAATGACTGACTGACTGTCAATTAATGACTGACTGACTGTCAATTAATGTCAACATGAAATCTAAATGTAAAATAATAAATTCATATTCATTCGTAAATTCATACATTTAATCTAGTTATTTTTAAGTTTATTATTATAATTTATTTAAAATTTTGAAGTTTTGTATTAGGTCAATTTCGTATGTACTAAAGGCGTGATATATCGTTCGGAATCCCCTGTGCCTCTTCCTCTCAGCTGGCACTCTACCAAAATTTTTTTACTTTCCAGTGTATTTTATTACACGTGTAATATACGCGTGTATGAAATTTAAGGCGACGCATTGATAAACAATGATTTAATCCAAAATAGAGCTATAGTCTATGCTAAAGTGCGCGCGCTATAGCTTACAAAAAATACGAAAAAGTAGTTATTTTCGTTAATTTTAAAAACTATAATTAATTTTAAGAAATCCTACTGGCATTTTGAAGAATATATTTAGATTAAACTATAGAAAAAATTTAGAAACATAAATCGGTCTCGTTACTTCTAAAAATGTAAATCTCTGTTTTAAATGAGGTTTCTTTGATATTTTTTTGTGTTACAAAAGTTAACCAATCGTGTATGGCACCTGTGAAAATAAAGTCAATAAAATGAAAAATCCGGTTACCAAATATCTCTTTCATACGTTTTGTAGTCACTTAGAAAAATTGAGACTCCTGCCGTCAAAATTTCCAATGCGTCGCGCGTCGCCTTAATACATTTTCTTCGTACATTTTAATATTTGGCTTCGGCCACTAACACTGACTCCAGCTTCCTCTGAGGCCGACAGTGCTATACAAAAGGCGATAAGTGGGTAATCATATCCGCTTTCGATGTACACGTGTAATATGAAAACATGATGATAATATGCGTAGTAAATTATTTATTCTGTGATAATGGTACAGTATGTAAACCATTTATGTTCAATAATAATAATAATAGAACAGGTTGTACTTTTGTGCAGTCAACATTAAAAGCAAATTGTGTTCATTAATAATAGTTATTAAAAACAATGACAATAGTAAAATAATATTAATTAATAATAGTGGAACAAGTTGTATCTTTGCGCTATCAGCATCAAAAGCAGTTGGCACAAATTATGTTCATTAATAATAATAATGGAACAAGTTGTACCCTTGTACAATCAGCTTCAAAAACAGTTGACCAAAAAAAATGACAAAATAATAGTAATATTTCAAACAGTTTACACGAATCATGTGCACCTGACCTATACACGTATCTAATTTAAAAAAAAGTTTAGGATATGTAACGCTTCACTTGACGCTTACAGGAAAGTAATCTTGTTGTTGCATATTATATAAAAATAGATATTTGTATTTATGTAATGGTTAAACTCCAAAATCGTTTGACCGATCACCATGAAAGTTGGCTCGTTTATGTGTTTCTTCATGGAGAAGGTTTTTATGCTATCCTCTTTGTTGTAAATCGCCACAACGCGGACAAAGTCGTGGACAAAAGCTTTATTATTAATAATTTTATTGCCAAAAAAACAACTATTAACTGTACAGTGAATACAGTGACCACCCAAGAAGCCTGTATCGTGGAGATCAGTTTATAAATATCCATTTCTTTTGTGTCTTATTAATTCATTAATTATATACATATATTTGTTTTTGTTATGAAGCAAATAATAAAACGTTTGTGGAATAATCTTGCTAAGTTGTAAAAATTAAAACTAAAACAATTTTATGTTCAGGTCTATAAGACCTAGAACTTTCGTTGAAAACGTTTTAGACATTACATACTTCTGGAGGCTACTTGCGATTACATAAACTTATCATTTCATTACTGTACGGACGCGTCTAAGTGCTATAAGAATTTTGTAAATGTTTAGGATTCCAACTAGACATGGGAAAATTTGTTATTATAATAATACTAATTACACCGTGACTGTTGTTCCAGTTACAAATCATAGTGAAAAATTACCGTGACTTTGTCAAGTCGACAACGTTAGGCACTTGGAATGTGGGAAGGTCTTGTAATATGTCAGTACGCAATTCCGTAATTAATATAATGATTAGTTGTTTGTACGTACAACTACTGCTACCAAAAATGCATGAATTCAGATCTGTCCGAAAATGATCACAAATGTCTTATAATTTATAGTTACATAAAAATTAAGATTAGAATAAAAAAAAGAAGTTTGGAATTCTGCTCATTTATTTTCATTTTCATTTTATTATTTTTTTATATTACTATGGAAATGTTCTATATCAATGCCTGGCAATTACATTATTATGTACCAAGATCCGTTCCAGTTTGAAATTTAAAAAAAAATCGCATCCGCATTTCTAACAGCATGGTGGCAAGGGGAAGAAACTATGATTTTAAAACGTTGTTATTTTCTAAAAAGTTACTGCGACATTCTTTACCACCCATGTTTAGCTTCGACCTGAGAAAAAACTGAACCCTAATAAGACATTCATGCATCGATCCGTCTGTCCGTCTCTCACAGTCCATTTGCTTATATACAGTATAATGTGATAAAGTATATGGTGATAAATTTTCCACGTCCACATCCACGTATGATACCCAAGTTACATTTTAAAATATTCATAACAAAAATACGAAGGCATTTCGGGTACTCGAATTTGACTTTATTATCCTCTCCTAGTCTTCGAAACTAGTGAACTTAACAATTTTAAAAATTCCAAGAAATATGAAGACTTAGTTACCTATCTATGGTTTACAGGAAGAATGTGTCCTGAGTGTTACAGATTTTCAGATATCAAGTTCATTTTACTATTTTGAAAATATTGTACAAGACCTATGTGCGACTGGAACTCGCACTGGTCTGATTTTTTTACTTAACACTTGTGTGAAAAAGGCCACATTGATCCATCACCGTACTAAACTCACATGTGATTATTTCATCCAAGCTTTTTATGATTGAAATATGGCGACCAACTCGTTATCACCTGTTCTTTGCATGATAAATACCAAGAATTTTTTTTTCAGTTCCACGACCCAATTTACGGTTTGGAAGACCCGAATTTCACCGATTTTGCTGGACCCGGAGTTATACTAACGTAAGCAGTTCTTTAATTAGATTGTTTGTCTACTCTGAATTTGGATGTAGCTAAATCATTTGTGACAAACGAATTCAATTAAAAACTCATTTCGGGGAATAATTAAGAAACATAACGGAGTTTGAGCCGAACAATAACTTTTGTGTGAGATTATTCTTGCAAATAAAAATGTTTTACCGTGATTTAATACAAGTTGTGTGCTATTGGAGTTATTTTTCCAAAAAAATTAAAAATATCCTCGCATTTTTTTTAGTTCCCCAAATAAACTTGATTTCAATTTTAAATTAATTAGATCAATTAGTGATTTAAGGTGGTTATAATATGAATCTTATTACGATAAAAATAAAGTTAAAATTGAAGAAACGGGTTGTTTAATAGAGTCAGAATTACTTGAGTATTTCTATGCCGGTTTAGGAAAGGCAAAAATACAGAAAATATGCACATGTTTCCGCACAGGTCGGATAAGGGATAATACCACAGTCGACTAAGGGATAATATTATGTCATGTTTACATTATTAGTAACTTATTATGAGGAATTCGTATAGATGGTAATAGGAAATTCAATAGATTCCTTTTAAAAAGTTGTATAAGAGCCCGTAGTCCTACGAACTAGGATGCGAAACTTACTATACTATGCTATCTAAACAAAAATGTAGGTTTGGACCTGTTGTCTAAAAAGGAAGGTTATTCCTAATTAATTTATTTATTATATAACAATGACTCGTTAGCAAATGGGAAACATTAAATACAGTGGTATTATTCACATAGTTTTTTAAATTAGAAATCGAAGTAAGTCGAGGTAAAGAAATTTTTGAGAAAAATATTAAAACTCAAATATCTCGGTACTTACTCACTATAGGGTAACTACTTCTTTATAAGATAAATAATATGTACCTGTTAATTTAAAGTCAGAAAATTTATACCTACAATAATATTAGAAATTCCCAACACAAAAGTAACAAGTAGTTACCTACCCACCTTAAGTTTTTAGTTGCAATAGAATAGCGAAAAATCTTGAAGGGAGCTGGACAAACTACCAAGCAAATATAGCTAAGAATATTGGAGCTTTTAAATTAAAAAACACATAAAAAATGTGCTTCATTCGAGAGCTAGCATAGAGCTAGCATAGACAAACGTAGACAGTCAGAGAGGCAGACGGATCGACAGTAGCGTTAAACTTATAACAGTTAAGACACCCCTCCATTTGGACTAGCGTTAAAAATGAGAATACATCTGTCGATTGTTATTGTTGTGTATATAGCTTTATAATGATTATGAAAACGTATGCAGCTTTATAACCGTTAAATAAATTAACTGTGATGGATAACTTTCATCATCTCATATTATTCGCAATATTTTTAAAGATTCCAACTGTTATTCATTAAGCAGAAATCGAAATTAGTCCACAGTCCATTCGAAAGTAAACAACGTTAACAAAAAAGATCCAAAAATACTACTCTAATTTTTGTTTCACTGTAGTCTGTTCAATAAAAGAACCATTACTCCTTTTGCAGAATCATCTTCTTTTTAGCGGTTGCGTTAACTTCAGGCGCCATGTTAGCAGAAAGAAATGAGGGCATTCTTGAACGTTCACTCGTCTCTGGGATCACAGGTAAATACACTTTGTTCCAATTCGTATGTTAAATGCTTTGTTAGTTCGCTTTTTCGGAGTCAATTCAAAAAGTGTGCGATCATGCACGCATGCATTTACAGGCTTTAAATATTTATTTAGTTTTGTTTCAATGTCTTCGACTTAGATTTTACTCATTTCGTTCGAATTTTATCATTGAGAAAACAATTATCTTACAAATATTTATTTTAATTTAAGCCTATTTTTAGATGGTTACAACGTAAAGATATTTCAGTAGATGGGTTGTAGTTCATACCAGGCCATCTATAATTTGCAATTAATGTATATCTTTTTTTTCAATATTTAGTAAATATTTTTAACTTATCGTTTCACACGTGTGTGTGTGTGCTCTAACGAGGCATTTTCAGCAAAGTTTAAGACTTTAACGATTAAGATTTAGTAAGTTTGTAAGAATGAGAAGAAATAATAATATTATTTTATAAAATATATAAATAATATATAATAAATAAATATGTACATAGTATATAAGCTGGCAGCTTCTTCCGCCAACGAATCAGTTTGGCTATTCAAAGAGGTAATGCTGCCAGTCTGCTGGGTACCTTAAGCAATGACAGCTTTCTAAGAGGCAATTTTGAGGAAGTCTATTATTTAAGATAATGTGTAGTTTTAAGTATGTAAATGTAAAGTATGTATGTACTTTTTTATCAAATTATATATACTTGCACTCATTGCAAATATAAATGACCTAGTCTATACTCTCCTGAATATGCTTCGTTATGCAGTGAAAAATGTATAGATTATTAAGTTCTAATTTTGGCGAAATATAGGTACCTATATAAACATTAAAAAAAAACTATATAAAACAGATAACCGCAAAATAACGTTTGAGTTGATGCAATTATCGGCTGGATTATTACTTTACAGATAGCTATAGACGCGCCGCTGTCGGCCGACAGTTGTCTAATGCACGATTGTAATGTTATAAAAATTTTATTGTAAAGTGACGTCACTAGCAGTAATTTTTAAATCACTGATTGTTGGACAATATTAGTGATTGTGATAGTAGTGTCACAGTAGTGTGATATTATTGCTCTATTTGACAAGAAATATCGCGTAAGATTTGACAATCGCGTACAGGTTGCTGTTGGGTAATAAGCTAGCCGGAGAGCCCTTAGATAATGCCTAACGTTACACGTTACTAATCATCTTCAAGAAAAAACAAAAAAATCTCAAGATAATTGTATCCAGTGTGAAATCGATACATTTCTGTTAAAATAATACTAGAAAGAATTTGAACTTCTAAATTTTTAAACGAAATACTTGTTTCAAATCGTTTGACGTCACCAATTCCAATTTCTACATAATAGATATAATCGGAATTAACTGGTTCGAAGTTTGGGATATCTACCTCCAAAGGCTTAGAAGAGATCAAATTAAACCTGGGTTAAGATTTAATACTGCCCGACCCATTTAGAACACAGATTCTTCTATCGCTTTGAATTCTTGTTATTACGGGGTACCCACTCTCAGTTTATTATATAACACCTATATACCTATATACTTAAGCTTAGAGCTTAATTGGAGGTAATGAAATTGATTTGTTTGTCCAAATTTAATTTTAATTTACGAAAGTCAAGTGGATAGTTTCTAAATAACTGTGTTCTTCTTCTAAAAGATCCTCAAGAAGTCAAATAAATAATGAAATAGAAACTTAACCTGTTATTGAACGTATACTGATTGAAAACTCAGACTTTAAAATAAATAATTTCATTAAAGACAAAGCTATAATCTGGAAATTCGTACATGCATGTACATATTGTATTTTAATCAAAGATTAATATAAATCGAGGTAGACGTGCCTTAGTTTGAGAAACAAGCTATTTTTCGCGGTTTACGAACTAAAACATTGACGATATTATACATACACTAACGATTAACGTAAATGTAATTATAAAGCTATATATATGAAGATTTTTTTTTTTAAACTTTCGCGCTGCGTTATAAAATATCTAAAAACACGGGAAATTAACGCGATTACCTTTTATTTTCGCTTGACGTTTCGGCCGAGTTAAATCGGCTGTTGTCTCAAGTAAACTATTTAGATATAATACATATGAAGGCAACAAGAGTGAAAGAGAGATTAATTTAAGCTTTTACTAATTTTAAATAACACTTTATGTAAGACCGTGTGACGTGAATTTCGCACGCACTGGTATTAGTTAACTATTTAAGCTCGATTTAAGGATTTGACATCTCGCTTGCATCAACTATTAAATCGTTGGTGCAAGCGAGATCAAATCCTTAAGTCAAGCCACCCTTAGTGAGTTGGGCGCGTCTACCTCAATCTTATGTAGAAGTCTTTGATTATAATTATTGTAAATCGATATTTAAAAAAATGATACCTGATTGAGCTTTCAGAGTCGTTGATGTATTTAACCTTCATGAATACCTTGTAATTAGGTTTATATGAAAAAGTTAATTGAAGACAAATATTCTTATTAATGCTTTTATTCCAGGCACAGAAATTCTGTTCTCGCACGTGTCAGTACAAATGATAGTCATGATTGTACAGTCGGTGGTCGTTCTTGTTATTATGTTCGTGTTCTTCGGATTAACTATCAAGGGCCCCGTGGGATGGGTTACCGCATTGACTTTGATCACTGGACTCTGTGGAATGACTTTTGGTAAGTAACTTTATTATTTACGGCTATATAATATACTAGCAAACCCGGCCCGTTTCACTGGGCGTTAGTTGAATTTAAAATAAATTAAACAGTTTTTAAAAAAAAACAAAAATTATACTGATTCGATCGCTACCAAATTTTACAGGAATACCCGCTAGGCCAATCCGAAGATTCCCTAAAAATTTCATCGAAATCAGTCCAGGCGTTTCGGAGTCCATAAGGAACATACATCCAAACATACATACATACATCCCTTTTTATATAAATAGATAGATAACATAACGGCTGATACATTGATGAGTAAATTGGAATTATTTATTACCATTTTTTGTATGAATTTGGCAGGTGATAGTTTAATTATAAGAATGCCTATATTTTTGATAATTATAATTTGTAATTTAAAAAACTAAGTATATCCCTAATTTTTATGAAATTAATTTTTTTTTACAATGGATATTTTGTGGTCGCAAACGTCAATTGCTACCATATGACGTCAGTTTTGGAAATTTATTCATGAGATTAAATTCTCTAATTAAACGTGTTATGTATGAAATGAATGAATATGCTTTGTTTTAATAAAGCTATATCCAAATCATTTACACAAAGCTGTAATTGTATTTGGTAATTATGTTGTTGTTTTCAATATCCTTAGATACAACCAATTTAATAAAACCAGCGTAAAACTGTTTAATAATTATTTTGTCAGCATTCAGTTTATGTCAATTTAACATTAGAATTTTCAAATTATAATTTAAAACTTAGCCCAACAAAATTATAAGGAATATTTATTTATTTATTTATTTAAACTTCATTGCAACAAAATTTACAAATAGTGGACTTAATGCCAAGAGACATTCTTTACCAGTCAACCATAAGGCTAAATGGAGTAAATGAAAATGCTAAATTAACCTAACCTAAATTATATTATTATCATAAGAGTGAAAGGCGAAAATGTTTGAGGAGAATGATGAGATTTGAGGAAGCGAAAGAAGTATGTAAGGACCGCGATGCTTGGCGCTCCGTCCTCTCTGACTACCCCGTTAGGGATACAGCGTGAAGATATGTATGTATTACCTGTGGTATTGCCATAAGAACAATGAACAATGATTTTTAATTGCTCTCATGGCATTACTGCAACTTATTCTACAAAGCTCACGCAAGGGTTTTTTATGATTTATTATGATGAGAAGGAATCTGAAGGCGAAGAGCGCAATTTTAACGTACATCGCGATCATGAAAAGATCATGGAATAATGATACTATAAACGTGATTTGTTAAAGTCACAAAGCATATGGTCATACAATACAATAAGGAAGTGTGTATGTCACTTCGAAACGTTTTCACACCAATATAATAAAATTTACTTAAATACTAATGAAATTGACTTTATTTCTCTCATGAATTAAACAATGATCATTTAATAAATTCACAATTTCAATGGTTATAACATGTTTCCTTTGTGAGAGACTGGTGTCTATATTATTCTTTATTCTTTATTATTATTTTCAACATTAGGGACATTGTAGAACACTTAGTTTCGTCATAAATCTTAATATTACATTACAATATAATTTCTTAAATTAAAGTAATAGCTAATTATGTAATAGTAATAATGTTTGTTATAAAATAAATATTATGTAGACACATAAATAGGTACATCACTCCCACGCTTTTTTGTCATTTAAATAATCCTTTACATTATAATACGATTTTGATAACAGTTTATGTTTAATAAATTTTTTAAATTTGGTAATAGAAAAATCTAGCTTGTCTTTAGGGAGTTTATTGTAAAAACGTATGCAATTACCCATAAAAGAGTTACCTACTTTATGGAGTCTAATCGTAGGTGCAACCAGTTTATTTTTATTTCTAGTGCTGAAATTGTGTACTTACTATTTTTCTTAAATTTATTAATATTTTTATGAACATACATTAAATTTTCAAATATGTACTGATTATAGACTGTCATTATTTTAACATCCCTAAACTTATCTCTTAGAGAGTCTTTTGGACCCATATTGTATATCGCACGAACGGCTCTTTTCTGCAGAACAAAAATAGTGTAATAGAATATAGAATAATAGAATCCCGTATGACATAACGCTGTGAAAGTAACTAAAGTAGACCAATCTAGCTGTATCTACGTCTGTCAACTATCTAATCTTTCTAACCGCGAATGTTGCAGAAGAAAGCCTACCCGACAAGTCATTGATATGAGGGCCCCACTGCAGTTTGGCATCTAAAGTTAATCCCAAAAATACGGTAGTGTTTACCAGATCCAATTTCTGGTTATCAAGCTGTATATTGTTTTTACATATTTAACATTAGGTAATGTAAACTGGATGCATTTAGTCTTCCTTTCATTGAGCAGCAGATTATTAACATTAAACCACCGTAATACCTTAGAGATAACGTCGTTTATATCATTGCAAATATGCTGTTGCCTATTTATCTTGAAAATAAGTGATGTGTCGTCGGCAAACAGTACTATCCCATGATTATTTTTGCCAAGATAGGGTAGATCATTAATATAGATTAAGATTATTAAGAAAGGCCCTAATATTGAGCCTTGTGGAACCCCTATTCTCACAATAGACCCGGAAGAACACTCGCCATTCACGTCTACCCGTTGAACTCGTTCTTTTAAGTAAGAATTAATAAGATCTAAAGCTGGATATCCCAAGTCCATAATGGTTCAATTTCTCGACTAACGTTTCATGCTGTACACAATCGAATGCGTTTATTAAATCACAAAAAATGCCAATAGCATCACACGACAACTCCCAGGCTTCAAAGATATCCTTCATTAATTCAACACCAGCGTCGGTTGTTGAGCGCCCTCGTGTGAAGCCAAATTGTTTACCATGTAACAATTTATTACTACAAAAATGATACATTCGTTGATTCAGAATAAGTCTTTCAAAAATTTTACTAAATATGGGTAGCACTGATATTGGTCTATAATTGTTGCAGTCAGAAGTGTTACCCGACTTAAATAATGGAGTCATTTTGTTTATTTTCATCAAATCAGGAAATATACCATAGTCAATGCATCTATTAAATATCACCGCCAAATATGGTGCAACAATATCTATCAATGATCTAACAACGACAACCGAAATGCCCCAAAGGTCATTGGTTCTTTTTACATTTATCTCTTTAAAGGTTTTAATAATTTCGTGTGTACCGTTATGTCTGAATTGAAACTTAATATTGCAAGCCGGTACATTATCTTTTAAAAGAGATAGAGCGGCGGTAGGTGAAGAGTTCAGGAATTTAGTTAAGGAAACAGGATTTTCAGTAAAAAAAGTTTCAAAAGCTGTTGCAATTTCCGAATCTGTCGTTATGATTTTGTTGTTAATATTTAATTTAAAACTATTTTTTTGTGGTTTCACTCTTCCTGTTTCCTCATTTATGATTTTCCACGTCGCTTTGATTTTATTGTAGCTATTTTTAATTTTATAACTCAGGTGATTTGATTTTGAATGTTTACAATCATGTTTAAACTTTTTAGAAAACACTTTGACATAGTCATTGAACTGTTCATCAACATTATATTGCCTTCCGCATACAGATCATATAATATTTGTCGATCTCTATGTAATTCTGTTGTTGCCCAATCGTCAAACTTTAATGCCTTAGTAACCGTAACTGATTTTGAGGTAAATATTTTGCTAAATATACTATGAAACATGGTAAAAAAACAATTATAAACTTCATTCGGATCAATATTAGCCAATGATAAACATTGTATATCTTCAATTAACGTATCTCTCATAATATCCACTCGGTTTGAAGTTATTGGCGCATAATTTATTTTATGTTTTGTTACAGTTTTTCCTACACTTTCAAATTGAAGTAATTGACCACTGTGATCAGAACCCAATTTATTAAATATACTTTTACTTATTGGAGTAACATTTGTATAAATATTGTCTATACAAGTAGCACTTGTAGCAGTTACTCTAGTAGGCACCAAAAACATATTTACAAGATTGTACGATTTAAACAAGTTTAGCAATTTCATGCTGGATAGGCCACGTTCCAAAATATTTATGTTAAAATCTCCACAAATGACAAGTTTTTTATTTGATTTCGATAATTTAAATAATACCTCCTCCATTACCTTTGCAAAGATATCAAATAAAGTTGATGGAGGACTATATACAGTTACTATTATGAATCGCTCTATTTCTAATGCGGCCAACTCTATTGTTCGTTCAATAGACATGTCCACAATGTCTTTACGCTCTTCAAATTTCAATTGCTTATTTAATATTATCAACGAACCTCTATGTATAAATTTTTTTCTGGTGAACGAACTACCAACCCGGTGATTACTAAAGTTAAACATGTATTCACAATCTCGCAACCAATGTTCCGTAACACACAAAATATCAACATTACAGCTATTCATAAACAATTCAACTTCTAAAACTTTACTTAACAAGCCTTGAATGTTTTGATGTACTAAATTGATGAAGTTTACACTCTTTTTACCTTGCGGTTTAACATTGCACTTAATATTATTTGTTAACACAGTGGTGGTGGTATTTGTTAGTTTTTGAACATTTTTCTTTATTATTAATTAAAGATGGTATATTACTTGATATTTTTGTCTGTTTTGGCAAACTATATCTCCCCAAAACAATTTGTGGCTTGTGTATGCTAGAGACTTCCTCTATTGTCTTATGAACTAATTTAAATTACTAGGAATAGCTTCCAATGTGGAGATGTCACGAATGTGTTCAAAAGAAGCAGTCTGCTTAGCCAAATTCTTGGCTGTTATGCTAAAATAATAAGATAGCGACACAGCTACCTGTTGCTTATAAAAATTTGAAAGGTAAAAACTACCTTTAGACATAATCTGTATTATAATAATATTGATATGATTTTATATCATTTAGCTTACGTGACATGTTTAAATTGCGATAGAACCTTTTTTGGCGGTTATAGATATATATATCTATAAGTATTAATGATCTGCAGGTTAATTTATGTTATTTTCATTGCACAGGCAATTCATTTTAATGTGATATTTCATAATATCAATATTATGAACCTCCGTAAATTTATTAGTTTCTTTGAGTAACACCCATATCGCATTAACTACGATAATAATATATAATAAATAGTATTAAAATAGAAAGTAGATTATAGAAATTATTAAAATACTGTACAATTGTTGTGACTGAGATTATTACTGTTGTATATTATTGCTTAGATGCTTCTGGCATATAGAAATAATGAGTGATGGAAGACTGACGAAAAAATCTACAGAGCGAAAGCGAGTGGTAAAAGAAGCTAAGGAAGACCAAGGCTGATTTACGTAGATCAAATGGTCAGAGTGGTAGCTGACGGAAATGTCAAAAACACTCACATACCTAGGCAAAAATGTGTGACGAGAATGATGAGATTTGAGAAAGCGAAAGAAGTACGTAAGGACCACGAACATGGCGCTCCGTCCTCTCTGACTATGTATGTATATTATTGCTGCCCTTAATAAGAGTAGTTATAGAAGTAATAGTAGATAATGGCTTCTACGAGCTAAGATCCTGTTTATCGATAGATGGTTATCATTAGTTGCTCAAGTAATTATAATTTAGGCAGCACTCGGAGTTATGTAATAAATCCTACCATCAAATGTAAGTTATATTAATGAAATCGCTGTCAACTCAACGTAGACAACCGTATCCTAGTTTAACGACGGAGATGGGAGATTATATCAGACAAACGGCTGTCACAACGGCCTCCAATTATAAAAGGGTTTGACTTATGTTTGTATTATATAATACGAATCATAAACCAAAACTGAGGTATATTCTCGATAGAGTCCAGTCATGCTTTTATTTAATACCTATTTTCACAGAGGTAAAATGTACTTCAAGGTATTTGAAGAGTAAAGCAACGAAAAAGCACGCTCGCCTGGAAGTCCGACTCGCATTTATTTCACACTAGCGACCGGCGGGTTATTACCTAAAAATTTGCAGACAACGACAGCCACGCGATCACTACGCGACCGCGATAAAAAGTTGGTATCATATGTGAAGATTGTGTATCTATTATTCTATGACCATAAAATGCACTATTCGCGGTTGATTTAGCGCCACTATACAAATTACATTACACAAATTCTCGTTTTGACAGCAGATATCGCGCGATATTGGCTGTCGCAGGCTGTCTGCAAGTTACGTACGCTTATTAATATTTAATATACAATAACAGATACGCAATCGTCGTACATGATAGTAATTTTTTATTACAATTAATTACCTGTCGCGCAGTGATCGCGTGGCTGTCGCTCTCGACAAATTTTTAGGTAATAACCCACCTGTGCTTGTAACATACCAAATTTTTTTTTATTGTCTAAGCTGTCAAACTAAAATACTAAACAAATTTTCGACTTTTTCTGCAGATTTTCCAAAAATTTTCTTTCATGCACACCTTGTCACGACTATTATAAACACAAAAAAAAGAAATTAGCCCAATCCGTATAGCCATTCTCAAGCAATGTTCCGTCGTATATGTGACAATTACATACATACATATCTTCACGCCGTATCTCTAACGGGGTAGTCACAGAGGACGGAGCCCCAAGTGTCGCGGTCTTTACATACTTCTTTCGCTTCCTCAAATCTCATCATTCTCCTCACATATTTTTGCCCAGGTATGCGAGTGCTTTTGACATTTCCGCCGGGTAACATTCTAGCTATTTGATCTTCCTAAGTCAGCCTTGGTCTTCCTTGGCTTCTTTGTGACAATTGTGACAATTGATTTGTATTTATATCTATAAGTAGATAAGTCTAGCGAAATTACTGTACGGTTTATTTAATAGACATTAATTATTAACAAGTATGAAATGTTGGTGGAGTATAACCGAATATATGTATATTCAAATCTTATAATTAGCCTTGTTCTAAATTTATATGTCATGGTACAACAAGTTTAGGCTGTATGATAATTATACTGCCGTTTGCCATACTATATATTACCGTTTCCTGTAATATAATTTACAAATAATTAAAAAAAACAATATTAATTATGAACTCGATACATATATATCCTCGCTCTGTATTCCTAACGGGGTATTCTAAGCGGAACGGGTGCTGAGTAACGCGGTCCCTACGCCCTGCTTAATTGTGCGATCTCAATTGTCCTCACACACTTGTCTAAGTAAGCGAGTACTTTGGACATTTCCATCAGCTAATACTGTGGATATTTGATCTTTATAAGTCAGCCTCGGTCTTTCTTGTCTTCCGCTGCCACTCGCTTTATTTCTTCCTAATTAATTTCTTCTTATTCTTTATGAATCATTATTTATATGTGCCCAAACCATCTAAGCATTCCTTTTTTCATATTTATAATAACATTGTCGTCCAACTCTGTCATACTGCGTATCTATCCTATCCTATCTTGTCCGCGAGGGTGACACCGCACATTTTTCTAAGAGATCGCTTTTCCGATGCATTTATTGTATTTTCACTTTCTTATTCTTTCCTACTTCTTTAATTATAAGTAATTAGCGACCCGCCCCGGCTTAGCACGGGTAAAACATTTTTTTAAAATAAAATATAGCCCCTGTTACTCTCTGATAATATAGCTTTCTATAGGTGAAAGAATTTTTGAAATCGGGTAAGTAGTTTTTGAGTTTATCCATTACAAACTAACAATCAAAGTTTTTCTCTTCATAATATTAGTATTAGGTATAACTAATATATGAAATTAACTTCCGCAAAATAGCACTTGTGCCAATGTAACCTATTATTTGAAATAAATAAGATTTGACAATCAAGATTTTAGTTCAAACTGGAGGTCGCCCTGTGGTCGAAATTCGACCATAAATATAAACTTATAATATAAACACTTTGACGGCGATCTCTACTACTGTTTGATCCATGGAGGTTAAATATATGTGATGATCACTGTCCTTGTCCCTATAAACCTGAAGTGTTCCAAATTTCAAATTCCTCCGTCCGCGCAATTTTATTAAAAAGAGAACGAAAGTTTTCGCTTCACGTATTAATATATAAGATGCTAAAATGGTGAAATAGGTGAGTTTAATGTTGCAGGCATGATTTGGATATAATAAGAAACATCTCATATGTTCAAGGACTAACGAGCTCTAATCTTCTCATCTTCTTAATATATTGTAACATGTCTCCTCTAATTACAATGAGGAATGTACACGGAAATTATAAATATGCTTCTTTTGTTCACCGATGCTAAATAAGGACACACATATATCATGTGTGATGAATATTTTCGGTAATGGGGACGTAAGTACAGTGTAATGATATAAAATCGTCTTTGTTATGAAGAAATGACGTAGACAGACACATATCCTGAGAAGTGCTTACTCCTTGTAAATTATTAAAATCAAATAATTATACCTTAGGATAATAATACTTAGAAAAGTTTTAAGCGCACGAATCTGAAGCAATTTGGAAATTGCACTTAGCCATAAATGACATCAGTTGTCGAACAAGCCGGGTACCTGTATTACATACATACATATCTTCACGCCGTATCCCTAACGGAGTAGTCAGAGGACGGAGACAAGGGTCGCGAACCTTACATACTTCTTACGCTTCCTCAAATGGTGCCTGTATTGGTTTTTATAATAAAGTGGCACATAAAGATACATGAAATTATTAATAGAAAATAAGTTTAACCTCGTTTATTACAATCATATGACAAACATTTGTGAAAAACAGAGATTCTGAATCTCGGACCAAGAAATATAATTTTAATGGAGCCATAATAAGTTGTCACTCTTACTACAGTCTGTCAAACGAATTTTTGTGTCTCTTTCTATCTCATTGAGTGAAACACTGCTAAGTAAGCTTATGAGTCGGTCATGAAATAATTATTTGCAAAATACTCGCAAATCTTAAGTGTTTAAAATAAAAATACGTCATGTTCAACTGTTTATCGTTGTACTTTACGTTAGTAACTAATTAATCTGTGGTTGTCCTGTGACCTTCCCTAGTCACGCACATTAGTGAAAATCTAGAAAGTCGGTCAACGAAAAAGGATAATTTAAGGGCGGATCAAGTACCACAACGAACATATGCTCTTAGAGCATATGTTCCGTTCGTTGTGGTACTTGATTCGAGCTCAGAATGATCTACTCATAAAATAAGGGTGAAATTCGTAAAATTTATTATTAAATTTAATAGGTAAATTCTCCAAAATATTCCTAAACACCGGATACGTATACATATATATATATACACACACACATATATATATAAAATGAAAGTTTTTTTTCTTTGATCGGGATAAACTTGAAAACTACTGGACCGATCGGCATGGGACCATGACCATTCGATTCGGAATTAGTTGTAGATGATTTTAGGCTACTTATATTTTGAACTCCATAGACTCTCCACCATTTTTCAAACAAAATGTACTATTACGTACAAAATTTTCACTTACGTCCAGCGAAGCGGGCGGGAAACGGCTTGTTATCCGAATAAATTCTAAGTCTCGCTTTGTATTCCTGTTGGGAATTTTCCTTTTAATACATATTAGGTAGGTATAAAACCAACAAAACTATATAAAACACCTTTCCTTGAAATATGACGTCACAGACACGTTAAACTTATAATAAATAAGTCTCTCTGTACCAGAGGGTAACGGCCTAAATATTAATGGAGTCGACGAAAGAGTTCATTGATTTCTGCAACAATTTTTTGGATAATAACAGACTTTATTAAAGAGAAAGTTCCATTGTGTTAGGTAAATATGACAATACTAGCTTATATCCGCAATTTCGTCCGCGCGAATTGAAAATTGCTCCTTAATTTTTGAAGCTCTTCAGTAATGTGTCGAACACTATTCATTAGTTTGAGCTGTATCGATCCAGTATTAAGTCTATAAGTGACACACGAAATTTAGCATACATTAACATTGGTTTTGTATATACATATTTAGATGAAAAAAAATCATCAAAATCGGTGTGTAAGTGGCGAAAATTTCGCGTAACGTACATAAAAATGCTGGCAAACTGAGCTACTTCCTCCTTTTTTGAAGTTAGTTAATACCACTTTTTGTGTAACAAATTAATATTAGGGACTGCCGAAAAAGTGTCTAATTCCATATAATGTTCAATTTTATACTTTTAGAACTCTATAAGGGGGGTTCCCTTATAACGAAGATAGGGACATGATACGTCATAATATATAGGCCTACTTTGTTCATTACATGGGTGTAGTGTCTTTATCATCTACACCTTCTCTCTCTTATCCCCCCAATGTGGAAACAGCGTGAGGATATGTATATATTTATTTGATATAACATGAATATTATACAAATACAATGTTCATCTTTAGTCCAATGGAACTGTCACTTTCGTGGGTAGGCCGGAAGAAAGTCTACCAAAATACGAAAAATAACCTGTACTCTGCTCTATTCTCTACACCGTATATTCTTTTTTGTATATGATGTGATGTATAAATAAATATTTAAATAAAATAAACAAAATGGACAAACAAATTAACCGACAATATTCGAACAAGTGTGACTTCGACATAAATGCAAGGATCCGTATCGTAATTAGGTATACACGTATATACTGTAACATATAAGCGTATTCGCAACGACGACTCTCTAACTGTCTGACTACTCCGTTAGGGATACAGCGTGAAGATATGTATGTGTATTCGTAACATCATACGTTTTAAAACTAATTTCTAAAAATCTGCGAGATCTACCGTCGCAGTATTTTTCCTGTAAAGAAGTAAGATTTTGTATTACATGAAGTTTCAAAAATTGTAAGTATGTAGTGCAAATATACATAATTTTTGGAAATGTATACACATTATAGTTTTTGAGATAACTGGCTGTGACATAGATGACATCCAACGAAACGGTGGACGGACGGACGCGCGAATTGTTTTATAAAGGTTTCTTTGCTTACCGCGTTAGGGATTCGGGACAAGATACATTATATTAATCTGGCAAAGGGATGGATAAATCCCTAAATAAACTTTTACTTCGTTTACTGTAAGCTCCGAAACTGAAAGATTGTTAATTATTATACATAATATCTCATATGTTTTCCGGAAAACCCTCGAATTTATTACTTTTGACTGAGTGAAAGAGCATTACTTCACAAGGTGTAATAAATGTCACGCTTGGGGTTTTCAGATCCCTTTTTGTGATGGAAGTCTTATACATACTATAAATAATAATAAAGAACTGTGGTGGTTTGGAGTGTGAAAGGAGTGATGTAGCGGTTATCTTATTCGCATTCGCATAATATAACATAAATATTTATATGAGTTTTTCGTACTATGCCTTGTGCAAAAAATGAGTTATAGATAAATCTCAGACAATATCATTTTAAGTTATTACATAATGATTAAGCAGTCTATTTAAACGAGCGTTTCGGACTTTTGAGTAGGTTAAATAATATTATGTTACTTGTTTTGCATTTATCATAATAACAGGCGAAATTACTGTTTTTCAGAAACCTTATTGAGAGATAAGTCCAATAATCACAAACATAACTGCGAAAAATATTCAATATACGTTAGAAAGATATGAGTGTTTAACTCAAATGTTAAAGACGGAGAGCGATTAAGTTGTCTCTGCCTCTCTGAATGTTATGAAGTTTTTGATTGGCTGTTTTCTGCTAATCAACAGTAAATCCAAATTTAATCTACAGTGAAAATAAAACTTCCTTTTAAATACTTATGTTTCAATGACAAATATAGTAAACAGCCTAATGTCAAACATTTTTAAACAATCAAGTCGCTTCTATCTCTTGAATTTTCAAAATATTTCGTCGCTTACACTCACTCCGTCTTCACTCCTAAAACTTAAATGATTTCACAGACTTTAAGAGTAATTATTTTAACTTTTATAAAGCATTTCTGTTTCAAAAACAATTGGCATTGTACAAAATGATTTTGTAATTTTGCGGATGTAACAAGTGTTGATAAATTTAACAAAATAAAAGAAACGGTTGTTCATTTTACAGTAAGTAATATCTTATCATTCATTCATTCATTCATTCATTATCATTCAGTAAAAGATATTATCATTCGCGAATGTCGATGATGTACATTTTATTTACACATATTCGCGTTCGCAAAATTATTACTAAAAATTATATATATATATTAATAAAAATGATTAATAATTATTACTTGTTACATCGCTGAAGATATTGTTCGTCGTAATATGTAAGATTGAGTTCTAGAAAATTCGTATATTGACGGGTAAATTGAGGAAGCTATTGTGCCGTAGACAGCTTTTTGTAGGCGCAAAATGTCTGTCGCAACTCTGTCTTTGGTGCCGGTCAAGCCGCTTATGTATTACGCATGATCAAAGAATGTTCATGTCAACTTTAGGACAACGGTGTAATTCAAAGAATAGACAACGGTTAATAGCCCGGGTTTGCGCTGCCCAAACAGACTAAAGTACACTTGGGGACAAGTAAAATATATCTTTTAAAAATTGGATTTGGAAAAGGAAATTGAGTACAAAGGTCATCTTGTGGATTTAATACTTCCACTTTAATTCTGCCCTCAACAAATTTTTTAAATATCAATGTGAGAGAGATGAGAGATGAGATGTTATATCAATGTAATAATTTTACTAGCCGCGTTGTTTATGTAGATAGATTAGGTAGATATGTAGAAACCTGGTTACCTCATTAAAAGTACAATATGTATAAAATCGGCTAAGAGTGTGTCGGAGATGCATTGATTAAGGATTCCGTAGCATTCCGAATAAGTAGAAATTAAATGGAAAATTTATGTCCTACGTGTGTAATATGTAGATTTTTTTTTGTTTTCGGTTATAAATTAGCAATTTACCATGCATCTCTGCACCAATGTTCAGGTAGATAGGTCTAATAATGAGGGAATGAATCGGCTGTGGCATACTGACAGACAGACGAACATTTTGACATGACAAAGTGTAAGGATAATCACTTTGTCATTTTAGCACTGTCCTAAAAATCGTATTCTTGAAGGCATACTTGCGAAATAAATTCTGACTCATTTTAAATATTTACAGATCTAAGAATATTATTGTTCAAAGTTCACTTATAATATAATGCTTTTCAAAATAATGATATTCATTTATAATGGTGCATAGACAAACAAACAATAGACCAAATACTGTGTATGTAATTAATTCTTTAATTATTTACAAAGGGAGCAATCAAAGTAAGCTCGGCCATCATCCGGTCGCTTGTAAAAACGAAATTCATGCATACATTTAAATCACATTACGTTGATTGGCCGCTAGGTAATAATATATCTTTTTAACCTTCTCGTGGATTTTCTCGTTCTCTAAACTGATTCCCTCATTCTCGGTCATTACACAATTACGAATTAAGTTGTTCACTTAGTTCTATGGTTCAGCATGTAGTATTCAGAGATGAGATCTATTATGTTCTGTCTTCACAAGCGATCCCTTTGAGCAATGAACTATGGAGCTAATTTGAGGAGCGAGTTGGTTCTGTGTACTACACTCTTCGTTCAGGAGCGCTTCCTGCGAACGATAAATTAAGGAGCTAATTTAAAGTGAGACTGAACTAGTTAGATCACATATTATGTATAAGGAAATGTCTTAGTTAAGGTCAGTCGTTCACAAACAACTTAATTTTAATTTTTATTTCTGCTATCCACACAAGTTCACGATACGTCACTAGTGGAACACACGTTCTGAAGTTTTTTTATATCTATGTTTATAACACTAAAGTTCATGTCACAATTAAAATACGAGTGGAGACGCGGACAAAAGCTAACTAAATGAGAAATGTCTTAAATTAATGTACGTAAAATTTCCTTTAGAATAAATTAAAATAGCAAATGGTACAAGACGTAATCGTTTTACGAGTGGATCGCGTTATGCTGAAAGTAGCCAATTGTCAAAATCTCTGGAGAGAGCCATTAATGCTAAAATAAGGACCTTGGGGCTATAAATTCTTGCGTCAAGTCTCAAAATTTTGATAAATGTTAGTGATAGTGGTTTTTGATTGAAGTTAAAAACGTCCAAAAATGTTCTCTCTTCACTATCATTATAAAATCGAATACAATTGAATATGAAAATAATTTGAGAGCTATGTACATATTTGTGAGTGTGCGAATAGCGCTGGTAACTGCGAAAACGTATGACTGCTTGAAATTCCGAAAGCAGAACAAGGCATTTCATTTAAGAAATGTAAAAATTTCCTTATGAGCGTTACCACGGGAAATGTACTAGACCCTTATTTGTGTGGGAAAACTATAATAAATAAATATTTAGGTCAACGGACAAACTAGAAGTAATTTTTCTTTTCGTTCGTTATGGAATAACAAAGAAATAATATAATAGTAGATAAATAATTTGAATTGAATAAAAGGGCTGATACAGAGTTGAGTGAAAGCGAAAAAAGCTCAATTATGGTATTAAATACGACATGGTATGGGTCTAGGTGTGATTTGAGTTTAGCGAAGGGTGTTTGAGGTACGTATAAATGCGCAGATGTAGTAAATTTCTGTCTGTCAAAAGACATTTTGCTTGTTTTTTTTCTATGTAGACCTATCCGACATAAGTTGGGGAAAAAAATTCCTAAAGAGATTAAGTGCTATTTGATAATACGAAGATACATTCAGTCAAGAAAGTATCGGGAATGGACGATTTATTTATAGTTCCAAATTCAATTTTTTGTTTTTTTTTTTGTTGTTGTTAGATTGGGACAACTGTTTTCCATTTTGGTACGGAGTTTGAGTTGCATCTGTTATTTAGATTAAATACAGTGCTGTTTTTAGTTATATCATTCTAGTGTATATTGCGAATTTCATAATGGACAAAAACAGCGAACAAAGAGTTTGTCTTAAATTTTGCATCGCCAATGGAATTTCGTGTTTGAGTCACTGAAAATGTTACAGAAGGCTTACGGTGAATCGACTTTATCAAAAACACGTGCTTTTACGGTACAAAGCGTTCAAAAGCGGTCGAGATGTGATGGAAGATTAGCCTCGCTCTGGTAGGCCATCAACGTCTACAACTGACGTTAACATCGCAAAAGTGAAGGAAATAGTGACTGAAAACGCTCATTCAAGTTTGAGAGAGATAGGCGCCAAACTTTCTGTGTCTCACGAGTCGATCCGTACCATTTTAAGTAATCACTTGGGTATGAAAGATGTTGCCACTCGGCTAGTCCCAAAAGACCTGAATTTTATTCAAAAACACAATCGCATAAGAGTCGCTGAGGACATGCTAGAACGCGTCAATTCCGACCCAACATTCATGAAGCGCATTGTTACTGGTGACGAGACGAGGGTTTACGAGTTTGACATGCAAACTAGTCAACAAGCTTCGGAGTGGCGCCTTCCAACTGAACCGAAACCGAAAAAACCACGTCGATCAAAAGTCAAAGTCATGTTGACTGTTTTCTTTGACTATCGCGGTGTTGTGCACTCGGAATTCTTGCCGCAAGGTCAAACGGTAAATAAAGAATATTATTTGGGCGTTATGCGGCGTTTAAGAGAGCAAATTCGACGAAAAAGGCCAGATTTGTGGAAAGAAAATTCTTGGATTTTGCACCACGATAATGCGCCTTCGCACAAGGCCATCATTGTGAACGAATTTTTGACCAAAAACTCAAGAAATACCATCGAGCAACCACCTTATTCACCAGATATGGCTCCAGCCGACTTCTTTCTTTTTCCTAAACTCAAATTACCACTTCGTGGCACCCGTTTTCATTCGGTAGGAGACATAAAGGAGAATTCGCGGCGAGAACTGAACTCAATTCCGGAAAAGGCGTTTAAAAAATGTTTTGATGATTGGATAATACGTTGGCGTAAGTGTATCGTTTCTGAAGGAGCATACTTTGAAGGTGATAAAATAAATTTGGATGAATAAATAACATTTCGTGTATTATTGATCTTTTCCCGGTACTTTCTTGACAGAGTAGCATATGTATAGATAAGCTGATGAGCTGCAATTTTATGTGCGATTATTGGAAAACAAAATAAAATTCTATAAATAATTTTGCAATATAAAAAAAAAATTGCGACGTCTTAAAGTTAAAGCGATCGTTCCGTTACCTTTCGTGATCGCCTTAGACTTCGAATCTATTCACTAAATATCTTTTTTAGGCAGAGAGTATTTTGTGAAAAAATGCTATTTGGTACATTATGTGATCGCTCAACTGGAGCTGTACTTTAGAGAACTTTAGCTGAACTCCGAATATAGTTGAATACAGCTCTTCGCGCTATTCGATCAACTCCAATAATAAAGCCATCAAAGAATAGCAAAATGTATTTTTCATTACTTATACTCGGAACGTAGGCCTGAAGTTGTCTGAGAAGCGGATTGAAAATAGTACTTTTCAGCCCTACAGAGAATCGTTTTCAACTGACAGCTGTCAAATTATAAAAAAAAGTAAAGAGTTCTATTTTCACATTTCTATTGAATCATGTCCCAACTTTCTATACAGCCACTCAATTACAGCGCGATGTGAAATTGAAATAACGTAAAGATAAGTATTAATTAAAGAATATATTTTTTAAATGACTTTATTTCAACTACTTTTTTAAAATAACATAGATTTGGGCAAAATAGTTAGTAATTATTAACAATGGCCGGCCACAGAAAAAAAAACAAAATAGGCGGGAAAGCGACAATCCTATCTTCATTCGTTTTTTCGAGTTGTAATTTTGTTTATACTCGTACATCCGTAGAGCAGAGAGTTTTATTAACACGATGAGTTCATCAGGTTCAGATATGGATTTAACGCCTGATTTCATAAAAGAAGAGGCTAAAGCAGTTGTGGAAAACCTTTTACCGCCTAAATAAAAAAAAAGATACCTAAAATCTTACGACGATTTTATGAAATGGTGCGCTGAGAAACAAGTGAAATCGTTATCAGAAAACGTTTTGTTAATATATTTCAACGAATTATCAAAGACTTACAAACCTTCAACATTATGGAGCGTGTGTTCTATGTTAAAGACAACATTAAATATTAAACATAATGTACATATGAAGGATTTCGAGAGACTAACATCGTTTC
Organism: Zeuzera pyrina; assembly: GCA_907165235.1. Classification (NCBI taxonomy): domain Eukaryota; kingdom Metazoa; phylum Arthropoda; class Insecta; order Lepidoptera; family Cossidae; genus Zeuzera; species Zeuzera pyrina. Next base: position 4,648,306 of record OU015639.1, read on the forward strand.
TTAAAAGGCAATCAGATGGATTTAAATCGAAAAAATCCAGTTCTCACTTATTGATAGAAACCTTCTTAAACTAAGCGCCTGATGAAATATACCTAGCAATGAAGGTAAGCAAATCTTTTTATTGTCAATTGTAGATTCTTCTTGTAAATTGTAACGTTCTATATTTCATACACGTATTAAAGAGATATATCTACTTTTCAGGTAGTGTTGATATTGGCAGTAAGTGGCGCTTGCAGAAGTATCGAACTAGTAAATATGAAGGTTGATGATATTGAGAAACAAGGTGATATAATACTGGTGAAGTTACGTGGCACTAAAACCAAAGTTGACCAAATCTCCGTTGTTAAAAAAGAATTTGTAAATATAATAGAAAAATACCAAAAACTTCGACCAAGTGGTATGGAAACAAACCGTTTTTTCATAAATTATCATAAAGGGAAGTGTCTGCGGCAAGTAATTGGCAAAAGCAAGATTTCGAGTATTCCTAAAGAGATGGCCACCTACCTTAATTTGTCAAACTCTAATCTATATTCGGGTCACTGCTTTCGCAGAACATCAGCGACTTCGCTAGCCGATTCTGGTGCCGATTTAACTGTCATAAAAAGGCATGGAGGTTGGAAGTCGACTAAAGTAGCTGAAGGCTACATAGAAGAGTCAGTGGAAAATAAAACCAAGATATCGCATAGAATAACAGAAATGATAAATCTGCATTCCACTGGCTCTCCACAACCAAGCACTTCAAAGGATTATCCGGTGCAATCCAAAAACATTGCTGTAACAGCTGAAAAAAATAGACAAATACCGATGTGCCCAACATACACCCAAGAATCCCTGAATACTGCAGAAACTCAAGTTTCCCAGAAAATATCAAATATCCACATACCCGGAAAAAACCCTTCACTAACTATAACTAATTGCTCTAATTTTACCATAAACTTTAAATAAATATCTCACCAAAGTTGTTGATTTATGTAAAATAAAATTCACTCATTTTTTCTTTAGCTAATTAATGTTTTTATTTTTACTTTCCTCGTATTCGCAATGAAACAGTGTTTACTTCGGGTTAAAGACTTATTTAGCCCCTCGAACTATTGGCGCCCTCGCTGCACTCGGGCGCCAAACCCCGTATCGGGCCTAAATAAGTTACTTTCAGCCCTAGAGTAACAATGTACTATTGTTAACTGAGATATTACTATGTAGATGTCAACTTATGATTTAAATATTCATGAATTTTTTATAGCATTAAATATATTAAAAAAATCATGATTTCAATAAAATACTTAAAAAAATGTAACAATTATATTCCACATTTTTATATTTTGTATTGTCCGCCATTATAAAAACAGTACATTTGCAGTTTAACGCCATCTAATCTATTGGAGATGTGTCGAACGAATAACTTTATTTTAATTCCTTTTCAGGTTTCGTGGTATCTTGTTTGGCGGACACTGAAAGGACGGCGACGTACTTAGCTCTGGGGTCGTTCTTACCCATGATAATGCTGTGCGGTATTATTTGGCCTGTTGAAGGTAATTTCATTGATTTATTCGCCACACTTCGTGAGAAAGAAAAGATTGTGTGTTTTTTTTTATCGAATTTCAACCAGCACTCGCTGTGAATTATTTCTCCACAATATATTGATTTCAAAACACACTAACATGGTGTGTAAAACATTGGGAGTGAATATGTTATCCGTACTATCCATACTATACTTTTCATACTATGTAACATTATAAATGCGAGGTTCTATGTATCTGTCTGGTGGGCTTTCACGACTAAATGCCTAAATTGACTTTGATGAAATTGAGAGTACAGATAGATTAAGCCTTGGGGAAAAACATACATACTTTTTAGGACATAGGTTACTTTTCTTTAATTCGCGCGGACGAAGTCGCGAGCTACAATAGTAATATACGAAGCTAAATATTTTGTAATTTAATAGTTTGATGATGAAGATTGTACAATACCTATTAGAATTTAATTTTGATAACTCGACTGTCATTTTCTTTAAATACATTTCTACATGTATGTAAATTGAAAGAATTTTAGCGTTGTGTAATTACATGTAAAAAGTTGTTGCTTCTGGTGTAAAACCTGTCGGCAAGCCAATAAATGAAATAAATAAATAACAAATAAAATATGGAAACGACGAACTAGCTGTTGGCCGGGACTTGGTTCGCATGAAATTTGAAAAAGTACCCTATGTCGTGCCTCAGGCCTCAATCTACCTCCATAACAAATTTTATCATAATCGCTCCAGCGGTTTAGCCATACAGGCGCTGTAGCCATGAAAACCTAAATAGACGGACAGACAGAAACACTTTCGTATTTTTAATACTAAGTTAGTTATAAATAAGATGCTATTAGTTTTAAAAAGTAACCCCATTATAGATTATTAATGGTTATCAACCATTATTAAACTGTATTAACCAATTTTAATAATAATATTAATTTTTACTTCAGACTTCCATCTATATGTGTTAGTACTCGTAACACTGTCTTAGCCTTGTGTCAGTAAAAAAGTATATTATTTACAGGAATTAGTGCTATTATAATAAAAATAATTAAGTATAATCATTTATTCGCAACACAGTGGACAGTCTCCCAGTGACTTTGCATTGGACTATTCACCTTGTCACGTAACACACATAGAAGACTGTTGGAACCGCCACTGATTCTGCACATCAGGGAGGCAAATCTTTTATGCAAAATAGCATAAAAGTCGTCTACATGTTCCTCCGCAAACATTCCTGATGCAGTATCAGTATCTCGGCAGACCCAACAGCATCCCAAGCACGTTATTATACTGGATGCGTAGAGCATTGTAAGCCCCCCGCGCATAATCGGCCCACAGACGATTAATTTAATGGTATTAACCTGTGCTTTTTAATCGATATTAAACCTATACGGCTGTACTAACGGATTAATAAAAGTTGTGAACGAAGATTTACCTTCATTGACCGGAATTTGGATACCCTTTTAGAATTCTATTAATTAGTGACCATTGAATACCAATATCGCTAGTATTTCTTTTCATAAAGACAAGAAGACCCATGCTGCTTCGAAGCATCGTATTATAATATAATTCTAAAATAACGCTCTCATACGATGGATTATATAAGAAATAATTATAACCCAACCTAAGTTGAATATAAAAATTGAAAGTTAAGTTGAATGTTCACACCTAGCTTCCCTACACATAAATCTGTGGGTATACAAAATAAAGTAACTCAGAACCCAAGCTAATTAAGTAAGGTTCATTTCTACAAATCTGTTGATTGAATTAATTTTTTTCAACTGGTGACTGCCGATACCACAGCTTTACAGGTAAAATCTTGTAATTGGCCTTGATTTAAACTTATATGTCAATATCTTTTTCATGCCATCTATTCGAAAAACGATGACTGGTTCCTCGACCAATTTAAATGGGGAAATGAAAGAGCTTGTTCCAGCGAGTGTTTTTAGACCAAAACATACCGCGTACCTTAATTAGAACCGGAGATATAGAGAAAGAAAGCTATGAAAACATAAGAAATGTACAGAAGGAAATCGCGTTTGAGTATATTTCGAGAAGTGTGAAAGTTAGGTGATTTCCAATGCTTGATGACAAATCTGTGCATCAATACCTTTTTTTTTAAAAATAATTAAGCAAATCGGTTGGATAGAACGGCCGGACGGACTCGTAATAAATTTCATAATTTTTTTTAATGTAAAGGGTTAATTTAAAAATACTCATAACCTCTTAGTATTTTGTACCAAACATTATCCCCAATAATTTTTGTTCTACGACTTTAAAAAAATCATATTACAGTGGAATCTCGATAACTCAAATGTCAAGGGAGATGCAAAAAAATTCGAGTTAGTGAGTTTTCGACTTAACAAGAATTTCGAGATACAAAGATTTAACTGCTAAAATTTCGACTTAGAAAGGCGCGAGATCTAAGTATATTTTGCAACTTGTAGAGTCAAATTTAAATAACAATTCGACTTAAGTATATTAAATGTTTCTGAATTGGCATCTACTCTACCCGGTCGCTAAAGCTTGTCGCGGGTGGGGCGGCGTGGCGCTGAGGCCCGATGCGCTCGCACTGTGCTATTGGAATACGTATACAGAGTAATTACGTTTCAGACAGTACAACAAAACTTAACAAATATTTTTTGACAAACGTATTTAGTTTTGAAAAAAGTCATAGAACAAAAGTTGTTAGATATGATGACAGGAATTTTGCACTAAGAAGTTATTAGTATTTTTCAATTAACCCTGCATAGATAATATATATACTATTATTATAGTCCGACTGGAAATATATGAGGCCGGTCAAATTGTGAAAATTACAGAGAACAATGTCTATTGAACATATAGTTGACTGTTTTCAGAATAATGACACAGCATAAAAGCCGGGCTTAAGTAGTATGACGATGAAACAGCTCGACCTATATATATACTTTTACTTATGATATTGATGTGGCATTAGAAAGGGATTCTACATAATTGTATTCGTTACTGTAACAGTGAGGTTATAGGTTCTCAGAGGATCGCCTCATTGTTTCTTTACTTGTGTGACGGTTATGTTAACTTGAAAATATCAACCACTAATATCATTATTTCGCTTATTGGCATGTTCCGGGTTATTAAATAAACTGAGTAAGAAAGCCTCGGTTTCTGTGCTATCTCCATTATTCTAAAGACAACACTAAGTGACCCTATTATGACAGCCCTGAGATATTTTTTTGTGATCAGCCATTTTTATCTCTTTGACAATGTACTTATATGTGTGTATAAGTGATGTAGAAGTAATTTATGCCCGATTTAGCCAATGCTATCTAAGTTATCGCATAAGTAGAATGTATCCCCTAGATTAAAAGAACCCTTAAACCACTTGTTAGATAATATTCGTCTTTACCAATCTAAGGATTCCCTAGTAATGCCAGACATAGTTATGTGTCATTTAATTGTTTCCATAGTGACTATTCGTTTACAGTTTACATTCGTTTATATAATATAATAAATTATTCTCCATATTGTTGAAAACTAACACACAAAACTGTTACATAGTGTAATGGGTTCGAAAATCGAATTTCTAAATGTACTAGATCTTTTAACTACATAGGGGGGCTCCTCACGTTTCGTGAAACGCAAAATCATCTATCGTTTTTAGGGATTCCCTAAGTATTAGGGGACTTTGGTGAAATCGGCTATTAGCTCTATTAATAAAATCAAGTGTCGCAATGAAAATATCTAGTACTAAAAATTCTACGACATTGAAATGAACTGCTGGTAAATTTTCGCTTTACATTTTCCGTTTCATTACATGTTATTTGCTGACGCTACTTTAAACATCTTTCACGGACGACTGAATATTACGGTACTAAAATTTCAGTTTCAAAGATAGAAATCTCTTAACATTTTTCATTCATTTACGTATATAGCATTTTTATTTTTGTCTCAACCAAAAATATAATTTATTTCACATTGCCCGTATTGTTCATCAAATGCTATTTGGCATTAAATGTTTTCATAATTTGTTATACGTACTAAAGATAAAAAGATAAAATGTAATATTGAAACAACAAAGCGGAGGAATGTTAGCTAAATAAAGTATATTGTTTCAGAACCAGTTCAAACAATAGCTTTTTTTTATGAAAATTATTTTTTTTTGGAACTTTCGAATTTTTTTTGGCTTTAGCGTCAATTTTTAATCCATAAAAGTTAAAGCATTTTTAATTGACGACATTAAAAAAAAAAGCATCAAAATCGGAGTTGTTTGAACCGGTTCTGAGATTATTGGCTACGGTTCTTTCACTATACAGGGTTAATTTAAAAATAGTAATAAACTCTTAGTGCAAAATTCCTGTTAACATATCTAACAACTTTTGTTCTACAATTTTTTTCAAAACTCAATACGTTCCTCAAAAAATATTTGTTAAGTATTGTTGTACTGTCTGAAACGTAATTACTCCACGTATTTCCAATGGTGCAGTGCAAGCGCACCGGGCCTCAGCGCTGCGCTGCGCGTGTGCCACTTTAGCGACTGGGTTGAGTAGGTGCCATTTTCAAAATATTTAATGAATTTTGGAAAGTCGTAAAACAAGTTATTGGGGATAATGTTTAGTGCAAAATACTAAGAGGTTATTAGTATTTTTAAATTAAGCCTGTATATTGATTTCAGTTTTAGTATTTCATTATGAAGAAAAATTGAAAAATCTCTATTTTATCCGACCATTATGATTTGAGCAGCGTGTGTATGAATATGTGTATATGCGTGTGTGTGTTAATCTGTTCCTGTTAGAGCCAAAATCATTCAATTATATTTGAAGCTCTGACAAAAATCAGTCATCAATTAACGTTAATATTTACAAACTAAACATTATTTTTATAATAGACTTACTCAAGTGCCGCCTAGAAAGCTGTCGTTGGTTAGGGTGCCCAGCAGACAGGCAGCATTATCTCTTTGAATAGCCAAACTGATTCGTTGATTTTAAAAAAAATGTAATGTGGTGTGTATATGGTTTTTTTTCTGCTATTGGGAAGATAAATGAGCAAACAGTTCACTTAATGGCAAGTGGACTGAGGGCCATCGACATTTTCAATACTAGGGCTAAAAAAGCATTCACAAATTGCAAATGCATTGTCAATCCTGAGAAACAAAATGTTATGACTCTCGTGTCAACAATGTCATCGACTGTCATACTATCCACTCTGGAACAGAACAGTGAAAAATACTGCTATTTGCCGGAACGATTAGCGAGTAAGTTTGTGTGTTTGTGTATGTGTGGTAGAGCCACGCTGCATTGCAGCGCATTGGGGCCGGCTCGCCCGGTGAAATAACACCCTCTCATAGAATATTGGCGTGAAATAACAGCGTCTATTGCTGTTGTGTTTCGTTCGATAAGTAACAATGCCGGTGGCCCATCTCCTCCCTCCCCCTTCTTTCGTTAAAGGCCGGAAACGCACTCGTGATTCCCCGGACGTTGCGGGTGTCCATCGGTGGCGGTGATTACTTTTCATCAGGTGACTCGTTTGCTCGTTTTCTCCTTCTGCCATAAAAAAAAATTGGTGGTGGTGATCAGGATGGATCGCGCACAAGGTTCTACCACCTGCTTTGATACGATACAAACAAGGACTAAAAAATATCTCGGACTCCCCTTATGATTTCGTAAAATTTGCCCAGACATCGATTTTGCGTACATACGATTTTCTTATTTTCAACCGACTTCATTTCAACCGAGTCGGTGCCAAATTAATGTTCGACAACAGAAAGTATATTAGTTTAGTAGGCTTGGCACAGACTGTCAAATTTAATTATATGGGTATTTGTATCTTATTTATAAAGTTATTTTTGTACTTAAGTTTTGATTAGTAAAGGATAGTTATTTAATACTTTTCAGTGTTCTTTTTTTAAGTCGGTTTAATTTTTTTATAAAAAATTTTTTTATTCCATTTGTTCAATGATATCCATGTAGTACTACATTGGACGCTTTTATAATTTACCTTGAACGTTTTTATCGCCACGTTTTTACCGTCCACGGTACAATGGGGAAGCAAAATGTATGTAGCTGTATGGAGACGCTTTTATATTTCCGTGCACGATAACTTCGTTCTGTGGACGTTGAAAAAGCGTATTTATCGCCGACATAATAGGGAATCATTTTGCTTACCTATTTTATTTTGGACGGTAAAATCGTGGCGATAAAAACGTTCAACGGTAAATTATAATAGCGTCCACTGAGTGTTCGAAACAATCGCTACGTTCCACTCAAATGAGGGTCGGGGACCACACCTAGCTCACTTTCAGTTCGACGCTTGTGTAGGGCGACGTAGCGCATTTTACTTCGTTTCATACTCAAAGAAAGCACTTGTGTAATACTGATATAATAAGTAATTAAAAAATCTATGCTCCGTTTAATATTAGACTGCAAAATATACATTAAAAATGGATTTTTAATGTATTAAAACGACACGACGTACTTATAATAAACTTATTTTATTATAAGTACGTCGCGACGCGCGCGACGACACGATAGCACTCTCTCACTTTTACTTACGGCGAAGCGGCAGTTTCCGCGCCACGCTCTGCCATCGCGTAAGGAGACGATTGTTGTTTTGATGTATGGGTATTGGGTACTGCTGTATTGTTTGATTCTGGTGTAACGTATAATTCAATGCATTTGCTGGCTATCCTGTCCGGCTTTTGTTATGAAGTCTATGAGTAATCATTGACAATTTTTCACCAGGTATGCACAAGATCCTGCAATGGATAAGCTACGTGCTACCGCTAACGTTGTCAACGGAGTCAATGCGATCAATGCTGCAGCGTGGTTGGAGCATCGAGACGCCTACAGTTTATTCTGGCTTTGTTTCCACAGGAGTATGGTTTCTTGTGTATTTATTGGCAAGCATTCTCCTCATCAAATTTCAGAAAGGCTGAATTGATGCGTTTCTTTCGTTTTATAGTTTTGGTATTAAAGTGATATGTAACATAAAGCCCGATGCAATCCAATTTGCAAAAAAGGTAAAAAAAATCTTGTATTCTATTTTATGAATCAAGACGAATTATAATGCATAAAATATTATTTTGACTTACATTACTTATACGAGTATATTTACGTAAAGACGTTTTTTTATTTCACAAATGTATTGTCTAATTTTATTATGTAAGTTACCCTGTACCCTGTACCTAAAACACTCAAAAAGATTGTTTATCTTGTTTATAAATTGGATTGAAACGGACTATACCTATTTGTATGTAGTAATGTATAGAAATTTCAAGTTTTGTAAGTGTAGGTAATAAATTGAGCAGGTGAACAAAAATTTGCGAGCGATATAGACTTCACCATAACTAAGATAGTAATTTCTTAATTTACTTGTTTTTTAATAAAAAGTCAAACTTGATTTAAAGATTTAACATCTCGCTTGCACCAACTAGTAATTGGTGCGAGCGAGATGTAAAATCCTTAAATCGAGTTTTAATAGTTGGAGCAAGCCACCCTAAGACCAGTTTTAGGGGCTAGTTCTAACATCCCAGTTCTGATAGGTTGTGGATATCAGATGTATGACGAGGTGTTCAGAAAACAATTTTATAAATATACTTAAATGTATATTGGTGACGCTGTAAAAACCACTAGGGCTAACATAAATATATTTTTTCTTTTTTTCTTACTTTTTTTCTTTTTTTCTTTCTAACAGCAAAGGGATTTTTTTAGTCGGTTCGAGTCCGAAACTACTCAGTCGGCGTAAGATCCGACTGAGTGTGTGGTTGGACGATTAGTGCACTTGCTCTTTTGACTTTACTGGAAGTCCATAATATTTAAAATAAATAAAAGTTTCGAAATAACACCTTAGAATTTAGCAATAATTATAAATGCTCGTAAATTGGTTTAGAATTCTATTACGTTCTGAAAATCAAATGTACTGAGAGATATGACGCCATCCATTGGTTTCTTATTGTCTCAAAAGATTGGATTCCCTATATCGGTGACAATTTCTTTATATTTTCGAGTTTAGAACCATCCTCAAAAAAAAAGAAATGAAATTTATTTAAATTTTTATATAGCAATATTGAAATGGGACTCCTGTGGTCATTTTAGTTTTTTTCTGAAACTACCATCCACGATAAAATTAACGTTACTCTATCAAATTGTTTTTGAAGTAAGAATTGTAGAGAAATACGTTAAAAATAAATTGTATTAGAAATTATTAGATATATTTGCGACCAATTTTCTATATCTCTGTCATACACATGTGGTTCAATTTCACAAGTTAATCAAATAATGTATAATTAGTAAAATGCCAATTCAGTTTTAACGGTGAGGTATTGTATGCAAATCATACGGCAACGGATTTAAAATATCACTCGATTTTTGGTCTTAGATAATGATTTTGTTGGGTAATTTATATTTTTTTTTTATTTTCTTTTTAATAAAGGTTTTTGGATTGTGTACAAAATATTTGAAATGCTTTAAAGTATTTATGTGAAATACTTCTTCATAGTATTATTGCTCAAATCTAGTATTAGATTGCATCATAAATATTGCATCATGAATATTGAATCATCATAAATATTGCATCATAATTGTGATAATACTTTTTAAGAATAATAAAACAACTATAGAATATAATTGACTTTTATTTGTTTAATTACACTGTTGAATGTAATGTAATCCTAAAAACAATATCCGTATATATTTTATAAACTAATGATGCTCTGGCTTTGTTCATCCGGCTATCTTATGTTCCAAATTATTTTTACAGGCTATATATAAATAAAGCATACACGTATTAGGGGGGAAAACAAAACTATCATGTACCAAATGTCAGTCCAAGCGGTAGGCACATTGGAATCACCCACTGATCTAGCTTGGTTCGCTTTCAGCGCCTCCGCAGCGATCAATCACGAGTACACACAAAGCACAACACAATTTCAAGTCCACGCTTTTAGGTCCACGGAAGGGTTCCACAGTGAACAACCAAATAATTGCAATCACGCCGCAACACGCAGAGAAGGGGGCACAGCACCGGTACGATTACAGATATAGGGTTCACAGGCAAGACAATAGACGTAGGTTATAGGTAGTTTAGAAAACACAGAATGAGTGCTTTTCTGCAAATTAAATCAGTTGTATATGTACAGTTGTATATGTATATGTACATTTTACGCGTGTAGGTTTTCGATCACAAATAAAGAACTAGATTCACAATCTCCTATAAAATTTAAACAAATTATTATCCGAATTGACGTATATATTTTTAATATCGTAAAGTATTATTGGCAATATTGTGTTAATCTAAAGTAGACCTTACTGTCAAACCATAAAGTTATAAACGCTCGTCAACAAATGCATGACATTGAAACGAAGGTTGTTAAATAAAATATAAAATGCAATCTTACGTCTCGTGCCTAAAATATAATTCAAATAAACTATTTGCTTGCTATGTATGCCATTTTGATTTGTTACGTAAAAGTGACAAGGATAAGACAAACATTGTCAGGCAATATTTAAAAAATATGATTACGAATTTAATAAAAAAGAGCTATGTAACGTTATTGCTATAATGAAATAATGAACACGTAAATAATATTATTTATTTATTAACCGAAAATAAGAACTCGCGTCTTTTTTTAGCGTTCTATATGTGTTATTTTTGTAATTTTTGAAGGAGCACTGACATTGTTCGCTGTTACCGTTTCCGACTACCATTAAAACAGAAGTGCGCTCATATACTCATTTGAGCGCACATTTGGTTCGGACTTTTAGGAGTAATATTGTGTATCTAGTTTTTTATTTGTGATCGAAGGTGTAGGTATATGTACAAATTAGTCATTTCATATTTAAGAACACAAAACAAGTCAAACCAAATACATAACTAAAATCATTAGCTACTTTATTTATTTTAGGTACTTTAGCACCGAATCCATTTCGGTGCTGGTTAGCTGACCGAGTCTGATCTCTGGTATATCCTGACGATGCTTCGTTGAGAGGCGAAACACGTGTCGGTTGGTAGTTTTTGGAGTTTGAGCAGAAAATAGCTAAAGATTTTAGGAATTCATCACATGAAATGGATTTTCGCAAAGTGTCTTTATGATACATAAATGACATTTTTGTAAATTCCACATTATACTGATTGCATTAAGCATTAATTGAATTAAAAATCTATACAGCGATAGTGAGTGGTAAAAGAAGTCAAGAAAGACCAAGGCTGACTTATGAAGATCAAATAGCTAGTGTTAGCCGACGGAAATGTCAAAAGCACTCGCATACCTAGACGAAAATGTGTGAGGAGAATGATGAGATTTGAGGAGGCGAAAGAAGTATGTAAGGACGGCGAAGCTTGGCGCTCCATCCTCTCTGACTACCCCGTTAGGGATACAGCGTGAAGATATATGTATGTATGTATGAATTAAAAATAAATTGCATTAATTAATTGAAATCGCATTTTTAATATTTTTAATAATTAATAATATCTATATATCACCGAGCTTAGAATGTATTAAATTGTTATTTATTTCTTGAGTTACGTCAATTTTTTTAGTTATTTATTGAACTATTATTGTTACGTAGTATGCTGAACAAATAAATTATCTTGTCTTTATTTTCTTAGGTATATTTACAGTTATATTTCGCCAAAATTCAAACTTATGAATCGATACGTGTTTCGCTTTACAACGTAGTATCTTCACGGAACTTAAAATTAACGAAGTCTAAATTAAGGTTAACGTCGTCAGAAGCAAAATAAATATTAATAAATAACTTGTAATCCTCGTAAATACAGGTATCGAAATACTAGTAATTATAAGTATGAGAAGTGTAAGGACCGCGACGCTTGGCGCTCCGTTCTCTTTGACTACCCCGTTGCGGATATAACGTGAAGATATGTATGTAAACTAGCCGTCCTCGTGACTTTATCCATATAGAGGAAGAGAGGGAGGGCATTAGAATAATAAATAATACGAGTATAACGTTCAAGGCCACGATAATAGCCTACTGTCTCGTGTTGGTTAGACCAAAAATTCAGTCAGGGCTTGCATCGTCTCGCGCTCGCACAGACGTACGTACTTTATACGCTTTGCTGATTAAAATAATTACACACATACGGAATACATTTTTAATGAATAGGTATGTATGTCAATCATCTAATGCAGGGGTTCTTAATCTTTTAAAGCCATGGAACACTCAAAAAATTTATTTTAATCTATGTAACCCCATAGCAACCTATAATAAAAGATACCCACTGCAATTTAAATTAAGAGTAAAAATCCTTTATTACAACTCTTTGAAATAAAGATCAATTAAGAGAAAACTATTTATAAATAGGTTTCAAATCGAGCATTTTTATTGTGTAGGGCCTACTATAGAATAAAACTCTATAGTAGGTTCAATTTTGTCAATATGTATGCTTAGATCAAGTTCCGCGCAAAAAGTAACGTTGCCATAGGTGACGGTAGCCAAAATATTCCAACGATTTAACGACCAATGTAGCAATCGCGCAACCCTAGTGTCTTACATGGAACCCTTGGGTTCCACGGAATCCACTTTAGGAATCACTGATCTAATACATTGAAAATGTATACATTAAAGGTACTCATGGCATGTGATTTCATAGTAAATATCTTTTTAATGATTATTTCTACATAGGTCTGAATTCTGATGAATCAAATTCCATCTTCTTTGTATGTAACATATATGTAAACCTTAAACTCCAACACCGTTTGATTGATCACCACGAAAGCTGGCGAGAACATGTATTTTTTCATGAAGAAGGTTTCTACGCTGTCTCTTTTGTTGTAAGTCGCCACCAACTGGACGAAGTCGCAGCCAAAAGCCAGTCCATACATAAATATAGGTAGGCCTGGCAGCATCTGTAGGCGTGTAGCGGGCTGGGAGGGTAAGTAGATGTTTATAACGCGGCTTTTGTGCCGGAAAAATCAGGAAGGAATTGCAGGAAAAAGCTTTCATTTTAAACTTGTATTATTTATTATTCTTAAGGGGAGGTTTTGATTTGTCAAATTCGGCCAAATACGGATTTATTTGATTCTTCGTAAAAAGTTTTGGGTCATTAAGCGCATTTTAGGATTCTGTGCTGCAAAACGAAAACAAAACCCGTATAGGATTCCTTATCTATTAGTCTGTCTCTTAAAGTCGATTTACTCAGAAAGCATTTAACGTAAAAAGAAAGAAAAGAGAAAACATATTTATTTTACTGCCAAGTTTAAAACATGCAGCCTAAACAGTGCAGTCTGTGACAGCGATAGAGTCAAGCGACTCAGTACAATGCCTCAGCTCTCGAAAGCGAGGCCCTGATTTTCAGGCTCTGCCTTCAGAAACGAAGGTAAATATAAATAATCTATATAAATGAAAACGAAATGTAGTTCCTTGCTAAGCGCAAAACCTGAGAGCGGTTGGACCAAATTGTCAATTTTTTTGAATGTTCATAATAGTTCGGGTAAGGTTTTCATGGAAAGAAAAATTGTAAAAGTTGTCCGAAAAATTGGAAAATTCGGTAAGTTCTTTCAGTAGCTTTTTTCTATGGGATTTTTGTATGAACTCTAGACAAAGTAGTAAACATTATAGATATAAAAGCTTCATATCATACATATCATTCACCGATAAAATATTTTAGTCGGTTTTACCAAAATTTAACTAAACTTGCGGGTTAAATTCACACTAACACAGGGACATTGGTGATTTCACTAAACGTAATATGTTGAAACGTACTTAAATGTTTTGTGTCATTAACAAATTTGTTAAGTAATATTAACTAAAGTAAAGCAAGTCTGATGCACACCACCAAGTTTAGTAAATGTAACATAAAATTTTGTAAATTTTATTATGTCAGAAAGCAATCTTTTTTATTTTGTAAATTGAACATTCGGTATTTTGTAAAAACAATTAATGCTTTAATGAATTTTAGTTGGTTTTACGAAACATCAGATCAAGCCTCGGAATTCAACTGAAGTATATATTGCTTTAGTGTACATACAATATTATCATATAAACTTGAAGTTTCACTTTACAGGAAAAATATAAACTAAGTCTAGGGCATAGTATTACAGTATTATACAGGCTGTATATGAAAAAGGGACAGTTAGTATAATGGGTGAAAGGGCATAAACTTTAGTATGTAGTTTCAAAAAGAATTATCGAAAAAAACGTATCCGTTAAAGAGGTTTGACCATTTAAATTTTTAGGTGTTATTACCACCATTTCTCGTAAAAGCTGGAACTTGTAAAGTTACAGATTTTAAATCGAAAATATTTTTTTATTTCGTAATAATTTCATCCATTATTAAAATAAATCATGAAAGCCAACTTCAAAAATAATGCAAATGCCCCTTAACAATGCTTACAAATCGCTACGATCATGAACTCTAATTTAGAAATACGTTATTTTCACATACACAGGAATATCGACCTTATCGTTACATAAATAAAACACATTTCTGTGGATTTATCAAATTAAGTAAAAATTGAATTTCGGTGTCGGACATAAACTAGTCGTCACATTAAGGGGAAGCACAACTGAAGTAAATTGTGTTTTGACCTGTATCTTTGTTATTATTATAATATAAGCAAATTTAAGAAGGTGACCTGTCTTCATTTACAACCTGTATATACAAAGTAGTGAAAATGTCAATGTATTGGAAGAGTTAAGAAGGTAGTATGAGCAGTTTTAAAATAAAAAAAATAGCTACTGATATTCTTGGTAGGGTTAAGCTAGCATTGATAATGACACAATAATACCGCAGAGAATTAGATACGCAGATTGTGTGACGCCAAACTAAGGAGTAGCCTTGTACCACACAACAAACTGAGGAAGCTCTCAGTAACATCCAGACTCCAACCCAATTTAGAAAATCTCATTTTCTAAATCGACCTGACTTGGAATTGAACCCGGAGCCCCGGCTTGAAATATCAAATATTGTTCAAATATTCAAACGCAAAATATTATTATTCATTATTGTGTATTAATTACAGCTATAATCTACATGTTTTCTTGTAATTCCTAACGAGATTGAAGATCTCGATTATAATTCAATTTATAATTGTTTTCCTTTAATCCCTGACGACATTGGAGGTCTTGCTGTCATGGTCTTCCAAGTTTACAGTTGTAAACAGTTGCGTAGGACTCTGTTAGTCGAAGTTGACAGGACGCCGCGTTGTTATGATATTGTTGCTCCGCTATCCTGGCGTGAGGATTGATTGCTACCTGTTGATGGAAATAAAGACAAAGGTTATAATTTTTTTTTCTGAGTAAGGACAAAAACCCCACTGTCTCGCAGCTGAGCTCTGTGCCGTCTGAGAAGTGTTGGACTGGAATCAACTAAAAAGTCTTCTTCTTTACTATTAGCCCTATGCCTTTTACAGTATCGCCGGTAGCGTGGAAGATAGCGCTGCCAGTTGGTCGACAGCCTGACGATTCGTTCAGGCGAGGGGGATATATCATATGGAAGAAAGAAGTTCAGGGCATCGCCAGTATTATCCACATCCTCGCGCATGTTAATGGTTTTATATTTGAATACGGGCCTGGTTTTAGGCGGTCCCGGCCGGCAAAGTGACCGGTTAGTGTGCCTAATGTTTATTTAGCAAGTTCATACAATGTGTGTGAGTATAATACGGATCGAGCTTCTAAAGCCGAGTCCTTAATGGGTGTCGCGAGTAATGTTATAGAACCAAAATTTTACTACATATGTATCTAATAAAAACTTACACAAGATAAAATAATTATAATTTCTTGAATTATCATTTTATCACACATAATATTTCACTTATCAATCTTTCATTCAATTTGTTTATCACAGAAAAGGATTGTTTTTCTCAGAAATAGGGAACAAAAGTACGAGACAAAAATTCTACTGAAATCCCATTACTATGTTAAAATTTGATTTTCAGAACTGCATTTCTACTAGTATTTTCTATTAGAAGATTGAATATTATATATAATATACGTATATGTCGGATTATGCTGAAATTTTGGGTACCTTGAAAGTGTAGTCTCCAGTCGCAACATCTGTGACATCCACCCACTGGCAATCTATACTGTACTGATATACATCTGAGCAATTTACAGATATTCCTGGAATGGGTGGAATACATTATACTGATTAGCTTATATTACGTTTATATTCAAAATTCTATCAAGAGATCTAATCAAGTCTGGTTAGAGTAAAATAAATTGGTTCTAGTTTAGTTAAACTACAATAGTTTCAGTAATAGTATGTAAACTAAACTTTATTAGCTTTGTATTAATAAGATACTATTTGGTTTGTATTTCGACTATTCGTCAATGTAATCATAGCTATATAATATATAATCTTTATTGTGAAATATCAAGTATTCTTTTAAAAGTATTTTTATAAAAACATTCTGATTGGTTTTGAAATAAAAATCACCCAATAGTAGCAATATCGAGACGGATTCGCATTAACTTAGTGCGTTTTAGTGGACAAAAACCAGGGATGTATGGAGCTCCGTAACCATAACCAAAACTATCGGGTATCCGAAATACAAATCTAAACAAAACGGTAATCGAATTTCCGGTAAAAATTTCGGGTAGGGGCGGAGTCTAAATGTCACATGCTACTTATGACAGGTTTTCGTATCGAGTCGCTTGCATTGATCACATAGTTTTTATTATTTCTATTGCGAAGTTATTCATAAATTCTTGGGCAAAATGCGTTCAAAATCTACTTTAATTTGTACAAAAAATGTAATATCCGTAACTGAAATTCTCCGAAACTATCGGATAATATCCGTAACTGAAATTCTCCGAAACTATCGGATAACCGAAATGATTTCATATCCGTAACCGTAACTGAAACCGGTGTAATAAATAACGCATTTATACATATATCCGTATCCATCCAGATTCGGAATTTCACATCCATAATATAACCTTAAAAACCTTATATAACCCGGTCTCACTGCCAGGGGCTGACTGTGCTCAGATTTCTCTTGCGTTATGAATAAAAAGGAACAAATGAAGGTAAATCTATAAATTGAAGTATAGATTGGCGATGGAGTGATTAGGGTGACAAAAAAAAACAACTGCGTGCGTATAAAGGTGTTTTCTTTATTAGACGAATTACATACGGGAGTTGCAAATGGAACAATGATTATTCTGATGACACAAAACACTTTTAAACCTAAAGTTTTGCAAAAATAAGCGGTATTCATGACTAACGCCAAGTCTATAGAAGGCCATAGCGTGTACTTGAATGGTCTCATCTATCTGTCTCGCTCTAACCTAGGCGTATACTATTCCTTCTTATTTGTTTTGCTAATCTTTGTATATATTAAATCTATGCAAAAGACTTTTTTCATTATTTCTTATTTTATCTTATATTGCGTTTTCGTGCCAAACAGTTCAGTTTGCGTAAAAAAGAATAATATTGTGATGGAATCAGTTGTGACATACAAATAGACACAGACAGACAGACAAGAGTTTTGTTTTATTATTTTTAATATGAAATCCTAAGAAGTTCAACTTCAATGGCAAACTATAATAATGAAATTGTAATTGTATATGAAAGTCCTGCTGGATACACGCCTTACGAATGAGATGAGCAGGAGACAGACCTGGCCATACTCATCATGCGGTCTCAAGCAGATTGGAAAAGGAAGACTATTAACCAACCTATAATAAGAGCTTTCGAGACATCTATGTTAAGACCCCCGGCTTTTTAATGATGCGGAAAAAATCTTTAAGAGGTACATTTACTTGCTAGAATTCCCGTAGACCGTGTTTAATGATTACCATTATACATAACAACAGCTAGGACCTATTGCTCCAGGCCATTCTATTTCAGTGTTCATTATGCTTTAGAGATACTATCAAAAATATTTATATGTCGGAAAAGACACGGAGCAATTCGTGCTTTTGCAACTCAGCCATGAGAAATAGGTACCTAATCTTACAAGAGGCGAACTACTCCATAAAATACAACGTTAAGACAAAGTTAATATGCCAATGCAGAAAACTCTTTGTAACAATTATTACGTAGGTAATTGGAAATTTAATAATGGCGAAGGATCCGTCGGAGAAATGCTATCGCACCGGCCGCCGTAGTCTAACAGACTCTCAGCGCCGGCCCCGACGTTCCGTTATCGCGTCATCGGAAGTCGCGCTTTGCCATAGTATAGTCAAATGAGTGCCTTTTATTATTTCCACCGACATATATATAAAAAGAGTTCAACTTTCATTCGTAAATTATAAGGGTTTGAAAAGTATCCGTTTCGTTTTGTTATTACTTGTATTATATTACCAATTGTAAAGGCTCTGAGTTCTTAGATTTAGTTTCTATAATTCTTTGAAAGGTCGATAGGCATAATGTGATTAATGGTAGACTAAGTGTGGGATCAATAATAATTTAATTCCGTAAAGTGTTATCATACAATATTATCTCAATAGTGAAAATTTTTCATCCTTACCTTGGTCACCATAATTTTTACATGAATATTTTTTTTCGACGCCTGGTAGACATGTGTTATCCTCTAGACAGAAAGAGGCTTTATGGCCTTCAGCCACTCTGTAACCTCTTTCATCAAGGATATCAAAAGTAGCGAAAACTTCCATGCTGTGATAGTGCCTGTAATAATAACATTTTTAAACGAAATACAAAAGAATACTTAATGCAATTAGATTCTTGTAATATACATATATATACACAGGTGACAAAAGTGTTTTACAGTTTTGAAGTTGTTTTAAAGGATATCTACCCTGCGGAATGTGCTATACATCGCTATCAGACCTAAAAGTCGTTTGGAACGACGATGTCACAGAATACAGATGACAATAATTTTATTAGAAATAAATAAAAATCGCATTTAATGGCGGTGTTGGCCAAAGACTAAATTGAGGTAGACCCGCCTTTGTTAAAGAAAAGAACATTTTTATGCAATACATTCACAATATATACTCACAATCAAGCAATCTTTACGTATATAAGTCTAATTAAAAAAGAATACATACATATACTATATAAAGATAATGAGAGCAAAAGAGAAAGCATATAGCATGGCCGCTGAGGACATCAAGTGACACGAAATTCTCCGTGTTTCTTTATTCCTCAAGTATTAAAAACAATTGTAAGATTATGTGACGTACAACAATGGCAATGTTTCAATGTGAACCAAGCAATTGATGCTAATTAGCTCCTACTTATCGCTTCCAAATTTGGCGTGTAGGGCAGGTTTGCGTTAGTTTATACAAATCTTTGGCTTTGGCGAGAAATAAATGCTCAAGAAAAATCAAAATTATGATGAGAAGTTAAACTGGAAACATTATTTAATTTAATTATATTATCTATACAATTATATTAGTGTTTAATGTTTTTAAGGAGTGCTTTTATTACTGTGATTAGTAAGATGGTGGATATAGTATATCCGCCATTTTACTAATCACAGGTATATAGGTGGAAATAGTAGGTATATTTGAATGTTTTATTGGAATTACGTAATAATATGTTCTTCTAATTATTTTTGGGAGTGGTATAACAGTAACAGAAATAAATAAATATAAAATAATAGTAAAATCGAAAGCTTTTGATCGCTATTAGGAATTTTCGACCAAGAGTATCTTGATCAGAGGAATCATAAAGAATGTTGCATAAAGAGTGGATTGGACAGTTAGACAATGTGATTTCTGTTAAAAATCTTTTTTTTTTGTAAAAGAGGGGGCAAACGAGCAAGTGGGTCACCTGATGGAGAGAACCAACCGCCGCCCATGGACACCCGCAACATCCGGAGAATCACGGGCGCGTTGCCGGCCGACAGGGAAATAGGGAAAGGAGGGGGAGGGGTGATGGACCACCGGCACTCACTCACCGAACGAAACACAACAGCCAGAGATGCCGATTTATTTCACGCATTATTTCACGCCGATATTCTGTGAGAGGGTGGTATTTCACCAGGCGAGCCGGCTCTAAGTGCTGCAATGCAGCATGGCTATACCACCTTTATAGATCATTAAACACACCACCACACCTTAATATATCATGAAAAGTAATTTTGTTTCAAAAACCTACATATGACAGAGATGCCATTGCCAAAGGTGTTTGGGTAAGTACGGTCTGAACTCGTCGTTTCCGATGTTGAGCGAGGATGCTGTAAACCGAAGTAGGCGCCGAGTTTCGTACTGCCAAGCTGGATTTGTTCGTTGAATCTGACGAAAACATTATTTTGTTAATAAGGCGAGATTTATTCTTTATGAATTTATAATTTTATCACTTTAAAAATACATCTGTTATCTCAATATCAAAGTATTTATTACGCGATTTACATTTTTTGCGCTTCATTTTCAACTTTGCATTTTCTTATTTTTATTATTTATATAATATGACCATTTAGTAGGTATTTAATACATAAAAAGCATTTAAAATTTTGTAAAGGAAAAATGGTACTTCAAAAAGTTTTCCAGAATATAATTCGTGTATAAATAAATGAATATTGAAAAA
Source organism: Zeuzera pyrina (assembly GCA_907165235.1). Taxonomy (NCBI): domain Eukaryota; kingdom Metazoa; phylum Arthropoda; class Insecta; order Lepidoptera; family Cossidae; genus Zeuzera; species Zeuzera pyrina. The sequence goes on from OU015639.1 coordinate 4,669,256, forward strand.
TTTCCATATCTTTCAAACTAGCTCGACTTTTTACGTCAGGAATATTATATGAATTATCGGGCCTATTTGACTATTTTTAAACTAGATATTGTTAAAGTAACTTATGGGTAGATTTATTTAAAACAAAAAAGTACATACATATGTTAATATTTACAATTATTTATTTATCATAAAAGCAATCCTAAAAATATATGAAATACATTAAACCCTTATTGATTTTCAAATGCAAATAGTGGGAAATATCTGTCTCTGTTACTCTTAGCGCTAGGCAATGACATTACTAGTATGTGATGTCATCTTTCGATAGCGTCATTAGGTCATTACCCTCTAACACTACTGGAATTTAGGAGGCAATGTTTCTCAAGTTTTTAGTGAAGTTTTTTTTTTTTTTTGCAATGCACGTGCTCAACTATTATCAACTACTAGCAAACCCGGCCCGTTTCACTGGGCGTTAGTTGAAGTTAAAATAAATTAAACAGTTTTTATAATTATTTTGATACTGCAAAAAAAAACAAAAAAAAAATTCTACTGATCCGATCGCTACCAAACTTTACAGGATCACCAGCTAGGCCAAACTGAAGATGCCCTGAAAATTTGAAATCGGTCCAGCCGTTTCGGAGTCCATAAGGAACATACATACTGACATACATCGCTTTTTATATATATAGATAGATAGATAGATTTAGCAATAGAGCTAAAACTTCACCTCATAAGCGGACTTGCTCAGACAGTTCTCTTCCATAGCACATTGTAACAGATACATAGACACATCTTGTAAGTGCGCAGTTCGCTCTATAGCTGTGGTATCTAATGCTAAATCGGGTAACTGGTGCGTGCAGACCACCGCTGCTACATGACCTGGAATGTCATTTTTATGTAAGTATAGATACCCGGTTATGCATATACGTACATATATATTGGGTCCTTACATATGAAATTGGCGTTTTGTACGTCAACAAATATAAAGTCAATTTTTTTTTTGTAAAATATATTCAATTAATCAAAGTATGCACGGTTGTTATCTATGCACTTTTGCCATCTCATAGGTAGTTCATTGATCTCTTTACTAAAAAAACCATGGGGGCAAGAATCAATAAACTCTTTGAAGGCGGTTTGGACTGCCGCATCGGAGTTGAATTTTTTTCCTTGTAAGAAGTTGTCCAAATTCCGGAAAAAATGGTAATCTGTTGGAGCAAGGTCCGGGGAGTACGGTGGATGTCGCAGACATTCCAATTGTAGCTCATCTAACTTAGTGGTTGTTTGTTGTGCAGTGTGTGGTCTTGCGTTGTCGTGAAGCAGCAGTGGCCTAGAGCGATTGACCAATCTCGGTTGTTTAGCAGTTAGTTCTTCCTTCATGGTTTGCAGTTGCTGACAATAGATATCTGCTGTAATCGTTTGGCCAGATTTTAGAAAGCTGTAGTGAACGGCACCGGCGCTGGTCCACCAAACGCTCACAAGTAACTTATTCTGAGTCAGATTTCGTTAAGGGCAGGATTTGGCTGGGTCTCCAGGATTCAGCCATTGCGACGAGCGCTTCCGATTATCGTACAGTATCCACTTTTCATCATAAGTAATGATGCGATTTAAAATCCCTTCATTATTGTGTCGGTTGAGCAAAGTAACACAGCAGTCGACGCGTGTTTGCAAGTTCAATTCACTCAATTCATGAGGTACCCATCGTTCAAGTTTTTTTACTTTCCCGATTTGCTTCAAGTGGATTAATACAGTTTTGTCACTTACCCCGAAGCCTGCAGCTATCTCTGAAGTGCTTTGTGATGGATCCGCTTCCACAATAGCCTTTAATTCTTCATTTTCCACTTTGGTCTCCGGCCGTCCACGGGGTTGGTTCTGAAGGTCGAAATTTCCAGAACGAAAACATTGAAACCAAAAACGTACCGTGCTTTCTTTTGGGACACCAGCGCCGTACACATCATTAATCCTTCGAGCTATTTCTGCAGCACTGGTGCCACGGTAGAACTCGAACTCGTAAATATACCGATATTTCATGTTTTCCATGTTGCGGTAATAAGCGACGCCAAAGAAAAAAATAATGAGGAAAAAACAAATGAATGACTGTTTTCAAAACTCAAATGTACCAGATAATTAATTTATAAATTTGAATTTGGAATTCTTAACCAAAGAGGAGATATTTCAAATCAAAGTGGTCAGTACGACAAAACGCTAATTTCATATGTAAAGACCCAATATTTAGAGGTCTACAAAGAAACATTAATAACACAAAATTAAAAAGGCACAGCACAAGTACTTACCTTTTCATTTTATCGAACCTTTTATCTATATATCCATACATATAAATGAAATTGAAGTGCAAAGTGAAGGAATAAAAGTGTGGGCTTTTTCTGAAGCTTGTATAATTATTTGCACGTAACCAAAATCCAAACATGCTTTATTAGAATTTTTGTCTGTATGTCTGTTTGTTTGTCTGGGCTAATCCCCAAAACTATTGAGACGATTTTTACAGGACTTCCATTGCTAAGTTTAGGACTTTTCCAAGAGTAACCTACGCTACTTTTAATACCGGAAAAATACCTAATTTAACGCGGGCGAAACCAGGAGGCTATTTACATTAAATTATTTATTGGACTAATAAATTATTTATTGGATGTTCAATCTATTTAATATTTATAAAGAGACTTGTTTTTTAGGTTTGTTTATATGTGGAAGGTAATCTACTTATTTGAAAAATTATTTCATCGTTTGAAGAGTACATTCTGATATATTAATATTCCATATGGACATAGGCTATAGGTATATTATGTGTTTAACCCGTGGAAACGAAACGGTAGTAATTGATAAAAATAAACTTTTATCAATTTATACAAGCGGAAACGATAATACTTTGACATACTTTGTAAGATTGTATATGAGATATCCCCGTAAGGGATACGGCGTGAAGATATGTATGTATGTATATGAGATTATTATATATTGTACAGGATACAGTACAATAACGTTGTTCTCGTATGACAACAGATAAACACAACCACACACATGCAACATAAACACACTCTAGTATTTGTTTTTCTTTTTAATAAGTTACCTACTGAAAACAAAACTAGAAGTTGGTATCACAAAATCGTATTAAGGGTAACCTAGCTCTTTAAAATTGTCTGTGAAAGTAGGTTTCAATTTTTCAGTCGAGGGACTATCGTCCGTGGAGGGTAAGGTTCGCGAAGCGTGGAAAAAATGTCCACCGACATTTGCCACGGACAACGTATACGGTGGCGGTGTAGGGAAGCGCGTGCTATGAAAATAAATATTTTAAATCTAAGGTTACGTTGTGTTGCAATGGACTTAGGGTCGCTTGCACCAACTATTATCACAACTATAACCACCCTTAAAGTTTAAAAAGAAGAAAAAACGTTTCTGAAGAGAGCACTGGATCCAGCCCTATATATCAATCCCTATATATCAATATATGAAATTCTGTCATGACACTCTTTTCTTGACGTATCGTAATATAACGGAGCTCTATTTTGAACTTCGTTATTTAAAATTTTTGGATCGATCCCAATAGTCATGGTACATAGTTAAGTCACGTATAATTATTTTCACTAAACATTCTACCAAAATCGACTCGTATGACCAATATGTAGATAGAGTTTGCTCGTTAGAATTATTAAAAACAATGAAAGCAATTAAATAAACTAATGAAACTATGAAATCGGCGCATATCAAATCGTAATCTACTTAATGATATTATTTGGAGAAGCATTAATACAAATTCAATTACTGTCTCTCGTTTATCCAAATACAACTTTGTTTCATTACTAACTATGATACAGTTAATTTACATGACAAAGTCATTTACTGCAAGTTTATTTCTGGAATATTAATTCTCAGTCATCATAATGCTATTAGCTGCTGTAAGTTATTGTCTCAATTATTTACGTTTTCGAGCCCGTTTCAATTCTCTTCTACTTAGAAATGTGAGTTATTTTGAGACGAGATAATGATACATATAAGTGATTAAATATACACTCCAGAATATACCTAATTTATTACTTTGGTAGTGATGTGCCTAAATACCTATAATCAGCTACGTCTAATTAGCGCAATAAATATTAATGAATAAAAGAAATATACTGTTAAAAAAGTGACCCATATTGGTCACGAAATAGTCATGACTAATCAAATAGCATTGTTTAATTGGTCAAACATTGCACGATTATTTATGGGTAGTTAAAATGTAATGCTAATCCATCTTACGCTGGCGATCGCAGCTGATTTATTTCACGTAATTTTAGTTGGTCAGGACTGGGTCAACTGATCATTACATCTCGATAATTGGTCAGAAATAAATGCCGCAATCGCTCGTTTGACAGTTGAAAATTGAAAAACTGAAAGTTGTCTTGCCTTGAAAGTTGTAAAATTATTTTATTTGTATATATACATACACACACATCTGCATGCTGTATCCCCAACGGGGTAGTCAGAGGAAGAAGAGTCCAGCGTCGCGGTCCTTATATACTTCTTTCGCTTCCTCAAATCTCGTCATTGTCCTCACGCATTCTCGCCTGGGTATGCGAATGCTTTTTACATTTCCGTCGGCTAATACTTTGGCAATTTGATCTTTTATATATATCGTAATTTTAATATAATTTTATATACGAGTATCATTGACGAATTTCGCAATCTAATGTCAAATGTATGTATGGTTAAGAGTGTATTGGACACGAACCTATTAGCTCAAGTTCCGTAGCAATACTGGCCCAAGTAAATGTTAAAATAAATAAATGGGTCCTAAATGCTTCGTTTAGTTTGGTGTGTCTTAGTTCTAACTTAATTTATGACTATGATTTTCAGCTCGGTAGGTGTAAAGGCGACGAAATAAATGAGCTATGACATACGTACGTACGAACATGACGAAACTATACGGGTCCCGTTTTCGCCATTTTGATTTCGGTACCCTATAAACCAGTTACCTTTTAAAGGAATGTGTAAAATAAAAACCTTTTAGAAAACCCGCATCAAACTTGTAATTACATATCCAGAGAGAGAGAGAGAGAGAGTACGTCTACATGGTATAAGCCTAGAATACTTAACAAAATAGTAGTTGTTCCTTTTTCTATTTAAAAAAAAATGTCTTTTTCGTTAACGAATAATATATATGTGTTGTTGTTGATATATTTATAATTAAAATATCATTATTTGTCATTATGATTGTATATAAAAAAACACATTTGATTTCGTGAAAATGTTTGTAAAGTTGCAATATTATATTATAATTTGTAACTAGCCTACACATAGATATAGATATCACAAATCTGTAATATCTATGTATCAAATAGAATATACTAGTCTTGCCATAAATATCGTTACAAAGAAAACATTGTTTTGTTCTTTTACATAAACGTTTATTACTGTAGTGTGCGTTAGTTTATACATTAATGTAATAGCATTTTAAAAATATGAAGCTCAAATCCCTTAAACGTTATGCCCAGTTGTCGATTGAAACACGGACTTTCTCCATAGGAAAATTTGCCACTGCCAATTTTATGTAATATTTTAGGGACTCCAAGTTCTCATGGCGCTTAGATCATGCCGTACTCTCTAAAAGAGACCATAAATCATGATCAAGTGGATTAAGATCGGAACTAGATGACGGTCGGTCTTCGGCTCTGATGAATTCAGAAACGTTTCTTTCCAGCCACGCTTGTGTGGATCGAGTTCTATGACCTGATAATGTCTTGCTGAAAGGACCATTCTTGGTTATGGAACATAATGTTATTAACTACCTTCAGAGAGGCTTAACTACCTTCTCAATAATTTTAGCTCGATACACCTGGCCCTATGTTTTGATTTTATCACCCTATTCATTTTTAAACTATCGGTTAAGTACGACTAGTGCGTGTCTTATAAGCTGCAAGTCTTAAGTCATCTTTTAAAGTACGTGACATGATTCTGGGTACTATATTCATTTACCTATATAAAATCTTTTGCTTTTGGACTGCATGTCTTCGGATTCTTTACTTCACTGCTTTGATCGCCCGTTTAGTCCGAATACCACGTGGACGACCAGATCAACGGCCAAACAGAGGACGTTTCATTATACTTATCAATAGCCGGGTACACAAATATTCGAATAATACCAAGCGGATGGAGAGTTTCAAAAATAGCATTTAGCTCCATACTTGCTTCGTGTTATGCTACCACAGTAAGTCGGCTCTCTTTATCGTCCCACTCCATTTTAATATCACAATAATATTTAACAAAGATTGGCGCGAAAATGAGAAAATACTATAAATATTCATATGACAAAAAATGAAAAGGTAATATTATTGTTTTTTTTTATAACAGTATGGCCAGACTGTGTTTATCTAACTACGTAACAATACCTATAGAATAATTATAAGAGTAATCAATAAAATATATGTAGATATCTATCTTTATCTATCTATATCTGTATAATATATATTTATCTATATCTATCTGTATTTGTGTATGTATGTCTCCGTAACAGGTCGCGCAGGACAGCACAGGGCAGAGTGACACAGAGCCTATTAGTATACGATGATGCAGGCCAAACGAGCGACATATTTTAGTACAGCATAGTGTTTTTACTACGAGTCTACGTCACATGTGCTTGTGTAGCTGTTCATGGATAGTAATGCATTATGTACAAAAACCTGTGCAGAGCTGTGTTGCCTGTGCGCCCCGCGTCATCCTATACGCAAAGGTTTCATGTAAGAATTGTGTTATGAAGTTTGAGAAATCAAAGAAAAAAAGAATTTCAAAGTAATATTACAGTCAATAAACAGCATAAAAAGTTTACCCAAATCTATTCCTTTTCCTACAGAACGAATGGTTTCATTCAGTATCTCTAATTGTCTGTGACTCGTCTCAATTTAGAAGAGCGTTTGCTTTCTAACCCATTTCGTGTGGAAACCATCGACGCGAGTGGAATAATTTAGCTCAAGTGTGATTTATATAACGTTATGTTGTTGGCGCACAATAAAATTTATGAAGTTTCAGCTCTGTACAAAAGTTGTGAAGTTAATGACCTAAGGAATATAATTTCGTTGGAAGCAAACTTGTGTGGTGTTTGAAATTGATCGAGTTACTTAGACTGTGATCGATGTTGTTATTGCTTATTGCTACTGCCTAATTTCTTGCGCTCTTCTGAGTTCATTAGTGGAGTAATGAGTTAGTATTAATGGAATATACTAAAGTAGGTACACCACAGGTTTTGAAAAACAATATATCTCGAATCTTGTTGTATTTTGAGTTTATATATTTTTAGATTGCCATTTTTTGCCAGAGTAGCTGACAGAAATGTCAAAAGCACTCGCATATCTAAGCGAAAATGTGTGAGAAATATATGAGGAGAATGATGAGATTTTAGAGGGCGAAGGAAGTATGTCAGGACCGCGTCGCTTGGCGCTCCGTCCTCTCTGACTACCCCGTTAGGGATACAGCGTGAAAATAAGTATATATGTATTGTAATTGTCATATATACGACGGAGTATCACTTGAGAATGGCTCTACGGATTGGGCTAATTTTTTTTTGTCGTTTTTGTAATTTATCAAGCTAAGGTTTGTATGAAAGTCAATTTTCGGAAATTCCACGGAAAAAGTCAAAAATTTGTTTGGTGTCTTTGTTTGAAAATCTTAATAAAAAAAAATTTGGTATGTTACAAGCATTCAACATCAAAATATATGTATTGTTAGTTCCACATTAATTTTAATCGCATAATAATTATTTTGTAACATTTTAGTAACAACAACGAGGGTAGAATGGATTTCCTGCGTGTAGTAGGGCTGCATAAAAGTCTTATTTTGGTCTTGTAAGAGTTCAGTTGTTAAGAAGCCGTCGAATAGTCTAGTACGTAATAGTTGTGATAAAGAATTGATAGTGTGTTCTTCATAGTGATCAGTGCTTCTGTTACATTTCATATTTAACAGTATGCATAAATAAATTGAATTTTCGTATTTTTAACAAAATTAAAATGCTTTTAAATGTATCTCGTCGTAAATCATAATGTCACATGTTTCCAAAAACAGAAAATGTAATAGCTTCAAGTACTACAATGTATGTATATTTGAATGTAATTTTTTATTTATAAAAGCCGTCACGATTGGAAATTATTATTCGCTACTGTTTTGCTTCTCAATGAAGCATCTTCAGGAAAGTTTAGATTAAGTTTATTACCTCAATCCGACCGAGAACGGACCTAGTTTATTGTCTCCTGAAGATGCTTCTTTGAGAAGCGCAACGTGTATCGATTAATAAGTTAAGTTTAGGAGGAAAATAGATTAGAGTTACGTTTAAAATAATTAAAATAAAATTGAAGCGTCTTGAAGTTGTATTTATTATATTGTTGTATGTATTCATAGTCCAATAAAATAAATTGTATCGTATTGTACTGTACCATATCCTACAGTATCATATCGAACCGTATCGTACAGTATTGTAGCCTACCGCATTGTAGATTATTTTATTGCCATGTAAAATACTCACCGACTTCACCTGGACAAACTACATCTCCATATTCCTCATGTTGACACATGAACAAATTCGTCTCGTTTCCTTCGCAATGTATCCCACTGAGTACAATTGTGGAGTTCCCAAAATAGTCAGTTTGTAGAGCTTGTACGGCGTATCCCAAAGCCAGATGCCGACATACAGATGTCGCTTCGTAAACAGTCCAACCGTCTGGACAAATACTGCCCCAAGCACTGTCGTGATATATCTAAAAATTACGTTGGAATATTAAAATGTTGCTTCACTTTTGTTTCGCTAAATATTTTAGGTATTAATGATTTTTTTTAGAATTTCATTCAAGTGATTCTGTGATTCACTCTAAATCTGTTACAGTTTCTTAGAAAATATTAGTTAAATATATATACGACGACATATTTGTAGAGCCGACTATCCAATTATAGTCGTAATATGTAAAAAATTTGAAAACTTCGTATGGACTGCATATACTATAACGAATTTTTGCTAGATTATCTCAGCTCAAAGTTAAGTCCCAAACTAAATATTTCATTGTTTTACAATACATTTTTACAACAAAATCTTCAATGAAATCGGACATCGAAGAAATTTCTGGCTATATTTCGTCCACAAGCATACGATCAAGCGTTTGATGTGAGTCATGTGAATTTCATCTTTCAACCAATGAGTACACTACAAAGAATGAATTTTATTTATTACAGTAAAAAATTTCATTATCTTAACAGAAGATACACAATGCGGTGTTGGTTCCAACTTTATTGTACGGTAGTAAGGGCTGGATATGCCGAAATCGAATGAAATTCACATAAATGCAGTAGAAATGCGATCTCTGAGAAATATGTGCGGTGTCACCCTTGCGGACAAAATAAGCAATGAAGAGATACGCAGTATGACAGGGTTGCACGAGTGTTATTTTAAAATGAAGAAAGGAATGCTTAAATGGTTCGGGCACATAGAAAGAATGAGTAATGAAAGACTGACGAAGAAAATCTACAGAGCGAAGCAAGTGGTAAAAGAGGCCAGGGAAGACTCATATCTTTTAATATCCGCTTAAACTATCCATACTTATTAATTAATATTATACAAAAGTGTCTAGTTGTCTGCTTGTCTGCATTTTGATGAAATTTAGAATGGCGATAGATTAACCATGCGAACGAAGTCACGGGTTTTTTTTCCGTAACTCAGGAGAGAGCTGAACATGCTGGCCCTTGGAGGTGAGACTGAGTTCGTGTGGGGCTTTGCTTACTAAAACTCCTGCGGTAGTTGTCCTCGGTACGTTCTCAAGAAGCTCTGGGATTTCCTACGGAACTCACCGGAAATTCTCTATAGACTATTTGGGGCCTTTCCAAACTTACCTCAACCCTACCTTCACTATTACTTCTTCCGCCAGCCAATCGTAAACTGACAGTTGTTACATCTAAAACTTCATGAATCTTTTTCCCTTTCTTCTTCTTTTTCTTCTCTATATTCGCAGGTATGTTTTTGTTTTTACTTCTATCGTGGCATATCACACCTGCTGCTTCAGTAGGCTCGCAATCAGAAGATCCCCAACCCGTAAAAACACATCGGGATAAATTTTTTTCATCTCCTTCACATACGACATCATCCATCCAATATTTCTCTGAAACATTAAATAGGCTGTTATTTAATTTGTATAGATGAAGTAGAAAGTAGAATTATTGAACGTGGTCGTCAATGGAACTGGAATTATTTTATTTTGCAAATGAATATATAACACATTGTTAAAATAAAACGGAAGTCTTTGATTATTTACGACAGAAGCACTGACATGAGATGGAGAAGACTAAAGTCTCTTGCCCACGGACGCGTCGCTTCATAGACGCGTATTCATCATTATACACTTGGTGTACGCCTTCTTGCTGCTTACATACACAATGTTACATATGCTCATTCTATAAAATTGACTACTTACCATTTTAACTTCTGATATTTTTCTTGTAGCTACGAATAATACAATAGTTATTTCTTTCTATGTATATGTGCGTCCAATATAATCGGTGTCTTCCTCTACTTACAATGTAATAATAAGGCAATATAACGTATAATGTACAATCGTATAATGTACTTCGTGAGAAAACTTTAATACAAACATAAGCGCAAGATGCACGGTGTATTTTAAAGCGTCTAGATGAAGCTATGCCTCCGTGGACAGTAAGTTTAAGAGGATACTGTTAACTGTATATACTTATTAAGTAAGAGCAAGAACGCTGGTCGCAAGAAGGTATAGAATACTTTCTTAAAAACGGAAAATATACTGTTTTTAAGAAAGTATTATAGACGGAACATATAATAATGTGTACACATAATAAAAACTACTGAGAGTGATGAGAGTTGAAAAAGTGAAGAACGTATTATGACAGGTACGAGATAACATGCATTGTTAGCTTCATAACAATACTACACTTTGCCTTTACTTTAAAAATACTGACAATAATTCTTTGTTTGAGTCGAATTGGCAGTAATGAAATTATAAAGACTATGTTGTATTTCAAGCAAAACAATGATTAATCAAAATTAGTCACCAATAGCCTCTCCAAATTGTCCACCATGAGTAGCAACACCAGTTCTATTGAAGTCTTTACATACAACTTGGGCGGCAAAATCATCCCAGGAGTCGTCACATACAGCGCCCCAGCGACCAGCGTGATAGATGTAGACATTTCCTTCGGAAAAGTTATACTTGAAAATGGGAAATATATAACTCAGAAACAAAATTAGTAATTCTAACTACAAACCCCTATATTTCAAATTAATAATTTCCATTATACCTGCGGTATATCTACACAAATAAATGAAGTTGAAGTGTCTGTCTATAACTTTGATATAAAATCTTTTTCTTAAGCTCAAATCTAGAATCCGCGTATCTATCATTGCACGTAATCAAAAATCGACCATGTGTTTTTAACATTCTTATTTTTCTGTATGTTTAAGCGGACTAATCTGCGAAACGACTGAACTGATAACGACAGCACTTTCACTGGTAGGTACAGGACTTTTCAGAGAGTAAGGCTAAGTCTAGGCGATTTTTGTCCTAAAAATACCAAATATAATGCGGGTGAAACCGCGAAGCACGGCTATTTATAGAATAAATTATGTACGAAATTTTATTTTATTAGCACAAGTGGAAATGATAACATTTTATTACACACATACATATCTACACGCTGTATCCCTAACGGGATAGTCGGAAAGGACGGAGCGTCAAGCGTCGCGGTCCTCACATACGTCTTTCGCTTCCTCAAATCTCATCATTCTCCTCACATATTTTCACCTATACTTTTCCATCAGCTAACACTCTGGCTGTTTAATTTTCGTAAGTCAGCCTTGGCCTTCCTTGGCTTCTGCTACCAATGACTTTCGCTCTGTAGATTTTTATTATCAGTCTTTCATCACTCATTCTCTCTAAATGCCCGAACTATCCAAACCGTGCAACCCTGTCGTACTGCGTATCTCTTCATAGCTGATTTTTGTTATACATTTTATTATAGTGCATAATATAACAATTATGTTACTTGTACAGACTAGTATAATATAAGAAAGCCGTATATATGAAATCCATAAGGAAACTCGATGAAGATACTTTACAGCTTTCGAAGTGCATTAAATTGTCGACGACACTGAAGTTATAGAAGTAGATTAGATATAATTTCTATCTTATTAATTTAATATCTAACTTATTAATTTACCGATATAATGTTTTATTACTAATTAATCAAATTTTCTAAATATAAATAATTTAAATCTAATAAGAACATAACGTGAAAAATTTTCATGTGAATATTTAAAGTTTTGTTAATTCTATAAATAAATTTTACTGTATATTCTTAGGTATTAATTATCTGCGCTATATGTGCAATACCATTTCTCAATGTTCAGTGTCACAAAGAACTTTTATTTTAGTTTATAAGCGAAAAGACAGAGAAGAATCACATATTTTAAACTTTAAACCACTTTAGGTAAAATAACTAATAAATCAATTCCATAAAACAAATGTCTGTTTTAAAGCAAATGTATTCGTAAATATTCAAGGAAAGTTCGAAGCTTTTACCTCGAAAATCAAAGAAGTTACAGGGTTTTGATTTGAAAGTCACCTAAAGAATCCATTGTGAACGCACATTGGCGCGGCGACAGAGTACCTACCTTCCAAGCCGGGGCCTTGGGTTCGATCCTCGGTAAGGTCAAATTAGAAAACGAACTGTCCGAAATTGAGCTTCCCCAGTTCGTTGCGTGGTACCCATAATACGAGTCTATGCTTAGTTCGTGGTTACACAATTTGTGTAATTGTCAGAAGTATTATTATTATTATTACCTAAATAAGGCTTAGAATACCTTATCGAAATATGTTTCAGTGAAGCTGCTGAAATACTTTGTCGAACGGCCTATTAAACTAAATAAACACCCATGACCCATATGCCAAAACGGTTTTGATTTGGAAACTTTACAAGTTGTTGGTCACATGAGGACGTAACAACATAAACTTTAAGGTCACGAAGCTGTTAAGTATCTAATATTCCATTCTGGAAAACTTTCCAAATTAGTATTTGAATAAAATAAAAGCAAAACACAAACTCTTTCAAATATAAATGGATGGTAACTTTCAAGATCATGAATACTCAATAACTTTCGAATTACCTCACTTCGTAGATGGTTTTCGGTGTTTTTCAATTCTAATATGACTGTTTATTTTATAATTTGTCACATTTACATTATTGGTTTTTGTTATACTTAACTATGTACTATAAGGATGGCTTGTACCAACTACTTAAACTCGATATAAGGATTTGACATCTCATTTGCACATACTATTAAATAATTGGTGCAAGCGAGGTGTCAAATCCTTAAATCTAGTTTAAATAGTTGGTGCAAGCCACCCTAAAAGTATTACAAAATTACTATGTACTATAAAAGTAAATAAATAGAAATTACAGCAAAGAACTCTTTTAAACAAATATAAAAAAAATCTGTTGAATACTTATCTGATGAAACTTGAATGCTATATACTATATACATAAATATATTATGTATGTATGTATCATTGTGGAAAAAATACATATGAAACAAGACAAAGTTAGTTACAAGTTTCTAGTACAAAAACGTAAGGTTAATATGTTTCTAGATGACAGTCTATGGCCTGACGGTATATCATTTCGTCGGTTCGTTAGTTTCAGTCGGAGACTAGAAAGGAGACTTGACAAGGTTGCAGAATAATTAAAGCATCCGTTTTCATGAAAGTAAAACCTTGTAAATTAGATGAATATCTATTATTTTATTTTAGATAGATTTTAAAATAGCAAGTTTTAATTGTAAAAATATAAAGCGCTCTATAGAATGTGTCAGGATATTGTGTGAATCTGCAAATATCATCGCCCTACAGGAGACTTGGTTGTTGGAGCATGAACTGCCGTTACTTAACAAAATAGACAAAGATTTTGATTATGTTGGCACTACTGCCGTGGATATATCACAAGGGCCCCTGCGCGGTATGCCTTATGGCGGTGTTGCCCTGCTGTGGCGAAAGTCGTGTTTACGTCAGTGTCAATCGTTGAATACAAAACGAGTGTGCGTTTTGTCGCAATAAAAGCAGTTTTAGATGATAGAACGGTGTTAATATTTAGTGATTACATGCCGGTAGATAAGTATGAAAATCTACCTGAGTTTGTTGACTGTCTGGCTAAAATTAGCTCCGTAATAGAAAATGAAAAAGTGGAGACGGTTTTTATTATTGTAGATTATAACGCTCACCTACAAGAGTTATTTTGTAATGAACGAGTGAGTTTCTGTGCGGACCAACAGTGGAATTGTGCGGATATGGACTTATGTGGTAGGTACTCTGATATGTACACTTTTATTAGTGAGTCACATGGATGTAAAAGGTGGCTTGATCATTGTGTTATTATTGAGGCCGCATTTAGGACTGTCTTAGATATAAGGATCTTGCATGATGTTTTCTGGTCAGATCATTTTCCCATGATAATAACTTGTGACCTAGCTAGTGTGATTCTAAAAGTAATAGAAAAAAAAATTGTTATAAATAAGGTAGTCTGGGGCAACAGAAACAGAATGCAAATTGATAGGTATCATGACAATTGTAATCAAAACTTAAAAAATATACATTTTCCAGAAATGTTCCATAGTTGTTGTGATAACATGTGTAGTGATGTAAATTATAGATTGCAATTAGATAAGATGTATGATCAAATAGTAACAATTTTAAAGGATGGTGCGACAGTTTCCTATGGGGATAAAGATATTTGGAGAAGGAAGGCATTCGTAGGGTGGAATAAACATGTAAAAGAAGCTCACAGGGAAACGAGGTTAAGGTATAAAGATTGGTTAATGCACGGTAAACCTGATAGTGGGAACATTTATAATATTATGTGTGAAAGTAGAAAGTTGTTTAAATCTAAATGAAAGTGGTGTCAGAATAATGAGGATCAGATAAAGATGGACATATTAGCCTCCCATCATTCTAAAAAAAACTTAAAAATTTCTGGACAGCGACAAATAAACTAAATCCAAGACCTGGTTTTCCTGAGAGCATGAATGATGTTAACAAACCAGATGAAATTGTCAATATGTTCAAAGAGCATTTTAGAGTCAGTTCGCCCTTGAATTGTAATACATACCATATTGCCAGTGACCTATCACTGCTAAAAAATCGTATAAGGTTTTCAGCTAAGGATGTAAGTTTGCTGATTCGAGGCATGACTAGGGGGAGGTCACCCGGATATGATAGGCTAACTATTGAACATTTTCAGTGTGCTGGTGTGCATCTGCCTCTTATACTGACCTTGTTCTTTATCCTCTGTATGCATCACTCATACCTTCCTCAAGGCTTAATGCGGACCAAACGGACCATTGTTGTACCAATACTCATGAATAAGACGCGTAATATTTCTGATATAAATAACCATAGACCCATATCACTGGACGGCTTGTTTGATAACCATTTAAAAAAACACATCTAAATGATGCTCAATTTGGTTTTCGGACCGGATTGTCTACGGAAAGTGCCATCTTGGCGCTTAAGCATACCGTCCGGTACTACACGGAGACGGACACCAATACATGCCTGTTTCCTCGATTTGTCTAAGGCCTTTGATATGGTATCCTATGATATATTATGAAATAAATTGCGTGAAACTGTAGAACTCATATCTGTTTTTGAGTATTGGTATAATAATCAGACTAACCAAGTTAGATGGGGAAACACATGCTCAGAAGCATACTGGTTGGAATGTGGAGTAAGACAGGGGGGACGCTCCTCTCCCAACCTTTTCAGTCTGTATGTAAAGGAGCTGGTAGACGGGCTGAGCAGTATGCATGTCGGATGTTATATAGATGATATTTGTGTTAACAATTTAAGTTATGCTGATGATATGGTGCTGGTTGCCCCGTCTATGAGCGTTTTGATGAAGCTGTTAAAGGTGTGCGAGAACTACGCAGCTAAACACGGCCTCGTATACAATTGTGCGAAAAGTGTGTACATGGTTTTTCAGGCGGGTAAAGGAGCTGGTAGACGGGCTGAACAGTATGCATGTCGGATGGTATATAGATGATATATTAATAATTAATTAACAATTTTTTGTTACTAACATTACCTCTAAATTATTTACTAACCAATTCTATGGATCTTTGTTATCTGAAAATAAATAATATACTAAATATTACATAAATGAGCGTAATTGATAATAAGTGTTACAAAGTATATCTACTATATTAATATAGTATTTTAGTCCCCATTAAACTGCAACAGCAGTTGACAAAATATTGTGTGACTTCATGACTTGATAAAATAAAAAAAAACAGTGAAACAAATATCAATTATTAGGTGGATAGGTGATATGTTTTCAGTACAACTTCAAAATTTTTAAGTAGATTCCATAAACTGTATTGTAACTGTACTAATGGTAATATTAGGTATATACATATTTATTCCGAGTCAAAACCTCCGAACTCATTTCGCGATGAGATTAGCTTAGGAAACGACCTATTCCAAGTCGCCTTGTATTATAAAATATTTAACTAAAGATTGAAAAATAAAATATATTTTTTTGTTAAGTACAAAAATATTAAAGTAAATTTAGTCTTGCTTTTTAGAAATACTAAGTTGTACCTAAATAGAACAGTAGCATAATATTGTTAAATTAGACTGTTATAGTGTACAATGTAGTCAAAACGGGCAGAAAAGTTTTTAAAAATGAAATGCGCAACTTTTTTTGAAGAGAGTAGATGTTAGACTAACTTTTATTGCTTATGTAATATCTAAAACGATAAATTTACGATTACCTTTTTATTTTGGCTTGACGTTTCGACCGAGTTGCATTGGCCGTGGTCTCAAGCAAACTGAGTTTGCTTGACTGTTTGCTTGAGACTACGGCCGATGCAACGTAGTCGAAACATCAAGCCAAACTAAAAAGGTAATCGAGTTAAATTTATCGTTTTAGATATTTTAAAATGCAACCCGATCGTTTAAAAGTTTTTATTGCTTATATTAATATCATTAATTCTACTTTTATACAAACACTAAGAAGTGTATGAGAAGCTTTCACAGGTGGCCGTAGATCAGCTGCATTTATGCTGACTCTATGTCCGCATGAGCTAATAACGATGTGTTTTGTATATTTAAGACATTATATTGTTGCATTTAATGCAGACCATTTCTATAATTTCTTCATTTTATTAATAACGACCTATAGAATAGCAGTGATTATAAGTACATCAGGCTTTGATGACATTCTTAGATAAATTATTATTATTGAAGGTGACATTACATTAAATTATCTCGCGATATAAAAAAAAAATATGTCGTGGTTTTTGCATTTTTGACGCAAAAATTGTATTAAGTATTATTGTATCCACTATAACTAAATCTATATTATTGTATTATTATTCTCATGAATTCTTACCTTCAAATCTGTTAAGTCCTCCTACAAGTTTTATCCTTCCTTCCAAATATTTTTCTTTATTCAATAATCTCTGCACAAAAGCAGCTCTCGCGGCTCTTTCTTTTTCATTTAAATCTCTACTAATCACTTCTGTTTTAAAAATTAAAAATACTAATATTGCAGTTAATTGTCCTAATTTCATTTGTATCATTGTTACTCTTAAGTTTATATTTCACATCGATTGTACAAAATTACATAATAATTAATTTTGTGTCCAATGATATTTCCTTGAGGCACTCTACGTCATGATTTGTAACAAGAATAATATAGTTTAGTATTTGAGAAATAACGATGCAGTAATATTTTCAGGACTTGAATATTACCTCCGAAATCAACAATTCAATTTGAATTCTATACAAAAATTCAATATTTGTATGGTTCACTCTGTCTAAAGCTTTTTACGATACTTTTATAGAGTGATGATATGACTATGGCTATTTCCAGACAACTGACGTCTGCACGTAGATGTCATTCTGTTATGTTTTACTAGTTCAATGTCAAGACTTATGAGCTGACCATGTGCTTCCATGTTTAAGGGATAGACTATTAAACCAATTTATTGTTAAATTGGTAACAAAACAGAAAATGTATCTAAAGAATATTTTCTATGGTATTAGTTAAACTTTATTCTCTTTTTATTGTTAACTTTTTGCTATTATATTATACCCAGTAATAAAATCTGACAATTCATCGCATTTAACATTTAATACATAAGATTTTTTTTAGAAAAAGGTAGTTATATACTTTAATTTCCTTTATATTATTATACATACGAGTGTATTATAATATAAACCATAAATTAATTATTATATGATATGTAAGTATTACAGAATATTACTTGATTAGTTGTTAATTATAGTGGTTATTAATTTAGAAAGTGAACTTTGAGCCTCGAGGGAGACAATAGTGCTTGTGGTACGTGCTGTGGTAGCACTGTGAGACTGCTAGGGAGGCTTTTCTGCTCTCACCAAAAGATACTTCTAGGCTATACTACAACGCTAGAGGGGTTTTGGTACGTTACGTAGCGATCCCGAAGGCTTTCGACATGCGCCAAAGACAACCGTTGCAAAAGTTTTAGCCGGTAAACGCCTCACATAGTCAAGTCTTAACCCAGAGGACTGAGTAATTGAATCTAATGCCATTGATCTGCATTATGTGGATATAAATATACCATATTACGTAGGCTAGATACCTCAACTGATATAAATAAATGATCTGTCGTTCGAATTATAACAGCCTGGAAGGTAATATTTGTGTACAATAAGTTACAATATAATAATAGATAATAATAGATAAAGTTACAATTAGCAACGAAGCAAACTGGGTGATGCGGCAGTCCAGATAATGGAAATTAGCAGTAGATACAAAGCGTTATGTAAGAATAAACAGTGAATGATACTATACAAGTTTAAAATGTTGTAAAATCAAAATGACGGTTTGCAACCATTATGATTTAAATAATTTAAAAATATGAGATACACGGAATGAACTAGTACTATATATAATCTAGATACATTTATTTAGCGTGTAAGTTTCAAATCATACGGCAATAAACATGAAGATACTAAAAAAACAAACCTACAATGTATGAAGCCAAACAATGATTAATAATACTATAGTGATAAGTAGGTATGCACATTGCAACAACTTACCCGGTACGGGATCACACACGATTCACAAATATATTGTATTATTTAGTATTTTACGCTTATTATAAATTTAGAAAAATTGTCACCAAAACGATAGTACGTTCGAGAAAATTACAAATATTAGGTATATTATAATAGCTGAATAACTTTTCTATTAATATTTGTACTTAGAACAACTAAGTCGAGTGAGCGCTGGTGAGTAAAAAAAAATAATTTTAGTGGAATGAATGTTATTCGTTCTCTTCGAGAATGAATGTTACGAACGCGTCGTGGTGTAGCTACCGTGCGTCTATTGTTCGAATTCACTATATAAAATTCTTATTAATAAATTCAGAATCTGTCTGTATATCGATTTTTTATATTATGTGTTTGTAAATAATGTAATTTTGTTTCAATATTCTTATTAGTTAGTTATAGATTAGGTATAGATAATATTTTAAGGATAATAAATTAATTATTTTTGGAAAAAATAGTTTATTTAGATTAATAAATTTTAACTCGTAATCACGAATTCAAACTACCGTTCCTACAAAATAGCGTTACGTTACACTACCTGAAATGTTTCCGGCGAAGCGCCAGAACAAAATCGGCCCTATAAGAACACTCCTCAAGAGTTAGCACTCTTCTTTCAAGAGTGTTCTTTAGAGTCAGATTCCTTCACAGCACACGCACAATACAAAACACATATATTGCGTTCTGGTCCCGGTTGGGGAATAATTTTGTGCACAGGAACACTTCCGCATTAGACGTCCGTCCGTTATCAGTTTTTTCTTACTCACTAAAGGGAGGGAGAGGGCGAGGGCGCGTGGGACGGTGTACAATTTCCTAAACAAGTATCTTTAGACAGATCTTCAAAAATGATTTAGAAGTTCTAAATAGACTTTTTTCTTTAAGTTAATAGTTTTGGAGATATGCGCTTCTGAAGTAGTATAACTGTGTCCCTCCCTTCATAAATTTTCAAATATTATGTCGCTTAGTAGCTCAAGTGACCGGATGTTATCCTATGCAAATATCGCTCACGTGATAGTAGCGGCCTTTGAATATGAAACTTTGAACAATTATTATCAATTACTAAATTGTTTTCTTATTCTGTGATCATTATTTTAAATACTTTTTTAATGTGAATGGTTGTACTGACCTAATTTAGAAAATGGTGGAATCAATCGCAAAATTTTGAAGAACCAATGATAAGTCTGTTTTTATTCCGTGACCTATATTCTCAACTCGTGTGAACCTTACTGCGAATTCATTTGAAATGAATTATTTAATAAATGGTACAGCAAGTGACCTACTTTTTACATGGAGACCAACATGCGTTGAATAATATGAGATCTTCATCTAAATACAAACGAAATATGTAACTTCTCCTTAATCCCATGAAACGTTACGCGTTACACTTCATGAAGATATATATGTCATTCTATTTGACCCAAATATTTTGTGGCGGTTGATGAGTGCCACGAGCAAATTGAAAATAATTGTTTGTTGACATTGCACCGTAATTTACTAAAGAACTGAATCATATTTACTGAACGATTGAAACATCAAAAATCATGAGTGCATGATTTTTAAACTTCCGTTCCTTACCATGAACAAAACTGTAAAAGAGAACATGGAGCAGCATTAATTTTGTTTAAGGAGAATTTCTAACAAAATAGAAATCATTTACAAAGGCCTCTTCAATAATACCTTGTTCAATAAATAAATTAATGTTAAAAATAAAAACAGTTGGGTACAATATATAACTTATTTTCTTATTTATTATATCAGATTACAGGGTGTAATTAATACAGAATAAGTCAGTTGCGAGTTGTGAAATAAAGACAGATGGACAGACAGATAGACAAACTGATGATGAGCAGACGGACAGTGTCTCGTTTTTAGCATTGCTTTTACAAAGATTGGAATGATTAGAAGTTGACACATAGAACACTAACAACACTAAGATTATAAACGAACTCCATATCGAAATTTTTCAAAAAGTACGGAATGTAGTTCCTCAAAAAGAGCGTGAAGAGGTTTTTACAAGATTGACAACCTGCAAAAAATACTGTTGGTGTTGCAGGCATCATCCGAAAGCCATGGTAATCGCTTACCATCAGAAGAGCGGTGTGCTTATTTGCCAATTTGTTAGTGTAAAGAAAGGCTTGCAATTGGGTGCGTCTTCACGGATTGAACTATCTATAAATGGCAAAGAGATTTATTCGAAAATATTCAGAAACACGTAAAAAGATGTCAGTTGAACATTCTATCTACATTTTGTATAATCGTAAACACAATTACGGGATATGGAATAACAACGTCAAACCCCGTAGGGTATAACGAATTTATGGTAGCAACAAAAACCGTTTTTATGTTTAGATCTTGCAGTGCAACCAACCTTCTTGATCTTCATTTCTCCTCGACGCCAATATTAAAGTGTGTAAATGACATTGAAGCGCACTTGGGGTTGCGGATCATGAAAAATTGGTCACGTATCCATTATAAGGGAAAAGAGATACCTGACTTTGCGTAGTAAATTGGTTTTGCAGTTACTTCGATGTGTGATGAAAGCCTGATGTCTGATGACTAAAAGACGTTAAAAAATAAAACATATTTGTACTAAATTCGTATCAGGACTGATAGAGTCCGCCACTAATAATTCATATAACGCCACCAATAAAATAAATATTTTCTTAAATTTCGAGATGAACATTGCATCGAGATGTAGCAAAATTACATACCTTGATACTGCTTTTGGTAAGGGAAATGAGTGACGAATTAGTAATTCTAACTAACTTATTATATATAAGATCGCTCCTACTATTTTACTATTTTTAGTAAAAGTTGCACAATAAATTTATTACTTTTAACCATCAAGTATTGTTAACTTTAAAACGCAGCAGTAGCTGTATTACGTCCTTACTGAGATTATTGATTTTTAATACTGGCTAGTGTGAAGATCGATATTTTTCATTCTACTAAGATTCTTAATTCAAATTAATTTTATAATATAGTTATGACATTTCTCTTAAAAAATCGAAAAATCAATTGTTCATTTGTTTTCCCGCCGTTCGATTTTTCTTTGATATCGCTGTTTCTGTAAACATGGAAAAATCGAAATTGAATACGAGTTTCGATATGACGCCAACGCAGCACAGACGGCACGCAATATCAACGACGTGTAGGGACCAAGAACCACAAGTGAACATATGGTTTTTTGGTTTTATCGCTTCCGTTCTAGAAATTTTGATCTTAACAATGAGCCTCGTAGACGACTGGAGACGAAAGTCGATAACGACAAATTGAAAGCTACAGTGGAAGCAGATTCACAACAAATCACGTGAAATTAATTAAGTGATAAAACGGTGCTAACTCATTTACGCCAAATTTAAAAATTTCAAATCTAATGAAGCTGTGAAAAACGCTCTTGAAGATTACACCGATTCACGTCCTCAGAATTTCTATAGCAGAAGCATCAGTAAACTTCCATTAAATAGCATAAGTGTATCCACAATTATGGCCGATACTCCAAATAATTGAATATATACCTTTCATTAAAAAAAGGACCGCCGTGGACCGCGCTATACTGAAGTCAACGCAAAAAAATCACTGACATTGATTCCTAACCAAGGATATTATGCCCGAACATAAATAAAAGCATGTACAGACGAATAGAAAATCTCCTCTTTTTAGATCGGTTAAAAACGAAAATAAAATTATAGAATACATCTGTTTCCGGTAGTTATTAGATGTCTGTTGAAATTATTATAAAAACTTCCCGTCGTTGAAACCCGCCGTCAAAAAAAAATTGTGACACGAAGCGCCGTTATGCTCCATAGGAAGTAGAATATTAGGCAATGACGTTGTTGTAGAACTCGGTACAGTTTATGACATTGCAGAATATTTTACTGCGTTACTATATGAATAGGAATTTATACATTCGTATATGGAACCCTGTTCAGTGGCAGCCCTCCCCCTTCCGACTACTAACAACGGGTAATTTGTCGTAGTCCCCGCTTCTAAAGGTACGTAAATGTGGATTATAAGTCATTCTCAGTGCAGTATTCTTGCGTAGAAACGTAGATGTATGACGTCAGATGTGACAAGGTATCACAGACTTTATAAACAAGGTATGCATAAATAGTTTTCTGTTTCGAACAAGTATTCAGTTTATCAAAAATTAAATTTTTAAAGTATGAGTTTTTAACTCGCACGACGTTAAGCGTAGGTATAAAACTTATGTAAGTAACTTTTTAAAATTGTTTTTTTTTATGAATGAGTGGGCAAACGAACAAGCGAGTTACCTGATGGAAGGTGATCACCGCCGCCCAATGGACACCCGCAGCTTCCGGGGAATCACGGGTGCGTTGCGCGCCTTGAGGGAAAGGAGGGGAGGGGGGAGATGAGCCACCGCATTCTTACTTACCGAATGAAACACAACAGTAATAGATGCTGTTATTTCACGCCGATATTCTGTGAGAGGGTGGTATTTCACCGGGCGAGCCAGCCTAGATCGTACTGCAATGCAGCATGGCTAATACGGCTGAATATATAGTTTTGTTGTGCCGTGTGGTCAACTAATATCAATTTTCAATTATTATTTGAATACATGGTGCAAAACCCTTGGTGAGTTTAGATTCATAGCCCTGTATGTATCTCTAATGGGGTAGTTAAAAAAGATGGAGCGCCAAGCGTCGCGGTTCTTATATTTATTCACCTCCTCATATCTCATCATTTTCCTACACACTTCGCCTAGGTATTATTACTATTATTATCATTATCATAAAAATAATTCCCGTAGACATGAGAGTGCTTTTGACATTTCTGCAGACAATATTTTGCCTTTTTGATCTGCGTAAGTCAGCCTTAGTCTTTCTTAACTTCTCCTATCACTACTAGCGCTGTATAGATTTTTTCGTCAGTCTTTCATCACTCATTATGTGTCCGAACCGTCTGAGATTCTAAGCATTCCTTTCTTAATTTTTACAATAATACTGTCGTGCAACCTTGTTATAGTCCATTTTTAACCAACTTATAAAAAAGAAGAACTTCTTTGTTCGTCTTTATGTATTTTTTCATATATGTTCACCTACAACTTCGTCAATTGTGAACCGATTTTAAAAATTCTTTCTTTGTTTAAAAAGACATATTTTCGAAGTGGTCTTGTGTAAATTTCGCTAGTATCGATGCTTAGACTTCGAAGATACACCAAATAATCCTAACTGTTTATAAGCATCTAATTATAATGATTATTGTTTAATTAAAAAATTCAAAAGGGAGAAATAAATAAAAATATAAAAAAAAAATTAAAACTCCTTCAAAAAAAAACTGAAAAATGTTAAATAAGTATAGTAATCAAAACTAAAGTACAATAATAACTTAATAACTTAATAAGTACGATATAAATAACTACATAATTAAATTTGACAGTTATTGAAGTTGGTGTCAAATCAATGTGCAACAACAAAAAGTGTACTAGTTTGGGAGGCTTGGCGCTGACTTCAGTAACTGGCAAATTCATGTCAAGCTTAATTATGTAGTTTTATAAAGTTATTGTTGTACTTGAGCTTTGATTAGTGAAGGATAGTTAGTTTGCACTTTTTTGTGTATTTTTTGAAGTCAGTTTATCTCGTAAACTGTATGACGTACAGATTAGAAATTTTGTACGAGTAGTGATACATCTTCGTAACCCATATATATTATGAACTTGTTAACATTTTAAAATAATCATAGTACAGTAAATACAGAAAGTAAAGAAAGGGCAAATTAATACTCAAGTTCTTGTTTTCTTGGAAATTTTTGGATTTAGAATTCTGAAAATCTTAGAAAATCCAGCCTTACTTAATTTTACAGGAAAATATTACTATAGTCCTAGACCTCTTACAGGTATCTTGAAGCTAAATAATCGAATGGTTTCATAAATATCATTCGGAATCCTTTTGTCGCGAGATGAACTCCCATTTTGATCCAATATTTATGGCTTAAACAGAACAACCTTTTTACACTCGTTTCACGTGTAACCAATACATTACTTGACGTATTTTATTCCTGCGCTCATAAACTGTGCAATATCGAAAATCGAATCAATATCTGTCTTCTAGTATTTGCATAAATCAACGAAGTTTTGTCAGGTAAAATATTACACAAACATATAAACACGCATTGAAATCTGCAGACGACAAAAGTACACAGTGAAAGAAATATTTAACCACCAAGACTTAAGACTTTAAGAGACTGGTCGAGGCTTCGGGAGACCGCCGGGCTGGCAGCTTCTTCCGCCAACGAATCAGTTTGGCTATTCAAAGAGGCAATGCTGCCAGTCTGCTAGGTACCTTGAGCAATGACAGCTTTCTAAGCGGCAACTTTGAGGAAGTTTATTATTTAAGATAATGTGTAGTTTTAAGTTTGTAAATATTAACGTATGTATGTACTTTTTATTAATAAAGATTTAACCACTTTTTACTTTTTCGTATTACTGTTATTACTCTTTTTGAAAACATCTGTGAAATTATGATTAAGATAGAACTTCTTTAAAAGCATCTTGACAATAAAAATGAACATTTGCCAAATCGGCACCCTAAACCTTAACTTCAGCAGTCAGTATGCGACAGCCAAATATCGCGCGATATATATTTTTATTTATAAAACAGGGGGCAAACGAGCTTGCGGGTCACCTGATGGAGAGTAACTAAGCGCCGCCAATGGGCACTCACAACATCCTGAGAATGACGGGTGCGTTGCAGGCCTTTAGAGAAATAGGGAAGGGAGGGAAAAGAGGGAAAGGAGGGGGGGGGGGGGGGGGGGGGGGGGGTGACGGGCCACCGGAACTCTCACTTACCGAACGAAACACAATAGCAATAGATGCTGATATTTCACGCCGATATTCTGTGAGAGGGTGGTATTTCACCGGGCGAGCCGGCTCTATTCATGCTGCAAGGCTCTATCACCTTTCATCATCTGCTATCAAAACGAAAATTTTCATAATGTAATTTGTATAGTGGCGCTAAATCTACTTTAAAAAGTACATATTACGGTCATGGCGCAATAGACACACAATCATCATATATGATACTAATTTTTTAATACCATTAGTCACCGATCACGCAATGATCGCGTGGCTGTCGCTGTTTGCAAATTTTAGGTAATAATCCCGCGTTTTAGCAGTTCTCAAGTTTTGCGCTTAGCAACAAACAAAATTTCATTTGATAATTTCATTTTCATTTACCATATATATGTAGATTATATAAGACTGAATTGAGTTTTATGTCAATTAGAAAATTTTGGACCTGAAAAGCAAAAATTGATCCTTTGTCTCACTCACGCGTACGTCAGTCAATGTCGAATTATTTCAATAATTATTTGACGTGCAAACTTGAAATGATATCTACACTCCCTCCATTTCCATCGCTAAAACTAATAGTCTGGAGTCTTAGATTTTTTTTTTGAGAATATTTTAGAATTCAAGAATTAAGAATAGTATTCTATGCTTTTTTACATTATTAGCCGACGATGTCTGTGACGTCATCAAGAAGAACAACCGATGGCTTACTTCCCACTACCGCTGCAATATTATATAAATCAAAACTCGAGTGCGTCACATCTCGTGTTGCTTTTTCTCTTTTCGACTGTAGCACGATGTGTTTATATACTATATTAATTTTAATTATTAATTGATTATTCGTTGAAGTTTCAGGTGTTCTATTTATATAGGGTAATAACACTTTATTAATAACAAAAAAGTACATACATATGTTAATATTTACAAACTTAAAACTACACATTATCTTGAATAAACTTCCTCAAAGTTGCCGCTTAGAAAGCTGTCATTGCTTAAGGTACCCAGCAGACTGGCAGCATTGCCTCTTTGAATAGCCAAACTGATTCGTTGGCGGAAGAAGCTGCCAGCCCGGCGGTCTCCCGAAGCCTCGACCAGTCTCTTACAAATATCAGAAACCAGTCGATGGGCTTCGGGGCCCCAGGGACCAAAAGTTTCGACTGCAAAGGGCGTAAATATTAAACTCTCAGAGAGAGTCACATACTTACGCCGCTTCAAGTTCTCGGCAGTGCTGGCCGCGCCACTTGCTGACTTGGAAGTCGCCGGCACATGGGAAACAGCAAGTGTATCGACACAAGTGGCATCCTACACCAGCGATCTTCCAAGTTTCCAAGGAATGAGCGTCAAACTATCCGGTCTCCTGCCGTCGCTGCGCGCAATACCTACAGGCTCTAAGACTGCAGGAACGCCAGCGGCGTCAAGAGCCCACCGAATGACGTCATTCAAGGCAGCATGTCGTGAATATATATTTAATAGGGATTGGGAAGTCTTGACATTTTTAAAGTCCCGGGACACGAGACGGCTCGGGCTCGAAATCCCGGGACGTCCCGAGACTTGGAGACTTCGATATAAGATTAATGTAGAATATACTTTCTGTTACGTATCAATTAAATAATGATTTTGGTAAAATCAATATTTGATTCACATAAATAAAACCAAATTCTACAATCGTAACAATAATTAAAGCAGTTCTCAAAAAATATTAATAAATCGACTAATTGATAAAGGATTATAAATGCCAATTTCAGAAAATTAACGGACGTTTATTAAACTTCTAAAATATAATACAATAAAATCCTACATTTCTAATTTTAATGTTAGTTCAACAATTTCTTCTTAATCACAGAATTATTCTTTGATTTTCAGACAATGAAGTCATTAATTCGCCTAAAAAAACTAAACGGGCTATTCATTGGCTTTGTCGTTATCCATGTAAGAAGAAGT
Organism: Zeuzera pyrina; assembly: GCA_907165235.1. Taxonomy (NCBI): domain Eukaryota; kingdom Metazoa; phylum Arthropoda; class Insecta; order Lepidoptera; family Cossidae; genus Zeuzera; species Zeuzera pyrina. The sequence goes on from OU015639.1 coordinate 4,697,117, forward strand.
ACTTAATTTACTTATTTTAATAAAATGGGCTTCCAAAAATCAGCGCATTATCAGCTTTATCCGACAATCTGTTTCTTATTTTTGTAATAATGCCCCCGAACAAGAAAACTCTCGTGTATTATTTTATTAGTATTACAATATTCTTCGAGACCCGAGACATCCCGAGATCCAATCCCTAGTACCTAACATATTTAACAATAACGTATTTATCATTATAGAGAATGTATAGTCTTTGTTAGCAACACTAATGGCTGATTTATTATTGTGGCAATACAGCTGTCGCTCTCCCTCTCCCACTTTGTAATTCATGCAGTTATAATATATCCTGTAGTGAAATACATTGAAATAATAGATTAAAAAAGGTTTTATTCAGTACAATGCTTCGATCACATATAACTAGATACACAATCAACGCTCCAAAAATGTCCGAACCAAATGTGCGCTAAATGAGTATTTAAACGCACTTCTGTTTTAGTGGTATTCGAAAACGATAACAGCGAACATGTCAAAGTGCTCCTTCAAAGATTACAAAAATAACACATCTAGAACGCTAAAAAAAGACGCGAGTTCTTATTTTCGGTTAATAAATAAATAATATTATTTACGTGTTCATTATTTCATTATAGTAATAACGTTACATAGCTCTTTTTTATTAAATTCGTAATCATATTTTGAAATATTGCCTAACAATATTTGTCTTATCCTTGTCACTTTCACGTAACAAATCAACGTAGCAACATAGCAACGCAAATAGATTATTTGAATTATATTTTATGCACGAGACGTAAGATTGCATTTTAAATATTTTATTTAACAAACTTCGTTTCAATGTCATGCAAGAATCGTTTACGAGCGTTTATAATCTTATGGTTTGACAGTAAGGTCTACTTTAGATTAACACAATATTGCCTATAATACTTTACGATATTAAAAATATATACGTCAATTCGGACAATAATTTGTTTAAATTTTATAGGAGATTGTGAATCTTGTTATATGTGATCGAAGGTACAATGATATAATACAGATCCTACATGGAGACAGCCCTAACAGTCTTGCTTACCTCTGTATACAAGTCTAGTACTTGTATACAGAGGTAAGCAATAGTTTACCCATTATAGTTTTTCAATTTTCACGACTTGTACACATCTTATAATATTTAAAAACGGGTCTATGTCGCGTTAATATTTTAAGGCGTTAACTTATAACTGTAGTGTGTCGAAGTACCGATAGTGAAAATAACAAAAATTAAAAAATGCGATGAATGAGTGTGGGTAGTTGCAAGAAACCGCACACTACAAAGATGACATTCAACTTCATCAGTCTCCCCGTGGCCACGATCGGTACAATCCGGTCGAAACGTCGGGATAAAATAGGTAATTAGCATTAAAATACTAACGCGACAGACCCGTTTTTAAATATTATAAGATAGCATTATAGTAATATTTTTTATTGCGGATTATTTCTGAACCGGTGGAGGATTTGACTTTAAATAATATTTTATAGTATGAGAAAATATAATTGAATTAGAAAAATATCATAATCACATCTAGTTTAATAATATAAAATTACATCTGTGTATGTTTGTAGGAAGCTAGAACGGTTAATGATGACCCTAATGGGCTCTCGTAGAATGAGAGCAATGGATGCGTGGAGTTCATGCTCTCGGTAAACTGTTGTTTGAGAACGTCGGTCTCCATAGTAAATAGCATAGGTGTTTAACTTTAATTATACAATAGGTATACTAATAGTACCTGCCAGTAACGAAACTTGAATCGACATGGCGGTAACTGCACTACACTCAGGTATACAAAATATGTTTCGCATTAGTAACCTTAGTATTCAATTCTGAGTTTCAAATAACCGTCCAAGTCCGGACCAAGCGAATTCAAGCAACAATAAGGCAGATTTTTGCGGTTACGGTTTGAGCATATTTTAGCGCAGAGAAGGCTCAACATTTTTTTTTTCACATAAATTAAATTTGCAAAAAACTGCATTGCCAATTAAAAAACTGTTCTGATAGATTTGGAATATTAAAATTACATAGCCACTTCAGTAAAAATCATTTTTAAATTCCGAAGGATGTCGGTGACCTAACTGAATTATTTTGCAAAACTGGTTTTTTTATTGATTTTTTTATTGAGATTTATTTCTCCAATCGTTTTTCGCCGCTTGAAGATTTTAAGATAGAATCGAAGTATCCAAATACCTCAATCACAATTTTCTAAATATCGAAATCCAAATCGTCGAACAATTCAAAGTCTGCTTATGCAAACTCTTAAAGCTGAAACCGAAGTTAGGGTTGCTAATTGCTATGTCAATAATATCAAGACCTAAAAGGAATTTGAAATGAACACATGGTTATGTCTAATTAATATTATTAAATAAACTTGGTTAAGCATTAAAAATAATAAATCGAATAATTTTACTACACTGTTCTTCCTAACCGCAGTACAACCGCGATAGCAATTTTAACTTGAACTGGGTGTGCGTCGACTTTGCCATAAAAATTTCATAATCATATTTGGCATAGTAGTCTTTATTCGTTAATTGTCAAAAACTTGTATTGTCAAATCTGAGACTTGACGATTTACAATCAAAGATAAATCAAGCTTGCAGCAACCTAAAGTTCGAAGTAGTTTTTTGAGTATCTGACAAAATGAAATCCTAGTAAATTTTCGTTCAGTGTCCATTTTATTTTTACAACTTTATTTAGGTTTTTTGTACCATATTTTTGAATATACGTTGCGATAATTATTTATTATTTTCTTAAAAAAATGTTTAAGAAAAATTAACACGGAGTAATGTATTATACATTTTAAAACTCGTAATTTAAAGAGGTTTTCTTTGATATTCAAACGTTAATTTGAAAAATATTTATAACTTTGCATTTAATGTTTTGGACCCAAATTCGAAACTTAACTTTTGGTGTTTACATATATAAAGTTATAAACTTTCGGGTTACATTATAAAATATCTAAAATAGGAAATTTAACGCGTTTACCTTTTATTTTGGCTTGATGTTTCGACCGAGTTGCATCGGCCGTGGTCTCAAGCAAACTGTCTCAGCAAGTTTCACTCCATGCCCGTGGTAGGTTTCGTCATCTACCCCCGATATTTGTAAATAATTTTCAGGATATCTGTACACAACACTCATAGTGGCCATCCGTTTAACCGAATGCCGAAACACGAGGTTTTGTTCCTTGAATCACAGGATTCCACATTGTCGGTGAATCGTATCCGTTTTTTCGATTAAAATTTTTGTATCTCTTGATTTCAATTGCTTCACGCCTACTCTTGGATAAAAGTGGCGATCAGTAGAAAGGAGTAATTGGCGATGAAACTCAATTCAGTGTTATCGCTGATTTGGTTGTTTTGGTGTTCACGTTTGTAGTTGAAAAGAAGCTTAATAAGTCCATTTTGGCAGCTATTTGTGACAATAGAATTTTAATTTAGAATAAAATCAACAAAATTAAGAATTATTGATTAAATTTTGGATTCACAAAACACTCTTTTTTACGCATTAAATAATACATTATGAGAACATATTATGTATTTCAAGTACTTCTTTCACGTAGCTTCCAAAATATTTGCTTTTAAACGTCCCAAAAATAGTTATCCTCTTTTTGAACAATAGCGCTGTAAATAATTTGATCGCTGATTTTCACCGGCTGTATTCGATTCCATATAAAAATATTAACTTAAATAAGTACTATATCTATATACCTATACTACACATGAATAATTACCCTAATGAAATAATTTTAATGTTTTCATGACGAAAGTGAACAAGGATCATAATTACGAAGCGATTTGTTTTATTTTTACTACAAAACTCAGATTTTCTTGTGTTCCATTGATCATTTCATCATTTTCAACACACCTTAAAATTTTAGACACTTTTTTATTTTAAAACTAAAAACAAAAAAAAACAATACGACTAAAAGCTCATATGATTTAAAATTTATTTTCGTGATAATCGGATACTCATGTTACCGATTTGCTTGGCTCACATCCCTAATAACGTCATAATGACAGGTGTAAAAACGGGCATCACAGATATTATAGACTTTAGGTTTAAAGTTTTGAATTTCAGTCAATGATGTTACATTTAAAAGCGGTAGATGAGTTATTGTGCCTCGACAACTGGCACCCAAAAACTTTGCTAATTAGCCAACCTGGAGCTCATTCGTGTGACAACGTGACAGTGTCAACACTTATGTGCGTTCCTAATATTAATATTAAAATGCCGTCCTGTGTTATTAGATACTGCAGAAACTATACTAGCAAGCCTTCCAAAGATTCACGAATCATGTATCATGTTTAAGTATACTTATTTAATTCATTTGTGTCACCATTTTAAAAAAAATCTAAAATGTCAGTAAAATATTAAACAGAGAGAAATATATTATATTTGGTCAAAGAATATAAAAAGTTATGTTACAGAACCGTCAATGTCATGCAGTGCCTATTAAACATTTGATTACGTTTATTTAGTTGGTATATAAGTTATAATATACGTATTTTTAAACGAATCAGAAGCCTTTAGCAGTGAGTCTAATATCCCAATAATCTTACAAAATAAAAAATATTTTACATGAAAATACCTAGTGTTTTATTTTTATCATTTTCAAATTTATAACAAAATTGTTTTACAAATGTATGTACTTAAATAATTCTGCTTCCAAATGTACATGACTCAAGAAAAATTAATTTTATTAATCAAACAAATCATTTTTTACTGTGTAAACCCATTGGGCATCAATCATATTTTTCGAAAATGTCTGTTCTGTGGCAATAATTACTAATATTCTATGAATTAGTCACGGATTCGCTAAAGAAAATCGAAAATGCAGCATTTTTTTTTTTTCAATTTATTCATTTTATTCATTAAGTCATTTTGTGAGACACAGGTACAAATATGGTGTTAATGTTGCAATATACTGTAAGAGCCTCTGTGCTCCGCCTCATGCATGGCGTTACAAAAACATTTATAACAAAACAAATAACTCAGATAAATATTATTACAGTCATTAAATTTGGAGTTAAATTTATGCCATTAAATTGGATTTAAAATGTTATTAATTATTATATAGTCATTACTCATTACATTGCAATCAAAATTATATACGTGTCAAATAAAAAAATATAAAAAAGTTTTTCTAAATATCATCATTAAAAAATTCGTCAATGGAGTAATACGTCTTTTCTAATAGAAATTTCTTTAATTGTTTTTTGTAAATATTCAAATTAGTGCTATCTTTTATAAACTTCGGTAATTTATTATTTAATTTAGGTGCCAGAGCAAAAATTGTATTGTGGAATAATGTAGTCCTACATGCAACGAGACAGAGATTTCCACAACGCCTTGATCCTTTTACGCTATCAAATAGGTTTTTATTGTATTTAACAAAAATAAGTACTTCATAGATGTACATACACGGAAGTGTCATTATTTTTAATTCTTTGAAATGATTTTTACAGCTGTCTCTTTGCTTTAAATGACAAATCGATCTTATGCATCTTTTTTGTGCTCTGAATACTAATTCTTTCCCTTTTGCATTACCCCAAAATATAATGCCGTATCGTAATATCGAAGCGACATATCCGTGGTAAGCTGTCAATACTGCCGAACGATTTACTATTTCACTTAATTTATAAAGTGCATATGAAAATTTGTTTATTTTTTTGTATGTTTCATCAATATGGGTATTCCATTTCATGTCGTTATCAATATATAATCCTAAAAATTTTGTCGTGTTTATCTCATCTAGATATTTACCACCGTACTCAATATTAAAATTTAAACTAGTTTGTCGTTGTCTAAAAGTCATTATTTTAGTCTTATCTAAATTAATTAAAAGATTATTAGATTGCAGCCAGTTAATTATTATTTTCAAACAATCGTTAATTTCATTTTCAAACGTATTCAAATTATTGTTATTAAATATCACAGTACTATCATCGGCAAATAACAACACGGGATATTTTATTGATTTCGGTAAGTCATTTATATAAATGATAAATAGTAATGGACCCAAGACGCTACCCTGAGGCACACCATATTGAGAAATACGTTCGGTTGACGTATATGTTACTTCGGTCCTAGTTTCTGTGCAAAAGCGTTTAATGCACGTGATTTGTTTTCTATTATCTAGATATGATTTTAATAGATCATTAACATTACCTCTAACTCCATAGCAGTTTAATTTTTGTAATAATATATTATGGTTAACATAATCAAAAGCTTTAGTCATGTCCATATAGAGAGCTGACACTGGCAATCTCTTATCCATTCTTGTCATAATTGTATAAAGAAAGTCGTATACTGCCATATTTATTGTCGTATTTTTCCTAAATCCCTTTTGTTCGTCAGTGAATAGATTATTATTTTCAAAGTAAAAGTATAATCTCTTATAAATTATTTTCTCCAGAATTTTAGAAAATATTGATAGTAATGCTATAGGTCTGTAATTTCTTATATCTTCTCTATCGTCTCTTTTAAATAATGGTTTAATTATAGTAACCTTCAATTTATCTGGAAACTCTCCAGTTTCCAAACATAAGTTTGTGATATGACTAATTACTGGAGCAATGAGCGGTGATACGAATTTTACTACTTTTGTGCTTATTTCATCATACCCAGTGCTGTTTGTATTTTTAAGCTTGTTTATAATTTCAGTTATCTCACATGGAATAGTGGGCATTAAGAACATTGAATTGTTGTTGACAAAATTACACGTATTTATGTTTTTATTCAATTGCGGTTTTATTTGATCTATAAAAAAATCATTGAACGCTTCTGCAATTAACTGAGGATCCGTCAAAACTTTACCAATCATTTTAATTCGTGCAATATTTTCCTTTGGCAAACTCGTTTTTATGTTATTTATTATTTCCCATGCAGCTTTTGATTTATTAGTAGCACATTGTATATAATGATTATTGTGCGCTTTTTTAGTTAAATTAATAATTTTGCGATACCTTTTAGAATAAGATTTAAATTTGAATTTATTATCATTATTCGGTGAAAGTCTATATTTCCATAGTAATATTCTTTTACGTCTACTACAAATCCTAATTCCACGACTTATCCATCTAGGTTTCGTCGTTGTGGGTACAGTAATCTTTAATATGGGAAAACATAAGTCATAAAATAATTTAAAAATGTCGTAAAATTTACTAAAAGCATTATTAGCATCTTTGCAGTCATATATTTCATTAAAAGTTATATTATCCAAACAAGCCTCAAATTTGATCATGTTTTCTCTTGAGTAGTCTCTTTTAAATCTATACCACTTCTTTATTTTAAAAGTTTTATTTACAGGACAAGATAATATTTGGGCGTTATGGTCGGATATTGCAAAATCGTACATTTCTCCTTTCGATCCCTTTACGTTATGAATGATATTGTCAATACATGTGCCGCTTTGTTGTCTAGTTGGTCTGACAAACCCAAACGTTAAATTGAACTGAATTAAATGATAAAACCTCTTTGCTTGATTTGTTTCCTTTAAGATGTCAATATTAAAGTCTCCGCATAAAATAATTTTTGAATTATAAGAAAATAAACTTAGTATGTCATGTAAAATGTCAAAGAATATGTCTAAATTTTTTAAGATGTTCTTATTACTCGGCACTCTATAGGTACATATAACTATGATTTTGTGCTCAATTAACTCGATTGCACAAGTTTCTACTACATTTGATACACAATATTTTAAAACTTCTTTAATTTCTCTGAAGTTATGAGTCTTTTTAACAAGAATACACGAACCACCATTCCTATTTGCTCTCGTGAAACAGGCACCTAGTTTAAAATTAGGAATATTTAATATATGTAAGTCCTCAGAGATCATATTGTGTTCTGTAAAACAAATTACGTCAGGAAAATTCAAAACAAGGTCATTCAAAGCTACAGTCAACATGTCCGATTTGTTAATTAGTCCATTTACGTTTTGATGCATCACATGTATATACTTATAAACGAAAAAAATCATTATTATTATATTTACGTACTTGTCCAGAATCAGCGCCGTTAGAGCCAAGAATCAATTCACTGTTTTTTGCGGACGTATCTGTTTGCGTTAATTGATTATCTTGTTCAGCAAAGAATTCAGTCTGAGTGGATTTGTTTTGTTTTACTACTGTACATTTAAAGTTTATTGCTTCATTTGTTTTAACATATTCATTATATTTAAATCTGTAGTCAATTTTTAAAATTTCTCTTAAAACGTAGCGTGATATGTTGATGCCAAAATTTCTCCTGTTAGGAATATATTGAACATAATTCATGTCTACATATGTCACATTAATAAATTTACTACACATGAGTTTCGTTACATGGTTAAGTGATTTTTCGTTCAATATCATATTGTAAGGAATCTCGGAGACAAATAACATTAGTATGAATAACAGAATGTAACCATATTAATAAATTAGACTGAAAGTCATACGGATTTACATCATTTGTTCCACTTAATAGTATAATATAATCTTCCTTAGACAGGTTTTTTATTTCATCTTTAAAAACATTAATAACATTATCTAATCTAGCACCGCTTTTACAAAAAGACATTACTTCGTATTCTGAACCCAATAAATTTTGTAAATTTGGTTGCACGTTTATTCCCTGTTGATCAGAAATAATAATTACTCTCTTCCTTTTACGAATATCAAAAGTCTTACATTCTTCTTTTTTAACTTGTTTGCCTCGAACCAACTGGTCACCCAATATAATTATTTTTCGCTTTTCTGTACTAGTTACGCCATCTGTTGGCAACTTTACGAAACCATGTTTACTTGATACAGCTTGCTTAATTGACAGTTTGCGCGATATTATGTTAATTTCTTTGTCTGAAATGTTTTGCTTTTGTGGTAATAACAAATTACGTTTTGCAATAATGTGTCCATTAGAAATTACAGACTTTGGTGTAGTCAGCGTAGTATTCATAGAATCAGTTTTTCTTAAAATAGGTGTAGTAGTGTCAGTATAAGGAGATTCTAATTTTTTTGAGGTAGGTATACAAAGTTTCTTTAATAATGTGATTGCCTTATTTTTTTCTGACAGCTCTTGTTTAAGGTTATTAATTTGATAATTCAAGTTTGTAATTTCCCCATGTGCACTAGCTAATTCTATATGTGTCTGCTCTAACTGATGTTTTAATTCTAATATATAAGATGTATCTAACGATGTTATAGCTGGATGACTTCTTGTTGATATATCTAGCATAGTTGAGTTCATAACTGAACTATCGTTTGTGATATTAAATAAATTTATTTCTGAAGTTGATTTTCTAATTGGTTTCCTGATTGTGATGTTATCCATTTTTTTTTTTTTTTTTTTTTTGCTAATTATATTCTTCTTTTCTTTTCGTTATTGCTATTACTCTTTTTTCTTTTCACAAGAACACCAAACAGCATACACACGCCAAACACTTAACACAAACTATATATGTTGAGATTGAAGTATTATGCAACATCTACTTTAACGGAATTATTTGTGTTACGACTTTAAAAAAACAGGAGATAATTGCGTAAGTTTCTTCAAAATTCGCATGAATAACACTTGTACATAATAACTTTAAACATTTAAGTCTATTACTTTTCAAATTTAGTTATAAAATCACATGAAAAAAAAAATTTCTTTTTATTAAATAATCAAATTTCGTGCATTCACTCCAGCACCGATGTGGGTAGTCCTCTAACGCCAACATGCCACATGCCAACATGCCACGAAACAGAATCAGGTAATATATTAAGATCGATTTCAAACATTTGCGTTAGCGCACCGTCATTTACACCAATACCATTCACATAAACACACAAGCACACATGTATGGATATGATAGGTACAATATATAACACTATATATAAAGCGAATAGGGCATCAGGTAGGTACGGATGGAGTGAATGGCCTCGTGGTGTTCTTGGAAGTCTAAGCAGCAAGAAAGTGAAATTGACCAATCACAATGGTTTTAGAGAGCCGTGTGATTTGTTAGTTTGAAATGCAATTGAAGTCTTACAATGTATAGCGACGCAGTGCAATGTATATTTGTCTCACTTTGCTTGTGGTAATTATCATGCTATCTTGTTTACACTTCATCATTTTATTAGTGTGTATAAACAAAGCGTGTGGCTTATGTGTGTGTGTAACCGGGACAATATTTTATAAGCATTAGTACTAACGTAACCTATCTACCTCTTTTTTAAATATAACATCATTGATTTCAGTTGTTACGAATATTTCTATATCTGTTTTCTTTGGCGTATAAGTAAATAAGCCCCCAAATACAAATGAAAGTACTTATTTGATACTAATCATAAGTTGAGTGTTTGCCTAAATTCTATAGAAAATGAGATCTCAGCAGAAACGTTTTTTTTTCCGTCAGACGCTACTTAAACCTAACAATAACACCTTTTCTTTTCGACAAAAGAGCTTCAGAGTTTACCGAATCCGATTCAGTAGGTATGATAGGATTCACTGGCACAAAGTAATAAAAGTCTTTGTTATACCACACGTCTTTCATTCTGTCACTCAATGTGGGGCCATGAAGCTAGCGATAATGGCTTACATTTTATTTTACTTTTGCTTACAATTAAATCTGTAATTCTTACATTCGAATATGGAAACTCTCGACAGACTCAATTTTTAAATATTGACATTCAAAAATATTAATAACAACAAATGACATTGTTACCATCTTGTTATTTATTACAATGAGTTAATTTAATTACAAATATTGTCGATAGCTATTGATAGTGACCACTGCTTTACAATATGTATAAAAATGAGGTAATAAAACACGTAAAAAGTAAAATAAATAGATTTAGTTAAGGTATTGATTTATTATTTAAAAAAAGAAGAGAATTTTATAAAAGAAAGGTAAAATGAAGTTGTGAAGTGGAATGTTACAAAATTTCTATATTATACTACAATTAATTGTACTGTATGACCATTTTTATGTTTCTCGTAAATTTAAAGAAATACAAACGAAAGTTTTGTATACACATATGGAACATAATATATATCACTTCTCAAATAACAAAAAAAGATTGGTCAAATCTAGGCACATTCAATAGCATTGTGTGAAAAGAAAAGAAATATAAGCATACTCGTACTTCCGAAGCTTCGTTTGTATGTTACATAATTGTGGTACAATTATGAACATATACAAACAATCATTAATTCAATACTTCATAAAAATTAATTTATATTTCATTAAATCGAATATTTCGTGGACACAACCTAGGATTTTTATTTTCGCGCGCGCTTTTATATGAAAGGCATAAGAACTGTAATTGCGTGACATTTCCTTTGGTCAAAAGAAAATATTTTTAAGTTCTCGTGACTCAAACCGCAGAATTTTAATTGTAGGTAATTTGAAGATTATCACAATGAAAGTTTTTATAGCCTGAAATAACCTAGGCTCTGAAAAGGCCTGAAAATGTTATTATAGTGTACAATAATCCGGCTTGTATGAAAATTAGAATACATAATTTGGTTTACTTGAAAATATATGACATATTATTTAAATATTAATTACTTTATTTAAGTATTAATAAAGGTTTATATACGTTCAAGTGTTGGCCCTAGGCCATTTTAGGTTTATTTGTATTTACTTAAGAATGGTCTATAAAACATAACATATCTTCACGCTGTATCGCTAGCGGGGTAGTCAGAGAGGACGGAGCGCCAGCAGTCACGGTCCTTACACACCTCTTTCGCTTCCTCAATTCTCATCATTCTCGTCACACATTTTCGCCTAGGTATGCGAGTGCTTGCGAGTGACATTTCCGTCTGCTAACACTCTGGCTATTTGATCTTCATAAGTCAGCCTTGGTCTTCCTTGGCTTCTTTAACCACTCACTTTCGCTCTGTAGATTTTCTTCGTTAGTCTTTCATCGCTCATTCTTTCCAAGTGCCCGAACCATCTAAGCCTTCCTTTCTTCATTTTTACAATAACACTGTTGTGCAACCCTGTCATACTGCGTATCTCATCATTGTTTATCCTGTCCGCAAGCGTGACACCGCACATATTTCTGAGAGACTGCATCTCCACAGCATTTATCATACTTTCACTCGATTGCGGGCATTCCAGGCCTCACTACCGTACAACAAAGTTGGCACCAACACCGCATTGTGGATGGCCATTTTAGCAGTGTTAGATATATTCACACTACCCACTAATACGGACAGAGCACCGTTCACTTTATTGCCAGCTGCTACCCGTCTCTCCACATCCAACTCACATCTTCCATCCCTCGAAAACGCACTCCCCAGATACACAATTTCATTCACTTATTCCAGACATTTTCCATTTACACAAATCTATAACAGTTCCAATACATGTTCTATAACAGTTCCAATAAATAAATAATCACCTCGAAGCCAAATTATTTATTCCATTCCTCATATAAGTTGTGCACAAACATGAAATACTAGCGACCCGCCCCGGCTTCGCCCGGGTGGAATGTTGAATGATTGTAACACACCAAATTTTTTTATTGAGATTTTCATTCAAAAGTACCATCCAAATTTTCAACCTTTCCGGTAGATTTTCCTTTCATACAAATCTTGTCCTGACAATTAATGTGCGCGACAGCGGCGGCTGAGCCATACAGCCGGTAACCGACGCGCTTTGACCGGGGTGAGGTACTGGTTATAGTTATGACAAGAAAAGCGTACCTTCAAAAGTGTTGCACCAGACAACTACGACCGTTACCTCAGATGTTCGGAGGTGTGGATGACGCGTGGCCTGCCGTGATCCTGGGCCTGGCAGCGCTTCTTTTCGGCCTTTCTTGTGTAGTGGTCTTCTTATTAAGTGGACTGTATTTTAGCGTAATTAAATAAAGTGGAGTGGCGCGGAACGCAAACAATGTGGGTGTGGTCAAAGGTGACCGGAGTGGTGCGGACGGTACTACGACCAACACGCGGCGACGTCAGAGGTCGATCGTAGACTACTAATAACAAGTAGCAGGAAAGATGCAGCGGACAGAATGACATAACAAAATTATTGCGGGTAGGACAAAATAAGATATATATTATTTGGCGTTAACAATTATTATAATTAACAATTACTAAGTAAAATAAATATAAATATATCTGATCGACGTCTCCGTAAGCGGGCACTGTTGAGCATACCGCTGCGCAGAAAGAATTACTTAAAAAAATCATTTTTGATACGGGCTAGTGCGATGTTCAATGAACTCTGTGATGCTGAGGATGTAGATCTTTTTAACACAAGTATTTCGGCTTTATCAAATCTAGTGATTAAAAATCATTGCGCATTTTAATTTAATTATTTGTTTTCAGTGGTTTATATTGTATTATATAGTTATATATACAATTATGCTAAGATGTATTGTGATGTAGTGTAGTTCATGAAGTTTGGAATTAATCTTGTAATTATTAACTGAGGACTGCGCATCGGCGTTTGTTACTTTTGCAGAGCGTTTTTACTTTTACTTTATTAGTTTTTATAAAATTTAGAATATATGTGGAAACTTATAATTAGCTTACTTTAATATAACTTATATAGTGTTTATTTAGATAAGATGCTGTTAGCTTCGCTATGTAACAAAATAAATAAATAAAGTAAATTACGAACAAGACAAAAAAACTGTGAAATCTGGCGAGCCGTGCTCAAGTGATGATCTTTCAGTCCAGCGGCTATTGATTTTTATTTGTATAGGTAAATAGATTAAACTAGACACAAAGTGTCGTGGCAAGGTGGTTGGTATGTAATCGACTGGCGCGCCGCTCGTTCTTGTCGCATCGCTTTACATAAACGCAGATCAGCATTACAGCGTCGCTGGGTCACTACACCATTTTAAGAAATAGATATTGCATTAGAACATTGTGTACCAGTATCTGATTGAACTGAGTTTTGGTTTCCGTAATTTTGACACAAATTTGAAGTTGTAGCTTAATTTCATGTTTGGTTACAAACCTGTCGAAATTGTGACTGAAACCAAAGCTACATTCGTGAGATTTCAAGCTTTCTTCCGTGGTGATCAGCATAGTGATCAGTCATCTCATCCCATACTGTGTAGAGTAAAGTATTTTTTAAAACAGCAAATGTATTAATTTATCAAATAACTACGAGTACTTCTATGAACACAAACATATATACGTATTATATTTAAATAATACGTATTTAGGTAATCTAAAATAAACGGAAATGTCAAAGACACTCGCATACCTACGCGAAAATGTGTGAGGAGAATGATGAGATCTGAGCGAAAGAAGCAATCTGAGATCTGAGAAGCGAAAGAAGTTTGTAAGGACCGCGACACTTGGCGCTCCGTTCTCTCGGACTACCCCGTTAGAGAAAAAGCGTGAAGGTATGTATGTATGTATTTAATGCTTAGTTTCTTGACACAAATTTTTAGATAATTAAACACTTTTTATATTTTTTCTGTAACAAATTTTCCACCCCTTTTTATCCTTTAGGGGTTGGTTTTTTGAAATCAGAAAAATACATGGTCAATTGGTTATATGTGGGCGTCCAAGCGAAAAGGATCCAGTGGTCCGCAATTAGATTCTGAGATATATGTGGTTTTATAAAGTTGGGTGAAAAAAATGGCATTTCGCGGTTTTAATTGATAAATTAATGCTCAATTATCTACAAGTTGATACAGTAAATGACTTTATATGATGTTTCTAAATAGAAACAAACAAGTGGAAATGTGTTTTTTTTCAATCAAACTTTAAATATGCGTTTTCTCAAAATAAGCTTTTTCAGACTTTCAACTTTAAATGTCTGATACAAAAAATGTGTACCAGTTTTTGAATATTTTTTTAATCCTTATTATATTATATAATTGATTATTCTAAATTCCGAATCTAGTCTTAACTCAATACCCCACTACTGGACCCTTTTTGCTTGGACGCCCACTTATTACATTATTTAATAATGTCTGTAATCGAAGTTTAGAATTTTCAAATGCAATTTTTTCACTTTGGCACCCGTTATGAATCCCTTAAGGGTTGATTTTATATAAACCCTTCTTAACGGGTGCATACACTGTAATGTAAAGAGCCTATGTGCAAAATTTCATATCTTTAGTTTTTCTTGTCTTTTCTCTCACCGCTAATATAATAAAAGATCCTATTCATCACAGTCAATTTTCGATTCATATATTTTTTGCTAATAGTAGTGTCTTAATCCACACATGCCGCTGCAGGAGTATCGATATTCTCCACCGTCACACCAGTTCCGCAGAATGCCTTGCACGATTATTACCTAATTTGCAGTCATTATTATTATTACCTAACATGCGACAGCCAAATATTGCTCGATATTTGCTGTCAAATCGAGAATTTGTATAATGTAATTTGTATAGTGACGCTATATCTACTGTAAAAAGTGTATTTTACGGTAATGGCACAATAAACACGCAATTGTCATACATGATTTAAATGTTTTATAACAATTGGTCACCGGTCGCGTAGCGATCGCATGGCTGTCGCTGTCTACAAATTTTTAGGTAATAACACCGCGGGTCGCTTGCACACAGCGGGCAGACATCGCGATTTGTTTTTATGTGACACGCTCCGTGCATTTGGCCTCTGTTAAGTTTTACAGAGATCTGCGTCCGCCTTGTCCACGCTTCTATGCTGCGTACCGTAAGCTTTATCTCACTGGTCATGATTTTGTTCAAACGATTATGAGAACAGTAATTAGTCAAAGTGAACATGGAATTTTTGTGAGTCTTATAAAAAGTAACACAGCACCCATAGTATATCCTATTTTTTTCATTTTTGACTTGTAATGGAAACAAACAAAAATCTAACTAAAATTTCGCTAAATTTTCAATGTTCGCTAGTACCACTTATATTAATATACAGCATCATTTGTCAAGCGCTTTGTTTTTAATTTGTAGTGTTACCTAAGGGTTGTCTATGCTCCTAGATGAAATGAGTATCATAAATCAGTTCACTTTAATATGTGACTGACACGATTCGTTCGAAATGTAACACAGAATAATAACAGAAGAATATTATTGTTTGCGGTGTGCAAACAATAATAATCGCATATTATTTATTTTTAAGTGTTTTTTAAAAATAAAAATTTTGGCACTTATCACGACGTTTATTATTCTTTTATTTCTTGGTTCTTTTTATTGAGGTACGAACACGCAAACGGATAAAAATTCTAAAAATATTTGTTTTATAATACTAATAACTAATGAGTATAACAACTAAGTCATTCATTTGCGATCTAGCCCATCTCTAGTTATGTTTTAAATGTGATAAATTCCTTAACCAGCACCGAATCGGTGCTGGTTAGCTGACCGCATCCTATCTATGGTATATTCCTGAGGATGCTTCGTTGAGAGGCGAAACACGTGTCGATTGGTGGTTTTTGGAGTTTGAGCGGAAAATAGCTAAAGATTTTAGGAACTTATCACATGAAATGGATTTCCGCAATGTAACATCTGAGTCTATACCAGCCATTCCCAAAGTGGGCGATAACGCCCCCTTGTGGGCGCTGCAGGCCTAAAGGGGGGCGGTAAGAGACCCAGAAAAAAATGGGGGCGTTGTGTAGAGGCCTGGGGGGTGATTTGTAATTTCATTTAGCTAGGAGGCATCTTAGACAACGACTGCAAGAGCTCTCGACTCAGTAGACAAAATAAATTTGGGAACCAGTGGTCTATACAATTTGTTATAAATGTCATAATCGCCCCATTTGTTCACAATAAGGACAAAAATGAAATAATAGGATATACATACATATCTTCACGCTGTGTCCCTAACGGGGTATTCAGAGAGGACCGAGCGCCAAGCGTCGCAGTCCTTACATATTTCTTTCGCCTCTTCGAATCTCATCATTCTCGTCACGCATTTTTCTCAAGGTATGCGGGTGCTTTTGACATTTTCATCAGTTAACACTATGGCTATTTGATCTTCGTAAGTCAGTTAGGTCTTTCTTGGCTTCTTCTACCACTCACTTTTGCTTTCGCTCTGTGGATTTCCTTCGTCAGTCTTTCATCACTCATTACTTCCACATAACACAACATAACTTGTTATAATCAAGGCCAAGTAATAATAATTAATTCAAGAACACCCAGCTCTATAGATATTTGTGAACGTTAAATATACTATCTACGCGTAAAAAACCCTCGCTGAGAAGAACCGATAAGAAACAGGTTTATTTCTCGATTTTAAAATTAAGTGAATTAAATTATAATCAAAATATAACATTCGGGAAGCCAGCGCAAACAAAATTATATCAAGACCATAGTTTCGTCGTCAATAAAATCGTTTATTCTAATTCCTGTGTAAAGAGCTCTTTTTTGTTACCCCGTTTTTCCAATAAATTTTGGATCGCAACCCCTTAAAATACACTGAAGCTTAAATAACTAAAATGACTAATTTAATTAACTAAATATAAATAATTAGTCGATGTTACTGTATTGGGATAAATCCTGTAAAAGTAATGTGAGTAGAAATAAACAAATAAACTTTTATAGATCAGTATAATTTAACATTTACAATGTTAATCAAAGCTCGCGGATCTGTAAAAAACTGAGTGTAAAAAATGTTTGACAATAGCCTGTTTTTTGTAAGTGCGTGACGTAAATTGCTGGAGAGTTTTCACAAACTTTTTTGTGGAAATGAGGTGACAAACTGAAGAAGATTGAAGTAAGATAAGAACACTAGTAAAATTTGCAAATTTGTTCTCGTAAAGTTTTTGTCATTGCGCTCGTAAAGGTGATCGTTCACCGACTACGTTAAAAAAAAATTCAAAAATTGCTTATAATTTTTAACGTTCCATCTTCTAATATATAAAAAACAATGTTTGCTTGTCTGTTTCTTTGTTTGTATTTCATGCGTTGCTATATCATTCATTTGATTGCAATGAAATTTGGTATGGAGACAGCTTGATTTGTGATGAAGGATACAGGCTATTATAAAAATTAAAAACACGGACGGAGTCGTGAGCATCAGCTAGTTCGAAATAAAAATAAAGTTGTGTATCTGTCTGTCCATTTGTCTATTATTTTTCTCAGAAACTATTTACGATAACACCCGTTTTTCTGAACAGTTAAATAAATGGTGACCCAAATACAGAAGTTAACTTTAAAAGCAGAGTGAATTTTTGGCGGTTAGTTTTGGACGTTTAAATAAAAAGAAGAAACAATTTTTTTTTTGGTCATTGTCTAGGACATGAAATTAAAACTGATTACTTCAAGAATAGAAAAATGAGTTACTTTAATAACTACATTAACATAATACATATAACTATTTTAACACACGGCCAACACTACTGAGATTTTGAAGCGGTGTAAGTATGCGACTCCCTCCGAGAGTTTCATATTAACAACCTTTGCAGTTTAAACTTTAGTACCCTGGGGCCCTGAAGCCAATCGACTGGTTTTTGATATTTGTAAGAGACTGGTCGAGGCTTCAGGAGACGGTCGGGCTGACAGCTTCTTCTGTCAACGTATCAAGTTCGGCTACTCAAAGAGGTAATGCTGCCAATCTGCTGGGCATTCTAAGTAATGAGATTATTTAAGATAATGTTTACTTTTAAGTTTGAAAGTATTAACGTTATGATATGTATGTACTGGTTTATGTCAACAGTCTTTAACACATAATTCTTTAATGTATAATGACAATACAGAATACGCTAAAAATTGCTAATTCCACCTTATCTACAAAAGCAAAAACTCTGTAAAAACCTGGAAAAATCATGAATATTGAGAGCAAAATTTACCTGTACGCTGGGTGGTACTTAGTCCGAGGTTTGATGCTTAACATGGAGTTGTTACACAATTGGGAAGCGAATATCATTAAATTGGGCCACAGTCAAACAAGAAAACTGTTATTATTAATAATTTTCATGAAGAAATGGGTCGTAGGACTTATACTAACTGTAAAGATACGGGAGTTTATTGATTCCCTAAAGAATTCGTAATGAAAAAAGAAATGGAAAAGTAAACAAGAATGAAAATGGTAAAGTTTAAAATTATCATTTTAGGTTATGTGGTGTGGCGGCTACGGAAATAAAGAAAATTCGGGAGCACGCAAACACAAATTTATTTACGGGATACCACACAGAGTCGGGGTTGATCGCCCGTCTAAGGTCATTGCCTCGCAGCGCAGCACTTCCCTGAATGTCCGCAGTCGGCAGACGAACCGATGCCGGAAGTTGGTGTTGCGGCTGGAGTCGCGCGGTTCAGCAGTATACACCCGACAGAGCAGGTGTCGGGGCACTACTGAACCCGTACTAAGGACTCCAATAAAGTGAGGTGATAATTACAATAAATGTTTCCACGTAATTACGTACGCTGGAGAACGAAGAAAATAACGATCAATATATTACGTATTGATTATTACTTTTAAATATTCTTATCAAAACAAACAAAGCGACAATAACAATTTTTGAACGCAGTTAATGCATTCAGTTTGTCACGCGCGGAATTGCAAAAACAATGGGGGTAGAACGACTAAGTACCTCGGCGCATAGCGAGCGAGAAGCAGTACTGTCGCACAGATTACTCGTATTTTAGTTTTTAACGCAGAGACAAATTTATGTATTCTATAATAACAAATTTTATATTTGTTTATTATATTTGCTTATTAAAATAAACTTACTTAATTTTTATTATATTTAATTGCAAGATTATATTACCAAAATTAAATCATTAAATAAAATGTACCTACGTTATAACGTCACAGTGGTGACCATTTTAAAGTGAATTAAATATTAAATTACATTAGTTCTCCAAATACTTGAAAGTACGTGACAATTACACAGCGTCAAACAAATGGTTACACATTGGACTTTGAACGTTTAAGATGGAAATAACATAACGAAAGAAAGGGTTTTAGATGTTCTGTAATACCCAGACGGCTATCACAGAATGTCACGCAGATCACGTTTATGACTTTTAATGTCAGCTGTCGGACTTTTTGGCGGGAACGGGGGAAGTGAGGTTGTCATTTTATTTAAATTTTCTATATTTTAAATTTTTGGGAGTTTTAAAGTACAAAAGTGATAGTATATTGTGTTTTAAAGTTCTGTGTAAGTGAAAAGAATAGAGTAGATTTAAATAATCATGTGTAGCAGAAGTTCTCGCGCTCTTCTAAGAAGTCCTATAAGACTTCAGTAAAGTCTACTATCATTTTACTGGAGGAGTTTTACGATAACGATTCTACTTATTAATACAATACGTGGCATTGGCAAATGCTCTAATCTGTGCGCCATGTCATGAAGAAAGAAAAAAAGAAAAAGAAATGTCAGTTGTCATCGAGTGTTATTACCTCAGACCGAGTATCACAATGGACGGAGTATTTGCTTTAAAAGCGTGTCCTTGTGCGTGACTAGGGAAGGTTACAGTACAACTATACACAGCTGAACATGACATATTTTTATTCTTGTAAATGCTAGTACCTGAAACACTTAACATTTACTAGTATTTTGCAAATAAAATATTTCATGACAAACTCATAACCTGACACGAAATACACTGAGAGTGCGAGGTTGCCATATTTACTATAGCTAACTGTTTTACTCGTGGTTACGCTCAATGAGATAGAAAGAGAGGAAAATTCACTTGACACACGGTAGTAAGAGCTGCAGCTTATGACTCCGTCCAACATGTTCCTTGGTTATTACATTCCGAGGTTATTACATAATCATGTTAGTCCAAACATTTCACTCTTCTAATTCGATTTTGTTATAAATACCTAATAGTGTAACCATTTGACGACCTCCGTGGCGCAACGGCTTAGCGCGTCGGAATGTAAATGGGGGTTGCGGGGTCGATTCCCGCCCCGAGTCTGGGTGTTTACGTATAATATGTATTTATTTACAAAAAAAAAAGAAAATTATATAAGTAGTATATCAATTGTCTAGTACCCTAACACAAGCGCTGTGCTGCTTACTTTGGGACTAGATGGCGCTGTGTGAAATGTCTGAGTATATTATTATTTGCCTGACGCTGTATGTATCAGACTGCAGACCACTTAGTGGCGCAGTTTCCAGCAAGTTTCCAGCAAACAGCCCATTTCATGTAATCGTCTGAAGTTTATTATTACTTTTTTTATTGAGAGCTCACGAGTACTTACACCTTATGCAAAGCAGGTTATTTCATAAAAAATCACAACCTTTCGAGTTTATTCTAGTGGGTGGTCATCCTACGATTTCTGTTTTACGCTAAATTAGGGACGCGTTCACACATCAACAAAGTTCTTTACAAAAAAGATTTACGTAAGATGTCTAGTGGCTTTTTTCGTCTCGTATACTGTGATTTTTTTACTTTAACTCTAGTACAACGAAACCGAGAGCGGAGAAATCTCTAAATAATTTATAACAAAGTCGCAGTCGCACACAACGAAGGATCGTTCGTATATTCACTTATAACATCTAACCTTCTAAATGAATTTCAATGCGGTTTTCATTATCATATAGAACATTTAACAAGAAAAGTTTTTATTTGTAGTACTCAGATTTACTAGTAAAATAAATATTGCGTTAATGTGACCACTACAGACCACTATAAAACGACGTGATAGAAAAACGAGTTATCTCTGAAGACCCTAACTTAATTTTCTCTCCCTATAAAAAGTTAACTGTCATATAAACTGCATGCCTTTATAGTTATAAAACACGTGTTTAAAATTTTTTACCAAAATGTAAGAGGCATTAGAACTAAAACAGAACTTATCTTACAATGTAATTTGATGCGTTGCAACAGATTGCAGTAACAAATTGCTAGTCAGATTGCACCGTCAGTAACGCCTTAAAGCATGACAAGTCTTTTAGCCGGTGTCCCGGGTTCTCTCCCCGATCAGGTCAATTTAGGGAACTAACTTTTCAAAATTAGCTTGTAGTCTGGATGTTATTGGGAGCTCCATGTCGTGTCCTACCCATAGGACAAGTGTAGTGCTTAGGTCACACAATTTGTGTAATTGTCTGAAGTATTATTATTAAATTCATACTCTAAACTATAAATTATACTTTAAGAAGTGGTTTAATTTGTTACTTATGTTGCTTAACTATTTATATATTTCCCCGTTGAATTTTCTCCTCGTCACAGTAGCGACACGTTTCGTTTATAGCGTAAATGCTTGAAGCGTTTACAGAAAATGAGGCATCATTAGCGACGTAATAGTTGACAGACAACACGTCTGATGTTATCGTAACCTAATGTGTTATACTGTACACCCAAAGATGAAAAATTGATTTTCCTACGAGACTATATTTTAAGCTAGGTATTGACATTATTGAAACGCAAAAGCCTTATTCAAAAAAGTATATGTCACTAGTAACTACATAGTACAAAAGGAAGTTCTGTTTTAAGGCTTCTATACTCGAAATTACTAAAACGGAATTTTTAAAGTTTCATGTACGTTTGTCCGTCTATATGTCTGTATGTCACAGCCAATTCGGTTTCAGCCAAGTCAATTTTGATATTTTTTTAAGTCCGACAAAGTTACTCTCCTTAGATCCACGTATAGCTCTTCATTTGATTTCACAGACACGTCTCGCTCATACTTTCGCTTATATTTTATTCTCATTTTAAATTTTGAATTGGTGATTTGAACTTTAATGTGGTTTGTGGCAGTGAGGCAAGTACAATCAAATAAAATGTTAATGTCCGAGTGTGTTTTCTAAGGAAATGGCAGCAATCAGATTTATTTGACAATAAATGTGTATCCTATGTACAGCTCAGTGAGTTTCTCTGATTTTTTTCCCCCCTGCTGGGGCACGGTGTCTGGAGATATTTATAGTCTATGACAATTTTATGTTTTTTTTTTAAACCTGTATTAAGAGTTTTTGGCGGGATTTTATGGGGAGCGGTTGGGCGTTTATTTTAATTATTTACAATTGGTTTCTAGTGAATATTGTGATGTAAAATTGGCGTAGTTTTGCGTCCCAAGTATCGCTGTTGTGTTGTTACGTGATGTTGAGATTTTTTTAGTGGCTTAGTCTGTTTCAGCGGATCCTATTAGAAAGACTTCCTCAATATATTTATCGCCAGAAACTCCAAGAAACATCTAAAATGTATTACGTCGACATTTTGATGAAATACATACATACATATCTTCACGCTGTATCCCCAAGGGGGTAGTCAGAGGGGACGGATGAAATAATATGATGAAATTATTTATTTATTACTGAGGACGTCGGTTGCATGGGCTAAGATCCCTTTACCTTGCCTCCTAAAAGAGAATCGTACTACTACTTCCAATAACCTATATTGTTAGGGCTCTATATCTAAGAAAGAAAATGAAATTCTCATGAGGCTATTCCACATCCGTCTGTCACAGATAGTTAGAAATTACGTTGACATATACAAACTCGAAAGTCATTAAGATCTGACGTTTTTTTATTAATTAATCTTTTGAAATATTCATAAAAAAAAAAAAAAAAGGTATTTAAACGCGACTTGACTTTTCAATATTGCAGATTAAATATAATGTCACAACTCTTGATGACTGGCAACGAATCTGAGAACGTAACATTTTTAACTTCAAAATTACTGCACATAACACTTACAATATTAAATAATATAAAGCCACCCTCCATAGTTATGTGTGGTAGAGCCATGGTGCATTGCAGCACGAATAGGGCCGGCTCGCCCGGTGAAATACCACCCTCTCACAGAATGTCGGCGTGAAATAACAGCATCTATTGGTGTTGTGTTTCGTTTAAGTGAGAGTGCCGGAAACCCATCTGCCCCTTCCCCATTTTCCGTAAAGGCTGGCAACGCACCCGTGATTCTCCGAGGCCGGACGTTGCGGGTGTCCATGGGCGGTGGTGATTACTTTCGCTCAGTTACCCCTACTTTTATAAAAAAAGTCGTTTACAAGAAAAATATTACTCTCATGCCTTATAAATTTTCAGAAATTGAGTTTAGAAAGTTGTCATTTTATATATCGTAATACGTCTGATCGTGTTGAAAACTTAACCAATTTCTTCTAACAGAATCAGCTTCGAAAAAGCTTTCTTGGAAACTCTGTATGTAAGTTTTCCTTCCACTATTAATTCTCGTTTTGAACAACAGTTATTATACAAGGAATTTTACGGAGTAACGCCTACACCAAAACCGAATTATCGTTAAATTATTTATGTAAGCACACAGCATTGATTGATGTTTATTGTTACATAAGAGTATATTACCATTATAAGTAATTTCTTACTGACATTAACATCAAGATACAAGGAGCGCGTCAAGTTTGTAATGAAAAGGGCAACGAATCAGTAGCGTCGTGTTTTACAGAATTGTATATTTTAATTTCGATAGTCAATGAATTGCACTTAACATATTATGACACGACATATTATGCAAGTTTAAGATTAGACAAAAAGAGATTCTAGTCTTTTAAGTTTATATTTTCGCCATTTGTGTATTGATTTGATGATTTTTTTTTCATTTGAAAGGGAATATCTGTAGAGTAGTCCCATAGAAGTTTAATTAAGGTTTGATGATAGAGTAGTGCTCAAACAAAAGATATTTCCCCATTTGTTCAAGAAAGCTTTTGAAATATATCCGCGTAATAGTAGGAATTCGAACTGATTGGTTTTAGATAGAGTTCCCAAAACAAGTCTGTGGCAGAGAAGTCCTTACGCTACGTGTGTAAGGGTCTTTAATGCGCTGCCTGTTGATATGATAAACTTACCATATGCGCCATTTACAAAATATTTGAAAAACTTGTTAAAGGCAAAAATTTTTTGCAGTTTAAGTGAATTATTAAGGTAATGACATTCTCAACTAAGTTACCATAACTAATTTAATGTGTTCATGTCTTTTTTTTAAATCAATTTTAATTATCTTGTCTTTATTAATTTGTATTCAATGTGTATAGTATTGATTTTTTAAATTTTTATGTACTTTTTCCATAACTATTGGTATAATATTGAGTTAACTTTTGTATGCTATCTTGTTAGCGAAATGTGTGTTACTTATAAAATTAACATTATAAAAACAGATTTCAAAACAAAAACATTGAACGAATTCAGTAATTGTCAAATATAATTATGTAGGCATTTAGGAAGTTATTTTTATTCTTGAGTTTTAATTAGTAAAGGATAATTATTTTTTACATATCAGTGATTCTATTTTGAAGTACATACATATCTTAACTATCCTACATTTCGAAGTCAGTTTAATTTTTTCCCTAAAGACTTATTCTATATTACAAATTATATTTGACTTGTTCTGAAAACTTGTCAAAATTTAATAGAAAGGAACAATTTTTATTTAAATGATTTTTTTTCTCTTATTAGCGCCGAATACGTTCTTTGTACTAAACTAGACTCCCTTTTAAGGTTCTGTGTCCAAAATGGTTGAAACGGTACCCATTTAGTTTCGTCATGTCTGTCTGTAAGTCTGTCTCTCCGATTTATTTATGTCGCGTCCGATTTATTTTGTCATCTTTACACTTACTAGGATAAAATTTATGTTACGTTAACTTAAACCCAGAAATGAAAAACGTAAATGAAAAACTCAATATTTTGGACTATTCTTTTTAAGCTTGCGACCAGAATCAGCGAATCAAAAATCTAATAGTTTAATTAGTTATCGCATAGGAGAATGTGTTTGATCGGATGACATTGAACTGCACTATCTAAAACATTTAAATATGTACAGAATTTAACTAATTTTCTTTGTAACGCATCCCTAATTAATGAGAGCTTTAGAGCTTTTGGACAACCTCGCTTGACTCACTCTTATCTCGATCTATTACGTCATTCTATCTCTTGTATGCCGCTGGCATATAATACACAAAACACTAGTGTGACATTATGAGTACTGTCCTTGTGTGTGAGTGCCTGTTTTAGTTTTAGAATATATACACCAGGGGTCACCCAATGGCGGACCGCGGTCCGGATCCGGACCGCCAACGTATTTTGTGCGAACTTAAAAATATAAGAATATAAAAACAAAATAGCCTGCGTTTTATATCTTGACTATTCGATGAGAGATGATATCGACAAGAAAACAAAATAGCCTGCGTTTTATATCTTGACTATTCGATGAGAGATGATATCGACAAGAAAACAAAATAGCCTGCGTTTTATATCTTGACTATTCGATGAGAGATGATATCGACAAGAAAACAAAATAGCCTGCGTTTTATATCTTGACTATTCGATGAGAGATGATATCGACAACAAAGATTGAACCAAGGTTTGATATGATATGGTTGCTAGTCATCATCTACCAAACGGACCGCGATAGTCTTATAATTTCTAAAAATTGACCTCTAATGAAACTAATTGGTGATCCCTGATATACACAGTAGGTGGTGTGAATAAAACACCAGCATATGCTTTGTGTGAATATATTTTAAAAAAAGCTATACTAACAGCTTATTCTACTTTTACTCAAGTAAATGCTAACTAGTACCAGTAAAAGATTATTCACTTCAATGAAAGCAATTGCTATGAGTAAGAGCTTATACTCGTACTAACTAACAATAGTCAATGCTAGTACTAGAAGCATCTTGCGATATATAGATTTCATTAGTTTCGTTTTTCCTTTTGAGATACGGAACCCTGAATAGAACCCTATAAGAACAGTTTTGCGTCCATCAGTTCGATTTTATGCTATCCTGTCCTATACGAGCAATATTTGTTTATTTATAATCACGTTTTCGAAAACCACTCTAATGATTTCGATGAAATTTATGATATATTAGGGGTTTGCGGTAACGAGAAATCAATCTAGCTAAGTCTCAAAATTGGTAATTGGTATTAATCGGCAATTTCATAGTATGTTTTACTTTCGCAATAGCGCAGTGGCTAGAGCGTAGGTTTACCATGCTGAAGTGCGCGGGTTCGAATCCTGACTTTTTTTAAATCCAATCAAGTCTAAAGACGCCGCGTGCTTACTTAGAATTTATGTGATGTATAAAGTTGTTTGGCATAGTGATACAACATAATTTGCGTTAATTAATATTTTAAAATATTCATAGGATAAATAAAGAAGGAAAAACCTGATTCTATTTCAGAGAATAACTTTACTTAAAGTTTAAGAGAAAAATATAACAGAAATCCTAGGCCTTGTAGATCTTTAGGAATAAGGTTCAGTAAATTTGCATTTTATAGATATCGGTACCATACTGTACGCGAGAGCCGAACTCACAATTGATCAATATTTCTCTTCCGGACTATGGAAGAAGTAGAAGCATTTTTGAAAACTACACATAGTTGTGATTCCATTGGAACTACAGCGATCGCCCAGTGACCGGAAAAATTTGACCGCAAACACAAATGCTTTCTCCCTTGACATACACTCCACAGACTCGTAACATCTCACAGCTCACAAATCACACAAAATTCACATATCGAAACTCATTCAATATGTAATTTTTTGTTGGCAACATTTTAAATTTCTTTAGCGACTGTTTCACCCCTTAACCATAAGTATCACAGAATTATCTAAGAGCGTGTCTTTAAAGTGTCCTTTTTTGTTGACCGAGTTTTCAGATTTTTACTAATGCGCGTGACTAGGGAACGTCACAATACAACGATACACAGCTGAATATGACGTATTTTTATTTTTGGAATACTAGCAGCTAAAACACTTAAGATATACGAGTATTTTGTAAATAATTATTTCATGACGGACTCATAAGCTGACACGGACTACACCGACAGTGCGAGGTTGCCATACTTACTGTAGCTAACTGTTTTACTCGTGGTTAGACTCAATAAGATAGAAAGAGACAGGAAAATTCGTTTGACACACGGTGATAAGAGCGGCAACTTATTATGGTTCCATTCATTATGTTTCTGGGTCCGAGGTGTAACCCTTAGAGTAATACCTTAAATTTAAGTGTGTGGGAGCCATACTGCATTGTAGCCGGCTGGTTCGTCCGGTGAAATACCAACCTCTCACAGCGTCTATTACTGTTGTGTGATGAATTACTAAAATCTTTAGTTATTTTCCGCTCAAACTCCAAAAACCACCAATCGACACGTGTTTCGTCTCTAAACGAAGCATCCTCAGGAAATACCAAAGATTGGACTCGGTCAGCTTACCAGCACCGAATCCGTGCTGGTAAGCTGACCGAGTCCGATCTCTCGAAGTAGCGGTGGCCCATCTCCCCCCTCTCCTTCCTTTCCTTAAAGGGCAGGAACGCATACGTGATGCTTCAGACGCTGCGGGTGTCCATGGGCGGTAGTGATCACTTTCCATCAGGTGACTCGCTTGCTCGTTTTCGTCCTCTTTTATTAAACGTTTACCATTAAACGTTTGTCATTGACAGTACAACTAATAAATGTTTGACATTGGCAGTATGAATGTAAACAATTAATGTCTTATTTTATTTAATTATTTAGAGTATTTGTAATACGTTTGGCTGATACAAATACGAAACTTTCGCCTTGTTTTGCTCTGATTGCACGCAGTCAATTGGCTGACGCAGTCAAGATTTCTTTTTTTTAACTGAAATCGGCGTACGTTTGGTGCCTGTTGTGCCTGATGGAAAGGAATAACGAGACCCAACATTAATCAAGTTTGCCCATGCTTCTTGGTCACTTACGTCATAATGTGTCTGTCCCGTCTGCTCATAACTCAGCTAATATATTTCGCCATCTTTTTATCTACTAATATAGACATAAATTAGTAAACTAAACCCAGAAAAGAAAGATAAGGGATTCAATATTAAAATTTTGTTAATTTAAAAATTAATTGTGTGTGAAAATTATGACGATCTCCGTGGCGCAACAGCTTAGTGCGTCGGAAAGTAAACGGGGGTAGCGGGTTCGGTTCCGATTCGATTAGATTAGTTGTCTAGTACCCATAACACAAGCGCTGTGCTGCTTACTTTGGGACTAGATGGCGCTGTGTGAAATTTCTGAATATATTATATTATATGAAATAACTAAATAAATAATGAATGAATGAATGATATTTTTTATTTATCGCTACAGAGACAATATCATAATCAGTATTTCTGATCAATATTTTTTATAAATCGAACTTTTATTTTGGCTGAATTTGATACAGAATCCTAAGTAATACGTGCCCAATACGTTATCAGACAGTTTTTTTTATTTAATATTCATTATTGAAATAAACACTAAAATTTTTGCGAAACCAAACTTTCAACAATTTTTAAACTTAAATCCTTATAAATAACATTTTTTTTCAAGTGAAATTTATAATTCTTCTGTACGCCTTACTATTTACTATTTGTATTTGTTCTAATTTCTAAAAAAATAGCACTTGCACAAAGAATCACAAAAAGCGGCGAAGTTTCGGCTTTTGACACTGAGCCTGGTCCGTCTGAGTCAAGGTCAAGAAGTGCTTAATGTAGGCTACTGTTTAATGAATATTCAGCTGTTGTTACTTAGTCGTGCCGGGCCGTCTGACTTGAATATGTAATGCTAAAGGTAACATCTGTCCGTCTCAGTACATCGTGTTGAAGAAAAATGTGACGTCACTAGGGTTTGAGTCGACGAAAATCAATCTTACCTTATTTATATTATTTTGTCTCGAAATGCATGCTATGGTACACTCGTAGAGTTGCTTCGTTGTTTTAACACACCGAATATGTATGTAGGATAATGTGCAACATACGTTCCGACAAATGTACAAACAAATATTTGAAAAATGGTAATCGCATTTATCTTAATAGCAACCAGAATTATGAATATTGAAATGACACATAACAAGTATGTGATATAAAATGAATGCAGTGTTAACTTAAGAACGAGCCGATCTAATTATTCTTTGTTGACAATATTTCCGAAGTTTGTTCGTTGTTGAAAAGTAAAACAAATTAGAGCGATGAAAAAAGCTGTTTTATAAAGAATAAATGGAATTCAAAGCGACTCAATTCGGACACATTCAAACTACATTAATTCTGTCTACGAAGGAACATCAAAATACAAAGTTTAATAGCATAGTAGGTAAAAGGGAAAACTTTGCTCTTTCTTGTGCAAGTAAAGACGACGCTTTTTTTGTCAATTTAATTGAATTGATTAGAGATGTTCATAAATACGCCAGAAAATTCATTTTTAATTTGTATGCGTATTTATATATATAACTGCGCGACCGTGGGTGATACGACAGGTGGTTCATCGTCGCAGTCTCGTAGTACGGGCTCCATCAATTTGGGTACTCAGGCAAACCAGTCAAACGAAGCTGATTATGATGAACAATGTTTTTAATTCGAATTACAGTCAGATATAACTTCTAGATATAACTAATTGTAACTTTTAAGCAACGATAAACGCGACAGGTTCGATAAGGTATACGCAATCAGGCGGTCGGTATACAACTGTCGTTCTGTCCTCCGCTCGACTCTGTCCACGTGTGGTGGCAAAAAGGCGCCAACACACGGCGCTCACAGATTATTAAAATTAACCAATCACGAATAAGTCACGTAGACAACTCGCTATCGCGATATTAGTTGATGTCCTCTTTTCGTTCGGTTATCGCTTGTGACGACATATATATGTACAAACTGGGCTGAGCTCAGTGAATTCGGAGTATGAAGTGCGGGTGGAAAGAAAGTAAGTGGAAGACAAGACTATTCCTCCATTGTATATCTTTAATTGCTTTTAAATGTTCCAATATTTACTACTAAAACTGGTGTCAAGGTACAGATATTATCATTACATATAGCGATGTTTTAATCCTCTGTTAACCTTGAATGGTGAATGGTTAGCGATGTTAAGTATTTACTTATTCATGAATTCAAATTCAAAAACTTCATGATGTGGAATTGAAAGTATCAAAGAAGTCTGTCTTATGGTATTATTACAATATGTGAACTGTTTCATACATTTCGATTTAGCTTGTCATTACTTCACGAAACAATTTGCATATATGATGAGTAATGTTGAGTTGCTTCGCTTTAACAAAGGTTAACTTTCTATTAAAGATTCTGACACTCACGTTTATATTAACTACATACAGTATACTCGCATACCTAGGCGAAAATATGTGAGGAGAATGATGAGATTTGAGGAAGCGAAAGAGGTATGTAAGGACTGCGACGCTTGGCGCTCCGTCCTCTCTGACTACCTCGTTAAGGATACAGCGTGAAGATATGTATGTATGTATGTATGTACAGTACACACAGTATATAGGGTATGACTTGATATTTTTATTGCTCACTAGCAGCCTATCCTGATTTCGCCCGAGTTGAGTACATAATATTACAATCTATGTCTATCTCGAATATGTATATGTATCTTTCAAATGAAGAAAGGATTCTACAAATATGTCACCCTTGCGGACAGGATTAGCAATGAAGAGATACGCATTATGATAGGATTGCACGAAGTGCTTAGATGGTTCGGGCACATAGAAAGAACGAGTGATGAAAGACTTACGAAGAAAATTTACAGAGCGAATAGATGTAGATAGATGCAGATAGATGCAGTTAGAAGCAGATAGACGCAGATAGATCCAGATAGATGCAGATAGATGCAGGAAGACGCAGATAGATGCAGACAGATGCAGATAGATGAGGGTAGATGTAGATAAATGTAGATAGATGTAGATAGATATGGATAGATATCGACAGATATTAGATGTAGATGGATATACATAGATAAATATAGATAGATAGATAGATGTATATAGATAGATGTAGATAATAGATATGATATAGATAGATGTAGATAGATGTAGCTAGACATAAATATAGATAGATATAGATAGAGTATAGACGAGATAAAATATTTTCAGTGTGAAAAATATTTACAGTGTGGTTCTATGACAACTAATTTGATGCTTATTCGATTTATGACGTGATTTTGCTTCGAGTAAAATAACATTATGTAATTATTAAAAATGTAGTTAACTATTAAATCGACGAATTAACGCTAATTTTTATTGCTGTATGGTATCGGTATCGAGGCCGTATCATGGGTAAAGTATACAATGATACAAGTAGAAATCACGAGCGAAATCGCCAGCGTAGGCTAGTCGTAAAGAGATTGCGATGAGATGCGCCATTTACACGGAAGGTTTGTCTTGAGAACACGCGATTTAACATTCATACAACCTTCGTCCGCACTACTATACCAATAAAGTTCAAAGTCGCATCATCGTACAAAAGTTGAGAATCTCAGACAAAAAGAAACAACCTTCAAGACATTTATGTAAATACCTAGGAAACTGTGTCGAAAATGTACAAATAACAAGATAAATATAGTGGTCTTTACACACAGATCGATCTTTGAATGTTTGTTGCTGAATTCGTTCTCATTTATTTTATTCAAAGCATATTGATGATAAAAGAAAAACTTTAATTCGTGCTATAAATAGTTTTTGAAACTAATTTTCACAACGAAATCCGATACCGAATGCTTTCGGTCTCAGTTTAGGTTGAAACGAAGGCTAAAACTTTCTTTTGTGATAGTTTTTAATAGACTTAAATGAAAAAAGTAGGTTCTAGATTCGACTATGATTTTATGTATATTAATCGTTTTCTTTGCCATTTGTGTGCTGATTTTGATACTTCTTTTTTTATTTGATAGGGTATTCATCTACACAAATTGGTATCAGACATTTAGGTAAAATCTGATGATAGAGTAGTTCTTAAACAAAAAAAATCCTCAACGATTTCAATATTTTGATCATTGTTCTAGAATTGGAAAATACTTGGTTGTAAACCTACTCTAGATATTTATTTAAAACAAAGCCACTCAAAAGGGAAAGACGAATACTTTAATTTTAAATATTTTTACTGTACATTTTTGTGTTTCTGTTCATTGAGTGTTTGTATACATTAAAGTAATTATTGGATAAAAAATAGTTTTGTTGCGTTAAGAAATATTTTTCACTGCATACGATAATTCGTATTTTGTAACGAAAAAGTATGTCTGTTTATCGGTCATAGCAGATTTTTTAGGAACTGCCACGTACATGAAATTTGCCGTACTGAAAAACCCACGTATCTTGCACTATATAATATACTCGTATAGTGCAAGATACATGTAATAACTGGTGTACTGGGAGACGCCTCCAGTAGTCGCCGTCTGGTTCCCATAGCACAGGGATGTGTATGATGTGTATGGTCTGACGCATTATTATTATATTATTATTATATAATACGTATAATGGACTCGACTGGCCCGTTGGCACAGTGGCATATGCATCTGCTTTCCAAGCTGGGGTCCCGGGTTCGATCCCCGGTCAGGTCCAATTAGGAAACGAACTTTTCTAAATTGGCTTGGAGTCTGGGTGTTACTGGGAACTCCCCCAGGGTTCGTTGTGTGGTACCCATAGTACAAGCTTAGTACAAGTACTGCTTAGTTTGGGGTCGTACAATCTGTGTAATTGTCTGGAATATTATTATTATTTATTATTATTGTAATATTGAATTTGATTGATTATTGAAGTTATTATGCAACTTTACTATTTATATTTCAAAAAGACATTGTAAGTATATCTTTCTTGATTGTATATGATCTTTTAGTACATTGTTTGTGACTAATTGGTGTCATAAGCAGAGGCCCAAATAATGTCTGATACATATACATTTAAAGATACTGTTAGTGCCTGGCTGCGGAACTCCTTTTTGTAAAGAATATTTCCTTTTTTAACATTTACATTTAGTTCGTTTTGACATTGTCATCCTGTTATAAAATTTGCTGTGATCGTTGTTGGTCGTACCTATTTGTGACTTAGTTTATGTCTTAAATATATACGTTTGAATCAAGCTACGTGTTTTCCATTCCCATTAAGTAATACAGTCCCTGTTCCTTAAAAGATACATATACGTAATATACGAAACGGTCAATTACTGTAATTTTCTCTTTTTATTTTTGATATCAATTTATTTTGTAAAAGTATTTGTAATCCATTCAAATTAATAAATAAATACATATTCAAAGATTCGCTAAATATTATTTTTCATTATTTCCATTTAGATTTAACCCTCTATTAAGAAAAGAATTGGTCAAATTAGCTTAAACGGCCAGTAACTGCGATGTTTCCCCTATGAATAAGGCTCCTCTAGTTCGTCGCGTGGACTATATACTTATAGTACAAGCTTGATGCATAATTTCTGGTGACGCAATCATCATAATTGTTTGAAATATTTAGTATAACCGATAGTAACCCACTGAAACTATTTTGTTATAAATATGGAGCTATAAAAACCTACATATCTGAAAAACATTTCGATACGAAAAAACATTGAAGGCTTGTTATTTTAATCAACAGCGTTTAAGAGTAGATGAGACGAAAAAATCAGTAATTTTGCACGGAATATTGGAAGTAATTCGACTTTGAGTGAGGAACCCGATAGCCCGTCGGCGGCGTCGGCCGTAGCAAGTCAGCCATTAATTAGACCCAGTAACTAACCATTCGACACTCGAGACTGACGGATAAGCAGGCGAAGTAAACAAAAGTTTTAGGTTGCAGTCTTACTGAGCGGAATGGAGCGATTAATTTAAATCGCAAGTAATCATTTTAACGAAGAATTTCTATTAGATGACTAGATCAATGTCGTTTCATCTACTCTCAAAACACTTTTATGTTTCAAACGTAAATACTGTTTTTATAGAAACTTTAAAATGAGCTCGATTAAGAAAATCAGTCAAGTTCGAGTTCAAATCGAGAACAGAGATTCCGTATGTTAAGTATTTAGAAAGCGATTAATTTCTATACTTAATTTCACGAGATCTTTAAAACCTAGAACGTTATATTACGTTTCCTGTGTAAATTTTAGGTAAGGCTTTATGGGTAGACGAACTTTTTTTTGTACTGGTCGGTAAGTTGGGTAATATTTTTGAATTCCGTGGGTTCGTCTGTTGTTTCGTAAAACCAACTAAAGTTCACTAAAGTATTAATTATTTTTACAATATCACGAATGTTCAATTTACAAAATAAAAAGGATTGAAGTTCACACGTTCTAATATAGTAAAATTTACAAAATTGTATGTTAAATTTACTGTCATGACTGTCAGTTGGTCATAACTAGTGATGGGCAAAAAGTAACACTTACTTATTATATTATTTCTTACCAACCCAATAAAAGAGTTACATAAGTTTTAATACTTGTTTGTCTGGCTTCTAATTTTTGAATGAAACTAGAATCAAGAAAATAAAAATGCGAGAGTAATAGAAATATTTAATATAAAAATCAACAGTAAAAATATCATAAAAAAGTATAATTACAGTACAGATTTAAAAAAAAATTACTTTCTTTTTTATTAAACATTAAATTTAGCGCAAAATTATGACCTTTATTAATAATCGACATAATGATATAGTTTTTAATGATAATTATTATTCGTTCGACGGGCAAATAAACAATAAAAATATTTTTATTGTAAATTCAACGCCTTTTCAAAGTTACATCGTCCATTCGTTCACGACCTGTCAGAAACGCATTCTCTTAGCGGCCGGACTGTAGGTTAAAATATCGCTATGCCTAATTTCTTTGTTGTATATGGTAGATTCTGGTATTATTTTGCAAATTAATTTTGTGCGACAAATTCTTATAATTTTAAAAATAATAACAATTCATCACTTCCAATTTTTTTGCCACATAGACCTGTGACAGATGAACACATGGGCATATGAATCTTATAAGGGTTCTGTTTTTCTTGTAACGATACGGAACTCTAAAAAATATATAAAGTAGACGCAAAATATAATTCGGAATGATATTGAAGTTCGGAGAACTCATTCATTTAAATTAAGTTAAAAGCTATTTCTTAAACCTTATTTCACGATTTTTTTTCACTCTACTAGTAAACTAATGGTTTAAGTACATAAATCTTAAAATGTATATTTGAAAAAAATGTGCAAACGAATTGTAAAATATGTTAAAGTATAAATAAAATTAATGCACTGGAAATGCCATTTTTTAGAAGTAAGTGTCACCTTCGCGGAATAAACCAGGAAATATATAAAAATACCTACGCAATGTAGCAGGATTGGATTAAAGTGCTATTGTAAAAATGAAGAAAGGAATGAAGAAATAAAGGAAGGAAAGGAGTTATGAACGATTGACGAAGAAAATCTACAGAGCAAAAGCGAGTGGTAGCAGAAGCCAAGGAAGACTGTCTGACCTATGAAGATCAAAGAGTCAGTGTTAACTGAGGGAAATGTTAAAACACTCGCATACCTTGACGAAAGTGTGTGAGGAGTATTATGCGATTTGGGGAGGCAAAGCAAATATATAAGAACCGCGATGCTAGGCGCTCTGTCCCCTTTGTTGTGGATACAGTGTGAGGATATTTATAAATGTGATATGTTGTGATTTGCTTTTACATTATAGGTTAATACAATAGTATTTACCTATATAATGATTTTATTATAAAGATATTTATTAATAAGTTTCATTTGCATTTACTGACATATGATAAGTTTTGATCACTTTAATAGCCACATTATTTTAAAGAAGAAAGAAAACATGAATATTTTGTTTTTATGGTACTAAATATATAGGTATAGCTTTCATATACAGTTTTAATCACGTGGTATTAGCAAAATTTTGATAGACTACGTACCCTTGGATACATATACATTCGGACTTTGCAAACTCTAGTGCTCCTATGATACTGCCTAATATTAGACTATATTTTGGCCAAAGATACATTCTCGGTGCAAAATTTGAAGTTATTTAGTTCTCAACTTTTGCTCAAAAAGAAAACAAACAAACAGACAAATAATTACAATTATCAGTAAACAATCAAACCTTTGGACAATCAAACCTACGTTTTGTTTTCATAATGTTACTGTTTTACGATACTGCCATTATAGCCAATGGCGAAAATACCTTATTTTAGTAAATGACAGTTGACTTATTGAAAGGACATGAGAGAAGACAGCTTATGCGGTTGGTTGCTTAATAATGAGAATACACTTGAAATTCATTAAACGTTTCAACAAAACTAAAAGAATAACAACTTTTTATGACAACTTGTGCTTATGATTCTGAGGTTCTTTGTTTGATGACTGATTTTTATGCGAATTCTTTAATTTTTTACTATCTTCCTCCCAAAATTTCAAAAGCATTAATCGACACGTGTTTCGCCTCTTAACGAAGCATCCGCAAGATATTTTAGAGATCAGACTATCTATTTTGTCAACTTAACAAAATGTTATTTCAACACATTACTATCGCTTAGTGTTTTATTGACTTGTTCGTTGTTTACGGGGAATTACTGAAAATTATTTGTTCATTAAGAATATTCACTTGAGCATCGTATTTTATAAGTAAAAAAACTAAAGTTAATTATAAAGAAAATTATTTTGCAGACGGTAACAACTCATACGAGGTACATGCCGACTCAAATTTAAATACTCAATTTTCATTTGCTTGATACTGGCAAGTTATACATCATCGTAAAGGTTGGTTATTGGGACTTTTTGGCGGGAACGGGAAAAGTGAGGTTGACATTTAGTTTAGATTATCTTATTTTTTATATTTTTGGGAGTAAAAGTTATAGTATCGTGTGGTTTAAAGTTCTGTATGAGTAAAAAGAAAAGAGTAGGTCTAAATAAACATGTGTAGCTGAATTTCTCGCGCTCTTCCAACTTCAGTTAAGCCTTTTATCATTTTACTAGAGGAGTTTTAAGATAAGAAAGAACTAATTTACTTGTTATTCTACCTATTAATACGTGACATTGGCAAATGCGCTAAACTGTGCGCAATGCCATAAAGAAAGAAAGAAAAAAAAGGTTTATTATATTGTTAATAAATTTGAAAATGCAACACTCTATTAAATCGAATTATTTTCTGTTGGTATTATAAATGTATTTTCTCCGAGATAATCTGGTGGGAATTTGCTCGCAACAATGGAAATCACTCGACGTGATTTTCGCGTTATGATTTATTATGGCTATAAAAAAAGTTTTAAAGCCGCAATAACGTTCTGAACTTTCAGCCGCAACTTTTGGTGAGTATGCTTGTTCACAAGCAACAGTTTTTAATCGGCTTGCCGTATTTGAAAGAGGATGAAAAAGTTTTGTAAATGAGATGAAGACATTTCGGACGTCAATCGTAGTTACTCGAGAAAATATCCAAATTGTCTTAAAAATTATTCGTGAAAACCGACGAATTACATATGTAGAGTTTGAATAAGAACTGGGTATTGGATCAACAGTATTGCAAACTGTCTTTAATAAACACTGTCCCTCCGCAAGCGTTTTTCGAGATCGGTGACGCCCAAACTTAACAATTAGGTACTATGATTGCTACAAGTTATGATAAGTAAATTCGACACCAGTGAATTAAAAAACATTTATAATGTACTTCTGGGTGACCAAACATGATTATATATGTGTCGTCACCAGCGATTGCCGAATGAAAAGAGAACGGCAATTGAAATCGCGATAGCGGGTTGTCTACGTGATTAGTTGATTGTAATCAGTGGCCTGCATCCCATATAGGCACAGAGAGGCTGTCTACCCTGGCAATTTAAATGAAAGTTGTTTCGATATCTACAATTTATATTTTATATATCCCATATAAAATCCCTTCGTTTCTGTGTGTATTAAGCAACGCAAGGCAAACCTCAATGCGTTCGTCGCGCTGGCGATCGTTCATTTCATGCGGCACCCACTTATCAAATTTACCAATTTGACGCAAATGGACCAATATTGTTTTAATGCTAACATCGAAAACTGCTGCTAACACAGCAGTAGATTGAGTATCGTCAGCTTCCACTATTGCCTTAAATTCGTTGCTGTTGACTTTAGTTTTCGGGCGGCAAAAGGCAACTTCATAGGTAAAGACCTATTATAATGGATTTACTACAAATAACAACCACTATGAAAAATTAAAACAATGGTAACGTTCTCGTCCGTCAGTGTATTTTATATTTATTAATATATTTGTTATTTTGACTGCCTACCCTGTTGAAAAACCCTGTGCATGCCACTGATTGTAATAAACTGTGAATGCCGTGTGTTGGCGCCTTTTTGCGACCACAGATTTACATAGTCTAGGAGACAGACCGTCATTCACGCCTAAATATGCAAGTGCTTTTGACATTGCCGCCAGCTAACACTCTGGCTATTTGATCTTCATAAGTCAGCCTTGGTCTTCCTTGGCTTTCGCTACCATTCATTTCCGCTCTGTACACTTTCATTGTCAATCTTTCGTCACTCATTCTTTCTATATGCTTTAACTATCTAAGGATTTCTTTTTTCATCGCATTGTATTTATCTTTCTTTCACTGTAAATAAATATATATAAATATAATAAGCCATATAAGAAAAGGTCAAATAGCCTATTACAGAAGTACGACTTCCACTTGACAAGGTTTTCTCATTTAAAAGTAGGTACTTTTATATATTGACAGTTCAGTTATCTGCCTTCGTTGCATTTAGCTTTTACCCTCAACCTGTATCTTCATTAATCTGCTTACACCAATTACACTGGGCAGAGTAACAATCTATTCAATTAATCTAGGTTCCTAGGGCTGCCACTTTTTGGAATACAATTAGATTTTAATTTAGGCAAAAAAGTAGATCAGCATAAAAGTTATTTTGTCGATGAAATGAGATTTTGTTGCGGAAAGACCCAATTACTGATCCCTATATAGTATAAATATTGCAGTGGAATCAGTTTATTATGATTCCGGCTATATGGACCAACCGCTTAATATGAAATAATTGCAGTGCGAAGTTTGGTTTCCATATAAAATTCTTTATAACGAAGTTCGGATGTAATGACTTCGTTTGTTCGCTTATAGTGACATGTCTCTTATTAATGTCTATTTTTAAGAAATTATGTCCGGTTATAGTGACCGACATGATTCTTAACACCTACACTCGTTTTCGTGACCTTCCGCGCCCCTTTCTCTACAACGACATTTGGGTTAGATACATACATAAATTTAATTTAATACCGTAAAAATAGTTTCCTATTGCGAACTTCTAGAAGTATTAATAGTTTAAATAGCGATTCTCAATTTGATTTATTTGCCAGCAGCACTAAATCTATCAAGTAAATTTTGACAGATCAACTGAGTATCTCGACAACTGTAAAAAGTGTCAGTCAGTGAGCGTTCTCGTTTTATAACTTATTTATATATATGTTCCCAATTACGATATCATGGAAGTGATGTATTGTCCGAAATTTCCAGGTATCTTTTCATTTACTTTATATTGATTATTATTTTTGGATTTTCTGAGCTGTTACTAATGTCTGTGAATGCTACATAATTATGCATTCATTAAGTATTTCAGGACGATACGTCAATTGGATACAAATTATTTACACATCTGTGGTAGTTTGTTATTGGCGTTTGTTTAACCATATAAGTTACTTTATGTGTATTGGCTGTAAACTACCCAAATAAAATAAAATAAATAAATAAACTAAATACCTAACAAAAATAGGAAGTCTTTTATTTTATAAAGCTTCGTATGACGTCCGCTTAGTATGAGGTGTTTGTCACTTCCCTTCGATATCATTATAAGCGGATTCTACTGTACATAAAAAACCAGACTACAAATAAGAGTAATTATTTATTATCGATGTACTATATATTTACGGACACATATATTTATTTTATTTATTTAAGTGTATTATGAATACTTTTCATTTTATTGAGAATACCACGAACAAGCACAGACAGCGTTGCTACCAATGTTGCCACACACACAGTACAGAAACCAAAGCATCGAGTGTCGAGCTTATCAGTCTGTTACGCATGGTACATGGTGGACACGCTAAGTATTGACAGATATCAAAATGTACGTCTAATTTATGTCCGACACGGTACGTACTGGGCACATTACGTGTCTGTAGAAGTGAATGGACCTTTAAGGGCTGTAGCACATTAATTCTAAATAGGAAATAGCGTGAGGTACTTTATTAATTTTTTCATACATAAGTATGTACCTGAAGTAAGTACCTGAGTGAAGTACTTGTATAAAATTAGTATAGTACCTGAGTGAAATCAGAGATAGCAGAGTGATCGAGATCGAGACGTTCACTGGCGTTATGGCTCGTCAAAAGTGCCATTTGCCTATATTTTATACGGTGGTTCTCGCACTACTTTACTTTTCATTTAATTGAATAGAGAGATAATAAAGTTTAACGACCAATTTAAAATTCGTTACGCTGGGTTACGTGGTATTTGTCATTCTATTCTACCATTATTCTACTAGCTGTTACGACAATTGAGCCACTTGTCTAGACAATCGCGGCAGGAAAACGACGGGTTGACACTTTTTATGCAGATGGGTGCCTATGAGAGTATCTAGAAAAGTTTCGAGTATCATCAGACGTCTTAGCTAGCAGATAAATCCCGTTGGCTCTGGCATCACGTTTGTAGAATTAAATATTACCGAAACATTGTAAAGATAGATAATAGGCCTCGTGCTGCTACCCAGCAGAGTTAATCTCCGCCGTATAAGTATATGTGATTTAAATTTTCATTACATTTTGTAAGAAAGTTAAGTTATTTGTATATTTTATTTCAGTAACGAGGCAACCCTATTATAGTAGTTGGTTTCATTCGCCTAGACCGCTGAGTCGACTCCGACCGGACTTCCTCACTTACATTCTAAACTCTTGTTATAACTTGCTTCATTCGTGAAAGGTTTGAATTTCGTCAATGCTAACTTTATCGACAAACTTTTGATTGCCGATCCATAAACTGAGTAATATTGCTCATTTCAAGTATTTTATTGGTATTACAATAATATATACTGGTTCTGTTATGATAAGGTTATCATTAACTGTATATCCGACCACACGTTGCTACGGCTCAGTATATTAGGTATTAGCGATCCACCCGGTTTCGCACAGGTAGGAATTTCTTGAAAATAAAACAACCCATGTTACTCGCTGATAATTTAGCTTTCTACAGGTGAAAGAATTTTTGAAATCGGTCGAGTTGTTTTTAAGTTTATCCATTACATACAGACAAACAAAGTTACCTCTTTGTGATATTACGGTATAGATATAGATAGTATAGACTCATGTTATTAATTTTAGGTATTTCTTTTACAATAGATAAGTACTTATATAGAACCTTCTGATAACACTTTAAATGGAGCTCCAATCTATATCATAACCGAAATACCACCGACTGGCTGACTGATTCATCACAGGTCTCACAAATTATAGGTCCGCGGGGTTATTACCTAAAAATTTGCAGAAGCGACAGCCACGCGATCACTACACGACGGGTGACTAATTGTAATAAAAAATTGGTATCATATAAGACAATTACGTATTTATTATCTATGACCATAAAATGCATTTTTTGCGGTTGCTTTAGCGTCTGGTTTTAAACCTAGGCGAAAATGTGTGAGGAGAATGATGAGATTTGAGGAAGCGAAAGAGG
Organism: Zeuzera pyrina; assembly: GCA_907165235.1. Lineage (NCBI taxonomy): Eukaryota > Metazoa > Arthropoda > Insecta > Lepidoptera > Cossidae > Zeuzera > Zeuzera pyrina. The sequence goes on from OU015639.1 coordinate 4,739,368, forward strand.
TGTGTAAGGACCGCGAATCCTGGCGCTCCGTCCTCTCTGACTACCCCGTTGGGGATACAGCGTGAAGATATGTTATGTTATGTTATGATTTAGCATCACTATACCAATTACATTACACAAATTCTCGTTAAAACAGCAGATATCGCGCGATATTGGCTGTCGCATGGTGTCTGCAAGTTACGTAATAAGCGTGCCGATTGATTTAAATCAATGTTACTCCTTTCGCAGTGTAGACGCTCACTAAAACCGGAAGTTACGAAATGGCTCTGCTACCAGTGCGAAGCCGAGGCCATTCGTTAGTAATATATTGTAGAAATACTCTTACATCAGATTAAAATCTTTTTGTAAAAAACGTGCTCGTAGAATACGTAAAATAAAATAAGGATGTGATAATACGGAGAAAATGGGAGAAAATACCTATATAACGCGAGAAAAATTGCTGAGTGCATATCTTTATGGCGCAATCGTGATGTTAAGGCGTGAACAAGACAGTGAGATTATGTGACGTTATTGGATTTTTACATTTATTCAAGATACGAAATAAGACCTTGATGCCAGTTTCAGCAATAAAATTGGGCTCACAGAAGTGGTACATGTAATAGAATAAAGTGGTACCATGTAATGACAGGTTGCTAGGTCATTGCTTGCTTTAAAATTTTTAGAATGAGTTTTCTGGTCCTTGTAAATTAAGATTATGTAATCAAAGCCGTTAATTAACTCAACCAAATTGGTTGTTAATCAATGTAATATAAGCCAAATGGCGTGTCATTACGTACATGCGTTTCTATCAAAATAGCCCAAAGTCAAAAAATAACAAATTTCAACAAGACATTTAATACATACATACATGCATCACGCTGTATCCCCAACGGGGTAGTCAGAGAGGACGGACTTTAAGACATTTAATAATAATAATAAAGTCTTTTTATTTCCTGTAAACTATTTTTACAAAATATATATTTCTTATTGAAAGTATCAGTAATTAATTGAAATTACTCTATTACTTAGACTCTAATACTAATATTAGTTGCAATTTTTTTTTAATAAGCTTTATTTACTTTAACAAAAAGTACATACATACGTTAATATTTACAAACTTAAAATACACATTATCTTAAATAATAGACTTCCTCAAAGTTGCCGCTTAGAAGGCTGTCATTGCTTAAAGTATCCAGCGGACTGGCAGCATTGCCTCTTTGAATAGCCAAACTGATACGTTGGTGGAAGAAGCTGCCAGCCCGGCGGTCTCCCGAAGCCTCGACTAGCCTTTTACAAATATCAGAAACCAGTCGATGGGCTTCGGCTTAAGTTTCGACTGCAAAGGGCGTAAATATGAAACTCAGAGAGAGTCGCATACTTACGCTGCTTCAAGTTCTCGGCAGTTTTTTGAAGGTAATACCTTCAACCGGTGTCCTGACTCCTTCTCAGAAACAGCCAGGAGGCGAGACCGATCTTTTTCGGTACTACAAGAATCTAAAATTAATAAATGGACATTTTTGCATAGAGGCTCATCCCAGTGTTTCTGAGAAAAGGTCGAGGTAGGCAGGTTAGTACCCGGACAAACACTTAACCAAGCATTTCGAGCATCAGACAAGCACGGCACCTCAACCGATCCACAGGAATGGCGAATAATAGATAAGAAAAGGTTTTCCGTGCTGTAGGCTGACGAAAGAAAAGCAGGCAGTGACACACTCGAGTTGGCAATTTTTATATATTGATGTTAATAAAACAATATTATGTTTATGGAATCCATGATAGGGTATAGGCCTCCTTCATTCTCTTTCATTTTTTCCTATCTTGTACTGTTTTCATCCAACTTTTTCCCGCCTCTTTTGTGATATCGTCCACCCATCGCTTTTGTACTCTTCCTACGTTATTTTTCCGTTTGGACCGGTCCATTTAGTACTTTTTAGAGTCCATCTGTGGTTGGTATATCTTGCTATATGGCCGGCCACTGATGCATTTTAATTTTAATGCGAGATGTAGAGCATCAGTAAGCTTAGCCTTATTTCTGATTTCTTGACTTCTTACTCTATTAATTTTTCTTATGTTTAAGATACTTCTTTCTATTGCGCTCTAACAAGTATTTATTTTTTATGTTGTTTGTAAAGGTCCAGGTCTGGGAGCCGTAGGTCAGGCACGGTAGAATGCCAGTGTTCATAATAGATTTTTTCATATCTAAGCATAATTGCCTTTTAGTATTCCCTTGTGCGCCCAATACTTGTTCCAGCTGGATGTAATTCTTCTGTTCACTAAGTGAACAAGACATTTAAACAAATATTAAATAGTGTTTGACTTTACTAACCTTAAAATAATAAAATAAATGTTTCATGTGAACATCGTCTTATTTATAGCACCACTTTTATTTAAAGACTCAATTAAATTGTTTTACCTTCTTGACAAATTGAATTGAAAGAAGGTACTGTAAGCATTTGAACCAAGTTTTTGTAACTAATTTTTTTCCTCAATATCTAAAAGGACTCACCTTGTAAACTGTGCTTTACTTAGCGTAAACGAAGACACACCACGACACGTATTATATACGTACATTTAGGCTCAATATATCACTTTTCCAATTTTAGTAGTCTATATAATTATGTGTGTGTATGTCAAAAGCACTCGCATACCTACGCGAAAATGTGTGAGACGAATGATGAGATTTGAGGAAGCGAAAGCAATATGTAAGGACCGCGTCGCTTGGCACTCCGTCCTCTCTGACTATCCCGTTAGGGATACAGCGTGAAGATATGTATGCATGTATATAATTAAAATCTGTCAGAATATGTTGTATTACAGAAGATTAGACTCACCGTTTGTGTTGTTATCGTCTATTAAGAATACGGTTGTTCAAATATTTTCCAAGTTTATCGAAGTAGAAAATTTGAGCACCATTCAAGATATTATAATTACTTCGTAATAACCAAAGAATGATTTATGTGCATTTAAACATAATCTTGTTACAGCGGCGTGGTTTTTAATTCACAGTAAGATAAAAAAAATACTAAATATGAAATAAATATTACAAAACACTAAACAGCTTTGGTATTTAATTAATTAATTAAAAAATAATTTTAAAATAATTAAAATAATATGTTTCATTTTGTATGACGTTTAATGTAATACATACATACATACATATCTTCACGCTGTATCCCTAACAGGGTAGTCAGAGGGGACGAAGCGCCAAGAGTCGCGGTCCTTACATACCTTTTTCGTTTCCTCAAATCTCATCATTCTCCTCACACATTTTCGCCTAGGTATACGAGTGCTTTTGACATTTCCGTCTGCTAACACTGGCTATTTGGTCTTCATAAATGTTATAATTTATTATAAAGAACGTCATCATAATTATATAGTTATTAATGCCACTACTAGTACAATGCAACTCACTGAGGAAACTACTCGATACATTGTCTCAAAATGTGTTATTTCCATGATAGCAATGGACGAAATAAAACTTATTATTTTACTCCCCGATTGCCAAAATGGCAAGCCCTTATAGTTTTGTCACGTGCGTTTATCCGTATGCTAGAGTCGATTTATCCACAATCTGTACAGGTGTACAGATTGTGGATCACGTAAAAAGGTTATTACGTGAGGAGTTGCTTTGTACGAATTTCTATCCCGTCTTGGAGGTGACGAGAAGGACATATGGTACTCCTCATTAATTGGCTAGGTCTATCCACTATAACACTCGATGTTTAGGCGCCATTTGCGAGAGGCTGCGGTTCTCGCTACGCTATTCTCTTCCGTGGTTCCAGCAGACCATCTTTACAGCAACTAAGATCTGATACAGAAACTTAAATTGGTAATCCAAGCCCAGAGAGGAAAAATAAAACAACATTTTTGGAAGATACTTGCTAGCAGTTCTTCCCTTATTTGCTTCTGTCTTGTCCGACTACGACCGAACCCTAGATACTATCAAAGTCAAAGTCAAATCAATTTATTCAAGTAAACTCAAATACTAGTTGTTTTTAAACGTCAAATCTACTATAGTTCGGTTCGAAAAAACCTGGAGACTGAGAAGAACCGACGGGAAAGTCAGGTATAATTTTTTCAACATCGTTTTACAGTAGATTTATTAAAATACAATATTCAGAAAGCCAGTAAATGCATATGCAGAGAAGATTATTTCCAGACTATTATTTTATCTTCAATGAAATCATTTATTTCACAATATGATTGTCTAATCAGTGCACGTTTTATAGCAAATATAAATATATTTTCCGTTAATTGAGTAACTTTATTATAAAAACGATTACGGTTACTCCAAAATGAAACATTTATCTCATGTAATTTAAATTTAAGAGCTTAAACTCAACCGCTCTAGTTTTGTTTACATGTACGTATACATTTAAATGTAAAGAATACAACATTTCTATCACTATCGATTTTCAGTCACCCTATGAGCCTCTAGGTGATAAGTTGTCGCGTTATAAAAGGGAAGGTTGTCATGTACGGAACCGTTTTATTATCATGATAATAGCGGTTCTCTCACAGCCTCTTTTTGAGTAGTTTGTTCAAGTATAGCATATTTCCTTCGACCCTTGGAATTGCTTTTTGTTATGGAAGTCTCATGACACTCAAGACTGTCTTAGATAAGTCGTTACATCTACACTATAATATCATAAAAGTGGTCTAGAGCAAGTACTTGCGCGACTACTCTTCTGTACTGTTACATGTCACCAACCGCTTAGCAATATTTATTGCCGAGTTTTTCTTTTGCGTAAAAAAATTATCTATTGACCTCTCTTGATCGGAAGTAGCTATGTACAATATTTTAAACTAAGTTTTCGTTACAGCATACTTATTGTGTGTCGAATACTGTGCCCACTCCCGCGACAAATGAACACTTATTTTTTCCTAGCTACTACACCTATCATGAAAAGAAAAATACCAACAGAAAGCTTGATATAATATGAGGATGTCATTAAAGTAAATATAAATACTTCTTACTCAGAAATAAATAATTACTAGTCTCTTGAAACAGATAAATTGTGGAAATGTACTTTTACTATTGATACTGTCATCTTAAAAAAAATATAACGAAAGTATTTAAATGTTATAATTTCATCATAAATTAAACTGTTACCTATCTATTGATACTACAATCATATATAAAGCAATAAAAAAGCTTGTTTTTATAAGTGTTTTTACTATTAATTTTTTCAGCTTGAAGCAGACTTATGCCTAACGAAACACAGTTCTGGAATTAATTTTGGAGCTTTCCTTCCCTTAGACAGATTGCAAACCAATACTAATGACGCCCATCTCGCCAAATTACACAATCAAGTCAAAGTATGATACAGGAGACGCACTTCATAGATATAAATTGCTCGAAGAAATAAAGCGTGTATATCTGTATTTTAACAAACTATCTGATGTTAAAAGCTGAAATTTGATATGGTTATTATAGATATGTATTTAAATAGTCGACCAACTTAATCATCAGACCCTAGAACCAAAGTACTTGTCAAGAAGAATCGAATGAACCCAAACTCGATGGGGTTGCGTTGTTTTATTACAGAGTTCCCATAGCTTTCCAGGATGCCTAGGATCTTCTAGCTCCATCATCAGACCCTGGATACTATCTAGGACCAGAGTCCTTGTCAAGACGAATCAAATGAGCCCAAACACGATTGGGTTGCGTCGTTTTATTACAGAGTTCCTGTGGCCGCTTTCCGGCTCCATCATCAGATCGGTTCCATGTCAAAATAATATTGCATTATCATCCGATTTACTTATGCATGCAAAATTTTAGCTCAGAAACCGTGAAGCGGGTTAAATTTAACTTGCAAGATTTGATTACAGACAGAAAGATACTGAGACAATTGAAACTAAATAAAAGCTTGTAACTAGAGTACAGTCTTGACAATCTCTCCAGTTTACACCAGCCGTTCTGAGGTTTAATTTTAAGTGTTTCAATTACCTGGGGGTAATTAATTAACCCTACAGATTTGAACAAACGACCGTATTTTGTAATTTTAAGTTAAATATTTCAATTTACGTAACAATAAGTATAATATTATCTATTTGATTAAGACACCTACTTTTGTTAAATTTTACATGAACCAACTATTTTTCTTTAAATAATTGCATGTACTTATTTTCATTTAGTTTTGTCAGGGTCATAATACGAATATCGATAGGCTTTGTAGGTGACGGGACAATAATGGTTAGGAATAGGGTTAGAGCAGTCGTGGCTGTACACCCTGTTTTCATTGAAAATGTTGTGATTTTTTTAGATTTCGTTGACAGTTGCTGTTCAAGATAAATACCACTTTATCTTCAAAAGCGTAGTCCGCCAGGACATCGATATATATGTATTATTTAACGCGTTAAAAAGTAACTGAGACTAACGTATTATACATTTTTGATTCCGAAAGATGATCTACCATATGTACTGTTAGTTTCACATTAATTTTAATCACATAAAGTACCCACGTGTGACATTTTGTAACACTTTAGTAACAAGAACGAGAGTACAATGGATTTCCTGCGTGTAGTGGGGCTGCATAAAAGCCTGATTTCGGTCTTTAATATAAGAGGTCAGTTGTTGAGAAGCCGTCGAATAGTCAAGTACATAACAGTTGTGTTGAAGAATTAATAGTGTTCATAGTGATCAGTGCTTCCGTTACATTTCATATTTAACAGTACATACTTTTGATTCTCCACAATATTTTTTACAAGATGCATAAGTAAATAGAATAGCTAGATAGATAATCATTAAACGGAATACGTATTAATGAGGAAAAATACCATAATATTGTTGTTCAGCAACACAGAAACAGAATACCATTTTGAAGATAAAAAGTGCACTGAACTTTAAAGCTTTAAACTAAAAAAGAAATAAAACTCAGAATAAATTAGAAATAAAGTGTATATAAATAGCCGAAAATGAAGTTTCTTTTCAAAGGTCTCGTTTATTTGAGCAATAACAATAAATACTATCGATACAATGATAAATACGATGTGTGTAATAATTTTTTTTTGCAGATAAGATCTGAATACTATTGAATTAATTGATACATCGATTACATTTTCAACTAAGATAATCGTTTTCCCAAAATTATTAAAAGCATATAATTCAATTATTCGTCGTCTAAAAGTTAAAGGCTTACTTTTGCTTCACCAATCTCAACCCTATTTCCCTACCTCACTCTCTCAACGCGTCCATTACCTAAAATATCTGGCTAGCTTCTGTTATATTTTAATACCTCTCAGATAATTGAATGTGAGTTGTAAACTCATTGTTAAACGTTTAAAGGTACAAGCCGTTGAGAATATCATAAAATAAGCGATATCATCGCATATAGGGATATCGCCTGAAAAAGGTCTTCTACGTTCGTTCATGTGTTGACCTTTTGAATATTGTAGTCAATATTGTCAAATTATGTTGAAAAATAGGCCAAGCGCGAGTTCAAGTCCCGCACAGAGGGTTTTGTACGATATTTATGAAATAATAAATGAAACGTAACTTCTGGAGATCTACAAGACCCATGATGTTCGTTATATTTTTCTTGTAAGCTTTGGATAAAGTTTTCGTTTCCTTTATATTAAATTATTAACTAGTACAACATAATAATATGTGTGTAAGCATATCTTATGGTTAGAAATTCGATTGTGACAGACGAACAGACGTATGAGTGATCTCGCAAGGGTTATATTGTTTCTTGGTGGCTTTGGTAGATTTATTATTATTTTTATTTTTTGTACCCCGTTTTAGTGTTATTTTACGTTAGTAAGACATTAATCTGTGGAATTATGTCTCTATGTATTATGGCAAATAAATGAAAAAAAAAAATTAACGTTCAAAAATAACTTTGTAACTGATTTTGAGAAAATGAAATTAAGTCAACTCCTTATATTTTTACATATTTTATGTATTCATATTTTTAAATATTCTCAATTTAATAACTATAGTTTCTTCCTTAAGGCCTATTTTTTAGGGTTCTGTGGCTTCGTAACAAAAACGAAACCCTTGTAGTTTCGTTGTGTTATATCTGTTTGTCTTTGTCTATCACAACACACAGTCTTTATATCTACTGAGATTAAATTTAATGAAGAGACGAAAAATGAGGTATAATCTGAAATGAGAAACAAAGAAATAAATAAGTGGGTATTTTGATTCTATTCCTATATATTTATTTTTATAAATTGGTATTTAAGAACCCGCTTATACAGCCTGAGCGCAAGCGAATTCGTTCTTTACCCCCCTTTACCCTCTTATTATTTATTATTTTCGCAGTTACGATTTGATCATATTTTTGCGCAGCGAAGTCTCAACATTTGTTTTTGTACATAATCGTAATTTCTAAGAAAACTGGAATACCAATTTAAAAACTAGGTAATTTAAGAGAGTTGACTAATTTGAGAGAGACCTTAATTTTTTTTGAGAGATTTTAATAAAAATCATTTTAAAATTCTGTTGAATTTCGAAGATACAATTAATTTTTGTATGAAACTGGGATTCTTTCTGGATTTTTCTTATGGAGATTTTTTTCACCAATCGTGTTTCCACGTTTGAAGATTTTGTGATAAAGAGTTGAATTTATATTTGTCCAAATATCTAACTCTCAGTCTTTTGAAATATCGCGATCCAGGTCACCAAACACTAAAGTCTGCATAGGCGGGTTCTTATTCATTAAATTAACCGTCTACTTTTCAAAATTTCTACGGAAACTTGATCAGTTTTCTATTCTTCCTATCCAAACGGAAGAAAATGTAGTTCATTCAAATTCATCCATCCTTTTAGTGTCCAAAGCTCCAAAACAAAATAAGCATGAAAACAGAGTTAACAAAAAATAATAGTACAAATAAAGTGGCCATCGCTCCTTTGCCAGTCATCCATCTCGTGAGAGACGTCAGCCAAGACGAATATATTAAAACAGGGTTGGAAATGAAACAAATGTGTAAAAACATATAATACGTGTGTTCAAATATCTCGAGGGTAATTCCGGAAAACTTCATGTATTATTTATTTAACCTTACAAAAGTGGTTTACGTTCGAGGGTAATGTTTTTGAAGTGTAAATAATAATTATTACAAATGTCGGAAAAGACACGGGGCAATTCGTGCTTTTGCAACTCAGCCATGAGAAATAGGTACCTAATCTTACAAGAGGCGAACTACTTCATAAAATACAACGTAAGACAAAGTTAATGTGCAAACGACAGAAAACTCTTTGTAACAATCATTACGTAGGTAATTGGAAATTTAATAATGGCAAACGATCCGTCGGGGAAATGCTATCGCACCGGCCGCCGTAGTCTAACAGACTCTCAGCGCCGGCCCCGATGTTCCGTTAGGAACATCATCATCATCGGAAGCATCATCGGAAGTCGCGCTTTGCCATAGTATAGTCAAATGAGTGCCTTTTATTATTTCCACCGACACATATATGTTTGTCTAAGTCAAAATCAATTCAATTTATTCAAGTATACCATGGCATTGGAGAAAAAGACTTGTGCTAAGATGAATCAACATGAAACACATACAGTTACAATTATGTGAAACGCAGTAAGTTAAATTTTCTTATTTTTTTATTTTTATATACAAAGCAGATTACATCCAGACACGATACAATTTTTACAAAGAAAAGCCGCAATAAACCAAAATGAAGTCAAAAATCAACTCAACTTATTCAAATAAATCAAGTTACAAAATTTTTTTAATGCCAAATCTACTAGAGAAGAAGAATCAACAAAAAACACAGTCGGTCACAATATTTTATTATTGACATAAATCGGTGTCGGTGAAATAATAAAAGGCACACATTTCACTATACTAAAGCAAAACACGACTTTCGGTTTGGAAGGGATGCGAGCTAACGGACCGTCTAACTGGGGCTGGCGCTGGCAGTCTGTTAGACTACGGCTTTCGGTGCGTTAACGTTTCTCCGACGGATCATTTGTCATAATAAAATTTCCAATTACCTACTCAATAATGGCTACTAAGAGCTTACTGTCGCTTGCACGTTATCTTTGTGAATGAACCTCGTGCGTAAATTAGGTACCTATTTCTCATAGCTGACTCGCAAGAGCACGAATTACCCTGTGTTTTTTCTGACAGGTACATACATACCTCAAGTTAAATATTTACAAACTTAAAACTAAAAATTATCGTAAATAAGACTTCATCAAAGGTGGCGCATAGAAAGCGGTCATTGCTTAGGGTGCCCAGCAGACTGGCAGCGTTACCTCTTACTCTCTTAGGGGTTACAATAACTATGATTCATAAGTACGAAAGTAAAAAGGGCACCCCCTTAACGATAAGACGTGTATCCATCTGTCCGTCTGTTATAGTTGATTTGTTCAGGAACTACGTGATTTATAAACCACACCTGTATAAAACTTGATTATAGCGCCTGTTTCGAATTTTAGCATTGATAAAAAGAAAATAATATATTGTGGAAATATTACATAAACCAAGCATGTCGTTCAGAAGTTAGATCAATTCAACTCAATTTATTCAAATATATCAAGTTACAAAATGTTTTTGAATGCCTAATCTACCATAGGATACAATAATATACAAAAAGCACGGTCGAACATAATATTTTACATTAGCATAAATCGGTATGTCGCTGGAAATAATAAAAGGCACTAATTTCACTATACTAAAGCAATACACGACTTTCGATTTGGAAGGGATGTGAGCTAACTGTACACGTTTGCTCGCATTCCTAGCTCGCATCGCTCGAACAGGCGTACCAAAAATTATTTATAGGCGTATATAAGGTGGTATATTTAGTATGGCAGTATGACAGGATCGCACGACAGTGTTATTGTAAAAATTAAGAAAGGAATGCTTAGATGGTTCGGGCACATAAAAAGAATAAGTGATGAAGACTGACGAAGAAAATATACAGAACGAAAGTGAGTGGTAGAAGAAGCTAAGGAAGACCAAGGCTGACTTATGAAGATCAAATAGCCAGAGTGTTAGCGGATGGAAATGTCAAAAGCTCTCGCATACCTAGGCGAAAATGTGTGAGGAGAATGATGAGATTTGAGGAAGCGAAAGAAGTTTGTAAGACTCTCTGACTACCCCGTTAGGGATACAGCGTGAAGATATGTATGTTCAAATATTTAGTAACATTTTTAAATTTCTTTTGTTTGATTGATGAAATTAAGTTAAACAAGAAATAGCCCATTTGAATTTAGAAATTTAGGGAATTACCTGCTGCTTCACCACGATTTTTTAAAATATAACCATGTGAATACAACTAAAATTAAAAAAAAGAAAATGTGATTCTTTTTGAACTTTATAGAAAACTGAGGTAAATTCCAGAATACTTAGATGACAGGGAACTTCTCAGTCTTATTGATTTGCATTAATTATCTCTATATGTAAAATTTCGATGAGTATATGTTCGTAAATCTTCATCTCCTTAACGGCTTAACCCCAAGGAAAAACATAGACAGGTTTTTTTAAATTTCAAGCGGACGAAGTCGCGGACAAAGACTAGTAATTTCACGAAACGTTTTACAAAAATTGTAAAGAATTTTCTGTGCACGAGCGGAATTCAGATTTGTTCAAATATATTTTTACATATTGAAATAGATTGCAATTAAATATTCGTATTTGTAAGTATGATGGTCTTATAGTAATAAGCTGTCAGAGAAATATTTGATTAATGGGGTTCGTAACGACTGTCAAATTGCCTAGCTTTCTACGCATCTGTTATTCTGTTATTATTTGCTTGACATTTAATTAATGTTGTGACACGAAGTATTCAACCTATAGAGCCGAAATATCGGACCCTCCTATTCAGCACTGCTCAGTTCATTGACACTAACAAAGATCAACTCTCCCTCGCATTAAAACAGTACATAACCAATACTGGACCTGTGTATACATCTCTATATATTCCGAAAAATATTTAGATACTTACTTACATAACGGATTCCTGTTCTATTCGGTTGCATGGCAAAAATAAAACTATGAAACAGACACAATCTTATTTCATCTGTAAGTAACATTAAATATACAACTTTCAAATTCACATTCATTTTATCAAGGATCAAGTTAAACTAGACCATTGTTTCTCAACCATTTTTATGTCGCGACCCACTAAAAGGCCAAAAAGTTAAGTATAAAGGTTTGAGACCCCTTCACTATAAAATATAATAATATTTTAATTAGTAGTTTGTTTATACGATTATTTAAATTTTCAAGGCTCACTCAGTCGATATTAACGCAAAACCACGAATTACAAATATAAATCATCGCGCGTGTAAATCGCGCCCGCTCATCAGAAAATCTAAAATTACTGACTGGGCGAGGTTTTAACCTGCGTTGTACTTGCACGACCTTGTCAAATAAGCCGCACGCGCATCCCGTGACACGTGCGCTAGACAGGTTCGTACATGTTAAATGCCTTAGGTATAATAGTTGCGTGTGGTAGAGGCATGCTGCATTGTAGCACGAATTGGGCTGGCTCGCATGGTGAAATACCACCCTCTCACAGAATATCGGTGTGAAATAACAGCATCTATTGATGTTGTTTCGTTCGGCGAGTTAGAGAGAGTACTGGTGGTCCTTCCCCCCCCCCCCCTTCTTCCTCTCCTTTCCCCCTTTCCCTAAAGGCCGGCAACGCACCAGTGATTCCCCGGACGTTGTGGGTGTCCATGGGCGGCGGTGATCACTTTCCATCGGATGACACGCTAGCTCGTTTACCCCGTCTGATACAAAAAAAAAACGGACGCAAGGCAGAGTTTCATTGTCATTTACATTTTAGGAAAGTAGCACCCTTGTGCTGTAAGATCGTTGTTGTATGTACTTGCCTGCTTAAGCAAGTACATACAACAACGATCTTATCTCACTCACTCAGTCTTCAATGTTTATAAATAACAGGAAAAAATTAAATTAAAATGTACAAATTTGTGAGAAAACGAAAAGTGCCTTCTATGTCTGGTGAAACGGTGAAGAAAAAGACCAGATTTTTCAAGGTCACATATTTCAAATATGGATTTATTGCATTGAATGACGAGCCACATTGTGTTGTTTCTTTTCAAGTCCTATCCGCGGAAAGCATGAAGCCTTCAAAGTTATTCTGGCATCCGGAAACAAGGTACCCGTCTTTACAGTGCAAACCATTAGAATTCTTCGAGCGTCAAGCACTTGTTTAGAAAAATCAACAAATTACTATTAAAAAATCCAGCCGTAATGAGACAGCAGTACTTCATGCATCCTACTTAGTAGCACTGCAAGTCGCTAGGAAACCTAAGCCACGTACTATTGCGGAAAGATTCATTTTACCCGCTGCCATTGATATGGTAATATTATGTTAAGTCCGGAAGAAGCTAAAGAATTAAAACTGTACCTCTTTCAAATGATAAAATATCGAGGTGTATTAATGAAATGGCCATCGATATTCACAACCAAATAATTGAAAAAGTTAAATTAAGTGAATTTTTTGCCATTTAGTTTAACGAGTCAACAGACGTGTCGAAATTGGCGCAATTTTTATGTTTTGTCCGATATGAATGCGAGGAGTCTATTAAAGAAAATATGTTTCTTTGCAAATCAATTCCTGGTCGAGCATCTGGCGTAGGACTTTTTAACGTATTCATTGAAGCAACACAAAACGAAAACTTGGACTGGAATAAATGCATTGCGGTGTGTACTGATGGGGCGAAAGTGATAACGGGGAAGGACAGTGGCGTGATAGTAAAATTAAAAGACATTATGCTGCATGTGGAACGGACGCATTACTTTCGTCAGACATGCGGTTGCCGCAAAAAAGATGCCGAATAATTTACAAAATGTTTTATCACAAGCTGTTAAAATTGTTAATTTTATTAAAAGCCGACCGTTGCAAAGTAGATTGCCACACCCTGCGAAGAAATGGGTGTCAAGAACCATTCACTACTTTTCCATACAGAAGTGAGATGGCTGCCGCGAGGAAAGGTTTAAACAAGGCTTTTTGAATTGCGAGATCAATTAAAAATATTTTTTACAGATAAAAACAGTTCATTTTTAGAATTTCTACAAGATTAAGAATTTTTATTACTGTTGGCTTACTTGATTGACATATTTTCAAATTTGAAAGACTTGAATACGAGTTTACAAGGCCGTTACAAAAAGATTTTACTTATGACAGATAAAGTCAATGCCTTTATCAAGAAGAAGCTTAGTATTTGAATTATACGCCTTAAAAAAATTTTTATTAAAAAAAATTAAACCGCCTACAAAAAAAACACTGAAAAGTATAAAATAACTATCCTTTACTAATCAAAACTCAAGTACAATTAAAATAACTTTATAAATACGATACACATACCTATATAATTAAATTTGACAGTTGCTGAAGTCGGTGCCAAATCAATGTGCAACAACATAAAGTCTATTAGTTTGGGGGCTTGGCACCGACTTCAGTAACTGTCAAATTTAATTATATAGGTATGTGTATCGTATTTATAAAGTTATTTTAATTGTACTTGAGTTTTGATTAGTAAAGGATAGTTATTTTATACTTTTCAGTGTTTTTTTTTGAAGGCGGTTTAATTTTTTTTTAATAAAAATTTTGTATTTCTCCCTTTTGAGTGGTCTTGACCTAAATAAATATCTGGGGCAGGTCTGCAATTAACTTCATTCTAATTCCGGAGCGCAACGATATACAAAAGAATCGTCAATATAAATAAAGGTTATAACCAGGTCGTGTTATCTAGTGTATCTTCGAAGTCCAAGCTTCAATATCGGTGAAATTTAAATGGGACCACCTCTGAAGCATTACCTACCAAACGTAAAAAGAATTTTCGAAATTGGTTCATAAATGAAGGAGTCATGAGGTAACAAACATACAAAAAAAAAAACATACAGACGAATTGAGAACCTCCTTCTTTTTTTGAAGTCGGTTAAAAAACGAAGTTTTGATGCATTTACTGCAACTTTTATTATATCAACAAAAATGCGAACTTAGAAAGTTCAGTTATTGACCGCCTGTTGGAGATCATGAAATCGCATTTAGGTGAATTAAATATTCAGTTACTAGAACATTTTCCAGATGACAACAATGATTTCTCGAAAGGATGGTTTCTCAATGCATTTGATGACAATATTGTTGCTGCTGCCAAATAACGAACTGAGACTCACGATCAACTCATTGAACCATCGGCTGATAAAACTTAACAACTGGAATTTTTATTTCAATTTTTGACAAACTTTGGCTTGCACGACGACTTGAGTACGGAAGACTAGTAACGGAAGCCTTTAAAACATTGATACCCTTTGTTACTTCTTACCTGTACGAAAGGTTTCCCGTTAGTTAGTTTTCAAAGCCACCATGGCTTTGAAAACTAAATACAGAAATCGTCTGTCTGTGTGTTTACAAAGATGATCCACGTATAGAAATACTTTTAAGTAAGAAACAAAGCCAACCATCGCATTAATTAATTTATGTTTATGATTAATCATTTTAATTAAACAAAGTAAGCTATAACTTTATTTTTCCATGTTGTTATTACAGGGTAATGTTTAATTTTATAACATTACACTAAAATTCATTCCTTTAATAAACAAATCTTTTG
Organism: Zeuzera pyrina; assembly: GCA_907165235.1. Classification (NCBI taxonomy): domain Eukaryota; kingdom Metazoa; phylum Arthropoda; class Insecta; order Lepidoptera; family Cossidae; genus Zeuzera; species Zeuzera pyrina. The sequence goes on from OU015639.1 coordinate 4,754,898, forward strand.
TATGTAGGTCTTATTTTTTTTAACAGACTGCCCTTTAATAACAAACGCGACTTCCCAAGGGCCGTTACCTCCAGGTTGAGAAACTAGAAACTAGACATTTAATCAACGTGCTCAATGACTTGTATCTATTGTTAGTTCCACTTAATTGTAATCACATAAATTACCCACGTGTGATATTTTGTAACATTTTTGTAACAAGAACGAGGGTAGAATGGATTTCCTGCGTGTAGTGAGGCTGCATAAAAGTCTGATTTAATCTAGTACATAGTAGTTGTGATGAAGAATTGAAAGCGTGTTCATAGTGATCAGTGCTTCTGTTACATTTCATATTTAACACTATACAACTCACTTTCACCGGCGCAACCTCTATTACGTTATCTCAGTTCATTCATTCGCATGTTTAGGTCTTGTAATAGTGTGTGTGTAGTCAACCAATCGGAACACAGTAACCACAGCAGTGATTAGACGTAAATTGATTTCAAACAAAATAAATGACATTTCCTCTATATAGTTTTAGTGCTCCGTGTGTTGTGAACTTTGTCAAAAATGACAACGGTTTTATTCACGACTTCTAGTAAACTGGTGTGTACTACATTGTGAAGGAGTCGGGTTCGGATTCGTGTCTGTGAGCCTCTAGGGCACCGACTTGGTACGTACTTAATTATGGCGCCTATTTAATTATGGCGACGACTTTGAAGTTTGCGGAGCGAAAGAGTCACGAAACGCGGCGCTTAGGGCTCCGTACTGTCTAATTTATCAGGCAGTAGCGTCAATGTGTGTATGTGTCGGTAACTTCTTGATTCGATCAAACTTTCTTACGTATTTATTATATATTTATACGTATTACGACATAGGAAATTAAACAATTAAATAATATTAAATTAAATAAGCTGACAACCCTGACGAGACAACGTTTCATTTGCTTCTCGGCGACGCAGTTTGTATTGCTGTGTGCAAACCCGCTTATTAAGTTTCTGATTTTAAACCGGATCCATATACATACATGACGTATATATTTTTCGGTTATCAAAAACCCGTATAATACAGGAAGAAACATAGGATTATTTTCTAACAGTGGCGTATTTTCACAGCATAAACAAATAAAATGAATGAGCAAAATTTAAAAAAAAAAAAACAAAGGTTACGAGTGTGTCGGACACCTATTAACTTTCGACTCTGTCGCAATTCCGGATGGACAGAAGTTAAATTTAAACTAGAGGTCGCCTAATGGTCTTGGAACATCTTACAGCTTACAAATCACACTATATACATAGCTCAAAACTTATTCAATCAGTCTGTCAGTAATTATTTGTCAGTAACACTTTAAAATTCTTTGCCGACAGTCTCTACTCTGTACAACTGTTCGAGGATGGTTTGAGGTAACGGTAAGATTTGAGGTTTGACTACAAACTATAATGTGTTCCACATTGACAGTATAACTATTATGTGTTTGACATTGGTAATATGAACGTAAATAATGAGTGTTTTATTTTATTTAATATAATGTACTTGTATGTACGAATATTTGTAGCACATATTATATTACAGTACCTGGTCGACCGAGCTTTACTCGGTGTCTTACAAAAAAATAAAATAAAAAAGGTTTGACCACATTATAGTATTCGAACCCGTGCACTTCGGCGTGGTAGGTCTACCTCAGTCACTATACTATTGAGAAGGTAAACTGCTGCGAAATTAAAAAAGTGTAGAAATTTAGAGCTCAGAATTTTTAAGTACGTAAGTGTAAAAGACAGAGAAACCGATTTTTCCCAGAATTGAGACCTAGCTAGATCGATTTTTCGCCCCCCTCAACCCCTATATTCTAAATTTTATCGAAATCGCCAGAGCCGTATTCGTGAAAGCGATATTAAATATACATATATTGCTCATTTAATATAATAGTGGATAAATTCTAGCTGTTTGCACTCCATGAAAATAGACCTACAATTAGCATTACAGAATTTATTTTCATTTCTGTACGTTTGTAACTGTTCAATTACCCGTTTTAGAAATTTTATGTCTTTATGCCTATGCCGTTCAGTTCCTATGCCGTTCAGACTCTTGTCAAATGTCAACGACTCATTAGTCATTATTGTACATACTTATCAATTAATAAGTTACACTAAGCCTGAAGAGTCTGCGACATGTATCGTGCCAAAATCGATACTATGCTCGAATTATTTTCTTGTTAAATTAGTTGAGTACGTCCAAGGGTTACGGAATAAATTGACCGTGAAATATATACAGAAAGACACGACAAATTTGTAAGGACGTTGTTTTCGGGTGCCTACATACCTACCCTACTCTACTCTGCGCAATAAGGCTGGAAAACGTACATACTATACCATTCCCACCCGGATGCCACAAAAAGGCAATGGATAAAGTAAATTTTGAAATTCATTGAAATATCAAAAGTGGTTGTGATGGTGTGGTGTAGTTTACAAAAATCAGATATAGATACCTTTCACCTTATAATTTACACATTATGATAAAAAAACACAAACCACTGGCTTAAATTAGATTGTATTGTCCCATACTTCACTCTCGAATGTTATCTCCAAAATTATAAGTCGACTTTATATAATTCTGCAATCATCATCGTCATTGTAAATATAAGTTCTATAAACTCGTCTGAATTCCCCCTTATTCTTGTCGAGGGATCCATTTACCTTGAAAGTTTGGGCGACATCAGTCTTCTGGTTCGAGCCTCTTTCTTTTTCACTTTGCCAACATCTTCTTTAATAATCTTAACAGACTTTACTTTTACAAAGAAATCAAATATCTTTTTGAGGAGAAAAATAATCTCTTCACTCCATCACAACCTTTCTTGTTCTGTCTAAAAAACCACCTCGCTCTCTTTTTTTTTCTCTATTTCAAATCCTGTTCTATTCTTCCAAAAAAAAAACATTTAAATTTTTAACTTGCCAGTTTTACAATTATTTTCTCTGACAACCTCTAAGCTCTTAAGAAGAAGGTACAATAGCGAAAAAATGTTACAATACATACATATATATATCTTCACGCTGCTAACGGGGTAGTCGGAGAAGACAGAGCGCCAAACGTCGCGGTCCTTACATACCTTTCGCTTCCTTGATTCTCATCATTCTCCTTACACATTTTCGCCTGAGCATGCGAGTGCTTTTGACATTTCTGTCAGCTAACACTCCAGCTATTTAATCTTCTTAAGTCAGTCTTGGTCTTCCTCGGCTTCTTTTACCACTCACTTCGTGGATTTTCTTCGTCAGTCTTAGATCACTTATTCTTTCTATGTGACTAAGCCTTCTATTCAATACTTTCTTCATTTTCACATTAACACTGTCGTGGAAGACATCTTTATAGGTATAGCTTAATACAGTGACCCCGCTGATCGAATTCAAATTGATATTACTTCAAATGGTGCCTCGCCTTTTCGTGGTATACCTGCAATGACTGTGTTCGACCGTACACCTTAGTATTTTTGCTAAGCCACTCAAATTGCCTTGCTAACGTTATTCATTCTGTCAATTAATTATTTATGCCCTATTTACACGCTATAATAACGTAACCATTACGTATGAATCATGTTAACCTAGGTACAATAGTAGTCAATAACCTAAAATGATAGCATTTAGAATCAGCTAAGCGCAGTAAATTGACGTATAACATATAGAAAAAATAAAAAATTCTGCGTGAAATTGCATTCCGCAAGTACCGACGACTTTCATATTAATCGGAACTCTAATTAGGCACTCGAGCATAACTTTGTTGCTTCATTTGTTTGATGTTGCTTGTTAGTAAACATTCCTTCTCAGTGTTGTAGATTTATATGTACATTAAAAAGGTTGACTGAATCGTTTTGAGTTTGTGTTTAAGTATATCCTATGTAGACCATAGAATACCTGTAACTTTGAAGAACTGAAAAATGGCATATACTTAATAATGTTAGTAAGTATTCCTAATATTACAGCAATCATTGTAATTAATATAAGAGGAATAGGAAAAGATGAGAAAGAGAAGAATGAACCAACGAAGATGAAAATAAGAGAAAGATATGTAAGGAAGAGAGAAGAATAATTTTGCACTATTGTAAACAAAGTCCCTTACATAGCTGTAAGCCAGAGGAAGCTGATAAAGTAATATGATAAAAAAATTACAGCAATCAGGAATGTTGTGGGAAGATATGTAAATAAAATGTTCTTTTTGGAACTACATTTATTTCATGACTACTCATGGGTATTCTTGACTTCGGAGAGTGAGTTGAATTGCTTAATCCAAATGCATTCGTGTATCTAGCTCCCCTTAATGGTTCGTTGACTCTTTGGACTCCCCCGTTCATTTTTAACCGACTTCAAAGAAAAGAGGAGGTTCTCAATTCTATTTATAGTAATACGGGTAGGTAGTCCGTCAAATAAACACTTTTTACACAATTATAACAATACGTGTAGGTAGTCCGTCAAATGAACACTTTACACAATTAACAATGTTTTATTTGATTCACAATCAGATCAGTACATATGCTTACACTTTAACACTATACATCGAGTGTGATTATTATTACACTTTTATAACCGAGATACAAGTACAGAATTAAATCCACTTTTTAACACGGTTCGCCAAAATCACGACATTACACTTTACTCACTTTACTGACTTTTCGTCCGCACGACTCAACACCGCGATCAGGGAAGAAACACGATAAAATACCACGCAACGCTCCAAACCCACATATTTTATATCTTTACAAAAAGTGGGGAAAAGTAATATGTCGATTGGTTATTTGTCGACTACCCCGTTTAGTAAAACAATTTAAATAAAGTTACCAGTATTAAAAAAGATAGAATAAAAATACCAACGACAACAAAACTTACTTTCGAAACTTAAGAATTAAAATGCTTAAAAAAATTACCCTAACAATCGACCGTCCTGACATCGTGGGCGTCCCTGCACACGACCCCAGGAGGGACCCTAACAATCGGAATTTTGGCTAGTTACGTGATCTTAACACATACAATTAAATCTATAACAATTAAAAAAAAATTACAGAACTATAATGTCATAGCAATATACTCAATGGTTCATTAGTTCATAAATCATCACATAAGAGAATCACAATAGACTGTTAAGGAAACATTTATTAAGTTCATATCTTACATATTATGTAAAATGTATTTGGCTTTAAAAATCGTTATTAAGAATACAATATTAAATGACTTATGTCTAAACTATTTAACTCCACTTGCATTAATCGACATAAACATAGGTACTATAGAACTATCGCATAAGTATGCACTAAAGTATACTCGAAAGTTAGAAGCGTCTATTTTATTATTTTATCTATTAACGATTATAGTTTGGGTCTCGAACGATCGATTAATCAAGTTGCCCAAACAAAATTCGACCCCAACGATCGATTATGGGGGATTTCTGCCGATGTCTACAAGACGATCGATTCTCGTGCTTGATCTAAACGAAACCTAACCCCAACGATCGATTATGGGGATTTCTGCCGAGGTCTACAAAACGATCGATAATTTGTGACAACGGCAGAATAATTCGCTCCAATATATATTTTATCAAACACGAACCGACAGAGTTTCGTGCTTGATCTAAACGAAACTTAACCCCAACGATCGATTAGGGGCAGCCTCCATTAACGTGAACAAAACGATCCATTGCTCGCGATGGCAGTGGGGCAAGTTGTCGCATTCAAACACGAACCGAATAAATTTAGTACTCGATCTGAAACAAAATAAATGCGATTCTGTAATTACATTCCTTATAGTTTATTCGATATCACCGGCAATGCTGCTGCTGTCCGTTTCAAATTCAACTTCGTTAAGCTCTAAGGCAGAAATATGAATCCACGGCATCATACGGTCTGCTGCGACAGTTGTAGGACGTTTAATTCGAGTATTATTTAGACCTGGCACAGGAGACAACCTATATCTATCTTTACATAAAGCTTCTACAACACGATAAGGACCTACATACGTAGGCAAGAGCTTTTTGCTTTGTCCATCTTTGTTAAAGCACGTTTTGGTAATCTTAACGAGGTCTCCAACCTTATACAGATGCGCCGGTTTCCTGCCTCTATCATGCGTCTGTTTTTGTTTGACTTGTTCGTTATCGATCCTCTCTTTGACTTCTTTACGTAATGTAGAGATATCACAGTCTTCCCGGGTCTCCATAGCTATTTCGTTGAGAATGGGATTCTTTTCCCCATTCATACAGGTGCCAAATAATACATCGGAAGGAGTTTTGCCGATGGATTTTTTGAACAGTGTTATTAACACCCCACTGAATATCCCCGATGTGATTGTTCCAATCTTTCTCACCAAACTTGACGGTCAGCGCTCTCAATGAGTCGAGAATGGTACGGTTGTATCACTCGACTTGACCATTAGACCTGGGACTAGCCACAGCATTCAGGACGTGCTTAATCCCTTTTCCATTGCAAAGTCTCCTAAAACAGTGAGAGGTGAAACTGCTTCCACGATCACTCACGAGACGATCAGGGGCTCTGAAAGTGCTGAAAATATCCTCCAATGCCCTGATAGTGTTTTGACTCGTTAGTATTTCTGACAGGTTTAATGAGGCAGAATTTCGTGAAAGCATCCACTACGATAAGCTGGTATGTATAACCTCTTTTTGACTTGATAAAGGGTCCAAGGTGATCGACGTGCAAGGTGTGAAAGGGCACTTCCACTTTTATAATGGGGTGGAGCAGACCTTCGCGATTGTTTGAATTATTTTTAGCAAAAGCGCATTCAATACAGGAGTTGACATATTTTTTTACAAATTTTGACATTTTTGCAAACCAATAGTTCTTTTTTATTCTTTCAAGGGTCTTCTCCACGCCAAAATGTCCGATATCATCGTGATTCATGCGGCATAGTTGCCACCTTGCACCCTTCGGAACCACCCAACGTACGTTGTTTTTATCACCGTTTATGCAGCGGTATAATTTGTTGCCTTTAAGTACATAGTTCTCCTTTATGTACTGAAGGTCTTTATTATCCAGCTCACTGCTCAGTATATCACGCATTCTTTGCAGCTCACTATCACCAAGCTGAAGTGTGTGTAGCCAATCTTCACCAGTAATTGACATTACAGATGGAAACTGATCCATTAACGTTTCGTCCAAACCGTTGGTGGGATTACGCGACAGCGCGTCAACGTGGCTCATCTTCACACCTGGTCTATACTCGACCGAGCAATCGAACTCCTGCAGCAACAGCCACCAGCGTGCTATCCGAGGGATCAGGTCTCTTTTGGTGAAAATGGAGCGAAGTGCACTACAGTCTGTCACAATTTTGAATTGTTTCCCTAATAAATAAACCCTGAACTTACGTAAAGAACATACGACCGCCAGCGTCTCCAACTCATAAGAGTGAAAATTCTTTTCTTCGGGGGATGTTTGTCTGTTGTAGTACGCAACTGGTCGGAAACTATCACTTTTTATTGAGCGCTGCAATAACATACCCCCATTGCCCAACTTGCTGGCATCGGCATGTAGCTCAGTCTCGGCGTTCGGATCATATATCGCAAGAATTGGCCTATCGATCAAGCAAGCTTTTAAAGTTCTAAACGCTTCCTCTTGCTCATCACCCCATTCCCACGCTGCATTTTTTTTAAGTAATTTACTGAGTGAAACAGCAATTCTAGCAAAGTCTCGAATGAACTTCCGGAAATAACTAGCTAATCCAAGAAATTGTCGTACATTATGAAAGTTTTCCGGCCGTGGAAAGTTCATAACACTCAATATTTTCTTCTCACCGGGACGTACTCCAGCAGCACTGATTTCGTATCCAAGGTAATCTATTTTATTTCGCAAGAATTCACACTTTGATATATTTAAAGTTAGGTTCGCTTTTTAGATTACCTGCAGTACCTCTTCTAGTTGCTTTAGGCATTCGGCCGCATCTGCACCAAATATGAGGATATCGTCAATGTAGGTCGTGGCTTTGATGAAACGAGCTGCACCTAATATGGAATTCATCATTCGCTGGAATACGGCAGGTGCGTTGGCTAAGCCGAATGGCATACGGTTAAATTCGTATTGACCGTCCGGTGTCACGAAGGATGTCAAGCGTCTGCTCTGCTCTGAGATAGGTACCTGGTAATAGCCTGAAGCAAGATAGAGTGTTATAAAGCAAGCCTGGCCACTAAGACGAGCTATTTCATCATCAATTATCGGCATCGGGTATCGTTCCTTCACCGTTATGGAATTAAGCATTCTATAATCAACACATAACCTATGAGTACCATCTTTTTTACGAACGAGCAGAATTGGGCTAGCATACTGTGACACAGATTCCCTCACTATACCTGCATCCAACATCTCGCTTACCATAGATCGCACCTTTTCTCGTTCATGATGAGAAAGTCTATATGGGCGATACACGACCGGACGTTCGCTATTCAGCTCTATACTCATCTCTGTCACATTTGTGCAGCCCAAATCCTTGAGTGATGAGGCAAAACAATGTTTGTGCTTTTTTAATAAATTTAGGAGTCGTTGCCTTACTTCGTCCGATACGTCATCGTCCATACGGACCATACTTTCATTAAATTCGCTATTAATAATGGTAGCCTCAGCTGGTTCTATGTTAACTCTGTTAACTGCACGACATAGAACTGAATCGCTAGAAATATAACATGAACTGGAGCATGGAAAGATAGTTATTGCAACTTGACCATTCCTCGATGTATATATCCCTCCACATATTAAATACTGTTTGTTGGGTTTACCTGCGACAACGCTTTTCAAAAAGATGGCACCGCTAAGAACAGGTTCCACCAGCGCTCTTGTAGAAGCTGCCCCGCACAGTTCAATTGTATTGGCAGTTTTAATCGTCAGAGACGATTTGACACTGGACTCTGGGACTAAAATGGGCAACTCATTATTAATGTGAATGAATTGTAGTTTAGTTGCATCCTTATGAACTATTATGTGGGCCTGCTCAGTATACGACTGGCCTATCAATATGGGTTTTTCCAGCAAGTCATCACTGACCACCTTACAACAAACTTTAGCATCTACTCCATCGACACTAATGTCAAGAAGCAGTCCTCCCATCGCTCTAAGAATTTTATTACCAAATCCTTTCATATGCGACTGAACGTTATCGTGTTTCAAGCCTAGGTCGTGAATGACAGACTTTCAAAAGTGTCACGTCACTTCCAAAATCTATGAAGGCCTCAAAAGACTTGCCATTAATTTTCACCTCTTTCAGAAATTTGGAATTAGACTTGCTCCGTTTATCAGTAACATCAATGCACATCATTTTTTGTACATTGTTGTTTTGCACCGACTTCTATTCGGCTTTTGCTTTTACTAGACAGTTTTCTGATAGGTGGCCAATCATGTTACACTTTGTGCATCTTGTGATTGGTTTGGGACAATAGAGAAAACTGTGTCCCCTTTCTTTGCAGTTGTAACAACCTGTAACATGGCCGGGTTTGGTACCTGGCTTTTGATGAGTACTTTCGAACTTATTTTTAAATTGGTTTCGATCCACAGAATGGTTAGAGTCTTTAACGCTCATCAGGAATTGCAATAATTGATCGGGGTGAACACAGCGAAGAGCCAACGCCCCTGATCTAAGAGTCTTATCGCTAATGCCATGAATCAGACAATCTACCGCTCGCTTATCCACTATGTCGCACTGATTAATAAGCACTAGCTACTCATAAAAATAAACTTCAATAGGCTCATTAAATCTGCTTTTCCTTTTGAGCATATCCTCCAAAGCCTGGCCATAATTCTGTTCGTATGGGAAAGCATTTACGAGTTTCAATTGCCACTCGTTCCAACTAAATAGGACAGAATTCAAATCTTCATACCAGGTCTTGGCAAGGCCTTGGAGTTTCTGCATAGCGAAGTGAGTAGTGGTTCGGTCATCCCATCCGTACACTGAGGCGCACTCGTTAACTTTCTTTAACCAGACATCAATGCGCTGGTTTCTCATCGAAGGGTCAAAATTAGGCAATATATTAATATGATCAAATTTAGATAAAGATTGTAAGTTATTGGTGGACGGATGGGGCGTCAAACTGTCCTTTATACAATTGAAAATGCTAAAAAAATCTTTTTTAGATAAAGATAGACTACGTGACCTTTCATCATGTCCTGCGTTGCCACGCTGCTCGGCATGTTGGTCGTGATGCTGTTGACCAGCACTCTCTCGTGATTCGTGTGCCAACCCACGTCGGTGGCAGCGCCCGCTGGCACTGTCCTGCTGGTTCGACGTAGTGGGGCGCACGCTGTGACGGCAGGGACTCGTCGAACGGTGTTCGCGCTCAAAGCGCGACGGCGAGCGTCGCTGCTCTTCGGCGCGAAGCAGCCGCTCGCGTTCTTTCAGTAATTGAGCCTCCAGGGCCCTAACCCGCTCACGGCCTTGTTCACGTTCCCGATCGTGCAAAATTGGGCTTCGCGTGTGCAGCCTGCTGCGGCTCCGCTCTCTTAAGGAACTTTGACGTTCATCTATTAAATGACTCCTACTACGGGAAACTGTAGTATGTCTCGGGTTACGACTTGGTGTTTCTAGCCTGCGAGTTTCGGAATGTCGACTCAGATGGCCACCCGGTGTCTCGCTCATGATGAAGCAAAAATAAAAAGAACACGGCACAGTTCAATCCCACTTCTGAAATATAGTAATACGTGTAGGTAGTCCGTCAAATGAACACTTTAACACAATTAACAATGTTTTATTTGATTCACAATCAGATCAGTACATATGCTTACACTTTAACACTATACATCGAGTGTGATTATTATTACTCTTTTATAACCAAGATACAAGTACAGAATTAAATCCACTTTTTAACACGGTTCGCCAAAATCACGACATTACACTTTACTCACTTTACTGACTTTTCGTCCGCACGACTCAACACCGCGATCAGGGAAGAAACACGATAAAATACCACGCAACGCTCCAAACCCACATATTTTATATCTTTACAAAAAGTGGGGAAAAGTAATATGTCGATTGGTTATTTGTCGACTACCCCATTTAGTAAAATAATTTAAATAAAGTTACCAGTATTAAAAAAGATAGAATAAAAATACCAACGACAACAAAACTTACTTTCGAAACTAAGAATTAAAATGCTTAAAATAATGACCCTAACATATTGTATGATATTTTTGTTTTGTATGTTTGTTACCACATAATTCCATCAATTATGAAAAGTAATACTTTAGAGATGGTCCCATTTAAATTTCACCAGTTTTGGAGCGTGCACTTTGAAGATACACCAAATAACGCGGCCAAGGCGGTTAGACAAGTGGCAAAGCGTTTCGTTAAATAGACACGCTAGCTGGAGTTATTGATCATCAAAAGTACCATTTGGCTTCGTTTTATATGACGGTTTCTGCGCGAATTTAATTTTCGTTTGATTTAATAGAAAGTTAGTAACATTTGACTACTAATTTAAAATTCGTTACGCTAGATCACGTGGTATTTGTCATTCTATTCTACTATCCTTTACGATAATGGAGTCACTTGTCTACGCCCCCTGGTTATAACCTTTATTTATATTGATGTCCCTTGTATATCGTTGCGCTGCAGAATTAGAAGGAAGATAATTGCAGATCTACTATCTAGATATTTATTTAGATTAAGATTACTCAAAAGGGAAAAATAAAAAAAATTATGAAAATCAAAACTCAAGTACAATTAAAATAACTTTCTAAATACGATACACATATAATTAAATTTGACAGTTATTGAAATCGGTGCCAAATCAATGTGCAACAACAGAAAGTCTATAGTTTGGTAGGCTTGGCACCGATTTCAGTAACTGTCAAATTTAATGTTATAGGTATGTGTTTTCTTGTACTTGAGTTTCTATTAGTAAAGGATAGTTATTTTGTACTTTTCAGTGTTTTTTTTGAAGGTGGCTTAATTTTTTTTTATAATTTTTTTTATTTCAGATACCATAACTCTTTAGCTTTACAAAGCTTATACAATCCGTTCGTCGTAAGTATTTATTGTGGAACTTTAATCAAAATTATTATAAACGCTGGAAAATGTGCTTCATTGAAAGATTGATTCAAAAATTGTTTTACGAAATGTCTTACTTTTAAACTAAATAAAGTTCCTTGCTCAGCAATTCAGTTACATGCCTACTTTAGCGGCGTAAACACAGACAAATTATTAAATAGGGAAAAAAGACTTTAATAAAGCAGATTTGTGAAACCTTTCTAAGGTGGATATGGACATGGAGAGGTATTTTTCTGAGAAAAATACTCTTATCTCTCACGTTATGAACGAAATCTGCAGTGACGTCGACGTGAACGCCGTGAACGAACACAAGCAAGCGTTCGAAATCAAGAACTTCTTGGAGTCACTAATGTGGAGGTATCATTAAAAGAGTTTCAATTCCAATTGCGCCTTGAATCGTTTGACTTACTGAATCTAGAATTACCCATGCCATGTTTATTTCTCTTTTATAAAGTGTCTATCTTGGACGGCAATTACCTGGTGTTGTCTATAGATACATACATACATAATAATAGTATGTATATAGGTACGTAAATAGAAGTCGCCTACAAATTATTTATAGGAATAATACTTAAACTACCAAGATTAAATAAAATAACATTAACGGCAATGAATTGCTTTGGAACGAACGCATTTCGCTGCGAAGAAAAATGGCGTATTATAAAAATTTATGGGCAAATAAAATTTTATAAACAGACTTATTACCCTTTGGGAGCCCTCGAAACGCCTGCCCTTTCCTTGTCTTGTTACTATCTATTACGAAGCAAATAGACGTTTGTAGGAATTAATGAATGACCTTTGCAATTCGGAACGGTAATAATAGACCCCAAAACGAGAAGAAATCGTAAGCGACAGTTTCCCTGAAAATCATATTCTTATCGCAAATGATGTATGCATTAAGCAACACGTATAGCCCTATAAAATTTAAGATGGTTATTGAACGAATACTGTAACTTTATGAAATTTTGTAATTTATCGCATGGCTATAAGGTTCAAAAGAGATTATCGAAGTTCTTCCTGTAAAGTTTTTTTTGCTTACAATCTTGTTTCATTTAGGAGTACACATACATTTGTGAGGATTCGAATAAAATGTATAGTACATGTTCAATACGACCATTGATTAGCTTGATCTCGATTGTCGAATCTTATTATTGGCTTGTACGATTTTTAACTGAAATTTTCTGAAATTGTTGTCGCATAGTAGGCGGAAAAGAATAATCATAATAATTTTGTAAATCTAAGTATTGGTAGCTTCTGGGTCATAGCTTAATTTATTGGAGATTTCTTTTAAAATATACAGTGGATTTTAAAATATGTAATGTTTTAATTTTAAAATGCGACTGTAGATTTCGTTAGGGCTAAAATTACACAGGTTTTCAATTCGTAAACTTTGAATCTATAATTGAATCGTGAAAAGACTTGCTTGAAAGAAAACATTGATTAGGTATCAACGGGGAATGATAAATAAGGGATGCATTTTTTTTTTTCTTTCTTTATGGCATGGCGCACTGTTTAGCGCATTTGCCAATGTCACGTAATAATAAGTAGAATCACAAGTGAATTAGTTTTTTATTATCGTAAAAGTCCTCCAGTAAAGTGATAGTAGGCTTTACTGAAGTTATAAAGGACTTCATAGAAGAGCGCGAGAATTTCAGCTACACATGTTTATTTAGACCTACTCCATTCTTTTCACGTATACAGAACTTTAAATTACAATGTACTATCACTTTTGTGCTTTAAAACTTTCAAGAATTTAAAAAATAGAAAATCTAAATAAAATGACAACCTCACTACTCCTGTTCCCGCCAAAAAGTCTCAAGAGATGCGTTAATGAGCACAGAATATTACTTAAAATGTTGCCATATCATAGAATTGAGATAAAATCTAAAAAATATAATGATAGTATGAAATTACTAAAAATTACGAAAAAATTAAACAACATAAAATAATAGTTTATGCTATGAATCATGGAATTGAGATAAAATCTAAAAAATATAATGATAGTATGAAATTACTAAAAATTACGAAAAAATTAAACAACATAAAATAATAGTTTATGCTATTAAAATTCCAAGCACAATCTTTTCCAGTCATCCTAACAATGACATCTGCTAGTGATTTATGTCATTCATATTATGGTCTAAGCCTCGGATCAAGTATCACAATGGATTGAGCATTTGTTCTAAAAGCGTGTCCTTGAAGTGACCGTATTTTTAGATTTTTACTAATTTTCGTGATTATGGAAGATCACAGGACAACGATATTTTTATTTTTGTGAATACTAGTAGCCGAAGCACTTATTTTTTATGGCGAAGGAGGCAAACAAGCCGGCGAGTCTCCTGATGGAAAGTGATTACCGCCGAAAGAGTAGGCTCGTTTCTTCTTGAAGGTCACTAAGTCATAACGGTCCCAGAATACCGTCCTATGAGCTGGTTCCATAAAAATGCCGTACATCGTAGGAAACTCGTAAACAATTAACGCACAGTTGTAGGCCACCATCCATTAAGGTGGTCGCGATAGAAGGACAGTCGATTGCGTGGCGTACGGTAATGGAATTCTGCAGCGGGCAGTACTGCGAACAATTCCTCAGAACATCCCCCATGATAAGTGTGGTAAAATTTGCTGAGGAACGAAACGTCTCTCCACAGAACCAGAGATTTGAGTCAATCAGAAAGTACCGAATCGCCGACAACTCGAACCGCTCTACCTTGTATACGGTCAAAAAGAAGGAGTCGATAGTGGGGCGTTCTAGCCCAGCGATGGAAACTGTATTCCTTGTGAGGCTTAACCTGTGCCTTGTAGAGTCGTAGGCTATGGGTCGGCGTAAAATACTGTCCCGCTCTACTGATCACATCCAGCTTTTTTTAAGCTAATTTAGACGATCGCGAAACTGAACGTCGCTCGAGACATCGACACCAAGAACTCTAATAGTCGGCTTGGTATCAAGGAGAGCACCTTCGAAATTGAACCACAGTCTATCAAACGCTTTCGCTATGTCCAGATTTGCTGCTAGGACCTCCCCTTTACTCTTGACTGCCTCCACCCAGCCAGCGCCCAGCGTAAGGTAGACCAAAAGTTCACCAGTTGAGCGACCACGGCGGAAACCGTACTGGCGATCACTAATCAGCTAATCACTAATCGGCAGCTGGCATTCGAGAGCACATATTTCAGTCTACCCTCTTTCTGGCTCGTAGTTGTTATATTTTACCATCACTACCAGAACCGGGGACTATCGAGTGAGTTCCGGTAGTGATGGTGAAATATAACAACTACGAGCCAGAAAGAGGGTAGACTGAAATATGTGCTCTCGAATATCCACCCGCTGTCTCGCCAGTTAACCCATAAACATGGTGCTTGCAACAGCATCGAAATATCGAGAAACTCAAATATAATTAATATCGTAAACTAATTAATCTGTGATATTTTACGCTAGTAAACTAATTAATCTGTGATATCGCGGTAAGAACCCGTTAATTTATTGTTATAAACGCTGTTGGTGTAAGAGAACCGCGTTAAAATCGGTGCCAACTCCAGAGCACACGCCGTATATTAGCACCGAACGTTTGGCATAGAGCTCGCACAATGCAGTATGGTTGGTGGTGACTTTCCCCCGTCATCCAGTGTTGAATTTGATGCAAAGAGAGTGCCCAGAAGACATTTAAGATTTACGAGTATTTTTCAAATAATTATTTCATAACAGACTCATAAGCTAAATATCGAGAGTGCGAGGTTGCCATGCTTACTATAGCTAACTGTTTTACTCGTGGTTACGTTCAATGAGATAGAAAGATGACCTCCGTGGCGCAACGGCTAAGCGCGTCGGAAAGTAAACGGAGGTTGCGGGTTCGTTTCCCGCCCCGAATCTGGGTGTTTATGTATAATATGTATTTATTAACAAAATAAAAGTATATAAGTAGTATACTAGTTGTCTAGTACCCAAGCACAAGCGCTGTGCTGCTTACTTTGGGACTAGATGGCGCTGTGTGAAATGTCTGAGTAAAAAACAAAAAGAGGCAGGCAAATTCGTTTGACAAGCGGTGGTAAGAACGGCAACTTATTATAACTCCTTATTCCAAGGTCTAAGCAATAATAATAATTTTAGGGTTTGCAGTAGATCATGTTTTGATATCGCATATCTATTTTTAAATATTTTTTTTTTATTTCCTAATCATAAACCTTATTGAATGTATACTCATATTAATGAGAAATAAAGAATTAATGAACCTAAAACTAAAAACCTTAGAAAAAATAATATAATAACTAAAATATATTTTTAAAAGGAGTCCCTTTAGGCAAGGTTCCAAAGATACTGGCAGCGTTCCCCCTTTGAATAGCTAGACTAATTCTTTGTCCGAGGTAACTGCCAGCTTTTCGGTCTCCTGTGATGTCGCTAGGACCCCACGGACCAAGGGTCTCGACACCGAATGGGACAAAATCATATTTTTAAATTAGCTGTACCCGCGACTTCGTCCGCGTGGGAAATTTTTCTATGACTTTTCTGCGCTAGTGTTTCATTTTCACGCCCTTATAGATAAATTTTTAGTTGGCAAAGTAGACTTTGCCTTTTTATTCAAAAAGTCTATCACTGCCCTGCACATCAGCAGGGCTTCAGGAATTTCAGCAAAGCTTTTGACATGTTACAATATAATGTGCTGTACGAGAGACTCGAGCAGACTGGCATACGAAGCCCTCTGCTAAAACTTTTTCAAAACTATCACAAGCGCAGATACACTATGGTAAAAGTAGGAAATGAATACAGCAAGAGTATATACACCAATAAGGGCACAGCACAGGGCTCCATAATCGGACCTAACGAATATATCATATATGTTAACCAAATGTGTAATTTATTTGCTCACGGCTCTGTATATCAGTTTGCCGATGACACCTGTCTTATTTTAGCTGATAAAGACCTAAAAACTGCTGAAGTCAAATTGCAAGAAAATTTTAATCGAATGTGTCAATGGGCCCACGACGTCGGTCTAGTAAATAATAAACGCGCAAAAAACTAAGCTCATGTGTATAGAATCGTCACATAATAGAGATAGTTACTTACCAAGTATACTCGCGCATGATCATGGATGCCTACACAATGGGTTTAGTTGCACCGGAAAGAGTAAGTGTACTAAACTGGACACCGTTGGGAAACATATGTATGTGGGACTTTTAATAGACGACAGATTTAACTGGGGCGCTCACATAGAGCATGTTTGCGCGAAATTGAGAGCTATTCTAAGTAAATAATACGTATTAAAATACAAAATGTCTTATAAAACTTTGCGATTGCTTTACTTAGCACTAGCAGACTCTGTAATTGGCTACGGCTTGTGTAGTTATGGCCGCACATACAAAACATACCTCCAAAAAATATATAAGCTCCAGATCAGACTACTAAAAATGATAGTACCTAATAACATTAAAAAGAAATACAGTAATAAATATAATGAATTATTCCAATATTGCAACATTTTACCTGTACAATATAAAAAGAATCTGGCTTTATTGAAGGAGGAAATTGTTAACATTAACCAGTTACGCGCTTATGAACATAAAAGCAATCTGAGAAAGCTGTCAAGTTCGAGCAAATTTGTTCTACCTAAATATAAAAATCTATATGGAACTAGAACTAGTCGATATTTATTACCTAAGATATTAAATAATTTACCTGATCAATTGGCAACCAAATATGTAAATTACCAGCAATATAAAAGTAAAATTAAAAAATATTACATTGAAAATTCAAATAATGTATCTTAAAAGAATCTTATGTTTATTAAAATATGTTAAGTATAACAATAGCTGATACACATCTATATAGAAAATTGTAAACAATTTAGTTGCGAACTCTCGCTTGCACAAAAACCCGAGAGGTTTAAGCAAGTGATAACATTATAATCACATATTGCAAACAAATTATGAACAATAAATTAAAAAAAAAATCGTAATCGGTTATCCAGTTTAGCATTTCCCATACAAAGTTTTATCTCCGTTTCCATCCTGTAAGGGATAGATTTTTGATAAAAAAAGCAGCTTCTGTTCGTCTTAAATATCTCCATGCTAAACTTCATCAAAAGTGGTCTGGCGGTTTAGCCCTGAAAACGTAACAGACAGACAGGCATACTTTTGCATAAATAATACTTATTAATATGAAAGTATGTATATGGATAGTATGGATCTAATACCTAGGCATACAATGCCTATTTTAATGTACATTTAAAATCACATATACAGAAACCCTCTCCTGTGTATTTCATTTTATTTGATACCCATATTGTTAGAGGTCTTGAAAAGAAATTACTTCTTATCGTGGAGCATTCGCCATATTGAATCTATAATGATGTCACATATACAGAAACCTTCCTTTACGTATTTCAATTCATTTGATACCCACATTGTTGGTGTTGAACAAAAAACTTATTTCTTATTATGGAGCATCAACCATATTGGATTCATGATGACATTGCATGTACAGAAACCTTCTCCTGTGTATTCCTTTTCATTTGATACCCACATTGATGGCTGTTTTTTTAATGAAAGAGTCTATCTCTGTACCAAATTTCATCATATTCGGTTTAGCGGTTTAGCATTTCCCATACAAAGCTTCATCCCCCTTTTCACCTCCTTAGGCGTAAATTTTTGAAAAAAAGTAGCCTATGTCCGTTTTCTGGTGTTAAACTATCTCCATGACAAATTTCATCAAAATCAGTCCGGCGGTTTATCCGTGGAAATGCAGCAGATAGACAGACAGACTTTCGTTTTTATAATATTAGTATGGATCGTTATAATAAATCGATAATCGATTAATTAGGGATAAATTATATGCTTATTTTAAGTAAAACTAGGCAAATTTTATTTTTAATCATAATTTATATTGTAATTCGATATTAACATAAAATATTCAGTTTGGCTTTTCCACTTTCACGGTGAGATAACTAAATTAAGTTTTAAAATTAGAAATACGAGTAATTCCTGATGATCGTCTGTGTCGTTTCTTCTAATTTTTAAATATTTAATATTGCTCTTACAGTGATAAATATTTAAGAATTTTTCTACGTTAGCTGCAGTGAATACTTTTAATTTCTTACTTGTATAGCCAATTGACTGTCGTTTCAAAAATACATGTAATTTTATGTATAATTTTTTGTTAAATCGATGTCATTATTGGTTTTAGAGTGCTTTTTAACATCAAATATATTAACCACATTGAGGACGGCTTATTCTTCGTAATTTATTGAAATAAGCCATCAAAACATTTTCAGAGAACGATTGAGTATTTCTTCGAGTCTTCCATGATATAAAATAATTGTAAATCATTAAATAGCGCTCTCGCGATTTTGGCGGCAAGAGACCACTTTCTGCAGTTTGTGCCTCATTTAAGATATCAGGTGGAGTAGATTCCATTTTAATATCGGATTCCTCATTTGAACTCATATTATTATTTTGTTTATAAATATCATTCGGAAAGTCGCAACAATCTTTGACGTTTCAAATATGAAAATGGCGCGCATTTACAAATGGCGCGTGGCGAAAATTAGAATTACAACATCTTTCATCTCATTTTTTCTTTAGTATTAAAGTGAGACAAACGCATTGAGCAAAAGCGCTTCCAAGGAGGTTCAATCTGTCAGCCTATTTATTCTCGTAATGTAAAACTCCTTGGTGGAATTCTTATATATTTTTTATGGAAATTTAAAAAAAAACCGTAAAGGATACGCACGGCGCTATACAACGGAGTATGCAGTAAAACAGGTACTTAGGTGGGAGTACCTATTTTTCCGCACATTCCGTTGTATGGTGCGTAATTTTTAAATTTCGAACAATGTATACAGGCTTCGTAAATGCATTTTTTGAGCTAATGTGTTGAAAAAGAAAATGTCTTTACAGTGGCTTTAGAGACCATTTAAATTTAACTATAATTAAGAAAGAGTATATATTAAAGTCCTTTAATTTAAGTGACAAGGAAAACATTCTAACTCCCTTACAGAATAATACCTGAATACCCCTTTGCCTAAGTGACGTTGTGCATACCAATCATTATTAAATTCAACTTTAAAACAATAATTTAGTGACAAGCAAGCAGCATGTTTACTTGTTTTTATATTCAAAGAAAGAATAACAGTAATATCTTAACATTTAGTGGTTGTTCCACTATGCTATATTCGTTTATATTGTTAAGAATGACTTTATTAATTCAGTGTGTTTAACGACCAATAATATCGAATGAAAATTGCAAATAATATTAATTAAAAGAGATCGCGTTAATAGTTTTAAGAAACATTTGTACCTACAAAAAAAATGATTTAATTACATTAAAAAAAAAATAAGGAAAGTGAAATTGAAAGGGTTTGTTGCTTTTCGACAAAATTACTGAATTGTTAAACTTTTGGATCAAGATATTCTCAAGCAGTATATCAGAATATATTTATTAATTAAAATATTAATTCTACATGTAACCTCGCTTTTGGTTTTGTAACTACATTGTTAAACTATTATACACAATTATTGTAATCTTGAAACTGCAATGTACGGTTTAATAGTCACGCACATACATACATTCATATCTTCACGCTGTATTCCCAACGGGGTAGTCAGAGAGGACGGAGCGCCAAGCGTCGCGGTCCTTACATACCTCTTTCGTTTCCTCAAATCTCATTCTCCTCACACATTTTCGCCTAGATATGCGAGTGCTTTTGACATTTCCGTTTGCTAACACTCTGGCTATTTGATCTTCATAAGTCAGCCTCGGTCTTCCTTGGCTTCTTTTACCTCTCACTTTTGCTCTGTAGATTTTCTTCGTCGGTCTTTCATCACTCATTCTTTCCAAGTGTCCGAACCATCTAAGCATTCCTTTCTTCATTTTTACAATAACGCTGTCAACTGTCATGCAAGCCTATCATACTGCGTACCTATCCCTTCATTGTTTATCCTGCCCGCAATCCTAATTATTTATTTAGTAAAAAAACCGAAGTCGTGCGCAACTGTTAGTAGAGGATATTTAATCCACAACACTGAATAGGTATTCGACTGGATAGATTTCCGATAGGTTTGACACGTCATTAGTTTTGTTAGTAGTTAAGTGTTGCTCGTCACCATATTATTACTTCGGTATTAGTTTACTGAGTTGAACAATATACCATAACTTGTTTTTCTGTGTAAGTTGGATAATAGTATATTTCAAACAAAACTTTCGTGTCTTGATAAAGTAGATATTTATGCAGAATAATAATGCCTAGAAATTTGTTAGTCACACAAAACAGAAGCCATTGGAGCAATAAATGGCTCCGTTTGCTGAAAAACACTTAAAAATTGCATTTATCTCAATTAAAATAGAGATAATGACGGTTTCTGTAATGAAATGACGTCATAACACATTGGAACAACATAAAAGTATTTCTAATCTTACATTTCACGGGCAAGTATTCATTTTAATCAAAATACTGCTTACGCAACACGGTAACTTTTTTCTTCATTTGTGTTTTAAGTATTATTATTCTAAGTACTTGTCCTTGTAAAATATTAAACCAAACTAAGATTCTTTATATTTTTTAGAGGTATTATATAATAATGATAATGACATTATATGATAATGTGACCAAAAAATAGTTTCAGATTTTTAAATGCTTTTCTTTCAGAGATAAAATGATAGAGCAGTGATTTTAAGAGCTTTTTCCGCAAATCTCAATCAAACGAGTAACGAATTACTTCTTATTATTGTTTTTTATTTTACAATAATTATTTCTTAAAAGTCTTAACTAAAATATTAATAAGCTCTTTATTTCTAAAAGTATATGTGTAACATATAGAGAAGCAATTGAAATTTGAATTTTTTTGCGCACATTCAATTTTTATCAGCATTAAATCAATTGCTTTTAAAAGCTTTATTACCCATACATGATTTTATTTACATTAGTGTCATGACTTAGGTGTGAAACAGGTAATAAATATATGGATTTTACTAGACGGAACCATGTAACCTCCGAGACTACACACAGATTTTGTGTTTGTCGTACTCACAAGTAGTGAAAATGTAATAAAATAAATGAAATAATTGTGGGGGTCTATTGAGGAAGCGTGCTCGTCGCGACTCTTCCCAGTCCTATTCATGGCTGCAATTCCTCTCCTGTGCACACCATGCGGGACAACGTAAATATGAGAGCTAGGGCGTCCCCCGTAGGTTTGTCCTCACTGGTGTGAGCAGAGTTCAGTTCAGCGTTGGGAAGCACCACCCAACGCTGTGCACCTAGCGGCGGGAAGTGGAGAAAGGAGTGCAGAATATCTGCGTAGAATATGAGAGGTGGGATTGAAGAGAAGATGAATGAAGTGAAATGATTGATATTATGGAAGAAAGAAGATTGGATGTGTTATGTTTGCGTGAAACCAAGCGAAGGGGCAGTAAACCTGCCAACTTGCTTGGAGGGGGCATCGCTTCGTGGTAGGGTACTACAAGAAGAAAGGGGATGCCAGGGGGTAGGCGTCTTACTATTCTCTCGTTTGGTTAACTGTGTAACTGAGTATAAGCGTGTAAACCCGAGACTGCTCTGAGTGCGTCTCAAGACAGGGTTGATGAGGATATTTGTTTCGGTGATGTATGCCCCAGTGTTCTCTGTCAGCTTGCAGCAGATGTCAGCGAGTTAGAGCAGTTTCAATAGAATG
The DNA here is from genome assembly GCA_907165235.1 of Zeuzera pyrina. NCBI lineage: Eukaryota > Metazoa > Arthropoda > Insecta > Lepidoptera > Cossidae > Zeuzera > Zeuzera pyrina. Next base: position 4,777,541 of record OU015639.1, read on the forward strand.
TTAGGGAAGTTCTAGCGACGGCTGAAGAGAATGAGAGAATTATAGTATGTGGAGACATAAATGTATGAGTCGGGACAGCTCGAGCAGGACTTGAGTCTGTCTTAGGCAAGTATGGAGATAAGAGAGGAAAGGATGCTAGTAGGATTGTGTTATGATTGTGTACGGCAAATGATCTTTTTGTTGTTACTACCATATTTAAGCACAAAAGGATTCATCAGTACCCGTGGGAAAGGAAGGATGAAAGAAGTATGATTGATTTATTCCTGGTGGACAGCCGGCTCAAAAAGCAGGTTATGGACACGAGAGCACTCAGAGGAGTCGATCTGGGAACAGACCAGTTTCTAGTGGAAACTAGAATAAGGGGTCTGTTCGCAGCGTGGCGATGTCGCGTAGCGTCCAAACCTGCAGCGGTCTGTCACATCAAGAGCTGGAAACTCCAAGACGCTACCACTAGGAATGAATATGAAAGGGTAGTATCCGGTAAGCTTGATGATAGATTGAAAGTGATGAGCGAGGATGTTGAAGAATGTTAGAAGAACCTTAGAAAGAAAGCGAAAGAAGTGTGTAGAACAAATAAGTGATGGTGGGATGATAAGCAAAAAGTGTATGTGTATAAGAAAAAGAAAGCATGGCGAGACTACCTTGCTACTAAAAATAATAGTGGTATGCAGAATTTGATGAAAGTCAGATATTAGCTGCAAAAAGCAGAAACAAAGGCACTAGTGAAAGAGAAGCGTAAAAGGTGTAAAAGGACAACTTCGTGGAAAATTGCGGAAATCGTGGAAAGGCCGCGGGAAATGATGAGGCGACTGCTGAGATGATCAAGTATGGTGGTCTTAGGTTCTGGGATACCTTCTGTGCACTGTGCAACCTTTGTTGGCAGAAGGGAGAGGTGCCAGAGGACTGGCACACCGCAGTCATAGTGCCTCTTTATAAAGGGAAAGGTTCTCATTTGGACTGTGCGTGCTATAGGGCTATCAGCTTGGTCAGCTTAGCAAGTAAAGTCTATATTAAGGTATTGACTGAACGTATGAAAGGCGTTTCAGAAAGATGTTTATGGGAGGCACCGTTGGCGATACAGTGTGAAGATATGTATGTATGAATAATTGCGTAAAATACTTTTATATTTCTCTTAAAAAGCCCTTTCTAATGATATCTTAGAAACTACATAAAATAATAAAACAAAGCGTTTCATTTGATTTGATTGAACTTGTGTTTGATTTTAATACAGAAGTTTTTGAAATACTGCTACGTGTAAATGATTTAGTTACGATCACAACTGAGCCAAATTGAAAGTCGATAGGGATAGTATTTGCTAAGAAAAAAGGTCATGACATACCAACACACTAAAATACCATAAGACAATATTCCATTACAAAATAAAAACCGAGTCACTTACGTTTTCGTGAAAATCTCGACATATTCGACATGCTATTCAGAAAAAAGTTTTTGAAACTGTTAATAAGTTTTCCATACGTGATGGTAGTGTGTAAATCTTTTATTTTTCACGTGAGCACATAAATTTCCGCCGCACATGCAGAGAAAGTTAAGTGTTGTCAATAAATCACAATGATGATTTATGCGAAATTGGCCTCAGCACCCCATGTTGGTATTATATCAATATGACTAACGTATGCAGTTAGACTTTTACACTTTCTACCATGAAAATTTATAAATTGAAATGAATAACAATTTCTATACAAACACAAAAATAATGACTCAAAATTAAACTGTAAATATATACTTTTAGCGAGCAGTCGGATTTTATTATAAAAAAACAAACTTATAGACATAAACAATAATTTTATAATGATCGTTGTAGAAAAAAATTTAATTTAAAAATTAAACTACTTCAAAAAAAAAATCAAAGAAAAGTATGAAATAACTACGAAAATGTACTAATCAAACTCAAGTACAAAACTAAAGTACTAACTTTATAAATACGATACAAATACCTAAATAATTGAATTTGACAGTTACAGAATTCGGTGCCAAGTCTACTAAACTTTCTGTTGCTGCACCTTGATTTCGCACCGACTTCAATAACTGTCAAATTTCATTATACAGATATTTGTATCGTATTTATAAATTATTTTTGTACTTGAGTATTGATTAGTAACGGATAGTTATTTTGTATTTTTCAGTGTTTTTTTTGAAGTTGGTATAATTTATTAAATTACTTTTTTATTTCTTCATGTATTAAATTTTAGTTGTAATTGAAACTAATTACTTAATTATTTATTTTTAACCGACTTCAAAAAAAGGAGGAGGTTCTCAATTCGTCTATATGTTGTTTTTTTTTGTATGTTTGTTACCTCATAACTTCGTCATTTATAAACCGATATCGAAATATTTTTTTTCGTTTGGTAGGTAATACTTCAGGTCAAGATCACTCAAAAAATTAAACCGCCTCCATAAAAAACACTGAAAAGTATAAAATAACTATCCTTTACTAATCAAAACTCAAGTACAATTGAAATAACTTTATAAATACGATACACATACCTATATAATTAAATTTGATAGTTATTGAAGTCGGTGCCAAATCAATGTGCAACAACATAGTCTATTAATTTGGTAGGCTTGGCACCGACTTCAGTAACTATCAAATTTAATTATATGGGTATGTGTATCGTATTTATTAGTTATTAAAGTTATTTAAATTGTACTTGAATTTTGATTAGTAAAGGATAGTTATTTTATACTTTTCAGTGTTTTTTGAAGGCGGTTTAATTTTTTTTTATTATGCTGTCATCTAACGATTACACGATTACTTTTTAAATTGCTAAGTCACTTTTTGAAATTTTCATCGAGATTGTTTAGCTAGAGCCTAACTGCATGTAAACATTGAAAAAAAAAACATCATGCAGAATGAGATGTTTTAGAATTACGCTGTTATTCATAGTTTTTGAGATATCCGCGGACAAACATACAAACATACATACAAACATACACACAAACATACATACTAACATACATACAAATATACATACCTACTTGTGAAATTTGGAAAACATGTTTAGAAGCTGGTATAGACTAACATATACAAAAACTGTGTAACTCTGACAATAAAAGATTACACAAGTCACATAGTTTCTGAGTAAATGGACTGTGATAGACGGACAAACGGACGGATGCATGAGTTGTCTTATAAGCATTCCGATTTTGCTTTTGAGGTGCGGAACCTTAAAAATAAAAAAGGCACTTCTCATTTTTAGTTTTTACGATGTGCCATAGCTTTGTAGGTGTAAAGATGAAATAAATAATATATGACACAGAAAGACATGCTAAAATCATTAATATTAATAGTAAAGATACTGTTTTGCCATTTTGGCTACGGATTCTTAAAAAGTTATGACAAAGTGCAAAGGTTAAAAATAAAGAACTTTTTCTGTGAAAACTTTTTATACATCCCACTCGTTTACAGTAATGTCTCTGTTTTTATTAAGGTTAGATCTCTGAAACCTTTAGCGGTGTCATTAACATATAGCGGTAACTTAATGTTTATGTATGTGACTTGGGTTGGTAGGTATTTTTTTGAGATTTTGCTGGATTGTAGGTAAAATCGTGTCTAGAAGAGTGAAGTAGGTATTCGATGTAATTTATTACATTCGACTCTGAACCCCTGAGAATGATAAAAATCGGCCAAGTGCGTGTCGAACCATGTACTGCGAAGGGTTCCGTAGCTGGTATGCACAATATTCATTTATTCGGCAGAAATAAGTTAGTTTAAAACTAAATATCATTTTTGTAGACTATGTGGAGATACCTCCCATAATTATGTGCTCAGGAATTTTTTTATCTCTCAGTCATGTATGTAATCGCAATAGATCAATTATGGTCGCAATGATACAGGTATGGTATGATCTGCATAGCTACTGCGATAACTCCACTGGCGACGTGCTGAACCCGAGTTTCGGAACCAGGGCGTCTTCTGCGCTCGCCCTAACGCGACCAATGACGCTGTAAAACCCACTAGAGCTAACCGCAAAGAGGAGGGATTTTTAGTTGGTTCCAGTCCGACACTACTCAGTCGGCGTAGAGTCTGAGTGTGTGTCCGTGGGATTTTTTCTAGTCTCAGAAACAAAAAAAAACCTCGCTTATGTAGTTGTCTATAGAAGTCACCTTCAAATGTCATCTTTAAAGTGCCAATAGATCTTGAGTAAAATAGCTGTGATACATAAACGGAGACACGAACAAACAGACAGAACGAAATTATAAGGATTCCGTTTTCCGTCAATTGTCTAAGGAACCCTAAACAGAGTACAACTACGTGTAAAAACTTTCATTTAAAAAAAAATCTGACGTATGGTTTGACGCTCATTCCTTGGAAACGGAAGATCGCTGGTGTAGGATGCCACTTGTGTCGATACACTTGCTGTTTCCCATGTGCCGGCGATTTCCAAGTCAGCAGGTGCCGCGGCCAGCGCTGCCGAGAACTTGAAGCGGCGTAAGTATGCGACTCTCTCTGAGAGTTTCATATTTACGCCCTTTGCAGTCGAAACTTTGGGTCCCTGGGGCCCCGAAGCCCATCGACTGGTTTCTGATATTTGTAAGAGACTGGTCGAGGCTTCGGGAGACCGCCGGGCTGGCAGCTTCTTCCGCCAACGAATCAGTTTGGCTATTCACAGAGGCAATGCTGCCAGTCTGCTGGGTACCTTAAGCAATGACAGCTTTCTAAGCGGCAACTTTGAGGAAGTTTATTATTTAAGATAATATGTAGTTTTAAGTTTGTAAATATTAACATATGTATGTACTTTTCGTTAATGTAAATAAAGAGATAAAGTCTCTGACGTATTACAATCTCAATAATAATATTTCTTCAATGAGTAAATTATTCTCGATATTCATTATTTTTTTGCACTGTTCGGAATGACATTTTTGAAGATAAGGTTGTTAAGGTGGGATTGCACAGCAATTTTTAAATAATGTTTTGTGATTTAATATTATTTATTTATTTCATCATTTCACACATATTTAAAAATATTATTAAACGGAAAGGAAACTATATTATACATTATTTTCATAGTCTAATTTTTTCCAAAGCAGCAGATACAGCACCGAAGTAGTTTTTTTTTCTTTAATAAATTTTCTCCACTTGAAACTCTACGTACCATGTAACCAATCCTTAAAAGCGTTCACGCAAACTCAGATGGATTTATGAACAATATTTTACAGATTTACCCAACATTCCGCTAACACCTGATATATAGCCGTGGCAAAGTAAAAACTTTATATATTTTGATAAAGTGCCTCTCGGCACGACAATTCCTACACGCATTTCCTAAATTCGCTGCAAATGTATTTTTTTATTCATTTAATTTTTGTGGTGTAATAACGAAACGAAGGCAAAGCTGTATAGTCTTAGGTAATACTTTGTGGAAATCCATCGGGATACATTTGAAAAGACTTCATGATTGTTGAAATAACAATAAAAATACTATTTATTGTTATGAAAAATATAATACACTGAAATCTACAGCGGTGAAATATTACCACTTCAATAAAATATATCTTAACTAAAAAAATATAATGAAACTAAAAAAATCGTAAGTTATTAAAAATAAAACAATTTTGAATAATATTTTCTACTTTTACAACACAACTCCATCCATAATTTCTTGTCATGGTTTGTACATTATGTAATTTAAGTTAAAAGAAATTATTGTTAAGCTATTAATTTTAAAGTCTACAGTAATAAATGGTTTAAAATAACACTTTTATTGCGAAAACTATAAATTTTAAATGGAATGTGATTAAAGCCATAAAAACTAAGGTAGTTCGAATTACTATGTTGCTCATTTATATATTTTCCAAATCCATCTCATTGTCAGTAAATTAATTATATATACTGTTACTGAGACAGACATAGAAAATAGACATGAAACTGGATCGATTTACGGAATAAAAAAATATTTTAAACATTTGCTATTTCTGGGACAGGTTCAGCTTGACATAAAAATTTTTTTCACAGTTTTTTTCATAATTTAAATATATGGAATGGCTTTAAAAGCGGTTAAAGTGCTCTAAGTCTTATAGTTCAAAATTTTCTCATGCTGTCCCATTCAAAAGAATTAACATGTATCTAAATATCTAAACTTACATTATAAAGAGGTAAACTGTTTGTTTGTATGTAATGGATAAACTCAAAAACTACTCAACCAATTTCAAAAATTCTTTCACCGGTCGAAAGCTACATTATCAGCGAGTAAAATGGACTGTATTGCATTTTCAAAAAAATTTCTACTCGCGCGAAGCCGGGGCTGGTCACTAGTATACAACAGATATTTAGCTATCTTTTGACAAACTTTTAAAATGTGTTTCATTTATTAACGAAGGAATCTCAGGAAATTCTTAGCAGAGAGTTGGGTACAGAGTAACTGATGTTGCCTGAGCATACCTTGTTGAGAAACTAAATATATGTTCATCGATTACTTTGAAACTTTGACTAAAGATAGCTAAAATACATAGAAAATTTAAGCACGCGTAGTCATAAAATATTCTTTATAAATAAAATTTATATCACGGTAAGCGAGTACATAATTCATGATATTAAATGAAACAAAGGTAAGAATATTTATCTGGTTCTACGTAAGGTCTCAAAACTGTATGATAAACTGTGTGAAAATGTAAAGAACAGTAAGACTCATTTTCACAAATAAATCCTAAAGGCCTTGAAGTTGTGATCGAACCCTAGAAGATAATTTAAATGATATTTATACGCTATTTTGTTTAGGTATTCCTTACGCCTAATGTTGTTAAATATTGTTTAAATTTTGGCTAAACATATTTAGGCGCTTAAATAAAATTATCGTCTTACACAGACAAAAATAACCACTTTATTGCATTTATCTAACTGTCACATTAAGGGTGGCTTGCACAGATTATTTATCAGCATTTCAAGGGATTGACATCTCGCTGTTAGTTCCTTAAGTCGAGATTTAATAGTTGGTGGAAGCCACCCTTCAATGTAGTAAAGTTGGTGTTTAACGCCTCTAAACCCATTTAAAAATGGGTTTCGGCTGCAAAGTGTTAGGTTAGGTGCCTTTCAATCCCTAGTATATTAGTACTTTGTGCTATGTATGGAAAAGATGTGCTGGTGTATGGAAAAGATTTCCTATATTATCTCGAGGAATAAATGTTCATCTTTACAGAGTGCCTGGAATAATTGTGGTAACAGATGTGCTTCATAATTTAGCAATTTTACAAAATGAAACTGTTCCACGTGAAGAAAGTGAATAGCCAGTGTTGACAGAAGAGAAAAATGTTGTGAATTCTGAGCCCATCCAGCAGTGCTTTTGACGCTTGCCACTATGGATAATTAATATTTATAAGTCAGTCTTTGTCTTCCTTGGCTTCTTTTACCACTCGCTTTCGCTCTGTAGATTTTTATCGTTAGTCTTTCATGACTCATTCTTTCTATGTGCCCAAACCACCCAAGCATTCTTTTTCTTCATTTTTACAATATTACTGTCGTGCAACCCCGTCATACTGCTAATCTCTTCATTGCTTATTTTGTCCGCAAGGGTGACACCGCACATATTTCTAAGAGATCGCATTTCTACTGCATTTATCTTAATTTCATTACATTTCGGGGATATACGATACAAATGAATAATGACAATTAATATTTGACTGTTTATTGTGAGATAAAAGAGAATGAAATCACTACGTATAATATGACATTACAAATTCTTCCTTTGCATTTCACTCAGAAAAGCAAGAATTTGTTAAAAATGATTTGAAAGTTCGGACATAAATAGACTGGATCGTAGATCAGTGGTTTATCGACGCACTAAACATGATTAGTTAAATGATCACACCAACGACGTTACGCAATGCTACTCTAAAATGCATTAACAGTAAATGTATAAACTAGAAAATGAATAGATTTAACCAGATGTTAAGCAAACCTCCCTATCTCTATCCCTCCAATCTTTTTCCAACGGTTTGAGAGCTGATTGTTATTGCAAACAGGCATGAGCATACTTTATACATTTAATATTTTTTTAATTTACTTCTTTTTAAAGTTAGATCTTTTATCAAGTTCTATTTCTCACTAAGAACTTATTAACCACATTTTTATATTTGTTCTTTTTATGATTCGTTTATTTGTGTTCTTTTTCGACGTGATATTTCGTACACAAATTTGTAATAGAACTTAGCTCGGTAAATATAACAATGTCAGTATAAATCATAGCATGTTCTTAGGGATCCCTACCCCGAAACGGATAAACAAAATCTTTACTCATATATCCGTCTGTTTCTATTTAATATTTGTTTTTTTTTGGAAACCATATGACGTTTTTTGAGTTTGTATATTAATACATTATCAAACAACATATATTACTATTATTTGCTCTAGGTAACACTTATATAAGTTTATGAACGAAAAAGGGGAAAATAAAGTATTTGAACTGAAAAGTTTGTACAATATTTATAATTAAAGCCCGTCTCACATAATTCTACAAATTTATGTTATATACAAACTTACAATTTTGTGAAAAAAGAACTACGGAACTCTCTATGTACTCACATATGTAGCAAATCGAATGAATACTAGACCGATTATTTATGTAATGTAAAATGTTCAAAGAAAGAAATACCATCTCCAAAGCAATCTCGAAGTATTTCTTAGAAATAATTTTTAACTTCTTTTCCTTATACTAACTACATTTATACCGACTACTTCACATTAACTTCCTTTCTTTTGTCTGTTCTGTGCTCGTCTAGATTCCAACCCATCTCATATCCGACTTCGAGGCATTCGATCCTTTTACAGATCGGGTACTTCGCTCAAGTTATTTAGTTTACTTTTTTTTAATAAACAAATTAATATTATTCTATATTATAGTTGATCCTACTGGCCACATATTACTGGCCACGTACTATAAAAATACAGGAAAATATGGAATAAAAGGGGAATTGTTATGTTAAATGTTAACTACGAGCTACAAGTATATGCGGTGATATCATTTAATTTTCTGTGATGTCACCTAGGAGGTGAGCCCCACATATCTCGGATTTATAAGTGTAAGTCCGAGTTATGTGGGGCTCAGAGGACAAGCAACGGCTCGTCTTCGTTGTGCTGTAGAAGGGTTCCAGGATCCCGTACGAAACGCAACATAGCCGGGGGGGATTGACGCAGCCCCCTAGCACCTTCCTAGGTACCTGTGTGCAGATTTCTTCTGTGTTACCAAAGACAAATAATGTAACGGGGCGTATTTTCGACGCGTATGAATCCGTTTTCAAATTTGCATATGACACGCGTGTATATTCGCGTTTTATTGCAATTTAACTGACATGCACGCACAAATTAATAAACCTATTGTAAAATGATGTTAAAAAAATGATACCTGACTGAGGTAGGAGGTTTTTTTCGATTCTTCTTAGTGCGTATGTTTTCTTATCGAATTCAATGAAAGTGGATTTGACGTTCAAAAATACCTTGCAATTGGATTTACTGGAATAAATTGATTTGACTTTGACTTTGAAATCGAGAAATGTGCTGTTTAAAAAAGCGACTGTAATCAGTTGGTCACGAAATCGTCATTATTGGTCATTCTTTCGATTATTAGGTCAGCATTTCAAGATAATTGAGATACCATTATTATGACGTCAGAAATTAATTGTATCCAACTAATCAAAACTACTTGGATTGGTGACGATTCGGTCACAATTGGTCAACGAAATAAAAACAAGTATATATAAATAATTTACAACTTTCGACCTCCGTTTAATTAACACATCGAAATGAAAAGTTTGCTATTAAAAAACTTACCACAATTGGTTATAAAACGGTAATTGTTAGTTCATTGTTCTAAACAACTCGTTAGCGTTAAATCATTGGTTATGAAGGCTACAGACCGACTTATTTTGCTTGCTTCAGTTTTGAAACGTGTGTTAGATAATGATGTATTATATAGATATATATTATTACATAGATATAATATATTATTATAAAAAGTTAAAGCATGCAAATACAGGGGTCTAGGTTCCGAATATGATTTTGTCCCATTCGGTGTCGAGACCCTTGGTCCGTGGGGTCCTAGCGCCATAAGGCTTTTTAAGGAAATAGCAAAAAGGTTAGTTGACATCACAGGAGACCGAAAAGCTGGCAGTTGCCTCGGACAAAGAATTAATCTAGCTATTCAAAGGCGGAACGCTGCCAGTATCTTTGGAACCTTGCCTAAAGGGACTCCTTTTAAAAATATATTTTAATTATTATATTATTTAGGTTAGGTATAAGGTTTTTAGTTTTAGGTTCATTAATTCTTTATGATATATCTCTATATATTACTTCATTGAAATATATATTTGATTGATAATAATGAACTATAAATTGTTATTTTAATATTCTAACTTTTAGTTATTGATTTAATACTGGAATAGTTATTTATGAAACAATAAAGGGTCAATGTGATCATTGGAAGTCATAATAGCTCCCTATTTTCATAACTCTTTGAAACTATGTGTTGCCTATGATAATCAGTATAAGTTATATTTATATATTAATAAATAGCTATTAATTATGTATTACATATGTAAGGTTTTCCAATAAGAGTGATACGATTTCTTTGAAAAAAAAACACAATTATTGTTAAGGAAATTCAAAAGTTTTTTATTTAATGTGAAGTACAATCGATACAATTAAGTTCTAAATAAAACGTCATTCAAATGGCCTCCACGACTTCTTCTGCAGGAACGAATTCGATGAACCCAACTTTCGAGCATTTTTTCCACTAAATCAAGTCGTATGTCATGAATGGCACGTTCAATATTGACTTGTAAAGCTTGAAGAGAGTCTGGTTTATTTCGAAAGACCAATGACTTCAAATATTCCCACAAGAAATAGTCTAATGGTGTTAAATCACAACTTCTTGGAGGCCATTCAATATCACAATTTCTTGAAATAATCGAATCTCCAAACTTTTCTCGCAATAATTCAATTGTTGCATTTGCTGTGTGGCACGTAGCCCCGTCTTGTTGGAACCAAATGTTGTCAAGATCAACTTCTTCCAATTTCAGCCATAAAAAGTTGGTTATCATCGATCTATACCGCTCTCCATTGACAGTAACGGTGTTACCAGCTTAATTTCGAAAGAAGTACGGACCGATAATTCCACCAGACCAAAAACCACACCAAACTGTCAATTTAAGCGAATGTAATGGTTTTTCATGAATAATTTGTGGATTTTCTTCGCACTAGAATCGACAGTTTTGTTTATTTACCGCACGACTCAGATGAAAGTGAGCCTCATCGGAGAAGATGATTTTCTTAAAAAAATCGTTATCGTTTTCAAGTTGTTCCAAGGCAAAATCAGCAAATTCACGACGTTTACGGTGGTCCAATGGCTTCAGTTCTTGAGTGAGAACAATTTTATACGGATGCAAACCCAAATCCTTTCTCAAAATCCGCCAGGTTGTGACAGTTGTGTGAGACAGTCCCAATTGTTGAGAACGTCTTGGAATCGACAAATTGCGGTCTTCAGCAACACTTGCCTGAACGGCAGCAATATTTGCATTACTTCGAGCGGTTCTTTGTCTTATTGGCACTTGAGCATTATGTAAAGAAAATGTAAGCTCAAAATTTTCAATAATTCGACGAATAGCGAGCACACTTGGACGATTATTACGACTATAAAATGGCAACAGCGCACGAAAAGTTGCAATTGGAGAACGATTATTTTGATAATAAAACTGAATAATTTGTAAACGTTGTTCTTGCGTTTAAGGTGAAGATTGTGTACGGTTCAGTACCCATGAAATCAATCATTTGGTTTATGTATGTTTATACGTAAACCAAAATCTTAAATCCTAAAATCTTAAAGTTAATATATAATCGCGAATAATAGAAAAAAAAAATACAGACAAGGAAATATATGATTTCGAAGAAATAGGCGTAAGCATTTACAAATATAGCAACGCGATGCATTTACCGGCACTTAAAAATTGGTGAAAATATAAACAAAATTGCCATGTTTTGCTAATAAAAAATACAATTTCATACAATAAAATGTTACTCCTTCATTAAATCGATATTAGCTTCAAGAAATTTTAAGACGCTATAAAAGAATTATTGCCAATAAAAAAAAATAAGCGATCATTTAAAATATTAGATTGTGCTATGTAAAATAACATTTTGTATAAACTGAATAAATAAACTTGACAAGTTGTCAGCCTGACAATGCTAGCACATCCGGCGCAGTGCATGGAGTTGCTAGATAGTACAACTCCACCAAGGAGTATTATACTCCTTGATGGAGTATTATACTCCTTGATGGAGTTGGTGCAATTGCGCAACGTCTCGTTTCTAACTCCTGAAAGTAACTAGGAAATACACCTATTACTATATATAAGATTGCTATATATACATATACCAACAGCAAAGGATGAAAAGATATGGAAGGATATAGACATGTTTCAAGATTAAATTTACATGATGAAATTGTACACACTACTGAATTGAAAATTAAACAAATGGCCGTAACCTCACTTCCAAATCATATAATCCCTGTTGGAAAACCCCTTACCTAGTATGGATATATTTGTAAAGTACAAAAGAAATATAACTTATACTGATACGAGTTATGATTAAAGTGGTGGGAAGGTAGCTTCTAATAGAGATTGTAACTACAGAACGACACATTGCTGTCGGGACACTAGAGCTAAGCAGATAAGTATCCAAATAGAATATTAAGTTATTCATTTTGTTATATAATATGATGTTATAGTGTGTACCTAATATTGTGATATTTCCATTTGGTATAATATGGTATGATAATAGAATATAATGTTTTAGAGAGACAATCATTGTAATAAATATTAGTAAAGTGTAATTGCTTATATTTCAATACTTTATTTACCAATAATACCTGACTGAGTTTCTTGCCGGTTCTTCTCAGTGCAAATTCATTTTGAACCGTGGTAGATTTTGCTTGAATAAAAATGATTGGTTTCAAGCTTAATGATGTGTTTCCTTCCATTTACCCATTATTATTAATATTTCTACTCCTATTATTATTTAATTCTTTTGAGTAATTTGCCTATATTTTATTTTTGTAACTCCTATATCCCCTCTATTTTCTAACACGTGCGACGCGGTGTACTACTTTTTTTATAATTTATCTGAAATACTTAGGTATTCAAACAATAGTAAAAACTCCTCTGAAGTGACGTTGAGGAAGATTATAAATTTTAGATGTCCACAAAGTGAACTTATATCACACAATTTGTTTTTTAAATTACACAACTTTTTGTTTTAATTAAGGTTGTTTATAATAACATCGGACGTTGTAATAAATCTTAAGCGTCCCGAAGGAAATCTGAGAGTTAGGAAATGCTCTGATAACAAACGAAATTAAAAATAATTTAGGTGGTTGTTACCTAGACTGCCTTAAGAGCATGTAAAATTCGATTTCAGACGATGATTTCAACGTCATGAAAGGAGTCTTCTGATATACCATCGGTTTTGATTAGTTATTTTAAAAAACGAAAAAATAAAATAAAAAAACAAGCTTTTCAATAAGCATACGAACATAAATATACCTACTGATTATAGATAGTACGTGTCTATTTACCATACTTTTGTTGATGGCCTTTCTATAAAGCAGCTATATTCAATCTTTTTGTGGGTTTGGTGCTTACAATTGTTTTTTATAAACTCCTTGATTTTTTAGGCATTTTAATAAAAGCTAATTTAAAAAAAAATATTATTTTTTATTTTCATTTATTTTCACTTTTCGGTTAGAAATATTTCTATATTTATCCATTTCTAGTATCATTGTTGTAAGGTCTCTTACTGGTTTCCGTGTTTGATTTTGGAGTTTTACTTTTCCTAGAACGATTGCTGACTAATGCTGTTGACGTCGATTTCGCCAAACTACTTACGGTAAAAAGTTAGAAGGTAGAGAGAATGTTTTGTTTTGCTAAGTTTCATATCCATGATACTAACCGTTGAGGAATTTCCTCATAGAAAACAATCTTGACTACAGCATCAGTTCATGGTGTATATCATGTTTAGCTATCAAAATTAAATCTGAATGAAAAGTTTCGTATTTCTACTGGTAATCGTCGCGGAGTACCCTTACGAGATGACAATTCTGGCTGCAGTATCAGTTCATGGTGACGATCATGTTTAGTTATCAAGATTAAACGTGTATGCAAAGGTTTGTGTACGTACTAATAACCGTTGAGGAGGGTCTCTTGAGGAGACAATTCTAGCTGCAGTATTAGATTATTTCTATCATTTTATTGTATTGTCATCAGAGCTGAACGAGCACGAAAAGTTCAAAGTCGTAAGTTTTAAGGAAGTGGTTTAAATTTGGCTTGTAAGATTTGAACTAAATATGCAAACATACATGTATACAAACATGTGAAGTTAAATAAAAGCTTGTAAAATAAAAAATAAACATTTTTTTTTCCTTTTCTATTTTGGAATATAAATTGTGTACACATAAACCAGTTCTAAATTTGTTAATAGGCTGTATCGGTAATGGCCTAGTTTAAGGTGGCAGCGAATTTGGAGAGCGCTTAATAATAATATTATTAGTGCTTAATGAAAATATTTACAAGCTACTGTAGTTACATATATACACCGTTAACAATTGCCTAATATATCCCTAGATAAATATAATAAGATCAGAGGGGTGGCATAAAGTGAAGTGGCCTAGCAAAACAACAGAACAGTGAAAATCTAGAACTGATACAAACGTAACATGGGCGAACTATAATGATACAAGTATGGATTGCTGTACCCACGGTTTTATCCGAAAATATAAAGCCAACACCACTTTAAGTTTAAACTAAGTCCTATTTCATGATAAGTAAACCCCACCTTTTAGGAGTTTCCCAGCTCGAGAAATCAGCAGTTCGTAAGTACATCGTATTTATTGCATAGACTCAGGTGTTACTTTGCGGAAATTCATTTCATGTGATAAATTCCTAAAATCTTTAGCTATTTTCTGCTCAAACTCCAAAACCCACCAATTGACATGTGTTTCGCCTCTCAACAAAGCATCCAGCACCGAATCGGTGCTGGTTAGCTGACCGAATCCTATCTCTTGAGCTTCGTTGCTTCGATACTTCGTTGAGAAGCGAAACACGTGTCGATTGGTGGTTTTTGGAATTTGAGCGATAAATAGCTAAAGATTTTAGGTATTTATCACATGAAATGGATTTCCGCAAATCCACATTGCATTCCAGTTTTCTACCAAACCGGAATGCAATAGAAATTTGAAATATAAATGTATAAATCTTTTGTTCACTAGACTCTCAAAACAAGTTTCAAAGAACCATTTTTGCGAAAGTAAAACTCTTTCAGCTGCTTTCAATCACTTTAGAAATCTGAACACAGAAATATCTACATTCCTGAATTTACTCTCTTCATAACTCTCGGTTCGGGTTCCATTCAACACAACACATGAAACATTCAAGAGGCATTTCAATGTGAAACGGCGTACAAGTCATTCCAAAAAAAACCATATCATAAAAATTAAGGATTTAAAAAGAATGAGCGTGCATCATTTAGTTTTAATACTTATCGATTTAGAGATAACTTTTTGTTCAATAACATGACGGTTATATTTTTTCTAAAATTAATATAACAATATTGTGAGCAAAAACTACATAAAAAAGGTAATAATTCTTTATTCATGAGCCAGCAATCATTATTCCGTCTGCATCGAATTTGTAAGCGGATTTTTAAAGATTTTCCAGTTTTCCCACGGGAGTCTCAAAGTGGTCGGAAGTTACTTCCTGCAAATATTACCTACCGTTGAGACTCAATAAAAACGCCTCAGAATAGTAAGATATCTAGATGCATAAGTAGACTTAATTACTATTCATCTTTCGTGTCGTTTAAATAGATATCTATAAGTTCAAATGCTTATTTAAGCAGAGGAATCACTTATTTTCTAACAAACATTTCAGTTTTACAAAAATGCTAAAAGATGAGATATAATATTTATATTTAATGATAATTGTTATTGTTCTAATGCAATGCTTAAATTAATCATCGATAACGTGGAGAAATATAATTTTAGCTTCAAAGCCAGTTAAATACAAGTAGCACATACAAGACACATAAAATAGTAGATTTGTGATAAAAATCTGTTAAGGCGCGTAGTACCGCAAATAGGCCTCATTATGGTGATTTTTAGCAATAACCACACGATCAAAGTTGTTGAAAAAAATATATATGAATCTACATGATATTTATAATCAAGCAGCTAGGAAAAATAGCATTTAAAGTAAATTTTCTTTATAAAAAAAAATCCCAAAGTAACCTCTGAACAAAATTTATGGGGAAAAAAGCTGTTTTCGTCGTTAACATATTCTAATAAAATTTGGCAAATATATGTCTTTTAGGAATATTAACACATCGATCAGGTAAGATTTTCGATAAAATCAATAGTTTATAAGAAAATACATGGTTTATTGTTTTTTTCCCAAGCCATTTTATTTTGAGCGATGTCGCGTTGGTCCTTCTCTTTCACTTCAATGCGACTCGACAGTGATCGCTGAGGCGTGTTGCTAAATAGACCTGTGTCACTTGTTCCTGTTGAATTTTGAAATTATAATTGTCCGAATTATGTAATGTTACGTAGACGTTGTGTATTGTTGCTCACAGCGCTTTAAATACAAAATTTTGGCACCTTACGTCAATGTGTGTTTAGCTCATTGGTTTACAGTTTTGTGTTATTTTTGAAAATCATTATTATGTTGTGAGTTCAAATCTCGACTCGGTCACTCCACATTTTTTTTTTTCAATTTTAATTTCAAGACAGTTTTTAACGGCCGTTGATAATGTTCTAAATCCATACTTTATATTAAAAATGCGAAAGTCTGTCTGTATGTCTGTCTGTCTGGTACGTTTTGACTTAGGTGTCGGACCAATTTTTATGAAATTTGACATGGCGATAATTTGACACTAAGGAATGGACATAGCCTACTTTTTGAAGTGAAACTTCTTTAACGACGTATGAGAAAAATTTTATAGCAATTTATAAAAAAATATCGTCACGTTTTTCTGTTACGCGTCATCTTTCTTTCTATTCCGTTACGCGCCATCTTTCTTTCTAAGTCACTTTTTTTTTCAGGTTAACCCCAGTTTTTTTTTGGATAAATCGATATGGGTATCAAATACGCATCCACAGAGACGTCGTACAGTTTCTTTCAGAAGAAGTCATTGCTGCTGTAGAGCGTAGTGTAGAAGAAGACTGACTTTTTCGTTCATCAATTGAACAACTATAATGTGAAGGAGCTGTGGTTTCAACAAGGCGCAACATGTCACACAGCTCGTGCCACAATTGATTTATTGAAGGAAACGTTTGGTAACCGCATAGTTTCACGTTTCGGACCCGTGAATTGGCCTCCAAGATCGTGCAATTTAACGCCGCTAGACTATTTTCTGTGGAGATATGTGAAGTCGCTAGTCTACGCCGATAAGCCCGAAACGATTGACCACTTGGGGGACAATATTCGCCGCGTTATTGCCGATATACAACCACAAATGTTGGAAAAAGTCATTGAAAATTGGATCTCCAGATTAGACTACGTCCGAGCCAGCACCCAAAAAAAATACCCTTTAGAACATCTGCCATATTGGATTTATGGTGACGTCATATGTCCAGAAACCTTCCCCTGCGTATTCCATTTCATTTGATATCCATATTATTGGTGTTGAACGAAAAAGTTATTTCCTATAATGCAACATCCGCCATATTGGATTTATGATGACTTCACATGTCCAGAAACCTTCCCCTACGTATTCCATTTCATTTAATACCCATATTGTTGATGTTGAACAAAAAGTTATTTCCTGTTATGGAACATCCGCCATATTGGATTTATGATGACGTCACATTGACAAAAACCTTCCCCTGTGTTTTCATTTCATACCCATATTGTTAGTGTTGGATAATAAAGTTACTTCCTATTAAGGAACATCCGCCACATTGAATTTATAGTGACGTCACATATACAAAAACCTTCCCCTGCGTATTCCATTTCATTTGATACCCATATTTTTCGTGTTGAACGAAAAAGTTATATGCCATTATGGAACATCCGCCATATTGGATTTATGATGACGTCACATACATAGAAACCTTCCCCTGCGTATACCATTTCATTTGATACCCATATTGTTGGTGTTGAAGGAAAAAGTTATTTCCTATTATGGAACATCCACCATATTGGATTTACGATGACGTCACATACATAGAAACCTTCCCCAGCGTATACCATTTCATTTGATACCCATATTGTTGGTGTTGAAGGAAAAAGTTATTTCCTATTATGGAACATCCGCCATATTGGATTTACGATGACGTCACGTATACAGAAACCTTCCCCTGCGTATTCCATTTCATTTGATACCCATATTGTTAGGGTTTAGCATTATCAAGTTCCTCTATATAGTTTCATCCCCTTTTTTACCCCTTTAGGGGTAGATTTTTGATAAAAAAGAAAACTATGTTTTTATTATGGAAAAGGTGTATCTCTGTACCAAATTACAGCTTAATCGGTTCAGCGGTTAATAATTTCCCATACAAAGTTTTATCCCCCTTTTCACCCTTTTAGTTAGGAGCAGGTTTTAAAAAAAATAAGTAAAACTATCTCCATGCCAAATTTTATCAAAATCTGTCCGGCGGTTTAGCCGTGAAAACCAAGTAGACAGGCAGACAGACAGAGAGACTTTCGCATTTATAATATTATATTAGTATGGAATTTGGATATTAGTATGGATTTAGAACATTATCAACGGCCGGTAATAAAACTGTCTTGAAATCAAAGTTGAAAAAAAAAATTTGTGGAGCGACCAAGTCGAGATTTGAACTTACAACATAAAAATGATTCTCGAAAATAAAATAGAATATCCATCAACCGAGCCAAAGACGCATTGAAGTTACTCTCCAAAATCTTGTACTTAAAGCGCTGTGAGCAACAATACGCAATGTCTACATAATATTATACTCACGAACTCACGATATGTCGTGGGTTTAAAACTATAATGGTTCTTACCAAGTCATGAATAGCATTTTTGTTACCAATAATATAATATTTATAATTGCATCCCTTTATAAACATGTTTTATTTTATTCGTATTTAACAATTTATTTTTTTGTATTTGACAACTAAATTTAACAAATCGTAATTTTATGAGGCTTATAAAAATGTCAATAAATGTTAATGTCAAAAATGGCCGCTAGGCGGCTATTCATGCACGCGCTGTTTTATTATGGTGTTGCGTCGCGGAGTTCGTTGCGAAAAGTATTTGGCCACGCCCTCTCAGCTCGATTCTGGCGCGATGCTCAAGGTCTTTGACGACTACACGCGCCTCAATGGAAATAAATGTTTTGTGATGAAATTTCGACGAAGTCGCGTGTAACATCTAGTTAAATACAAAATATAGATCTGTTGTCACGGAGGTTTCGTGTATAGTAGATGCTAGGTAGGTACGGTAGCCCGTGGTAGACAGATAAGTATAGACTAAGAGAGTGGATTGAACAAATCAGCTGTACTGTAGCTAGGTTAATCATGCCAAACAAAATTCGCGGAACGATGCGCAACCCGATCTTTTGCAGTTACAAAGGAATCATACCCTGAATCGTCCCGAAGTATCCCACCGTTGTGCTCCGGTTTAGTATGATGCTTGTTCAGGTCTTGATCAGAGACTGCAGAGGTTTTTGCTTCTTGATATTTTTCTCCTTCAGTGATTCTGGAGGTCCAGCGAAGTATAGATAAGAGATGAGTAGGGATTCCGGACGGACTGACGGAATCTTATATCTGGAATAATCTTGTATCTGAAAACCAACCGACTGGTATTAGACCGGGCGTAGGCACAATGAGTAGGCTCGAAAAGCAAAAACACTAACAGCGCGGCGTTTACAAAGCTGTACTGTACTTTATGCTATTGGCTGCTTTTATAATTTTCCGTTGAATGATTTCATCGCCATGTCACGGCGTACCGTCCACGATACATGGGGAAGCAAAATATATGCAGTTGTATGGAGATGTTATATTTCCGTGCAATTTAGAAAACGAACTGTTCTGTACTGTAGTTTGGGTGTTACTGTTAGTTCCTGCAGTTCGTTGTGTGGTACCCATAGTACAATTCTAATGCCCTAGTTTGAGGCCACATTATTTTGTGTTATTGTATGGACTGTTATGATTTATTATTATTTAATATTGTTTAATAATAACAAAAAAGTACATACATACGTTAATATTTACAAACTTAAAACTACACATTACTTCCTCAAGGTTGCCGCTTAGAAAGTTGTCATTGCTTAAGGTACCCAGCAGACTGGCAGCATTGCCTCTTTGTATAGCTAAAGTGATTCGTTGGCGGAAGAAGCTACCAGCCCAGTGGTCTCTCGAAGCCTCGACCAATCTCTTACAAATATCAGAAACCGGTCGATGGGCTTCGAGGCCCCAGGGACCCAAAGTTTCGACTGCAAAGGGCGCAAATATGAAACTCTCAGAGAGAGTCGCATACGCCGCTTCATGTACTCGGCACTGCTGGCCGCGGCACCTACTGACTTGGAAGTCGCAGAAGAAATAATTGTTTAATATTATTTAATTAAAGAATCAAGTAGAAGTTCGGCCCGCGCTTAGAGAGTTATATATGGTACTTATAAAATTGTAAATTTCTAAACAAAATTTCAAAAAATCTATAAATTATTAGTTACATTTCCCCCCTAAATTTTCATAATTCTTGAAGATACAGTTCTAGGGCCAGTACTTTCGAAAATACAGAGGGAACAGGGCAGAACAGGGAAATGGCGTGTAGGGCTAGCATCGAAGTTGTACCCCTTAGTAATTTAAACATAAATAAAGAGGCTCCAATTGAAGTCTGAAGTCTAAAAAGCTTTACACCAAAGTCCGTGAATTAAGTGTAATTTTTTATAGCTATAAACCTAAAATTTCACCTACCTTGCCTATTACGAACAAAATATTTAGATTTATAACATTTAGAGGCCAGGGAAGACCAAGGCTGACATATGAAGACCCAATAGCCAGAGTGTTAGTAGACAGAAATGTCAAAAGCACTCGCATATTTAGGCGAAAATGTGTGAAGAGAATGATGAGATTTGAGGAAGCGAAAGAAGTATGTAAGAACCGCGACGCTAGGCGCTCCGTCTATTCTGACTACCTCGTTAGGGATACAGCGTGAAGATATGTATGTTGTATGTATTTTCGAAAATCCGTTTCTTTGGTTTTAAGAATAATAATATACTCAGACTTTTCACACAGCGCCATCTAGTCCCAAAGTAAGCTGCATAGCGCTTGTGTTATAGGTACTAGACAACTGATATACTACTTATATACTTTTTCTTTTGTAAATAAATATACACATATTATACATAAACACACAGACTCGGGACGGGAATCGAACCCGCAACCCCCTTTACCTTCCGACGCGCTAAGCCGTTGCGCCACAGATGTCGAGATAGAATGGATCAAAAAAAGGTTATACAAACAGGCCTTTTGCACTTATGGTGGTCCTCAAAATACGAAAGCATTAGTTTTATTAGCTTACTAAAATATCGCTCGCAAATTGCGGTGGATTTTGCAATCGAAAGCTGAAATACGTACATTGGCTACCTTATTACGTAACTGCAGCCAGTAAGCGATAGCCGAATCTTACGCGATCGATCGCAATGTGTTGTTAAATCGAGCACGATCTAATGTCGCGAATCGCTGTAGCTGCTTCTTTTGATTAAGCAGTGAACTAAAACCTACTGCTAACAACCTTGTTTATGCTACAAAAAGTCATTTTACCGCATGGCACCGTAATATTTGTGATCTCTTGGATGCGTGCTACAAATTTTCTTCATTTGCTCCTTGTTCTTAGGAGTCGTGTTACGAACTCCCACTTGCGAAGATCCAATGGTTTCCTTAAAACTGGGTTTCGGTATTTTGACGAGGACGAGGCATTTTGAGCCCTTGTTAGTGTTATCTACCTTTCGAGCCTTCATACCTTGGTCTAGCTTTGGAGCCTTGATTGTACCTGTATTGTCCTTTGATCGATTTCATTTGACCGTCTTCGATGGAGCAGTGTTCAGCTGCGGCAAATTGGCGACAGGGGTTACACGCAAAGTTAGGACCTCTTCGGCGCCTACGTTTGCGTCAAGTAGCCTCCTAAACCTTTCCGCGCGGCTTCCGATAACTTCCTCCTACGAGGTTTGCTAACACTCTGTACGTAATCGTCCTGGTTTGTTACCAGTTGTAAACCGGAGTCACCAGTTACGACCTAGTTCATCCCAGCACCAGACGAAAAAGCACTGGTCGTTTGGGTGGCCACTCACCTTTCGTCTCAGCGATTTGCGATTGCACTCCTTCAGATTTCTGTAAAGGAGAGGAAAGAAGAAGTTTTTCAATTGAGTGTTCATCTATATCCATAAGAATCCCACAAACAGCTAGGGAAATAAACAGTCAACGCCGACAGAACCCCGCATGCCGGAAAAAGGCCAAAAACTACTCTCCGAGGCGCCTTGGTATCGAAGAGATAATGTTTACAACTGAGCTTCCCCTCAGCCACGCATCCATGCGTCCATCAGCATGGTACGAATAACATATTGGATTGGGGTTAATCTTTTCGCCCAGTACTAGCAAGAGTCCAGTATTCACCAGAAAGTTTCTAGTAGTGACCCAGGATGCACGAGCTAGAGAGTTTACGTTCCAACAGTGTGTGATTCCTCATTGGACTGAAAACCCCCATCGCACACGTGGAGGTAAATTATCGTGCGCATCCCAAGTTAAGGTTTAAGTTTGAAGTCACTTAGTTATTGAAAAAATTGTGATAGATGGACAGACGAACGAATCAGTGACCCTAGTAATGGTTCTGTTTTTCCATTTAAGATGCGGAACTCGAAAACGAAAAAAGACACAAAAATAAACATAAAATATCACTTAATATAATAAAATAAAAAAAATAAAAAAAATATTAATGTCAGGTAGTGTAGTCGCACCTTCCCTTGAGATTAACGCTTCATATCCTTAGGCACTCGGCCTTTGTTACGGTTCCAATATCGCACGAAATATCTACCGCCTTATCTTCTTGCATTGCATTTTGTCGGGGTGAATGTATTTTTTAATTTTTTTCTTTTTCTTCATGTATCTTTAACGTATCCATGACGACGGTAAATTTGTATTCTACAACTTGGCCAAAAGTCAATAGTTCTAGTGTAACACCTCACACCGTAACAACACCTCGGTTTAAAATAAAATATAGGTTAGGCAACCCCAATATTAGCGTTTTTACGTCGCTATAAACATTTAGAATGTAGGGCATAATGATAGGGTTGTACATTTTTTCTATTATATTTTTTTGTATGTACAACAAAAAAATCCATCCCGTAATTATTATATCTGTAATATAGCAGCCAACATTGATACGTTGAAATCCTGGCGGATTCGTATTCCCTTTCACAATAACCTTGTATAAATATTGTTCAGTATTCTGTAAAGTAGGCGTCTAAACACCTTTATTGCCAAATTTTAAATTTCATGTGTATTGTGTTTTACTTTGCGGATATCCATTTTATGTGACAAACTCCTTTAGCTATATTCCGCTCAAACACCAACGACCACCAATTGACATGTGCTTCCCCTCTCAACAAAGCATCCTCAGGATATTCCAGAAATCAGACTCGGTCAGCTAATCATCACCGAATCAACAAATGAGACAGCTGTACGACTATTTGTACTGCTCTAAGTTCGTTATTGCGTTTCGTTTAGTGACTGAGAGTGCCGTTGGCCCATCTCCCTCCTCCCCCTCCTTTCCCTAAATGCCAGCTACGCATCTGTGATTCCCCAGATGTTGCGGGTGTCCATGGGTGGGGGTGATCACTTTCTAACAGGTGACTCGCTTTCTCGTTTTTCCCCTCCTTCAAAGAAAAAAAAATATTCCACAGAAAAAAGCACTTAAGTTTTTTAAGAATTTTTCAATTTTATGGGCAACTTTTCCAATGTTGTTTTCTTTAAAAACCTTATTCGGACTATTCGGAACATTTAAGAAAAATAGCCAAATCGGTCTAGCCATAATTATCATGTGATACGCTTACCAACGAACAGTATTTAATTTTTTGTTCAAAATATTCATTTTGGACATGTTTGCACTTTTCCATTCATCTAAATACCTCAGAAATATCAAAGTTATAAGTAAAGTATTAAGGGATCATCGATACATCTTTATTTTTAAATCGTTTACCCTTTTTTCGGAAAGTGGTTCGGAGATTAGTCTGTATAAACAGACAGACAGACAAAAATTTAAAAAACCATGTTTAGGTTTTGGTTACGCGCAAATAATAATTGAAGCTAAAGAAAAAGCCTTTATTTCTAAATCACAGAAAGACACTTCGATTTTATTTATATGTATAGACACGTTATGTAGTATTAGGGACATATTACTCACCTACTATAATAATATGATACATACAACAGAACATAATTTAAATTGACAACACTATTTCATGATAGTATAATGTATGTATAATACAAAAATAAAAGTGGCAGTTAATTGGCTTGTCACTAACATATTGAGGCATGATGTATTCGTCGCCTTTACTTTGTTCGCAAGATTTACGAGAAAATACATTTTCTTAACCTGAGTATAAAGCTACAGGAAAAGTCTCTCTTTATTTTCATTGTTCTGTTCCAAAATCGGAAAAAAGGAATTTTTAGAGGTTTAGCTCGGTTTAGAGATTAGCTAGGCGAAAATGTGTGAGGAGAATGATGAGATTTGAGGAAGCGAAAGAGGTGTGTAAGGACCGCGACTCCTGGCGCTCCGTCCTCTCTGACTACCCCGTTGGGGATACAGCGTGAAGTTATGTTATATTATGTTATGTTATGTTAGCTCGGTGACCTTTTGTTAGTTTATATGTCAGAGCCGTTTTTATTCTCAGATTATTTGACGTGAATAGCGGTAATTTAAAACAGACATAGCAAGTGTGGCTCAGAATTTTTTTTATAAATAAATGAAACCGTCTTCAAAAAATCACTGAAAAGTATGAAATAACTATTCTTTACTAATCAAAACTCAAGTGCAAAAATAACTTTATAAATACGACACAAATACCTACTACATAATTAAATTTTAAAGTTACTGAAGTCGGTGCCAAGCTTACTAAATTAATAGACTATTGTTGTTGCACATTGATTTGCCATCGACTTTAATAACTGTCTAAAAAAAACTATTTTTTTATCGAATTTATAAAGTTATTTTTGTACTTGAGTTTAGATTAGTAAAGGGTTATTTCATACTTTTCAGAGATTTTTTTTTGAAGTCGGATTAATTTTTATAATAAATTTTTTTTTTCTGCCTTTTGAGTGACCTTGGCCTAAATCAATGTCTAGGACAGGTCGCGATTAACTTTTTTTCTAATTCTGGAGCGCGATGATATACAAGAGAATCATTAAAATATTGTTTGCGCCTCTTGGGCCTTTGACCTTGGGGAGGGTGGCATACTGCTTGAATCTGGAACGTAGGCGCCCTCCACGGCGAGTCACTTCGCCGCCGCGCCGCGCGCGATCCATTGCATGTAGTAGTTTTTTGAGTCTACAGAAAGCTGTCTCAGCGTACGGAAAGCTGTCTCAGCGTGTGAATGTCGTGTGCATCGTTCTACTTTCAACTTGTAATCGACGCGACGCTGCTGCTTCTCAGCGCTTGGACATTTATCTTCACAATTAGGTATTTATGTTACATGGACGCTTTATTTAAATATATGTAAGTGGTTGTATTGTGCGAGTGGAAAAGCTATTGCTTGTGCTGTGCTTTGCGGGGGCCCACCGTCATTGTAACTATATATTAGCGAAGAAAAACCTTAATTAGATGCCAGTCTGGATCTCGGACTTGTGGAGCGGCGCCGTAGACTCACCAAATCATCAATCCAGACAGCTTCAGGTTAATGTGTCGCCTTTCCTGGGGTTCAATTGTTCTGGGGGTGTATTTGCAGCTATTGCCCTTTCTTCATTTTAATTTAACCCACAATCGGGTGGTTGGCCCAAGAAGGGTTAAACGGGCTTCGTGCCGACCTGGCGCTCTGGCCTATACAAATATAAACAAAGATACCTAAAGGTTATAAGCATTTCTACTTATTTGATGTTATTTGGTGTATCTTCGAAATACCAGCTCCAATACCAGTGAAATTTGAATAAAACAAATCTGGAAGTTTATCCTTTCCAATAAAAAAGAATTTTCCAAATCGGTTCAGAAATGACGGAGTTTTGAGGTAACAAACATATAAAAACAAAAAACCGAATTGAGAACCTCCTCCTTTTTTTGAAGTCGGCTATAAACACGCGTTAACTTTAAAACCGAGTTTTGACTTTCAAGGAATGGTTTTAGAGACAAGTAGAAAGATCAAAAATTGTAGTAATCGTGTGGTACATCAAATGAAAGATCTTTACGTCATACATATTATACATGGTTATTGTCTAAGGGGGTATATCCAACGTGTCGCTGTTGACTGTTATATTGTAGATGTAATAGTTACGGGATATGTTTATTTTGTTTTCCATACAAAAAAAAACATTTATTTAATGGAGAAAAAAATGTACAACCCTATCATTCTGCCCTATATTCCAAATATTTGCTAGCGACGGAAAAACGCTGATATTAGTGTTGGCTCACCTTTATTTTTGTTTAAACTTTGAGGTTTTAAACTAGAAATATTGACTTTTGGCGAAGTTGTAGAACGCAAGTTTTCCATTGTCATGGGTGCTTTTATACCCTTCCGTAATTACCCGTCCTTTCGAAATAACCTTGTATACATATCTTCACACTGTATACCAAATAGGGTAGTGAGAGAAGATGGAGCGCCAAAGCTTCGCGGTACTTACAAGTAAACCAAGTTTTACAAAACAAGAAAAATAAACTTAAGCAAAACTTTCGACAATTATCTGGCGTTTGAAAGACATCCGTTATATCGATTAAAATAACTTTTG
Source organism: Zeuzera pyrina (assembly GCA_907165235.1). Taxonomy (NCBI): domain Eukaryota; kingdom Metazoa; phylum Arthropoda; class Insecta; order Lepidoptera; family Cossidae; genus Zeuzera; species Zeuzera pyrina. The sequence goes on from OU015639.1 coordinate 4,804,496, forward strand.
CTAGACATATCCAGTAACACATTGTTTTTATGATAAACTTTACACATATGCCCATTCATCTAATGGCAACACTGTTAAGACATTCGGTGTTCTTTGCGAAGAAATTAAGGTCTAAAATCGTGTAAAGACATTTCCTTAAACGCAACCTTAGATTTTCTTTCACACAGCTAAAACAATACTTATTTATTTTATGTTCAGCAAATGTAGAATTAACGACCTTTGGGAGGTTACCAAGAGCAACCGCACATTAGTACTTTCTCTTATATTTCTCTCATTTTTTTCTTTATTAAGAAAGATGGAAACTTTTGATGATAAGTAGCCATTAGGAGTGGGTCATTGACATCTTTAGCGCCAGTGAAATATAGCCGTTTTAGATTGTTAACTAATTGAATAACATGTACAAATACCCTGTCAACGTCATCGATTTATCACATTGATGAACGGAACTATCACCCATATGTGTTCGTTTCGTTATTGCTTTCGATAAAGGAAAAAGTAATAAATTGTTGACGTTTCGTTACGGTAATACATTATAATGTTTCAATCTAAAATACAAAAAAAAATAAAACATTCAGTGTTTAATTTTCATATAATTTCAAAGTGCGCAATATATTTTTTATATAAGTTACTTAACTACCTTAACGACATTTATTCCAATAAATTCTATTTCATAGGAACATTAACATTGTCTCGAGATGATTTTTTTTAATCGGAAATAGATCTATGTTTGGCCACTAACTCACTTGTTGCTAAGCGACAGTGTGTACCCAAAGATGGTGCACGTTGATCTAAAAAAAATCTATTCACTTTAGCCCTGAAGATGCTTGGATTTTAGTTCTCAAGAAACAGAAGACGGCAGGGTCCATTCTTGAGTAGCAAGTATTATAAATATGAAACCAAAGCGCTGATTCCACAAATGTTATGAAACTATTAGCTTTCATTAAATAAAATAATACGAGATACTGAATAACAAATTACTAGTCACAGTTATATTTCAAGATCATTACAAATCAATACAGATCACGATAACTACTATCGAAGACATTCTCTTAGCAACAACCGACAATAAATAAGTGCCTCGATATTCGGCTTGCAGCGACTTTCATAAACACGTTGTCTTGATGACGTCATTTCCGCAAGAAGTGGCGGAGTGTTGCTAACACAAAGGAAGTGGATTACCACTTACAGGTAGTTGGCAGGCTTGTCGGCGTTTGTATTGGCAAATTGCCAATTCTGACCACGATATCGAGTTTCAGTTCAATGAAATAGACGTAGGCACACTCTGCGTCGCTGAACAGTAAGCCGCAAATGGGCGACGAAATGTAAAATCTGGTTTTTAAGCGCCGACGAATATGAACCTGCTTTCTTTATAAAAGATCTCGTTTATACTGTATCCTTAATGATCCAGTATCTACTCGCGGTTAGTCGGCGCTGATCAGCGCGACACGCGCGGTTCGGTACTTTATAAAAACGCCTTTATTTTTATTTCACTAGTTTTATCTGAAAAAGACTCAAAAACATTGTTTACCTTTTTCAAATATTAGATTGAAGTGGACGATACGTATCTGAAATCGTCAACTGGTTTTGGACAGATGGAAATAATTGATTAATTGACTAATGATCAATTGCTGGCATAATTAAAATTTTGAGCAAAATATAAATAAAAAACATTATTTAAATTATGATATTTCGTATATTTTTTTAAGTTAAAATTTAGAACAATCTCGTTTGTCTATCATAAATTCAGTGGCCTATAAGTAATACAATTTGTAAGAATACAATTTTGTCGTGAAATTCTGTAAATGAATGTAGACAAAGTTATTACCGAATGTGACTTCGATTATAACTTAAAAAACCGTAAATTTTACTTACAACAACTCACATTTCGATCTGACGCCGTTATAGAATATCGATGGTTGTGGGCATTTCGATAATCAGATTATTTGAGAACAGACCATTTATCTTACCTTTATTGTACAAGATACTTGTGTAGTTGCGTATGTGGGTAAACATTATTATTATATTATTAACTAGCCGTTCTAGGCTCGATCGGGAACATGATTACAAAACGTCAATACTTCTTTGCTTTTACAGATTAAATTCGGACGTATCACACTCTATATATAATAATATAAACCTCTTCCTTCCTCGTTAAATGTTCTAAATGATGATGTAAACCGCATTGAAATCCACTTACAAGTTTCGACCACTTTAAACATATTTACACTAAGTTGTGGTCTCTCTTCGTGCAACTACAAACGTGGTCCAGAGTCAAGGGAAAAAAGGTTTTACCCAGTTGCAACAAAATACATATTTATATGCATTATAGAGTATGTATTTCCGAGATATTAAGTAAACAAAACCTTTAGTTATTAAAAAATGTGACTAATAATAATCGTTATTGAAAAACTTATTCGATAATTCCAATAATGATGTGGTTGTTGTTGATTCAGTTTTGCACTTAGCTGTATACGAGGTTATTGTGAAAGGGGGTATAAGTCCACCAGGGTTTCAACGTCATAATGTTAGCTGCTACATTGCAAGGATAATAATTACGGGAAACGTTTTTTTTGTTTTCCATATAAAAAAATATAATAGAAAAAATGTACAACCCTATCATTATGTCCTACACTCCAAATGTTTGATAACGACGTAAAAACGCTGATATTAGGGTTGCCTCACCTTTATTTTTTTTAAACTGAGGTGTTACACTAGAACTATTGACTTTTGGCGAAGTTGTAGAATGCAAATTTTCCGTTGTCATGGGTACGTAAATACCCTTTTGTATTTACGCATCCTTTCGAAATAACCTTGTATATACAAACACGTACATATACCAGTATACCTATTGTAGTTCTTGTAGATTACCGTATAGTGTTTTGTAGTTAGTCAACGATAATCTGTGTAAGTACTAGATTGAGTGTTCGAAACAATCGCTATGTTACACTCAATTGAGGCTCCGGGGACCGTACCCAGTTCACTTTCAAATCGACGCTCGCGCAGTGAACAACGTAGCGTATCTTACTTCGTTTCATATTTAATGCACTTATGTAATGCTTTTACAATAAATCCATACTAACATTGTTTTTTGTATATCTGTTATAAATAATGTATGAATAAATAAATTCAGAATTCAGAAATTCAGAATATTATAAATGCGAAACTCTCTCTGTCTGTCTGTCTGCTTGGTTTTCACAGCCAAACCGATTTTACCGTACCAATTTTAATGAAATTTGGCATGGAGGTAGTTTGACACCAGGGGACGGATAAACGCTACTTTTTTTTTTCAAAAATCTACTATAAGGATATAAAGGGGGATTAAATTTTGTATGGGAAATTATAAACCGCTAAACCAATTAAGACGAAGTTTGGTACAGCGATAAACCTTTTCTATTCAAAAAACATGAGCTTCTTTTTTTATAAAAAATCCACCCCTAAAGAGGTCAAAAGAGGGATGAAACTTTATAGGGGAAATGCTAAACAACTGAACCGATTGTGATGAAATTTGGTACAGATGTAGTATGTACCCGAAAACAAATGATTTTTTCAAAAAATGACGTGTTTTTTTATATATGTGACGTCATCCATCCAATATGGCGAATGTTCCATAGTAGGCAATAAATTTTTTTTTCAACACAACAGTATGGGTATCTCGAGTAACCTTGGTAACCCGGAGATGTCACGGAAAATTTTCCACGCGGACGGAGTTGCGGGTACAGATAATAATCATAAACTTATGTTCGGATTATTATAATACTGCAAAATGTACATTTAAAATGGATTTTTAATGAATTAAACTTATTTTACTAGTGTAACATATAATTTAACTGTATTAAAGTTATACGACATTTATTTGCTTATTTTTCCTATGTCGATGGCCTATAAAATCATTACCTGTCTAGTATCGTTTGTCGTTATTAGGAAATGTAATAATGTATTAAATCTGGGGGCACAGTAGTGCCCCCGCCAAGATGAACCAAAAACAGGGCGCTATCTACCTTTTCTCGCAGTGTTTCGTTACATTTTCAAACTCCAGTCTGGATAATACTAAAAGCCCAAGTTCTCAGGATAAGATGTAGTTAGCTGAACCATAAAACACAGTAAGTTCCATTTCTCAAGCTTTTATAATTAGAGTTTTTTAGTACCTAAAGTTCGTTGATGTCGTCACTGAACCTGTCATTCACCCACTCATTAGAACCTCTATGATACTTCCCGAAGTCATAGAAAGCTGAAATTTGGTATGCAGGCTAGGATTTGCATACAAACAACAAAAAAATTAAGAAATTTGTAATTTTCACCCTCCAAAGCACATAAAAGTCTGTGTACAAATTTTTTTATGAATAGCCACTTCCATTTGTTATTGCATTTGTAATGAAAGCTAGAAAGGAACTGCTGGCTTGTTCTAATTTAAAAATATAACCCAAAATCATTTCTACCCCACCTTTTATAAGGTAAAGGCCTTTTTTGTCCAACACTGACCGGAGTAATAAATGCCATCCCTTGACCGATTATTACGGATATATTATATAGCCAACAGATGTGTTATGTATTTTACTTTCTCTGCCACACAAGCGTAGTAGCGTTTCGTTTCTGTAATTAAATTGCTGCTATTACGATTTAATGTCTTTATTTTCTCCAGACAATTCAGTACCACCAATAACCTTTACATTTTCAAGTATAATCATTGTAGGTCATAGCAAATTACTACAAAAACGTTAGACACTTAACTATAAAAATAAAAGTAACGGTAAGAACAAAAGTTCGTAATGAGCTTTAGGTATAATCTGAATGTGAATCTGACTGACTTTTATAATCTACGTAAATTATTTCAAACATTTAAAAGTTCGGTTGTGATCGCGAATAAGAAAGCCCTTATTTCTCAAGTCCTAAGTTTGAAATATTTGCTTGCTTAGTTTTTCAATATTGTTCTAGCCAATATTATATTTATTACAATATTACAATAAATATTATAAAATTATATGTCTATATTAGTTATATAATTGTACTCCTAATTGACTGGACTACCATGTAATAATTTAGGTAACGTTAACCGTGCGTTTTAGACACCTATTGTGTGACGACACACAATAGGTGTCTAAAATTGATATCATGTATTGTAAGCTTATATAAGATTTTCTTGTTGTATAAAACTTCGAATAACATTGGTTTTTTGTTGTATCTTGCTATTTGAAAGCAAGATGCAACAAAAAATAATATTATTCAGTTACTAAAATTTTTCTTTTCGATATATTCATTGTACGAATTGAGATTCCTTTCTCGTGAAAGTTGGACGCGCACTTAAGCAGTTTTTAATATTACATAGGGTTATGAAAATATGGGAATACCAACAAAAAAGAAAGTAATCTGCCCATCCAAACCTTTCAAATAAAGCCAAGCGTTCATCCTCAGTGATATATTACAGAATGAATTATCACTATTTACAACGCCTAGCCATTTATCTTCTCGCAAACGAAGACTGGTCGCGTTTTTTACTCGACTAAAGCAGGTTGAAGCAGGTAATGTTTTCACTAATACTGAACGGTGTTCATTAGTAGCCTTTCAAAGCAACGGATTTGACAAATGAATTATTGTGATTCGTCTTGACACCTGAGTGATAGTGGATTGGCGGTACGAAACCATTATTCGCCAATCCAATCGATCATGGTGAATTAACGAAAAAGGTAAAAATATTCTTGATAGATTCGTAGACTTCACGCCATTTTCTATTCAAGGTGGATAGAACACCTAGGAGTAACAAAATCACACTTGTCTCATTTCTCGCAATAAAGATTTGAGCTCACAGATGGAAAAGCAGAACCAGACAGGACAGTTATATGTTCCCAGCCTATCTCCTATAGCCTATGCAACTTATACATAATAAACCTTACCATTAAACCGACTTTTACGATCTGCGTTTGAAAATAAACAATTGGCACGTTCTAAATAACATTTTTTTTCTCCTTGAACAACATTAGAGTGAGTAATTTAGTTGAAGCTGGATTTCATTAATTTTCAAACATTGTCTAATTGAAGCTGTATAATTAAAATGTTAATTCAAAATTATATTGATAACTAATTGTAACTGTTGGTAACTATTGATATTAAACACACGGGGTGAATTCGAAATTATTGTCATCAACTGAATTTTATATTTTTTTTAAGAGTCATAATCCAAATGATTATTCTGGTAGTGAGTAGAAACGGAGCATAACGTGTTTGTGTTTTTGAGTGAATATGCTTTAACGATTTCTTTTCTATTCGTAAGCGATTTTTCATCTTTACGTGACGAATTCAAAGTTTAAGAATTGAAGTACCCATAAATTTTTATTTTAATCGACTTACGTAATCTTAATCGTAATGTACTCTGTATCATGACTAGTCTTGTTTTAAAAGGATGTCAATGATTAGTAGTTTTTTTGTTATAAAAGAGGGGGCAAACGAGTAAACGAGTCACCTGATGGAGAGTGACCAACAGTCGCCCATTGACACCCGCACCATCCGAAGAATCACTGGTGGGTTGCCGGCCTTTAGGGAAATAGGGAAAGGAGGGGGAGGGGGTGATGGGCCACCGGCACTCTCACTTACCGAACGAAACACAACAGCAATAGATGCTACTATTTCACGCCGATATTCTGCGAGAGGGTGGTACTTCACCGGGCGAGCCGGCGCAATTCGTGCTGCAATGCAGCATGGCTCTACCACTTCTCAAATTCTTTACAAACTCTTTTGAAGTTAATTTTTTTTCCTCCTGTGAATGTAAATCGTGTTAGGAATTCATATCCACTATGAATACGTTCATAGCGGAAAACACCTAATTCATTTCGCAGAAAAGAGGGCTTAAAAGCGAATAGCGTCGGCTAACGTATCACGTATAGACCGTTTTTCAGATAGTTCTGTTCGTGACGCAATAATATACCATAATTTGTTGGAGCATAATTCAGCTTGCGGCAGTTCCGGTCCTAAACGACTCGCGTTGTTTGTTCCACTTGTCATTCCCGCTACGGAAAACTAGCTATGGAAAACTTAGGTGATTTATAGCGAATAGAAGTGGAATAGCTCTTAGATTTGCTCAGTCGGGTCGCTTTATGCCGACGGACAAATATAAACTATGGTCTGTCATTGTTTTCTCGAAACTATCCGACAAGTATGAGCTCCATTTGTAAGAGCCACATATTATAGTTGTCTGTATCTGTACTAATGTTTTTTTTTTGTTTAAATGGCACCGTACGTGAGTACATTGCCAATGTCAAGTAAAGCGAGAAAACAATTCAGTAGATGATTAGCGCATTTGCCAATGTCACGCATTAACACAAACTAGTATACAGACACAGAATAAGTAGAATCCAAGTAGAATCACAAGTAAATTAGTTCTTTCTTATCGTAAAACTCCTCCTGTAAAGTGATAGTAGGCTTTAAGTTATAAAGGACTTCTTGGAAGAGCGCGAAAACTTCAGCTACACATGTTTATTTACACCTACTCCAATCTTTTCACTTACACAGAACTTTAAAACACAATATTCTATCACTGTTGTACTTTAAAACTCCTAAAAATGGAAAAAATAGAAAATCTAAATAAAATGACAACCTCACTTCTCCCGTTCCCGCCAAAAAGTCCTATACTAATGTCATAAAGAGGTAAACTTTGTTTGTTTGTATGTATTGGGTAAACAAAAACTACTCAATCGATTTCGAAAATTCTTTCACCTGTAAAAAGCTACAATATCAGGGAGTAACAGAGTAACATAGGCTGTATTTTAATTTAAAAATATTTCTACCCGTGAAAACCGGGGCGGATCACCAGTTTTATTATAAAATAGTAACAAATTGTGTGGACATTGAATATATTTCTGAAAAAATCGGTCAAGTTTAAGTCACGCATATTTTCTTTAGAATTTTATTCTGTTTTGTGTTTGTATGTTTATTCGAAATTATTACGTTATCTTTGTACTTATGTATAAGATTGATCGCAAACGAAATTACGTGCAAAAACCTCGTCCATACTACTGTTATTACAGTAATATCACAACCATATAACTATAATTAAAAACAATTTTGAAGCAAATAATTAGAGCAGGCTTTAGGCTTATCTGATACTGTAACGAGTTTTTTTTTATCTATTCAGTTACTCGAAGTTTACAGGAAAACTACAAAATGAAGTTTAATGTAAATTGAGGCGTTCAATCTAAAGATTTCCATTGTTTTTTAAGCTATAAATGAAGAGCCGTAGAGCTATGGAACACTAGAAAAAATGTTATATATTAATTTATTACCATAAAAACTTGCTAATTACTGTTTTTTCAACATTTAAAAATGAGGTTAATAGGTCTCTGGTGGTGTCTACAACTTCCACTCGTTAACGGCGCAGTAGACATCTTTTCGCCGTCATACACTTATTCAACTAACCGTTGACAACAAGTGGGATTTGAGCGACAAGATGGTGCTGAGAAATAATCTAAATCCTAGAACTACCTATATACTCAGACGAAATAAGAAAAGAAAGACATAGCGTTGAACAACACAGTGAGGCCGGTAATATATTAATAATAGGCTAGGTGACTGTTATTAAATGTGGTATATTTTATATATTGTAATAAAATAATGAAATGTTTTGATTACAATGAGAAAAAAGAAATTGTTATTCTTTGACAGAAACTGAGATGTTGGGTTTTAAAGTTTTGTAGTGGGAACAGTGTGGGGATGAGCTAAAGGGAGATAGAGTTACATAGCTGTGGCGTCACAAAGTCACAGTGACATTGTTCAGACCTAGGAGTGACAGAGACAGAACATATCTTCACTCTGTTCCCACTACTAAAGTTTAAAAGCGAATAACTCTTATATTTTTTATTGTATTTCTAATATTTTTTCACAGTTTTGTTTATGATTACTCAACGCATCTTTTAACTAGATCGTGAAGAAATAATCATCTAGTCTATTACAGCGTAAGTAGTAATATTAATAAGACACCTATTAAGCAACACTTGCTGGAGGTTTTGTGTTTCAAACCGTTGTTATTTCGATTTACTGAAAATACGAGTTTCTAAGCTTGTTTATGTATGGAACGTGATTCCATCCTGCTTTTTATTTTTCGAAGACTTGTTGTTGCACCCTTTAATCATACAAATTGGCGTTTTCGCGTTGAAATATTGCAGTTTATAATTACGTCACGTTCTTGTAACGGACTAGCTAAAACTAATAATGCAAGGCATAGTTGCATTCGTGTGCACGTTGCTTCGTATGTATATAGCGAGGCATAGTTTTGCCCGACCTCACAATGCTGTTCGCGGTGGCGTTATCTTGCTTTTTTATTTGGTCTGAGCCTACATGGCCCCAATAGAACATATGTTTTCTTTTATTTTTATACAAAGGGAGCCCTACGTAAGTGCGTCCATACTTGCGTAAACATTGACTTATATAGTAGAGAAATATATGTCACGTTTACTGTAGGTCACATATTTTCATACAATTTGTTCCATTGAAGTACAATTTTTTTTTACATTAAATATAGGTACTATTTCGTATAATAGTAACTAACGATTTTGCCGCTATACGTGCATAAAAATCAGCTAAAAGAGTGCAAGAGAGTGTAAGTGTAATCACATATTAAAAGTCCGCCTACGCAGACTTTCGTGTGTTTTGTGACCTGAATCTCGATATCTAAGAAAATTACGAGTCAGAAATTTGGATACATATAACTTCAACTAAAAAGTTGAAGTTAAATCTTCTTGAAATCTTGAAATCCTTATACGCGAAAACATAATAAAAAAAAAAAAATTCGGTAAAAAATTCTAGAAAAAAAACCCTGTTTTGTACAAAGATCCAGTTGCATCTCCGAAATTCTACAGAATTATAAAATGATTTTTACTAAAATGGATAGGTAATTATAATATCTCAAATCTCTAAAACCGGTTTTTTAATTGGTAATGTAGTTTGTGTATGTGAAAAAACAAATGTTTCTCCGCGCTAAAATATGATTAAAACGCAAGAGCAAAAATCAATTTTTTATCATCGTATCGGTAATGAACAAATTCGGTTGCATTGGGTTGTATAGATGGACTCTTGACATAGATGTCGTAGCAATTTCGTTCAAAGAGAAAGTTTAATAAAATTAATGAAGGTTCCAATGAATTAAGAAAAGACAAAAAATGTCCAAAATACTCACCAGTACTAATATTATAAAGACAGAGAGTGGATTTGTAAGTTAGTTTATATGTGGAGGGAAATCTTCTGAACACACACACACACACACACACACACACACACACACGTATCCTCACGTTGTATCCCTAATGGGGTAGTCAGAGGGGACGGAGCCCCAAGCGTCGCGGTTCTTACATACTTCTTGCGCTTCCTCAAATCTCATCATTCTCCTCGCACATTTTCGCCTAGATATGCGAGAATTTTTGACATTTTCGTCCGCTAACACTCTGGCTATTTGGTCTTCATAAGTCAGCCTTAGTCTTCCTTGGCTTCTTTTACTACTCACTTTCGCTCTGTATCTCCTGAACCTATTTGAATAATTCTTTCACCATTTGAAAGATACATTATTATAGATGGACATAGGCTATACTTTATGTATTCAACCCGAGCAAAGTCGGGACGAACCGCCAGTTAAATAATATTTAGATGCTTATTTCTGGTAGGTATTAGGTTATCAGTTTACGTCTTCATATCTATCATAATTTTAGCTCAGTAGATGCAAATATAATGGAACAAATCGGCTGGAGATACAGACAAGCAAACGTAGTAACAGACATGACGAAATAGAAGGGTTCTAGTAATTTTTTCTACAGAATCCTAAAACATAATCTATAGAAATACATAAAGTGTCTGTCTGTGATTTCGAAATACATTTCTTTCTTTAATTGGCTTTCGTTAATTGCACGTTAGCGAAATCCAAACACAATTTTTAAATTTTTGTCTGTCCGTTCGTTTATTTGTTCGAAGGTCTTGAGGGTATTTTGTTAAGCGAAACACGTGTCGAGTAGCGGTTTTGGACTTTTGGCCGGAAGATAGACTTATAATGTATTTGTATTGTGTATTTATCGATGAAATATAAGTAGAATTCAAAAACAAACTTAACTTTGCAGTTGAAAGACACGTTCTCCCATACGCACCAACTGCAAATGTAAGTTTTTAATATCAAATAACTACATATTTACGGTTTTTGGCTTTTTCCTTTTATTTACGCTATAAGACTTTGCGTCTAGCCAAATTTCATGATTCTAAGTCAACGAGAAGTTCCCTCATAGGTTTTGCTTCCTTTATGAGTGTCAAAATAGGCGTCATAAACGGCCGTATCTTTCGATTGCATTGACATAGAAGTTTGCAGAACTGAGTATTTGATATTAATAATAATAATAATATACTCAGATATTCACACAGCACCGTCTAGTCCTAAAGTAAGCAGCACAGCGCTTTTGTTATGGGTACTAGACCATGGATATACTATTTATATACTTTTTCTGTTGTAAATAAATACATATTATACATAAACACCCAGACTCAGGGCGGGAATCGAACCCGCAACCCTCGTTTACTTTCCGACGCGCTTAGCCGTTGCGCCACGGAGGTCGTCAGATATCAATTTCAACTTATTTGAGACAGACCGATAGACGGACAATGAAGTGCTCCTATAAGGTTTTCTTTTTTCCTTTGAGGTACGGAATCCTAAAAAATAAATAATAAATTACAATAAATAAAAACACCTTAAAATTATTAACAGGGTCTATTTTGTCTACTTTACAGAAGTAAATGTATCTACATTTAGTAGGATCTAATCTATTTGGTCGTTAAGTAAGGCACTAGACAGTCGTTCAGAGATATTGGCACCCCAAATCGCTCGTTTCAAAGATTTATTTAACTGTATCCTCACTCATCTTGTTTTAACATGTTCCTTAATACCCTTAAAGACTGTTACTCTTCGCCGTTATTTTCGCACGTGTAAATGAATAATAATGTAGAATTCGTGAAATATTTTGTATTAAAGATCTCTATCAAATTTTTTAACCTCTTAAATACTCACTCAGTTCTTAATTTTTTTTAAACATACATTATTTATAGGATTGAAGAAATATTAAAATAATTATTGAAATCCTTGAATAGTGTTAAACGAAATCGCAATCCACAATTTCTTAGTATTAGATTTCAATGCGGTTTTTGCAATAATTATAATAGTACTCCTGTCGCGACTCGCGAATCCTCGGGGCAGTTCGGGTCTACGAAGAGGAGTGAAAGACGAGGGGGCCCGAACAAACTCTTCTAACTGAACTTCCGAAACAATCACACGCGCATGGTGTTAATTGCATTGGATTAATTATTTATTGTATTTATTATATATCTTTTGTAATCCGAAATAGACCAGCAAGAGTTGCAGTCCATTTTCAATTTAAGTCCTTTAGGACCCTACATTCCAGATGATGCACTAATTTTGATACTATGAAAGTATAAATTACAGTATGCAATCAAAAATCGATATATCTATTATCTATGCTTCTGTGGTCTCGTGTTCTCTGGTGTTCTCATGTTCTGTAGCGTAAAAAGAAAAACTAATTGTTGCATACATATATAAATATCCTCACGCTGTATCCTTAACGGGGTAGTCAGAGAGAACGGAGCGCCAAGGGTCGCGGTTATTACATACTTCTTTCGCTTCCTCACATCTCATCGTTTTCCTCAAACATTTTCGCCTAGGTATGCGAGAGCTTTTAATTGTTGCGTAGTATTATTATTTGATTGATTGAGTGCGTATTGTTTATTATTAAGCAAGTGTAACGAAGGATATAGTGTGTTAAATAAAAAGCAACATAAAGACTCTCTTTCATTTTAATCTGTAATTGATACTCCAAATCAAACACTATGCTTTTACTGTGGGTACCACAAAAAGAACTGGGGAAGCTCCCAGTAACATCAATACTACTATCTAATCTAGAAAAATTCGTTTCATAAATTAGGTCCTAAAGAAAACACTAGCGTAGGCGTCGTTACCGTCGGAAACGTTGATATAGAATTGACCTGTTAAGGCGATAAGTTACGTGACAAGTTTTCGACATCTAATGTCATATCCCACATGTTCCTGCTATTTCCTCTAATGAAAATGAAAAAAAAAATAGTGGCTTTCTCTAATGGGTTTGGTTATGTCTAAAAATAAAAATAAACATTTACAGTCGTTTTGTATACTTGACCAAATTACAAACAATACCTAAGAATAAGTAACACAATGCACAGATAGTTTAATATCTGTATATATACAGGGTGTATATGAAAACGGGACAGTTACTTTAATGGATGAAAGGGCATAACTTTAGTATGTAGTTACAAAAAGAATTATCGAAAAAAACTTATCCGTTTAAGAGTTATGACCGTTTTAATTTTCAAGTGTTATCCCCACCATTTCTCGTAAAATTGGGTTGATCGTGTACAGAACTGAAAACCATTTTCGAAAATAATGCGTATACCCCAAGGGGGTTTTCAGGCTGTATTTCAGTAACGGATGAAATTATTACAAAATAAAAAAAACGTAAGATTTAAAATCTGTAACTGTACATGATCAACCCAATTTTACGAGAAATGGTGGGGATAACACTTGAAAATTAAAACGGTCATAACTCTTAAACGGATACGTTTTTTTCGATAATTCTTTTTGTAACTACATACTAAAGTTATGCCCTTTCATCCATTAAAGTAACTGTCCCGTTTTCATATACACCCTGTATATAAAAATCTCATGTCACGACGTTTGTCCGGGATAAACTCCGAAACTACTAAACCGATCTTGATGAAATTTGCTCACTATGTGTGAATGGTCCAACTAAGTTTTTATCTCGATTAGTGACCGCAGAGTACAAAATAAATAAAATAAATTCAACGTATTATAACTACTGAGCCACAGCAACGCGTGCCCGGGTCAGCTAATATTATATACAATTTCAAATCCGTTTCAAACCAATTTACCAAAAAGGAAAACAATTCCTTTAAATTTTTTCAATTAAGACGAGTGTTGTAAAATATTTATGTAAAATTAGCGACCCGCACCGGCTTCGCCCCGGTGGGATGTTGAATGTTTGCAACGTACCAAATTTTATTTATTGAGATTTTTGTACAAAAATACAATCCAAATTTCCGACATTTTTCGTGGATTTTCTAAAAATTGTCTTTCATACTTACCTTGTCCTGACAATTATGAATACAATAAAAAAGAAATCCCCCAAATCGGTCGAGCTGCTCTCAAGTGACACTCCGTCATACATGTGGCAATTGATTTCTACTTATACAGGGTTATTTTAAAAATACTAATAACCTCTTAGTATTTTGCCCTTAACATTATTCCCAAAAGCTTTTGTTCTACGACTTTTAAAATTAAAATTCATAACTTTTTCTCTCATACAAAAATTAAAATGCGTTAAATGTATCTGAAAATGGCACTAAAGCGGCACACGCACAGCGGGGCACGGGGGGGCGCGGGCGGTGCGACGCTGAGGCCCGGTGCGCTTGCATTGTACCATTGGAAATACGTGCACAGAGTAATTATGTTTTAGACAGTACAATAAAACTGAACAAATATATTTTGAGGAACATATTAAGTTTTGAAAAAAATCGTAGAACAAAAGTTGTTAGGTATGACGACAGGAATTTTACACTAAGAGGTTATTAGTATTTTTCAATTAACCCTGTATATGCTTACCAGTTTTCGTTAAAAATTACGCTAAATGTTTTTACCTGTCTAATTTAAATAGATAAGACGCAAATTCTTTTTTAAAACTTTTGCAATTTAGATTGGAATGAACTATAACTAAATAAGTTTTTTGAAGTCATTTTAAAATAAGGTATAACATAAAAGAAATTGTCATAGCTCATAATACTCATAGAAATAGTCGTAGCTCTATTTTAACCTCGCTACGTAGAGGTGGATTTGTAGACGTGAATAAATAACCGTAGACGCTAGCGTAGCAATATCTGCAGCCACACATGTACAGTGCTATTCACGTCAGTAAACGTTTTTAGCGATAGACTTTATAATGTATTTTCTAAAAATAAGCACGAAACTAGGATTTCTATTTTAGAAATAATACGAGTACAATATTATTTGTACAAACACAAGACGCCCTTCACAATTTCTTCTTATGACATTAATCGACTACGGCATTTTTTTAAATTTATTTATCTGTAGGTAGGTGTATAAGCACACTTGTAGGTTTACACCCGTATTCTAAAACATTACCTCGAAACGTCCTCCACTCAAACTCGTTCGAGGAAGCCTCAAGGTCCTCCTCAATGATTCCTCGAAAACGGTATTCTAAGTTAGCAACGCAAGTGTGATTTGAGTCTCCTCCAATGAGATTCACTTTGACGTCACACACTGCAATTACGTCATTGTTGGAGTGGTTTTTGTTTTGTTATGTTGGTAACAGACTAAAGTTTATAGTTTATAGTAAGAAAAAAGTTGTAACGTCAAATTTAAAGCGTCCTTCCAAACATCTTTTTATTTGCATTACGTGTATTTGAGCTAAAACTTCTATCGATTTTTGAGTGAAACATTTCTGCGGTTTAATATTGTAATTAGATAAATATCATAAAAATGTCAGGCAGTACAGGAAGGCAATTTTTTTCGGAAAGTGAAAAACTTTGTTTACAAGAGCTTATAATAAAATATAAGCTCAACACGGCGTCCACAATTCACGGAAGTCCAGCAACAAAAAAAATGGCTTGGGTACGCCTAACGGAGGAATATAATTCTATAGAAACAAACACAAAAGTGAGTAAAACGGTAATAATTATTATTAACGATTAACAAGCCAACCTCGAGATCTTTGTGTTTTATTAAATTTGCGTATTATTTGTTTTTAGAGAACTGAGGCCCAGCTGAAAAAGTGCTGGGATAATTTGAAAACCCGTCGAAAAAGTGTGTTAGCACAAGAAAAGCGGGAGCGGATGAAGACGGGAGGAGGTTCATTCGATCCTCAGCCCAGTACTTCCACGGCTATGACTAGTCAAGTCTTGGATGAGGCATTATTGGAGACCACAGATGTAGAATTACAGTTTGTAATTGACAGCGACAGTGTCCCTAATCCACTCGAGACTCAAGAAAATCGAGATATAAGTATGTCAAACATTTATGTAATTATTTAAACACAGTTACACCTCATTTTATCAATTCAAATAAACAATTTGTTTTATTTTTGCAGTGATGTCTACAGTCATAGATCCTATTATAACTCTAAATGAACCGAGTACACAAGAAGAGCAAGTCCGAGAAAGAGGTAAATAACTATTAAAAATAAATTAATAAAAGATATTAGATATATTAATACATTTACATATCTGTAATAGATAAATAATATCAGTCCTGAGATTTATTTATTTATAGTTTAGAAAATTTTATCCTACTACTACTAATACACAATTTATACACACAAATTTCATTTTGTAGATACACCACCTCGACGATCTGGATCCCGGCTTACTGATTATGGAGGCAGCACATCACAGCCACAATGTAGGTATTTTTAATTTCTGTAATGATGTTTAGTTTTCATGTTCTCGTAAGAAAGGTTTATTATATTATATCAATTTTTTATTACAATTAATTACGCGTGGCTGTCGCTGTCTGCAAATTTTTAGGTAATAACCCTGACGTTTTTCAATGTATGAACGGAAGACTACTAGCGTGAAACTCAATAATTAATTTTGCTTTATAAATAAACTATTGTTTTGTAATAATAGTAATTCATACTTTCAGTTCGACAAACAAATATTAGAAGTAGAGTTATTCAAGATGAATTTACTATAAGGCAAAATATGTACAAGAGAAAGGAAGAGCGTGAGGAGGATTTACATAAGCTGTATGTAGCGGAGCAGCAATGGAAGGTGAAGGCAGCTGAGGAGTACTATCTTAAAAACAAAATAGAAAGGGAAGCTGCTGAAGAACTCCTTCTCTGTAATCGAATTAAAAGGGAAACTGCACAAAAAGTTTTAGAAAAATAAATACAGCTTTAGAAATGTACATGCTATTTTTATTTATGGACTATGTGAAAATATAACTTATATATACAAACTTGTTTATATATTATTATTAATTTCTTTTTATTTATTTCATAATAATAAATGTACCTACCAGACATATTGAGATCTCTTTTATTATGAAAGTAAAAAACATTATATTATAAAAATAAAAGACATATTATAAAAATTAAAATGTAATATGATCAATGAATTAGCGTTAATGTGAGAACATAATATGCATTTATAAATTTATTTATTAATTACAATATTTTAAAAACTATGTAGGTATGTTTTGTTTTCATATAATTGTATACATTGTGAAGATTTACATACATATTATCTTCACGCTGTATCCCTAACGGGGTAGTCAGCAGTCATACATACATATGTATTTACAAAATCATTTATCCAATATAATTACACAATAACAATCTGATAATGTTGTAGGACTATTCTATGATTATAGCTATTACATTAACTAATTTATAATTCACAAGTAATGCATTACTGTTATCTGACACATAAATACAAAATTTTTTATAAGCTATTTTTTATTAAATCTAATGTGAATTATAATATTTATTTAATATAATAAAGAAAATAATATTAAAAGATATGTGTTGTTCTCTGATAATTTATCATGTTATAGTTTAGCAATAACTACTAATTAATGTCTAAAATTAAAGTTAAATAATCTTTATAAAATAAAGCAAGTGAAAATTATGGTAAGTACTAAAGTTTTTATGTAAAATGTCTATTAATGAAGGCAGTCCTGATGACACTACCACGTACAGTTTCTTGTAAATTTGGAACAGGAACGGCCTCCATGTCCAGTTCTGGTTCTGGCAATTCTTCATGTGATATAATAGAAATGTTATGAAGGACTGCACAAGCGACAATAATGTTGCAGGAATTTATTAAATTATTTTGCAGTTTCCTGCTCAGGCAAGCAAACCTTCTCTTCCAGACACCATTCAATCTTTCGATAACATTTCTGGTATTGATATGAGCTCTGTTGTACCTTATCTCTGGCTGTGTTTGTGGGTTATGTACAGGCGTATACATGTATGAAGTCTGGGCATATCCACTGTCCCCAATTAAAAGACCAGTCAGTTCATGTTCCTGAAAACGCATGCGACATCGGCTATTTGCAAAAATACGAGAATCATGAACTGATCCTGGCCAACGAGCCACTATATCATATATTTCCATGTTAGGGCCACAAACCAACTGCACATTAATAGAATACCACCCTTTCCGGTTTCTAAAAATTTCACCATTTCGTCTGTTTGGACATTTTATGGGTACATGTGTACAATCTATACATCCTCGCACACCAGGAAACCCAGCTATATTAAAAAATCGCCGTCTTATATCGCCTTGTTCATTCTCTGATGGGAATTTAACAAATTGTCCAACCTTTATAGCCAATAACTTAGATATTTTTGATACTACTCTAGATGTAACTGGCTGACTCAATTTATGCAAGTCTCCACAAACGATCTGAAATTGACAAAAATAAAATTATTATAGCATAATTACTGCATAATTATAAGGTAATTATTAATATTTTAAATCACTGTAGGAAATACTAACCTGAAAATTTCCGGTAGCATAAAACCGCAACGCTATTAGAACTTGTATTATGGGTGGTATCGGAAGCCCACGGTTATCACCATCCCTTTGTATAGGGAACAAAAGAGGCAATAAAATGTTTGTAACAGTTTCTTTGCTAAACCGGTATCTTCTTCGGAATTTATTGTTATTATAACACTCCAAAGGGTTTTCTGCATCTCGTATATAACGTCGTGACAAATAAACATAAGGACGGTCGTAAACGTAGTCCATAAAATCATTAAAGTCTTCAAAATTCATTGTCGTGTTTAATAAAACCAATAAACGCAACACAAACACAATACTTTTATTGCTTGAGGACGCCTTAAGGTAGATCGCGAGCTACCTTGAGTTTGACAGTTCGTTTCCTCCACTCGAATGAGGAAAGATTCGAGTGAAGGAAGTTTTTGCTAACCGAGAATACCAATTTGACTGAGTGAGGTTGAGTCGAGTCGAGGAAGTTTTGAGGAAACGTTTTAGAATACGGGTGTTAGAGTCGCAGAGTTGCAACGAGAACGAGAGCACGTGTGGTTCGCGCTGTCATGGTACTCTGTTGGTGCTGCCAGGGCCCTGTTGCTCCCTGTTGTTGCCTCCCATAAAAAAGGTTTTGGATCAACGCGAGAGGGGTTCCGGTGCGTTCCGTAGGAGATCCCAAAGCCCCCGGTAATCGAAACCAAAAAAAGGTGTCACAGAGTTACGATAAAAACAAGTATTTGATGAAATCCCTAAATAATTTGATCAAATCAAAAAGGCTGTTAAAATAAGAACTCGATTCTGTTTATTACGCCTAATTAAGAATGGTATTTAACCGACTTAAAAAAGGAGGAGGTTCTCAATTCGGTTGTATTTTTTGTTCGTTTTTATGTTTGTTACTTCAGAATTCTGTCATTTTTGAACGGATTTGAATTTTTTTTTTGTTTAAAAGGATATAATTCCCCATTTAAATTTCACTAGTATTAAAACTTGGACTTTAAATATACCAAATAACACCAAATAACGCGAACTGCTTATAAGTTTTATTTATGTATTTTTATTGATGATTTCATTGTACGTCATTACCTAGATATCTATTTAGGCTAAAGTCACTCAAAAGATTTCAAAAAATATCACTGAAAAGTACGAAATAACTATCCGTTACTAATAATTTTTTTCATTAAATTTTTACTAAATAAAAAAATATATGCATTGTCTTAGAAAACATATTATTTAAAGTTTTAAATTTTACTGAACTACTTTAGGGAGTTGAATAAATAAGTTGGAGATTTGATATAATAAGATTCTGTGACATACATTCCAAAGATATTTTTTATTATTTGGAACTGCTTTAGTTTTTATTGTACAAACCAATTAGTCGTTTTTAATTGAAATAATTATATTCATCAAAATTTTAAAATTAAAATAAACATATGGGAAACATATCCTTTTATACATACATACATACATATCTTCACGCCGTATCCCCAACGGGGTAGTCAGAGAGGACGGAGCGCCAAGCGTCGCGGTTGTACACATGAGAGCATTAATTCATTTTTTTTAAATTGTAACATTAAAAAATCTTAGTACTGTAAGTTTCATATCAGTTCCAATATTATTGCTTCTAGTCCAACAGCCGATCGAATTGAAAGAAAAATAATTATCTGTGGTAGGAAGTAGGTCATCGCGTACTCAACTTACAATTGAAGATCGGTTAGTATAACAGATATAAACAGAGAAACTAATTTCGCGAATGGCTTTGAAATAAGCCGCCTTATTCGTCAGACCGAGCAGTGTGAATCTTTTTCCCGTTTCCCGGAATTTCCTGGGAACTGCAATAATCCTTTAATTAAAATTTGCGCAAATGTAATATTATTTTATTTTAGCTTAAAACTGGACCAAGTCGGAAGTTTGTGGTGCAATGCCATTGTTTCTCGTGTAAGCGAGTGAAAAGTTCCAGTTGTAGTTCAACGTGCTTAATTTTGAATTAAGGTCCGTGCTTTATAAGGAAAAAACGAATTTTTATGAGACCGCCCACGCGTACCGTCCGTCTGTCTGCTATCACCGTCGATTTACTCAAAAACTATGTTGTGACATATCATATCATAGGTATCATCATAGGAGAATTAAAAAAGAGACAATTCAGGAAGAGAAACTTGATCTGAATCCGCCCTCTCTTTACTCCGAAAATACTGGACCTGGTATTAAAATATAACAAACAGCAATGTATATGTCGGAAAAGACACGGGGCAATTCGTGCTTTTGCAACTCAGCCATGAGAAATAGGTACCTAATCTTACAAGAGGCGAACTACTCCATAAAACACAACGTTCAGACAAGGTTAATGTACAAACGACAGAAAACTCTTTGTAACAATTATGACGTAGGTAATTGGAAATTTAATAATGGCAAACGATCCGTCGGAGAAATGCTATCGCACCGGCCGCCGTAGCCTAACAGACCCTCAGCGCCGGCCCCGACGTTCCGTTAGCGCGTCATCGGAAGACGCGCTTTGCCATAGTATAGTCAAATGAGTGCCTTTTATTATTTCCGCTGACATATAAATAAATAAACAGATTATGTAAAGTTTTATACCTAAGTTAAGAAAAATATATGGAAAATACGAGTACATTTTAATAAATCTAAATTAATATTATAAAGAGTTAAAGTTTGTAAGTCTGTAAGTATGGTGTAGGAGGTTCGAACCTACTCATCCGATTAAGAAAATTCATTCTCAATCAAATTTGCAATTGAACAGTTTTTTATTTCACCGAATAGTCGTATTTATGCTATTATCAACATTTGTGGTTAAGGGCAGCTTCCACCAACTATTCAACCTCGATTTAATGATTTGACATCTCGCTTGCACTAATTATGTAATAGTAAGTGCAAGTGAAATGTCAAATTCTTAAATCGAGTTCAAATAGTTGGTGCAAACGACCCTAAATGTTACAATCATAAACACAATACACTACAATCAAAAATATTAATGAATGGCAACATTGTTACTTTAAGAGTGTTGCTATTTAATAATAATTTAATTTATTCGTGACTGCGAGTTGGTACTTTTAAATATCAAAAAATAAGTCGGTCGAGATTTACACGATCTAGTGAAAGCACATATTTTCATTACATCTCTATATCCTAGAAGAGCGGAAGACTGATACAAGGTTTCCTGTATAGATAATAATCTGTAGGTATATATGTATGCATTTATACCTGTAAATTAAATTAAAATGTATGTCTATGATTTAGAAATATAAGCTTTTTCTTAAGATTGTACGTACCCGAAATCCTAACCTATTTTATTTTAATTTTTATCTTTCAGACTGTTTGTTTGTCTGGGCTGAACTCTCACTGCCAGGTAGAGGACTTTTCAGAGATTAATCGAGGTCACTTTTTATACCGGAAAAATACCAAATTGAACGTGAGTGAAACCACGAGACACAGCTAGTATTTAAATGCTTAAATATTTATGAATTAAAATGGTAGAAATGTAAAAAGATTGTCGACATAACTGTATTAGGGTAAATTCTGCAAAACTGTAATGTAAGGGGACATAACTAAATAAATTTTAAATGAAATTAATAATGTAAAAATTTATCTACTAAATTCTGACACAATACGGTATCGATGTCAATTTCAGTTTATGGTATGAGGTTTGAATTTGCCAAAAATCGAGTTAAAGTAAAATGAATGGGGCGGAAATCTCTTACAAATAATATGTGCGGTGTCATCGAAAGGATTATGTTAAGACCACGATGCTTGGCGTTTGGTCCTCTCTAGTCCTTTAGAGTTACAGGGTGAAGATATACGAAAAGAAACAGTTACAGTATAGTTTGAAAGAGAAGATATTATATGAAAAGAAAATAAACATTTGTTTAAATTTGTGAGACTTCACACAGCATGTATGAAACCTTATACATACTGTAGAAATTCAATATTACTATTAATTTTAATGTCGTTTTTGAATTTAAATTAAATAAATTTATATAATTAAAACAAAATGAGTCCGTAATGCACAATAGGTATTTATTTTTGGTTTTTCATCTCTGATTTTGTGTTAACAATTTAGGTGTCTGTGCTTCATTTTAGCTTAGTAGGTGTAGACTATAGATAGAGATTATTGTATAAATAGGTTGCGACAGACGGATATACAGAGGCATTAAGAAACCATAACGCTCTCGTTTTTGTCATTATCGTCACGGCTATGGAATCTTAAAAAATTTAAGAAAAGAATTAAACCGCCTTCAAAAAACACTTAAAAGTACAAAATAATTACCCATTACTAATCAAAACTCAAGTACAAAAATATCTCTGCAAATACCTATATAATTAAATGTGACAGTTACTGAAGTCGGTGGTAAGTCTACCAAACTAATAAACTTTCTGTTGTTGCACATTGATTTAGCACCGACTTCAATAACTGTCAAATTTATTTATATAGGTGTTCGTAACGTATTTGTAAAGTTATTTTTATATTTTTCCCATATGTTTATTAAGATTTTGATCAATATACTTCTTTAAATTGATTAGATACGATTAATTTGCAATAAAAATTTAAGCAGTTCCAAATAATAAAAATATCTTTAGAATATATGTCACAGAAACGTGTTTGACCAAATCTCCAACTTATTTATTCAAATCATTAAGTACTAGTTCAGTAAAATGAAAAAACAAGTTTTCTAAGGTAATGCATATATTTTTTTTATTCACTAAAAATTTTATGAAAAAATTATTAGTAACGGATAGTTATTTCGTACTTTTCAGTGATTTTTTTCGAAGTCGGTTTAATTTTTTTATTGTTTTTTTTTTTATTTCTCCCTTTTGAGTGACTTTAGCCTAAATAAATATCTAGGGCAGGTCTACAATTCATTTCTTTTCTATTTCTGCAGCGCAATGACGTACAATGGAATCATCAATAAAATACATAAATAAAGCTTATAATCAGTTCGCATTATTTAGTGTATCTTCGAAGTCCAAGCTCTAATACGGTGAAATTAAAATGGGATCATCTTTCAAACAAAAAAAGAATTTTCGAAATCGGTCTACAATTGACGAAGTTATCGGTGAACGTATATAAAAAAAACATACAGACGAACATAAAACCTCCTTTTTTTGAAGTCGTTTAAAAACGAAGTTCACATAATTAAATGTGAGTTAATTAGTTGATTAGAAAACATCATTTTATCAAATCACGACCGAAGCAACTCTGTTGAAACGTCAAGCGAAAATGAAAGGTAGTCGCCTTAATTTCCCGTGTTTTTAGTTATATTATCATTTTCGTTATAGTGTTTGAACCTTTCCTAAGATTTCTCGACGTATGTAAAGTATACGTATATTATGATTACATATTATCATTAGGTACTACGAATTTAAAATTGTACATTGTACAAGATTTAATTAACTTTATCATTTTATACGGAATGTCATTATTCTTCTGTAAGCATTAAAAAGCGAAGTCGCTATATCTGCCAGTTTGTGCGTTTAGTTTTTTAAACTACGCAAAAGGTTTTAATTCGGTTTTTATCATCATTTAGAAAATGTGTTCCTAAAGGTTCTTATATAGGTCTCTATATTATATGCCAACTTATAATTTCGTTCTGGGTAAATTTTTGAGTTATTTCTGGATTAAAATAAAATAGTGTGCGATCAGTCAAGCAATTGCAGTTTCTAAGAGTGTAGTCGAATGGAAGCGGTCAGAGATACTTCAATTCTAACCACTGTCATTTGCTGTCAGTTACAAGTAGCCTGTAATTGTCGGGAACGATTATTGCTGTAGTGAAAATAAATAGTGATGTCAGTTAAGTTTTAGTGACTGCAGTATGTGTCCTTCTAACAGTTTATGGTACAGTCAAAATAGCTTATGTCATTAGTGACGACAGATTAAGTCCTAGGCTGTTACTGTGGCACCCAGACATCAATATAATAATAACTAAAAAAAAAGTAAATTGATCTGACCGCAAATAGAACCAGAGAATTTGGCTTCGAACTTATACTTCCACCGGGCGTAGGCCGAAGTTTACTTTTATTTTCAACTATTTTTTAACTAATACGTAATATGATTGACTTTCTTATATGTTCGAGTTTTTTTATCCAAGGTCATTGACCTTATGCGGTTTCAATTTCATAAGTATTATATTATTTTCATGCTCACTACAAATCCCACGCGTATGGAATACATTATTGTACCCATAAATCATTATATTTTTCGCTCCACAAGTGTAATATAACTTTAATGAGCCGCAACTCGCAACAGGTGTGTTAAACGTTCAGTAATTTACATTCATTTTAATATATTCTTTATTCAAATGTGGGTAATTGCCTTTAATAATATATTAGCTATTTCTGTAAAATTAGATGCGTTTAATTGTGACTGATGTATGTGTTTCTTCATGACATCGTAGCTCTCGAACGGAAGAATTCGATTGAATTCATTTTTATTTTGTTGTTGAAAACGTCTAGCTTTGTTTGGTAGAAATTGTTCCAGTCATTCATAGAATATTCAGCTCTAAATCTTACATGTGAAGGTATTTTAGACACTCTTCCGCTTAAAAACATCAAAAATCTCTTCTTCTAATGAATGGCATCATCGTGATTGCGAATATTACCAATGCCCCGTAATAATGAAAATCACAGAAACAGGATAATTATGAATAATTTTAAAAAGATTCCAGTGATTGAAGTGGGAAATACACAATGGAGTTCACATAAAGTCAAAGAACACTTGGTAGCTGCACTGCATAGTAGTACAGTCTGTGATCACCGTCACACGTACGCTCCCTACAGCGGTCCGCAACCAAAGAGACAGCTTGTAGGTGATTATTTCCGTTCTCTAGACAGCCACCGTTGTGGCGATGTCATGTGTGCGTAGGAGAGAACGGATTACTTCTTTCCTTTTCGCACATGTACACTACAGTAGCCAAAGATCCAATGCTAAATGAATTAGTATAAATATTATTTAAAATAGCCGACCCAACAGTCCTATCCAAATTTAAATAAATTTGTTTGTGATTGTAAAAATCCCATAGAGGTACCATTTTTTCTAGAATTTTCCAATTTTCTGGGAAAAATTTCTTATTTTTCCTTCCCTAAAAATCTTGTTCGGAGTATTACAAATATTTATAAAAAAACTCAGTTAAATCTGTCTAGCCGCTCTCAAGTGATGCGCTTACCAACGTACCCAGCTTTTAACCTAAGGAGGGGAGCAAAAAAATACGTGCATTTGTTAAATTAACTTCAATATTCAGTGTATTAATGAATTTAATGAATTATTAATTTCAGTCGCTGCAATTTCGGCATCGATTTTTTCTAGATTATAGCGCAACAAAACTCATAAATTTTACTAATATTCCTCAAGAATTGTCGCATAATAAGTGATTAATTTTAGTTATTGAATGAAAATATTTAAATACATACCTATAAAACTTCATCTACTATTATATAAATAAATTTAGGTATAACATTATGCAATCTAGATAATAGTGTTCCTTTATCTAATCTTAAAACGCGTAAGACAAAAAACTCACAAAAGTAATATGTAGCTAGTAAGTACCCTTAAAAGTGATAAATATTAAAGATATATTGTGATTCAACCTGCCCTTTGTGAGATTCATACTTTAATAGAGGGTTAACAAATTAATAAACGCGTTAAGTATCGTTGAAGAACAAGAGTAAACGATGTTATAAGAAATTTTAACAGTCCCTGACGCATTCATTAATTTACTAAACTAACTCCATTATTAAAGAATAAGTCTTGCAGAGGGCAGATTGTATTATTTATTGTTTTAAATTTTTAATTTATTTCAAAAAGTTATAAAGAGTGCTCATCCTTAAAAAATCGTTTCTCGATAAACAAGGTATGAAATTCTGGAAATGATCTCCTCTCTGCTTCAATTAGATTTAATTCAAATATACTTACATATATCTCATGCTGTATCCCCAACGGTGCTAGAGAGGATGGATTAGAGAGTAGAGAGTATATTACTCTGGGAGATGGAGCGCCAAGCATCGCAATCTTTACATACTTCTTTCGCCTCTTCAAATCTCATTATTCTCCTCCCACTCTTTCACCTAGGTATGCGAGGGATTTTCCGTCAGCTAGAACTTTGATTATTTATTTGATCCATTTATTCAAATGTATACAATTAGAAGTCGCGATTAGAAATAGTGTAAAGTTACAATCGTTTATTAAATGCACATATTTAGATATAGATAACGGTGCGAGTATGTAACCGTTCGTAACAACTGATAAAAAAAAATTAATATTAAAAAAATGTAATAAATTTTATCGGGCACATTTCAACCTAACTTCATTTAATTAAATTCCAAATATTGAAGATATTTTCTGAAAAGAACAATGATGAATTTTAGTTGCTTTAAGTCTGTACTTTATTTCTAACCGACTTCAAAATAAAAAAAATTAAACCGCCTTCAAAAAAAACACTGAAAAGTATAAAATAACTATCCTTTACTAATCAAAACTCAAGTACAATTAAAATAACTTTATAAATACGATACACATACCTATATAATTAAATTTGACAGTTACTGAAGTCGGTGCCAAGGCCACCAAACTAATAGACTTTATGTTGTTGCACATTGATTTGAATTTGTTGTTGCACATTGAATTGATTGAATTTTTACGTTTGGTAGGTAATACTTCAGAGGTGGTCCCATTTAAATTTCACCGATATTGGAGCTTGGACTTCGAAGATACACTAGATAACCGACCTGGTTATAAACTTTATTTATATTGATGATTCTCTTGTATATCGTTGCGCTCCGGAATTAGAATGAAGTTAATTTCAGAGCTGTCCTAGATATTTATTTAGGTCAAGATCACTCAAAAGGGAAAAAGAATAAAAATTTATTAAAAAAAATTAAACCGCCTTCAAAAAAAAAAACACTGAAAAGTATAAAATAACTATCCTTTACTAATCAAATCTCAAGTACAATTAAAATAACTTTTTAAATACGATATACACATACCTATATAATTAAATTTGACAGTTATTGAAGTCGTTTTTCAACTAGCAGAACACCGCCACGCTTCGCAATGACTGTTTTTAAACTTAAATTGCTTAACTATTTTTTAAACTTTTCCTGTAGTACCAAACATAACCCATTTTGTATAGACTCAGGTGTTACTTTACAGAAATCCATTTCAAGTGAATTCCTAAAATCTATAGCTATTTTCCGCTCAAGCTCCAAAAACCACCAATCGACACTTGTTGATTCGGTGCTGGTTAGCTGACCGAGTCCGATCTCTGGTATATCCTGCGGATGCTTCGTTGAGAGGCGGAACACGTGTCGATTGGTGGTTTTTGAAGTTTTAGCGGAAAATAACTAAAGATTTTAGGAGTTCATCACATAACCCATTTTTACTCAATCAAGTGGTATTCGGGTTTATAAGTGACACACATACTAACATTGATTTTTGTGTATACAGAAGAACGCGTTTCATTAATATCTACGCAGTATATTTTCAGTGGACCTCGCAGAATCACCCCGATTTTTGTCAAGATAAGCTGCTTTCGATATTCCCGTCTACCTAATATTCGCTCCCAACGAAAGTTATCGAAAAATTCCAAAAAAAAGCATATCTTTAAAATGTATTCTCGGAACAAGAGACATAATGATCGGAGCCGCTCTTACCACCGTGTAACGAAAGAATTTTTGTCTCTTTCTATCTCATTGTACGAGTAATAGTTAGCTATAGTAAGTATGGCAACCTCGCACAGTTAGTGTATTTCGTGTTAGCTTATGAGTTCGTCATGAAATAATTATTTGCAAAATACTCTTAAATCTTAAGAGTTTTGTCTACGTGGCAGTGATGTGACGGTTTTAAGAAATATTTTGTATTACTTTTCATTTTAAATAATCTGTGAAAATCATTACCATTTCATGGCGTACTGTGGATTTGTTGTCATTCAAATATTGTTTCGTTGTTATTATTTTATACTGTTGAAATCTATTATTCTATTTTGACATCATTAATTAATTAGTGTGACGATTGTTTATAATTATTTATTTTGTAACACTCGACAGAAAAATCATCATTATGTTAATTTATAATACGATTTCAATTAATTTTATTGATAATGACTTTGTAAAAATGTGTGCACAACACTTGCAAAAAAAATTGAATAATGATACATACATACATATCTTCACGGCGTATCCTCAGCGAGGTAGTCAGAGAGGACGGAACGCCAAGCGTCGCGATCCTTACATATCTCCTTTGCTTCCTCAAATCTCATCATTCTCCTCACACATTTTCGCCTAGGTATGCGAGCGCTTTTGAAATTTCCGTCGGCTAACACTTATAATAATAATAAAAATTCAACGTGCGGCAATGGACTTGTCCACGACGTTTCAATTTTGTGTATTTAAGCAATCTAAAATTAAATTTAGTAATAATTTTATTTATTATTCGTTATTAATCATAAGTACGAAATTAAGAGAAATACGCTCCGTTATTTACCGAGTAAGCGTCAAAGTGCACGTGAGCTAGATGTGGTTTCCGAAGCTCAGTTGAGTGGAACACAGTGACGATTTCAGACTAAAATACCCTACACACCTTTCAATTTGTTGGAACAACTTTCCTAGGGATGGCGATCTGAGATTGATAGATGGAAAATTAATCGTTCGATCTCGAGTGGAAAATCGATTTAGTGAATTGATTGCGGACACCTAAAAATGGAGTTTCCATTATATTTGTATTGGTAAAAACGCAAGTATAAAATAATGAGCTAGCGTGGATTTTTTAATAAATTATAACATAACATAACATAACTTCACGCTGTATCCCCAACGGGGTAGTCAGAGAGGACGGAGCGCCAGGAGTCGCGGTCCTTACACACCTCTTTCGCTTCCTCAAATCTCATCATTCTCCTCACACATTTTCGCCTAGGTATGCGAGTGCTTTTGACATTTCCGTCTGCTAACACTCTGGCTATTTGATCTTCATAAGTCAGCCTTGGTCTTCCTTGGCTTCTTTTACCACTCACTTTCGCTCTGTATATTTTCTTCGTCAGTCTTTCATCACTCATTCTTTCCATGTGCCCGAACCATCTAAGCATTCCTTTCTTCATTTTTACAATAACACTGTTGTGCGACCCTGTCATACTGCGTATCTCATCATTGCTTATCCTGTCAGCAAGCGTGACACCGCACTTAATAAATTATACATACATATATCAAACACTGCCGTCACCTTAGTGCTCTCGGAGCCAGATTTAGCGCTTTTTCGAGTCGTCTAACTTTTATCTATCTCACACAAAATTTAAAAAAACCCGTTTAAAAACGTCAAAATTTTTGAGTGTCTGTCCTCTATTCACTGGATCGGTTCAATGCTCGAAGTGGAATGATCGATTCTCCCATTAATCGATCTCAGATCGCCATCCCTAGGAAAATTGTTCCAACTAATTGGAAGGTGTAAATGCGCTTTAATTTAGTACTACATAGACATCGTTGGTATATCCGGTACATTTTCAGAGCACACAGTGTTTTATCATTCCATCCTTGGCCTCTTATTAAATCACATTATTTCAATATAGTGCCTACTTATAAGTGGACAGTAGGTAGCCTACAGGTACATAAATAAACGTCTCGTACATTTTGTATTTACATAAACACCTCCGTTAAGTAATCCTCTTAAGCGTCCCCAACAAACGGAAACCGGATAGAATTTAGTTCTTGTTTGAGTTAAGCTTAAGTTAACCACAAGCCTCTCCAATTGTTAAAACACTACTAACTTCCATCAAAGATGGCGTTTCGGCTGATGAGGCAATACTGACTTATTCTGATAGCTATCGGATGACGGCTTTTTTTTCATATTCGCCTATAGTTCAAAATACAACAAAGAATTTATTGATGGAATCGTATCGATATTATTAGTTTTTAAGCAATGCAAAACATTTCAAGATGGCTTTATTACTATCAGCTTACGTCTTATGTTTTTGAGGAATACTTTTTGACAAAAAGCGCCTCTAGTACTTTCAGTTTAGAAGCAGCAATCGGTACCTCTTCCATTTATAATTTCTTACATATTTTCTTAAATTCTGATCACTGATTATCTTCATCTTCGATTATTTTTTCTTCAGCGTCGATCTCACTTTTGGTCTCCCTTTTATAATAATATGTTTCGGTGGAAAGCTCAGTATATCTTGAGAATTATCACTAGCAGAACCTGCTGATCAAAGGTGATACTTGCAGTAGAGATACATAAGAATGGTCAAAAGCAAAGGTGGAATGCAAATAACGAGGCGAAGTTGATGCAGAAGAATGTCGTGATTTACCCACTTCAGATGCAAACTTGTTCGAAACTTGTGTATGAATACCTTTATAAACAGAGTTTTCCTTGTACTGGATTCAAGTATTTAATTGTTTTGCATTAAGCTTATGCTATATAATACTTGAAGTGGTAGGCAAAGAGGTTAGGAAGGTGATAAGTGGTTGTATCTTCCGTTTAATGGCTTTACGGCGCCGCAAGTCACTTCCGACTTCCGCCACCCTAAAGACTAACGGACATTAAAGGTATTTAGCCTCTCTTATTTGTACGATTTTGTTTATTAGCGCTGCGTATCGCGGTGGATGTCGGTGCAGTTCCCGGCACGTTTCTTACCTTGCCGAAATTATAAAGGGCCCAGCGCGCGCAGTGGTCGTGCCTGGAGCTATACCGCACAGTTAGAATATATCAGATTAAACGCCATGAACGATAATTTTAATTAATGAGAAATCGAGTTGTAAGTAAATAGACAGACAATATTTCAAATGGTTTCATGGTTTACGAAATTTTTTTTAAACCTCCACGGAAAAAATATGTGGTAGACGCCGTTCTGTCTGTGTTTGTGAAAATGTTAAAACGTTCTCAGCTTTATATATATTATAATATGTTGTGTTAAAAGTTTTTAAATTTCAGACTGTATCTAATACAAATCAGAATCCTTGTTAGCTTGTTTTGTTGTTATCTTTTTACAAAAAGTTCGTTTGCAGTTTTACACTATCGCATAAAATGTATAAGCATCTGACGAACAAGGGTTATTTCGATTTCTTACTGTGTCAATCACGAACACTGTAATTATTTAGGAATAGAATTAGTAATAGATCTGAATAAGATGTAGTACAGCTCAAAACGCCAGTTCGACAGTCAAGCGTGATTTTAATCAAGTTAATGACTGAAGTAAAGGAAAACAAGACGGAGAGTGTGCAATGAACTCAACTGAACAGTCTTTAGTCAAAGTGAAGGTGTTACTAAAATTGTACGAGTTAAATTTTGTTATATATGGAAACCGGCTTTCGAACTAAAATTCTCGTTGAAATTGAATTTATGTGTTAAAACTTTTGTAATATGATACGACGACTTGCGTAAAGTAAGTTATTTTCTATATATACACAAATAGATCTACATAAGCCTCTTCTCACAAATGAAGTAACAACAGATAGTAGTACTGTGTTGTGGTTAGGCCGCCTATTGAGTTTTCAAGTGGCTCATAAAGCTGCTGACTTTATTCAGCGACGCAGAGGAAACATTCCTGGTTCTCTGAAGGCAACACAATGTAACATGGGACATTTAGTTTAATTTATTTTTACTTTAAAATTCATTCAGCGATCATTCATCTCATATGGAGAGGTTTTGGACTTTTAGAAACGTCACATGGAGCACGGAATTACACTAAGCCCAGCGCTGTTGCAATGCTTTAACAGCAAAGACAACTAGCGTTGCTGAACTTCTCGCAATCGCTTAAAATGTTATCGTGATCTAAATACCTCTTCCCTGGGTCGCCTCACACGCCAGACGACACGCACAACGGCCCTATGAAGATGAAGAAAACGATGTACGAAGGCCATTGTCTTGGCTTAATGGCTATTACCATTAGGAAGAGCCTACATAAACTATTGGGAAGATATTTTAGGTATGAAGAACAAGATCAGATTCTGAGATTCACCTTGGGAGAGACCTCTTCAGCCGAAGATTACTACTAATTTGTTGACGGTGATTAGTGCTACAAAGAAAACTAGGGTTTTATGTACATATCTTCACGTAAACCCTAACGGGGCAACCGGAGTTGATAGGAAATCATGTATCATGAAGCCTACCAAAGTTTTGGATCCATCTAATTTCCAATACCAATTTCCTGTACTCATAAGCCGTTCAATCACATGCGTAAATATCAAAAATTTCATCTTATCAGAACATATAAAGTTCAAACAAAGTTTTCACGTTTCGATTCATAATGTAGGCAAACTTTCCCTAATTCATATTCCACATCCCTCGTTCGCTAACTTCGTTGGATGCTTCTGACATTTCAATTTTCCAATATTATATTGTATAGATGTCATGTAGTTACGCAGCTTAGATGAAAAGTTATCACAGCAGTTATCTACTTTCGCAACAACACGAATTTCAATTAAAATTCCAACAATTCTTTTTGGAATTAGAACAATGAATAATTACAATCTTTAGATTTAGATTATTGTTAAGCATATCTGTTGCGTTTTTAAAATATTTACTGCAGATTCATTGCATGAACCCAAATTAAAGGCCAATTATGGGTATGACACAAAGAACTGGAGAGAGACCTCAATTAGATTGATCGGAAATCGAAACGCGACTTTTGGCTTTGAAAATATGTAGTACATTACCATTGCACCAGCGGATCAGTCGTTTGGTACTTCTTATTGTGTATAAATTCATCTACTTATTGTACTGAAGAGATGTCAGGAGGATAAAAGGATTGTATTTCGAGGTCAAATTAATTTATATAAGTAAACGAGTAAATCCACTTATTAATATTATTATTATTAAAGCGCTTTTGAAGTTTTAACGTCTCTACTATCGGTTCAGAAAAAACGTACACTGAGCAGAATCGTTCATTTTTTAGTATGATTTTAGTATGATTACATACACACATACATACATCGCTTTATCCCTAAAGGTGTAGTCAGAGAGGATGGAGCGCAAAGTTCGAGGGCTTTACATACTTTTTTGGTTCCTCAAATTTCACTTTCTTCTCACATATTTTCGCCTGGTACGCGAGTGCTGTTCACATTTCCGTCAGCTAACACTCTGGCTATTTGATCTTCGTAAATTAGCCTTGGTCTTTCTTGGCGTCTTTTACCACTCGCTTTGGCTCTGTAAATTTTTTTCGCCAATCTTTCATCACTCATCCAGTCACATTTAATAATTAATTAGTTTAATTCTCTTTTTCGTCAATTGAATGACTTGTTGAGAAACATTGTTAAAACGAA
Source organism: Zeuzera pyrina (assembly GCA_907165235.1). Taxonomy (NCBI): domain Eukaryota; kingdom Metazoa; phylum Arthropoda; class Insecta; order Lepidoptera; family Cossidae; genus Zeuzera; species Zeuzera pyrina. Next base: position 4,838,336 of record OU015639.1, read on the forward strand.
CACAGTTACCCAAAATTTTTTAATTTAAATCTGAAAATATCTAGTATATCATGACCTCGGGATTTCATACCAAATATTGCTTTTTTTTAAACTGATATATATATTTTCTCTCCCTGTTTTGCTGAGTACTGAATTGTTTTTGAGCTGAGATCTATTCGCTTTATTTGTATGCCTGAAAAATCTATAAATATAGTTGCAAGTTGATTCCCTGCGTAGAAGTAAAAAGAACAACAGTTGCACATACATAGATACATACATATCTTCATGCTGTATCCCTAAAATGGGTAGTCAGAGAGGACGGAGCGCCAAGCATCGCGGTTCTACATACTTCTTTCGCTTCCTCAAATCTCATCATTCTCCTCACACATTTTCGCCTAGGTTGTAACACTTTTTTTTCGTAGATATATACTTACGGTTAATTACATACAAATTAGAATCGATCACAAATTTCATTTGCATTCCACAGTAATATTTGTTGAGATTAGTGTGTGACAGATGACAATTGTCTACGATGCAATGATTAATAGGTAACGCGTTCGGAAAGTTGTTCGCAACCGAGTACGTAGTACTACTTCATTTCTTCTCAGGTACAATCAATAAATATTGCACTATAAGTGTATATTATTTAAACCAGAACCTAATGTAAACTTTTAATTATTTAGTGGTTTTCATTATAAAGTTCATTGTTACTTTCGTTAAAATCTACATTTACTTACGTTACGTTCAGTAATAACATTGAATGTTTGGAAACATCGATAGTAATAAGTATCGTGGTAATAAATCGATAATCGATTTTCTTTTGTATAAAAATATAGTTTTGTTATAAACAAAATAAAATAATTTTGGGTGATAATACTTTTATTAGATATTAATATAATTTGTCCAGGTTTGCTTTCCCATTTTGACGATGAGATAAATAAATGGTTGTATAAATTTAAATACGAGTAATTCCTAATAATCGATTGTATTCGATAAGAGAGAGACGAGTGTTGATATATATCTGTTTCACGAATCAAGTAAAATGGAATGTTCGAGCAAATGGGCATTGCTTCCGTCTTGTTTTTCAGTGGCTACTTTTATCTAGATCGTTCTAATTCTATTGTGGATCTGTCAATCTGACGTTTTGATGTTGTCACTTATAAATTTTCAGACACTTCCCATTGGTCGATGTCTTTTCAGAAACTTGCTGTCTCTTTCTTATGACGGAAACCTCACTGAAATCTGAGTAGTTTTCAGTTACATTAATAATGACGTTAGAGGGTACAAATTTTGTCGAGGTGTAGTATCAGTCATGGAAGGAGCCATCCACTTTTGGTGGTGGTTAAGTGGCAGACAAAAATGCCCATATAGAAATAGAATAGACATGCCTATATATTTAGGATGTTTCTAGTAGTGTTAAGAAGTTTTTTTTATTATATTTAATATGTAAAAGTCCCATGATAGACCTCATTGGTTCCAAGCTAAGTTCCAGGCTAAGTTCCATGTTTAAATTCCAGGCTAAATGCCATATCTTATTTACATAAATACCGTGGATTAGCGGATTGATGGTATATTTTATTTCCATACTTAATTCCAAGTTTAATTCTATAAACACCAGGTACTAATGGTGTACTCATAGTTCCATAAACCCAGTGGACTAATGTTATCTACTTAATCTTATAAACACCGTGGAATGACGGTGTATTCCACATCTAGTTGGATATTTTCTTTAAAGATACCTGATCGGTTACCTTCTCGGATCATTTGTTTGTGCATTGCAGTATGAGGTTGGATTACCTTAATGCATATTTAATCTCTTTTCTGTGAGATTTATTTGTGAGTTACGAGTATAGTGCACTTCATGGAAATTCTTTGAGACCATTGGAGGGACAACTCGGCTTGCAGAAGACCTACCTTAATTGTGCAGTCACTAAGGGTTTAGTGAACACCGTGGATATTCTTATGGACCATTGGTGGGACAACTCGACTAGCTATATACATACATGGTTATCTCCTTAGATGGTAATGTACAAGCATATATAAAAATTATTAACATTCAAGAATAAATCTACATAACAAACCTTATATTTCGTTATTGTAGTTCATCTTAATGTTTTAGTTATACCAAATATTAAGAAACAGTTACACTTATTATTGGTTACAGTACTCACTTTTGTAATTTCCAATACAGATGTAATCTGTTTGTTTTGTATGTAAAATCTCATTTAAAATTCTTCTGTATAACATTTAAGATTTCATTTAGTGAGCCCATGAGATCTATATTTAGGGATAATTATAATTCTTTAATAAATTGGTGAAGGTTGTATTAACTGTGTATTTATTTCACAACTGAAATCGATTGTAGCAATACAGGGAAGGCGCCCTTATAAAAATTTACTCTGTATTCCTCTCCAGGGTAGCCTTAAAGAAACCCAATATCCTGAGTAGTTCATGCCTACCAATAATAGAACATTCAAAGTTAACATCACCGAAGCCGCGTTACAAGGTATGCAAGAGCTTTTGACACTTCCATTCGCTAACACTCTGGCTATTTGATCTTCATAAGTCAGCCTTGGTCTTCCTTGGCTGCTTTTACCACTCTCTTTCATCACTCATTTTTTCAGTTGCACATAATAACAATTATTGTATAACCTAGTCAGGTGCTAAATGTTGTTAAAAATATTAACGGAATAACGAAATATAACGGAAGGCAACACTATTATTTTAACGGTGATGCTGCTAATAATTACTTATTTGCGATTATGAAATAAATTATTATTTACAATTATGCAATAATTTCTTATTGAGTAGCAACAGCCTAATAATAATAGAGTTACCTTCGGTTAATGACTATGATTACTACAGATAATTACGAATATTAACAATAACTAACACAAGTGTTGCTACTGTCGCCGGGTCGTAACATTTACATTTACTAACTTATGTAACAATTACTGTGACATTCTTCACAGATAATTTGTAATACAGTGTTTCAGGGTCCCATGGCTTTAATGGCAAGAATGGAACCCGTAAGTTTCGTTATGTATGCCTGTATTTTGTATAGATTTATTCTTTCATTTGAACACCTACAGAGCTCTTTAACACAGGGACGTAAAGTGGTTGCTAAAAATCAGAAATGGGAAGCAATAATCATTATTTAAAGTATCAAATTAAATTACTATTTCAACCGAAATTGCTAAGGAACCTTTAGTAAATACCTACTAATCCCATACGCTCTTAGCTGGCTTTTAAACAACAGAAATTTAAAAGAGATTATAGTTTTAACATTGAAATGCTGAGATCATTCAACTTGATAAGAAAATAAAATAGAAGATTGTATAAATATAATATTTTTAAGGCGAAGCACTATTCTGAGTCCAGAGCGGAGCGAAGGATTATGGAGTAGAATCCTAAGCGCAGTGATAGATTCTAGAGTAGAATCCTTAGCGTAGCGAGAGATTAAGTGTATGTCGCAAGAGGTAAAAAAAATGAGAAAAATATAAATGAGAGATGCTATTCGTTATGTAAAAGTACAAAAGAATTATATACTTATTTTTAATTTCATTTTTTTTGAGGCTCGCGGCTTCCGCTACCCAGCAGGTAATCATCAACCGGTAACATTTTACATACAATATTCTCATTTGATATCTTTGCTCGCAGAACATTAAGGTTGAATTCGTGTTCCCCATTCAAACTTATTTTTGCCCTCTATGAAACTGTATAAGAGAAAAGAGTTATTTTGGTCGCAATTATCGAAGAACCAATCATTGTTTTTCAAATAGATGGAATGAAATATTAGATTGTATAGCAAGGGAGTAAAATAGCATTTTTACGCCGAGGCGCTATTTTGTGTCCACTTTTTTTTTATGTCAGAGGAGGCAAACGAGCAAGCATGGAGCGAAGATAAAAGAAATAGAACTAGGTGGGAAGCAATTAGAATTAGTTAAGTCTGCCAGTTTTCTTGGTTTAATGGTAGATAATAAATTGCAGTAGGCGGACCATATCGGGGCATTGGCTAGTAAGCTCGCGGTTCAGCGATATATGCCATTAGGCGCACTAGGCAACTGACTGATGTGGATACGGCTAGGTTGGTGTACTTTGCATATTTTCATAGCCTAATTTCCTATGGCCTTTTGCTGTGGGGATCAGCGTCGCATATTAACTCCATTTTTATTTTACAAAAAAGAGCGATACGTTACAGTATGAATGTACGAGAATCACTAAAAGATCGTTTTAAAGACATTGATGTACTCACCTTGCAATCGTTATATATCTTTGAAATTGTAATGTATACCTGGAAAAATATAGATCCATTTATAGAGAGGCGATATTGGTGGCATGGAAATCCGAGGTCGTGATAAATTGGTTATTCCAAAATTTAAATTACATAAGTCAAATGTTTCATTTTTGGGTTCAAATAGTTTTTATAATAAAGTTCCTCAAGAAGTCACTCAATTAACAGAAAAAAAATTAGATTAGTTATAAAACGTACATTTATTAGACAATCATACTATGAAAAAACGATTTCGTTGAAGATTAAACAATAGTCTGGAAATGATCTTCTCTACACATTCATTTACTGGCTCTCAGAATATTGTATTGTAATAAATTTTTTGTAAAATGATGTTGAAAAAATGATACCTGACTGAGTTTCTTGTCGGTTCTTCTCAGTGTCCAGATTTTCTTTTCTCTTCTCTTTGAACCGAAATTTGACGTTCAAAAATACTTTGTAATTGGGTATCTTGTATAAATTGATTTGACTGTGACTTTGACTTTCAGGATTCCAGAGTAGAATCCCAAGTGCAGCGAGGGTTTCAATGTACGGCGCCTAAGGTAAAGAAATGATTTTACTATCGAGTGATACACTCTACTTTTCATTCCCCTCTGTGAGCAAAATAAATGAAAGACTATTCGATACACGTAAAAGTACAAAGAAATATATTTTTTAATACATTTGCTCAAAAAGTAGACTTCTCCATGTGTGTTTAGCGTGCGGAAAGTTATTCTTTATCACACTGGTGCTTTTTGTTTTCCTCCTGCATATAACATCCAAATGCATGAAGGAGGTTTTTAATCAAAAAGTTTTCTGTACAAAATTTTTGTATGAAATGACTATTTTACAGCGTACACAATTAAACTTATTTTGAATTTAGATAAATTATTGTCATTGAATTGGCTGAATGCATAGAAACCGTTGCCCTGCCATGTCCTCTAAAAAAAGAAAGAAACTTATTCCCGCGAAATTACATTTCTGGATTTTTTTTTATTTTTTATATTTTTTTCGCAAATGTATTAAATAACCTCGTTCGATGCACGTGCGGAATTGTCATTTCCACTCGTCCCTATTGCTGACCCACGCCTTCGGCTTGGGTCAACAAACCGGGACTCGTGAAGAAATGACATACTTTCCCCACTTGTATCGAAATGTACTATTTAACTGCCGTTACTGCCGCATTGACTGCGCTGTCTGCGCCCAGGTAATCATCAGCCAGTAACATTTATCATGTAATATTTTCACTTCATCAATTCGTGTTCCTTATTCAAACTCATTTCTGCCCTCTATGAACGATACCTTCGTTCGTCGTTCTTAGTCGAAAGGCTTTGAGAGAAAAGACCTATTTTGGTCGCACTTATCGGGGAACAAATCATCAATGGAATAGGTATAATGAAAAAATATTTAAACACGGATTTATCGATATTAATACAGAAATAAAAAATGAACAGGGAATATACACGTAATCTTATTATAAAGGTCATGACTCTGTCGGATACGAGCTTGGCTTTAATAATAAAAGCGTTTCATAGTTCACGGATATAGCTCGTTTTCCGCTTGACAGACGCTTGGTGCCCACAAATCATCGTAAATCCCGCGTGGGCGTCGCTTCCCGCTAAAAAATAGTCGAATTTACTTACCGTCTGCGTTATTATGCAAGATGGAAATAGAGCGTGTTATAAAAATTACAAGCGGCTTTTAACAAACAAGAACGTTTTTCTTCTTTTTTTACAAGAGTATTAGCAGTAGCACTCTGAATTTAACGCACTAATTATTGAATACGGTTTTACTCACGTGTAATCGGTATAGGTACCGACTAGTTTCGGACCTATTGGAGGTCCATCATCAGGGTGAGTGGGATGAGTTTGCGGCCGCGCCCCGTCTCGCACTGCGCGCCTGAGCTCGCAACGCGCGGCTTGACAGGGTGGGGGGCGCGGGGTGCGCCGGCGATGGTGACGAACTCCGCGAGACCGATGCGTCTACGTCAATATTAGTGTTTACGGGCGCACAAAATGTACTCACGATGTCCGCTACATACTCGTCAGCACTATCGTTCTTATTCCGCGTCGTGAATTTACTTTATCTTTCACTTATTTTTTAAGCGTAAGTAACGCTTCAGATGTGATTTATTTGCCGCTAAAATGAGTTATGTTGTATTCCTAGATGTAATAAACAGATATTCTCTGAGTCACGTACTTACTTCACTTGTAAATATGAGACACACACACTACATCAAATAAGCCGTAAGTATTCAAATAGTACTATAGCGTTCGGTTTTCTCATTTTTATTGTCTATGATAGTGTTCTTAGATTTATAAATCTTTGTAAATTGAGTATAAAATATTTACTACACAATTACATATTCATATTTACTGCCACGCAGGTCTGGAAAAGTCCTGCTCGGAGACGGCGACGCCACGCGCGTCGGAGCGGTGACAACGTGTGTCCCGGGCCGTCAGCCCTGTAGCGAGGGCCAGGGAATAAGACTACTGTGTTCCTCGCTTGTCATGAGAGGCTACTAAAATGACCTCCTGGGTCTCGTCGTTCGGAGTGGGGCTTCCAGTCGTCCATCCATGCTACTCCGAGGAGGACGACAGCGCGTGTGGTCCAGGATGTTGCGGCACGGCGAGGGTGCAGGAGACTGTAATTACTCCGCTAGAAGTGCTTTGACACAGCGCGAGAGAAGCTCCGGTGCGTTCCGTAGGAGATACCGAAGCCCCTCGACAACGTATCGAGGATGACAGCAGGAATTTCGGTGAATAGAAACCCTATCTCTCCCCCAGAAGGTTTCTGTATGTAGATTTCTCCTGCGTACCAAAAAAAAGCTCTGGGACAGAGAAAAATAAAATCTGCCGGTCATGAACCGCAGGTTGTAGAGACCGACCTAAGGGTGAATATATACGATTGAAGAATATGTTTAATCTTGTATGTTAGTGTAATGTGAAGATACTATTTAAAACAACTTAATATAAATTATTGTCTCGCATTAATAAACAGTCACACTTTTCATATATAGACTTGTAAAAAGTAATTAATGGTCGTGCAATGCGCTAACTAAACATAAAATTTAAACTAAAATTTAAAGGCTGGCAACCCACCTGTGATTCCCTGGACGTTGCGGGTGTCCATGGGCGGCGGTGATCACTTTCCATCAGGTGACACGCTAGCTCGTTTACCCCCTCTGATATAAAAGAAAAAAATAAAAATAAACGCCATTGGCAATTTCCGCCATCGTCACGGCGCCATATAGATAAAGAAGACGTGTGGTAGAGCCATACAGCATTGCAGCACGAATTGGGCCGGCTCGCCCGGTGAAATACCACCCTCTTACAGAATATCGGCATGAAACAACAGCTTCTAATGCTGTTGTGTTTCGTTCGGTGAGTAAGAGTACCTGTGGCCATCCCCCTCCCCCTCCTTTCCCTCTTTCCCTAAAGGCCGACAGTGAGTGACCAGTGACTCCTCGGATGTTGCGAGTGTCCATGGCCGGTGGCGATCATTTTCTCATTTGCCTCCTCTAGGAGGCAAGTCCTCTAGAAGGACGCTGGCGGACCGATAATTTGAATGGCATTTCTTTACACTATTGTTTTATTTACTCCAACCCTTAAGGCACCTTAGTCGTTTTTTACGATTTATGACAGGCGAGGAATACAGGTGAAGCATTATCTGGCCTGGGCTACGAGCTGACAGTGCGGGGCGTATGTTGCCACCGCCCCTACGTCGTCACCTCCGAACGCGATCGGCCCTCTTCCGTTTCCATTCGGCGACTTTTTTCTGGACCGTTCAGATAAATTTTGCCTGTTTTGGACTTCGCGTTTGGAGGCCTATGCGGACACTCCTCAAGCGTATGCTAGTCGCTCAACAGTTCTCAGTTCAGATTTGATGCAGATACTGACCAAAGCAACCGTGATCGTCAGCACCTGCGTCAATGGCTACGCGACGTGCCGTCGCTTCCGAAGCCAAGCTTCGAGATTTGATAGTATCGAGTCGATAATGCGTTGGCGAGAACTGCGTGGCTCTTCGGCCTCTTGCGCCATATCGCCGCTTAAAATACCAGACTTACTCAGTACTTATGGCAAATATAATGGGTATATTCGGCCGAACTCAAAGCTTAGAAAACACTCAAATGGTCTGACAAAGAGTTCAGGCGTTAAAATGTACAAAATATCTGAGCTGTAAATATTTGAACTAGTGGGTGCCCTGACTAGCAAAAGGCGGTGATTAATGTGTTCCTTTATTTGCGAAGTTGCCGTTATTAAAAACATAATTTCCTCTTGTTGAACGTCTCCCAGGCAAGGAGTCGAATAATTTATGTTTCAATGTTATTAATATGAAGCTTATTCATAAGTACCTAATAAGGCTGTGCGTGGTTTCTTATAATAAATACTCAGAACTCAAATAATCTTTTAGCAATGTGAGTTATAAACGAGCCTGTTTTAATATCAGAATAACATATTACACGTATTAATGATATAATTATTAGATGGTATGAGATAATTGTTTTAAAGTTGTTCATAGATTGATGAATAGATTTCCAATTTGAAGCACATTAACAACATTTCTAAATGTTGCCACCAAACAAAATTACAATGAATTTTGGAGAAGTTGGTTAGTATTGAAGCGATTCGACTAATTGTACTTTACATTTTAAGTCATTATATTAGTATTACATGTATCCTTAGAGTATTAATAATTGCAATTTGTATTAACTGTAATATCGTGTTAATTGTAATTTCGTATTAATTGTAGAATAATAATAATAATAATAATATATGAATATTATTTTAATTTTATCGTCGTAGATGAATTTATCATTGTAGATGAATTGGATAGAATTGCTAAATTTTAAAATATTTTTTGCTAGGTAATGGATTGCTCGCTACCCAAACTGCTCAATCAATCGAGAAAAATATTTGATTGTACTCGATTCAGCTAACAAAAGTGTAAAAGCTGGCTGCTTTTGAAATGTTATGTTCTTATTTTAAAAATTCCAATACACATATAAGCCATAGACATAAGCAGAAGAGTTAAACAAAAAAATTGTATTGCCATATCAACAAGATTAGTTTATTTTAGATACAAGAATTATAGTTTTTATTTCATTTTGTACATAATATACATCCGCTACTAAACATTTCTTTATGAAAGTTATCGCTAGTTTTCTTTACAAACAAGTATGAAATTACATGTATGTATATACACATACATATGTTCATGCTATATTTATAACGGGGTATTCAGAGACGACGGAGCATCAAGCTTCGCAGTCCTTACATATTCCTTTCACCTCCTCAAATTTCATCATTTTCGTCATATATATTCGCCTAGGTATGCGAGTACTTTTTGTTGCTTACATTTGTGTAAATAACAAAAAATCAGTAAAAGTTTACAGAAACGAAAATATTAATTACAAGAGTAAAATGATACGTACAGATTACGTAGTTTTGGAGAAGACAAAGGTATTAATAAAGACGCGATTCTAGTAACAGTTATATTACATACGTGTACGTCTGTTGAGCTTGAACCTCTATTTGTAATCAAGATAAGAAGCAAACAGGTTGAACTCCACTAGCGGGTTCAGTGAGTGGTTTTGGTGGCAGGTTAGTGTCCTTATTTAGCGGGAGTTGAGACCAATTGTTTAACTTCTCTTCCGTAATACGGAGACATTATTGTGGTCGTGTCGTACGCCGAATTATCACATTTACGACAGTTTCGCATTTGCTAAAGTTATTGATGTTTCAATCCATAATTCTATATGTGATACAGTTCTGAGAATAACAGAACTACGGCGCTTTAGTTTTCTTCCGGTACAAATAGCAAGAATGTTTGTAAAAGTACCATGTGTGGTACAAGCATGCTCCATAGCACGAATCGGGGCGGCTCGCCCGGTGAAATACCACACTCTCATAGAATATTCGCGTGAACTAACAGTATCTATTGCTGTTGTATTTTGTTCGGTGAGTGAGAGTGCCGGTGGCCCAACTCCCCCCTCCCCCTTCTTTTCTTCCTTTCCCTAAAGGGCGGCAACGCAACCGTGATTCCCCGGACATTGCGGGTGTCCATGGGCGGCGGTGATCACTTTCCTTCGGGTGACTCACTTGCTCGTTTGTCCCCACTTTCAATAAGAAAAAAGCCCAATTTTGTTAAAGATAACTCAACGATAAAATAATTAAGAAAGTTCTATGACGTTTTCATACACATCCAGTAGTGAGTTTGCCCCAACATTCTTTTGCTTCAGTGATTGTATCAAACACTGAATCACCACCATGTAACGATCTTTCATACAAGCTATAACTAATAATAATAATTTTTGCAGGTTGACCCTACAATAGAACAAACGGAGCAGCCGCTCCAGGCGCAATATCCCGAGGTACGCCTCAGTAGTAAAATATAATGGAAAATCCATATTTTTGGAGTTTATTCCTTAAGAATCGGTTTTCATATAAGGCCCCCCGTATGAAAAAAATATGAGAAGTAAAATCTTCTCATCGAATGACCTCGTTACGTTTTTTGTGCGCAACCTATTGTGCGCATGACTTTCACTTTCAAATCCAAGATGGCGAATATTACTTTTTTGGATAAATCGATATGGGTGTCACATTATAGGTTTCTCGGGGTGCTGATTACGAAAATGATGTTTATTTTCGAATCCTTGTGGCGATTATTATTTTTTTGGATAAATTGACATAGGTATCATATTTTAGGTTTTTCGCGGTGCTAATTACGAAAATGATGTTCATTTTCAAACCCAAGATGGCGAATATTACTTTTTTTGGATAAATCGATATGGGTATCAAATTCTAGCTTTTTCGGAGTGCTGATTACGAAAATGACTTAAATTTTCAAATCCAAGATAGCGAATATTACTTTTTTGGATAAATCGATATGGGTGTCAAATTGTATCTCGGGGTGCCGATTACGAAAATGACGTTTATTTTGTAATCCAAGATAGCGAGTATTATTATTATTTTTAAATCTACATGGGTTTCTCGGGGTGCTGATTACGAAAATTATGTTTATTTTCGAATTTAAAATGGCGATTATTATTTTCGCACTATTTATTGAATACGGTTTTACTCACGTATAATCGGTATAGGTACCGGACAGCATAAATGGACAGCCACACCTCGGCGATGGCAGAGCATGCCCTCAACTCCAACACCTCACATTATATTAGGTTCGATAAGGTGAAAGTGTTGGCTCGCGAAAAGAACTTTGTATCACGCAAGCTCCTTAAAGCCATCGAAATCGACCGCCGGCCTAATTTTAATAGAGACAAGGGATGGGCCCTGCCGCTTACTTGGAAACCTGTGTTGTTAAACGCGACGCGGAATAAGAACGATAGTGCTGACGAGTATTTAGTGGACATCGTGAGTACGTTTTGTGCGCCCGTAAACACCAATATTGACATAAACGCATCAGTCTCGCCGAGTTTGTCACCATCGCCGCGCACCCCGCGCCCCCCGCCCTGTCAAGCCGCGCGTTGCGAGCTCAGGCGCGCAGTGCGAGACGGGGCGCCGCCGCAAACTCATCCCACTCACCCTGATGATGGGCCTCCAATAGGTCCGAAACTAGTCGGTACCTATACCGATTATACGTGAGTAAAGCCGTATTCAATAATTAGTACGTTAATAATCTCTCACGAAAGTTTTAATATTTTAATTGATTATTATTTTTTTGGATAAATCGACATAAGTATCATATTCAAGGTTTCTCGGGGTGCTAATTATGAAAACAATGAAAACGATTAAATTCTTGGTTTTTCAGGGTGCTGCTTATGAAAATGACTTTCATTTTCAAATCCAAGATGGCGAATATTACTTTTTAGGATAAATCGATATGGCTGTCAAATTATAAGTACCTCGGGTGATTACGAAAATAACGTTCATTTTGTAATCCAAAATGGCGAATATTTTTTTTTTATAGATCTACATGGGTGTCATGTTCTAGGTTTCTCGGGGTACTGATTACGAAAATGACGTTCATTTTAAATTGAAGATGGCAAATGCTACTTTTTTATATCTATTAATATTGATATTTAATATTATTGTACACAGTGAAGTGAATAAAAGTTTATAAAATATGAGTAAAACCAATAAACTCCAGTCGTGCATCGGGCTGTGCCACACACTTTTTTTTTTCGCTTTTCGAGATTTTGATTGCGAGCCTGTGGTTAATATGTGAATGATATTATCTGTTGTTACATTAATTAATGAACACGATGTGTACCGAAGTTGATTACTCTTCGACATAATATTTTGTTTGTACCACTGAATAGAACAATAAGTCATTACATACATATTTAAATATCTGTGGGATTATACAGCGATGTACACACAGGTCTAGTATTGGTTATGCACTGCTTAATGCAAGCGAAAGTTGATATTTCTTAGTGTAAATAAACTGAGCAGTGGTGAATAAGATGGTACAATATTTCGTCTCTATAGGTTGAGTGCATAGAGTGCAAGGTTACACTGCATAGACTTTATCGCTATGTTATACTTCTGTTTTAGATGTTATATTTAAATTGATAACAGAAAAGCAATAGAATAACTCCGATGTATGTTTTTGTTTGTCATAAATATTTTTAATAGAAAGTTGAAACAACAATGTTCAAATCTGTACGAGGTCCTTATATTTGACTTGACGTCCCTTTTCTCTACTAAAAAAATATTCTATTCACTGTTTGGCGGAAACGGAAGATGTGAAGTTGTCATTTTATTTAGATTTTCTATTTTTTACATTTTTGCAGTTTTAAAGTACAAAAGTGATAGTATATTGTGTCTTAAAGTTCTGTGTAAGTGAAAAGATTGGAGTAGGTGTAAATAAACATGTGTAGCTGAAGTTTTTGCGCTCTTCCAAGAAGTCGTTTATAACTTCAGTAAAGCCTGCTATCACATTACTGGAGGAGTTTTACGATAAGAAGAAAAGCAACGTACAGCACGTCGATTCTACTTGTTAATACGTGACATTGGCAAATACGCTAAATTTGTGCGCCATGCCATGAAGAAAGAAAAAAAAAATTCTATTACATATTCAATTGTGTAATACTATATGTTTACATTGACTTTGTTTCTAACAAATTTTATGTTAAAAAGATAACTGTACATATTTCACTAAACTTAGGTACATACATATTAAGTTAATAACATTGAGCGTGACGGCTCGAACTTAGATACTAGTAAGACACTCAGTTTGTTTGACTAGAAATTTGGCCATTATTCAAAAATCCTGCTCGATCCAGTATTCATAAATCGAAATAATGGTCGAGTTCTTAGTGTGACGGCTGATTTTACCAAAATCCTCTAATATTTAGCTAACCCCTAAAAAGGGAGAGGGGACCGCTAACGATGATTTTGCGTTTGACGAAACGTTAGTGGCCCCTATGTAGTTATAAGGTCCCCTAAATTTAGAAACTCGATTTTCGAACCCATAACACTATGTGCCTGTTTTGTATATTCATTATCGTTATGTGGAGAATAATTAATATATTATATAGAAACTTAGAAGTAAAACAATAATATTTGTTTTATTGGTAAACTTTTGGAAACGAATAGTCACTATGGAAACAATAAAAGGTCACATAACTATGTCTGACATTACTAGGGAACATTTCAATTGGTGAAAACGTATATTATCTAAGAAACGGTTTACGGGTCTTTTTAATATAGGGGCACATAGTATTGTGATAACTTACGTAGAGCAATGAGTGTCTTAGTAAGAATACTAAGTTCTGAGTTCAGCCGGCACGCTCATTATTTTCCGTTATAGGAAAGTGATATTCTAGTACAATAAAGTCACATCCGACATCAATATCACCTTAGACCGTTTTTAGCTATAAATATTTAAGTTTACAGTTAACGAAGTAGGAACAGATAGCGACAGATTTCTTAATCACTGCCTGTACAAGTTATTTACATTTTACTCGTATTTATTTATTCATACTCGTATTTAAAAGTTATACTCGTGTTTAGAAGGAAAGAGGTAAAGACGAAATGTGAGATATGCCCACATGGAAAAAAGTCTAGAACAAGTGAATGAAATTGTGTATCTGGGGAGCGCGTTTTCGAGGGATGGAAGATGTGAGTTATATCTGGAGAGACAAGTAGCAGCTGGCAATAAAGTGAACAGTGCTCTGTCTACATTAGTAGGCAGTGTGAATATATCTAACTCCGCCAAAATGAGCATCCACAATGCGGTGTTAGTGCCAACTTTATTGTACGGCAGTGAGGTTTGATATGCCATCGAGTGAAAATAAGATAAATGCAGTAGAAATGTGTTCTCTTAGAAATATGTGCCATATTACTCTTGCGGACAAAATAAGCAATGAAGATATACGCAGTATGACAGGGTTGCACAACAGCGTTTTTGTAAAAATGAAAAAAGGAATGTTTAGATCGTTCCGGCACATAATAAAGAAAGTGTGATGAAAGACTGACGAAGAAAATGTACAGAGCGAAAGCGAGTGGTAAAAGAAGCCAAGGAAGACCAAGACTGGCTTACGAAGATCAAATATTCAGAGTGTTAGCTGACGGAAATCAAAAGCACTTGCATACCTAGGCAAAAATGTGTGAGGAGAACGATGAGATTTGAGGAAGCGAAAGAAGTATGTAAAAGCCGCGAAGCTTGGCGCTTCGTCCTCTCTGACTAGCCTGTTAGGGATACAGTGTAAAGATATGTATATATGTTATTTATTTGTTTTATTTATTCAGCAAATTTTATAGCCTAAAAAAAATTTAATTACATTTAAGTTTATATCAAGGCCAATTATAAGATACCTGTTAATATTATAAAAAGATAATAGATTGGATAGTACACACGGAAAATCGGAGGTGTAGATTGGAAACAATCACAATAAACTGATGAAAATAAAATAAAAACAAATTAAACTTAGAATAAAAACAGAAAAAATAAAATAATACTATAATTGTAGATACTTAATTAATATGTAACGTCCAAGGATAGTGATCTACCGATTTTCACCTTAACCAGCTGATAGCTACTTGTGAATACATCAACACCAATCTGTGCAAGATGTTCATTTGCTTTATGTGAAGAATGCCAGAAAAAGTAATTTTGAGGATAATATTGCTTTTTACTAATGGTATGGTAAAGAAATATATTTTCCAAGAACAATAGCTTTTTTTTTCTTCATGGCATGGCACACAGATTAGCGCATTTGCCAATGTCACGTATTAATAAGTACAATCGACATGAAGCACGTTCGTAGCAAATTCGTTTTTTCTTCTTATCGTAAAATTCCTCCAGTAAAGTGACAGTGGGGCTTACTGAAGTTGTAAAGGGCTTCTTGGAAGAGCGTGAGAACTTCAGCTACACATTTTTATTTAGACTTCCTCCATTCTTTTCACTTACATATACAGAACTTTAAAACACAATATGCTATCCCTTTCGTACTTTATCTTTATTATTTTTTACTTTAACTCCCAAAAATGTAAAAAATAGAAAGTCTATATAAAATGACAACCTCACTTGTCCCGTTCCCGCCAAAAAGTTCCAATAGTTAGCTTACTATCGCAACCTTCGTGGGAAGATAAGCCGGCATATTCTATATTTTTCCTTTCCTTCTAGAACAGTATAGAAAAAGGTGAATTGTGGAGATACATGAGAAAATATAGATATCGAGTATCGAGACCATCTAAACTAGATAGGTTTTTACGGTACTTTTATTAATCTTAATATACAATAAATTGTTCTAATCTGATGGTATATTACCACGTTATAGAACTCGGAATAGATTTATCAGAATACGGATGTCCTTAATTATTTCTAAAAGAATTACGTACACCGTAGAATACTTTGTAATACCCTTGTCCAGTCCTAGCCCTAATCTTGTTACCGAACAGCGACGGCGTAATCTGTTACTAAATCAAGTACTGAAATAAAGATGTTCATATATTTAGTAACTAAATATGTCTCTCTTTACGAAAAAGTTAGTTACAAATAGGCATACACAAACATAACTTCACGACATTTAGTATTCAGAGCGCACAGAGCGTAATAAGAGCATAATCAAGGCATAATGAAATTATATCTTGACAGCCCTTTCGAAAATAGCGGCCGAACTGCCTTTACCAGTCAGTAAAGTCTGCGTATTTTTAACCGTCTTCAAAAAAAGGAGGACGTTCTCAATTCGGTAGTATTTTTTTTATGTTTGTTGCCTTAAAACTGCGTCATTTATAAAGCGACTTCAAAAAACCTTTTTTAAATGAAAGGATGTACTTCCAGATTGGTCCTATTTAAATGTCACTCACTGGTCAATATGGAGCATGGACTTCGAAGATACACCAAATAAAAAGTAAAGCTAACTGCTTATAAGCTTTATTTCTATTGATGATTTTCTTGTGTCATTGCGCTCCAGAATTGGAAAAGAAGTTAATTGTAGACCTACTCTAAATATTTAAATATTAGATCAAGGTCACTCAAAAGGAAAAACAAAAAGCTTTTTGAGAAAAGAATTAAATCTACTTCACACAAATACAAAAAACTATCCTTTACTGAGTACAAAATAACAATCCTTTACTAATCAAAACTCAAGTATAAAATTAACTTTATAAATACCTATAGAATTAAATTTGACAATACTTGAAGTCGGTGTCAAATCAGTGTGCAACAACAGAAAGTCTAAGCAACTGTCAAATTAACTTATGTAGGTAGTTGTATTGTATTTATAAAGTTATTTTTTACTTTGGTTTTGATTAGTAAATAATTATTTTTCTGTGTTTTTTTTATTGAAGTCAGCTTATTTTTTTTTGTAATAAAATGTAAATATAAATAGGTTACGAAACCTTGTACATTAAATTGCAAAAGTAATAGTCAAATTGCAACCAAACTCCCCTCCATTGTAGTCTGAGATTGAATTGCTATGTTGTGAGCGATAACGTGAAAGCTGGTTTTATTTTGGTTTTAATAGGTAACTCTTTTTTTTAAATTGTAATAAACATGTTTACTAAGCACTTATAACAAAAAATCACCGTACCTATCAAATAAATAAATAATTTTTAAGTTGGTCTAAAAAATTCTAAGTAGCATCAGACTTAAAACGTTACAATATAATGCCTACTTTTTAAGAGTCTGCCTATGCAGACTTTGGTGTGTTTGGTGACCTGGATCTCGATATCTATCAAGACTGAGAGTTAGATATTTGGACATGTACAACTCCAACTCTTTATCTTGAAATTTTTAAATGTCAGAACATGATTGGATAAAAATTCCTGACGAAAAAAAATTAATAAAAGACCCTGTTTTGCGCAAAGATTCACTTGTATTTCCGAGATTCCACAGAATTTTAAAATTATTTTTGCTAAAATGGATAGGTAATTATATCTTAAGTCTGTAAAACCAGTTTTTTAATTGGTAAATGTTATTTTTATTCGAATTACAATTAATGAATTCAAATACAAAATACAATTCAAAGTACAAATCAAATAAAGAGATTTCGCCGCGCTAAAGTATGATTAAACCGCAACTGCAAAAATCAACTTTGTTAGTACAGGGTGATACACAAATTCGACACTGGGCTGCATAGGCGGTCTTTTAAGACTCAATCACTAAGAATTTAAAATGTTGAATCATTCATATAGTTTTTAAATCATTTAAAATATCAACAATTTATTGAAATTAGGCATTTGTTCATTTTCTTATTCCTCATTTTGTCTGAAATGTCAAAATCTGCGCTAGTTGTTACTATCCTAGGTTATTCCTAGTTTACTGCTAATTGGCTCGCTCATCGCGTACTCTGGTGCCACTACTAATAGTACCTAATAGTTTACTAACCTATATACACGTTTTTTTAAGAGCTATTATCCTTTATAAATACTTCATGGGAATTTTAAGGGGAGCGTCAAAATAAAAATCAGCTGAATATAACTGTTATAATTTTTTCTTTGTCTTTCAAACAAACACGGAAGTAAACAAGTAAATCAGTAGGCGGATACTGGAGCTAACGCATAAGGATACCATTTGGCAATTTTCGAACGTAACACTGGAAGTTATTTTAAGTACGGTAGGTATATGTTTATTCTGTCCATGCGTACGCAAACGGAGGCCTATTGTACGTACCTACTCTCATTTTCCTTCTTCATTGCCTTCAACATTACCAATTATTTTGAAGAATCCTTTTATCGAATTCAAGAATTATTATTTTATTTTGTTTGATTATTGTTAATATTCTAAAGCAAAGCTTTTATTTATACAAATTAAAATGCGAATTTTGTAATCACTTCCTTTTAATTTGTGGCGACAGACACTAATTCAAAGAGGTCCAAAATAATATTAATAGTTATAAAATTCTTGTGCGATTTCCATAAGAGATATTACAATTTTGTTTCCGTGTAGTTTAATAGCAGAGAAAGCGATTTTACAGACGCAAATTGTTCATTTGACGAGTCATTTCACAGGCAAATGTGATATTGTGTAGAAAAAAAGGGATAACTTTAAAAAGGCAATTCGCACCCGCAAATGGTCCACACGTGTCCGAATCAAGGCATAAAAAGAGACGATGAATTCCTAGGCTTAGCACAGACGAGCGGAATTCAGTTTCAATGGGTCCAACAGATACGTTATTCTCCACAAACTCTTTATTTTTTGATTAATTTAGTTGGTTGGCCCGACCGTATTACATTTGTCTTGGGCGGGTTTGTTGGATTCAATTTTGTTAGGACCTCGTGGAAGTATTGGGTTAACAAAATAAAAGTATTCATATGCTTATATGAAAATCGTTGTTACTGGTGTACTCTACGCTATATTTTGATACTTAACTAGAGATTTATATCGCGCTTTTGACTGTTAAGCGATTTATTCACGACTCGAGCGGCCCATGCCGACTTCACCCGCTTTAAATATATAGTATTTAGCCTAAGTTCATCTGGAATAATGTATCTTTCAAATGACTAAAAAAATATTTAAGGTACAGTGATTCCTGATATTACTTCCTAACAAACTTATGTACACAACGTGTTTTTTCTGTTTATAATATATATTATTAGAAGTCGGAATATATAATAAATATTAATTAATTTCCTACCGTCACGTAAATGAGTATAATTTATTTTAAAAACTTTAATTGTTGTTAATTGTCGCATAACATAAAAATGACGTGTGAGTGCGATTAAATTGAATTAAATAAGTCCGGCCGCTGAAAGAATGCGTTCCTGACAGGTCGTGATAGAATGGACGACGTAACTTTGAAATGGCGTTGAATTTACGATAAAAATATTTTTAATTTTATTTTTATGGTTTATTTTCCCAACTAACGAATAATTATCATTAAAAACTTTGTGCTTTAAATGTCAAATAAATATGACAACAATATTTTTTTAAATCCATTCTGCGCTGTTACAAGGTTTTGTAAACTATTTATTTTTGTAGTGATGTGCCAAAAATAATAGACAATTGTAACGTTACCTGTCGTTATACCATAAAATAATATATTTTTCATCAATTTTACATACAATACAATTTTACACAATATCCACTGAAAACAATTTGCACATAAAATTAGAATAAATGCACAACCGCTCCCCATACGAGTAAAATCCCGCCAAAAACTTCTTAATTACTTAATATTTTTACAAATAACTACAGATGTCACGCAGATTCTGAGAGAGTCGACTACAGTCGACTAGGACATGGAGCACTTATCCTATAGAGACGAAATATCGGACCAACTTATTCACCACTACTCAGTTTCTTTACACTAAGGAATATTAACTCTCGTTCGCATTAAGCATTACGTAACCAATACTGGATCTGTGTGTACATTATTTCTGTGCATTCCGACAGATATTTAAATATTCATTACATGGCTTATATTTCTATTCGGTGGTATGGCAAAAACAGCAAAAAATCAAACTATAAAACAGAACACAGTAACCGCAACAGTGTTTAGACGTAAATTGTTTTCATACAAAATAAATAACACTGCCACTCTATAGGTTGTGTGCTCCATGTATAATGCCGAATAAAGTATTACTTTCGTACATACCTTCTCGCTACCTTATCCCTAACGGGGTAGTCAGAGAGGACAGAGCGCCAAGCTTCGCGGTCCTTACATACTTCTTTCGCTCCCTCAAATTACTAATTACTTGAAATAAAGCTTGTAAACACTGTATGATATAACTTTAAGAAGCAATTCAATAAAGAAACAGTTTTATTTTAATTTTTAATGAAGTACTACGAAACAAACTACTCCATCACTCACCTCGTGATTCTCTAATCTAAATGACTTACTGCCAATTAGCTTCTCACAAGTGAGCAATTTGTCAGTACCTATTGGATTTCCAGTCTGATAGGTCAAAGACTGTGATGGATGGATGTGTAAATGCGTTAACTATCCTACAAGGATTCCGTTGTTTCTTTGAAGTATTAGACCCTGAATCACAATTTATACCTACTACTTAGCTTGACACAAATTTAAAATATAATTTAACTCTTCTTGAAGATGAAAATCTTAATAAATTAATGTTTACAATTCGGAACTTTTTTAATCAAACAAATGAAATAAGTAAAGAACTTAATACCGCGCTAACGAATTATTTTTACCATAGTTACCGTTTACGTATCTACGTTGTTTAATCCTCTCATTTATCAAGATCGTGGATACTTAGCTTTAGTGAGCAACGTTGCTAAAATTTTAATACTCGCGTCAGCGATTTGGGAGTTGTTTTCATTTATATCAATTTTTACGAGTTACGATTATAGCGCGGTTAACACGCCTCCTGTTTTTAAAAGCTTGTTTGATTACAATCATTTGAATTTTTTTCTAAATCTGGCATTTACCATGAAATAAAAAAAAAGTAAGAAAATATATTTATCTACGATTTCCGATACTTCACCGAGAACGTGACTTCATCCATTTTTTTATAACGAGTCAACCAAAAATACATTCGAGAAATGTTCTTGCTAAAAATTAGTACAATTTCTTTATTCATTGATAGGATTAACTACAATTTTTTTTGTTGGAGAAAAAATAATTTCTCTTTTTTATTAATTAAATAAATAAAAATAAAATAAAAAGCCTTTTATTTCTTTGCTTAAACTTTCCAATATATGATGGTTAGTTTTAAATTAATATACTTATTCTAAAGTTATTTATGTGTTTATATGTACGTATTTTTCAAGTTTTAGTTTTAATAATATATAAAATAAAATAACAAAATAATAACAAAATAAAACTATTTCCTACTTTCTTCGTGAGCAAGAACCCCGTCTTCACAGGTGAAGGCCTCTTCCAAAGTTAGCCATTTGTCTCGGTCTTGTTCCAGGTATTATGTGTTCGTCTTTCGATTTCCTTTTCGTTGTTTTTCTTGTTAAAGCTTGTTTGCCTAGGTATATGTATTGTTCAGTATATTTCAAGGGTTCCCCTCCCACGGTTATTTGTTTCTCTGTGCTATTTGTCATTACCATAGTTTTTGATAAGTTCATTTCAAAACCCACCTTTACACTGGCTCTATGTAGGGATTCGATCATATGTTGTAGTTGCGAACACGTTTCTGCTAAAATAACTAGATCATCTGCAAAGCGGAGGTGGTTTAAATGTTTACCTTTTATATTTATGCCATAGTTCTTCCAGTCTAGTTGTCTAAAAATGGATTCTAGTACTGATATGAATAATTTTGGAGATAAGGGATCTCCCTGCCTCACGCCTCTCTTGATAGGAAAGCTCGGGCCTTTGGTTTCTAGCTTGACTCTACCTGTGCTGTTTTTGTAGAGACTCATGATGAGCTCTATGTACTTTTGCTCTACGCGTTGGTTTTTTAGGGCTTCCCATATGCTTTCATGTGCCACCGTATCAAATGCTTTCTGGTAGTCTATGTAGTCAATGTAGAGTGGTCTCCGTTTCTCCTGGTATTTTTCTATAAGTAGTTCCAATGTATGAATGTGGTCTATTGTTGAAAACCCTTTCCTGAAGCCTGCTTGTTCAACTGGTTGGCTTAGTTCCAGTGATGCAGTTATCCTTTTATTGATGATTGACGAGAACAGTTTGTAGATAGATGATAGTAAGCTTATGGGTCTGTAGTTTGAAATATCTTTGGGATCACCCTTCTTATAGATTAAAATAATATTTGATTCAGCCCATTCTGATGGTATCTCACCTGTTTTCAGTATTTGGTTGAACAGATTCGCTAAAGGTAGAGCTAATATTGTTTGGCCTATTTTTAGGGCTTCATTGTGTACATAATCTGACCCTGGGCTCTTGTTTCTCTTTGACCTGCTTATCGCCTCTAGGATTTCTAATTCGGTTATTTCGTTTACTTCGCTTTCTTGGCCAGTACTTTTCGATGAATAGGTTATAGGGGGCTTTTCACTATATAGATTCTTGTAGGATTTGGTAGCCACCTCTATGATCTCACTACGATTGTGTTGGGTTTTTTCTGATGAATTAAGTCCCTCTATCCATAATTTATTTGGCGTTAATTCTTTATAAGCTTTTTTGATACTTGCTAACTGCTTCAGATGTTTTGTAATCGTATCTTGCCTGTGCTTAGCGTAGTCGTTTTTAATGTATTTGCTAATAAGTTTATACAGAGCTGTCATTTCGTTTTTTTCACTTCGGGATTTATTTTTAATTTTATGTCGTGTTCTCCTTCTGTCTATAAGTTATACTGTGCGCGGTAATAATATTCTATGGGCTTTGAGATCGGTGCTGATTGAATGGGCTTCTTGTAGGCTTTTAATAATTGTACTGGTTAGCATGGTATAGTATGTTTGTACACAATTAGATTCTTGCCAGCTCGGTAGTTTCGCTATATTGAGAGCAAGTCTCTCTCTAAACTTCAGTGTTTCGTCTTCGTTCTTTAATGACGCTATTGAGTTGTTTTTGTAATTGGCTCTACTTTTTCTTATGTTACTTAGAAGTATACTCGCTCTGACTGGTCTATGATCCGAGGGATAGTTGATATTTAGAACTTCCATATTTTGAAATACATCCGGACGGTTTGATAAAATAAAATCTATCTCGTTTTTGTGTTGGTTGTTTGGTGAATGCCATGTCCACCTGCGGTTTGGTTTTTTCTTAAAGTAGGTGTTCAATATGGAGAGTTTATTTTCAATAGCAAAATCGATTAGTTTTTGGCCTCTATCATTTCTCCCTCCATAACCATGAGATCTCATTATCAGATATTCATTGTGCTGCGGTTGACCTATTTTCGCATTAAAATCACCCATTAAGATGTAATCCTTGTGAGCGGCTTCTATAGCGTGTGTAATTGTTTTGTAGAAGAGCGTAATTTCTTCATCTTTTGCTGCTTCTGTGGGTGCGTATGTCTGTATTAGTGATATTTTGTATTCGTCGAAGGTGAGGTTTAGCAGGGCTACTCGTTCTGTAAAGCCAGTGAAACTTTCTATATTTTGTTTAAAATATTTGTTTATAATAAAGCCCACTCCGTGCCTACCAGGTGTCCGGCCTATATAGCATAGAATGTAGTCTTTGTATTCTTCGATTTTTGTTCCAAGCCGCCTGCCTCACTTCAGCCATTATGTCGCAATTTATTGTCTTCAGAGCTTCAAATAATTCTATAAGACGCTCGTAAGACGCAAGTATTCTGACATTGTAGGTAATAAGGTGAAGTTTTTGCCCTTGTTTTTCATGATTTGTATTTCTCTTTGGAGGGTTGTGGTCGTAATCTTCCTCGGGGACCAGCCGGGTTGGAAGATGTATATTCTGTTTATTTTTCTGTTGATTTTTGTAAATTGTTTCATTTGGAGAGGGTCGGGGTGTTAATTGCTAATTATTCATGTCTTGGTTTTCTTTGTTGTTTCTTTTTTTATTTAATAAATAATTCCGTATTCCGGGTTTTAATACTCCTTCCGATACACTTGATGATCTTTGTATCGGTGAAGGTGCGAGATCGGTTTTATTTTTCTTCGGCACCTGCGCTCTGTTGTTTTCTGGAAGCTGCTGATTAGTTTCCGGAGACAATTGTAAATACCTTTTTTTGCTAGTTGTTGTGTCAGATATTTTCCCAACTATTACTAATTTATCATACTTGATTATCGCTTTATTTCCATTCTCTTTCTCCAATTTAATTTGATTTTTTAGCTCTCTTCTTTTTTCTAAAACGTTTGGTGGATAATCTTCTGTGACATAGTACTGTGTATTTTTATATTTTTACGTATTAATTAATTATTTACTTAACATTTTTAGAAACAATAAAGAGTAAGATATTACGGATTTGGAAACCTCAGAGATAGATCCGGTATTGACACAGTTTGGTAACGGCCTCTTTAATTTTTTGCCTCTGTTTGATTTAGTCCATGATTTTACCTGTAAAATTAAGCTTTGCAGTCATTCAAATATAGAAAAAAATCCATCTGATGAAATAAAAAACTTAGCCAATGATTAAAGAGAAAAACCAGTTTTTACTTGCACTTCTTTATGAGAAAAAAACACCTCATGAAATAATTGCAAAATCTCTTAGAAACGAGTAGCTATATAGCTGACCAGTATTATATTTAAACTTTACTGGAAGTCGAAGTAGTCTCGACTTTTCAGGTATTTAAAAAGTTCCCGAGGATTGAGGCTAGGCTCGCGTTTCTTTTATATTAAAGCTTTAATTGTTATTTTGTTAAAATGTTTACAATATTTTTACTTAATCATTGTACCTAAGTTGATTTAAAACAAAAAAACACTCGTGAAATTCAGTGAGAGTTTAGCACGTAGGCACTATGTAGGCTGTTGCTATTGTCTTTTAATAATTGCAACTATACTCTCACTCATTATTACACTGACTTTTCTCGGAAATTATTAAAAAAATATGAAGACTAGCGCACATAATGACTCGGCCTTATTTCACATGGGTGGATATAGTAGTAGTAGCCTAAAACATTGCCGAAGAATTAAGCTAATATCTAACAGCGACTGCTGCCACAATTTTGTTACAATTCATAATTCAATTTTTCAATTAAATTTCGATTTCAAGTCAAGTTTGTTTACAAGTCAATTTAATTAAGACCTGTGACCTTAATAGATTCTAACACAATTGAGGAAACTGATTTTAATTAAGTTCTCAGAAAAAAAAAATTATTAAAAACAATTAGACCGCCTTCAAAAAAAACACTGAAAAGTATAAAATAACTATACTTTACTAATAAAAACTCAAGTACAATTAAAATAACTTAATAAATACGATACACATACCTATATAATTAAATTTGACAGTTATTGAAGTCGGTGCCAAGCCCGCCAAACTAATAGACTTTATGTTGTTGCACATTGATTTGGCACATAATTTTTTTTAATAAATTTTTTTTATTTCTCCCTTTTGAGTGGTCTTGACCTAAATAAATATCTAGGGCAGGTCTGCAATTAAATTCATTCTAATTCCGGAGCGCAACGATGTACAAGAGAATCGTCAATATAAATAAAGGTTATAACCAGGTCGTGTTATCTAGTGTAATTTCGAAGTCCAAGCTTCAATATCAATGAAATTTAAATGGGGCTACCTCTGAAGTATTACCTACCAAACGAAAAAAGAATTTTTGAAATCGGTTCATAAATGACGGAGTTACGAGGTAACAAACATACAAAAAAAAACAACAACATATAGACGAAATTAGAACCTCCTTCTTTTTTTGAAGTCGGTTGAAAATGAATGAATGATCACAGTGATGATTTTAATCATCCACACTAAGACAAAAGTCAGGTCAAAAATCTTCGTAAGTTTGGGAAGCAAATAACATTTCTAAACTTGCTTGAAGTATAAAAACAAAACTAAAAATTGAAAAATGGAATGCATTGATTTGTTGTCGACTTCCCAGCGCCATCTACAGAGTACAGGTCTAATGATATCCGGAAAATCATCTATATTAAGTACCCATCAAGACAAATCAAATGAGCCCATATACGATGGGCTTATTATGTGTAGTTTAGGAGTTCCTATGGCCACATTCCGCCTCCATCAGAAGACCAGCTTGATGGTACCATAACTTGCATAGTCACTAGACTTACATAAATGTTTTGGACACATTTCAGCTCAATCGGACGCCAACAAGTGGTTGAAAAATAGATTGCCAATTTTGAAGACTTATATCCATACTAATCCATACTTCCATATTTGAATACTATACTTCTACACTAAAATTATAAATGCGAAAGTTTCTCTGTCTGTCTGTCTGTCTGCTTGGTTTTCACGGCTAAACGGCACGGCACGGCACAGATTTTGATGAAATTTGGTATGGAGATAGTTTGACACCAGGGGATCACAGTACTGGTGAGATCACAGGGTACTTTTTTTTTTCAAAAATCTCCCCTAGAGTGGTGAAAATGGGGATGAAACTTTGTATGAGAAATTATAAAACGCTGAACCGATTAAAATGAAATTCATACAGAGATAAACCTTTTTTATTAAAAAAACATAGGTTTTTTTATTATCAAAAATCTACCCCTAAAGAGGTGAAAAAGGGATTGAAACTTTATAGGGGAAATACTAAACCACTGAACCGATTATGATGAAATTTGGTACAGAGATGTACCCTATACCCGGCACAGTATAATATACCTTAAAACAAATGTGGACTACTTTATTTTTAAAAAAACGACGTGTTTTTTATGTATGTGACGTCATCATAAATCCAATATGGCGTATGTTCCATAGTAGAAAATAACTTTTTTATTCAACACCAACAATATGGGTATCAAATGAAACGGAATACGCAGGGGAAAGTTTTTGCATGTGTGACATCACCATAAATCCGATACAACGGATGGTTCACAATAGGAAATAACTTTTTCGTTCAACAACTACAATATGGGTATTAAATGAAAGGGAACACGCAGGGGAAGGTTTCTGTATATGTGACATCATCATAAATCCAATATGATTGGATGTTCCTGTAACATTAATTTCCTCCGGGTGCAACCTTTGGTCGACCCTCGGTTGGAAAGAAAAAAAAATTTTGGTCCTAATTATTAATTGCCAAAAAAAACAAACAAGGGCTGTATTCAATTTATTACTAAATCTCTAAATTACAGGTTTGTGACGGTATATCAAACTTAATGTAACTAAATTACACTATTACTTTCTTTTCTATAAGGGGACAGGTGGCCCGTTTGGTTGATAACTAGAATTACTATTTGGAGTAAACACCACAAAAGAAAATGTTTAAGACATACTATGTGAAATTTAAGTATAAACATAATACAGGGAAGTATAGGGAAGAACAAACACCATTATGTATACAACCCAAAAAAAAATTAAGGTTATGCTTTAACACAAGCTCCTTGGCTTCGTTGAGGTCGGGGTGACCTTAACACCGGTGCCGGTCCTACGAAGCTTGTCCCCTTGGCGTCGTTGAGGTCTAAGTGACCCCAATACCTGTTCAGGTCTTACGGGGATGGCTTCTGACGACGGTTACAGCGTGGTTGGTAGTAAGATATAATTAGGGAGAATCAGGTTACCTTAATTCGCCGCAATTTATATGAACCTAAGCCGTAGTTCAAGTTCAGCAAATTTAACGCAATGAGCCGTAGATGCCAACCCGTGCAATGGAGACAGGTAACGATGATATGTATAAGACGTAAGGTAAAAAAAAAAGCAGACCAAATATAACACGCAGGGCGTCCTTCAGGTAATAACCTGTTGATGGTTTGAAACGGATAGTGCACGGCCCTGTTTTACTTTTCGTGATAGTATTACTATCAAATTAAGGCAAACAGCAAATAAATAATGTAAAATTGATAAATCTCGAAGTTCATTCGAGCGGTAAAAAAGAAGTGACAACCCGCCAAGCCAAAATGTCACTTTGTTCGTTTTCTCGCGTCAATCTGTGACTAAGTAAAACAGCACCGACAGCCCAAACCATACGAACATTACTCGTAAAAAAAAACAACGTTACATTCTATAACAGGAAATAACTTTTTCGTTCAACACTAACAATATGGGTATCAAATGAAATGGAATATGCAGGGGAAGCTTTCTGCGTATGTAACGTCATCATAAATTCAATATGGCGGATGTTCCATAACAGTTAATAACTTTTTTGGTCAACACCAACAACATGGGTATCAAATGACATGGAATAAGCAGGGGAAGATGTCTGCTTATGTGACGTCATCATAAATTCAATATGCGCATGTTCCATAATAGAAAATAACTTTTTTGTTCAACACCAACAATATGAGTATCTCGGGTAACCTCTGTAACTCGGAAAGGTTACGGAAAATTTTCCACGCGGACGAAGTCGTGGGTATAGCTAGTAATTCATGAATATGCAAATTAAAAGCTTGTAAAAACTGATTCACTGATTATGATATCAACGCATAGTCAATGTCGTATACGAATTAAAAATTTTGTACAGAATTTTCTTGTATATTTAACATCTGCAAAGAAGAGATATTTGCTCGGTAAAAATCGGTACTCCACTAATTTTGCTAGCGGTTCCCCAAATTCGTTGGTGCCATACAATTACTGCGATCGTTTTACGGATTATTTCTTAATTTTTATGGCCATAAAATATCGTCACAGACGAAGATTGAGAATTACTCTTTTTTACAAAAAAATCATGCTTTCCCACATTACTATAACAGCTTTTATCCTTGGAGAAAATTCTAAATAATTGTTGTCCTCGACAGTAACGACCCTCGCGGTCACAAGTAGAGCATTCCATAACGGTCGTTATATTTAAGTGCTGTGCTATAATGCTTTTGGATAAAAAAGAATAATAGAATACATATTGTAACAGCAACTAGTGGATTCTACAAAAATGGAACATATTACTTGCCACTCCAGGGTCATGGTATAATTTGTAGGGTTCCGTAGTAAAACAAAGAAACCATATAGCATCCGAGGTATAACTCGGAAACACTTGGTACTAAAAAGCTCTGATTTGGCATAGTTATACTTTATTAATTATAGCTCCTATATATAAGTCTGTAGGTTTCCTGTCTGCAAATACAATCTTTTTGTCAAATTCTGTGAAAAAATTCGGATAAAAAAATGAGCCGTCGCGGGACGCCTAGCAAATGTGAAACATCGAAACTGGAGTGCTATTCACAACACGTAAACATCCTTGCAACGGATGAAACATCCGTGAGCTTTAAATTGTGAATGCGCAAAGGTTGTTTGCATCCGATGATCACATCCGATGTACGAATTTTCCATACTAATTTATGAAATTGGCATTCACAACTTCACGGATGTAAAATTGTGAGAAAGAGAAGTCCGATAACCTCTCGTTCTCAACCTCGACTTTAGCTGTCAAAATGTAATTTTGACACTTCGTCGCGTGCAACGTTGCGTGTGTAGGTGGTGCGTGTGTAGGTGGTGCGTGTGTAGGTGGTGCGTGTGCAGGTGGTACGTGTGCAGGTGGCGCGTGTGCAGGTGGTACGTGTCTAGGTGGTGCGTGTCTAGGTGGTGCGTGTCTAGGTGGTACGTGTGTAGGTGGTGCGTGTCTAGGTGGTGCGTGTCTAGGTGGTACGTGTCTAGGTGGTGCGTGTCTAGGTGGTGCGTGTCTAGGTTGTGCGTGTCTAGGTGGTGCGTGTTTAGGTGGTGCGTGACTAGGTGGTGTGTGTCTAAGTGGTGCGAGTCTAGGTGGTGCCAGTCTAAGTGGTGCGTGTCTAGGTGGTGCGTGTCTAGGTGGTGCGTGTCTAGGTGGTGCGTGTCTAGGTGGTGCGTGTCTAGGTGGTGCGTGTGTAGGTGGTGCGTGTCTAGGTGGTGCGTGTCCTGGGTGGTGTGTGTCTAAGTGGTGCGAGTCTAGGTGGTGCCAGTCTAGGTGGTGCGTGTCTAGGTGGTGCGTGTCTAGGTGGTGCGTGTCTAGGTGGTGCGTGTCTAGGTGGTGCGTGTCTAGGTGGTGCGTGTCTAGGTGGTGCGTGTCTAGGTGGTGCGTGTCTAGGTGGTGCGTGTCTAGGTGGTGCGTGTCTAGGTGGTGCGTGTCTAGGTGGTGCGTGTGTAGGTGGTGCGTGACTAGGTGGTGCGTGTCTAGGTGGTGCGTGTCTAGGTGGTGCGTGTCCTGGGTGGTGTGTGTCTAAGTGGTGCGAGTCTAGGTGGTGCCAGTCTAGGTGGTGCGTGTCTAGGTGGTGCGTGTCTAGGTGGTGCGTGTCTAGGTGGTGCGTGTCTAGGTGGTGCGTGTCTAGGTGGTGCGTGTCTAGGTGGTGCGTGTCTAGGTGGTGCGTGTCTAGGTGGTGCGTGTCTAGGTGGTGCGTGTCTAGGTGGTGCGTGTCTAGGTGGTGCTTTTGTAGGTGGTGCGTGTCTAGGTGGTGCGAGTCTAGGTGGTGCGTGTCTAGGTGGTGCGTGTCTAGGTGGTGCGTGTCTAGGTTGTGCGAGTCTAGGTGGTGCCAGTCTAAGTGGTGCGTGTCTAGGTGGTGCGTGTCTAGGTGGTGCGTGTCTAGGTGGTGCGTGTCTAGGTGGTGCGTGTCTAGGTGGTACGTGTCTAGGTGGTGCGTGTGTAGGTGGTGCGTGTCTAGGTGGTGCGTGTCCTGGGTGGTGTGTGTCTAAGTGGTGCGAGTCTAGGTGGTGCCAGTCAAGGTTGTGCGTGTCTAGGTGGTGCGTGTTTAGGTGGTGCGTGACTAGGTGGTGCGTGACTAGGTGGTGCGTGTCTAGGTGGTATGCGTGTCTAGGTGGTGCCAGTCTGGGTGGTGTGTGTCTAAGTGGTGCGAGTCTAGGTGGTGCCAGTCTAGGTGGTGCGTGTCTAGGTGGTGCGTGTGTAGGTGGTGCGTGTCTAGGTGGTGCGTGTCTAGGTGGTGCGTGTCTAGGCTGTGTGTGTCTAAGTGGTGCGAGTCTAGGTGGTGCGTGTCTAGGTGGTGCGTGTCTAGGTGGTGCGTGTCTAGGTTGTGCGTGTCTAGGTGGTGCGTGTCTAGGTGGTGCGTGTCTAGGTTGTGCGTGTCTAGGTGGTGCGTGTTTAGGTGGTGCGTGACTAGGTGGTGCGTGACTAGGTGGTGCGCGTGTAGGTGGTGCGTGTCTAGGTGGTATGCGTGTCTAGGTGGTGCCAGTCTAGGTGGTGCGTGTCTAGGTGGTGCGTGTCTAGGTGGTGCGTGTGTAGGTGGTGCGTGTCTAGGTGGTGCGTGTCCTGGGTGGTGTGTGTCTAAGTGGTGCGAGTCTAGGTGGTGCCAGTCTAGGTGGTGCGTGTCTAGGTGGTGCGTGTCTAGGTGGTGCGTGTCTAGGTGGTGCGTGTCTAGGTGGTGCGTGTCTAGGTGGTGCGTGTCTAGGTGGTGCGTGTCTAGGTGGTGCGTGTCTAAGTGGTGCGAGTCTAGGTGGTGCGTGTCTAGGTGGTGCGTGTCTAGGTGGTGCGTGTCTAGGTGGTGCGTGTCTAGGTGGTGCGTGTCTAGGTGGTGCGTGTCTAGGTGGTGCGTGTACAGGTGGTGCGTGTCTAAGTGGTGCGTGTGTAGGTGGTGCGTGTCTAGGGGGTGCGTGTCTAGGTGGTGCGTGTGTAGGTGGTGCGTGTCTAGGTGGTGCGTGTCTAGGTGGTGCGTGTCTAGGTTGTGCGTGTCTAGGTGGTGCGCGTGTAGGTGGTGCGTGTCTAGGTGGTGCGTGTCTAGGTGGTGCGTGTACAGGTGGTGCGTGTCTAAGTGGTGCGTGTGTAGGTGGTGCGTGTCTAGGGGTGCGTGTCTAGGTGGTGCGTGTGTAGGTGGTGCGTGTCTAGGTGGTGCGTGTCTAGGTGGTGCGTGTCTAGGTGGTGCGTGTGTAGGTGGAGCGTGTCTTAGGTGGTGTGTGTCTAAGTGGTGCGAGTCTAGGTGGTGCGTGTCTAGGTGGTGCGTGTGTAGGTGGAGCGTGTCTAGGTGGTACGTGTCTAGGTGGTGCGTGTCTAGGTGGTGCGTGTCTAGGTGATGCGTGTCCTGGGTGGTGTGTGTCTAAGTGGTGCGAGTCTAGGTGGTGCCAGTCTAGGTGGTGCGTGTGTAGGTGGAGCGTGTCTTAGGTGGTGTGTGTCTAAGTGGTGCGTGTCTAGGTGGTGCGTGTGCAGTTGGTGCGTGACTAGGTGGTGTGTGTCTAAGTGGTGCGAGTCTAGGTGGTGCGTGTCTAGGTGGTGCGTGTTTAGGTGGTACGTGTCTAGGTGGTGCGTGTCTAGGTGGTGCGTGTCTAGGTGGTGCGTGTCTAGGTGGTGCGTGTCTAGGTGGTGCGTGTCTAGGTGGTGCGTGTCTATGTGGTGCGTGTCTAGGTGGTGCGTGTACAGGTGGTGCGTGTCTAAGTGGTGCGTGTGTAGGTGGTGCGTGTCTAGGGGGTGCGTGTCTAGGTGGTGCGTGTGTAGGTGGTGCGTGTGTAGGTGGTGCGTGTCTAGGTGGTGCGTGTCTAGGTGGTGCGTGTCTAGGTTGTGCGTGTCTAGGTGGTGCGTGTCTAGGTGGTGCGCGTGTAGGTGGTATGCGTGTAGGTGGTATGCGTGTCTAGGTGGTGCCAGTCTAGGTGGTGCGTGTCTAGGTGGTGCGTGTATAGGGTGGTGCGTGTCTAAGTGGTGCGTGTGTAGGGGGTGCGTGTCTAGGTGGTGCGTGTGTAGGTGGTGCGTGTGTAGGTGGTGCGTGTCTAGGTGGTGCGTGTCTAGGTGGTGCGTGTCTAGGTTGTGCGTGTCTAGGTGGTGCGTGTCTAGGTGGTGCGCGTGTAGGTGGTATGCGTGTAGGTGGTATGCGTGTCTAGGTGGTGCCAGTCTAGGTGGTGCGTGTCTAGGTGGTGCGTGTATAGGGTGGTGCGTGTCTAAGTGGTGCGTGTGTAGGTGGTGCGTGTCTAGGTGGTGCGTGTGTAGGTGGTGCGTGTCTAGGTGGTGCGTGTCTAGGTGGTGCGTGTCTAGGTGGTGTGTGTTTAGGTGGTACGCGTCTAGGTGTTGCGTGTCTAGGTAGTGCGTGTGTAGGTGGTGCGTGTCTTAGTTGGTGTGTGCCTAAGTGGTGCGAGTCTAGGTGGTGCCAGTCTAGGTGGTGCGTGTCTAGGTGGTGCGTGTGCAGTTGGTACGTGTCTAGGTGGTGCGTGTGTAGGTGGTGCGTGTGTAGGTGGTGCGTGTGCAAGTGGTGCGTGTCTTAGGTGGTGCGTGTCTAGGTGGTGGGTGTCTTAGGTCGTGCGTGTGCAGGTGGTACGTGTCTAGGTGGTGCGTGTGCAGGTGGTGCGTGTGCAGGTGGTCCGTGTCTAGGTGGTGCGTGTGCAGGTATTGCCTGTGTGGGTGGTGCGTGTGGTGGAGCGTGTGTAGGTGGTGCGTGTCTTAGGCGGTGCGTGTCTTAGGTAATATCCTTGATTAAGGTCTAAATGTGAGAAGTAGACTGATCCAGAAAGTGAGTAAAATTTCAGTGATATTGGGGGTAACGGTAATTTATCATCTATTATACAATCAATGAGTTTTCGATAGTCGACTACTAATCGCCATTTTTTATCGTCTGCACTCTTTTTTGGTACCAGTAATATGGACCATTCATCTTTTGCTTGTTCTATAATGTCGTTGTCAATCATTTGTTGAATTTGCTTATTTACTTCATTTTTCAAATAAACGTAATAGTACATAGATAATAGGTAGGTACAAATACAGCACAAATATAATGAAAAAATGCCAGTCGTCATTTGGCGTTTTCCGTAATTGGTAAGTACACATATATACCCGCCTACTTACTTATCTATAAGTTGCTAACTATAAGCATCTACAAAATTGTTTTATTTTTAAAAAACTTGATTAATTTTTTTATATTTAATTGGACAATTTTTTTATTAAATTTATAAGAGCAGATGAAATGTAAAATGAACGGTCCGCTCGATGAAAAAAAATGCCGCCAAACTCATTTAAAAAAGTTAAACATGATATTTATTTCTTAAATGTAATTATAATACCTATAAGTGTAGTTTCACTTTATGAACTGAGTTTCGCTGTATTAACTTAGGCGATATACACAATCACATGCATACTGATTATATCGATACCGTTAATCCTTATTATAATAAAATAATGTATTTACCTATATACTACTATCAAGAAAATACCGATAATTGGTGCATGAAACAAAAATATGTATTATTCATCCATATTTATTGTATCGCCTTCAAAGTAGGCCCCTTTCGAAATAATTAATGTAATAACCCAATCACCGAAAGATTTTTTTAACGTATTTTCTGCCATGACTTGAGTACTCGCCGCGAATTCTCTTTTATGTCATCTATCGACTGAAAACGGGTGCCTCGAAGTTATAATTTGAGTTTCGGAAAAAGAAAAAAGTCAGCCGGAGCCATATCAAGGAAATACAGTGGCTGTTCGATAAGATTCGTTGCCTTTGGCCAGAAATTTGTTCACAATGATAGCCTTGTGAGATGGTGTATTATCGTGGTGCCAGATCCATGAGTTTTCTTTCCACAAATCCGGTATTTTTCGACGAATTTGCTCTATCAAACGCCGCATTACACTCAGATAATATATGTACTTTATTTAGGGTGGCTCGCACCAACTAAGCTCGATTTAAGGATTTGATTTTGATCTTGCTTGCACCAACGATTTAATAGTTTGTGCAAGCGAGATGTCAAATCCTTAAATCGAGTTTTAATAGTTGGTGAAAGCCACCCTTACCGTCTCACCTTCTGGGAAGAATTTCGAATTGCACTACACCGCGGTAAATGAAAAAAACTGTCAATATCACCTTCACTTTTGATCGACTTTGACATGCTTTTTGCTATTTCGGCTCAGTTGGAGGGCACCATTCCGAAGCTTGTTGCATGTCAAACTCGTAAACCTACGTCTCATCCCCAGTTACAATGCGTTTTATGAATGTGGGGTCGAAATTGTCTCGTTCGATCATGTCTTCAGCAACCTTTACGCGATTGAGTTTTTGCAAAGAATTCAGGTTTTTCGGCAGTAGTCGAGCGGCAAAGTGTTTCATGCCCAAACAATCGTTTAAAATGGTACGAATTGATTCGTGAGACACAGAAATTTCAGCGGCTATCTCTCTTAGACTTAAACGATGACTTTCAGTCACTTTCAGAGTTTCTTTACTTTAGCGATGTTCAGTTCAGTTGAAGACGGTAATGGCCAACCAGAGCGAGGCAAATCTTCCACTACATCTCGACCGCTTTTAATGCACTATACCACTCATACGCACGTTTTTGATAAAGTCGATTCACCGTAAGCCTTAAGTAACATTTTCAGCGCTTTATAAGAATAAATTCTATTTGCAATGCAAAATTTAAGACAGATTCTTCGTTCAATGTTTTTATCCATTGTAAAAATCGCAAGATACACTTAAGATGAACTGACAAAATGACAAACTTTAAGCTAAATAACAAGTGACGGTCAAGCTCCGCGTGAATATAGAGCTTAGAATAATAACCTAAAGTCAATAGAGAACTTAGCGACAAATAAAATTTCGACAATCTTTATATTCGGGCTTTTTACATGACCGATTCCCGGTACTTTCTTGACAGAATTAGTGCTTGTTTACGCTTAGTTTATGAATTAAGGATTAACGAAACACAGTGTTTATCTTCAGCGCGATTGTAGTGATCTGATGAAACATTGTTCTTTTATTTTTAAAATGAGTTATGTGTTACAGACTACACCATATTCACGAAAATGAAAATTAAGTCAAAACTGAGATATGAATCTGTTTTCGCGAAATAACAGCTCAATACAATTTCAAGTTTAGAGAACGAACAATTATTATCATACGCTATGTACTTTTCTTTTAAATGTTTTCAATGCGGATACACGTTGCTTTTAATGTTTTATAATAATTATCATAGTATTTTTTTTATGTTAAGTATAAAAAAGAACAAACAACAAGGAAATAACATGTCACTAAGTCGTTCTAATGACTCTGAACATTGGTATAAGGACGAGTTAACTTCAAAAGTTGTTGCGGAGTCAGGTATTCCTACAGACGCGTTCCATCTTGGCAAATTGATATTTCAGAGCTTGAAAGATGACCCCGACTTCGTATTGCAAGTAAGTATGAATGTACATATGTTTAAAATATATATGTAAGTAATTACTTATTGGCATTGGCTTACGGTAGTGGTTCTTAACCAGTGATCCGCGAATCACTTCTGGTCCCTGGAAGCTTTCGATCGACTTGCTGGGTGAAATGATCATTACAAGTCTCACGCATATAAAAGAACCGCATATCTTTCGCTGTCTACATTTCTGAGGTGCCCGATGAAAAGTCGACTGAAATGCAGCATGGCAGTAACTGGAAGGATATAATATTCGCCCAATCAAAAATCACACTAAAATAAATAGTTAAATAAAAAGTTCACAAATTAATGATGATTATGTTATCTAATGACTAATAGTACATGTTTTGTTTATAGAACAATCTTATGAATCAACTAACAATTTATATTATGCTTAAAAGTTGATGGTCTGTGGCAAGACAAAAAATCAGAAATGGTATCTCTAGTCCCTCACCACTGAAAGGTTAAGAACCACTGGCTGTAGCTTGGGCCGTTCCACAGCAATTTTAGAGAATTATAAACACTTAGTATAAGTAAATTGTATTAAGTTGTTAATCAAACTACAACTTATTATAATTAAAATTAATAATTTATACAATAAAGTTATTACTTTAACTGTTATTTCCGTAGCTTTAACTGAAATTTTTTATAACTGTACAGCCTACTTTCGAACATATTATTTAACTATGTTGCAAGCACTGTAGGATAAAGATTATCCTACAGAGATTTATGTCACTTTACTTAAATTAATTAATTTCGAAAAATATTGAATGAACAGATTGACGGCGGTACAGGTGAATAGTCTGAAGAAGTGCGGTTTGCAGGTTGGAGATGTAATTCTCTTAATGGCTCCGCACCACCTCAACTTGTCTATACCACTTTATGCAGCTACCTATCTAGGAGTCATTAGTGCCGCTGTTGATTATAATATAAGCGTTTGTAAGTGTGATAAATTTAATTAATCAGTTTATTTGCATTATGGCAGCGGAATAAGGAATCTTTGGACCTAAGAACTTCATACAAAGGTATAAGTTACTTATACTCCGGATACTGTAATTATCTGACCCCAAACTAAGCGAACTAAGGGAACGAAAGGAGAGCTCCCAGTGACACCCGGTCTCCAAGCGAATTTAGATAAGTTCGTTTTTTAAATTGATCTGGCTCCCCAGGCAGCAAACCTGAGGTCTTGGCTTGAAAGGCAGATGCTGTGCCACCGCGTTAACGGGCCAGTCAACGAGCAAGTTGCATAATGGATTTTTGATGAGTATTATGGTATTTTCTGTGCAAAAATAGTGTTTATAAAAGTTATCTTTCATATCATATGGTAAAGTGATGGTTGCACCGATGCTCTTTGATTTAGGGGGCTTGGGTATTTTCACCTAATTTTACGTTACAGTATTGTCTCCTCTCAATATATGTACATTTCTACAACAGTGTAAAAAATTTAACTGACAAAAGGCCTCGATTTCAATACTGTCTTTAATTCATCCTGATATTGCCGAAATTCCTACTATAGCCGCAGTTGTAACCTGGGTTACCACCCCGTATATAGTTTGCAACCACAAGACTCATTACCCTAAGTTATAGTGCTGACAATTGGAGAGCTCAGAGTACTCCCTAGAGCTATCATGAATAAAAGGGGGCCTCTGAACAAGTAGATAAGGTGAGATAAAGAGTCCTCCAACCACTTGCCGGCTCGCGATCACGGAGACTCCAGCTGCCTTGACTCCCACTAGTGTTCATCTATTAAGAAGAAATAAAAAAACCTCGTATTTTTTCAGATGAACTGAGAGACTCTTTCGAACTTAACAGACCCAAAATAATTTTCTGCCAAAGCGATAGAGTGCCCGATATCCAAATGGCTTTGAACGGACTGAAATTAAGCACGAAGATTGTGACCTTGGATAAAACTGATCATCCGTTTAATTTTATTGATTTTTTAGTGAAAGACGAAGGAAATAAAACATTGATTGAAAATTTCAAGTAAGAGCTGATTAAGACTAATACTGCGCCTGTACCGTTTCAAGTGTGTTAATCGGTCAGAGATTTCAGAATTAAAAGACCTAAAAAAGGAAGCCCGTTACAATAACTACTGCTTACGTGTTTTTATACTTAATGAGGTGTACTATGGAGGTTTCAGTGATAGAATTGGTTTTTCAAAGTCAAATCAATTTAGTCAAGTAAACCCAATTACAAGGTATTTTTGAACGGCAAATCTACTTTAGTTCGGTTAAAAAGAAAACTTAGACACTGAGAAGAACCGACAAGAAACTCAGCCAGGTATCATTTTTTTGAATAGTTAAAAATAACCTAATACCCGATACTTTCTTAACTACAGGACTTTAAACCTTAGACTTCTAACTTAACCGCCAGAAGTCGTTCTTGGGTTGAAAACATTTTATAAAGTAAACCTTTGTTTTTGATGTTTGATTAATACCAGCTAAACTAACTAAACTAACTTTTAGCTTAAAAAAGCATTGAACGGTAGAAATGGTTCGTCCCATTAGGAGAACTAGCAGAATGTAGGTACACCGAAGAGCAAATCAGACATATTGTATCCTTTGACACGAATAATTTGCCCGCGGAGTGAAATGAAACATAAAAGTAAGTGCGAGAAGAACACACTTGTCGGCAAGTAAAATACCTAGTACACCGTGATTGGAGCCATACAGTTCCTAGGACATGGGACATGGATGTAAATCCGCGGAGCTGAATATGCATTCAGAACAGTACCTATCTCTTGAAATATCCAATCTACCTACCTAGTCATAAAAACTTTTTATGCCTGTAATGTGGAAAATTGTACTAATAAAAGTAATTATTTTTAGACCAACGAATGTAGACACAGAAGAAGCAATCGCATTTTTGTGGCCTACTAGTGGAACAACTGGAATAACTAAATCGGTAGCCATGACCTATAAGAACTGGAGTGCTATTCACAACGCGTAAACATCCTTGCATCGGATCAAACATCCGTGAGCTTTAAATTGTGAATGCGCAAAGGTTGTTTGCATCCGATGATCACATCCGATGTACGAATTTTCCATACTAATTTATGAAATTGGCATTCACAACTTCACGGATGTAAAATTGTGAGAAAGAGAAGTCCGATAACCTCTCGTTCTCAACCTCGACTTTAGCTGTCAAAATGTAATTTTGACACTTCGTCGCGTGCAACGTTGCGTACATCCTCGCGCTTGTGATCTGTCAAATTGTATGACAACATCCACGAGCGAAAAGCTACTTTCTATTAGACGAGTTCTACGATGTTAAGCTATTTTCTCGGTGAACAGTTAAAGTTTTGGAAGTTTTTCTTAAAATAATTAAAATATACTCTATTTTCAACGTGTGATACATGTGTCATAAAGTTACGTGCAATTTTATTGAACAAAAAAACTAATTTTGTGAAGGAAGACGCTTAGTATGGAAATTCACATCAAGATGGTAGACTTATAGTAGAAAAGGAGCGAATAAATTTAGCGATTTTCAATATCTTTTCTATACGCAAAATGTTCATTTTGCTGTTAGTGTTTGCAGACGAAGGTGAGGTTACACCATGAATATTGCAATTGTTTTCTTGAATTGAATTTTATTACTAAATTATAATTAATGTTATAAATGATTAATTTCATAAAATTAGTAAGTACATGTAACTGTAGGTGCGATTACGTATATGATATAGTTATTTTAAGTAAAATTTAAATCTAGCGTTGAAAAATTGTGGTAATATTTTTTCGTACTAGTTTTGGATTGAAGCACACCCAGGCCACAATAAAATATCTCAATAGTCATATGTAAACTAAAGTTATGAACAAAAATAAGGTTTTGCCATGTAGTTAACGATTTATATAGGTATTTATTTTGCTCTTGAGTACAAAATACAAATCTTGTCTGGATTATATTTGTGTTAGTGTAGTGATATTTTAGTTACCCGGTGACACTATATTAATAATAAAGCAACACTAGTCTATTAGTATTTAGTTAGTAATGTGAAATCAAAGATGTAAGATTTAAGTTGATATACAACCTATAGGTACCTACTGAAATTGACTGCTGTTTTCACATTGCTATATGAGCAAACTGATACTGACTTAAATAACCAAAACTTAAAACTGACTCAAATTTACATGCATAATCCTCCAACAACTTCACTAATCTTGTTTTGAGTTATAAACATTATATCTCTATGTAATCTAGTTAATACTTTTAATATTATTGTATTACAGGTAACTCGGCTAACTAACCTACCTAAAAAACATCATGTCTAAGGTTTGCAAGAAATCTTCCAAAATGTATATAATGTATTGAATAAGTTAAAAATATTTTAGAGATATTATTGAGCAAAGTAAACATAAGTACTTAATAATAATAAAACATGAAATACAATAGGAGTTTTAATTACATGAATTAGCTGTAGTGTGATAATTGATAAATATAATATGAATCAGGATAATTAGATTACTGAAATAGGTATATTATATAGTTCACAGATAATAATTGGAAACTTCCAGATCGAGGCCATTTTATGTAGGAATTAGTATACTTTAAAGGTGTATCCTTTATTGTTTTCAATGTTTATTGAAGTTTAAAGTTCACTTTTAACTTTCATTTTCATCCCTTTTCACATAACTAACTTTCTAGTAGATAATACCTAAGCAGTAATTTTATTCAATATTAATATATTCACAACCTCACAAGTGACAATACCGAAAAATTAGTAAAACATTCAATGTAATAATAGGTAGGTACTCCTAAATCTAATTACTGGGTAATATTATGCAATACCATTACAATGAAGTATATGGTCTTAATGTCA
Source organism: Zeuzera pyrina (assembly GCA_907165235.1). Lineage (NCBI taxonomy): Eukaryota > Metazoa > Arthropoda > Insecta > Lepidoptera > Cossidae > Zeuzera > Zeuzera pyrina. Next base: position 4,879,257 of record OU015639.1, read on the forward strand.
CAGTAGGTATTTATTATAAATTTATTGTTTTCTGTTTGTGATTGGTCTCTTTAACACCATCATTGCATTATAAATTAAGACTAAAAAGACTAAAGCATAAAAAATCATAGCAACACATGAGCAATACATTTCAACTACATAAGTATAGTAAGTACATAAAATATTTCTATCGCATGGAGGATAAGTAGGTACTTATAGCATGAAGGGATAAGCTATTAGCCTGCCAACTTACATCATGAATATACCTAAGTATGCATTAAATTGAAAATCGATATTTTAATTTTAAATAGTTTCGAAACACTGAGAAAGTAGGCATATAAACCTAATCTCTATAATTTGATTTTAAAATCAGTGTAATCTAATTACACATTACAAACTATTATACAATAAATTGTAGGTATGTGATAAATTATTAAAATTTCACTTGCCGCCGGTTTTAAATAAGTCCTTATTTCTAGCGGTAAATCATACAATTCAACGTAAGGGCGTTTTTGCATTGGCCGACACGATAACGATAATATCGTTGCCGTCACACGTAGATATTTTATTATCTTGAAACTTTTTGATTCAACGACACGGTACCAATATCGATGGCGACAAAACAAAAACAGAACTTTCATGTCTCAATGACAAACATTACACCTTCGAAATCAGTGCGTTAACTATAAAACTACTCGTATACTTATTCATATGGCAGACGACAAATTATATTTAGTTATTTAGTATATCTGCTTTACTTACGTCTAACGTATCTAACGTTGAAGGAACTTATTTAAAAGTCATTTTGAATATTTAATCAAACTAAACTGTTCAGTAAAATGGAGTAGAGCGAACGACAGATTAGCGGGGAGGTGGGAGGATGGTGATGTTGAACCCACACTTGCACCATTGTGTAATTATGTCATACATTCTTGATTTTATCGGGACGATTCTATGGAGAGCGGACGTAGTACTGACTAGGGAAGGCGATTCTCTCGAAAAAAGATCGATCTTCGAATCGATTCGAATCGAAGTATGAAAAATCGATTCATAGAAAACTCGAAGTCTAAAAAATCGATCTCTCGAAAATCGATTTTTCATCGACTTACTATATAAGTCTGTATTGATGACAGATATGAATGTAATTATAGAAAACTTGGAAGACGCTAAAATAATCAATCTAATCAGTTTTTATGAATTAAACAATTAAAACTGTATTTAAATGTTACATGTTTAAGAACCTCTACTTAAGATAAAAAAAAAATTATAATATTTAAGTTAAAAAATTATAAAATTCACAGTTCCTACATTCAACTCATTCTAAACAGTTTTATATTTCTTATCATAACAAAAATTATCGAATCTCGATTTTAAAGGGTAAAGTATCGATTCACGGAACCGATTCACTACAAAATATCGATAAAAAATCGATTTATATGGTCGAAATAATCGATTCTTCGATTAATCGATCTCAGATCGCCATCCCTAGTACTGACATGTCGTCGCCGATCGCCGGCGACGATAAATCGGGGTCGCGTCGTTTAGTGAAAAAGCGTCGCTCCATAGATTTCTGTGCCCCGATATCGATGAGTCTGCATCTGTGACGATATATCGTTATCGTGTCAACCAATGAAAAAACGCTCTAACAAATACTACTTATAACATTCGTTCTTTCAAATAGTAAATACCCGTTATTAGTATTACAAATAACAGTAATATTAAGAGCACTTGCATAACTTAGGTGAGTGTGTGAGAAGAATAATGCATAGACAGGTAATGAGATTTGATAAGGTGGAAGAAGTATTCAATGACCGCTTTGCTTGGCAACTCCGTCTGCAATACAACGTGAAACTATCGTATAAGTAAGTATGAACGAGAAATACATAAATACCTACCCATTACTATTTACTATAGATTATGAGACCTTATTTGGTCTCATAACTTGTCTCATTTATTCTGTTATATTTATTATCTCATTCTTATTAAAAGATTAATCCTTGCTATAAAGAGAGACACCTAGTAATACAGTATTATTATTTTATGAAATTGGTTGCTAGTTATTTTATTGCAGAAAGGTATTTTGTATGTATTGTCATTTTATTTCTTACTAAAGACATCGGCTTTGTGGGCGTAGATCCCTTTGCCTTCCCTCTCAAATAGAAAAAACAATTTATGACACTGAGTAAGTAATCACTAATTGATGATTTTTGCCTGATTTTTGTTAATACCCATTTCTTCTTTGATGTAATCAATCTAAATCCCTCGTAAGAAAGTATTTGAAACGTTTCGATGTCGTGTGTGATAGGTAGATAATATATTTCAAAAACCTCAGGAATTGTAAACAACATATTTCGAATCATAGGGTTACAATGGATACTGTATGCTGTACGTCATCACTTGTCATGCACCAGCAGACATACAGCATACAGACTTAAAATATGGATATATCCAGTAAATACAATGTCCACGAAATGTGAGTATGGACACTTTTATTGTAATATGTACATATTCTAAAACTAAATAAGAACTCATAACCATGAAGTTTTAGAACTACACACCTTTGTAAGTATTTATGTATAGATAAATGAAATCACAACAGTATTGTTTATTTATGATGTACAGACAGGAACCTTTTGAAGGAAGTTAGTATTAACATTATTGATATTAATAGAGCTGTAGCTGTATGTAATATAATAAGTATGTATATTTCTAATAAAATGTTGACATGTATGTACATTTTCTGAATTGTATTAGTGGTATGACTCAGAAGGATAACAAATTAATGGTCTTTTTTCTTTTAAATATTGACCAGCAATGAATTAAAATTCAGTTGAATTGATTATTAGAAACAGTAACTTTTTCAATAGCTGCACATTAATTTTATTTAGGTAATGAATTTTATGCAACTTTTTTTCTTACAGATACATATGGATACAGCTACTGATTACAATTTTATCATTGTTGTTGAGAAGTAAGAACTGAGAAATCATAGCATTCAACACAGCTTTGTACAAGTTTCCACACCTTTTCTAGTCACAGAAAATTTTGTATTGATTGTTAAATAATAATTAAAGATTTATTAAAAGCAAGAGCACGTGCATACCTACTGTCTTTTAATTTAAATCCTGATATAATTTATAAGTAATTTATTCTATGGCACTAACGATGAGAATGATTGATAGGAGTAACTACTATTTTTAGAATTATTAATACTTATTTACCTACAGAAAGTATAGAAGTACCCAGGTAAGATGTATGAAAACATTGTGTATAATTTTATGGAGATATAATTTGGAGAACTAAAAGAATAAAAAAAACGTACCTCGTTTATAAATTTTACCTTATGAACCTCAATTATAATAAAAGTATGCAGGTACAAAATAAGTAGATCAGTAGATATCATTAGTGTATTTATTTCATAATGCAAAGTTTAATAGCTACTTATTACATTTATATTAAATAAGATTGATAATAATTGTTTGTAACATGACTTCTATAGTATTTCAAAAATAGCACAAAGTTTTAGAAACCTATTTATATACATAAAAGTATAAATAAATATAACCTATACCAGTTATTATAACTTTTTTGTAATTCATAGGTAGTTTGTAATTCACAGGCACATGGTAGGCAGGTACATTATCATTTCTTTTCCTTTTGTTCAAGGTTTACACTTCAAAATACATTTTAACAATTTACTGCATCAACATTTCTCTTTGTAATCATCTCTATTTTTTTACATCATGATCTTGCCTTATAATACATAAAATGATAAGTGGATATTGGTTATTTCTTTGTATGAGAACTTGACACTGCCTCTCTTTTCATCCATTCCCACTGAAATATTAAAATAAACACCTTTAAGCTGTAGTTTTACAAAAACATGACAAATTACAGAGAATGCAGTTTCCCGCACTTTTTGTTTAATGTTTAGTTGGCTATTACAGCAAAATATGAAACACATTTTTGTCCTAACTTCTACAATACTTACTTATAAATGGCATTAACTCTTAAGTCTCACATTTATTTATATTTTTTTAACAGAAACAAATGGATAGTTTGTAGGCTTTTGTAGGATTCGTAGGCGTCTTCGATCACCAAAATCACCATAAATGTCCATGAACTGCAGTTTTAGTCACATTAATTCCTTGAGAAATCTTTAGCCCCATTTATTTCACGAATATGAGATCACTGTACAACACCGTTGCTTAAATAATATAAAGGTAAGTGAAGAGAGTACCTAACGATATTAATTGGGCATCACGACGCCATTTTGAAAAGTTATTGACAACTGACAAGTTGACGAACGACGTCTCCGTATGTAATAAAATGAATGAACCGGGAGTTGGTATTTAGTTTGATTCATATAATTGTAACATTACATTCATTAAAATATTTATACGTGTATTTTTACATTTTAAATAAGTTTTGTATTTAAACATCATCGGAATGATCAGAACAATTTTAAAAACAAATTTGTTTTTATATTATACTATTAAATTTCATTTTTACCACATGTGTAGGTTGTAAAAAGTTTTTGCTGCCAACTCCTTGGCTGTTACATCGTAGGAAAATCCTAGCGAACAACCGATGTAATTTTTCATCGATGTTATCAACGATGCGTTCATCCGATGTTTCATCCGATGTTTCATCCGATGAAATGAAGTTGTGAATAGCACTCCTGTTTTGTATAGAAAATATGTGTGAAAGGCTGGTTTATTAAAGAAAATAAATATATAATCAAAAAATGTGATATAATCAAAAACAAAATAGTCAGATTTTTTTTAAAGAAAAGAAATATTCTTCAATTAAAAATCACAGGCAACGTGTTCCGAAGTGAATAACAACACTGCGTACACTATACGTATACGAGCTCAGTACAAGCGCGTCGCCACGTCACCACGCCAAAAGCCGGTCTGACTGCCGCATAAGATGTTTCACATCAAAATGCAGCTGTCTTAATATTTGATTATTTTAATAGGGAACGCATGAAAATTTGACTGTGAATTCATGTGATTAATTATTATTTATCAAGCTTTCTATAACATCCATAGCACATTTGCACTGCATATATGAAGTTTAATCATTTCAACGTTCATTATATATCATTGAATGCATCGAGTATTCGAGATTATATGCAACTATGATGTTCATCAATGACTATAAAATTTTAAATCGATGTTCATTTTGAATGTCGTGTAACTAGCACACCGAATAATAATAATAATAATAATAATATTATATACTACCTACCATATTTTCAAGATTATTTTGAGCATTAAGGGGATATCAAAGGATCATGTCATTATTATTCATGTCATTCTTTTTCGGTTCTGAATTATAGGATATAAACTTGTAACCACTTTGCCTCAATCCTTCGAGGTAGTTAATATTAGTTTAAAACACATGACGAATTTGGAATTAGAAGGCACAATAAATGTTATCGTGCCTTATTAGTTTTGGGTACCAGCTTAAAAATGTGTTTGTTAATATATTGTATTTTGGATGTGACTTTGCGGAAACCTACCTCTAAGCGGTGATTCGTATATTTTTTAGATGTCTTATGCTAAAAGTTTGGACCTTGTTGAACGTGATTATCGTGTTTCGCTTGTCGAAGAAGCATCTACGGAAAATTCCAGAGATTTCTCTTTTATATCGTTTCATATTTATTAGAAATATTGCTACCATTCCCTTTTAAAAAAAAGTGGTGTATCTCTGATGTTAAATGTTTATCTTCTTATTATTAAATCCCTAACATTCTCAGATAACGTCATAGTAGGCTTATTGGATTTACAAAGAACTTATTGGAAAAATGTATAAACTTCGTGACGTGACGACCTCCGTGGCGCTAAGCGCGTCGAAAGTAAACGGGGGTTGCGGGTTCGATTCCTGCCCCGAGTCTGGGTGTTTAGGTATAATATGTATTTATTTACAAAAGAATAGTATATAAGTAGTATATCAGTTGTCTAGTACCCATAACACAAGCGCTGTGCTGCTTACTTTATGACTAGATGGCGCTGTGTTAAATGTCTGAGCGTATTATTGTATTATTAATATATTATTACATGTTCAAACAAACTTTACTATTCTTAACCCTTACAGAACTTTGAATCACAATTATTATATTATCATTTTGGTACCCTAAAACTACCAAAACCGCAAAAATAATAACCCGTCGCGGGATGACTGGCAGATGTGAAACATTAAAATTATTTTGTATAAAAAATATGTACGAAAGGATGATAACGGAAATGAATATGGCAGAATCAAAAAGAAAATATCAAGTTTTTTTTAAGGAAAAAAATATACTTCATTTAAAAACATATGCAACGTGTTTGGAACTTAGTAACAACACCGCATATTCTATACCTATAGAATATGCGCGGCGTCGCCACGTCGCCACCCCGACAGCCGGTCTGACCCGCCACATAAGATGTTTCACATCAACAACAGGAAATCAGAATAAAATTCCAACTTTACTTCTCCCGTTCTCGCCTCCAGAGATCAGACTCGGTCAGCTCATCAGCACCTAATCTGTATTTCTTCTGTGCACTGCTAGTTAGGCAAGTCTGATCGCTATATCAATGACGCAGCGATAAACAACAAAATTAATCTAAAATACAGCTTTTGCGCCCATACATCCCCGATACAACTGTGTGCGCGCTAGCTTGTGAAAAAATTGTTATTTTCATTAAAAAACCAACTGGCATTTTGAAGAGTGTGTTTAGATAAATTGATCCCATTAGTTCGAAAAGTGTAAATCTCTGTTTTAAAATAGGTTTCTCCGATATGTTTTTTTGTGTTAAAAAGTTAGCCACTCGTGTATAGCAACTGGTAAAATGAAGTCAATAAAATGGAGAATCAGGTTATCATATGTCAATTTCATACGTTTTGAGACCCTGCCATCAAAATTTCTAATTCATCGCCTTAAGTTTTTAATATAATAGAAGTATTTATTTTATTTATTTTTATTTTATGTATTTTAGGAAGATTTACAGACAAATTATCTTATGACTACACTGATAGCATTAAAACTATGCTATTTAATCTCCACCTTTAGAGAGAAAGTAACACAACCGTAAACATTTTATCAATATTTTACCTACTTTAAATTTATATTATTCAAAACGATACACGGTGCAGCTAAGACGTATGTTACGCTTGTACTTATGACTCATTATTGAAATATATGTCCGCTAACATGCGTTTTACAATCGCTGTGTTTGAGCAGTAGATGTCTATATCATGATTGCTGCTTAAGTGGTTAAACAGTTTCATACTACGTAATATGTAAGAATTTTGTCTATACTTTGTTTTGGTAAATGGTACACTCAGGAGTGGACGGCGTCGAAAACCTAGTAAGTTGGTGCGCAGATTTATTTTTGACAGTAAATCTGGACTATCTACGCGACTATTGACTATGTTCATCAAGTAGCATATGTCAGCAATGTCTCGTCGCTTCTCTAATGGTAGAAAATGGTATCGTTTACACCTATGATCATAGTCAACAGACCGTTGACGAGCCCTGTAGTCTAGAAGTCTTAAAGAAGCTTTTCGGAATTCTCTCTATACGCGATTTATATATTCGATACATTGGGTTCCATACCTGTGATGCATATTCGAGGTGGCTGCGTACAAAGGCACAATACAAGATTTTGATGGGTTTTAAACTTTGAAATTCAGCAGTAGTCCTAATAATGAAGCCCAAGGCCCGAGACGATTTCTTAACTATATGGTCTATGTGCTTATCAAATATTAATTGGCTGTCGTGTATAACTCCAAGATCAGTGATGTCCTTCACTTGTGCGATATTCTGAGATCTCAATGTGTAACCAAACTCAATAACCGACTTCTTACGAGTAAATGACATGAAGAAACATTTATCTACGTTTAGTTCAAGTTTATTTGATACACAGTAAGCCTCAAATCTCGTTAGATCAGACTGAAGATCACTAGCATCATTTAGGTTATTAACAACTTTGAGTACTTTCATGTCATCAGCAAACAGTAAGATTTTAGAGTTTACGAAGCAAGATTTGATATCTATTATAAAAATGTTGAATAGTAAAGGGCCTAATAAAGACCCTTGGGGGACGCCTGAGGGAATCCGAGCCCAACCAGATGTAATGCCTTTTAGGACTACAGCCTGTGAGCGATTGTTTATGTAAGAGGTAAACCACCTGTAAAGATCGCCATGTATGCCACACGCTAGTAATTTTTTAAGAAGTGTGTGATGGTCAATCCGATCAAAACATTTACTATAATCAGTATAGATAACATCTACCTGAGCTCCTGACGCCATACCTTCTGTCGTAAATTCGTTGGCTAGGATAAGATTAGATGCAGTCGATCGGTTTCGAAGAAAACCATGTTGTTCGTCAGGGAAGGTGATTTTAAGAGAATCATACACCTGAGCCAACATATATACCAACCATACCAACACCTTTGCAAAGAGGCATAGTTTGGATATCGGTCGATAATTGTCTATTCTAGACTTATCACCCTTTTTATGCACCGGTGTTATAAAAGCAGATTTCCATATATGTGGTACTACACCCTCGGAAATAGAGCGCTTAAAAAGAATACATACAGGGATAGTGAGGGCAGAAGCACATCTAACTATAAATACAGGCGGTATCATGTCGGGTCCACCTGATTTAGATAGATCAAGACTTTTGAGCAGTTCGTGTACTTTATTTTGGTCAACATCAATGGTGCTAATGTTAGATGGCCCAAGGACAATATTGGTGGTATTGTCAAAGCGACTGTGGTGTATATCTGCATTTAAGAAAGTAGAATGGAAGAATGATGAAAACAGATTAGTTATTGATACTCCAGAGTCAGCTGTTAAATTGCCATATTTCATGATTTCGGGAAAAGAATTTCCAAATTTTCTAGACTTTACATAGGTCCAAAATGATTTTGGATCCTTTATAATAGATGACTCGATATTCGTAATATATGCTTTATAACATTCTTGTTCAATAAGTGATTCCCTTTTCCGCAACACAGAGAATGATTGATAGTCAGATATATTACCATATATTTTGTATTTGCGGTGATACTTACGCTTTTCTTTTAATATTTTAATCAGAGCGGAACTATACCATGCTGGATAGGAGCTAGACTTAGTTAACTTCTTTGGTATATACTCATCGCGTAGTCCATACAGAATTGTATAGAAGCGATGCACAGATTCATCCAGAGAAAGGCTTGAAAAAAGATAGGTCCAGTCTATGTCATACAGTCCTTCCTCAATTGAAGTATAGTCACCACTATTGAACATATATTTAACGTTCTTAGCTTCTTTCAAAGCGTGCATTTCCACATTTTGAGCTATAATATTTAATGTTTTGTGGTGGCTACCCTCCAAAACCAAAGGAAAATCACATTTCTGTACACAGAGAGGCTTGTTCGAAAGTACAAGATCGAGAATGCGCTGATTATAATTTAACTCTTCGTTATATTGACTTATACTATGTGTATTAATTACATCAATGAAATTATATAGATATTCACTGGTTATATTAGTAGGATGAAGTTCTGCACAGTCAGAACTTTTAAGCCAAGTGACATCATCCTTAAAATTGAAGTCACCTAAAACTATAAAAGTATCCAAAGGATTTTGATGCACGATTTCATTTAGTTTGTCACAAAAATTACGGAATTGTACCTTATATGAATTGCCACCTTTCTCACGACATAAATAAATTGTACAGATGTGAATATTATAAACTGTTTTGGGCTTTGAGCATGCCATGCTGATCGTTACCCATATATCCTCCGCTATTCCAATAACTATTCCAGTCAGTTCTCTCTATTACGGTTAAATTACGCTTAACAGCAATCAGCACTCCCCCGCCCATAGCTTGTCCTGTACTCGAGTAATCTCGGTCCCTTCTAAATACTAAGTACTTATCGCTAAATAATTCATTATTATATATACCATCGGTCAGCCAAGTCTCAGTTATTGCTATTACGTCGTAGTCATTTAAACACACGTTCCTGTAAAAACTGTTAGTTTTCGTTCGCAGACCACGAGTGTTTTGGTAGTACACATTAAGATTAGCCATTTATTCGCGGTAAATTAATGTTGTATATAATATTAGCTAATGCTTTAGTATAGTAAGATAATACATTATAAGTTGAGATTAAGTATATATAGGCTTTCATAATTACATCAGAAAACATGCACGAATAAAATATAGTTTTAATAGAGTAGGGTAAAAACACATTTAATATTATAATATTAGAATCGGTTGATCCGTGCCTACTTCTGAGTATACCATTTGACAAAAGCATAATATAATGTGCTCTGAACCACTGTCCGAGCCTGAGTGATAATACATATGCAAGTCTCAGCTCTACTGTTATTGCGTTAAGACAGCATTTAGTAGTACGTATGTAGCGTGGATGATTAATAATGAAATATATTTTACCTGTTTTTGCACACAAACGAAGCACCTGTACGTTGTAGTTGAATATAATGCGGTCAAGATGACAACAAGCGGTTCTCAAACTGCACCATATCTCGTTACAATAATTACATATTACGTTAGGAAGACGAAAAATTAATTCTATTTTTGATAATGTTTTTAAACAATCTTTGATAAATCCTTTTCGGTCTTCACTGTTATTATAGGCGATGCATCGTCTTTTCTCACATAAACCTTTGCGTGTTTCACCCAAACATAACAAAAACCCCGATCTTTTGATATTTTCTTTATTTTGGTCAGTAGATCCTTGTTACGAGGTGTCAAGTGATCGTTAACAAATACTTTATGATTTCCAGTAAGCCCCAAGTCAGTAGGTACGATGTAGGCTTTTTTGTTGCTAATTCGAGCAGCAGCAATGAAGTCCTCCTTTACGTATCGATTTATGAAGCAAGCAATGATGGGTTTGATTTGATCCTTCTCACGCGTTGGAACTCGTGTGACAGAGTTCAGTTTGTCCCTAGAGAATGGATAATGTATCCTATTTCCAATCGCCTGAAGAATTTCGAAAAGATTTTCGTTATGTCTCTGGGGGACACCTTTGATCTCTATGTTGTTTGCACGAGACCATTGATCTTTTTCATTCGACTCCCACTGTAATTGTCGAGTCTGCTTTGGATGTCCGTTATCTGGTGTTGGGCCTTTTCGGCAATAGACAGACGTTCCTCGACATGAGCTATCTTGGCCTTGACCTCTTTTAGTGAGGCATTGCTTTCGTCGACGGAAGTTTTTAGATGAACAATTTCGCTCTTGATCTCCTGTACACCACTAATGATGTTGACAAGTGGCGCAAGTGTCAGTTTAATATTCGTAAGTTCCTCCATAACCCGTTCTAGAGACATCCCTTGTGGAGACGTGCCACCCTGGCGTGATGTACTGCTTAAGTGACCTGTTACACAGGATGGACATTTCCATGTTGATTGCATTTCACCAATCAATCCATGTTCCCGCACATGGATAATCAAAATATTTCTTACAGATGCAACAACTTTGTCATTCTACGGGAGAGGTAACAGGAATAAGAAAAAGAAGATTTTTATGCCAGACAACGCCGTATGATCTCTGATTTTGCCGCCTTTCTCTATTTAACTCCTGTAAAGATTATTACTATTTTACTGAAAAATATTAGAGATAAAAAGCATATTTTTAATATCAGACAAGACAGCATGGTTATTGACTTTCGCCGTTCTCTATGGACAAATGGAAACAACAGCAGTCACACAGGGCACAAACGGGATTTTTTCACAGAAACTGAGTGCCAAGTATTGCAGTTCTTATGTACTTCTTTCACTTCCTCAAATCGCGTCATTCTTCTCACATACTTTTGCCTAGGTATGCAAGTGATTTTGACATTTCCGTCAGTTAACACACACTTTGGGCATTTGATGTTCATAAGTCAAAGTCAAATCAATTTATTCAAGTAAGCCCAATTACAAGGTGTTATTGAACGTCAGATCTACTTTAGTTCGGTTCAAAAAGTTAACCTGGACACTGAGAAGAACCGACAAGAAACTCAGTCAGGTATCATTTTATAATAAGTTTTTTATGATACAATGCTCAAAAAGTCAGTAAATGAATGTGTAGAGATATTATTGCCAGACTGTTATTTTGTCTTCAACAAAATCGTATATTATGAGTTTAGTATGATTGTCTAATGTGCGGTTTATAGCAAATCTAAATCTTTTTTACGTTATATACTTTTAAACTTTCGCGTTGCATTATACAATACATCTAAAACGGGAAATTTAACGCGATTACCTTTTTATTATGGCTTGACGTTTCGACCGGGTTGCATCGGCCGTGGTTTCAAGCAAACTCACCTATACCTATTTTATATATAGTTTGCTTGAGACCACGGCCGATGCAACCCGGTCGAAACGTCAAGCCAAAATAAAAAATTAATCGCGTTAAATTTCCCGTTTTAGATATATATTTTCCGTTTAATTGAGCAACTTCCCGAGGAACTTTATTATAAACACGAACGCAGTTACCAAAAAATGAAACATTATACTCAGTCATATGGGGAATTCAACATACCCTCCCTCGCGCCCCACGAGCAGGCAGGGATGCATAAATCATATCCACCTCAGTAGGTAAAATTCTTTTAAGTATATCTAAGGCAACAATGCGTTAATTATTCAGTAATATTATTCGCATTTTATCTCTCCCGACTTAAGTTGAAATATGACTTATCAAAAATTCATCGTCGACTTTCCATATTCCTAGCATCACCGCATAATAATGAATTTAGAAATTGATACATACGAGTTCCAGTCCATAAAATTCTTATCACGTTGACAATATTATTTGGAAGGTGACCTGAATACTGCGGCACGAATTTTATTCGATTTATATGTCTACCAACCTTTTACATATGTAAGAATCGCGAAGCTTGGCGCTCCGTCCTCTTTGACTCCCGTTAGGGATATTGCGTGAAAATATGTATGTATCAATCTTTTAAATCAATTTGCAATGTACTTGGTACATAACTGTTATTTCATCCATTGACGGGAACATCTTACGAGGAAATATTGTAAAATGAAATAAAAATTCATAATGAAAAAATTAAAGTAAACATTTTCTATGTGACCATGACGCTTTTTCTTACTTAGTTTAATTTATTTCGTTATACATATGTCCACATCGCTAATAAATAATTTTTAATAAGTATTAACAGAACTACCAGAATTCAGTGGGTGTGCGTTGGAGCCTTATGTCTGGTTTAGACTAGGCTAGTAATTTATTCAAGTTGCAAGCAATTCAGTAACTAAACCTGTCTGAAAAATGATAATTTAGTATTGTAGTTTAGTAAGTAATTTAGTCTAGCCATTTTGCTTTTTTTGTGCGAGTAGCCGTCCCACACCGCGCGTTATTGGTTAGTGGTTCATCAACTAAACGAGTCCGAATTGTAATTGTCGAACAAACAACAAACAACTTTAAAATTTGCTTCGAAATATATTACAGAACACGAGTGCTTGAAGGATATTTAGTAATTTGTATGTAGATCCTAGTTTATATCTTCTATTAATCCATTTTCAGATCTATATAGGTTTCTTTTATTTATTTATCACACAAATTTCTTCTTCCATCTCTTCTAAAATAGCCATTAGCATAAGCTTTATTATATATCATTACAGCCTGTGCATCTTATAAAACACTGTAATTATACTGTACACGACCGCAGTGCGAAAAATTTTTTGAGCATTAACGAGTATTTTATGCACTCTAGCCGCGTCGTCCCGGCTTCGTCCGGGTCGAATACAATAACATATAGTCTATGTCAATCTGGAATAATGTACCTTTCCTACCTGGATTTTTTGGCGGGAACGGGAGAAGTGAAGTTGTCATTTTATTTAGATTTTCTATTTTTTACATTTTTAGGAGTTTTAAAGTACAACAGTGATATTATATTGTGTTTTAAAGTTCTGTGTGAGAAGATTGGAAAAGATCTAAATAAACATGTGTAGCTGAAGCTCTCGCGCTCTTACAAGAAGTCATTTATAACTTCAGCAAAGCCTACTATTACTTTACTGGAGGAGTGTTAGGGACAGTTAATGTTTCTCTAAAAGTTACGTCATTAGGCTGATGGTCTTGTTACCAATGCCTTAAGAACAATAAATAAATAATAAAATAATGTACCTTTCAAATGGTGAAAGAATTATTCAAATAGGTGTAGTGGTTTTAAATGACCCTCCATACATAAATTTATGAAATCCGCTTTTTCTTTCTTTATAATATTAATAGCTGTATTCGTCACATATACACTTTTATAAATGAATGAATTTACAGAAACACAATAATTTAATTAGGAATAAAATATGAAATTTACCAGCCTAAAAATGAGTTCATTTTGAAGTTCTCTTTTATTTGAGTAATAACAATTATATTTTTTAGAAGTAGGAACTGAAATACTATTGAAATAAATAAATTATTGATTACATTTTACAAACATTTATCATTTTCTCGAAATTAACAAAAACATTTTAAGAAACAAGTTTTTCGTCGTCAAAATGTTAAAGGCTCAAAATTTGCTTTACGAATCTGAAACCTATTTCTTCACCTCTCTTACCCTCTGAACTCGTTCATTACCTTGGAATACTTGGTCTTAAAGTAGACAGAAATTTTCAATTACTCTCAGTGGCTAACAGAACGAGAAGGAAGAAAAAAATAAAAAATTAAAAAACCCACGACTCAAAAAAAAGCTAAAAAGTAAAAAAAAGAATATGTTCCTCATGACGCTTTCACTTCACGATAAGTTGTAATACAAATAGTAGTAGTAATATATGCAAGTGACGCCGCGTCGAGGTCCGCTAAGTAGACTATTTGTATTTAATGTCATACTTTATTATACCTACTTTATCATTTTAGCCGACGAAAATGTCAAAAGCAGTCGTATACCTAGGCGAAAATGTGTGAGGAGAATGATGAGATTTGAGGAAGCGAAAGAAGTGTGTAAGGACCGCGACACTGGGCGCTCCGTCCTCTTTGACTACCCTGTTAGGAATACAGCGTGAAGATATGTATGTATATACTTTATAATTTTTAGTTGTGTTCTGCTTTTCACTTTATTTACTTAGTTATCTACTTTAAACATCTCAGTTCATCTGTTTAGGAGCTACGATGCCACAAACAGAAAAACAGATACACAGATACACACGTTAAACTGATAACCCCCCTTTTTTGTGTCGGGCGTTAATAAGCTAAAAACTTTATAAACTATCAATATTGTACTACTCATTATAAATATAATACGCAACAGATTTCACAACCTACTTTCACTGAAAAATAGATTTCATAGATCTTACCGATAGTCATTTTCTATTCTTCTGCCTCAAGTTTTCTATTTGACCATGTCCTGTGCCGCGATTATTTTTCCTCTCCCCACCATGCACTTTGCACTTAGCGAACAGTAGTAGAAGATACAGTGTATTGCACTGTACAAGCGATTAGGACAAATAACGTATACCATTATTTAAGCTACAGTATATTTTTATAACTGGAACGGGACAGAACGCAGCGAGGCCGATGGATTGCGTCGAAACTGGAGGAAATGAAGCAGGACAAGACGATATAGGACGAAGTGAAATGAAAATAAAGTAACCTTTTAAAGAAGACATTTTTAAAGTCAAATATGTTATTGTTTTGGAAGAACCGACACGATACTATATACCTACTGGAAATTTTAACAAGGTTTTTTCAACATCGTTAAGTAGGTACATAACATTTATAGTCTCAAATTACTAAAAGTCAATTAATGCCTTTGCTGGACAATATCTATCCTAGGTTAAATCTTTATCTACATTGAAATCATTTTTTTAGTGTGATATTTTAATTGATGTTCGTTTCATAACAAGTAAATAAAAAAACGCGTACAGAGCGCATATTACAAGTTATATATCTATCTGTATCGAAATCCAAGGACCAATAAGCAAGCAAGCTAATCGTGCGCTGATCTTAATCAGGGTTCTGTACCCAGAGGGACGAGCGGAACCCTAATAGAGATTTCCTTTTAGAGATAAGAGCCCGTTGAGAAGTATATACATGAGCTTGCGATTGCATAACCCCGAACAGTGAAAGAGGCACCCAAACATATGACATTTATATAAGAATGTAAGCAGCTACATATGTACGTGGGTATCAGTGTTTTGCGCGAACATTAAATCAATCACTGCTTACTCTATTGTCTGTTTGTATGTCACAGCTGATTTATTCTGTCTTCTTAACATGTACATTTCAGATGTTTTAATGACCTATTCATTTTAGCAAAAATATTATTTTGAAACTCTGTAGAATTTTAGAGAGTTAACTGCATTCTTGTGCAAACCGGAAGTCCTTCTAAACTTTTTTAATGGAAATTCCTTCTCCAATCGTTTTTCCATATTAGACGATTTTAAGATAAAGAGTAGAAGTTGTGTGTACAAATATCTAACATTCAGTCTTTATAGGCATCGAGATCCAGTGCACCGTATACACCAAGCCTGCTTAGACGGAATCTTAAGTAGGAATAGAACTCGCTTTTATACTCAAGTAAATGAGACGTAATATTGTAAGCTTTATTTCTGTCATTCGTAGGGGGGGGGTGTTTTATTCACAACACAAAAAACAAGCATAGGATGAAGCATCCGTGAGCTTTAGATTGTGAATACGCCAAGGTTGTTTGCAACCGATGATCATCCGATGTACGAAATTTCTATATTAATTTATGAAATCGGTATTCACAACTTCATGGATGTAACAGCGTGAGAAAAAGAAGTTCGATGACTTCTCGTTCTCAACGTCGACTTTAGCTGTCAAAATATAATTTCGACACATTTTTGACATTTCATCGCGTGTAAACTTGCGTTCGACTTTTTGACGGGAATGGGATAAGTGAGGTTATCATTTTATTTAGATTTCTATTTTTTACATTTCTGGGAGTTTTAAAGTACAAAAGTGATTGTATATTGTGTCTTAAAGTTCTGTGTAATTGAAAACAATGGAGTAGGTCTACATAATCATGTGTAGCTGAAGTTCTCGCGTTCTTCAAAGAAATCCTAACTTCTAACTCCTAAATAACTTCAGTAAAGTCTACTGCCACTTTACTGGAGGAGTTTTACGATAACGATTATATCTAATAAAAAAAGACATAGCATTGGCAAATGCGCTAATCAGTGCGCCATGCCAGGAAGAAAGGAAAAAAACCTCGCGTTCATCATCCTAGAGCGAAAAGCTACTTTCTAGTAGACGACACGTATAAGAGTTCTACGATGTTAAGTGATTTTCTCGGTGAAAAATAAAGATTTTGTACATTTTTCTTGAAATAATTGAAATATAATTTATTTTCTACGCGTGATACACATATATTACAAAATTACATGCAATTTTATTAAACGAAAGGTTTTGTGAAGGAAGACGGCTAGTATGGAAATTTAGATTAAGATGGCAGACTTAATCCTAATTTACATTATAAATTAGTGGCATAAAAATAGTTTCATGGCATTAATTTCATTAAGAATTTCACGTGTAAACGTCAAGTTTTATAATGTGTGCATTACTTTCATGACACTGAAATAATTTCGTGTTACGTGCAATTTTTGGATAAAACTAATGTGATACAATGAATTTCACTGTGTAAACACGACGCGAAATTAGTGTCGCGAAACTGCCTGCACCGAGTGGATGTGTGTTTTAGTCGCGGTTATGCACCAAAAATATCAAATCAACGTTGGACAGCCAATAAAAATATAAAATTTATAAACGAATACCAGCGAAACGAGTGTCTCCGGGATCCGTAAAAATTTCGATATACTACATGGTGGTGGTACTCTGAATTCGTATGATAATGATATCAAACTGTTGCCATAGTTGCTAGATATCGTAGCGTAATTTGGAGTTTCACTTTTACTGACAAAGCTTTTCGACATGTATCCTGTTTAGATATTTTTTGGACATTTTACTCAATAAAAATTAAAATTATGTTCACTCATTCGAAAATAGTTTGTATAGCTCTCAGGATTTGCATCTGCTGATTCAGAAATGAACTGCGTTGCACTCAGATACTTTCTTGCTACCCACCCTAGAATCCACCAATGTCATTTCTTTCGAGACAGTTTAGTTTACTAAAAAAGGGCAACTTTCATCTTGAGGTCTTTTTCTGTAGGAATTAACATTCTTTAAAGGTGTATCTATTATTATTTTCAATGTTTATTAAGGTTTATAATTCATTTTTAACTTTAATTTTCTTCCTTTTTCGCTTAATTGGTTTTTTCAACCGACTTCCATAAAAGGAGGAGGTTCTCAATTCGGTTGTACGTTTTTTTTTATGTTTGTTACCTCATAACTCCGTCATTTATGAACCGATTTGGAAAATTCTTTTTTTGTTTGAACGAATACAATTCCAGATTGGTCTCATTAAAATTTCACTGGTATTGAAGCTTCGGTTTTAAAGTTACATCCAATAACGCGACTTGGTTATAACCTTTATTCATTTATATTGACGATTCTCTTGTATGTCATTTGTTAACTATCATTGGCCCCACATGGTATAATGGTAGTAGAGAGAAGATATAAATTGGCTGTGATATAATAAATTCAAACAGTAGAGTCAGTTTTGTGGCGGACAGAGAATACAGCTGGTGGCTGTCGTCTTCGGATTGTAAGAATACTGCTAGGGTGTAATTATGATGTAACCTTTACAGGTTTACAGTGTTCTTTTATAACTGATTGATATTAATATGATATTGATGATATTGATAATGGCCATAATGGGCAATTATATCCCATGTTCGATCTGATCGCATCTTTTATTGTGAAAGTCCACGGTTTGTGCTCCTCAATAGAATGGAAATTAACAAATTGCGCTCCAGAATTAGAAAATAAACTAATGCTAGACCTGCTCTAGACATTTATTTAGGCCAAGGTCACTCAAAAGGGTGAAATAAAAAAACTTTTATAAAAAAATTAAACCGACTTCAAAAAAGAATACTAAAAAATAAATATCCCTTACTAATCAAAACTTAAGTACAAAAATAAGTTTATAAATACGATACAAATACCCATATAATTAAATTTGACAGTTATTGAAGTCGGTGCCAAATCAATGTTCGACAACAGAAAGTCTATTAGTTAAGTAGGCTTGGCACCGACTTTAGTAACTGTCAAATTTAATTATATGGGTATTTGTATCGTATTTATAAAGTTATTTTTGTACTTAAGTTTTGATTAGTAAGGGATATTTATTTCATACTTTTCAGTATTATTTTTGAAATCGGTTTAATTTTTTTATAAAAGTTTTAGTAGATAACATAGGTAAGTAATCATTTTGTTAAATATTAATAGCTTGTTGTGAAAGTATTGAAAAATTTGTAAAACATTCAATGTATTAATAGATACTTAGGTATCTAAATCTTATTTAATATAGTATTATACTATAAAGACAATATCATTACAATTAAGGATATTAAGTCATAACCACACAGTAGGTAAATACCTACCTTATATATATATATGTAGTTTAAGCGTATTGCTTTAATTAATAAATATTAGTAATAGGTTTATTGTTTCCTAGTTGTGATTGCTCTTTTTCATTACATTAGTAATTGATTAGATTATAATCTTGAACAGACTAAAAAGAATAAAAAATCATAGCGATACATTTAAACTGCATATGTGTAAGTAACTACATAAAACATCTGTATTGCGATAAGAATAGTTGCTTATGGCATGAAGCGATAAGTTAGGGTTGCCAACATTTCTTCGGCTGCTTATAGTATTTTAGAGAATAAGCTATAAAAAATATAGTACACTTAAAATAAATGTAGTCTTTCATGGAAAGAACAATATTTTTTTGCTACATTAATGCCCGCCACACACAATCAAGTATTTGTATGAAATGTTGTTTGGTAATAAGTTAATAATAATAATATACTCAGACATTTCACACAGCGCCATCTAGTCCCAAAGTAAGCTGCATAGCGCTTGTGTTATGGGTACTAGACAACTGATATACTACTTATATACTTTTCTTTTGTAAATATATACATATTATACATAAACACCCAGACTCGGGACGGGAATCGAACCCGCAACCCCCGTTTACTTTGCGACGCGCTAAGCCGTTGCGCCACAGAGGTCGTCGATTGGTATGACGCCCTTAGAGCACGCACACCGTCTTTTACTTGACGCGCCGTCAGTTCACGCAATTTCTCTCTGCAGGCCGGTCGTCTTGCGCGCTATTTTACGACGTCGAGGGATGATGACATTGCAATAACTAGTATTGAAGCTCAAAATATCCATACATCTCTCCATTTGTCCATTTATACAGAAAGCTATTTATGGCTGTCACTCATGTAACTACAATTTGTAGGAGATAAGTACATACCTCTGATAATCTAGAATTCTAGATAGTAGTGAAAACCATATGAACGTAATACCTATCGATTAACCCAGAGAAGTTACATCATCAGACATATATTACGGTGAATGCAAAAATTCTATAATAGCTACATGCTTCATTGTTTTGTACAAACATACGTACATATCTTCACGCTGTACACGAGGTAGTCAAAGAGGATGGAGCGCCAAGCTTTGCGGTTCTTAGATACTTTCTTTCTTACTTCTTTCGTTTCCTCAAACCTCATCATTCTTCATACACATTTTCATCAAGGTGTGCGTGTGATTTTCACATTTCCGTCAGCTGACACTCTGGCTATTTGGTCTTCATTGTTTTAAGAAAGGTCAAATTAGTTGTTATTAAATACGTTTTAAATTAAGTAAATTAAAATATTTTCATTGTAAAAAATATAATCGATTAATATTTTTTTTATCAATTAATAATTTTTTTAGTAATTTTTTCAACAGATTTCATTGATTAACTTAATTTTTTTTATTGATTTAATTTTTTATCAATTGATAAAATAATTGATAATCAATTGATAATTTTTTAGTTTATAAAAATAGTTTTTCTTTTTGATAAACGCACCTGATTCAGTAATATTTCTGAACGGAATACGTTTTAAAAACTCGATGTTCTCTTTTTTGAGATTTTTGTGAATCTACCGAATAAATCGTAATTGAACGAAAATAACTTATTTAAGCATGTGACCATATGTCCGAGCATATTGTCTCGCAAATAATATCTTAAAATTACATATTATACATATTTAACAACTGTAAAAAGAAATAGGAATTTTATTATGTATTTCTTCCGTCCCAAAATAGAGTACAATACTATTTATTACAATACGGTTGGTAACCCTAGGACACTGGTTCCCAAACTTATATTGTCTACTGAGTCGAGAGCTCATGCAGTCGTTGTCTAAGATGCCTCCTAGCTAAATGAAATTACAAATCACCCTCCAGGCCTCTACACAACGCCCCCATTTTTTTTCTGGGTCTCTTACCGCCCCCCTTTAGGCCTGCAGCGCCCACAAGGGGGCGTTATCGCCCACTTTGGGAATGGCTTCCCTAGGATAAGTACCCATTTTTATCATGAATATACCACCTACTGGAGAGGTTTCAGAACAAAACATTGAGAATAATGCTAAACATCCCAAGACATATTATAAGCAATAAGTTTATGCATCTCGACTTAAAAGTTAAAACTGTCAAAGAGGAGATCATGAAGTATATATAGTAAAAAATATCAACATCGACTGTCAGGCCACATCAACGACCGGGCGGTGCAGCTTGAGGGAGCAGGCACTTCAGGCAGGCAGGCAGTTGAGTTCAGAAGACTAAAACGACAAAGCATACCTAATCTGAACAATAAATTAGACAGCAGACAAGAGTGAGAAGTCAGTGGACGACTTTCTCAAACATACAATCTACCCAGAGAAAATGTCTCAGTTATAGCAGTGGCTCATTGTTCAGAGAAAAGATTGCCATGACGCAGGATATATATTATATATGTTATTATTATTAGTATATATATATACATATATATAATTACATAAGGCTGATTCAAAAAAAAATCATTTATTTTTCTTACAAACAGGCTGAGAAGTTTCTTTCTGACATAAAAAGATACCAGTTAAAATCTGAGCCCTTAATATTAATATAGTCCGCATCGCATTTTTTTTAATTCCCATAAGAATAACATGGGAAAGTTATTTTTGCTTCTTCTGATTTTTATACCGTTCAAAAGACTTATTGGCTAATGAATCGCTTTATTGATCTTTATAGAAAATTAAACGTTCTACAAAAAGGGACTGATAACATTTTTTGATTAGTCCACGCGTTCAAAAGTTATTCAAGGTCAAAGTTCAATTTTTCAAAAATTTGATCGAATTTTGTATATTATACCGAAACTGTTGGTTTCATTGTCAAAAAAGGGGTCAAATTCTTTATCAACCATGAAGTTGACCTCTGATAGATGTCGACCAATTATTTTTTTTGTTAAATCCAATGAATATAATGCTTTTAAAGATTTCTTTTGCAGAATTTGACTTAAAATATTTAAATTACCATCGAAATATCATATCGATTCTAATTTAAAGAGAGATCTTCTCAATTTTAGTTCTTACTCGAATGCCCGCTTTCAGAATTATGGTCGTGAGTTTCTGCTCAAAAATTTCAGTCTTCTATCTTGATTCTCTCCAAAAAAATGTTTATATATTCAGATACAAATGGCGAATTTCTTCGTTCAAATTTTCAGTCGATAAAACGATTTTATCTTCGCTCTGTCGATAAAAAAATTATTTCTCAATAGATGGAGCTCGGAGCTTCAGAGTTATATTGTTATTATTATCGTAACCATACAGAACCGTCAAATTTATCTCCATAGCATTGTTATTTTAAAGTCAGTGTTATTTGATGTTATTATCTATTACATAATATTGAGTTGAGATATTATTAGAGGTTGATTGTAATTGGGCCATGGATTAGTTAAGTCGTATTGTCGGTGATCCAACCGAAAGTTTACTGGACGCAAGCTTAGGTAGGTTTGTATGAAGACAAAAACATGTGAATGAATGTCTATATTATTTGGTCTCACAACCTGTGTCAGTTATTGTGTTATATTTATTATTTTTTATCTTAATCTCATTAAAGTGAATAAAATAATATTATATAATCTTATTATTTTATTATCCTTACTGAAATAGAGACACCTGGTAATATTATTAGATTATGAAATTGGTGACTTATGTCGACTAGCAAGTAGATAAAAATATCTAGTGTATAACGTGGAATATGCAAATAATAGTCCGTTATTTTATTGCAGGTATGTATGTATTTGGTATTTACTGTAGTTTTATTTATTACTGAAGACATCGACTGTATGTGCGTATATTCCTTTGCCTTCCCTCTCAAGGGAGAATCGTACGAACGACAACGACTATTATATTTGTCGTTAATTATTTATTATTGTCGGATTAGGCTGTATGGTCTATGATCTTCGCTTTTCCCTTTCGAATAAATTAAAACAACAACAACGTTATTGTCCGTTATTTTTTGTTGCACATAATTTTTCACAATGTAATAGTAAAGTGCGGAAGTGTACAATAATACAAAACCTCTCATAAAAGTTAAGTATTTGAAACGGTTCTCAGAAGTTTTAGACAACATAATTCGAATCATAGGGTTGGAATTGAGAGACCTGTGCTATGAAAGTTTTTTGAGGGATTTTATAGGGAGCGGTTGGGCGTTTATTTTAATTATTTGGTTTCTAGTTGATATTGTGATGTAAAATTGGCGTAGTTTTGCGTCCCAAGTATCTACGCTGTAGTGCTGTTATGTGAAATCGTTGAAATAACTGCTTATTTAGTAGAGTGTGATGTTGAGATTCTTTTAGTTCCTTAGTCTGCCTCAGCGGATCCTATTAGAAAGACTGCCTCAATATATTTACCGCCAGAATCTCTAAGAAACATCTAAAATGTATTACGTCGACGTTTTGATGAAATAATATGAAGAAATTACTTCTAAAGACTTACTAAAGAAGTAATTTTAAGTTACTAAGACGTCGGTTGTATGGGCAAGGTCCCGTTACCGTCCCTCCTAAGGGAGAATCGTACTACTATTGTGGTATGGACTCCATGTCATGGAGTATAACGCACCAGCAGAAAGCAAACGGTTATGACTTATGTGAGTATGCATACTACTAGTATCTTAAAACTGAATAATAAGTCGACTATGAAGTTTTGTAATATACTAGCAAATCCGGCCTGTTTCACTGGGCGTTAGTTGAAGTTAAAATAAATTAAACAGTTTTTATAATTATTTTGATACTACAAAAAAAAAAACAAAAAAAAAATTCTACTGATCCGATCGCTACCAAACATTACAGGAACACCCGCTAGGCCAATCTGAAGATTCCCTGAAAATTTCATCGAAATCGGTCCAGCCGTTTCGGAGTCCATAAGGAACATACATACATCGCCTTGTATATATACTATACTGTACACTAGCAAACTCGGCCCATTTCACTGGGCGTTATTTGAAGTTAAAATAAATTAAACAGTTTAAAAAAAAACAAAAAAAAATTCTACTGATCTGATCGGTACCAAACTTTACAGGAACACCCGCTAGGCCAATATGAAGATCGTCTGAAAATTTCATTGAAATCGGTCCAGCCGTTTCGTAGTCCATAAGGAACATACATACATACATCGCCTTTTATACATATATAGATATGCTAAATATATATATAGATTAGCGACTTATGTAGGCACTTAAGGAGTAAATAAAATCGCAACAGTAATGTCAATTTATGACGTACTTACAAACAGGAACCGGAAGTGCTTCATTCTGCTTCCGTCTTAAATGAAGATTAAGGAGGCGTAGGAAGATAGAAAAATAAGTAATTAACATCCTGATAAAGGAGGCAAATTACGAAAATCAATGCTTTGCTTTTAAAACATCTTCGAGATCAAAATACATATCAAAATACATAACATTGCTTACATTTTGGATTGACTGCTAATGAATAATTAAACAACACAGTTACTAAAAAAGGCATTTCAAATAACTTCTAAAATTATGAAACATCGTTCGTCGAGTTTTAACACTTTTTAAACATTACAAGTAATCCAAAAATTACATTTTATTTTATAATTTTTAAAGTTTTTACGTAAATTTTTAAATTATAACATGAAAATTAATTATGACAGACAAGTTTTTTATTTATTTATCGAAATATTGACAATTATGTTATTAACCTCATCCTCGAACCAAGAACCTTGGTCCGAGGCCTTACCGTTTACAAGAAATTTGTTTTTATTGACAAACGAAGTTCCCTTTAATAATATAACCTTTGTTTACTTTGATGATTTGATCCGCCATTAGTACCTACTTGGTACTTACAGACTCAACATATTTAGTACGTTTAGTTTTCTTACACATTATATTATTTACAAAATTTAATTTAATTTATTTAGGACTAGTATGCCACGCAATTTTATACGTTAATTTAGGTAATTTTCCAATACATGTAAATGATAAACTAAAATACTCTGAAATGAAAGTGCCATCAAAATGAATTCAGTCATTTCATAAATGAGCCGTCTACATACTAACCTAACCTGCCCTACCTAAAGGGAGTGTTCTTATAGGGCGGATCTTGTTTTGGCGCTTCGCCAGCCGCTGCCGTGGCACGCTCCCTTCGCTCGCTCGGCTCGCACGTTGTGATTTACACACTTACCTGACCTAACCTACCCAAAGAGAGTGTTCTTATAGGGCGGATTCTGTTCCGGCACTTTGCCAGCCACTGCCGCGGCACGCTCGCTTTGCTCCCTTGGCTTGCGCGTTGTGGGTTACATATTTACCTAACCTTTCCAAAGAGTGTTCTTATAGGATGGATTCTACTCTGGCACTTTGCCGGCCGCTGCCGCAGCACGCTCGCTTCACTCTCTCGGCTTACGCGTTGTGGTCTTCGATCACATATAACAAGATTCACAATCTCCTATAAAATTTAAACAAATTATTGTCCGAATTGACGTATATATTTTTAATATCGTAAAGTATTATCGGCAATATTGTGGTAATCTAAATTAGACCTTACTGTCAAACCATAAGGTTATAAACGCTCGTAAACGATTCTTGCATGACATTGAAATGAAGTTTGTCAAATAAAATATTTAAAATGCAATCTTACGTCTCGTGCATAAAATATAATTCAAATAATCTATTTGCGTTGCTATGTTGCTACGTTGATTTGTTACGTGAAAGTGACAAGGATAAGACAAATATTGTCAGGCAATATTTCAAAATATGATTACGAATTTAATAAAAAAGAGCTATGTAACGTTATTACTATAATGAAATAATGAACACGTAAATAATATTATTTATTTATTAACCGAAAATAAGAACTCGTGTCTTTTTTTAGCGTTCTTTATGTGTTATTTTTGCAATTTTTGAAGGAGCACTTTGACATGTTCGCTGTTATCGTTTACGAATACCACTAAAACAGAAGTGCGCTTAAATACTCATTTAGCGCACATTTGGTTCGGACATTTTTGGAGCGTTGATTGTGTATCTAGTTATATGTGATCGAAGGTTGTGGTTTACATACTTACCTAACTTAACATACCCAAAGTGAATGTTCTTATAAAGTGGATTCTGTTCTAACGATTTACCGGCCGCTGCCGCGGCACGCTCGCTTCGCTTGCTTGGCTCGCGCGTTGTGGTTTACATACTTACCTAACCTAACTTACCAAAAGAGAGTGTTCTTATAAGGTAGATTCTGTTCCAATGCTTCGCTGGCCGCTGCCGCGGCACGCTCGCTTCGCTCGCTCGGCTCGCGTGTTGTGGTTTACATACTTACCTAACCTAACTTACCCAAAGAGATATATAGAAATTACGAAATATTGTCTTAAAAAATGTAATCATGTAAAGCGACGCTTTAAATCTTAATTACTTATAATGATTCTCTTGTGCTATAAATATATCATTATTTTGTTGAATTTTACAAAATAAATTAACAAAATGTTACGAAGTGTGAAGCAATGTGAAGCTTAGCCCAGGAACCTTTTTAAGGAAGTTAGAATTAACATTTGTTGAGTAAAATTGTTAACTTTCCCACGCGCTCACGCTCTCTCCCTCCATTTGGTGAAATAATATTTTGAAGGAAAACGCAGAATTACTTGGCTATTTGATCCACCCGCAACCTCCCATTAGGGTGGACTTTTTGAAGTGGCGGTTAAATCCGCCAATACCATTTGAAACGAATGATCGGTACCCGTCTTACCTATAAAGAGTTGACAACCAGTTTTACAAAAATTGAGGCAGTTCTTAACTCGCGCCCACTATGTTCCATATCACGGAATCGTAATAACTTGAAAGTCCTTACTCCAGGTCATTTCTTAATTGGTCAGCCGCTAACGGCTGTCCCTGAGTGTTTCTATCAAGAAACTACAACGAACAGACTTAGCCGTTTTCAATTAGTGCAGCAAATGACACAACACTTCTGGGCCCGATGGCACCGCGAATACTTATCCACATTACAGATGAGGCCAAAGTGGACCTCTCATGCTGAACCTCCTATAATAGGAGACCTGGTGATCCTGAAAGAAGATAATTATCCCTCTCTAGAATGGCGACGCGAACGAATTATTCATTTATATCCCGGCCAAGACAGAGTTATCAGTGTGGTCGACGTCCGAACTCCTGTTGGTATTTTAAAACAAAGCCTCGCTATGTTAGTCCGACTGCCCATTGGGTAAAATTACCTATCTAAGTTACATAATCATTTAGTTCAATATTTAGGGCGGGGGTTATGTTTAGTAAATTGTTAATTCTCCCACGCGCCCTTACCCTCTCTCTTCCTTTAGTGAGTCTTAAGAAAAAACTGATAACGGACGGACGTGACGTAGAAGTGACGGACGGACGGATCTATCGCACAAGTGTTCCTGTGCACAACATTATACTTATACCGGGACCCGAATTCACAATATATATGTTTTGTATTGTGCATGTGCTTAATGTTTTGCACAATATCATTGAAATCGTATACCTTTTTTGAAGATTTTAATGGTTTTTTAATAATTGCAACATGAACGACCACCAGGAATGTATACAAGATTCGACCACTAGAAATTAATATGAAAGGGTAAATCGTCACTACTTTTTAGTTGAAATCGAAATTTAAATTGTGAGGCAGCTGATTTACGTCGCCAGAAGTTGCTGCTCCTTCTCTGTTATACTTGGATGTTTCATTCATTTAGGGTCTTATCTTTGCTGGTGAACATTCAAAGGAATTTATAGATAAAGCTTGGAGCGGACTACAAATTACTTCTTATAGTTCGATGTGAATATATGATAAATTCTTACAATGATTAGCAATCTTCCGCCCAAAATTCAATCTTGTTGATTTCGCTTGTCTACGAAGCATTATCAAAAAATTCCAAGAGATCAGACTGTGTGAGATAACCAGCACCGATTAAATTTTGAATGAAAGATTGTTAAAAATTATAAGAATTCATCGTATGAAATAGATTTCTGCAAAGTAACATGTTAAGTTGCTTTGGAATTCTGTCTCTTTGGAAACACGTTCATTTGACGCATGTTTGACCTAAACACTGTATCTAGTAACTGCCATTGACGCTGTTATAACAAGACACTGCAACTTAAGTAGTAGTGTTTTATCGTGTCAGTTCCCATATTTTTTTCGATACGTAATTTTTTATATTTGTATTATGTGTAATATTTGTAATAACTCCGTTTAGAACAAAAAATTCTGAATAATAAAGCTATAGGGATATGAAACAGTAAGAGAAACGCAATAAGCACTGTTAACTCAAAACACTGTATTTTAACTTACAGTGTATTGAATTTACACGTCAGAGCAGTTACTATTAGAGTAGGTAATTCATAAATCAATATCTATTACCTATTTATTATATTTATATTCAATAAGATTAATATTAATCGTGTATGACACAATTTCTAAAATATTTTAAATAAATAAAACAATTTTCGATACCTAAATAGGTATTATGACATTTTATTTTGTAATTCATAGGCTACATTATCATGGGATTTATAACTTTTTTCTATTTCTTTTTTCTTTTCTCTACAATTCACAATTCAAAATACATTTTAACATTTTACTGCATCATCATTTTTCTTTTTATTCACCTTTATACTTTTATATCACCAAATTGCATTGTAAAACATCAAACAATAAGTGGATATTGGTTGTTATTTTCCAAGAGAATTAGGCACTGCCTCTGTTTATTTAAGAAATAATAGTTTTAATAGATGGTGTAATGCTTTAAAATTCAATATTTAAATCACGCTTTTTTATGTTGTTAAATAGTCTAATAAATTGAGGTTTTCTGGGAAAAATAGTTTTTCGTTGTCTTCGTTGTAAACATTGGTCCAATCGCGCCGGATAAATAGTAGTGTTGTAAAAGTCAGGATTGTCGTTTCGTTCAAATAATTGTGTCGTTGTTGTCTGGTTTGGTTCTCGAAATTGTAAAAACTTAAGTTTCAATTTAAAATAATTGAACAAATTTTGATTTATCTTTGTGGAATCGTAATATATAAATTTGACATAGAACCTTGAATTGAATTAAAGAATACAAAATGGAAAGTCATCAGAATAGTCAGTTAGAAACGTATGATTTAATAAAAAGGTTATCTGATAACATCAAAAATAGCCCCATAGATAGGCTAACGCATGCATACTTGGATACCAGATTAGAAATATTAGAATCATATTGGGAAAAAATGCAAATTAAGCATGATCTTTTGGCCGCAGCTTCTAAAGAGGAAAAGTCTAAACTAATTTATTTCAAAAATAACATGTATGACAGTTGCTTAGAATTATATTTAGAACTCAAGACAACTATTAAAGAAAAAATAAACTCAATAAATGTCAAAACAACAGATTTCACAAGTTCGGAAAACATGTCGGATTCATTAAATATAGTACAATCTCAACCTATATTCAACACTAGTCCCACTGAAATATTAATAAACACCTATAGTCTTACAAAAACATGACCACAAATTGCAATGCACTGTTTCCCGCACTTTTAGTTCGTGTCTAGTTGGCTATTACAACAAAGTTAAGTGAAGTTAACAGTTAAAGCAAAAATAATGTTACATATTTTTGCCTTCTTTAAAAAATAAGGCAAAAATATGTAAAATTATTTTACCGCTAACTTTACTTGTACTGAAATTTCATACATACTTTATCATTTTTAGTTGTATTCTCATTTTATTACTTTTTTTACTTAGTGGTCCCCCGACGTGACGACTCTTGGATATATCACTGCTACTATTTATATTGGAACTTATCACAAATTTAAATGGCTATGAGGTACATATTACATATTATTTTTTTTACTCTTGGGGTTTTTTTTTGAGTCGGGGGTTTTTAAAATTTTTAATTTAAGTTTTATTTCATGCTTTTTAAACACTACGATCTACACCACCCATTCCCAAAGTGGGCGATAACGCCCCCCTGTGGGCGCTGCAGGCCTAAAGGGGGGCGGTAAGAGACCCAGAAAAAAAATGGGGGCGTTGTGTAGAGGCCTGGGGGGTGATTTGTAATTTCATTTAGCTAGGAGGCATCTTAGACGACGACTGCATGAGCTCTCGACTCAGTAGACAAAATAAGTTTGGGAACCTAGAATCTACACTCTATCCCCACATTCACGCAAATACTTTCCTGGACGATACACGAAATTGCGACACAAGATCGTGCCTAACCGTAATCTGAGTATTCTGACAATAGTTTGTCTGATCCATCATCAGACCCTGATTACCATCTATCTATCTATCTATAACCTGTTAATAGTGACCATTTCAATAAGTCTAAACATGATACTTCTACTGTAAGTGGCGAGGAGTTGGATATCCTGCTGACTTCAGACGATGCTGCAGCATCTGGTCAAGGTTACTATGTTATTTTGACATTATTGAAGTCACAGTATACTAAATTTCGCATCGATTAGACTAATAGAAGACGCTCGCGTCCCTTTAAAAACTAAAAAAGATATTCTTGAAACGGCTAAACCGATTTTGATAAAACATGTCTAAGAACCACCGCTAGAAAACCTGCTTTCAAACAAAAAAAAAACCGCATAATAATCGGTCTATTCGTTTAGGAGCTACGATGTCACAGACAGACACACAGACACGTCAACCTTATAACACCCCTTTTTCTTCTTCTTGCATTAACCTATTTGCATTGCTATTATGTCCACATGCAAAACATTTCTTTTGCGTCGGGGGTTAAAAATTAATGGAACGGGAGTTGGTTTTAGTCTGATTCATATAATTGTAACATTACTTACATTGAAAGTATATTTTTACATTTTCAATGAGCTTTGTATTTAAACATCATTGGAATGATCAGATCAATATTTCAAAAAATGTCTTTTTTATATTATAATTAAATTTCGTTTTGGCACATGCGTAAGTTGTAAAAAGTTTTTGCTGCCAGCTCCTTAGCTGTTATATCGTAGGAAAATCCTCGCGAACAACCGTATTATCAACCGATGATTCATCCTTGAATTATTGGCTCTTTCTTCGATGTTGACAACGATGAATTCATCCGTTGTTCGACGTTGTTTCATCCGATGAAACGATGTTGTGAATAGCACTCCTGAACAAGATGCTAAGTTTGTGTGACATTACAGTTCAATGGCATCATCCACGTCATCTTTATTCCGTCCCCACTACTGATGGTTAAATTAAAAACTAGGAACTCCAATAAATATTTTTCCATCAATAAATTAGTGTGGATCAAAGTGAATTTTTAACTAATCCATTAATCGATCGAGTTGATTACAAGTAAAACAATTTTAAAAAACGTTTTTCATAGATAATTTCACGGTTGTCTTTGTACACATATCTTCACGCTGTATGCCTAACGAGGCAGTCAGGAAGGACGAAGCGTTAAGTTTCGCGGTCTTTACATACTTTTTTCGCCTTCTCAAATCTCATTATTCCCCTTACAGATTTTCGTCTAGGTATGCGAGTGCTTTCTACATTTCCGTCAGTTAACACTCGAACTACTTGATAAGTAAGTAGGTAGCCTTGGTCTTCCTTGGCTTCTGCCACCACTCACTTTCATTCAATAAATTTTTTTTGTCAGTCTTTATCAGTAATTCTTTCTATGTGCCGGTATTGTTTATGATTAAATATTTAAATATATTTTGATCAACATTGTATTTATATAACTTCGATAACAAAAATAACCTACTGCATGGTATAAACAAACACGTATATTTTTATTGTTAGTGCCACACAATGAATAGGGGAACACTCAGTAAAAACAACTTCATAAGAACTTCAGTTCAAAAGTTTAGTTCCTGAATTAATCTTATCGAAAATCGAAGCCGGGGCTCAAATAATTAACGAGCCTGTGAAAAAAAATTATCGAAATATAGATACACTTATGACTGGTTTTATTTGTAATGCGGTCCAAAATAGATATCGTTTTTCGACTACTGGCCCAGATGGCGAGCATCGAGCGCGTGCTTGCAAAATACACAAATGTTTATTGCCTCTGCAGTACGAACTAACGTGCGCCCTCTGGAGTAATTTTCTATTGTTATTGGACAGATATGGCTAACATTATGGTTCCAAATCCAAAATGACAAAAGCGGAATCTTTATTTTATAGTATCGTCGTGTACTCGTGTCTGTCCTTACATCGTGCATCTGTTTCTCTATCTATATGTCGCAACAGATTTATTCTGTCTTATAATTGGTATTCTAAACCGAAATAAGAAAAAAAAATTAAGAGTAGATAAATTGTAGTGAATCCTCTTTGTAATATAACCTTATTACCATCTTAAAGCTTGTATTTAGAACTTTACGTCGCTGTAATATGTTTTTATCGTAAATAAAACTCGGACCAACTATCACAATGGACGGAGTTTGCTCTAAGAGCGTGTCCTTTTTTTTGTTGACCGAATTTTTAGACTTTTACTAATGTGTGTAACTAGATAAGGGTCACATTACAACGCACAGCTGAATGCGACATATTTTTATTTGTGTGAATACTAGTAGCTAAAACACTTGAGATTTACGAGTATCTTCAATGATATTATAATACAAAAGAGGTAGATAGGTTACCTTAGTACTAATCCAAGTAAAATATTGTCCCAGTTACAACGTTACAAAGTGAGAGAAGTATACATTGCACTGCGTCGTTATGCAATATAAGACATAAGGGCATTTCAAACTAACAAATCACATAGCTCTCTAAATCATTGTGATTGGTCAATTTCAATTTCTTACTACATTTTAAGCGAATCTGTGACTAATTCATAGAATATTAGTAATAAATGCCACAGAACAGACATTTAAAAAAAATGATTGATACCTAATGGGATTAGACAGTAAAAAATGATGTTTGCTTTTTCTTGAATTTCGTTTTTCTTGAATCACGTACACGAGAACATATTTATTTAAAAAGATCGATCAACATTTTTTAATTATAAATTTGAAAACGATGAATTATATATTATTGCTTTTAATAAATGTAAACGATGATTCAAACTGGGTGGCTGCATCATAAAATGATCGTGTATATTATAAAAAACGTTAGGATTATTAAAAGATTTTAGAATTTTTAATGCGCAATAGGCATTGCATGACATTGTTCGTTCTGTAACGTTACTTTTCATTTTCTTTGACCAAGTTCAGGGGGGTTATTCACAAACGTCGGAAACTTTCCATGGCAGAAAGGCCGATCGTCGAAAAGCATAAATTCAATCCGACGGCTTGGATTTATGAATACGACTATGTATAATATGATATATACATAATATAAATATAATACGATTTCGTATTTGTGAATCGCGTATAGACAAAATCATCGAAAAGTTTCCTGTCGGATACGGAAAGTTGAGTTTCCGACGCTTGTGAATAACCCGCCTGGTTAGCTAATTAGCAAAGTTTTGGGTTGCCACTTTTCGAGTGCATGTAACCTATCTACCTCTTTTGTATTATAACATCATTGAGTATATCACCGTGACGTGATCATGACATGACAAAATTTAGCCGGTAATTGCAAATCCAGATTATACATACCTACCTATATCTGACATATAACTTGGTTATCTCTACGTTTTTTTGAGTTTGTTTCTATTCTGAGCTGATAGAAAAGAAACATTATATGCCAACTGCTTATCTTCGTACGTAAGCAGTAAATGTCAGCCAAGGGATAAAGTTTTTCACAAATAACTCTTATAGATAGCTTGTTATGTACTACTGGAGTAGGTACCAACTTGTTTCTTATCTGGTTCCAATTTTCCGTTACTGTATACATAAGTCGAGACATTTATTCCTTGAACAGGCGTTAAAGCAATTTCATTGCACCTTCCTCTACTCAGTGAATGCGTAATGATGTAAAGTTGTGTACACACACATGCATTATTAACATTGAATTATACGTTACACGAGAACAGTAAAACAAAACAATCGAGTCGCGGCAACCAGCTCTATCTCTTCTAACGCTTGGCACTTCACCGTAAGTAAAAGCGAGATAGTGCTATTGTTTCATCGCTCTGAATGGGCAAATTATTATTATTATTTATTAATTTTGTAAGATGACATTACTACTATATTATGTCTTAAGCCAAACCGCAATACAATTTATCGGCAGACTTGTTATCAAAAAAAAGACGAAAAGATATCCGAGACAGTACCCCAGTATCTCTCATAGATTTGGATTTCCCCATACCGTCCCAGTTAAAAAAAAAGCACTTCTTATCCCTTTAAAGTAGCGTACGGAATATTATAAAGTTTCACCTTGTTTCCAAATTCTAAGACCTAAAGAGATCTAAGGATAAAATACAACCAGAACATAATACACAATACATACGTACATAATTCGTACATAGATTTATTCTATTCATCCCGACAGTTATTATTGTATAAAAAAATATAACTGATGAACTCGCCAAGTAACATTACACGTATGTCATACTACACCATGAAAGCATACACATACTCACACATTTCGTTTACATATATAACGATAGTACTTGTGGACCGACACATATACAAACACACACATACATACACACATATTTAAACGTACATAAGCACTTAGGGACACACACGCTTAACCACCTGCTGCAACGTCTATTTAATAATTCTGTGGAAATCTTTAATGGGCCTTTCTAAAACTAGAAAACCTTCTACTGCAATTTTATTTTTGTTTTTTGGTATACGCTGCTGATTTCCCTTACAAATAAATATAATTAATAAATTAAATTAAATAAAGTAATCTAAAACCGAAACGTAATAGGCACACAATATGTGTTCCCCAGTATCAAATAAATAATTTATGAAGGTCCTTTATATTAGGTTAACGAAAGAAAAATATTTGTATTTAAAAATAAAATAGGATGAAATCCAATTTCATACTTGTCATACTTGGAGAGAGAAAGAAAAATGTCGAATAATTATGTTAGGCGATTCTCTTCCCGCGCAGGACATAAAAGTAGGCTAAAGAATGGGACTAATTATAGCGTATCCATTATGCGATGGACCAGTAATGTGTCACTCTATGGTTTGTTATATCATCTGTAAGCTTAAATGTTTATGAAAATAGTATTACAGTGTATTGTTATAATAGCGAGTACATTGCAATTGCATACAAACTATTTCGATGACGTTGCATTCGAGTTACTATTGCAACTTACGTAACGCTTTAGCATTTCCTCATAATTCTGATTTAATATTTACGACAGTCTGGTTCTGAACTTCGCGACGTACACATACCAAAATTCTTGTACAATTATAAAATTGAAATAAATTACGTCTTTCTCAAGAGAACATTTTCTTTTTAAAAAGTTCTTTCGGACCCGCCCGGTAACAGTATCTACCTTGTAAGCGAAATGATGTAATCCGTTTCAGATTCAGGGTACGCTGCGCTGCATGTTCGTATATTATTCTATTTTCATCTTGCGTATTTATCATCGATCACAAATAAAGAACTAGGTTCACAATCTCCTGTGAAATATAAACAAATTATTGTCCGAATTGACATATATATTTTTAATATCGTAGTATTATCGGTAATATTGTGTTAATATGAAGTACACTTTATTGTTAATGTTATTGCACTACATTGAAGCTGTTTGTTAAAAAGAATATTGAAAATGCAATCTTATGTCTCGTGCGTAAAGTATAATTCACACAATCTATTTGCATTGCTATTTACGTCATTTTGATTTGTTAGGTGAAAGTGACAAGGATAATCAGGCAATATTTAAAAATACGATTACGAATTTAATAAAAAAGAGCTATGTAGCGTTATTACTATAACGAAATAATTAACATGTCAGTAATATTATTTAATTTATTAGCCGAAAATAAGAATCTCGCGTCTTTTTTTAGCGTTCTAGATGTGTTGTTTTTCAATTTTTGAAGGAACACTGACATGTTCGCTGTTAGCGTTTTCGGATACTACTAAAATAGAAGTGCACTCAAATACTCATTAGTGTACATTTGGTTCGGACATTTTTGAAGCGTTGATTGTGTAGTATCTAGTTATTTCCATATTTATTTCCATAGCCTTATGGCTTATGGTATGCTACTGTGGGGATCAGCTGCACATATGAAGTCTATCTTTATTTTACAAAAGAGGGCAATACGTACCATTTACAGTATGAACGCTCGAGAGTCGCTGAGAGATAATTTTAAAGACATTGATGTACTCACCTTACTCTCGTTATACATCTATGAAAACATAATGTACACTTACTTGTTTCTTGAGAATGAAAAGAGTTTTCTTATTATTATTCGTAGATATGTAGTCTATAATATTTATATGAATGAAGTCTACAAATTATATTATATTCAATGAATTTCACCGAACACGCTACCGACACATAAACGTATCAAATTGAAAGCACTTTACGATAAAAAGAACGGAACATGCTATATCAAGAGTATAAAATAAAGCAAACTGGAATAACATCGCTATTTCACACGAATACAAGCTTACTTCACATTATCGTTAATTTCCTCCCATTGATATTTCACTGACTTATTACATAAATACTAATAAATAAAAACCTCCAGCAAAGAGCCAAAATAATTTATAGTTCTACAACAATTTTGGACACCTGATGGAAAGTGATCTCCGCCGCCCATGGACCCCTGCAACATCCGGGGAATCACGGGTGCGTTGCCGGTCTTTAGGGAAAGGAGGGACAGAAAGGGGAGGGGTGAGATGGATCCACCGGCACTCTCTCTCACCGAACGAAAACAGCAATAGATACTGTTTTCACGCCGATATTCCCTGAGAGGGTAAATTTCACCGGGTGAATTGGCCCAATTCCTACTGCGATGCGGCGTAGCTCTTAAAGTTACAAATCTTTGTTAGAGAGTTAAAAATAATTATCCAAGCCGCTTCTTAGATTAATTGGGGACCGCAATCCGAACCCATTTTCGCTATACGGCTCTGTCACATGACTCTATTGGGATGTTTTTGGTTAGTTACGTAAGGTTTCTCCACTGAGTTGGCTTTGGGCGTTATCGGGTCTGTGTGAATATTTAATGCAACATTAACCGGCTACCTTTTCATGTAACTGCGGCCAGTAAGCAATAGCCAAATACTGCGATATCAATCGCGATACGTTGTTAAATCGAGCGCGATATGATCTCGCGAAATGCTGTTGTTGTCTCAATTGATTAATCAGTGAACAAAAAACTTTACTGGTAGCGACCATGTTTATGTAACGAAAAGTCAATTTACCGCAAGGCACCCGTGCAATTAAGTGGCAATGATACCAATTTAAGACAATATGGTGGGGCTATGGTCTGTAGTTCTGCCTATATCACCTCAGCGCATCACGCCATCAGAGTTGACTTTCGTGAAGTTTGTCTGAGATCGTCGCTCTTTAAAAGTGCCTCTTATATACAGGACTATACAACGAGCTCATAAAGTCGGATGTTTAAACAAATCAGATAAATGAAATCAGTTAAAACATTATGAAAGATATTGCTGTTCAGCAATAAGGCTGCCTTTTGTACTGTATTTTTGTGCTTTTGCTTTTTTATTTTTGTTTATTTAAGGTGCAATAAAGTATGTTGTATTGTAATGTAAAATGCGACAATAATAACCTACGTTTAAGCCACATACAGGTTCGACAATGTGATCGGTGAGGCGGATGAATTACGTATATCCTTTCTGCTTTCTGCACCCTCAACTCAACTCCACGTGAGACGGCAGAATTTACACTAGCGCCAATACATAGTGTGTACATCAGAATAAAATCAGCCAAACACAGCTGTGTAGTTAGGTTTCTGCTACAAGTTCAATTGACGTTCTCGCTCTCGTTCGAATATCACTATCACTTGTGACGACATAGTTACATGACATTACATGTCACATGTATGTCAAAATCAGCCTATAAAATTAATAATAAGATATTGAAAGAAGTAACATCAGTAAAAGATTTAGGAATAATTATCGATAGTAAATTGACTTTTTTGGCACAGATTGATCACGTGGTTAGTAAAGCATCTCGTATGTTGGGATTTATAATACGTAATGGAAAATCGTTTCGTCAATTTCAAACTAAAATAACTTTGTACAATGCATTGGTTAGAAGTGTTTTAGAATACTGTAGCGTAGTTTGGCGACCTCATTATGCAACCCATACTTTGAGACTCGAACGGGTCCAAAAAAGATTTGTTTGGCACCTTGCCAATTCAACAGGGATATCCAAAGCAATTCCATCATACAGAGAGAGACTTGAAAAATTCGGAATACTACCCTCATCATAACGTAGGGACTAGTTGGATATACTATTTGCCTACAAGGTGCTAAGAAATGAATATGATTGCTCATTGCTTCTGGCAAAATTTAATTTCAAAATTCCGATGAGACTTCCGCGCGCTCCCCTAAAGCCTATGGCACCTCCAATACGCGCTACTGTGCTAGGCAGCAACTCTGCTATTCCTCGATTGTGCAGGCTTGTGAATGGATGCAGTGAGTCAGTAGATATAAACACGGTATCCATATCATATTTACGTCAATTGTTCCTATAAAACATGTCATCATACCTACTACGGAGTAGTGATCACTAGTGGATATGTATACCTATAATCTATCTGCCTACATTTTCTTTTGTTTATGGTTGTTAAAATACTGCATGCTGTGTTTGCTTATAAGTGGTTATACAATTAATTCAAAACAGATTCTTATTGTTTGAAATGTATGTGTACTGTAATAACTGTTAGCAAACCAAAATAAATAAATAAATAAATGTATGAGTAGACATGTAAATATTATCTAATTTTATTAAACCAATTTTTCCTGATTATCATCAAATCTGTTCTATATTTTTATAAAATTTTTTTGAAAGAGATTATTGTAGTGTATTTCAATCACGACTTCGTTTACCTACGCCATACTATAAAATATGTAAGTAATTTTAGAATTCACTAACTCTATTCCTCTCATAATAAAGATAGTGTAATGATGTATTACATCTTACTATTTTAATTAGACTTTAATATTTGAACAAAAGACATCTGAATCCAAAACTTTTTCTCATCTTTGCGCTAAATTAATACCTATATGAATTAATCAGTTCAATTCATTAATGCAGTCGAGTCTGGGTCATTGGGGCGAATATTACAGCACATGACTTATTCCAAGCAAGGGATCTTCTTTGAACGAACTTTGTTCAGTTTCGTTATTTTTTGGTACCTCCCCAGGTCGTAGTGCTTGTATACTACCCATACAACAAGCTCGATGGTTTCATGATCATACAATTGGTGAAATTGTTCGAAGATTTATTCAATATAAGCTAAAGAACCGATGTACATTTGTAACTACGCACCTAATAACGAACAAACGGACAAAAGATCTGATTTATTGTTTATTTTATTTGAAACGCCCAACTAACTTATTTTCTTAAATAATAAATTTAATTGTACAGACGCAACTTAGAGCTTTTATTATCCTGAGTATTATTTGGTGTGAAATCATTTACTGAAATATTTAATCGGTTCCTTAGAATGAAGTTCTCATGATTTATTCAGATATTTCGTTGAAGGTGTCACTCGAATTAGTAATTAGGTATCTGAAAGGTTCATAAGGTTATAATGAACATTGAAACGTGATTGTAAACAAGTCAACATAACACGAATCAATAGTTATGGGCTTTAGCACACTAGATAACATGTCGAAAACTCTTAATTTTATGAAGAACAGATTATTGTAGAATAGACATTCAACATCAAGTGACGAACAAGCATATTTTCTTTCTTATATTCATATTTCAATATTTCTAGGGCTTAGTATGTTAAAAGTAATAACGGGAGCCTTGTTAATGCATGTAATATAACGTAGTATACGTAGATGTATATCTATAACCAAGTGTATATCAATAATCGAACGTGTCTGTATTGTAACAATTAGTCTGTAAGCTAATGTCATACAATAAACAACATGACAATATTGGAAGTCTCTATACCTTATGGCGACCGTGACAAAATCGATGCTGCGACCGCTGGCTAATTATGAAAATGGATCATCATAATTCAATGCTACAAAATTCATTTAAAAAAAAGAAAATGATATACTGTTCATCCATCTGTTTGTGTATTTATTACAATCGATTTTCGAGTTTAAGTTTTATTATGTTTAATTTTCATCGCATATTTTTTATAACTACGAACAATATTATTCTACCTCTTTATACTTTGCCCACCGTAAACACATATTATAGTATATAAGCACATATTTTTGAAATGACCTTAACTTTTAAATTTGATTACCCTTCATAATGGAATCCGACAAATGTTTTTTCAGTCATTGATTTCATTCTTGCCATAAACAACCTGGCCTATGCGCATAATTGAGATTAATCAAATGACACTTCTCGCTCTTCACACATTGTAATCGTTTAAGTAGTTTTGTGAGGGAAAAGATGAACTATTAAAATCATGACCCTTCGTTTAAACCAAGTAAAAAAGGACTAATATTGTCTATGTACATATATGTAGGTAGTATATAGTTATGTATTGTATTATATATAATGTAGTTCATAATTATTGTTATGAACGTTAAAATTTGATTCTAAAATGGTCATTTTCTTTTGGTTTCACTGTGCTAAGGTAAAAATGTTCTTTATTTAGTAACGTTCGACTCGTAGATATGTAGTCTAATTTTTTTCCGGTTTGTAAGAAAACGCAGTTCCGAAAATCACAATAAAATCCGGAAACTTCATTTAATAATGTTTGTGTGTGGGCTACCCGACCTCACTCACGGAGGGCTGAGGTATATTGCTTTTACGATGGATGTACCCATACTCGTAGGGACTTACATGTTATGTTAGTATTAAGAGGGTTTTAGGAAATTCCGTTGTAAAACAAGAAATGTAGATATTAAAGGTGCAGTAGGGAATTTGCTTCATAATTGTTACGTAAATATTTCATTACAAAAATAAGAAAAAAGGTTTTATTCAAAGAGTATTCAAAAAATATTTTTACAAATTACTTTTTAACTAAGTGAAATGGAACATGATTTTAAACACTAAACGTTGGGACTTTTTGGCGGGAACGGGAGAAGTGAGGTTGTCATTTTATTTATATTTTCTGTTTTTTACATTTTTGGAGTTTTAAAGTACAAAAGTGACAGCATATTGTGTTTTAAAGTTCTGTGTTAGTGAAAAGAATGGAGGAGATCTAAATAAATATGTGTAGCTGAAGTTTTCGCGCTCTTCCATGAAGTCCGTTTTATCTCCAGTAAAGCCAGCTATCAATTTACTGGAGGAGTGTTAGGGACAGTCAGTGTTTCTCCAGAAGTTACGTCATTAAGCTGATGGTCTTGTTACCAATGCCTTAAGAAATATAAATAAATAAACACTAAACGTCAAATAGTGACGTCATTTGATAGCTCAGTCGTTCATATAGTTGTATATACTTTAGTGCTATAACCTCGAACTAAATACAACAATAGACGGAGCATTGCTCTAAGAGCGTGTCCTTACGATGTCCTTTTATAGTTGTTAGAGTTTCTAGCTTTTTACTAATGCGCGTCACTAGGGAAGGTACAGCACAATGATACACAGCTGAACATGACATATTTTTATTTTTGTGAATACTAATAGCCAAATCACTTAAGATTTACGAGTACCTACTTTGCAAAAAAAAATAAACCGCCTTCCAAAAAACACTGAAAAGTATATTATAACTATCCTTTACTAAACAAAACTCAAGTACAATTAAAATAACTTTATAAATACGATACACATACCTATATAATTAAATTTGACAGTTACTGAAGTCGGTGCCAAGCCCACCAAACTAATAGACTTTCTGTTGTTGCACATTGATTTGGCACCGACTTCAATAACTGTCAAATTTAATTATATAGGTATGTGTATCGTATTTATAAAGTTATTTTAATTGTACTTGAGTTTTGATTAGTAAAGGATAGTTATTTTATACTTTTCAGTGTTTTTTTGGAGGCGGTTTAATTTTTTTTAATAAATTTTTTTTATTTCTCCCTTTTGAGTGATCTTGACCTAAATAAATGTCTAGGGTAGGTCTGCAATCAACTTCATTCTAATTCTGGAGCGCAACGATATACAAGAGAATCAACAATATAAATAAAGGTTATAACCAGGTCGTGTTATCTAGTGTATCTTGGAAGTCAAAGCTCCAATATCAGTGAAATTTAAATGTAACCATTTCTGAAGTATTATCTACCAAACGTAAAAAAAAATTTCGAAATCGGTTTAGAAATGATGGAGTTATGAGGTAACAAACATACAAAAAAAAATACGAAAAAAAACAACATGCAGACGAATTGAGAACCTCCTCCTTTTTTTTGGAGTTTGGATAAAATATTTCACGAAAGACTCATCATCTGACACAAATTACAATGACAGTGCGAGGTAGCTATATTTACTACAGCTAATGTTTTACTCGTGGTTACGCGTAATGAGATAGAGAGAAGCACAAAAATTCGTTTGACAGACGGTGGTGGGAGCGGCAAGTTATTATGACTCCGTCCATTATATTTCTTGGTATGAGGGTGTAACCATAGATGTAACACGGAAAAGTTACTTAAAAATTTAAAGAAACTTTTTGTTTAACCTTGGCTGATATGAATACGACGAGGTAAATTTTTTGTAAAAAATTCTTTCGCGCTACCAAAAAATTAAACAGACTCAAAAAAAAGCACTGAAAAGTATGTAATAACTATCCTCTACTAATAAAAACTTAAGTACAAAAATAACTTTATGAATACGATACAAATACCCATATACTTAAATTGAAAAGTTACTGAAGTCGGTGACAAGCCTACTAAACTAATAAACTTTCTGTTGTTGCACCTCGATTTGGCACCGACTTCAATAACTGTCAAATTTAATTATATGGGTATTTGTTACACATTTATAAAGTTGTTTTTGTACACTGATTAGTAAAGGACTATCCTTTACTAATATTTGATACTTTTCAGTGTTTTTTTATAAGTCGGTTTAATTTAGTTACGAATTTTTTTTTATATCTCCCTTTTGAGTGACCTTAACTTAAATAAATGTCTAGGGCAGACCTATCATTAATTTCTTTTCTAATTCTGGAGCGCAATGTATTAACTTCCATTCTATTAAAGAGCACAAACCGTGGGCTTTCACAACAAAAGGATTCGAACAGATCGAACATGGGATATTATTACCCATTATCAATATTATCAATATCAATCAGTTATAAAAGAACAATGAAAAGGTTGTATAATAATTACACCCTAGCACTATTCTTGCAATCCGAAGATGACAGCCAACAGCCGTGTATTCTCTGTCTGCCACAAGACTGACTCAACTTTATTATATCACAGGTAATATATACCTTCTCCCTACTACGGTTATACTATCTGGGTATAACGATAGTTAACAGATGACATACAAGAGAATCATCAACATAAATAAATAAAGGTTAAAATCAGATAACATTATTTGGTGTTGTTTAGTGTATCTCCGAAACCCAATATCAGCGAAATTTAAACCAGACTAAACTGGAAGTGTATCCTTTCAAATAAAAAAAAGAATTTTCTAAATCGGTTAATAAATGACGGAGTTATGAGGTAACAAACAAGAAAAATACAACCGAATTAAGAACCTCCTCCTGTTTTTGAAGTCGGTTAATAAAATATAAAGCGAGATCACCTCAGGTCAATTTTGGCGTGAACTTTTTAGGCGTAATTTGCTTTTTTGAAATTATTGATTGTTTTTATTATGTTCACACAATAAGGACCTAATATTTTCGGTACACTAAACTCAAAAGACTTTATTTCGGCTTTGGAACACTAAAAGTGGAAGTGCCTGACTTTTAGGTCAAGGGCTTCATTCAAGTCGGAAGCCGAGACGCGGGAAGTAAGGATAAAGATAAGATCAAAGGAGATAACT
The DNA here is from genome assembly GCA_907165235.1 of Zeuzera pyrina. Classification (NCBI taxonomy): domain Eukaryota; kingdom Metazoa; phylum Arthropoda; class Insecta; order Lepidoptera; family Cossidae; genus Zeuzera; species Zeuzera pyrina. The sequence continues at coordinate 4,923,546 of OU015639.1, forward strand.
AACGGAACGTTAAACTCTTTGCCATTGTCCTGTATTAACCGGTTTTCAAAATCGGTATTTACTTTAGGTTAATATCAGTTAAAAGCCTATATGAATATATATATATATATATTGCTTGCAATTATAACGCGCACTAAATATATATATATACAAGGTGTTACACGAGTCCACCAAATTCCTGAAAGGTATTGTAGCATGTCAAGTAGAGAGTCCACCTATGAGGTTACAAAAGTCCTCCTGTGATATTTTTATTTTGATAAAATTTAAATAATTTTAATGATAAATGAAAATATCGACTAAACTGCCGGCATCACTATTTTGAGTTCATGACCCATATACAACCCCAGGGAGTACTAAATTACCAGCTAACTACCTTCTTTGCTAGTCATCTACCAGGCTACCAGCGGACCACGCCCACAGCTAGATAGGGATAGCTATATGTATTGTTAAATGCAATGTGCCGTCGGCAAGCGGCTCGCGGCTGCTACATTTAGGCCTACTGTAAGCAATTAAATCGCAGGTTACTTAACAAAAAAAAAAAAAATAAAAGATACTTCGCCTAGGTATGCGCATACCTAAGGGAAAATGTGTGCGGAGAATGATGAGATTAGAGGAAGCGAAAGAAGTATGTAAGAATCGAAAAGCTTGGCGCTCCGTCCTCTCTGACCACCCCGTTAGGGATACAGCGTGAAGATATATATGTGCAAAACCTACTTAATAAATAATAGGTGTGGTAACACTGTACAGATATGTGTTACTTAATAAATAAATAAAAGCTACTTAATAAAAATACGTGTTGAAATACTGTTCTGCTACGTTCCGACGGCAAGTGGCTCGCGCCCGTTACAAAGTACATATGTATCTACTGTTTAGGTATTTTATCGCGTGAATACAATAAATAAAAGCTACTTAATAAATAATAGGCTTTGAAATATTGTACAGATGCGTGTCTAGTATCTCTCGCAATCTGTGCTGCTTGGCGACGGCACGCCGCGGCCTGCTATACATACCTACCTATTGCTTGCAATTATAACGCGCCTAACCTAACGCTAAAGATACATAGTTAATAATGTGAAATACATACTAAAAGTTTGATGACTCACAATGCAGCCGCTTTGAACCCATCCAAGGGAATTAGGCATCCCTTCGAAAGAACACGTAAGTTGCCGTTCGATTAATCGCACTAACACAAACAATAATACACGCACTCTTTAAGTCACAAAAGCTGTCGCTCTCGCCGTTCAAAACAAAGCGGTTCGCTCCGATATATTGAAATTGATGTTTAGAATCCGCTATACGGTCATGTGATTCGTGCTGGAGATGGCGGCAGCGCTTCGCTTATTACTTCTGGGCTCAGTTGTAGTGTTCTAATATCTATCTGTTCTTCGAAGTCTACATTTGTGTGACAGAAAGTCCTTCTCTAGTAGAACTGAGAATACTATCAGCGGTATGCAAACGTTGTGTCATCTTGCGAAACATTTCCAAAAACATAGAAGCAGCCTCCCATCTGCTTCTGATTTGTTGAGGCAAAACCGATATTCGTAAATTCGACAAGCGGCACACAAGTTTCCTTTAATGACTCCGAGGGGGTCAACTGAGGAAGCGTGCTCGTCGCGACCCCTACCAGCCCTTTTCAGGGCTGCAATTCCTCTTCTGTGCATACCATGCGGGACAACGGCTATTATAATGTTAGGGCGTCCCCTGGAAGCGACGTACACCGGTCTGTCCCCGCTGGTGTGTGCAGAGTGCAGTTCGGCGTTGGGGACCGCCACCCAACACGCTGTGCACCTAGCGGCGGGAAGTGGAGGGAGGAGTGCAGAGTAGCTGCGTGGAATGTGAGAGGTGGGATTGAGGAGAAGATGAATGAAGTGATTGATATTATGGAAGAGAAAAGATTGGATGTGCTATGTTTGAGTGAAACCAAGCGAGGAGGCAGTGAACTTGCCGACTTGCCCGGAGGAGGCATCGCTTTGTGGTCAGGGGTACCACAAGGAGATAGGGGATGCCAAGGGGTAGGCGTTTTACTGTCCTCTCGTATGGTTAATTGTATGACTGAGTATGAATGTATAAATCCCAGACTGCTTTGGGTACGCCTCAAGATGGGGTTGACAAGAATTTTTGTTTTGGCAGTATATGCCCCAGTGTCCTCTGTCGGTTTGGCTGAACTAGAGCAGTTCTGGGAAAATGTTAGAGAAGTTCTAGCGACGGTTGAAGAGAACGAAAGAATTGTTGTGTGTGGAGACATGAATGGATGGGTCGGGACAGCTCGAACAGGATTTGAGTCTGTCCTAGGCAAATATGGAGATAAGAGAGTAAATGATGCTGGTAAGATTGTGCTAGGACTGTGTATGGAAAAGGATCTTTTTGTGGCTAATACCATGTTTGGGCACAAAAGGATCCATCAGTACACGTGGGAAAGAAAGGGTGCGAGAAGTATGATTGATTTATTCCTGGTGGATAGCAGACTTAAGAAGCAGGTAATGGACACAAGAGCGTATAGAGGAGCCGATCTCGGGACGGACCACTTTCTGGTGATAACCAGAATAAGGGGTCTGTTCGCAGCATGGCGACATCGCGTAGTGTCCAAACCTGCAGCGGTTAGCCGCATTAAAAGCTGGAAACTGCAGGATGCGACCACCAGGAATGAATATGAAAGGGTATTATCCAGTAAGCTTGATGATAGATTGAAAGTGTTGAGCGAGGATGTTGAAGAATGCTGGCAGAACCTTAGGGATAGTATGGTTGAGGCTGCGAAAGAAGTGTGTGGAATGAATAAGATTGGGAACGGCAAAAAGCGTGATGTGTGGTGGGATGATGAGGTGAAAGTGGCTGTGTATAAGAAAAAGAAAGCATGGCGAGACTACCTTGCTACTAATGACTGTGGTATGAAAAATTTGATGAAAGACAGGTATAAGCTGCAGAAAGCAGAAACGAAGGCACTAGTGAAAGAGAAGCGTGAAAGGTGTAGGGTGTTAGATGAAAACAAGATGTCGGACAACTTCGAGGAAAATTCCAAATTATTTTGGAAAGAAGTACGTAAGATCCGAAGTGGTCCGGCACCTTGCAGATTGAATAAAGTGCGTTCGAAAGAAAACAACCTGCTTACAAATAAAAAGGATGTTCTGCAGCGATGGAGTGAATACTATGGAGAACTGTATGAGAGTGGCGACTCCGTCTCTGATACTGAGAGCGATTCTAATGAATTGCCACACTCGGGCCAGGGACTGGAGGATGCCATTAGTATGAAAGAGATTGAGAAAGTGATAAGAAGTTTGAAATGTGGAAAGGCTGCGGGAATTGATGAGGTGACTGCTGAGATGATCAAGTATGGTGGTCCTAGGGTCTGGGATGCCTTCTGTGCACTCTGCAACCTTTGTTGGGAGAAGGGGGAGGTTCCAGAGGACTGGCGCACGGCAGTCATAGTACCTCTATATAAAGGGAAAGGTTCCTACCTAGACTGTGCGTGCTATAGGGCCATCAGCTTGGTCAGCTTAGCGAGTAAAGTCTATACTAAAGTATTGACTGAACGTATGAAAGGTGTTTCAGAAAGATATTTGTGGGAGGCGCAAGGTGGATTCAGGAACGGTAGGGGTTGTATGGATCAGATTTTCTCGCTTCGCGTTATCGTGGGAAGGTTTCTGGCTTTAGGTCAGAAAGTTTTCTGCGCTTTCGTGGATCTAGAGAAAGCATTCGATAGAGTAGTGCGGAAGAAATTGTGGAGTCTTCTGCCTGAATATGGCGTGGAGGGCTCCTTACTGCAGGCTGTGAGGTCATTATATCGAGACCACAGAGCCTGTGTAAGGATAGACGGTGACATGTCGCCCTGGTTTGAAGTCTGTTCTGGTGTCAGACAGGGCTGCGTGATGTCTGCCTGGCTATTCGTGCTGTATTTGGACAGTTGCCTCCAGAGATTGAAAGGTAATATGAGTGGTATGGGATGTGGTGACACAGTGGTAAACTGCCTATTGTACGCTGACGATGCTGTGCTAATAGCACCATCAGAAGCAGAGTTGCAGACACTAGTCACGTGCATGAAAGAAGATTGTGAAGTAAAAGGATTGAAAATGAATGTGAACAAAACTAAGGTTCTGGTATTTGAAAGAGAAGCGGAACAAACGAAACGAAATGTGTGATTAGTGTAAATGGAAAATGTCTAGAACAGGTGAATGAAATTGTGTACCTGGGGAGTGCGTTTTCGAGGGATGGAAGATGTGAGTTGGATGTGGAGAGACGGGTAGCAGCTGGCAATAAAGTGAACGGTGCTCTGTCCGCATTAGTGGGTAGTGTGAATATATCTAACACTGCTAAAATGGCCATCCACAATGCGGTGTTGGTGCCGACTTTGTTGTACGGCAGCGAGGATATGCCCGAAATCGAGTGAAAGTATGATAAATGCTGTGGAGATGCGGTCTCTCAGAAATATGTGCGGTGTCACGCTTGCGGACAGGATAAGCAATGATGAGATACGCAGTATGACAGGGTTGCACAACAGTGTTATTGTAAAAATGAAGAAAGGAATGCTTAGATGGTTCGGGCACATGGAAAGAATGAGTGATGAAAGACTGACGAAGAAAATATACAGAGCGAAAGTGAGTGGTAAAAGAAGCCAAGGAAGACCAAGGCTGACTTATGAAGATCAAATAGCCAGAGTGTTAGCAGACGGAAATGTCAAAAGCACTCGCATACCTAGGCGAAAATGTGTGAGGAGAATGATGAGATTTGAGGAAGCGAAAGAGGTGTGTAAGGACCGCGACTCCTGGCGCTCCGTCCTCTCTGACTACCCCGTTGGGGATACAGCGTGAAGTTATGTTATGTTATGTTATGTTATGTTATGACTCCGAGCACAGCATCATGTCATAGTAGTCTCCTTTAGTACTATCACATTTTCACTCACAATTAAAATAAATAAAAATTAGATGTTTACGTAAACAGCTCAGAGCTCTGACTAAAATAATAAGTTCCGCCTTCAGGCAGTCAAAGGTTCCGACAAACAGTTGCGATTGGTCGAAGCAAACCAATGAAATTATTGCACATTTTGTGTGCAATTTGGTATTATAGTTTTGATGTATTATAAGAAAGGGGAGAACTAATCATTTTTAGGGTCCCGTTTTAAATTTTTATAGTTTAATTAATTACATTCGATTTCGTAGTAGGCGTTCGGAACTAGAATTTCAATGATTAAAAACAGTAATGTAAAATTAACACGATGAGTACCATGACCCCATTATAACCGTATTAACAATGGAACTACACATTTTAAAAATCTTTTGGAAAAACAAAAGTTTTGCCGTTTTAGAGTTAAGAAACTGATTTTTTAAATACGATACAATACCTAAAAAACTCGAATACTGAAAAACTCGATACAATATTTAAAAAAAAAAATAGAATCTTCAAAGATTCAAACTCATATTTCGTATCGAGTGCTTCATTTTTTTTTTATTTGAAAGCAACCATTGTACGTCTTTTTAATGTACACTAATATTATAAAGAGGTTAACTTTGTTTATTTGTATGTTAATGGATAAACTCAAAAACTACTAAACCGATTACAAAAATTCTTTCACCTTAGAAGGCTACATTACCAGCGAGTAACATGGGCTGTATTTTTTTTTTAATTCTACCCTTGCAAAGCCGGGGCGGGTCGCTAGATGTAAATAAAAGCGACGAGAACAAATCATAAGTAAATATTAGAAATAAATAATAACATAACATAACATAACTTCACGCTGTATCCCCAACGGGGTAGTCAGAGAGGACGGAGCGCCAGGAGTCGCGGTCCTTACACACCTCTTTCGCTTCCTCAAATCTCATCATTCTCCTCACACATTTTCGCCTAGGTATGCGAGTGCTTTTGACATTTCCGTCTGCTAACACTAAATAAATAATAGCCATGAATAAACAGTCATCTATGAAAGAAAAAATTGTACGTCTTTTTAATTGTTAATAAAAGTAACGAGAAGAAATCATAAGTGAATTTTAGAAACAAATAATGTATAAAATCAACATTACTTTGTAGTACTATTTTGAAAATGTGATTATCCGGGTAATTACGATTCGAAACTAAATGAACAATACTTATCAAAAATCATGCAAAAGTACGGAACCCTTAAAATTAATTTAGGAAGCCAAATACCAGGAGAGCATGCAATTTAGCTGTACTCTGTGGGTTGTGGAATTGTACAATTGTGCAATTTAGCTGTTGAGAGGCCGGAATATCGAACCCTCCACTATACTATTAGGGTCCCGTTTTCAAAATAATTTTAATGCGAAATGAATTTATTAATTTTAAAACAGTAACGTACGGGATATGTAAAAAAGAAAATAATTGCTTTGTATTATTGATTACTTTCGAAAATCAATGAAGGAAAGTTTTAAGTCACTACATAAACAGACAAACCACCTACACTAAAAACGGTAGGTATATTTCCATATTTACGTAACAATTATGAAGCAAATTCCCTACTGCACCTTTAATATCTACATTTCTTGTTTTACAACGTGAGGTCGGGTAGCCCACACACAAACATTATTAAATGAAGTTTCCGGATTTTATTGTGATTTTCGGAACTGCGTTTTCTTACAAACCGAAAAAAAATTAGACTACATATCTACGAGTCGAACGTTACTGAATAAAGAACATTTTTACCTTAGCACAGTGAAACCAAAAGAAAATGACCATTTTAGAATCAAATTTTAACGTTCATAACAATTATGAACTACATTATATATAATACAATACATAACTATATACTACCTACATATATATCGGCGCAAGAATATCTTGCGTTGAAGCAAAATAAAATTATAAGATGAAATTCACTGTCAATATTTAATTAATGCATTAATTAATGAACTATCGAAGGTATGTAATTTCTAATTGTAAAATAAACTAGACTCGTGTTAATTTTGTGACGTCAGAGCAAGAAATAGGTAATTGAGGGTAAATGAACTATAAAGTGTCATTTGCTTGACAACTGCTTTTAATAATAGAAACATGAGGGTGATTGCGGTTTCTTGTACTGACGAGTAAAAAGAAGAGATCTCTTGTGCTCCAGCTCTCGACCAGTGCGGACGTGTGGTGACAACTTAGAGATCTCTCCTGTACATGGTGATATTTAGTTTATAGTTCATAGATTATAGATAGTGATAGTGAGTAACGATTGTAAATACAGTTTTAAATAAATTGTTGTGAGTTATTGTGATTGAGTGATTTTTGTAATGAATTCAAAAGGAAATACTAGTGACGTCTGTAATGCTGACGTCACACATATTTTTAACCCTTCTGGTGTATCTGCTTCGACATCAGAAGTGGGATTGCATAACCTGCAAAACCCTTCTGCCGGTCATCCTACTGTATTGACAGTCGACTCAAATCCAAGTCCAAACAATATAGGCGTGCCAGCTGAATTTTTCATGCAAATGATGCAGGTGATGAAAAGCGTGTCTGATCGTCTGGTAAATCAATCTGACAACAATAAGGTAAGAATTAATGATATATTTCTACCTTCATTCGACCCGGATGCAAATGTTGGCATACGTGAATGGTGCCAACATGTAACGAAAGCTATTGAAACTTATAACCTTAATGATTATGATGTACGAATGAAGGTAGGAAGTTTATTAAAAGGCCGTGCAAAATTATGGGTCGATAATTGGCTAATAACTACTTCCTCGTGGGAGGAGCTACGCGATAACCTTATAACTACTTTTGAACCGGAAAATAGGTACTCTCGTGATATTGCCAGATTTAGAGACCACGTGTACGACTGTAATAAGGATATCGCAGAGTTCTTGTCCCAAGCTTGGGTGCTGTGGCGACGAATCACAAAAGACGAATTGGGTAACGAAGACACAGTAGAGGCGGTTATTGGTTGCGTAAGTGATGAACATTTACGTATTGAACTTTTAAATGCTAAAGCTGCGTCTGTACCGGAACTCATTTCGGTCGCTTCAACAATACGCCGAAAGCGTACTCATACAGGTTCCAGTAAACACATACTCAGTAAACGCACCCGTCTGCCAGAGGAAAGCTCGTGCTGTGCAATATGTAAGAGACCGGGTCATATTACGCAGAATTGTTGGTACAAAAATGCGGAAAATTCTCAGGTACGTAAAAATATTATGGCCGCCAATTAAAACAAACCCACTTGTACATTTTGTAAAAAAAGTTGGTCACTCCTTTGAAAACTGTTATAAGCGTGATAGAACTCTGACATCTAATGTGAACTGTGTAGGTGTATCTAAATTAAACTCCATGCACATTATTATTGGCGATCTCTCTTTGCATGCGATTTTTGATAGTGGCGCAGAGTGCTCTCTCATGCGAGAATCGACAGCTGCCAAACTACCGGGTCGCCGGTCACAAGCTGTAAGTTTTTTGAAGGGTATTGACCAGTTTCCTGTTATATTACTAACTGTACTGAAAACGATTTGTGTAGTTGACAATATTAGTGTAGAAGTTGAATTTCAGGTAGTACCTGATTATGAAATGTCCTATGACGTGTTATTAGGCATGAATTTGGTCAATAGCACAAATCTTAACGTTCTCGTTACTTCAAGCGGAACGAAGTTGTTTCGTCGGCCGGTGGTCATGCATATGCGATTATCCAATGCTTTATTCGACAAATTAGATTGTGATCTTACTGATGAAGGTGAAATTGAATTATTGCGTGTTCTGCTAAACAAATACGCACATTTATTTGTACGGGGCTTTCCAAAAACACGGGTTAACACTGGAGAGTTAGAAATTCGTTTAAAAAATCCGGATAAATATGTAGAGCGCAGACCTTATCGACTAAGTCCTATTGAACGTGAAAAAGTACGTGAAATCATAAATGAACTATTAGACCATAAAATTATTCGAGAAAGTAAGTCACCTTATTCGAGTCCCATTATTCTCGTAAAAAAGAAAAATGGTGATGATCGCATGTGCGTAGACTATCGTGAGCTGAACGCAAATACTCAACGTGACCACTATCCCTTACTACTGATTTCTGATCAAATTGATAATTTAGCTGGTGGGCGGTACTATACTTCATTTGATATGGCAGCTGGGTTCCACCAGATATCGGTCTCTGAACAGTCAATAGAGAAAACAGCATTTGTCACACCGGACGGCTTGTATGAATATCTTACAATGCCGTTTGGTCTGAGTAATGCGTGTTCGGTATATCAACGTTGTATAAATCGAGCATTGCGTCCGCTTCTAAATGAAGGGGTAGCCCAAGTTTACGTTGATGATGTGCTCACTAAATGTAAAGATTTCTCTCAAGGGATATCGGCTATAGAACAAATACTCATCGCTTTGCAATTGGCTAGCTTTTCCATCAACGTAGACAAAACTGCGTTTTTCAAACGTTCAATAGAGTATTTAGGTAACGTGGTGTCAGATGGTCAAGTCAGCCCGTGTCCTCGCAAAGTAGAGGCTCTGGTGAAATCGCCTATACCAACGACAGTCAAACAAGTGAGACAGTTTAACGGTCTTGCCAGTTACTTCAGGCGGTTCTTCAGGCATACAGCACTTGAAGAGCTTCAACTCTGTCTCAATTGCGTGGTGCATAGGACAACCGGTGTTTCGCCATTGTCTTTGCTAACTAGGCGCAAGCACTGTGTACCGCCAGAGTTGATTAAGCTCGTAAATATAGAAGATGAGACCATCGACTTCGAACGACTTGAACAGCACGTAAAGCAGAGAATGATTATGGCATCAGAAAAAGAAAAAGTGAGATTTGATAAACTTAAAGCTAAGATTAATCACTTTCAAAGAGGAGACTACGTGCTTATAAAAAACAATCCTCGTAATCAAACCTCTCTAGACCTTAAATTTAGCGAGCCGTATGAAATCTACAGAGTTCTTGAAAATGAACGGTATCTAGTGAAGAAAGTAGTTGGCAAAGGACGTCCACGGAAGGTTGCCCATGATCAGCTTCGCAGAGCACCGCAACCGGGTGAACAAATGACCATATCGGCGAACAGTAACCAGGACGATGGACAGCAAACTGATCAGCTCCCAGTTGCCTGCAGCATCTCGGTTCCTATGAGCATACATGAACCACCAACACCTAGACAGTAAGACTAATCTAGTATTTAATAATGTAACTAATGAATTATTGTAACATTTTATTTCCTTTCTGTTTTCTAGAGCCACTGTACCACGGCCAATAAAATAGCCCAGAGCACAGCATCAACCCCATCTTTTTCCTTTAGAGCCTCTGTGTACCACGGCGCACAGGACCGCCAGAGCACAGCATCGAACCTTCCCTTTACAATAATAACATTTTATTTCCTTTCTGTTTTCTAGAGCCACTGTGTACCACGGCCAAAAAAATAGCCCAGAGCACAGCATCGACCCTATCTTTTTCCTTTAGAGCCTCTGTGTACCACGGCGCACAGGACCGCCCAGAGCACAGCATCGAACCTTCCCTTTACAATAACAATATGCATAGAGACGTGATGGATGGTCCAAATGCATAAAATAAAAATGATTTATAATGAAACTTATGATAATGATTCATGATAATATTAACTACAGGTCTTGTATAGAAGACTGTAGACAAAACTATAAAATTATAATACCAACCGCATTGAACATAAAATGTAAACATGTGATTAGATGTAATGAACTATTGTTAAAACGTTAGAGGCTGGTGCAGAGCTCGCACCGCCTATCAGAATGGCCGTATCGGCGCAAGAATATCTTGCGTTGAAGCAAAATAAAATTATAAGATGAAATTCACTGTCAATATTTAATTAATGCATTAATTAATGAACTATCGAAGGTATGTAACTTCTAATTGTAAAATAAACTAGACTCGTGTTAATTTTGTGACGTCAGAGCAAGAAATAGGTAATTGAGGGTAAATGAACTATAAAGTGTCATTTGCTTGACAACTGCTTTTAATAATAGAAACATGAGGGTGATTGCGGTTTCTTGTACTGACGAGTAAAAAGAAGAGATCTCTTGTGCTCCAGCTCTCGACCAGTGCGGACGTGTGGTGACAACTTAGAGATCTCTCCTGTACATGGTGATATTTAGTTAATAGTTCATAGATTATAGATAGTGATAGTGAGTAACGATTGTAAATACAGTTTTAAATAAATTGTTGTGAGTTATTGTGATTGAGTGATTTTTGTAATGAATTCAAAAGGAAATACTAGTGACGTCAGTAATGCTGACGTCACACATATTTTTAACCCTTCTGGTGTATCTGCTTCGACATATATGTACATAGACAACATTAGTCCTTTTTTACTGCAATGAAAATGATATCGGGCGATATGTTGGACGGGCACACATGTTATCAACCGAAAAGAAGAAGGAATTGATTGAAAACTGTTGGTCCCCTTCCGCGACCTATAACTTTGCGGAAGATGCAACATTTAAAGAGAAAATTTAATTATTCTTGGTTGGAAACATAATCTCCATGGTTGGTATATTCCAGGCGCCAAAAAGGAGCATTTTGTAAATATTGTACGTTGTTCCCACCAAATCCAAATTCATTTAGAGGCATATTGGAATCATTTACTATAAGACCCTTTTGTAAGTTCAAAGATATTCACGAGCAGTGCAAAAAGCACATTGAAACCCACTTCCATAAGGAGGCATTGAAAGCTGCTAAATCTTTTCTCGAAGGTATGCCTGTCGATTTGCAACTGAACAAATATTCCCAGGGAATTATTGAAGAAAATCGCAAAATTATAAAATCTATTATTTCCTGCATTACGTTTTGCGGGTCACACGACAGCACTGAGAGGTAAACATTATGGTGAAGATATTCTCGAGGATTTATACAGGCTGCGAATTGACGCGGGAGATTTGATTTTAAAGAAATACATTGAGCAAGGGAAAAATAATGCAAGCTACAGTTCAGTGGATGTCCAAAATGAAATTATTGGTATTTGTGGAAGCGTTATTAAGGCTGATATTATGAAAAAAGTGAAAGAAGTAAAATATAGTGTGCTAGCAGACGAAACAGCTGATATTTCTGGCACTGAACAACTATCGATTGGGATGCGATATTTTGATGAAGAAACACAGGAAGTCCAAGAAATGTTTGTCGGATTCATTAAGCTAAAAGATTTGGATGCGAAACCGATTGCACATAGTATAGATGAGTTTTTGACAAAAGAAGATCTGAATATAAATAAATGCGTTGGTTTTGGTTTTGATGGTTGTTCAACGATGTCAGGAAAAGACGGAGGGGTACAAGCGATCTTACGCAAAAAGTACACCAAAGCCCTCTACTTTCATTGCTCGTCCCACAAACTGAATCTAGTTATCAATGATCTAAATTCACTTCCTGAAATTAGAAATGTCATGGGAACCACCAAAGATACTATAAACTTTTTTCGGGAATCAGTTTTGAGGAGGAAGTTGATACCTAATAATTCCAGACTTTGCGAGACAAGGTGGAGTGAGAAACACAAAACCATCAGAGTTTTTAAAGAAAATCTTCCAGTAATTCTGGAAGCCTTACAAACATTATCTCAGGAAGGAAATAGTGCAACTCGGAAAAGTGCCTTCCAACTGCATGCGGCTTCTTCCAGAATTTCTTTCATTCTCGGAATTATGTTGGTAGCTAAATACTCGGCTTTCATGGAACCCGTTGTCAACGTACTCCAATCTATAGCTTTGGACGTGGTCAAAGCCTCGGAACACGTTAAAAGGATTTTACTTTTAATTAAAAACCACCGTGAAAATCCGGAAAAAGTGACAGACGAAATTATAAAGGAAGCTACTGCTGTTGCGGAGAATGTCGGACTGGAGGAGGACATTACATCAGTGCCGCGTATTACGGGGAAACAACGTCATAGAAGCAATCATCCAGCAGAAAGCCCTTCAGAATACTGGAAGAGGTCTTTAGTAATACCATACTTGGATTCAATTATCACCTCCCTTAAAGTACGTTTTGCTGAAGAAAACACGCCACCATTCGCATTATCTAAGTTACACTCGGCGCAGATGCAAAAGATGACAACTGAAAATCTGAAACAAACTTGTGAATCTATTGCCCAGTTTTATGATTTACCGAACATAAAGAATGAAATCGAACTTTGGCAGCAATTGTGGCACGATAGCTAATCTAACAAACCTAACAGTTGTTGATGTCCTAAAAGAAACAAATTCCTTCTTTCCCGAAACGAAAAAAGCATTGACAATTTTGATCGCTTTACCATGCACGACCTGTACAGTAGAGCGATCCTTTAGCAGCCTCAGAAGACTAAAAACATGGCTAAGAAGCACCATGGCAGAAGGTTGTTTTAATGGTCTGGCCATGATGAGTGTACACAGAGCTATAATAAATAAAAACCTAAATAATTTTATTGATATAGTGGTTGAAAGTTTTGCAAAAAATCCCCGCAGGTTATGTTTTAATTAAATATTGTTTTTGTTAACATAAATAATTATTACTGTGTTTAAAAGTTTGATTTAGTTATTGTGCTGTCGAGGGCTTGTGAAGTTTTATACATTGATATTAGAACCGTTCTTATTACAATCGTCATCGAGGCAAAGATTTCCAAAGTGTAACGCTTCATGCTCTCGGCATTCATATTTTTTATCCTCCATAATATTGCCCCATTGCCCCCCCTTAGTCATAAGCTGGCGACGCCCTTGCAGTCAGGTATCATTTTTTCAACTTCATTTTACAAAAGATTTATTAACATACAATATTTTCATTACGCCAGTAAACGCATGTGCAGAGAACATCATTTCCAGACTATTGTTTTATATTCAATGAAATCGTTTATTTTATAGTATGATTGTCTAGTCAATGTACGTTTTATAACCAACCTAAATTTATTCTCTGTTAATTGAGTAATTTCTTGAGGAACTTTATTATAAAAACGAATGCAGTTACCTAAAAATGAAACATTCGACTTATGTAATTTAAATTTTGGAATAACCAATTTATCACGACCTCGGGTTTCCGTACCATTCATATATTCTACTTGAGTTTTGATTAGTAAAAGATAATTATATATAATCATGACTACGTAACTAGTGTTTTCCAGGTAACTTATCCTAATATTAGTAGTGCAAGATAGGTAAATACTTTTAAAATAGTACCTATGTTAAACGTAAAAGAAAGAAAGAAAGAAGTATTAAGGACCGTGACTCTTGGCGCTCCGTTCTCTCTGACTACCTCGTTAGGGATACAGCGTGAAGATATGTATGTATGTACCTATATTAAACATAATAATATGTAACTAAATATTTATGTTAAGGAATGTTATTGTATTTTCTTTACATGCATTTAACGCGTCGAGAACTCTTAATACTGATTACAAATATTACATGTGTTTATCTAAAAAAAAATGTTAACAAAAATCGAAACTTGATTCGGAAAAGTATCAAAATTATATTTTATCCTGAACTCGTTTCGTTACTCACACTGCGATAAAGCTACGAAAGTCGCACGCATACATGAGCGAGTGAGTCCGAACACGGCAATACATAAATTCAAGTGCTTACGATTGACTTTTTTATTATAAATCCATTTCATGTGATGAATTCTTGTAATATAATGTAATAAATAGACACTTCGTGTGTAAACAAAGAATGAGTCAGCTGACTCATTTCGCGCAGAATTCTACAATGGAGCAAATAGTGTTATCTTCTTATTCTCTTATATGTAAAAATAAATGTGTACCGTTTAGACGTCATTTTGTTTACAATATCGCATAAAACAGCACAAGCGGATTGTCTTGTAGCCGGTCACTAATACACTGTACTTTTGACCGTTTACACTATGTCAAGTGGCGAATTAAATTATTGAAGATTGCAGTTGTTTTAAAAAAAATAAAACATTTTTATTTACTATTATACAATAGGTATACGTCTTAACTCTATAAGTACCGACAATAGAAAGCACACCTTTGCCACAGCTCCTCTGTCTTTTATATGAATCGATAGTCTATTAGTGGAGTGGTGGCTAATGGTTATCTTAATTGCAAGTTTTGCATACCAGAGCAGGTTTTGCATTGTGTCATCTTTTCATTGTTGGTACCAGATTCCTTAATTATCTTAAAAATACCTTACTAATGAGGAGTACATTAATGATAAGTGCATGTACAATATCTATTAAAATACCTTTGTGATTAATACATATTAACTGGCGCGAACCGTGCGGGGGAAAAGCATGCGCGCGAGAGGCGTCGCTTACCCAAAAAATATAAAGCGATTCTATTTGGATCCACTTGCTAGGAAGCTTGCAAGCCAAGGTGACCCGCTACTGTCCGATCGGTTCACACCACTGTACTTACGTACTGTACTTATCTATTTCGCTAAACACTTGACGAATGTAAATAGGGCATAATAGAGAAGCCGGCCGGAGTATATCGGCGAGATATTCTACAAAAGTAAGTCCTCTCGACAAGAGCTCAACGAAAAGTGTTTACAAAGTACTATAAATCAGTGTTAATGAAGTGCTGAAAATTTTCAAGGTAAATGTGATTAGTCTGTAATAATAATAATTATTTACTGTTATTAGAGTGTTATAATTGAGGTGTTATATCGTGTGATGTTTGAAGTAACGAATAAATTATTTAAAGGTAATATTGGGTTTCCTTTCAATTATAATGAAAAAGACAGTTATTTACTCGAAGGTGTAAATCATTAAGACAACGCATTGATTAAGAATAATTGAATCTTAAATAGACCTGTTCTATGCAAACGTGATGGCGCTAGCTTACGAAAAATTCGAAAGAACAGTTATTTTCGTTTATTTTAAAAACTATATTTAATTTTATAAAATCCAGCTCTCATTTTGAGAAACATGTTTAAAGTAAACTATACAAAAAATTTTGAAATACAAATCTGTCCCGTTGCTCTGAAAAATGTGAATCTCTATTTTAAAAGGGGTTTCTTTGATATATTTTTTTGTGTTACAAAAGTTAACCAACCGTGTATCGCAACTGTCAAAATGAATTTAATGATATCAGGACAGATTGGTTAAGTTCAAAGTTATACCACTTCACTTAAGACGTACACAGAACGACTTATTTATCCTTCATAAGTTAATTCACTCTCACTTTGATTGCCCCACCTTACTCAGTTGTCTAAATTTTAATTTGAAATACATTTGTCGTGACCTTAAGCTCTTCGTTTTACAGACTTTTAAAAACAATACATCGTACTATAACCCAATTGTGCGAATGTGTCGTCAATATAACAGTTTGGTCTCGGATCACAAGTACATTGACATTTTTGTTAAAAGGTATATTTCTTTTAAATCTAAAATAAAACCGCACTCAAATAGCGCTCGCCCAACGACTCAATTCTATTAGTATTATTAGATTATTTACTTCTGTCCACATTATTGTTTTTAAGTTATTGTAAATTTTTATATATTTGAATATTTTTCTGTTTGTTTCTCTTCATCAAATTGTAATGGTTTAACGTGTATGCACGCTTTTGGGTTGCAGTCCAGTTATGTTGTGTTTGATCATTATTGTATTGTGTATTGTGGCTGTTGCCTGTTGTGTGTACCAAATAAAATAAAAAATAAAATAAAATAAAGAATCAGTGTACCAAATATCACTGTCATACGTTTCGTAGTCACTCAGAAAAATTGAGATCCCTGGCGTCAAAATGTACTTAACATCTAATACGTTATTGTATAATTTAAATCCATTAATACACTTTATATAATACAGACTGTTCTTCGTTGTTACGAAAAAAAATTTCAATTTGTTAATCAATGTCATCTATAATGTTATAACCACCAAGATAAATAAGACTTTTTTCCTTTACATACATTTACCGTTCAGTATGTACTTACACACACATTTAATATTTGATTTATATGCAAAAAACATGTAACACAATAATACCAGTGCTTTTAGTTCCTTGATAGTTTACCCTTCTGAATTTCGTATCAAGGTCAATCTATTTTCCATAAAACATCACCCGAAGCGTCCATATATTTTAAAGTTTAATGATTATTAGACCTTCATGCTTCTACGTTCAAAAAACCCTGAGAGTATGTTGTTGTTGATCAAATTCTAGTTAGCGAAAGGCTACAGTTATTGGACTTTGCCTAACTATTTGGGTCATTGAATCGGAAAATTCCGAAAACAAGCAACATACTTGTAAGTATAATCAAGGCAAAGAGTAACGGGGACGTATTCTGATGTTTGTCATTACAGCCATTCACATGGAACTGACTTGGTTTTTAGGCAGGATAGGTTTTTTCGACACATTCCCTTTGCAATGATGGCGTATATGTTTTATAGATGAGTTCAAAAGAAGAATCCGTTTCTGAATACTACAAAAAATGTGTTTGTAATGTTCGGTTTTATTAGTAACAACTGTTCCTTGTTCCTTCCTGTTTCTTAAATTCCTTCGTTCTCGTTCTTTGAATCACTGGATACCTTTATATTCCACTCTAAGTAGAATTTTCTGAGATTTTTAAAATCATAGATCCTAATTTTGTCGTTGTATAGATAAGGGATCAGATCCATTTAGAAATTGAAACTTATGTCTAGGAGTTTGAATGTTACTGGATGTTCCTCCAGGCTGTAGGGTAATATAGGATATCAGAGAAGCTAATTGTTTAGTTTGGAACCAAAAAGTTATGTTGGAAATGTTTTAACTTTATTGACATAAATCAGCTGTACATACATATCCTAACATTAACATTTACTGACTTAAAACTAAACATTATCTTAAGTAATAAAGTTCTGACAATGACAGCTTAAAATGCTGTCATTGCTCAGGGTGCCCAGCAGACTAGCAGCATTACTTCTTTGAATAGCCAAACTGATTCATTGTCGAAAGAAGCTGCCAGCCCGACGGTCTCCCGAAGCCTCGACCAGTCGTTTACAAATATTTTAAACCAGTTGATGAGCTTCGGGGCTCCAGTTTTCCGAAGTTTCGAAGTTTGTGAAAGTTGCTTATTTACGCCCCTTCAAATTCTCGGCAGTGCTGGACGCGGCACCTGCTTACCTAGAAGTCGCCGGGACATGGGAAACAGTAAGTGTATCTACAAAAGTGGTGTCCCACCAGCGAAGCGTCAATCCATCCAGTCTCCTGCCGTCTAAGACTGCGGGAACACCAGTGGCGACGAGAGCCCGCCGAATGACGTTATTCAAGGCAGTGTGTAGTCGCCGTTTGATGTCGACGATAACTATGTAGTAATACATTGAATGTGTGAAACTATCACTATGCGAAAGCTACTCTACTAGGTACTCAACCGAGGTTCGGGAACCACACCTAGGTCACATGCATTTCGACGTTTACGCAGTAAACAATGTAGCATTGTGCGGCGCTGGTTCATGAATGTTTTTTTTAAATGAAACAAGCACATGAATTATTTTAGTAAAGTAGAATGTATTCAAATGGAATCTAATATAAATGAACTGTAACATAATTTTGTATCTGTATAATTAACGTAATATATTATGCATGTCGCTATGGCCCACACCATACCAAGGAAGGGAAACGAATGGAATGAAAACAACAGAAAAATAACAAATATAAATACATTATAAATATAGAATAAAAGGATAAAAAAAAATAATAACAACCAGTATTTTTTATGTTCTGAACTGAGCAGCGTACTTCACTTAATGTCGTACTTACAACGATTAATCAATAAGCGATTGAATGGTTTTATGTTAGGATAACTTAATATATTAAATAGACAATAGACGTAACTATAAATTTACTAGCTTCTCGCCTCGGCTTCGTGAGGATGAATACTTTTGTAGGAAGTAGTTTAAAATCCAGGCGAAAAACGAAGGTATACAACAGAGGATAAGACTGCGTCTGCAATTTCGTCCTCGTAGAATGACGTATTTTTTTACGGTTTAAATGAAACTCCTTTAACAGCATAAGAGGTCAATCTTTCGAAATCAACCAAGAGAGTTTAATTATTTATTTGATAAGTTCTTTTAACAAAGTTTTGTGCCAAAACATTTTAAATATTTTTCCACGGTAACTTGAACACTGCTTTCATTCAGGAATTGAATTTAGGAAAATCCTTTGCAAAAAAATATACTATAAAAAATGTTTGCGCAAGATTTTGTTTTTAGACCTAGCGATATCAACTAAGTGTACTTTTACATGTAGATATAGATTAAACGCGGGTTTTTTTTTATTAACCTTGATCTTTTTCCGTTAGATGCTTAGATGGTTCGGGCACATGGAAAGAATGAGTGATGAAAGACTGACGAAGAAAATATACAGAGCGAAAGTGAGTGGTAAAAGAAGCCAAGGAAGACCAAGACTGACTTATGAAGATCAAATAGCCAGAGTGTTAGCAGACGGAAATGTCAAAAGCACTCGCATACCTAGGCGAAAATGTGTGAGGACAATGATGAGATTTGAGGAAGCGAAAGAGGTGTGTAAGGACCGCGACTCCTGGCGCTCCGTCCTCTCTGACTACCCCGTTGGGGATACAGCGTGAAGTTATGTTATGTTATGTTATGTTATCTTTTTCCGTTAGGGGTTGACTTAAAATCGACTAAATATACGTTTGATTATTTAGTTATGTATGTATTCCTTTTATAAAAAGTTTTATGTTATTGACCGAATTTTTTAATACTAATTTAGACATCTATTTATAACCATTTAGGGGTCGACTTTACGTAACCCTTTGTGAGCGATTCAAAGTCACATTTGACTAATTTTATTTATAATTATGTTCAGTATATGTTCAATATCACGGACAGACATGGCTTCGTTACTGTTTAGTAATTATAGACATACCGATATCCATTTATATCCGTACCTATCGCCAAATTCTATTGTAAATTCTTACCCTTAAACTTTTTGCTATTTTAAGACGAAAGAAAACACGTGGATTCCTTCGAAAAAATCTAAAGGACTCGAAAAGAAAATTTATATAACTTTCGTACAAAAATGAGCCCCTTTGAAATGTCGATAATAATAACAGCCTCTTGTAATACCTATCATGAAAAGGTAATCGAGTTTTTTATTTATAAAACCATCACCATGTCTTCATCAAATCATATTAGTCTCCTAGTAATATTATCCTGTCTGACTTATCTTTAGCCATCGAAGAATTTGGCCTACATTACCCTTTCCCCTATAAATATAATGTCATTGATGCATATTTGTCTAACAGTTTCTATAATGATGTATTTTTTTATGCTAATATGAAAGAGAAAGAACAACTGAATGTACCAATTAAGAGAACTATCGCGCTATCGCTGACGTAAATGTAGTACGTTTAATTATTTATTCACTACCAGAATTTGGACGACAATGCGTATAGAATTTCGTCAATGTTTTTTTTATATTATATATGTACAAACATATTAAAATAAAATTCTATATTAAAGAAAATTATTAGCTATTTTTAAAAAACAATTTCAAAAATACCCCTCAACTTGGGGACGAGACCGAGTTATGTAAGACCTCATTACTACTCTTTTGGTTGTCGTTTTCGGAGCACGACGGAGGCTTCGAGACCTCTTACGGAACTCAGCCTTCTCCAGCACCTTCAAAGAGTAGTGGTGGCGCGGAACATATGCGCTGCTGTCTTATTCTGAGTCGCTTTAAATGATTGACAGAGCCCCAACTCTGATGACTCGTGACCCGAAGGTTTCCCCCTATTTGCTACAGGGATCATAACACTGAATAATGCGAACTGGTTATAATCTTTATTGATTTCTATTGATGCTTATCTTGTATGTTATTGCGCTCCAGAATTAAAAAAGAAGTTAATGTAGACCTGCCCCAGATATTTATTTAGACCAAGGTCACTCAAACAGTGTAAAAAAAATTTAACTGATGTCAAAAAAAAACACTGAATAGTACGAAATAACCGTTCTTTACTAATCAAAACTTAAGTACAAACATAAGTTTATAAATACGATATTTATATAATTAAATTTGACAATTATTGAAGTCGGTACCAAATCAGTGTGCAGCAACAGAAATACTATTAGTTTAGTAGGCTTGGCACCGACTTTAGTAACTGTTAAATTATTTATTATACGAAAATTAAAACGTCGTGAGTAGGTCTTGTCCATTCGGAGAGACAACACGATAGGATTGTCTCCTTTTTACTTACGGCGAAGCGGCAGTTCCCGTGTCCCGCTCTGCCAGCGTGTAGCGCTACTATTATTGCTTTGATATAGTTGTGCCTAACAAAAACCCAGAGTGTAAGCAAATAAAGTCGCGGGCATTACTTTTTGTGCTTTTATTGCGTTGCGTAACTTACAGAACTAATGTGTAATCATTGTTATTTTTCTTTCTTAGTAAAGTCACGACTCATGCGCGTACTAACGATATTGTTTGGATGACGTCATTCTGCCGCCTCTGCAGTGTCTTTCAAATTGAAGGCTAACGGTTTCCCTTATACATTTTGGGATTTTGATACCGCCCATTGAACCTTACAGCTCATAGACCGAAAGGTCTAAATCGCTTATTTGAACAACTTAAAGTTGCGTTAAACGAATTGTCGGCGACATTCTGATAAGATGGTGTGACAGGTCCTTGATAATGGGGTATCTATAAACTTTTATTTTCGTTGTTGAGATTCTTTGTATTTTAAAGATATCTGCCGGGAAATGGGATTTAAACGACAACAGGAAGAAGATACCTTGTTTTTGTCTATTTTATGTAATATGTAGGTACCTACTAATGTAAAGGTGCACTTAGTGTTGGGTGTATTGGCAGTTCTTACGATCACCAAGGGTTAAGTAACTTATAAAATGAGTGATCTTATGACATCCATACTGAAAGGCTTCCTTCTTCTTTTGCTTGATCTTGATACCATCGCCAAAGATTAAATAACCTATGAAATGAGCTATTGGATGAGTGATTTCATGGCATCCATCTTCAGAGGCTCCGTTCTTGTTATACTTCTTCTTGATACGGTCATCGAAGTTTAAGTAACCTATGAAATGAGCTATTGGATGAGTGATCTTATGGGACCCATACTGGGAGACTCCATTTTTCTTTTACTTGATCTCGGAAACCTCGATCTGGTTGTACTTTTCCCAAAGCAAAGCTCTAAATCAACATGGAAATCTTGCCATAGGTTGACCACAATGGTGGAGTATTATATAATATGCGATCTGTCATGCATATTTTAGCAAACGTTTTAAAGTCTGCATTCACAATGTTTTTAACGGATTTCAAAAGAAGGAGGAGGTTCTCAATTCGGTTGTATTTCTTTTTTTATGTTTTTTACCTCAGAACTCCGTTATTTATGAACCGATTTGGAAAAATCTTTTCTTATTTGAAAATGTGAGAAATGGTAAAACATTGAACCGATTATGATGAAATTTGGTACAAAGATAGGTTTTTGTTATGTGAAAAATGTTGCCCTAAGGGAGTAAAAATGGGATGAAACTTTGTTTGGAAATTGTTAAACCGCTGAACCCGTTTTGTTGAATTTGGTACACAGATAATGTGATATCTGTGAATGGACCTATGTTTATTCATGTCCACGTTAGGAGACTTTAGGCTAGTTTTGTATCAAAAGAGCCTATGATACTTTGATATAAAACTTAGTCTCTTAACGTAGTTTGATCTCAGAAAACTTTTTTTATTATATGGAACACATTTATTCCAGGAAAGCCATGGAAAAATTTTCCACGTGGACGAAATCACTAGTGAATATTATAAATTGTTTTAATACGTACCAATAATTTGAAAATTACCTTTTAAATAAATAATTAAATATTTCATATTATTTTCTCACATAAATGTTATCTTACACAATAATATGTCGAAGGTGTTGTTTGAATATGTATCTGAATATCTGACCATATCCTACATGATAATGAATGGCTGTGGGCTTATATACGTAATATATGATGCTCTCACGAAAAATGACGATTTTTTTTTATATAACGAAATAATTAAAAATTAAAAAAATACATTGAAATTGATTTGATTACACTTGTTTTTCATACACCAAGCCTGATATAAAGATAACTCCTAATTCCATCTTAAACGTATAAACAATTTTAATCTTTACTGCAAATCACTTAATGTCTTTTTTGCTCAGCGAATGTTTGGAGACAGATCGATTTTGTTTAATATAACATGAGATAGGTGTTTTATTACAGTTATGTAGAGGTAATTTACATTTTATGTGTAATAATATAAGCTTAGATGTTTATAAGTTACAATACATAAAGTGGACAGCTTTGAATTAAAGAGTGTTGTAATGCGGTTGTAGAGAATCATTTCAAGTTAAGTTTGTAACCGTCTTTATTTCTGTTTTTATATATACCTTCTAAAATTATTTTATTCTACAAATTACGAAATGTATAAAAATAGGTTGGTTGATTACGAAATATAAAAATAGGTTGGTTGCGAACAGCGGTAAAGTAGTTTAACTATTCTCCGAATTATTTTTTTGACTTATTAGGTATCTACCGAGCAAAATAAGTCTTATAAAATGAGTAGATCTTTTATCAGATATCTGTTTATGGAAGATTATTAACCAATTCCATTTAATATTCTTAGTTCTTTGCAACTCCAATTTATTTTTAAAGTGAAAAATATCAAATTAATATATGTCGTTTATTTTCTTACAAATTGTTAATGTTCCAAATTAATGTAATTACTTTACACTTCAAGAGAACTATTTCCGTTTTTAGGATTCCGTAGAAAAATGGAAAAAACGAAACCCTTATTATATTCATATGTAAGTATATCTGTCTGTCTGTTTGTAAGAGCTAATTTATTGTCATTTCACACTTGCTGAGCTGTATACCACGAAAATGTAACTTGGTAGGTCATTAAAGTATTTTGAGCCGATTTTTTTAAATTAACGTGTAATTCATTCGAAGTTGCTACAGAGCCCCAAATTAATAACGTTCTTGACCATTTTAGGGTTCCATGGCAAAACATAACCCATAATATTGTATACTATGTAAGTGATTTCGGTAAGTTTGGCTGTCTATCTGTCACCTTTACACCTACTGAGCTGAAATTTGGCACAAAGATATTCATTCGTAACCTAAAATGTGAAACGAGGAACGAAATAAGATTTTGGACACATTTTTTAAATTAGATATTGACTTAATCAACTTATCGAATTATTTTTTTACTACGGCCAAATACCTACGGAACTCTAAGTTAATGTGTGTCTGACACGCTCGTGGCCAGTTCTTTTTAATGTAATCGGAATAACAACCGTCATATTTCTTGTATTCGATTTTATACATACATACACACATATGCACGCATGCACGCACATACATATCTTCATGCAGTATCCCTAACGACTCAAACTCAAAGTTACCCGCGACATTTGTATAATATTATTCGTAATAAATAGGGACGAGGGTTTAGGGTTTTTAGGGCTCCATGGAAAAACGGAACCCATAATATTACTTACCATGTAGGTGATGGTATGCAATATATCCGTCATCTCCGACTACTCCGTTAGGAACAGCGTGATATATATTTATATATACATACATATATATATTATACGTATACAATATACATGGTAAGAATGAGTGATGAAAGACTAACGGAGAAAATCTTAGAGCAAAAGTGAGTGGTAAAAGAAGCCAAGGAAGACCAAGGCTGACTTATGAATATCAAATAGCCAAAGTGTTAGCCGACGGAAATGTCAAAGGCACTCGCATATCTAGGCGAAAATGTGTAAGGAGAATGATGAGATTTGAAGAAGCGAAAGAAGTATGTAAGGACCGCGACGCTTGGCGCTGCGTCCTATCAAACTCAGGGATACGGCGTGAAGATATGTATGTATTATATATATTATAATATATATATATTATAATATATATATATATATATATGTGATATAGTTCTATAATACATATATAACCATAAGAGGGGGCAAACGAACAAGCGATTCACGTAGTGGAAAGTGATCACCGCCAACCATAGACACCCGCGATCGCCTTTAGGGAAAGAGAGAAAGAAGGGAGAGAGGGGATGAGCCATCGGTACCCTCACTCACCGAACGCAACATAACAGCAATAGACGCTATTATTTCACGACGATATTCCGTGAATGTGTGGTATTTCACCGGGCAAGTTGGCCCGATTAGTACTGCAATGCAGCATGGGTCTACAACACGTTGGCTTCTGCAAAGCTGACCACTCACGGCATTGCTGAGTTCGCTCCCTTTGCCACATACATGCAAATTTAAAATTTTTAAACTATTTATATACACATATACAGGGTTAATTGAAATATACTAATAACCTCTTAGTGCAATATTCCTGCTACTCGTATCATACCTAATAACTTTTGTTCTACGACTTTTTTCAAAACTTAATACGTTCGTCAAAAAATATTTGTTAAGTGTAATGTGTTTTTATTTTTGTATAAAAGAAAAAACTTATGAATTTTTAAAAGTTGTAGAACAAAAGTTATTGGGAATAATGTTTAGTAGAAAGTACTAAGAGGTTATTAGTATTTTTAATTAACTCTGTATACATATACTTTTTCCTTCTTTAATAATAACTATTTAATGTATATACTATGTAAGATTGTATATATAACTATTGTTAGTATGGCAATAAACCTGTTTCTTTCTTTATAACGTGACAGTTACCGAGGAAGGACTACCTGCATCACGATCCTTACATACTTCTTCCGCCTCCTCAAATCTCATCATTCTCTTCACACATTTTAGCCTAGATTTGCGAGTGCTTTTGACATTTTCGTCAACCAAAACTCTGGCTAATCGACATTTATAAATCAGCTTCGTTCTTCCTAGACTTCTGCTATCATACACTTTCGCGTGGATTTTCTTCTTCAATCCTTCATCACTCATTCCTTATGCGTGCCCGAACCATCTAACCATTCCTTTCTTCATTTTTACAATAACATTGTCGTCCAACCTTGTCATATTGCGTAATTGATTTTATACTCAATTAAAACGTTTTCCACCAGCCACACAAGTTAACAAAATACATTGTACGTAATAATTAAATTGCGGTGAACCTTTAAAATAGAATGTGGTGTTCATTGTTAGAATAATTTAAGGTAGTAATTTGTTCAATCTCTGAAATGTGTTTCTTGAAAACGAATAAATATTATATAAATTAGAATATGAAGTGAAAAAAGAGTAATGTTGCGGATTTCATAAATTTAGGTTCATTACCTTCCGCCCACAATTACATTTTGACGGTGGGTAATGAGCTAATGAACTAGACAGAGTACTGGGAGTACGTCGTTATTTTTACACCATAGATAATGTATAGGTTAAACCGTATTGAGTAAACTAATTATCTCCAAGTTCTATTATCTCAATTTTTTAATCGACTTCAAAAAAGGTGGAAGTTCTCAATTCGATTGTTTTGTTTTGTTATCTCATAACTCCGTTATTTATGAGCCGATTTGGAAAACACTTTTTTTATTTGAAAGGATACACTTCCAGATCGGTCCCATTTAAATTTTGAAGATACACCAAATAACACAAAATAACGCGAACTGTTTATAACCTTTATTTATTTATATTGATGCTTCTCTTGTGTCATTCGTTAACTATTGTTGTCCGCACATGACGTAATGGTGGCAGGGAGAAGGTATAAATTACCTCTTACCTTGCTATAATAAATTCTGTCAGTCTTGTGGCGATAGAGAATACGGCTGTTGACTGTAGTCTTCGAATTGTAAGAATACTGCAAGGGTGTAATTATGATGTAATCTTTTCAATGTTCTTTTATAACTGATTGGTACTGATATGATACGATATTAATATTGATAATTCTTAATAATATCCCATGTTCGATCTGTTCGCATCTTTTATTATGAGAGCCCACAGTTTGTGCTCTTCAATAGAATGGAAGTTAACACACTGCGCTCCAGAATTATAAAATAAATTAATTGTAGACCTGCCCTAGATATTTATTTAGGCAAAGGTCACTAAAAAGGGAGACAAAAAAAATAATAAAAAAATTAAACAGACTTCAAAAAAAACAGAAAAATACGAAATAACTATCCTTTACTAATCCAAACTTAAGTACAAAAATAACTATATAAATACGATACAAATACCCATACTATAATTAAATTGGACAGTTATTGAAGTCGGTGCCAATTCAATGTGCAACAACAGAAAATTTATTAGTTTAGTAGGCTCTTATTTAATTATATGGGTATTTGTATCGTATTTAAAAAGTTATTTTTGTACTTAAGTTTTGATTGGTAATGAATAGTTATTTCGTACTTTTCAGTGTTTTTATTGGTCGGTTTAATTCTTTTATTACTTTTTTTTTTCGGCATTTCGTACCCCTTATTCGTAAAGGTAGAAGGGGGACGCTTTTCACGATCTTAGCAACTTTTGACTGAAACAATAGTCGCTTTGAAACGGCGATATCATTTTCGAAGACATGTCTAAGAATATCCTACACGCTAATCTGCGCTGGATATTTTTCATCCCTCAGTTACGCGTATGGATATCCACTCCTAGTTTTATATTTTTTAAATATTACCACACCTTTGTACAGCAGCTCATAGACTACATCTGCCTTCCAAATTTCATTATGCGGTACCAATGGTTTCCGAGTAAAATGACTGTGAGTTACGTATAGAGAGATAGACAGACAGACAGGACAAAATTACGAGGATTTGGTAACGGAACCCTAAAACGTATGGGCAATTACGTTACTGTCGAAAACTTATAACGTGATTTATTAATCTATGCCACAGTACAAGTAAGCATACAGTATTCTATCTTCATACAAACGCTCCCAAACGACGCGCTCGAAATCTCGACATTTCTCGCCATACAACAGTCGCGAGTGAGCCGCGGTTGTCGTCGGACGGTATAAGACGCTCCCGCGCATTTACTGACTAAATATTATGTCAATCAAGTTTACGAGCATAATGTTCAGTGTATGGATGTTTGAATATTACATCTATATTGAAACCGGAAATATTTCTCTATTGATAATTTGTAGGAAATATATTATGATAATGATCTAGTTAATTTATTGCTGATTATTAATTATACTGCACATAAAATTTTTTTTGTCCATTTCCACCATACTAACTCACAAACTTTTGAAACTAGAAATAAAATACTAGTAGAATTATGTAAATAAAAACTTATTAAATTTGCAATAATATAAAATGAAAAGATAATATGACAATTTAATATAGTACCTATTATCAAATACGTAACCCAAGAAAAACATTCAGTCCAAGTCGGTAGCCCTATTGCGTGTTTACGTACCAAACGACCGTAGGTAATTATCTCTAAGACACTGCCGAGATAGCATACTGTATGCTTACTTGTACTGTGTCTATGCAGACTTGTGTGTTTTACGACCCGGATCTCGATATCTAACCAGACTGAGAGTTCGATATTTGGATACAAACTAACTTAAGTCTTGAAATCCTTAAACGAGGAAACATGGTTAGGAAAAAAAATCTCTATAAAAAAATTCTAGAATAAACCCTGTTTTGCACAAAGATCTTCCAGAATTTGAAAACGATTTTTACTAGAATGAATAATCATAAAACCAGTTTTTTAATTGGTGACTTAGTTTCCTTGCAAATTAATATTATGTACGGAAACAAATGTCGAGATTTCTCCGCACTAAAATGTGATCAAACTGCAATTGCGAAAATGAACTTTATTGTTGTCGCTATAGGGCGCGAGGGTAATAAACAAACTCTGTTGCATTGGTCTGCATAAGTGGACTCTTGAGACGAACTGACAATTTCTAAGGTTTTTGGTATCTTGCTAATGCGCACATGGTCTCGTATAATTTTCCTATTAATATAAACATTTTTTTTATGGCGGAGGGGGCTAACGAGCAAGCGAGTCACCTGATGGAAAGTGTTCCGATCCACCGCCCATTGACACCCGGAACATCCGAGGAATCACGGGTGTGTTACCGGCCTTTACGGAAAGTGTAGGCTCATTTCTTGAAGGTCCATAAGTGATAACGATCCGGAAATACCGCCGCTATAAGCTGGTTCCATAATTAAATTGTTAACTGTAAACATGGTCCAAAGTCGGTACGATCACCTTTTTCAAGTACTTCACAAATGGAATGTAATAGACACAAAATATACGTACTCAATCAATCCCAATGAGTAACGATATCCTGTCTTGCTTTTGCTACAGTTTATTGCACTATGATTTTATCCCTTTCAGTGCTTTTTCAGTGGCATTCAACATATAACGTATCGGTATGCGAGTAGACGTAGGTATCTTTTTTTTGTAGCGCAGCAGAAACCTTTTCTTAATTGTACAATATCAAGGCCATATATTTTAAGCTTATATGCGGACATACAAAACCTTTTGTGTTTGTGTCCGCTCTCTATATCGGAGTCTGTGTTTATATCGCGTCTATTTCGTGACTCTGAGTTGGTAGGTCTAATATTTATATGTATAATTTATCTCACAAGTTTCAACAAAATCTTTCAATTTGCTACTATCAGGTTTTTGGGAACAAATCCTTGTCATATGTTCCAATACAGTGAAATCAGTCTACCTTTTTTATCTGATGTCGACCGCATCCGTAGTATACGCATGGTTATTCGTTACATCTACCAAACATCTGCAGTGAAAGATAACGCACAAACACGAGATCTTTGTAATATTTTATTTTTTAAGGTTCCGTAGTCAAAATGGCAAAAACGGAATCCTTATATCCGTTATGTCTTTGGTCCGTCTCTCCGTTTGGAGAGAGATATAAATTAGTAACCAAATCTTAAATGAAAAACAAACAATGAAATATTCGGTATTTTGGACTTGAACCTAATTTGTACTATGTATGCCCTTAGACTTGGAATACAGTAAACAGAAATTATGTATTCTAACAGCATCAATACCTGTGATTTACGTGTTAAATAAATGAAAAAAAAAACAATAGAAAATCAATTTTTTTTTTGGAAATTTAAAATTAAATTATTAAGATAAACTTCTAATTCATTCGTAGTTCCTAAGGAGCCATAAATTCATGAGTGTCAGACGCACTCTTAGCTGGTTTTTTTCGTTATTTGATACGATTACACAAAGGACTTTCCCCATCGACAACACAATAGGAATCCCTCGGAAATCATGCGTTTGAGACGTAAACGTCTGTGAAATGTTTCCTCGTAACCTAAATACAGTTTAGAAGTACATTTATATATTTTTATTTCTATACAACACATGCCCACATTCATTTACACTTACAAATATATCACTTGCAATTTCATATACAAAAACAAATCCTCAATAAATCTGGTACTGTATAGACTCAGGTGTAACTTTGCGGAAATCCATTTCATGCGATAAATTTCTGAAATTTTTAGCTGAAGTGTTTCGCCTCTAAACGAAGCATCCACCAGAGATTAGATTCGGTCAGCTAATTCGGTGCTGGTTAAATCTGATGTCTGGTAAATTCTGAGGCATACCAGACATCAGATTTCGTTGAGAGGCGAAACATATGTCGATTGGTGGTTTTTGGAGTTTGAGCGGAAAATAGCTGAAAATTTCAGAAATTTATCACAATATGTTACTATTTTGATGTTGGTGTACCCACTTAATGTGTTCTATTTTCTAAATCTTCTATTATTTATAACTACGTGAAACAAATTAAAAAAAATTTTGTTTTTTCAACTTCATTGTTATTTGCTAAAATTTTATTCCACGCAGGCAATCGAAACCAGGACCAGATTTCTCAGTTTCAAAAGTAAAGATACCGATTAACCTCTCCAGTATATCCATATTTTTATATACCAGTGCGCTCAGTTCTCATCGAAGTGTTGTCAATGTTGTACCTCACGCAGTCTAACAAAAAACGCTGTTTAAAATTAGAAAAAAATATGTCTTCGTTACGGTGTACTAATTTATTTGTTATACTCGTATATGCACAATTTATACGATTAATTTTGTAAATATTAAACTCACTGTTATATCATCAAATTATGTACGCCTGAATATCTAACTGTTCCAATGTAAGACAGGCATATACCTATATCAGAATAACAGAGTCTTGCTCTTATTAGAGTAATTTTACACTCTGAGCTATGACCTTTTGCAGTGCTGCAACACACCTGGGTTTATGCTTATACTTAATCACCTCCATCGTCTTTGGGACATGCATTGATAACTACGTCGTTGTAACATCGTCTGGGTATCTTTTGTTACTTTTAAGATTGTTACTATTATTATTATTTTCTATTGTGTACTTTGTTTTAATAATGTTTATCTCTGTAAAGGTGTGTTGTAGTCCTGCAATAAACAGCTTATCTATCTATCTACATAATCTTCGCTCTTTGGCGGCATAATGATTGTCAAATGACACGAAACACGGAAAATTACCTTCCTACCTTGCATCTCGGACCAAGAAACAAAGTCTGCATCATCTGCTGCAACGGGCACGCTCTCTGCTCTGAGAGCGTGCCCGTTTGTTGACCGACTTTCTGGACTTTCACTATCGTGCTTGACATTGATAGGGAAGAATCACAGCACAACAATACACAGCTGAATATAACATAATTTTTTTTTTTTTAATACTATTAGCCAGAACACTTAAGATTTACGAGTATATAAGATTTAAGACATACTAGTATTTTACAAATAATTATTTCAGTAATGTACGTCAAATCGGTCATGAGTAGACACGAATTACACCAACAGTGCAACGTTGCCATACTTGCTACAGCTGTTTTACTCGTGGTTACACGCAATGAGATAGAAAGACACACAAAAATTCGTTTGACACACGGCGATAAAAGTGGCAACTTATTATAGCTCTGTCCTTTCTTTGTACTTTCTTGATCTGAGGAGCGCATCGTGACATTTCCTTTTGTGTTATGAGGCGTTTACACGCTTGGCAAGTCTCGACAAGTGTGCACAAACACAAGCGTTTGAACGGGGTGTTTGCCTTGGGTTGTGTGAGCTTGTCACCGATCCGGCCTAGTGTCGGTTTTTGAACACAGATCAAAAGAAGCTTGCAGCAAGCGCTTGCGACGCGCGACGTATTTATACGTTGGCGATACGAGCTCGCTCGTCGAAATGGTGTTTTTTACGCTGCGACCGCGTATCGACCATGAGTAGTTCCTTTGTTTTAGTTTATATTTTGAATAAAAATACGTCAAGCCAAACGTAATAGCCGATACAACTTCAACGTCCACGTCTGCCATGTTTACGTGCACAGTTTGCCTGTCTGGAACACACCAACGCACTCGTAAGCATGTAAATGGCATCCAAGCGTTTGCCAAGCCTCGGCAAGCGTGTAAACGTAGCATTAGAGTGTCCTCGGCGGCCATTTCTATTTTACGGTTGTTGTCTTTATATGTATATTACTTTCTAACTACACTTATGTAAATATTGTTTGTGTGTGTATAATAAAATTTTAGTTCAAGGATTGCACAAAAATCGTTTCTTGGAGTCTACCTCAGTCTACTTCTTCTACAGTCTTGGTCTATCTCAGTTTACAATAAATGTCTTTGGTTTATACAACCGAAATTGATACCGAATTTCGATTCTATCTCAGTTTCGAAACCGAAACTTTGTTTTGAGATGAATAATTACGGGATTGATAGGAAAATTCTTGCCATTTTCGCAAAAAAATTAAGACTAGTTTCACCTTTCGTATGTGTTTATTTAATCGTCTCCATCACAATCAATCAATCAAATAATGCGTCAAATGTTGGGGCTCATGGTAATGAGGGTAGTCAGAGAGGTTATTTAAGTTATGTAATATACCTATTACATAACTTTAATAACCTCTCTGACTACCCCTTTAGGGATACGGCGTGAAGATAAGTATGTATAACTTCAATATTTTAGAAACGTTCTGTTTTTTTTCTAGAAAATTTGAACATTGGATAACACTTTCCGACCATTTTTCAAGTCTTTGTACATTTTGGTATATTATATATTTTAAATTAGAGCAGCATTAGCCTCTGCCTTTTTGGTATTAAAATAGTTTTCCTAAATAAAAACGTATGTTACAATTAATGAATTCGGTTGTATTAATTAAGGTTGCATTAATTATTAATTGATAATCACAATATAACTCATTCTAGTTGATAATTGTAAATATAATAATATGTTTGTGTTCATGGAAGCAGTTACTCAGTAGTTTTGTTGCTAAAAAAATGGTTTCTACTACACACGATACAGAGTGAGGTGGCTTTCCACAATGCCATTGTCACCGAGGATAGAACGAAAGCCAACGACCGGAATATCGTTTATAATTTTTGTATAATTTCATCTGAAACAAAAAACAATGTATTCCCTACAGTATAAACGAACGAAGGCAAGGCAAATGGTCAGGAATCAATGAAACAAGTGTCCATGTATTCTATGAATTTATATGTATTTCATTATTTTTATCACAAAATTTTCACAGTCCTAATTGACTAAATACATTATTTATTACATAATAATACAATCATACAAAATATAATTTTGAAACTTATTTACAATTTTTTATTAGCAACGCAAAGATTCTTAGATCATTAAAGTCTATTTCAATCCAATGTGTCACAAATTTAAATGAGAATTAGTGTTTTATTCAATTAAAATAAGACATTTTAAAATAATTTAAATAAATTATTAGGAAACAACCTAATGCGGCTTCAAAAGAAAAATACTGAAAAGTACAAAATAATTATCCTTTGGTGATCATTACTCAAGTATAAAAGTAACTTTATAAATACAATATAAATAATACCTGTCTTATAATTAGATTTGACAGTTACTGAATTCTGAGCGTATTCAATTAATAGGATTTCTATAGTTGCTTATTAGTTAATTTTTGAAATCGGTTAAAAATAGTTTTATCCGACTTTATCTATTAACAGAGTCTCTATCTATCTATTTATCAAAAAAAAAGAAGTTCAATTCGTGGGAATTTATTTCTTTCATTGAAATAAATTACATTTTGTAATGGGTGTTACACATTTTATAATTTGATTGATTGCGCACTATAGTAGCGCAATTATAATGCTCCTACGATCAATCAAACAAAGTGTAGGTAAACTCTTACTGTCATGTTTTGGGCTACAATACGGGTTTGCCTTGCGGAAATCCGTATTGAGTAATATTATTATTTGAGAATAATTTGTGTGTCTGTAGGTTTTCAAACAAAACGCTGCAAAACAACCGAGTTTTTAAACTTCTCTGAAGATGCTTCTGAAATCTCTGTTATCATTAATTTTTCTTAGGTATTCTGGGCCTGTTTTGAGCGCAATGGAGGCCTTAGCTTCCATAGATGTTAAATGTGGACACGCAATCATTCCATTACTAAATCATTACAATTTGTACACAAACTGAAATAGATAGTCGATTAAAATTATATACGGTTTTAGAACTAATGACTAGTTAAATTCATTTTAAGGTAAGCGTTTTTAAGTAATCGTTTAAAGTTGAACCCTTGTCGATCCATTTTTAAACGTCAAATAATAATTATTCGAAAAAAATATGGCCACGCATAGTCTTTCTGTTAGCGTAAACCTTGTCTGTTTAAATTTTTCAAATTTTTTATCGGTTTTATTTGTCTGCGATAAACAGACAAACACCTGAAATATTCCATTACTTTTGTCTTTGATGTCGAAAACCTACTAAAAAGAGAAAAAATTATTTCAAATATATTCTGATAAGACACTCATTAATACGTTAATTAGTTGCTTTATTAAGAAACGGTAGCATGAAAAATGTCCGTGAGGATCACGATCTCCGATCTCATTTGTTTCATTAATCTAAAAGCTTCCATAATCCATGCCATTAAAAAATAAAAAAGGAATTGTGTCTGATATCCTGCCTTCGGAGTTTAAATTTAGAACAGAGACGTACGGTGACATAAAACTGAGTAATGAAAAACAAAAATTTTAATACTGAACTATGACTTAACTTAATGGAAATGAAAATGCCTATTTCAAGCCAATTTTTAAGGCTACAAAGGCTACACATCTCATAGGAAAAACGGAGCCCTCGTGAGATCATATTAATTATACGTTCATCCGTCGGTCCACTGACACGGCTGATTTTCTCAGAAACTGTGTGACGTATTATGTCAGCTATTAGGTACGTTGACACTTCAATTCCTTGATATCATTGCAGCGACGCGAACACTTATTTTGGCGATACTTGTCGAAAAAATTGACGACTTACGTCAAGTTCGTTGATAGCGCTCGCAAATAATAATTTATGTAAATTATCTTTAACTGTTTCTCTTTGCCTTCCTGTGTGTTTCTGTCTGTAACTGTATCTCGTGTGTGTATTCCTAATACTCCTTCTGTACTGTTACGCTCGATTTTAATAATAGCGTAAATAAATAACGTTAATGAAGAGTAATTATTATTTATTATATTTAGTGATGTTCCCGTGCCTTGTGCTGGACTTATTATATCGGACTGCATAATGCACCATATCTATCACAAGGCAACTTACCTCTTCACATGACGCACTGGTATATACTGCGTTAAGATCAAGGAATTGTTGTGTAGCTTAATAGTTGGCGCGATGTACTCTCTTCAAAGGTTCAGTGATATATCTTGTTCTTCTACGTTATATTACTAGTTTATAACACTGGTTATCATTCTAAAATTATCATAGGAGAATTAAAAAAAGAACAAACTGAGTACTTTAACCACGACATAATCATTCTTCCTCGTATATCTCTGAAAATGTTGAAACTAGAACTTCATAAATTCTTGAAATTTTAGGGAATACAATGCCATTCCTAAAATTTATAGGAAAAGTATAAAGGAAGTCGTAGGTTGTAAAGATTTCTATAAATGAATTTAGAAATTTGTAATATATTATAAATATCACTCGGAACCCTATATGTGTGAGTCAAATCGGCACTTAAACAATTTTTTTTTACTGTAATTATGTAATAAAACTTTACACGCTCTTAGAGTGATAACACACGCACCGGTAATTTCCGACGATTGCGGGGGGAACTCGGATTGTATACTTTGATAGTCTACTTCCGGCGCTTCGGATGCTTTTTTCCAGTTACACTTTACGCGCCAGACAATCTTTTTGTATTCGTAGCTATAATGGAGCAGTTACTTATTCTATATTTATTATTGATGAATAGGAACTCAACTTTTTAAAAATCTTACCATTTGGCTGAATTTCATAGTATCCATACGTTGCGTAGAGGGTGTATTTAACAAGATACAACGGATAATTTCGGGCAGAATTTTGATTGCATGTGTTGCCACGCATAATATACTTTCATGATGTTCGGCGACAGATGCGAAGATGGTGAATAGACGGCGCGGGCGATACCGGTGGTGGTTTCCGTCCAGTTTCAGACTGAAATTGATTTGCGTGTGACGACGTGCATGTAACTTCATATAAATGAACGCCGTCCGGAATATCCCGGCCTGTAATCTCGGTGTGCATGTGTGTTATCTTTTTTACGTTCAATTTTTATCATTTTTATAGATTTTACAACAAAAAAGTACATACATGTCCTAACGTTAATATTTACAAACTTAAAACTACAGATTATCCTTAGATTAAAAAAATACATAGAGCATCAGAAACGAAAAATGAAGCATTCGTAAATTAGTGAACTCACTTACTTGTCACGTCATTCTAACAATGCATCATGGCGGTCACACAATTCACATAATTTTCGTGCAATTCATATTTACGTCCAATATTTCATATTCTAGCTCAGAAACAAAAAAAAACTGATTAAAGAACGCAAATAAAATCGATGGAGTAACTAATCACACATTTTATATAAATAGTAAGCACACAACAGTAAACAGTAAATATAACTCTAAATATCTAATTTGAAACAAATATTTAATAACAAATCATCTTGTCAAGTTACCCCTCATTTCGGGTAAACGAATTGGTATTGCAATACTTCCACATTAGTTTTAGGGATACCATTCGTCTTGGACACAGTTTGGGATTTTAAAGTGATTGCGAGAAATATTATGACGCTTTCCTTAAATGTTTGTAAAGGTTACGTCCAGTAAAATACACGATTCCCCATTTTATTGCAACTAACCTGGATTCCCTGGACGTTGCAGGTGTCCATGGGCGGCGATGATAATTTTCCATCGGATGATGCGCTTGCTCGTTTGCCCCCTCTGATATAAAAACTAAAAAAGAAAAAAAAAAAACTAAATTATGTTAACTACCCCACCGTAGACGTCCTAGGGACTTTTTGACGGACCCGGACGACCTCATAACAGTGGCGAACGACGCCCTGTTAAACAGTACAAACAACGTTGCGACATCACACCGCCCCCTCCGGAGGGTGCGTCGACGTCTTGCGCGTTAACACTAGGGCTTCTTTTGTAGGTTCTCTTCGACGATTACATCACTCACGCACAGATAGGGCCTCACTTGAGCGCGGGCCTTCCACTCGCGCTGAGTTACAAAATAGGCACACATCATTTCGGGCCTTCAGCCGATTGTACGCCGGCTGGTCAAAACCACTCTGGGACCGGCCCTCACCCGTATAGGTTTCTCGAGGGCACGCAGGTGCATACTTTCCCGTCGACAACCTGAGCCGAGTTTCCGTCCTCCGTCCCGGGTACCCCCCGGACGGAGGGGCCCTCAGGCTTTGTGGACCTCTCTTGGGGGAGCGCTCTCCGCGCTTCCCCGCTACGCGTTCGGCTCGCTACGACGGCCTGTAGGGTCAAGTTTCAAAGGTCAAATTATGTTAGAACAGTTTGTGTTACTAGGTGAAATGAACGTATTGTGCAAAATATTTTATGTTAATTGCAACCCTTTCTCGATTTGTTGTCTTCACTCGTTTTGTATGGGAGGGTCTATCTATGTATTTCTTTTAAATTAAGACATTATCTTATATAATAGATTTTCTCAAGAGGGCGCTAATGATTTTACTAATTTTATTCGTACGCTTATTTTATTTAATTTTTTAATGGCATGGCTTACAGCATTGGTAACGTTACAAATTCGTTGGAATATTATTATTACCTGTTTTTACATACATTTATATACAGACATAATAATACAATATTTCACAGTATACACTCGTTGTTAAAACACATGTACATATAAGTACATATAATTTTTATACAATTTTAGACAATAAATTAACAGAGTATTTTTATATTTACAACTATTTATATTGGCTTGCTAATAATCATAATTTAATATTTCAGTCCATAACTCGGTGGTTTGAATAGGGACTATAAATTACTCAATAAACTATATGTACTTAATTAGAGATATTTTCAAGGAAGTTAATAATTTTGGGTTATGTTGCTAATCTGTTTCATAAAAGTTTCTTAAATGTGAATCGATAACTTCTTTCAATTAAATAAAGCCAATCAACTTTTCTTTTCTGTCAGTTAGGAAGTGATTAAAGATAGAATAGAAGTTTAAAGAGATGTCTTCTTACAAAATATATTTAAATTACTATTTCGAAATTTTTATCTTAAAATAAAATAAACTAAAGAATATTTTTAAAAATTTCCAATGAAAAAAAAAGTGGGGATTTAAAAAAATTCACAACACTGGAACATTTTCGGGACATTCCTTTCTAGTTTTCCCGATTTTGTAAATTTTCCAGTAACATGTCTCTAGCAGTTGAAGAAATGAAATAAAAGAAATACAAAATATCAAAGTAAATTGTGTCCTCTATACGCTACGGATAGTTTGGGCGTAACAGAATCTATGTTAGTTTATCGTTGCATAAATTTTGACAGAATAGATTGAGGGCATTTTTGTTTCCGGTCTTAGTCTGAACAATGGCATAAGAATATTGCACGTATACATACATTTTGTCAGAAACAGTCGAGGAGGGATAAGATAATTTTTGTAACGCAAACTTTTTATTCATGCTTGTCTAACGCAACGTTGTCACGTTAAAAGTTTTTGCTTCATTTGTTATACAATTTAATCAATTCCTCTATTGAAATTAACGTTTAGTCTTTTTACATTTTTTTATAGTTAATCTCCAAAAAGCAAGTCTAAAATCAGGCGAATAAAAAGCGTATATAAATGGATTGATGGCAGAGTTAAACCACCCTAACCACGTCAATATATACATTAATACAGGATTTACATAGTTATTAGGAATAAACGGAGTAAGCAAATAATATAAAAAGAAAGGTAGCCAACACGCTACGAAGCCACCTACGACT
Organism: Zeuzera pyrina; assembly: GCA_907165235.1. Classification (NCBI taxonomy): domain Eukaryota; kingdom Metazoa; phylum Arthropoda; class Insecta; order Lepidoptera; family Cossidae; genus Zeuzera; species Zeuzera pyrina. The sequence goes on from OU015639.1 coordinate 4,962,561, forward strand.
AATGACAAAGTTTGAGCTGTTTTAGTTTCTCTCCTCAAAGAAGAGACTCTATTGTTTTCCGTGTGCTCCCTAACAGAGTGGGTTCTGTGTCGGCCAGTATTTTTATATTTGAAATTAGCCTTGAATGTGACCTCGTTGTAGAACCGGGATTCTTTTTCCTTGCTTCCTCTGTATTGTTTGGATATTTTGTTTTTCTTTTCTGCACGAAAACAACAGGGACATTTGTGGTCACCCTGCGAAGAGCATTCGCTTTGTTGAGTTGAATTCTTGGAGGGCTGTTTCGATGCGCTCTGTCGCAGGGACAGTTTGTCCGATCCGGAATCTGACTCTGTTCTTATGCAGGATAATTTCCCTTTCTGTAACAAAGAAGATAATAAATAATGGATGACGTCACACTAAAGATAAACATAACATAATTTTGATCACGAATAAATTTACATTCCAAAAATGTTCTGTCAGATTTTTGCGAAATTTTTCTTTAGGGATTTATTAATTTACGTTTACTCGTATCTCTCTGTGTTCATTTCAATTTTTAACCGACTTTAAAAAAGGAGGAGGTTTTAATTCGGTTGGAATTTTTTTATGTTTGTTACCTCAGAACTCCGTCATTTATGAACCGATTTGGAAATTTCTTCTTTTATTTGAAAGGATATACTTCCAGATTTGTCACGTTTAAATTTCACAGAACTTGGAGTTTGGACTTCGAAGATACACTAAATAAAACACCAAATAACGCTAAATGATTATAAGCTTTATTTATATTGATGATTCTCTTGTATGTCATTGTGCTCCAGAATTAGAAAAGAAGTTACTTGTAGACCTGCCCTAGATATAAGGCCATTATTTAATCCAAGGTCAGTCAAAAGAAAGAAATAAAAAAAATTAAGAAAAAAATTAAACTATTATTTACGATAATAATTATTTACGAACGAACTAATCAAATCTCAAGTACAAAAATATGTTTTTGAATATGATACGTGTGTATCGTATTTAAACAGCTCAATCGATCAAAAATCAAAAAAAGTTTAAAAACTTCAATAACTGTCAAATTTAAGTATATAGGTGTGTACATTTCCATTCATTTGCATTAACAAAAAGTACATACATATGTTAATATTTACAAACTTAAAACTACACATTATCTTAAATAATAAACTTCCTCAAAGTTGCCGCTTACAAAGCCGCTTACACCTACACACGTACTTTATAAAAATACAAGACTATTTAACATAAAGCAAATGTACATGTACAACACGTGCATTCTTATTAGGAAAATTCTCACAAATTCAATTCACACTCAGATACACTTTACCATTGAAGACACTAAATACACTCTCAGAAATAAAAACAGCCTTAGGTTGAACACACCAAGAACAGAATATGGTAAAAAAAAACATCATGTTTGAGGGAGTACAATTATATAACGCTTTGCCCGAAGTTATTAAGGACTCGGTAACTTTAGCCACATTTAAACACCAGCTTAAGAAGCATTTAGAAAAATCAGACTGGTGCTATTAATTGGGTATGTTTTGACTGCGTCTGCTATTGTTATCACTCTGGTCAAATGCATAATTGTAAAATCATGTTGTAAATTAAATTTTCTCATTTTAAGTGAATGTAACATATTCTTATGAGAAATAAAATATCTTTAATCCGAAAGCTGTCATTGCTCAAGGTACCCAGCACACTGGCAGCATTGCCTCTTTGAATAGCCAAACTGATTCGTTGGCGGAAGAAGCTGCCAGCCCAGCGGTCTCCCGAAGCCTCAACCAGTCTCTTACAAATAGCAGAAACCAGTCGATGGGCTTCGGGGCCCCAGGGTCCCAAAGTTTCGACTGCAAAGGGCGTAAATATGAAACTCTCAGAGAGAGTCGCATACTTACGCCGTTTAAGTTCTCGGCAGTGCTGGCCGCGGCACCTGCTGACTTGGAAGTCGCCGGCACATGAGAAACAGCAAGTGTATCGACACAAGTGGCATCCCACACTAGCGATCTTCCAAGTTTCCAAGGAATGAGCGTCAAACCATCCGGTCTCCTGCCGTCGCTGCGCGCAATACCTACAGGCTCTAAGACTGCAGGAACGCCAGCGGCGACAAGAGCCCGCCGAATGACGTCATTCAAGGCAAAATATATTACAGTAGAATATAACTTTAAACTGGTATTGTAATTTTTAAATTTTAAATATATTAGTTCTAAATTGAACGTCAATCAATAAATTGAACTTTCATACAATCCAAATTAAGAAAAATGAAGTCTACTGAAATGACATATGTAATTAAATTTGACAGTTATTGAAATTGGTTCCAAATCAATGTACAACAACAGAAAGTCTATTAGTTTTGTAGGCTTGGCTTGTCATCGATTTCAGTAACCGTCAAATTTAATTATATAGGTATTTGTATCGCATTGATAAAGTTACTTTTGTACTTGGGTTTTGATTAGTTAGTTTGCTCGTAGATAGTTATTTCTTACACTTTTCAGTGTATTTTTTTTAAATCAGAATATTTTTTTCTTATTATAATAAGAAAAAGGCTGTACTCGTAAAAAAGTAATTGGGCACCATTAGAGTGCAATACAATAATGCGCATCCCATCCTGATGAAACTGTCGAGATAATGTGTCAAGCATGTTTGCCGACGCCTGAATTCCGGATTTCTATGCCATTTTAAGATCACGTATAGCAACATTCTGGACCCACATACGTGAGTCAAAGAACGAGATCCTGCGTACTTTGTCCGAATGCTTGGTAAATCCTATGTACAAATTTTGGACACGTGTGCACCGCAACGGTAATAAGTTTTGTTTTAAATTAATTAGTTACCTACTCTATAAATCTATTGTATTTTAAATTTTTATAATTATTATCATTTTATACGAATTTTTTTTAATATGAGTGTAATTACTTCACATTAATAAATTATTATTATTATAATTACACAAACAGAATTATGCATTTCTAATTAGGTCACAATACTCCCTAATTAATATCATGTTTCATATCAGTAGTGTGTTACTTTTGTACAAAAAATATTGTTTATCTAGTGTTCGTTATGTTTCTCCACATAACAATATTAACAATGTTTGTTTATTGTTTACAATATTTTCTTAATTGCAATCTTATTTTCCCCATTGCGATATTACACTCGGATATGTGTAATATGATTCTTCGGGACACTGATTACATACAGAAATTGGATTTTGTCTACGTTGATTATATGTATTTATTTTGAGAATACAACAACCCTTCGAGATTATTGAGTTTGCCACATTTTCATTTATAAGTAATGGAAAAATACAGTTAGTTGTTTATTTATATCCAGTTCTAATAACGTTTTAAATCATTTTTATTTAAGTTTCCATTCTCTGCTGTTAAGTCTTCTTTTTTCTATAATAAACTACTAAGAATCACAGCACTAAATCCTGAAAAGAAAGTAAGTATTTAATAACTTACTAGCAATCTGCCCCGGCTTCGCACGGGGGACATGGTTTTATAGAACACCAATATTTCTCTATTTCCATAGACTAAATGTGAATTTGTTATTCATGTCTTCCCCACTAAATGTTCTTAATGATAGTAAAAACTACATTGAAACATTCTTAGAAGTTATAAATAAGCGAATACACAGCCAAACATGGATTGCGACTTAGTATTACACTAATACTCGTGTTTAGAGATTTCGATGGTAACACTGATTCACTAACTGATTATTAAAACCTACAGTATACCTCTCGTTGACGTTTCTAAAATTTGGCACGAAAGTAGGTATGTAAAGACCGCGACGCTTGGCGCTCCGTCCTCTCTGACATCCCGTTAGGTACATTCTTTAAATTTGTTGGGAATCTTCTTTCACGATTTTTTGTTCTTCACGATTCTACATGAGATAAAAGTCGGACTTCCTTCTAAATTGAATCCAATCACAAATCGAATTTAACAGCTTTGAACCACCACTATTCCACGTAGCTATGTGCACGGATAGTTCAATAATTTATGTTGCTTTTACAAATAATGTTTCAAATAAAGACATGGTTTACTGCTTGTAACCTTAATGTTAGAATTTAAAAATATTAATTATCATTTTGTTACTTGCATAAAACACTTATAACTTTTTTCAAAATTTAATCGTCATCGTTTTCGTAACCAAATAATTTATTATAACAGTTTTTCGCCACAGTATTAAATTTGTTTTGACGCAGCCATTTTTTGCGTAAGTACGAATAAAACAGACTGCGTGGAAATTGCTTCAGCCAGATCAAGATGCATTTAAGTTGGAATATAGATGAACGTATTGCTCTCGAAGACTGACGAAGAAAATTTATAGAGCAAAAGTGAGTGGTAGCAGAAGCCAAGGAAGACCAAAGCTGACTTATGAAAATTAAATAGCTACAGTACTAGTTGATGGAAATATCAAAAGCACTCTTATCTCGTCAAAAGTGTGGTTAAAATGACGAGACGAGAAAAAAACGAGAAAGAAGTATATAAAGACCTTGCTTGCTTGGCGCTCCATCCTTTCTGACTACCCGTTAAAGATATAATGTGAAGAAATGTTTATGTTTGTAACGCTCACATCGATCCTCCCGATTTTTCATCGAGTAGGTACATCGTGATAATGACGGTTGGATTGTTAGGTCAATTTATTAAGGATAGCTTTTCATAATATGTCCAATTTGACCCGGCCAACTCTGTGACCTTCAACGACATGTACGAAGAAAAGGGTTGTCGATATTTTGTGACAGCCGTCTGCGCGTGTCATACTCAAGACATTTAATAATAATAACAATAATCATTTATTTTCAAGTTATGCACCCATATTAATACATAATATTATATTGTGTTCTTATATTAACACAAAATATTAAAATAATAAAATAAAGACGTGATCATAATAATACCAATAATAATCTAAAGGTACCAAGGGCGTCGCCAGCTTATGCTAAGGGGGGGCAATGGGGCAATATTATGGAGGATAAAAAATTATGAACGCCGAGAGCATGAAGCGTTACACTTTGGAAATCTTTGCCTCGATGACGATTGTAATAAGAACGGTTCTAATATCAATGTATAAAACTTCACAAGCCCTCGACAGCACAATAACTAAATCAAACTTTTAAACACAGTAATAATTATTTATTTTAACAAAAACAATATTTAATTAAAACATAACCTGCGGTGATTTTTTGCAAAACTTTCAACCACTTTATCATTAAAATTATTTAGGTTTTTATTTATTATAGCTCTGTGTACACTCATAATGGCCAGACCATTAAGACGATCTTCTGCCATGGTGCTTCTTAGCCATGTTTTTAGTCTTCTGAGGCTGCTAAAGGATCACTCTACTGTACAGGTCGTGCATGGTAAAGCGATCAAAATTGTCAATGCTTTTTCCGTTTCGGGAAAGAAGGAATTTGTTTCTTTTAGGACATCAACAACTGTTAGGTTTGTTAGATTAGCTATCGTGCCACAATTGCTGCCAAAGTTTGATTTCATTCTTTATGTTCGGTAAATCATAAAACTGGGCAATAGATTCACAAGTTTGTTTCAGATTTTCAGTTGTCATCTTTTGCATCTGCGCCGAGTGTAACTTAGATAATGCGAATGGTGGCGTGTTTTCTTCAGCAAAACGTACTTCAAGGGAGGTGATAATTGAATCCAAGTATGGTATTACTAAAGACCTCTTCCAGTATTCTGAAGGGCTTTCTGCTGGATGATTGCTTCTATGACGTTGTTTCCCCGTAATACGCGGCATTGATGTAATGTCCTCCTCCAGTCCGACTTTCTCCGCAACAGCAGTAGCTTCCTTTATAATTTCGTCTGTCACTTTTTCCGGATTTTCACGGTGGTTTTTAATTGAAAGTAAAATCCTTTTAACGTGTTCCGAGGCTTTGACCACGTCCAAAGCTATGGACTGGAGTACGTTGACAACGGGTTCCATCAAAGCCGAGTATTTGGCTACCAACATAATCCCGAGAATGAAAGAAATTCTGGAAGTAGCCGCATGCAGTTGGAAGGCACTTTTCCGAGTTGCACTGTTTCCTTCCTGAGATAATGTTTGTAAGGCTTCCAGAATTACTGAAAGATTTTCTTTAAAAACTCTGATGGTTTTGTGTTTCTCACTCCATCTTGTCTCGCAAAGTCTGGAAATATTAAGTATCAACTTCCTCCTCAAAACTGATTCCCGAAAAAAGTTTATAGTATCTTTGGTGATTCCCATGGCATTTCTAATTTCAGGAAGTGAATTGAGATCATGATAACTAGATTCAGTTTGTGGGACGAGCAATGAAAGTAGAGGGCTTTGGTGTACTTTTTGCGTAAGATCGCTTGTACCCCTCTGTCTTTTCCTGACATCGTTGAACAACCATCAAAACCAAAACCAACGCATTTATTTATATTCAGATCTTCTTTTGTCAAACTCATCTATGCTATGTGCAATCGGTTTCGCATCCAAATCTTTTAGCTTAATGAATCCGACAAACATTTCTTGAACTTCCTGTGTTTCTTCATCAAAATATCGCATCCCAATCGATAGTTGTTCAGTGCCAAAAATATGAGCTGTTTCGTCTGCTAGCACACTATATGCTGCTGCTTCTTTCACTTTTTTCATAATATCAGCCTTAATAACGCTTCCACAAATACCAATAATTTCATTTTGAATATCCACTGAACGGTAGCTTGCATTATTTTTCCCTTGCTCAATATATTTCTTTAAAATCAAATCTCCCGCGTCAATTCGCAGCCTGTATAAATCCTAGAGAATACCTTCACCATAATGTTTACCTCTCAGTGCTAAGTCGTGTGACCCGCAAAACGTAATGCAGGAAATAAGAGATTTTATAATTTTGCGATTTTCTTCAATAATTCCCTGGGAATATTTGTTCAGTTGCAAATCGACAGGCACACCTTCGAGAAAGGATTTAGCAGCTTTCAATGCCTCCTTATGGAAGTGGGTTTCAATGAGCTTTTTGCACTGCTCGTGAATATCTTTGAACTTACAAAAGGGCCTTATAGTAAATGATCCCAATATGCCTCTAAATGAATTTGGATTTGGTGGGAACAACGTACAATATTTACAAAATGCTCCATTTTGGCGCCTGGAATATACCAACCATGGAGAGTATGTTTCCAACCAAGAATAATTAAATTTTCTCTTTAAATGTTTTGCATCTTCCGCAAAGTTATAGGTCGCGGAAGGGGACCAACAGTTTTCAATCAATTCCTTCTTCTTTTCGGTTGATAACATGTGTGCCCGTCAAACATATCGCCCGATATCATTTTCATTGCAGTCATCCATCAATGAATCAGGATTCGGCGCCAGATATCTAGAGGAACTTGGTCTAGGTAGTTCCTGCGGCTGCTTATAACCTGTTGTGGTTGTGGTGACCGATGAAGACACATGCGATATTGTCGTTACTTTGTCCTGTTCATCGCTGTCGCTACTTGATCCATCAGTTTTTTTTCGTTTCAAACTTCCTGCAAAACAAAACGCTTTGATAAAACTTTATGTAATTAATTAAATTTTTACGGGAGAGCAGTTTTGTTCAATTACTTATAAATATTAAAATAAATACTCAGTTGTATTTTTTAGCTTTGTTTATATCAAGGATCTGTTTTAATTTGTATTTAATTAAACTACAAACCACAACATATAATTTATGTTTTGTTTTCATAATTAATTACTGAAAACGAAACCACTGTTTAGTTAACGTTAAATTCATAGAGATTGAATCAATAAATTCGTTTTTAATAAAATAATAGTTTTTCTTAACATTTCCCTTCCACATAATCGATCCTTTCTTTCCACATCAAAAATATGCCAGATAAAATTAAAAATGATATTCTTAACGATTATTATACGTCTCTAGCTAGTATATCCGTTACCAAAGCTATTAGCTAAGAGAAATAAAATAAAAATACTAGCTCCAAGTCCAAGATTAAAGCAGTACATAACTTACCAAAAAACTTTCTGATGTCCATTTTGATAAGATGATGAATGGAGACACACTCAGAAACTTCACAACTCAACACTGAGATCTTATTATTTAATAAATATAAATCAATATTGACTAACACAGGCAAGTCGGTAGTCTTATATTCGCTTTCTAATTCGCTTGTTTAGCTTGTTTCGTTGATCGCTTCCAATTAAAAAGTGACTCACTCGCAGCGGCTCACGTCTTTATATACCCAAACGAACATCATACTAGAATGTACGGTAACATTCTACCTAGTCTAGTAACTGCTACCAAATTCCAGAGAGTTCATTGAACAAGCGCCATCTAGCGTCGAGTAGCAATACTAGGTTTTACAAGGATTGTAGTCGATTTATTCAACTGTAGGTGTTTCTTATGAACACTTACAGATGGCATTGTCCACAAAACTAATTAAAATTGTATGTTCGTAACAATAACTTCTACTTTATTTAGGTATGCCTCATACAAATTATACAAAATTAACGTGAATGCTGGTGAACGGCTGTCGTAGAAAGAAATGCAATGCACACACACACCATACCTACCTACATATTTTTACACTGTTTAATGGCCTTGCGTTTTGGCAAATCTGATATAGTCGTGATGAAAATGGCGGCGATTTTAAAAACGGATGTCAAAATCTTAATGTTATTCTGAATATTTCAATATTTTCTACAATATACATTAAACCTTGTGAATTTATTTACGTTTTGTCACGCGATGCGGAATTTATTAATAGGTAAGGAAGTCAATTGCTCGCACTTTGATCGTTTTGCGGCTAGCTACATTTGATCTCTAGGGGGGGGCAACTGCCCCCCCCTGCCCCCCCTTGGCGACGCCCTTGAAAGGTACCACATAATAATTTATAACTCTAAAATGTCATTTGTATCAGTCATTTCCGGTTTCCGTCCCTATGTATAGTGAGCCAATGTGTGTATATTGGGATGACATGTTTCCATAGACAACTGAGTATGACATTGTTCGAGGATCGCAGCCGAACAATGTCAGCTGTTATTTATTAGGTACTTACGCGGGCATAGGTTGGTTGTAAATTGCATTTTGCTATAAATATCTAATAATAGTGTAACTATTTGACTGACGCCATGTGTACGTTATCTTGACGCTGCTTATGACAATAACATTTTGTATATTGATGGCAAAATATAATCATAATTGAGTGGTTGTTATTCTATTACCTATAACCTCCACAAATCCCTAGTCTTACCTAAATTATAATAATGGTTGTCATCATCGCTCACCTTACTGCACTTGGTGGCAGTACTAGACAACTGTTGGTGTCTTCTCGCGACCACGCAGGATATCCTGGCATACACGTAGACCATGACTGCCATAGGTAAGAAGAATGAACCCATAGCGGAGAACACCACGTAGCCTGGATTCTGGTTGTACCTGCACACTCCGCCTTGGTTGTGATTGGGTTCGTACCTACGAACAAAGATGCGCATATTAAAACTTTCGAAGGAACAGGAATAAATCTTTTTGTTCAGAAGATTCGAATCACTCTTATAAATTTTTAAACATCAGTATAGATCAGTAAGCCAAAAGATAAAATTTGAATCGCAGCATCAATATATTTTCAATCTACTTTGACTAGGTTTGCTTTGAACATAAGCTGCGCAGTGAAACATTTTTATATGATACATAGAATAATAAAAGGATTTGACTAGTCTATATATAATTATAACTCCTGATTTTCCTTCTACGCATGCGCAAACTTTTACGATCATTTTCTATCTTTTTTTATTTCATCAAATCCTGTCACTGTCGTCTCGATCTACATCTTTTTATGCTGTAATAAATCTGTATTAACCTTAGCGGCAATAGGTCGATGGCAATAATTTAAGGATGTACATATTTGAGAGACGTGTGATTTACCGATTTAATCACTCTTTTTGACAGATTGACGTATTTCTTACCAATCACTCCTGAATTCACACATTTATACTTATACTTATAAATAGTGCAATGTTTAATAATATGATGCTTGTCATAATTTTGGACTTCCATAAGGTCACTCATGTATCCGAGTGTCAATCTCTATGTTCTTAAAGTTCATTTTCTCGGAAGCTATACGAAGTACAATTTTTTCTTAAATCGTACTGTTTTTGTTCTAGTAAAAACTAAAACATTCACAGGAGAATAAAAGACTTGAAGAGGAAGGACAAATTGGGTACTTGAATTCGTCTTAATCTATCCGTCATCCCGAAGTAATGGACCTAAAATTTTAATTCCAAAAGAAATAAGGCCTCACTTGAAGATTACAGCTCTTTTAGATCTCCCGAAATACATTTTACAAAGTAATAGTATAAGACGACTTCGATAGCGCAGTGGTTTAGGTGTTGCGTCCAAGCGTAGAAGTTTCCAGATTAGATTCCCGCTCGGGTCAATTTAGAAAACAAACTATTTCAGATTGTCTTAGGTCTGAATATACTGGGAGACGTCCCTTATAGTCATCGTCTGGTCACAGCATAAACACAGATTAATTAGTTACTAACATAAAGTATAAACATAACAGTAGGATGTCTTCATAGAGGGCCAGTGTACGCGGTTTATATGTGTGCGTGCTAATACTCACGCGCCGTGGCACGCACACATCGGCAATATTGTGGGCGAATATGGATAATTATTGTAGCGCCGGTCGGGGTCACACGCAATGCAAATACGCGATCGCTTTCGTTGGTTTTAATTCGTTCTTCACTTCGTCACAAATACAAAAATGTCTAAATCTCTTATTCGAACGTATTATAATGTCCTTAGATCCCTAAATAATTTTAATTATTCGAAACCAGAGTTATCATTCTTCAACATAACTACAAGAAATCAAATTTAACAAACATGAAAGACTTATCCGTATGCATTGGTTTTATTATTATGTACTATATGTATAACTGGCCCGTTGGCGCAGTGGCAAATGCATCTGCTTTCCAAGCTAAGGTCCCGGGTTCGATTCCCGGTCAGGTCAATTTAGGAAACGAACTTTTCTAAATTGACTAGGAGTCTGGGTGTTACTGGGAACTCTCCTAAAGTTCGTTGTGTGGTACCCATAGTACAAGCTTACTGCTTAGTTTGGGGTCACACAATCTGTGTAATAGTCTGGAGTATTAGTATTATTATTATTATTAACTAAACAAGATGTTCTCCGCATCTCACACCCAACGCAACAACCCTACGTATGCGGCCGAAAGTAAACAATTCCGTTACGTATGATTTTTTTTTTGTTTCTAAGAGGCAAAATCAAATCCCTACAGACGCCCAGCCGGACTGCCCTGCCAGATGGACGACCGCCTGAGGGTTCCTCCAGCCGAGGGATACCTCGAATGGAGGACGGACCTCGGGCTCAAGGCGTCACCAGGGGAGCTTTCCGCACCTTATGTACTCGTAGCTATGTACATTTATGTAGCACCTTATGTAGCACCTAATGTAGCTTTATACAGGTGAAAGAATTTTTTAAATCGGTTGAGTAATTTTTGAGTTTATCCATTACCCTGGCGTTCGTCGCTACTGGTTAAAAAATACCACAGAGGTAGTAAAAATACTTTTTTTTTGTTTCTGCGTAATTTAACAATTTGCCGGTTTAGGTACCTTTCTGTATAGGAACAAGAGACGTGCTCCCCACGCGGCTATCAGTTGGCGCTACGCACTCGGTCGCATGGACATGTGAAGTAAGTATGGGTAAAAAATACTCGGTAGCGACCGTTCGAGTAACTACTTTTTTTGTTACACTTTTAGTGTCTGTATATATTTTAGCACTTCATTACTATAGATCTCCAATTGAGAGAGAGTATTATAGAAGATATTTTACAAGAAGAAGATAATGAGGAAGATATCGTATCGGAAACGAGAATCGTGAAGAGTACAGTAACCACAACACCGATACCGAGCCGGAAAGCGATTCTGATGGTTTTTTTGATATTGCCTTACAATATAAGGTAGACCAAGAGCCAACGCTAACTGTTTAACGGGGAAAGACTATTTAGAAGATGTACTACTGAAATATATCAGGCGTAGGGAATTCATTGGCCGAAATAGACGAACTCAATGTCTTGTACAACAACCGTCAGTGAATGCACGTACGGGGTCTCATAATATCATTTGCCAGGACTTATTAGAGCAGCGAAACATTGTTCCACGATTTCAAAAGTTTGGAATGTTTTTTTGATAAATTGCAAAAAACAGCCAATTACACCAACATCCATACACGTCTCGCTATGAAGATTGTAACTGAAGAAAAGATCAGAAGACAAAGACAGCTTGTGAAACATGTAATAAACGAATATACCAAGATAATATATAAGATGTGTAAAATTTTGGTCAATAAAGTACATTATTTTATTTATTATTTATTTATTTATTATTTATTTATACCAAGAGCATAAAATACTTATTTCTGGCAGTTGTTACCATAAAGTAATGTAAGGTTAATTAATTTTTCTCAGAATATAAAGACCGAAAATTTTTCGAGTTATGATTTTTAAAGCCGATTTACTCTTAGAATTTCTATTACGAAAGTACAATTTATTTTTGTTAATTTGTAAAAACATTTCACCTTTTTTTCATTTGATCTCATTTTGCATGTTTCCAAAGAAAAATATACAACAGTTGTTAAATTTTTAAGATTACTTAGACGATTGTTAAAAATTTAGATGTTTTTAATATGTGTGGCCTCAAGTTTAAATAAACACTTATTTATTATAAATGTTACTTTTTATTTATCGCTTACAGCTTAAACAAACAAAATATAATAAGTAACTTCCATATGAATACACCTGCATTTAATTAGGGAGCTAAGATAAATGTGGTAATTTTTACCCGGTAGCGACCGTTTGTGTTCGAATTTGCCTAGCGACTAATGCCGGGTTACTTGCAAACAAATAAAGTTTACCTCTTTATAATATTAGTATAGATCTGTATTATTTTTTTTATCTTTTATCTTTTCTTCTGCCTCTCAACTGGTGTTACTTGTTTGAAATTCTAAATTGTTGCTACTAATGAAACTTGTAATTGACCTATTGTATTTTTTATGTTTTATTATATTGTTAGGCTGTTAAGTTCGAAAATAAATAATTATATATAAAACAAGAAATATTGTTTAAATTTCCAGTAAGCCTATCTATACTAGTTAAAGAACTGAAAATAAATTAATGTTTTTAAACTTTCACGACTTGTACACATCTTACAATATTTACTAACGGGTCTATGTCGCATTTATACTTTAAGGCTAGTTACCTATTTTATCCCGACGTTTCGACCGGATTGCACCGATTGTGGTTACGGGCATACTGCTGAGGATGAATGACGTCTTCGTAGCGTGAAAATAAATTGCTCAGAAACGAATGTTCGTATTTCTTGACGTTGATTCTGAATGCTCGTGCCTACGTCAAGTCACAAAAAGAAATCCACGAGAAATCCAATTAGAGAAGTCACAAAGAATAAGTAATGTCCGTATTCTAGAAACAATTTAAAGGTTGCTTAAAAGAAAAAATGGAACCCTTGGAAGATCACCCATGCACCTTGTCACCAATAAAATTGCTAACCTATGGAAGTTACTCATGAAGTCCTTTGCTGTGAATCATTCAGAGGGCATACAAACTATAGTGTAACGGAGCAAGATGACGTCACTGTCACCGGGTCTGCCTAGCTGACATCACATCCTGACTGTCACATCTATTGTCGCCAAGGCGTGGGAGAAATTACGTCAGCAGGTCTATATAAGCCGATGCGTGCCAATATATCATTCTGCTGGTATAGCTGTTGATTGTTCGTCGTCGGCTATTCGTGACAACGTGTTATAGTTTGCAATTTGTTATTATTTATTAAGAAATAAAATGTAAAAGTGACTATGCGAGTGTGTGTTCTTAATTTCTGTAACAACATACTGTAATGTTTCTATTTACTATAATGCATTTACGTATGCATTTAATACACCTTGATATTTTCCCTCGTTCACTGATAAAAAACATTGCTTAAAAAGAAAAATATTTTCATAATTTTTCATGAAACGACCACTTTATTTAAATTTACCTCATTACAACCGCAATAAAATATTTTGAGGTTTTTGCGATCAACACGAATTGTTATAAACAAAAAATAAAGAGAACAGAATATTTTAGGCTTAGTAAGCTCTTATAAGAAACGGTTCACAGAGAGCCTGAGTGTCAGCAAAAACGTTAAATGCGCTGGCATTCCTCAGTATAAGAAATGAAAGGAGTGATAATGTTGAAAAGAATAACGTGTTGGGACAAAGATATCGATTCTCTAATTCATAACTCCAATAGGTACAATAAATATGCGACCCTAAACCGTACTTAATCGCTTTTTACCCAATGCAGTAAAGTTAAAATTAGGATAATGTGTTTGCAGGAATGTACGCATAGGTGGGGACTGAGGTAAATGAATTCGAAGTCTCAAGTACGGTGGAACGGAAAATCTGTCATTTGACTGCTATTAGTATAAATCAGTGGCTATCAGTGACACATATGGTGTTTTTTTATTTATTTTAAATCATGAAAAACTTATTTTGTTCAATGTTAAAAAGAGAGTAATCCAATTGGATTGTATAGTACTTTTAACACTGTCGCTAATTAGCGACATTGTTAGAAGTACTATAAAAATATACAGAAATAAGAAAAGTGTAGTACGTCACTATTCATAATTAAAATAGAAACATAAATTTCCTGCGCGTTCATTTAGCTCGGTCGCCAACTTTACATATGGTACATAATATGTATATATTGTATATTCCATCTATACATTTTTTTATTCTTTTACTGACTGCAATTATTTAATCTCGTATGATCGTAAAAGCACATTAATCAATATGTGTATTTAATGCAATATAACTGAATAACTCACTGCATACTGAATAACTCACTGAACACTAATTTTGACTATATTTTAACAACGATCGTTCGCGGATACAGCTAAAGATATACTTACATCGATTCCACTAGACTACTTCTATTTAACAGTGCATGGCGGAGGATATAATTAAATTATCTCTGACTACCTCTATTCAAATAAACTGTACGCGATCGCTTGTTGCTACTTGATAACTACTACACAAAGACTAACGTCAGACTCATTTATAAAACCTCATCAATACGTAGATAAAGTATTTTAAACCCACTTTTGCTATTAAAATGTCACACAATTGAATTGTCACAGATGACTAATTGACGTGATTAGAATGTAGTGAAGCTAACAATCGTCAATATAGTAAAATACGCTGCCATATTCAGTAAGAAACTGCAACTAGCTTAAGTTTTTTAACTCTGGCCACAGGAAAAGTTAACTGAGAAGGGTTCGTATAACAAGATCAAATACAATAGCTTAAAGCCTATATAACTAGAATTAAACATGGTAGCAGTTCTATTTGCATCTCGCTCACACGATATTTCTATGTACACTCGCACATGTTTTATTTTTCCTGCAGTCCATACCTAGACAGCAGAAAAATAATATTTCATAACTGTCTGGGTTTGACGAATAAGAATGACACAATATCAATGAGTTTGATTGCTTTTCGTCTATTTTTTTCATGGAATATTTAGCAAAATATTTACGTAAACTAAAACAGGTTTAGAATAGGCTAACGCTTCAGAGATTGATTTTTTTTACATATTATGTTTAAATTGAATCTCATTTCTTTTTGTAGGTATTTATTTATGTACTTGATCTTTTCAGAGTTACTTTTTTAGAGTTTCCATCTCAAAAGGAACAGAGGGGCCTTCTCGTAATCATACACGTTTTCAATTATCGCTGCTGATTTTTTAAAAAAACCAGCAACGTAGAAAATTGTTCAGCGTAGTAGTAACCACTTACTTTCTACTAGTTATTATTATAAAACATTCGTACAAGATTTAACTTACATTACAATTTTTAAGAATTACTTTTATGGGGTATGTACTCCTACTAATATTATAAACGCGAAAGTTTGTGAGGATCGATGTATGGATGTTTGTTACTCTTTCATGCAAAAACTACTCAATGAATTTTAATGAAAGCTTACAATAATATAGCTCATACATCAGAATAACATATAGGCTATAATTTATAAAGATATTGTGTGTTTTTGAAAACCGCGCGAACGAAGTCGCGGGCAAAAAGCTAGTATGTCAATAATTTAAATAAGTCAACAAGCCGACAGCGAAGGCTTCTATCCATTAAATACAAACATAATCCTTAGTCTCTATTGAAATGGCTGTTAAGTTTTGACAATTTCAATTTTGAATAGGTATTATAAGTTTACTGGACTAGCGAGGGACTCAATACGAATTACGAACAAGTTTACTAAAAGTTCAAAATAAAATAAAATTAAGTATAATAAAAGATATGTGAAACACATAAACGAAAATACTATTATGTTTAAGACGAGCCAATGTCCGCTGATGGTACAAGGTTATTGTGCCATTTTTAACCCCAATCTTTAATAAATCTGATCTGAGTACAAGCTCTCCATACAAGGTCATGTCCCTTAGCCGAGGACGGCAGATTTATTAATCCATTCCACTTCTAAGTATTTAGTGAATTCCTGTAAGTGGATAGTTTGTAAGAAATATTCGAAACGTGAATCTCGGTGTTTAATGTTCATACAATTAAAGAACAACCTTCAGAACTCACGTGGCCTAATTTAGTGTGAGGAATGCATGACGATCAGGATACCTACATATTTATAGGTTAACTTTATTTATCCTACATTATACGTCCACTTTATATCAACCGATTGTTTACATAGGATCAGGACGCAACAAAATTACAACTTAATGTTTCTTCTGATAATATTGAATACTTTGGGTTACGCAGGGTTGAACGAAACCAGATAGTAACAGGTTTGCGGGTAATAGGACGATGTGCGGAGTCTAACCAGATCAATACCACAATCTTACTCGCTAATCCTGCCTCTACATAGCAGCCACTTGCACTGCTGTGTTCCAGTGTGGAAGTTTATAATCGCAACTATACATATAATATAAGCCTTTAAAATCATACAGTAAAAACTTGATTGAAAAGCCATATCGACTCACCATCCAAACATCGGTGGACACGTAATAGCACCAGCAGCGATCCACACAAAAAATATCATAGTTAACGCCAGCTTTTTCGATCTTCTTCTCCTGGAGTAAGTCAAGGGCCGAGTGACAGCTAAATAACGGTCTACGCTAATGGCACATAGCGAGAGAATCGATGCCGTGCACAGGAGAATATCCAACGAGATCCAAATGTCGCAGAGAATCCAACCAAGCTCCCATTTACCTGCAAACAAAATAAAACCTAAATAAAACTTGACAATTTGCAGCACATCTTCTGTTTTTTTTGGTAAAACCAGAGAAACAAGACCACAGTCGAGGGGTTCCGAGGTCCGCACCGGAGTCCCTCTGCGTTGTGGCGAAACACTTCTGGAGGGGGAGTGAAAGAGCCCTCTCTTACACTTTGTATTTAATCCTCAAACCGAAGAACCCTGTAGTCACTTACGAAAAGCGAGGAACACTGTAGCCTTATTCTCGGGCCTAGGCTACAGAGTGACTACTTAGGTAAAATAAAATTGTACCAGTTTTTGCCATTTGGCGTAAGACTATTTAGTCTCCGAGAAAAGCGGCTGTGACTGACGTACATACAGACAAATGGATAACGAGATGATTCCATAATAAGTGTTACTTTTTTCAACTTTGGAACTTCGGAACGAAGTACACTTACTTAATCTCTAAATAGTACAAAACAAAGTCCCTGTCCTCGTCTGTCTGATTGTCCGCTTACTTCTTTTATACCACGCAACGGATTTTTATACGGTTTTCACTATCATTTAGAGAATTTCATCCGAAAGATTTATATGTGTAATACATGCATATTGAATTTATGAAAAGTAAGGTCGATGTTCTGTTATCCAGAGCGGAGCGATGGATTCCGGAGTTCCGAGTGTATTACAAACACATTGGATAGTAGATGTCCCTAAATAATTCTGATTCGCTATTATATTAGTATTCTTTGATTCGGACATTTACGACCCACATTGGTGCGCCATGCGAAGCCAGGACGGGTCACTAGTTGGTATGATAAATGAAGATGAAATTGTGTGAACAATTATCTTGCAGCACGTTATGCTTAAAATTAAAGAGCTTAACAGTACCTAACAGTAGAGCATGGGCTCATATACGGGTTCGTTGGCAATACCACACTGCGTTAATTACAAGAGGTACAACACGAGATTACTTACAAAAGGCAGGGTTCTCTGTTATGCGGCGAACAGGGGGTTTGCTACCATTTCTTACCATTATTATTTTAATATTACTTGACTTGACTTACGGGGTAGTTAAGGTGGGTTGGACGCCTAAACATCGCGGTTCTTACGTATTTCTTTCGTCTACTGATGATTATGCCTTATGATAAAACTAATCACTAATCTACTGTCAGAATTTCGAGATTTTTTAATAATAATAATAATAATACTCCAGACAATTACACAGATTGTGTGACCCCAAACTAAGCATTAAGCTTGTACTATGGGTACCACACAACGAACTCTGGGGGAGTTACCAGTAACACCCAGACTAGCAGACAAGTCAATTTAGAAAAGTTCGTTTTCCCAAATTAACCTGACCAGGGTCCCGGGTTCGATCCTCGGTCAGGTCAAGCTTGGAAAGCAGATGCATATGCCACTACACCAACGGGTCAGTCAATAAAGTAACATTAAAATAATAATGCTATAAGAGGTGGTGGTGAACCCGCAGTGCGAAGATCTGAACTCATCTGAGCACCTTTGGGATAATATGAAAACATTTGATGTAATCGATGTCGCATACATTGCTTGCTGTAAACAAAGGCATGATAGAATCACCTGCAAAAGTTTCCAAAGTCTTTCCCCAACGTGTCTAAAGTTATTTACAAGTGTTTCTACATATGTTGTGTCCTACCCTTTCCACTACACATTGTATTTTATTGGAGAAACGATGTGTTACTTGTTTATAGTAAGTATCTAAATATTAGGTGTCGTCGGCGACTTCGTCCGCGTTTTCGTCCGCGTAAAAATAAAATAACCAACGTCCTTAACAAGAGCTCAATCTATTTCCATTTTAAATTTCAACGAAATTGGTACAGCGGCTTAGCCATTAAAACGTAACAGAGTTTAATAGAGAGTTCATCTTTACTTTTGCGATTGGAACTTTAGAGTAATTTGAAATACATGTCTCATTATTTTTATAATAAGCAATAAAAAAGTACA
The DNA here is from genome assembly GCA_907165235.1 of Zeuzera pyrina. Classification (NCBI taxonomy): domain Eukaryota; kingdom Metazoa; phylum Arthropoda; class Insecta; order Lepidoptera; family Cossidae; genus Zeuzera; species Zeuzera pyrina. The sequence continues at coordinate 4,981,757 of OU015639.1, forward strand.
TAATTTCTCAATATCCTTTCTTAGCGGTCCTTTACATTACACAAACTGTCTCACACGGACACGAATGGAAGTCTGTTATACTTCTATTTTGTTTCGCACAAAATATTAATAAATACGTAATTGTATTGAGTAGACTCTAGCACTAGGTATACCAGGGAAAATTGTAACTAAATGAAAAATGCGTGCGTAGGGTTTGAGTGTTATATTATAAGTCTAATTTAACAGTGCAATTAATGCTAATATAATATTAATGTGAATACAACGACGTTCGGGCATCTTCGTCTATATTCGTTAAATTGACGCGAATACAATCATCAGAAATTTTATAATTGTAGCTTATAGCTCCAGTAAGTGGTATTTCGAACTTACTTTTACTTATACATCGTCACGCTGTATTCCTAACGGGCTAGTCAGAGAAGACGGAGCGCGAAGAGTCGCGGTCCTTATATACTTCTTTCCTCAAATCTTATCATTCTCCTCACGCGTTTTCGCCTGGGTAAACATAAGTATACCTAAGTGTATCTACACCAACATTATAAAGAGATAAACTGTGTTTGTATGTAATGGATAAACTCAAAAACGACTCAACCGATTTCAAATTTTTTTTAACTTATAGACAGCTACACTGTCAGCGAATATCATGGGCTGTATTTTATTTCTAAAAGAATTTCTACCCGTGCAAAGCCGGGGCGGGTCGTTAGTATTGTATACACATTATGTCATATAGATTGTAAGCAAATAAAAGATAATCCTTACGTTGTAGATATTTTGTTACAACATCAAATTAATACAAAAACAGTCATCCTCGTCAGTTCCGTTCCTCAAAAGGAAAATCAAAAAATTTGTAAGATATTTTCGTCTGTCACAGTCGATTTACTCAAAAATTCAATGTAGTACACACTTGAAATTTGACACATTTGTTAACCAACACTTTGAAATAGCAGAATTAAAGAGGAGTCAAATTCGACTTGATATTCATCTCATATGAATCTACGCAGAAAATAGTACCGTCAGCATATTGCTGTTCCTGTATTCGTAATTACTAGAGCATTCTATAAAGTGGAATTGAATGGTCGTTTTAAAGAAGCAGGATCCTCTTAACCCATATTCATCGCTTTTCAACTGCGAATTTAACTCTAAACTATACAACGTACGCCTTTTCATGAGAAAATGAAGAACGAAATTAAGAAAACATAACCACAATAAAAATATAAAATGTTTTTTAAAGGGCATTGACCCTTTAATATTCCTCGATTATAAACCCCCGACGATTGAACTTTTGATACGATTTTTATTACTTTCGACTTTTATATTTTCCACGAAATGTCACGCCTACCAATTTTTTCATTGCCAAATATTTTTTAGCATTAAATAATTTGTATCGAAATATAGATTAGGTATAATTATAAGGTGTCACGTAATGTATACAAATTCGTAATACCTTAAACTGCCCTAAGTACTCCAGAGTAATATTTTCTTTATAAAATTCAATTATGAGAAACCTTCGCAGCAATGGGGAACCTTTTTTAAAAATGATTGATAGCCGACCCAAAAGCCTCTTCAAATGTACTTTTTGCCTTCAATATTTACTTCGAATCCATTAAGTTCCATTTGTCTTTTAAATTGAGCATTTTTAAACAGAACTTCGGTTGCTTTATTGGAATTCTTTCACTAAACTTTACAAAAAGTTCTCTCGAATTTGCTTCTCTAACTTTTGAACTCTTTACAAGAAATAATATTTTAGATTCGGTTCATTCCCTGAGTATAGAATGAGATTAATTTTTGTCGTAATAAATAATATTGCTTAAATTACTTAGTTGCTAAACAAGAAAGTCCTATAAAAATACCTGCATTCCCTCTTAGTTAACTAAAATATGAATATGCAAGTTAATTTTAAAGTTCAGTAGCTAGTAACTAATCAAAAAGTTAACGAAAAATAAACCAATTTTCAGAACGTACAATACTATTATTTGTAGAAAGTAACATTTTCGCTGAACCAGATATGCCTGAAAGATTTTCAATAAAAGCATTGAAAACATTTTTAGAAAGAAAATTCGTTTATCGAAAGGTTTCAGATGCCTTTGTGAGCTTTTTTATATTAACACCCACTTTCAGGGCTATTCTTTATTGTAAAGCGGTGAAATATAAATGAGCATCTGGAAGAATATAAATTTCCTTCAAATGTTTTTTCATGCTATAAATATTCAAATTTTAACAAAAACGATGTCGGTCTAAGTTATTACACACAAATATTCATTAAGTTAGGGAAATTATGTAAATCTGGAAATTGTGTTCGCTTTTAGTTCGCTTTCATTAAATGGCTACAATATTTTTTTATCTAGAGAGGACGACGTTTATACATATTCTTTTAACATTTCAACTTAACAAGTGTACATGGAATCACTATTTATTAAAAATATCACGTTGAAGGCGACGCATTGGAAGTTTTGACGGCAGGGATTTCAATTTTTTTAAGTGATTACAAAACGTATAATAATGATATTTGGTAATCTGATTCTTCATTTCATTGACTTCATATTGGCAGTTGCGTTACATGATCAGTTTTTTAACAGGAAAAAATGGCGTACTAACCTCTTTTAAAATAGAGATTTACGTTTTTAGGGCTAACGTGACCAATGTATGCCTCTAAATGTTTTGTGTAGATTAATCCAAACACACTCTTAAAAATGCGGCTTGGATTTTTTAAAATGAATTGTAATTTTAATGCAAAACTAAAGTAATTGTTTTTTCGCATTTCTCGTAAGCTAGCGTGCGCACAGAAGTTCTATTTTAGATTAATTTTTATTTAAATCACTGCGTCACCTTAAAAGCAGTTTATAGTGGTTGTGAGACTATAAAAATGCAGTCCGGTAAAGTAACACAAACAACAATTATTACCTTTTTTTTTACAGAAAAAAAATTATTTGATGAATTGAATGCGATTCTGCTGTTGCTTAGTCTGTTAAATCTAATCTTTGCCTAACCAAAAAATGTGGCAATTATTGCGCTGGGCTATCTTTTTTCGCACTTTAGTTTAATTGGAGTGATTCATATGTATTGTTTGGAAAAGTTACTTGTCACAAGAGATCTTTTAGTTCGTAATCATAGACCCTTTCTGTCTACGCCGATTATATTTATATATTTGAAAATAATTACTTATTCATTCTGACGCAAACTCATTGTAATACACTAGCAACACTACGCACTTTTCTTTCGCTTCCGCTCCCTTACCAAAAAAAAAGGATGAAGAAATATGGCGCGTGCGCACGCAACGCACTAGACGCTAATCTACGCAAATAATAGAAATAATATCGTTAATATAATATTATACCTGCCGCGAGTGCACTAAAGTATATAGTGAAATGAATGGTGATAAACAGAAACTCAAGAACCTCAGTTCAAAGGTAAATACGCTTGTTTTATCTTCCATAACCCCTCAAAATCTTTCTCACCAGTCTCCAGCTACTCACTACCACACTCTCTATTACAAGTTCCATATATTTAATGTCTAAAATAAAATAATTTTATTAATATTATAATAAAATGTTACGGTAGGTACTAATTTAAGCGAACAACAATACGCACTTTACTGCTCGTTTTAGAATTCGGAGGGTTTATTTCGGCCAAAATTTCCCGCTGTCTATCCTCAAAAGTTGGATAACGTCAATTTAGGAGATTACTTAGGTAATAACAAAAACAAAAACTACTTACATTCATAGTTAACAATTGATTTTCTGTGATATTATACAAATTCAATAATTATATTCTGTAAAATAATAGAGAAAACAATCGGTCTTGAGGGAGGGAGAGAGGTACAGTATTAGCTATCCTCCTCTGAATACACCTACTTATTAAGATGGCAATCTAATTTTCATACATACCTACTTCTATTATAGTGGGAACAGACATGAAATATAGTTCATCATTGACTGTTCAAAATGATTACGGAATTTAATGCTTTAAGTTTTGGGACTAAAAGCAGAAAATATAATAGAATAGTAGGCCGACTACCGCCTCATGCGTAATAGAATTAGCTACTCTCGGCCAGATACGTAGGGTGGTTGCGTTGGGTGTGAGATACGGAGAGTATCTCCACAGTACAAGTAAGCATACAGTATTCTATCTCGGCAGTGTCCTAGAGATAATTACCTACGTCGTTTGGTACGTAAACGCGCAATAGGGCTACCGACTTAGACTGAATGTTTTTCTTGGGTTACGTATTTGATAATAGGTACTATATTAAATTGTCATATTATCTTTTCATTTTATATTATTGCAAATTCAATACGTTTTTATTTATATAATTTTACTAGTATTTTATATCTAGTTTCAAAAGTTTGTGAGTTAGTATGGTGGAAATGGACAAAAAAAATGCATTTTGTGCGCAGTATAATTAAAAATCACCAATAAATTAACTAGATCATTATGATTATATATTTCCTACAAATGAGCAACAGAGAAATATTTCCGATTTCGATGTAGATGTATTCAAGCATCCATAAACTGAACATTATGCTCGTAAACTTGATTGACATAATATTTAGTCAGTAAATGCGCGGGATGTGTCTCATACCGTCCGACCGTCCGACGACAACCGCGGCGCACTCGCGACTGTCGTATGCCGAGATATGCCGAGATTTCGAATGCGTCGTTTGGGAGCGTTTGTCTGAAGATAGAATACTGTATGCTTACTTGTACTGTGGTATCTCGTTCAGTTATACATTTAGTATACATAATAAAAACAATGCACGCGGATAAGTTTCATGTTCGTTGAATTCAATTTCTTGTAGTTATGTTGATAACTCTGAATTCGAATAACTAAAACGATTTAAGCATCTAACAAGTCAAAGTCAAATCAATTTATTCTAGTAAACCCAAATGCAAGGTATTTTTGAACGTCAATACTATTTTAGTTCTGTTCGAAAAGAAAACCTGGACACTGAGAAGAGCCGACAAGAAACTCAGTCAAGTATCATTTTTTCAACATCATTATACTATAGTTATTATAATATATTCGTTCATACGAGTTAAACTTTTTTGTATTTGCGATGATGTGAACAACGAATTAAAGACAAACGGATCCGATCGTATGTTTGTGTCGCGTGCGATCCCGAAAATATTTGATAATTTTGCGAAAACATTACCGCTGTGTGCGTGCCACGAAGCGTGCATATTAGCGCGCAAACATACAAACCGCGTACGCTAGCTTTCCATGAAGACATCCTGCTGTTATGTTTATACTGTGCTAAAGGTGTTAACTTAAATAACATTAAATGATGTTCAATTATCAAAGCCCGTCGACTGGTTTCTGATATTCGTAAGCGACTGGTTGAGCCTTCGGCAGAGCGATGGGCTGGTACCTTCTTCTGCCAACGAATCAGTTTGGCTTTTTAAAGAGATAATGCTATCAGTCTGCTGAACATCCTAAGCAATGGCCGCATTTTAGCGCCGACTTTGAGGTAGTATATTATTTAAGATAACACTTAATTTTAAATATGTAAATATTAACGTTGTCACAGATTAATATTAAATTTGTTGGTGAGAGGGAAGAGAAGGGGGAAAGGAAGGGGAAATGGTACAACGGACCAAGATATATGACAATTGTACTTTAATGGAAAAAAAATATACAATCCTATACATACAATTAAGTTTAACTTATACAAACTATTGAAATTAATGAGATTGTTGCAATTTACAAGATCCCTGAAAAATAACAATCGAGGGATGTTTAATATTAATTTAAAAAAAATACTAAATTTGCTAAGATATGTATGTATCTACAGATTTATTTCAATAAAACATTCCAATAAATAAATTGCATACTGAGGCCAATTTGTTACACGTCCTACACGCTTGTAAACTATGTATAACGTGGCGTGACATGGCGGTGGTATGCAACTAGAGACCAACGCGCTTAAGTTATGTCATTCCGTATAAATGCAATTCAGGAATTTAACATCGCCAAGTCGCTACAAAGTACCTACATTGGTTAATGAGTTATATTTTTTTTTATTTGTTTGTTTATTCAAGTAATCAACAGCCGTTTCATTAATAACAATACACAAAATCACGTAATACACAAAAGGCTAATAACAGATTACCTTAACATAGATAATTTGCGGAAATTACAGTTCTTTTTTTTATCCATCCATCCATTTTCCATCTCCACCGACTTGATGGATTACGGTCTACAACTGTTAACATTGACTATCCCTATTTTCCATTAAAATACTTCTTTTCTGCCATCAGAAGCAACGTTTTGTGGATTGAAATGGATCTGCTTCAACAAATAATTCATTATAAGTGTGTGTAATGCGAGTCAAAGTTTCATTTTTTGTGTAGTTTGTAGCTCTTAGAGTGATATATGGCAGCTTCGTATGACATGCATGCCTCCGCGGAGCACAAACGGCTAGTTCGGCCACCAAGTCAGGACAGGACAGTCAATCTCAGCGCTCACTATATCATACAGGAGCGACATATCGAGAAATGTTCTTCTATTATTGAGGGTCATTAAATTTTGATCTAGGCACCCATTCTTGTATGACAAGTTGGTATGAGCGATAGTTTATGTAGTTGATAAATTATCTTTGAATTTGCTCAACGCCCTGAATTTGACCGCCATAACACGGAGACCAGACACAAGAACCGTATTCTAATACACTGCGTACGAACGCTAGGTACACATTCTTTATGCAATTGGAATTTGTGAATACGAAACATGGACGCATGATGAACCCGAGGTTTTTCAATTTTTGTATAATTTATAATTGAATTAATTACCAGTGCAATGAAAGTCAGACAATTAGCACTCATACAGTCTTATTAGATATACGAATAGCGTGTAGAGACTAGAGTTAGGGAAAGCGGAACTAGTAACAGGCTGCGATGCTCGCTAAGCGGGGGTCATTCACAAACGTCGGAAACTCAATTTTCCGTATCCGATAGGAAACTTTTCGATGATTTTGTCTATACGCGATTCACAAATCCGAAATAGTATTATATTTATATTTATTTTTAACCAACCAATTGTGAATACACTTTGAAAGTAAACCTATTAAGTACAAAATTGTGAAGTCGTCAATTTATTTTTAATCATAGCCATAGCCTTAGTCAAAGAGACCGCCCGAATCGTACCTGATGCAAACGTGCCCATAACGCTCGCAGCATTGCCTTTTTGTATGGCAAGCGATATATGTTGCACCAGGTACGACTCAGAACGGGAATCCAATCCGTTCTTACTCAGCCGCAGCCCTAACTCCCGTATAAAACTCTTGGCCTCCATACCCCATACTCCACTAACCTCTACGGAGAAAGGTACAAAAATATACCTACTTTTGAGTTGTTCATATTTATATTATATATGTATCATATTATATATAGTCGTATTCGCAAAACCAAGCCGTCGTATTGAATTTATGCTTTTCGACGATCGGCCTTTCTGCCACGGAATGTTTTCGACGTTTGTGAATAACCCCCAAGGTCTCCCGCTAGAGATACAGCAATGAATTATTATTACTCTCGGAGGTAAAAAGTTTAAGGCGCTCTCTACTATTGCATAAAATATAAAATGAAGCCTCAGTTACCAAAAGTTCTCTCATTACAGCGTAACAAATTACTAAATTCTCTCAAACTTGTTCTAAATCTTCAAGAATATATAATAAGTAAGTCAAAATAGACATAATAACAAAATCACTAGATGGTGTTTCTGTCCTGGTAACATTCGGTAAATCATGACATTCATGAAAAAGTACATACGTCGAAACATCTGATGATACAACCGATGTAACGACCGATAAAACAACGAGTGATTTATCGGTTGTGGCGACACTTGAGAATACCAGAGCGACTCACTCGCGAGTCGCTCTTTAGAAAAAATGTATCTACTGTACATTTTAATTAAAACCGCGAATCGTACCTGCTATTATTCAAGGACCTGACATTTTTAGGAAATACGTACATGACATATGATATATTGAAGCAGTGATGAGAGCAACAACAACATTGTTATTTTTCATTGACTCTGTATAAACCTTTACAAACGCATATATCACTGAAAAAATACTTTAGTCGGTTATACAAAAGTTTTCCTAAACTCGCGATTTAATTTCGGGCTAACACATGGAAATTGTTGACTTCACTAAACTTAAAATGTTGAAATATTTACAAAACTGTTTTGTATAATTAACAAAGTTAAGCAGGTAATATTAAGAGATGTAAGTCCGACACACCATCAAAATATTCTAAAACTAAACTTTTTAAGTTTAACAAAAAAATTTTTTAATTTTTTATAGTTAAGAGCTGGATGCGTTAAGCAATGACAGCTTTCTAAGCGGCAACTTTGAGGAAGTCTATTATTTAAGATAATGTGTAGTTTTAAGTTTGTAAATAAATATTTTTTGTCTATGTTAAGAGTTTGTAACTTCGATCTTTTTTATTTCTTAAATTTAATTTGTGATATTGTAAAAATAATTAACACTGGTTGGTTTTACAAAACAGATCAACCCTCGAAATTCAACTCAAGTATTTTTTCAGTGATATACGAATGTATAAATTGCGTACGAAACCCTCTGTGCTCATGTTAAATTACACTTGACCAATTGTCTAATATGTTTTTCATGCGTTGTCTGTCTATTGAGGAGTTTCATCAGCCAAATCACATATTTGAAGGTTGATCAAAATAGGGTAAATCACTTCTGAGATTATTTCAACCACAAATATTGTGCCCTGCACAATATTAACCCCTTAACATAATATGAGTTAATCTTGTGTGTGTAACGTATACATAAATGTATCAGATTAAGGAAAATACCGAAAGGAGTATTGTAATGAAAAGCAGAAAACGGGTTATTGCAGAAAAGTTTATATAATCGGAAGCCATTTTTTCAAATATATATCTTCTCGTTAAACAATTACTAGCTTATCTTACATAAATGAACGCAAACAAGACAGTTGAATCGTTGTGATGGTAGGAAAACCTACTTCGAATTTCTGGTTGGAGTTCCTGGGTGATTCGTGAAACATGGTTTTTACATTAACATTGGAGTTTTCAGTGTAATGTTTTTACACTGTTATGTCATCATATGTGGACATATACCATATATAATCTTTAAATAACTCAAGGATACTGTAGCTTTCCATTAGTAAAAGAATTTTCGGAATCTGTTCAGTAATTCCAGAGATTATTCCCTACACACATAAATTTTACCCCTTTGTAATAATTGTGGAGATCTATGCTTACAAATTTGCAACCTTCACTTCAAAGAAGCACATATTTTTCCTATTTATATATATTACAATAGCAAAAATGCTATTGTAATATGTTAAAAGCTTTATGTGACCAACAATAACATATTAAATTCGGGAAGGACCATGTAAACTATTTTCCTCTCTATAGAACCCTAAGAAATTGTTAGTAATACTGCGACATGCTATATCATTGTAAGAAAAACCTTTTTAATATGGTGGCTTTAACTGTGGGAGATACAAGGTTTGTTCCCAGTTTGTTACATGATTGTAATTAGAATAGGTAAAGACTTACTGTCTTACTACAAAACATATTTTAAACATTAGTCTAACACTTGTTTAGGTAAACACAGTTTTAGAGATAGACATAGTTTAAAAACATGTAAAAAATGACGTTAGCAAAGGCTAGTGTCAATACATTACAGCTTTTCAGTGCTTTTAGTCACACGTTAAACTAGCTCCAGCTTGTGTTTACATATAAACATAGTCTACGCAGTGTCTACCTTTTTTGTAGTAAGATGGTTAATGTTTATTTTAGGACTTTGCAATTAGTGTTATAGTTGATAAATGATATAATTGAATTGCTATAAAAATCATTATCTCAGCTATATGATGTACATAATAGAACATTGATCTCAAATATGTGGCCAAAACTGCAAGTGACTTAAAAGAATTCACTTTGATTTGTGATTTTTGATTTGATTTGTACATAACTCTGTCCTTCATTGTGATCCTTAAAACTTTTATACGATGAGCAAAAAATAAATGAGACTAATGAGATTTGAGGAGGCGAAAGAAGTATGTAAGGACCGCGAAGCTTGGGCCTCCGTCCTCTCTGGCTACCCCGTTAGCAATACAGCGGGAAGACGTGTATGTGTATAAACTTTGTTTTCTAAATCCCACTTATTAACCAATAGATTATTTTACACCGTGAATAATAAAATGATTTAATAGTGTTAGCTATCTATCTATCTATATATATAAAAGGGGAAGTATGTATATATGTATGTATGTTCCTTATGGACTCCGAAACGGCTGGACCGATTTCGATGAAATTTTCAGGGAATCTTCAGATTGGCCTAGCGGGTGATCCTGTAAAGTTTGGTAGCGATCGGATTGGTAGAATTTTTTTTTGTTTTTTACGCCCAGTGAAACTAACGCCCAGTGAAACGGGCCGGGTTTGCTAGTTGTTAATATTCGTTATTAACTGTTATAATCACAATCGTTAACAGATGGCAACACTATTATTTTGAAGATGTTGCTACTTAATAATAATATGGTATTTTTGAAGGTCAAAAAATAAGTCAGCCGAAAAATACACCAGCTAGCGAAAGCACGTGTTTTAATTATATCTCAATAACATATCTCACGTTTCCATCCATATCGACATCCTAGAAGAACGAATAGCTTTCAATAGTATGCGATGTCATAAATTTATGTATATTAAGTATGATGCTGTCTTGGCATCAAAATTGATCATGTTAATTAGTCTCGTAATTTTAGAATATTTTAATAAAAAATGTAATAGACATAACATATTTTTCTATTCAGTGCTAAATAGAATATGGTGTATATTCAAGACATTCAAATACACAAAATTGTTTTAACATAAATTACCTACATAACGACGTTTTATAATAAATTCTATTTAGAATTCTATTCTATTCTAAATTCTATTCTATTTAGAAAAGCTGACAGTTACCTCGGACAAAGAATTAGTCTAGCTATTCAAAGGGGGAACGCTGCCAGTATCTTTGGAACCTTGCCTAAAGGGACCCTTTTAAAAATATATTTTAGTTATTATATCATATTTTCTTAGGTTTTTAGTCCTAGGTTCATTGTTCTAGTATGTATATAGATTTATATAAGTATCTTAAGAAATATTGTAAATATATTACAACTATATTCATATGTAATATAATTTAACTGTGTTGATGTTGTCTACCCTAGTAGTTATATCTTCTTCGATAAATATAATAAATTTTACATTATTATATAGGTATGTGTATCGTATTTATAAAGTTATTTTAATTCTATTTCATATCGACATTGACATAATTTAAAAACCCCGTATAATATAAAAAATTGTTTATTTTTCTGACAAACTGAATGGGTACCGTCTATAGATCACTTATAAGACAATATCGGAGGTATCCTAAAGGCACTTGCACATTATAGACATTTGTCTCGTATGTTATGAGTAAATTTCTTGGGACATTACTTATATAATGAAATTCAATATTATCATTCCCACTGTACACATGATACGTGTCTTGTGCCGCATTGACATGGCTCGTCTGGACAAGAAGTCTTAGGGAATGGGCTCTTGCAAGACGTGTTACTTAGATACGCCACCTACTCACTTCTACATTCAAGTCGCAACCTGCTCACATGGTGGATCTTCGTTAGATACGCTAGATTACACACATTATATTAAAATTATAATAATGGCTATAAGAATTATGTAAAGACCGCGACGCTTGGTGCTCCGTCCTAAGTTTAAAGGGTGTATCCAATGTGGTATACCGTGATTCTGACGAGATTTTTTCTATGATATAATAACCCATTACAATTAAACGTCTTCTCTCCATTAATGTCTCGTTCGAAATTTATTACAGATGTGGTCGTTATAGTGTCTTATGAATAACCTAAATAGTGTGTAGGATTTGTAAGACAAAATTCTTGTTTAATCCAGACAAAACGCTTATCTAGTCAAGACAATGTCTTATAATGTGCAGCTGCCCTAAAGCAGTTACTTTAACTGTAGCAGTTAATATTTTAGGGACTTTGTAAGCATGATAGAAAATATGCATCAGCAGTTTTGTATGTAAGCGAGAAGTATGCGAGCGTCGAGGGCAGTTACTAGGTACTGACCGATCAGTATAAACATGATCATTATTGAGGTTCAATTCATAAAATAAATAAGTAAGAAACCACGAACTTCCGTTCCTTTATTTCTGCCACTTGTTCTCAGTGTATCTCACACAAACACAAGAATAACCAAAAGTGGTGAGCCCAACGTGATTGAGGTTATTCTCGTGTTCGCGTGAGTTGTACTGGGAATTAGTGGCAAAAATAAAAAAAGGGAATTTTGTAGTTTTGTACTAATTTATTTTACGAACTAAACCCCAATAATAATCACGTACCGTTTGGTCAGTGTGCAGTAACTGCCGTGGTCGCTCGCATACTTTTCGCTTGCATACAAAACTGCTGATGCATCTTTTCTATCATGCTTACAAAGTCCCTACAATATTGTTTTTTGTAACGTTGCTTGTAACAGTAAAGTTAATAAAAAGCTAAGCAAACGCAATGTGTGAGTTGTTAATGTAAAATATTATATACATACCACTTATGTGTACTGCAATGGCTGGCGGCATAACGAATATCCCCACCAACAAATCCGCCACCGCCAAACTCGTCACGAAGCAATTCGTTACGGTCCTTAACCGTTTCGTCGTCACTACCGCGGATATTATCAAAGTATTACCAATCACCGTCACCACTATTAACAGAAATAGCACTATAACCACGCTTATCTCGATACTGTCGTATTCATCTACGTCACAATCTACCGTGAAGTTGTTTGTTATATTCTCTTTATTACATAACACTATATTTGGCACTTTCTCATCTACACCTGTCACTATTTGATACAGGTTTTTTGTGTCGTTGAAATTTTCTTCTATCGTATTTTCTATTACTAATTCTGTTTCTGTTTGTCGTGTGGCGTTCCATTTTAATAGTTTATCGATTATCTCTATATCTCCTATGGAGATCATGTGACTATTCTCTATGAAGTTCCTTCACTGGCCTCTTCGATGACATTTTCTGTAACAAACAATTTTTTTATGTTACTTAATTTTTAAAGGATCTGTTTACCATAGTGACATAGAAATATTTCTAAATTCTAACTTCAAACTCATCGCTTTCTGCCAAAAAGTATTAAAGTTCTGAAGTACGTCTGAAGTAAAGTGGGTACATTATGATATAGTAACGCATTTAATGTATTTAAGATTTTGATGCTAGTGCCATCATACTGAAATTAAAAATAAATAATTCGCCAAATTTAAATTATCTTTTGTAAGTTTTTAATTAATTCGAAAATTTTATACACTCATACATAAATATCTTCGCGCCGTATCCCTAATAGGATAGTCAGAGAGTAAGCGCCAAGCATCGTGGTCATAATATACTTCATTCTCCTTTTCAAATCTCATTATTTTCCTTACACACTCGACTTCGTACGCGAGTGCTTTTGACATCGTCTCAGCTAACACTCTGACTATTTGATCTACATAAGTCAGCATTGGTCTTATTTGACTTCTGCTACCACTCACTTTCGCCTCATTTGCATTTTAGTCAATCGTTCATCACTCATTCTTTCCATGTGCCCTAACCATGTAAGCATTTCTTCTTCATTTAAATTTTAAACAATAACACTGTCATCCTACCTTGTCATACTGTGCATTTCTTCATTGCTTATTTTGTCCGCCAGAATGACACCGTACATTATTCTGAGAGATCACATTTATGAGTTTTACAATATTCTCTTCATGATTACATTTTAACTTGCTACATATGGGAACATTATAGGTGTTATAGGTGTAGTATGTTAAACTGTCTGTTAAAAACGTTTAAAGGGAAAATGATAAAACAGTAAATAAATTAAGTTTGGTACTAAGTTAATTATTTTCAAATTCAAATTACTTATGTTAAATATTCGATGTTATTTTTAAAATTAAATTTAGTGCTGATTCAGAAAAAATCCTGAAAAGAAATAGTATAAAACTCGGTCAAGTATCCCGTTTTTGGACCATTAAGTAGTAAATAATTATCAATTACAATAATTCAGTAACCAATACACATGCAAAGAAATTTATTGACAAACAAGATATATGTTTATTTCTAATTTGGTGCAGCTCATTTCGCTTAATAAAAATCATCCCAGCTGGTTCATATTTCATGAATTCAGGGCTGTAAAAACACTAAATCGTGAATAACAAAGTGTAGACTCAGCAGAAGATTAATAAAATGCTTATTTATCCCGTGAAATTAGTATTCATGACTCAATTCCGGCACGTTCAGTATGAAAGAAGTGAAGAAAAATTTTATACGACCTAAATTATTCTAAATGAATCCATTTAATTATTTTTACATAACAGAGGCTTTATATTTTGAGATTATTAATAATGAAGACTTTGTTTTAAGCATTGAGAGAAATATGTTTCGATAGGAAAAAAATATTTAGAAATGAAATGGAAGCATCAGCTTATTATATTGACGATAAGAATATAAGATTAAGATAAATATCGCAATATTAAATACGATTGAGAACAAAAAATATTCGAGCAATATATTTATTGGTTCAAATCCATTATCAAACCCTCCTAAGCATAGGTACAATGAGATCAGAAGTAATTAACCGAAATAAAGTCTCGAAAATGTTAGCTTTTTGTGAGACTTTATTTAGATTGATTTTTACTTGAAGGTAATTGACATAATATGTACATATATTTCTAAACTACTACTAAAACAGGTTTATAATAAGTTTTTTTTATGAGACTGTGTTTGGCATTTTCTCATCCGGTACACTAGAGATGTACCGGATTGTTAAAAATTTATATACGCCGATGTGTTCACGGAAACGGATTTTTAGTGTCTAGGTTCGCTAATACGGATACTGATACGGACCTCAACTTTCATACTTCGTTTGTTTGAATACAATTAAATTAATCTTATTTCATATAAATATAGTGAGGTAACATACTGTTATAATGTTTATCATAAGTACATTTTTAATTTTTGCAATAAAAAGTGCCAAAATTGTAATTTAAAAAAATAAAAGACAAATTGAAGTTATTATATTTCATGGCTACATATTTTTAAAATTACATTTAATGAAATTCATTAACAAAAAAGTGACGGATGCGGATACGAATACAGATCTTTTTTCCCCTCGGATATCCGCGGACACGAATACGGAAATACGGCACATTTTGATACGTTCAAAAAAATTGGAAACTTTATTGTCATCATGATATATTTTTTAGAAAAGTACATATTATGACAGTCATGTGTGAGCATAACACATGGTTAATCAAGAGTTTATTTCGGTCAAATACTTTTGATGCCGACTGTACCATAACATGATGATATTGCCATTGAAATCTCATGTCGAGTGTGCAAAATCTGAGCTTAATCTGGTAATAGAAAATGTTTTAAAGTCGATTTATGAAATCTTATTATTGACAAAGATAAAACGAATAAAAGCTTCTATAAATAAGGTATGACGTAGGTACATAGTTTATTTATAGACATGGATAAAAGCGTTATAAAGAAAGTAAAGCTTAGACACTGCGAATTTAGAGATTATAGAGTGACTAAAAAACAATGGATGAAAGATGAAAGATGGATGATAGCCCAGATGTATTTCTATTCACTCCTTACAATATATTAGATAATTATTTCTTATCAACTTAGTTAAAAGATAGGATCAGTAACCCTAAACGAAACAGTGAAAAAAAATTCTAAATACTATGAAAAACACAAGTTATTTGCTTTTAAACTTTAGTAGTGGGAAAGGAGCGGGGATAAGTGCCGTCTCTGTCACTCCTAGCGCTGCGCAATGTCTTCGCGACTTTGCGACGTCACAGCTAAGTAACGCTATCTCCCTCTAGCTCATCCCCACTCTGTTTAAAACCCAATAACTCACTTTTCGTCAGTGAATGTCGATTAGCTTTATCTCAATCGTATTCAAAATGTTTCTTTATAACTATAATATTATAAAATATACCACATTTAAGTCATCCAGCCTATTGTTATAACGGTAAAATCTCACAAGGAACTTTGTAACATTAATGCGTCTTTCGAAACTATTTTCTAGGACCAGTACATAATTGAGATTGAACGGTTTCAATTATGCAGTTGTTTAGAAGTTTCTAACCAATGATACAGTGACAACCTTATTTAATAGTTCTTGAACAAAACGAAATCACAATAGGCTTTTCTTCTGTACATTGAATCACTTTGAGAGCGATGACGTTGAGATAAGCTTTGCTATTCAGATAAAGTTTAATGTCTGTATATTGTTCGTACAGAGCTTCAGTTAACGAAGTGCTAAGTATTAAATCCTTAAATTTAATCCGTGTACGAGTGTTCTCAAACTTAAAACCGCAAACAACGACAATGAAACTAACTTTATACGCAGATAAGAAGCTCATACAATTCTGAAAGGTTTAATATCCATTGCTGTAAATCTTATCCTTTTCTAAATTATTACTGTCTTCTTTTGTCATTCAAAGTATCAAATACTCCAGACACTCCAGATAATTACACTAATTTCGAAATCCAAACGAGGCATTAGACTTGTACTATGGGTACCACATAATTAATTGGGGGAACTCCCAGTAACATCCGCGGAATTATTCCCTAAATTTCGCAGACAGCGACAACTACGTGATCATAGCGCGACCGGTGACTATTTCTAATAAAAAATTGGTATTATGTATGACGATTACGTATCTATTGCGCCGTGACCGTAAAATGCACTTTTCGTGGTAGATTTAGCGTCACTATACAAATTATATTACACAAATTCTCGTTTTGACAGCAGATATCGCGCGATATTTGGCTGTCGCGTGCTGACTGCAAGTTAGGTAATAAGTGTGCCGGACTCCCAAGCCAATTCAGATAATATCGTGTCCTTTATTGACCTAACCGGGATTCGAACCCCGGCTTTTAGGGACCTCGGTTTGGAAGGTAAATGTTCTGCCACCGCGCCACGACCAATCTGAATAATAAATTGTTATTATAAATCAGAATTGCATTTAAAATTACTTGTAGAGTTCTTTACCAACATTTATAGGCAATGTGCCGCCACATTTTGCAACAAAGATCCCTACAAGTTATCTCAATTTAGGAATTACAGACCGAAGATGAACGCTCATTTGTAGCTAAAGCTCATCTGTTTAGCAGTGTCTATTCCCAATTGGTTGGAAATTGTTATACAAGGCCTCGCAAGTTGCTTGTATGAGAGTGAGTGGACCGCGTGTCGCTAGTAAGTGAAGTGAAATTGGTAACAAATTCTAGACAACATGATATATGCGTGTATTTTTATATAGTTTTAATCGATGTCTTACATCGTTAAATAATCGCAAAAAATATCTAGCTCACTAGTACTTATATTTATTTAATAGAAAAAAAATAGCAAACAGATTGTGCATTTTAAATGCCCGACATCTTGACGTTTTGCGTTACATCATTGTCTACATTTAACATTCAATAAGTGTATGGCTGCCACGAGTACTGCGAACTGCAATTTAAAAGAAACATCATTCATTCATTCATTCAATTAAAAACACTTATTTTATATTTTTCAATTACTAAACTATGGAGCAAAACAAAAACCAATTTATGAGTATTGTGTTACTGATAACTACGCACTTGTTGACATTGTTATTGTAAAAATTCCCACACATTTTTTGACCTTTTTGTAAATTACTCTCTTATTCAAAAAGCTGCCAACGTGGTCAGTGAACTAATGTTTATCAGTATATGTGCATGTGTAATATTACTTCTTCATTTATTCATTATTATTTATTTATGAATGCTTAGATGTTTCGGTAAATTTGAAAGAATGAGTGGTGAAAGATTGATGAAAAAATCTACAGAACGAAAGTGAGTGGTAAAAGAAGCCAAGCAAGACAAAGGCTGACTTACGAAGTTCAAACAGCCAGAGTGTTAGGTGACAAAAATGTTAAAAGCACTCGCATACCTAAGCGAAAATGCGTGAGGAAAATGACGAGATTTGAGGAATCGAAAGAAATATGTTAGGACCGCGAAACTTGACGCTCCGTCCTCTCTGACTGCTCCATATTTATTTATTTGTTATTTTTAGGACACGAATATAACTATTGATTGATATAAGTAAATTAGTAATGCCACTATACTCTGCCTTAAAAACAACATACAAATATAAAGAGAATAACAATTTATATGCTGT